>OX589604.1:14980495-17380495 GCA_951329385.1 Polia nebulosa
TTTTTTAAAAACGTTGCCCCACTAGGAATTACTCCTGTATCGTGGGTGCGTTCACAATCACTTAAACTCACATACATTTTCGGTGAGAATCTCAAAATAATGTATGCTGTAAGTATCCATCAAATACTATAATACCATCATTCAATCATGAAATAAATCATCGATTAAAAAAAAACACTTTATTTAATTAACAAATTTACATACTTTTATTTAAATCAATTTATTTATATATTAAAAAAATTAACGAATTCAGGTAGTCAAATATGGAGCTCTATTAGGTTGTACATTGAATCAATGAAATTAAAGAAGTTGCTAAGTGTTTTGATATTTTACTGTGATAGAACTAGGACTAGTTCAAGTATATTATTTTCTACAAATGTTTTGTCAGCAAAATTTTTGATATATTCAGCACGTAATACTGATTGTGTGCCTATAATTTGTTCTGCTCAGATAATATCAGTTAACAATAGTAAAAATGCAATTTATTTACAAGCAGTGTCATTGAAAACTATCTCTAATAATTATTATTATAATCGGGTTCATGCGGTTTCACAACATACTGAAAGTGTATAACTAAATAAATCACACCAATTATAGTTCCTAGTTTCATTATATAGGTGCATTTTAATTTATGTATGTGTTGTGTTGTTACATCTGTGTGCTGCACGCTGTAACGAACACTGTTAGATTATTTATAAGTAATAATGGTGGATTAAGTGTACAGTGTTAGATTTTATTAAGTACATATTATTTAGAACAAAACTAATATTTAATCTAACCAAGCCAAGCTTGTGAATTTCACAGGGCTTTAAAGGAATAGATTTTTTGTCATCAAATTATCGATGGAGAATAAAAGTACAAGTAAATCTTTTAATCATATGTATTAATATATTAATGGTTGAAGTTTGCAATGCTCTATTCACTAGTTTACAATTCTGAAAAGAATATATTCTAATAAAATACAATTTGTTCAAATGCTTTGCTCAACTGAAATATATTGAAAACAAAAAAATAATTGTGTGAAATACAAAAATGCGATAATTAACCTTATTTGGAATTCTTTTGTTTTTAGTAAACTTAGATGCATTATTCACAGATATGGAAACTTTCTGCATCAAATAACAAAATACCACATTCCACTTGTATCTGGAGGGTCATAAATGTGTTTATTTTATTACTACCCGCAGAAAATGTACATATCAATTTCAATAAGCCAAAAATATCAGAAAGGCGTATTATTTATGTTTAGAAATAATTGTTTCCCAAATGTAAATAATATTATTATTTGTGACATTGTTATGGTATGTACTTGGAGTTAATTTTTATTTGTTA
The DNA here is from genome assembly GCA_951329385.1 of Polia nebulosa. NCBI lineage: Eukaryota > Metazoa > Arthropoda > Insecta > Lepidoptera > Noctuidae > Polia > Polia nebulosa. The sequence goes on from OX589604.1 coordinate 14,981,828, forward strand.
ATTTTGAAAATTATTCACATGCTTTATAGATAATTATTGTAATTAATCGAATTATGTTTGAGCCCGTTTAAGGTAGTAATCAAATTCATTATGTACACGCTCTTATGGCATAGGAGCTCCTAGAAATGTTATTATTTCAGAAATAAATTTGTATAAAACCTAATGTGTTGTTTTTGTAAGGGTAGGGAGAGCCTCCGCAGCCAGTGGCGGCACCCAAAAATAACGCTGTTGTGAACCGGCAGTACTTTTTTATTTAAGTTTACTAAATATTATAGCGAGCGAAGCGAGCTCGTGAACTTAGGGCACCTCGACACGGATAAGTTAGGTTAACCCTGCAGACAGAAATAGGAGGCCCGCGCAGCGGGGTGGCGTCAGCTTTCCTTACTTACGACCGTCGCGTTAGTACATTGCACCTCCCTATTTCCGTTTAGGGGTCGTGGTCTTTGACTGTTTGTGACAAGTTAGCTGAGCTGAGTGGTCGGATCAAGTGACACGTTTTACTTTTTGGATATTTTGGGATTTATTTTTGGAGATTTTTATGCAAAGAACAGTAGTTTTTAGGGTTCCGAACCGATAATAATTTGAATTCAAAACTAAGCACTTAGCTCATACGACAATAAAAAAAACAACAATAGAGTACTTAGTTCTGAATTTAAATATACCTACACGATTAATCTAATAATTAATGGACATGAAAATTAGCATTCGTTTGTGTCCGGAAATGCGAGGATTGCCGAGGGACGTTAAGAAAATAGTTGTACTGTATATACATACCAAAACTCACACGTTTTTCCCATGGGGGTAGACAGAAACACCAGAACGCCACCTGCTTGTGCTTCGAGCCTTATACACTCCTTTTCGGGCCTGCGGACGGCGAGCAGTGGGTAGCTCGCCGTCCGATCAGCACCAGGCCCGTGAGTCGACGACGGCGCGTAGTGTTCCACGCGCGCCTCAAAGAGATGAGTGTCAGCCACCACTGACGGGGCCCATCGTGGCCGGTGCCTGCATGCCTAGGGATAGCGGATAAATTCTGAAAATGAGTTGCCGCACCCCTGGGCACTCAGGCAGGGCAGGAACAGGGGTGGGTTTTAGTCAGTAAGAGTGACACGCCCTCCCGCTCCGAGAAGTCATTGAATAATTTCACACACCTCCAAAAAAAAAAGAAATACATTCCTTTTGTGTACTTTACGTTCATACATCTGGTCTTGTGGTAGAGTTTACGCCGGTTGTGAGTACCCTACAATGGACCTGGCCTTTCACATAATAATTATAGGTATGTAAGATGATATGTTATCGTACTATCGACAATACGAAAGGAAGAAGTTAACCCCTTTCATTCTTCCACATAGAACGTCCGGCTAACGACCACAAAATTTAATAGAACTAAGTACTCGTGAATATGAACAACTTTCATCCTAGGAACAGCAATGGTTATTAGTTGATACATATCACACTTTTGTTTCAGCAGCTGATAATATTTTAAATATAGGTAAATAGTATTTCAGTGTTGTTCCCAAGACAAAAGTATATTCATTATTATTATTCTTTATTGTACACTTAAAACGGGTTGGTGTCAGGCAGGCGGCCGACTGTAAAACATTTGCCAAATCATTAGCAATATGTTAGGTATAAATGGAATGTGCCATAGAGTTAGGGCGTACCCCACAGGCGACGCGCAGGGGCAGCTAGTTGCACCACCCCGGGCGGGGGCAACGTAATGGCTCAATTACACCTTCCGATTTCAAGGGACCCAATTTAGGAAACAGGAAGGTGTAATGGCAGTTAGTGTCCGATTTAGTGAGATTGAAAGGTCCCGATTTGACTTCCTAAATTGTGTACGATTTAGGATAGTGTAATCGCATCACTCCGATTTAGAGCTAAATGTTGCCAATTTAGTGACTTTTTCGCTACAAATGGGCTATTAGTATTTTTGTATGTGTATAAAATAAAATAAAATTTCCCAAAGTCCCTTTCCCAGAAAAAAATCTGAGTCCGCTTTTTTTTTTTTAGTACGCTCCTGGTAGAATCAGTTTTTAAGAGACTTTATAGCGACTTTTGATATTCTGTCTAGGGACTCGAATTTGTAAGAGTTGGCAACACTGCCGACTTAGGAGCCCGATTTAGGAGTTCAATTTAGGATAGTGTAATCGCTCGCTTCCTACTTCCTAGTTAGTTTGTTCCTAAATTGGGTCCCTTGAAATCGGAAGGTGTAATTGAGCTTTAAGAAGCTAGCTCGGGAAGTGAGATTGAGGTATGCAAGTTGGAATGTTGGAACTATAACTGGAATGGCCAGAGAGTTTGCGGACGTATTAAAAAGAAGACGAATAAATATAGCGTGTTTGCAGGAAACTAAGTGGAAGGGAACAAAGGCGAGGGGAATTGGTGAAGGATACAAGTTTTTTTTATTTTTTTTTATTGTTGATAGGCACGCGTTTGACCACTCTGACCTCACCTGATGGTAAGCGATGATGTGGTCGAAGATGGAGCACGCTTGCCTAGAAGTAACCTATTCACTCTTGACTTAAAGACTCCCAGGCTGTAGCTATCAGGAAACACAGACTCCGGTAGGGAATTCCACTCCCTAGCTGTACGCATAATGAATGTTTTCTCAAAACGCTTTGTGCGTATGGATGGGATGTCCACCATGAACCGGTGGCACTTCGCCGTACGTCGTTTTGGGGGGATTTTGATACAACGGTAATGACCATCCCCGTGCATGAGGAATTGATAGTTGGAGGTGATTTTAAGGGGCATGCAGGAAGAACGAGAAATTGTTATAATAATAATAATAACTCTGTTTCAAGTGTTTGAGCCAACTGTCAACGTTTCGGCCCAGCGACTGTCTGATCAAGTGCGGGTTATCCAGCGTAACCGTATGTTGGATGACGCCGTACTTGATAGACTATGCCTTGAATCACGGAGTAGCCGTGTCTCACCTGTTTCGCCACCGGCCGCGGCGCAACTGCAACGGTGAGGATGATGATGACGCGGCTATATCCGTGAGTACTCAATGCAATGAACGATTGAGGAGCGCTTTGGAGGATGCATTCCGGGAGTACCGCTCCACACCGCCTGGGCTTAGACCTCGTCTACCTCGTTTGCCCACGCATAAGAAAAATAAGGCGCTGGTGTGTGCTCTAGATTCGCAGCTATTAAATTGTTTTGATAGCAGCAAAGACCTTGCCGATACCCACTCAATCTTATACTGCACAGCTGCAGCGGCATGTCATGTAGCTCACGTCAAGTTCACCAATTGTGACAGAGCTACACGACCTGCTGTACCAGCTTGGCAGTGTAGGATTGAGCGTCGTATCGGTGAGGCTAGAGCACTCATCGGCAAGCTTATCTGCTTCAGGGAGGGCAACACTCGCCCTAGGGTGATGCGTTTCGTGAGGCGGGCGTTCTCGGGGACTGATATTAGTTCCCGAGATTATCTGACCCACGTCACAGAGCGTATTGACTTCCTGAAGCAAAAGGTCTATGCATGGGCAAATCGTATTCGTCAGTACAAGCGGCGAGTGGAGCGGTACACTCAGAATCGCACTTTCCAAAGCAACGAAAGGTGGGTTTATAGGGCTTGGGAGCGACCGGACCAAGGTGTGTCTGATAGGCATCTACCGGATGATGACGCTATAAGTTCATTCTGGCGCAGCATCTGGTCGGTGCCTATCAGGCACACCGAGGGTGATTGGACTCGAGAGCTCGAGCGCGCGTGCGACTTATACCAGAAATGGGGGCAATTACCATCAGCCCCCAAGATGTAACTCGTGCAGTCCGTCCGTTGCCTAACTGGAAATCTCCAGGGCCGGACGGGCTGCACAATTTCTGGATCAAATGGTTTCAAAGGTCGCACGCTCGCTTGGCAGCTCAGTTCCAGTCTGCCTTAGAGTCAGGGTCGCTGCCCCAGTTTCTTACGACAGGAATAACCCACCTGCTCCATAAATCAGGTAGTACTGCGGAACCTAAGAATTATAGACCGATCACGTGTTTACCGACGGTCTATAAAGTTCTTACATCCATTCTGAGACCTAAAATGAACATCCATATTGATAAAAATCGTATCATGTCAGCCTCCCAGAATGGATGTAGGAATGGGTCCCGTGGTACTAAGGAGCTGCTCCTCATCGATATTGCTATTAGCCAACAGGATCGTCGTTCTCGAAGAGATCTGTCGACATGTTGGATAGATGACATTGCTCATGAGGGTGCTGGAGTTGTACAAAGTTGATGCAACTCTGCGCACCTTCCTGATGTCGTGTATGGGGCAGTGGAGTACAGTCCTTCACTATCCAGGATGTCGTCAGATACAGGAGAACAGCGAACCGATAAGGATCGAGCGTGGCATATTACAGTCTGAGTCCACTGTGGTTTTGTCTGGACCTCAACCCTCTCAGTACACTACTGGAGGATTCGGGACAGGGCTATCGGTTGAGAAGAGGTGGTCAGGTCATATCACACCTCCTTTACATGGATGATCTGAAACTCTTTGCCCCCAACAACTTGCAACTGATGAAGCTACTGAAGGTAACAGAAACCTTCAGTAGCGCCATCAGGATGGAATTTGGTGTGGACAAATGTGCAGTCATGCATGTAAAGCGAGGGGAGATTGTGGAATCCGTGGGAACTCAACTCTCGGATTCCGTACACCTTAGATCCCTCTGCTCAATCGAAACCTACAAGTACTTGGGTATGTCGGAAGCGTTAGGCATCAATACTGCTGACGTGAAACAGTCGCTGAAGGAGCGCTTCTTTGGCCGCTTGAATAAAGTACTAAATAGTCTTTTATCAGGGGGGAACAAGGTGCGCGCCTTCAACGGTTGGGTCATGCCGGTATTGATGTACTATTTCGGCATACTCAAATGGACTCAGACGGAACTTAACGCCCTTGATGTGCAATGTGCGGACCCTCCTGGTCCGCACACTGCTGACCGCAAATCGGATGCATCACCCAAGATCATCGGTGATGAGGCTGTATATCCCGCGGAAATGTGGGGGTCGTGGTTTCTTAAATGCTAAGACTCTACACAACCGCGAGGTATGCAGCCTTAGGGAATATTTCCTAGAAACCGACGTGGGTATGCATCGAGATGTGGTCGCTGTGGACAAGGGCCTCACCCCGCTCTCCTTGGCAAACGAGAACTGGCGCAAACTTAAAGTACTGGATACTAATGACCGCAGGGAAGTATGGCAGAGCAAGGAGCTTCACGGACGCTTTTACCGGGTCCTACATGGACCCGATGTAGATCTCTTAGCGTCCGTATCCTGGCTGCGCTTTGGTGACCTATTTGGGGAAACCGAAGGTTTTGTCTGTGCGATTATGGACGAAGTTATGATGACGAATAACTACCGGAAATATACTGTGAAGGACGGTACGGTTGACATCTGTCGGGCATGCCACCGGCCCGGGGAATCAATCCGACACATTATTTCTGGTTGTTCTCGTCTAGCTAACGGAGACTATTTGCATAGACACAACCTTGTAGCCAGGATTATCCACCAGCAACTTGCTCTTAAATACAATCTTGTGGAATCTGAAGTACCGTACTATAGGTATGAGCCCGACCCAGTTCTCGAAAATGGCAATATCACGTTGTATTGGGATCGATCTATCGTCACTGATAGGACTATTGTTGCCAATAAGCCTGACATAGTGGTGATAGATCGACAAGAGCGTCGCACAATGATTGTTGATATAGCTGTCCCTCATGACGAGAACCTCGTGAAGGCTGAGAAAGATAAAAAAACAAAGTAAATATCTTGACAGATCAAGATACTTTGTTTTTTTATCTTTCTCAGCCTTCACGACAACCTCGCGAGCCAGAGCTCGCGAGGTTGTCGACATGTGGGAGGTGGATACAGCAGTCATTGTGCCGATAGTCGTGACGGCCAATGGCTTAATAGCCAAGACCCTCGACCAACATCTCAGGAGGCTCTCGTTGGGCAGTTGGATCAAGGGCTTGATACAGAAAGCGGTACTCCTGGACACGGCGCGTATTGTTAGGAGATTCCTTTCTCAGGAGCCCTGACCACCGGTAGCTTGGACCCTATCCCGATACCGGTGGGCTACTTTTTTATATTTTTTAATGTTTCTGTATTTATTTATGTTTTTCTAAGTACCTAAATATTTAAAAGTTTAAAATTGTATGTATATAAAATTAAATAAATGGAATAATAATAATATTTATTTGTTCAACACTCTAAACCTATTTACAATGAACTTAAAAATTAGGCTTATTGGCAAAATACAAAACATGTGCAACTGGGCTTAAACTAGGAGGATTCCTGTGCTATAAGCACCAGTTACTTCCGTCACCACCGTGATCGAGCTGCCATTACAAATATGGTTCGGTGCAAAGGTAACTATTACGTATTACTAGATTACATATAATATTACAAATATATTAGATTACAATCATGCGTGAGTGTGCATGTGTGTAGAAACATATGTGTTTGTGTGTGCGAGCGTATGATTGTCGTTTGTGGTGTGGTGTGTTTATGTGGTTGTGTTGTGTCGAGTGTTTGTGTGTGTGTATTTTGCGTGTGTCATTGGGCCTGAGTGGGTTTATTCCATTGTATTTTATTTTGTACTTTTTAGTATTTTTTCAGTGTTTTCATAATTTAGAGAGAGAAGGAAGTCATCTACGGTAAGTTTCAGTTTTTTTATCGGTAAGTTATATAACTGTGTGTTTTTACTGATTTTGTTATAGAGGTATGGACCCATGTAGCACGGTTGTCTTTTAAAGAAGTCTGTTTTACACGATTTCAGGTCAAAGACTAGGTCCTTCCTACGTTTGTTTTTTAGTATTTCCGGGTCGTACGTTGAGCCTTTATGGGTTATAAGCAGATCCCTCCTGATATAAAGTTGTCGAACTGTCAAAACCATACAATCCTTATATAGCTGGTCCGTTGGATACTGAAAGTTTTTTTTGTGTATTACTTTGAGAAATGCACGCTGGGCTGGGTTTAATATATGAGTTTTGTGAGTACTCCCCCAGATAGAGATACAGTATTCCAGTACTGACTGGCACAGAGATAGATATATTGTTTTTAACAAGTTCGAGTCACACACCCTGCGTAACTTCTTAGACTGTTATTAACTTTCTAACCCTTGAGCTTAGTATTTTTACGTGGTGGTGGAAGTTCAACTGATCGTCCACTTGTATTCCGAGATATTTTATACAGTTTGTTTTATCAATAGGGAAATAATTTAAGAGGGGTTCCTCGAATTCTTATATTCTCCATCTTCTCCACCAGCCTGGGGACAGAAACAGTTTCAAAGGCTTTTGCTAGGTCTAGAAAGACTCCTATACATTTATTTATGCTGTCCAGTTTACATGCAATATGCTCTGTTAGTTTTATTACCGCGTCCTCTGTAGATTTCCCTGATACAAAGCCGAATTGGTTTGGAGAAATTATTTTATTTTTGGTTAGATAATTTATTAGTCTGCTATTCATGAGTTTTTCTATGATTTTAGAAAATATTGGAAGCACAGAAATTGGCCTGTAGTTGCTGACACCGGCCCTGTCACCAGACTTGTAGATTGGATGGACTACTGAGAGTTTAAATAGTGTGGGGAATGTTCCTGAGTTAAAGCTTAAGTTGGCAATATGAACAAGAGCAGGGCCCAGAACATCTCTAGCTAATTTAATTATCTTGACAGGTATATTGTCCCAGCCTCTAGCGCAGTCTTCTCTTAGGTTTAAAATAATTTGCTTAACTTCCTGCTCATGTTTCAAGCAAAACAAATGAGTTACATACTTGTGGGTCATTATTGTTTGTTGGGATGATGTTAGATACGTTTATTTTGCTTGCTAGGGTTTCACCTAGCAAGCAAAATAAGTTAGGTTCACGTGTCGAATTTATGTTTGCAATTTCTTTGACTAACTTCCATGTTTCCTTTGGGTTTTTTGTATGTTTCCTTAATTCTGATTTACCATTAGAGTCTCTTACTTTGTTTAGAATGTCGTTGGCAAAAGTTACGGTATCTAAAGTAGGTAGTTTTTAGGATTTTATTATTTGGGTAATTTTTATGGTGCAGATGTAGTTTGTCCCTATGCCTTATACATCGAAGTAGGCCTGGGGTAATCCACGGTTTAAATACACTTTTACGATGAGGAACTTCGGTGGTGGTTTTGTTCGCATTGATTGCGTTGTTCATTATGTCTACAAGAAATTGGACCGCAGAATTAGCGCTATTTATAGTGTAAAATATTTTACTATTTGATAGGTGGTGTCTAATTTCGTCTGCTACTTTTACATAATTTATCCTTTCTTGAGTTTTATTTAAAACTTTACGGGTGATGCGTGCTTCTAATGTGAGAAATACAGGAAAGTGATCGGTGACAGATGATCTAATCATTAAAATTTTCGAACTACATTCAGTTTTTAGGTTTATATGGTCTAAGCAGGTCTTGTCTCGGGTTGGAAGGCTGTGTCCTGGCAATAGACCGTGCGTGGCAAGCATATTGAGATACATGTGCGACCGTGCATCCATATTGTCAGAGTTGATATTCAGGTTTAAGTCCCCAGTTAAAATTATGGTACGAGTACTAAATGACGATAGAGTTTTTAAAACATTATCACAAGAGCTAAGGAAACTGTCGATATTTTGAATTGAGGGAGATCTATATATTGCTATTATGGCTACTTTAGTTCCAAGTTTTATGACTACGCAATTCGCATCCGTAAATGGTGGTTCGTACACTTCATGCATCAGTTTTGAATGTATGTAGGTTACGACACCCTCATTTTGCGTCGCACAGTTTTTTGTCGCATAGCTAAAGTAGTTACTCAGGGGCGGTGGTAGAACATTTTTATTCATCCAACACTCTGTCATAATAATTATGTCGAATTCCAAACCTATATTTGCAAGAAAAACCTCAAACTGTGGCATATTTCGACCTATACTTCGAATGTTTTGCGTGATCATAGTTAAGTTTTTATCTGATTTATTTATATATCGAGCGGCACTAGTTGTTTCACACGTTATGGAGTTGGACACTCGGTAGTTATCTAGTTCGGTATTTATTTGCTGTGTACACGTCATTTTTGTGCGGTTATAATAATTAGGGTTTGAATAATTAGTACCATAAAATATAATAAAGTGCCATAAAGTGTAATTAAGTTAAATATTATTTCTAGAATACTTTTATGATATAGACCTACTTTTTTATAATTACCTATAACTTCCATGCGCCAAACACTGTGCGGGGCCGAAATCATTTTTTTTAGAATACGTATGTTTGAAATTGTTTGTGTATTTTGTGTTTTGTATGTGAGTAGTTGTAATTGTGTATATGTATTGTTTATTTTTATGTAAGAAATGCTATATACTTGAGAAATAATGAAATGGTGTATTTGTGTGGTTTGATATGTTTATGTTTTTTACAGATGTTGTGATGATATCAAGACACAGAGGACTTATATAGTTATTAGCATGCATTTAAGAAAATTTTGTACACTATAAAATAGAGATAAAGAGACTCACTGAGATCAGAACATGTTTTACAGACCTTTCTAAAATGAGGACACAAGCCAGTATACAGTCATTGGGTATTTTTTAGAGAAGCTCAGCTGATTTTATTTGCTTACTACCAACTGCCTTTCTTAAATAGATTTTACCATTGGTTGCCCAACAGAATTCATATTCGTTTGACTTCGCAAAGTCTCTCGCTAGAAAGTGCAACCTCCTGGATTTAGGTGTTAAGTTGTCTGATACATATATTGGCTGTGGGTCATTGATGAATCCCAAAAATTTGGTGTTTAGTTGATTTTGCTTGTTTGATGTATTGTATTTCCTCACAGCTGTTATTAATTTTGATTTAAGGATGGGAGATACCATTTCAGCTATAACTATGTTTGACCCTTTAACCGGAAGGCGATAGATGTCTCGTACATCTGACTGTGTCTCACGTTTACAGTGTGAGCCATCTTAAGCACCATGGCAGAGATGCTATCCTTGCTTTTTTCTGAGGTTTTCGGTAGATTTTTAATTTCCAGCTTTGTTAGTCTTGATATGCGCTGTAGTTCGTCGATTGATTCTTCCAAGGTTTGGATATGGAGGTTGTAATCATGGTGAATCTGTTCCAAGTTTTTGTATTTTGTATCCAGATCTCCGCATCTGTTACTCATGAAATCTACAGACTTTCCAATTTCTGTGAACGTATTTCGCAGTTTATATTCTGTATCTCTTCCTTAATATTTTCATGTTGATTTTTGATTTCAGAGATCTCGCGCACCATTTTAGACATGGTGCATTCTTGATCTTTTTTCCAGGACTCAAACATAGACGTGAGTAAAGACTTGATTTCCTCCTTAAATGTACCGAATTGAAGTTCAAAATCTTCTGCGTCTGGGTGCCGGCGTTTTATACGGGTTGAAATGTTACTAAACTCCTGAGAACTTGCTTTAGAGACGTCAGGTTCTGAGCGGCAGATGTTCCCTGCTTGAGACGATGGAGGTGGTGAATGATGCATTGCTCTACGCAAACTCTATGAATCACCCCACGTAACTCGTCCTTCCGGTGTGTAAGTCTGTATAACAGTAAACGCGTGTGTCCTTGATCAGCGCAGTCAGCTGGTCAGCAAGAGATAACAATTATGGCCTCTGTGCTGCTCTTGCTGGGGTGAAGGCGGGCGCGCGGAGTGTCAGCGGCTGGCGTTCGTTTGAAAAGGGACAGCAATTGCGATTGCAAATAGCGTGGTTAACCCTAACTACGTAGTAGCAACTTGAACTTAAATCTAATTAGTACCGTTTATGGTCAGGGTGGCGCCACCAGTCGCATTCACTGATGCAACAAGTTGGCTTATAATTGTCGCTGGAATACACCGTGAACTTCACCGCCGGGAGGTTGGTAGTACTGTTAGCGCGGTGTATGTTGCGCACTCGCGGGCTAATCACTGGTGAGACAGCACTTTTAAATATTTTTTCACTATTTATTGCAGCTTGAATTTCACTCCATGAAGGACCGAAAACAGTTATTTGTGGATTTACACTATACTAGGCTTGAGTTAAGCAAAAAAGTAGAAGTAGTAAGTTATGAAAGAGTACACGGAGGATGGGGTTTTGGAAGTCCCGATAACGAGGGGGAGACGCTGTTGCAATCTGTTACCGCATTTGATCTGGCAGTAGCCAACACTTGGTTCCAGAAGAGAGATGAACACTTAGTCACGTACAAAAGTGGTAACCACAAGACCCAAATTGACTATTTTCTAGTTAGGCGCTACCATATTAGGCACGTCAAAGGCTGCAAGTGCTGCCAGGACAAGACTTGGTCTCACAGCACAAGATCCTGGTTATGGTATTAGCGATAAAAACAGTGTACAAAAAGCAAAGAGCGTCCTCCTCCTAAAATAAAATGGCATATGCTAGAGAAGAATGATTGTGCGAAGGAATTTAGAGAGCGAGTAGTAGACAAAATGATAGAAATGGGACACATAAATGATCGAAGTGTATGTGTAGATAGCTGGGTGTATTTGGGATGCAGCGAAGGATATTTTGGGAGAGACAAAAGGAAAGGGCACAGTAGAGAGGGATACATGGTGGTGGTCTACAGAAATACAGGAAGTGTTGAAGGAAAAAAAAGAAGAAATTTAAGGATCGGGAGATTGTAAAACTGGAAAGTAGCTGGGTGTATTAGGGATGCAGCGAAGGATATTTTGGGAGAGACAAAAGGAACGGGCACAATAGAGAGGGATACATGGTGGTGGTCTACAGAAATACAGGAAGTGTTGAAGGAAAAAAAGAAGAAATTCAAGGAATGGCAGAGTGTAGAACTGGAAAGCGTTAGTTTGAAAGCTGAAAAAAAGAGCGAGTATGATGGGTTAAAGAAAAAAGCTAAGAAAGCCGTGGCAATAGCGAGAGTAAAAGCTCAGGACAAACTGTACGATACACTGGACAGTCCAGCTGGCCAAAAAGATCTGTACCGGCTCGCTAGAGCCAGAGAGAGGAAGGCGAAGGATATTAGTCAGATAAGATGTGTAAGGGATGAAGCTGGAATGCTTCTATCAGAGGACGAAATGATTAAGGATAGATGGAAGGGCTATTTTGAAAGATTAATGAATGAGGAAAATATCTGGACTCTGGAGTGGTGTTGTAGAGAATAAACCAATGAATGAAGGGTTAGTAAGAATTAGGCGTGGGCAAAGTGTATCATTTTTGCGATTGGAACATTTCATCTGGATCACTGAAATGATCCGAATCACTGATATGTTTCATTTGGATCATCGGCTCAAATGATATAAAATACAGAATGTTACGTAGGTATACATTTACGTTGCGTCGTGAGCGTTTACTACTGATTCAGAATTATATGTAAACAATGCCGAATGTTATATTGTATTTTTTTATTTAAAGTGTACAAAATGTACTATGAATTTAAGATTATAAATAAAATCAATCTTCCTTCATACTTTATCCAGGCTTAGGACTGGCGGGTATTCGATAATTTATGGCCAGCTGGCTAAAACGCTTGTTAGTGCAAACATTAAAATTATGCAAATAACAATCCTATAGTATTTGATAAGTAAGCGCCATATTGGTCATTTTTACGTGCATGGATAACGACAACGAAAAACTGTGAGAGTATGAGTGATACACATGTCATTTGGTATCTCTTTCTGACTTGTATAGATTGTATTATGTCACCCGCTCACTCGCGAGTCGCGCTCCAGTAGTAAAGTAACTCAGTGGTACGGATTCTCTTGTTCAATATCTAAACTAAAATTAGAGAATTGCTATCTTTTACTAAAAGGCAGTGCGAGAAAAGGACGGCTATAGCTATGCACTAAGTTAGAGATGTCAAACTAGTTTACGCCTTGCACTTCGCCGTGTTTTTACGTGTACCCTTAATTTGTATGGAAATATTAGTTCAAACTAAATTTGACAGCTCTAATTTACGTCCGTCTTTTTCTTGTTTTTTTAGAGAGAAAAAGATAGCAATAGCCTAAATTAAGTTTAGTTTGTGCATAACAGAATCAACACCAGTGTCTCAGTCTCCTTCTCTCGCTCAGTTTTCAGCGCCGCGTCGCGCGTAAAGAGCACGGAGCAAAGTAATGATTCAGATCCAAATGAAGCGTTTGAAACGTAGTTACTGAACCAATCTTTTGAATTATTTCAAAGATCCGGATCAGTGAGTCGGTTCCGTAAAGAGTTACACACCTCTAGTAAGAATGGTCAGTGTGGATGAAGTGAGAATAGCAGTGAATGGAATGAAGAATGGTAAGGCAATTTGGTCCAGACGGAATACCAATTGAAGTGTGGCAGTCATTACGGGTAGATGGATGGACGTGGTTAACTTTGTTCTTCAATAAGTTGTTGCTGGAAGAAGCCATACCTGATGAATGGTGCAACAGTTCGTTGGTGAACATCTTCAAGAACAAAGGTAATGTGCTGGAGTGCAACAACTATAGAGGAATAAAGCTAATGTCACATAGTATGAAAGCATGGGAAAAAGTTATTGAAAAGCGGCTGAGAGAAGAGAGTGAAATCTCACATAACCAGTTCAGTTTTATGCCAGGTCGGGGTACAACGGATGCCATTTTCGCTATCCGCCAGCTGTGCGAAAAATACAGAGCTGTGCATAAAAACTTGCACATGCGTGTTCATTGACCTCGAAAAGGCATATGACCGGGTGCCTCGAGAGGTTTTGTGGTGGGCCCTTAATGAGAAAGGTGTGCCTGGGAAGAATGTGCAGTTGATGCAGCACCCGAGCGATGTACAGACGATGCAGTACCCAAGCCGGTCTGCAGTGGGCACTACTGACAGTTTCAGTGTAGCGGTCGGTTTGCACCAGGGGTCGGCAATCAGCCCTTACTTCTTCCTGATGATAATGAACGCTCTGGCGTCGGACACCCTGGAAGAGGCTCCCTGGTGTATGCTGTTTGCTGATGACATTGTGCTGGTTGCCAAAAGCGGCTTAGAGGTCCAGAGCTGATTGGAAACTTGGTGGCAAAGACTGGAGAGTGTGGGCCTGAAATTGAGCAGAACCAAAACGGAATATCTGTTCTGCGATTTCGGCGGTCTCTCCAGTCCTATGCCTGTAGCTCTCAACGGAACGCCTATACCGATCTGCTCCGACTTTCGGTACCTCGGGTCGTTTGTTCAGGTGGATGGCGATATAGACCGAGACGTAACGCACAGAATCAACTCAGGATGGATGAAATGGCGACAGGTCACTGGAACAACTTGCGACCGACGGATGCCCCTTAAGTTAAGGTGGAAGCTCCAGGGTAGCCCGCGAAATTAAAATTTTCTTACGTTTTTTGCAATTTGCAGGTCAGTATCAGGTTGCATGTTGGTCAAAACACGATTCGCGGCCGTAGCAAGTACGTATTTACAGAACTGTAATCATTAAAATCATCAATACAACTGTCTCACTTAGAATTGATGCCAAATGTCATGATTTCTCAAATACTTACATTTGGCACAATTCTAACTAAGAGAGTTGTATTGATGATGACAGGGTAGCCCGCGAAATTCAAATTTTCTTACGTTTTTTGCAATTTGCAGGTCACTGTCAAGTAGTATCTTGGTCAAAATTTGATTCACGGCCGTAGCAAGTATGTATAAATCATCAATACAATTATTTCAGTCAGAATCGATGTCAAATGTTTGTATTTCATGAAATCATGACATTTGGCATCAATTCTAACAGAGAGTTGGGTTGGGTTGGGTTGGTTGTTTAGCCGGGGATCATGGAAGTCGTATTAGCTCTCACGATCCCCGGTTCAAGTGTGAGACGGAACACCAGGGTGGTTTTTAGTCAGTAAGAGTCTGACAGACCCCTTCGCCCGCCCCGAGAGAAGGACATCCATGAGGATTTTCCACCTCAGCAACAAAAAAAAATAAAAGGGTTTGGTTGGTTGTTAAGTTGGGTTGGGTGGAGAGTTGTTGTTGAGTTAACTGTGAGAATTGTTTTTTTTTTTTTGGGGAGGGAAATCATCCAATGACATCTCCCGCTCTGGGTGGAGCGGGAGGGCGTGTTAGACTCTTACTGACTAAAACCCACCCCTGTTCCTTCCCTGCCCTGAATGCCCAGGGGCGCGGTAACTCTGTTTCGAATTTATCCCTACACATACGACCGTAGCGATTGCGCATTATTTTGTATAAAGACCACTTCTCAACAGTAAAGGCGGTACAAACGGGACCCGTTTGTACCTCCTTTTAGCCTTATCCTTTTTCAACATTTCGCATCTAATGCTGTCACACAACCAAGGAGCCGGAAGATGATTCACTCTGACCTTTATGAGTGGGGCATGCACATCAAAGAGTTTCAGCACTAACGAGTTGAATTCTGCTACCTTGGTGTGATAAACAGGAGACCAGCCACGACGAATTTCATATGAAAGAAATGTAAGGTCATGGTAAGAGAATGAGGCAGAAAGCTGTCCGTGTGTGGCTACTTTGCTTGAATCGGAAACCAGAATAAGGACTAGAAGTGAAGGGTTACAGTGGGGAGCATGATGAGTAGCCTTAAGCTGAAGAATATATGCATGTTGACAGAAGAGAGAAGAGACAAGAGATTGGAGTTTACGGCTTCGCACATCATCCTTGATCAGGCAGGTGTTGAAGTCCCCGAGTATAATTGTGTGATCGTATAGAGAAGAATAATATTCAAGTTTTGATTCAAAAGAAGAGAAGTAATCAATATGACAGGCGGGACTATAATACACCCCTAAAAGTAACTTAATGTAGTTAAAAGTAATTTCAATAAATAGGTGCTCAGCGGATTTAGAATAATTATACTAGGGGACTGAACGACATACGACGAGGCAACGAATACTGCGTTGAAGGAAGCGAAGGTTTGAGAAATGTTTCTGAAACAAGGACAGCGTGAATAAGGTCTGAGTCGAAAGAAGTTAATAGATTGGAGTGATGAGCAGGAACGCTTTGAGCATTTATATGAACTGCATAAAAAAAATACTGTAGCAAGAAAAAGTAGAAAACAGTTGTTGGTCGCGAAGGTGTACAGCCAGTCGATTCTGTTAACAGCTCACCGTGAAGACTTAGGTGGAGTGAGCGTGAAGTGAACTGTCATTCCATCTTGATTGTATGGATTGACAGCCCACTTCACGTTCACTTCACCTAAGTTTTCACGGTGAGTATATTACAGAATAGCACTACAGAATCATCAGTGAACGCACTAGCATACGAGGTGCATTCAATAAGTACCTAGCCTCATCGCCAGAGGGCGCTGTAGTTTCAAAAGAGTTTTACCACAGTGTAGCACATTCTTTTTTAATTCTTTTTTCAAATTTTCATTCCAATCCCTTCATTTGTTTTAATTTGACAACTTATGGAAGCGAACGTGTCGATCGGTTTTACAAAAATGGAAAAAGAGCAATATCGTTCGGTGATTCGATTCCTATTTTTGGAAGGGAAAACGCGCATCGAAATCAAAGAGCGCTTGGATGCTGTGTACGGTGACTCTTCTCCATCGATGGCCACCGTCAAGAATTGGTTCAACGAGTTTGTACGTGGCCGTACGTCGGTTTTTGATGAACCACGTCCAGGTGCACCGAAAACAGCTGCTACGGAGGAAAACATTAAAAAAATCCATGATCTCGTATTGGCAGATCGCCGATTGAAGGTTCGGGAGCTAGCTGTGACTGTAGGCATTTCAGAAGGAACAGTGCATCATATTCTTCACGAGGAACTCGGCATGAGAAAGCTGTCGGCGCGATGGGTGCCGCGTTTACTCACACCAGAAAACAAGCGCAACCGTGAGACCACATCGGAGACGTGTTTGGCGCTGTTTAAGCGGAATCCAGCGGAGTTTTTGCGTCGTTTTGTGACCGTCGATGAAACCTGGATCCACTGGTACACACCAGAGACCAAGGAGCAATCAAAACAATGGATCCAGACCGGGGAACGTGCTCCAAAGAAGGCGAAAACTGTAAAATCGGCCGGAAAAGTTATGGCCACCGTTTTCTGGGATTCACAAGGTGTGATCTACATCGATTACCTCGAGAAGGGTAAAACAATTACAGGGCTTTACTATGCCGATTTATTGGGCCGATTCGACGCCGAATTAAAGAAAAAAGGACCCCATCTGGCGAAGAAAAATGTGCTGTTTCACCACGACAACGCACCGGTTCACACGTCTGCCGTTGCCATGGCCAAATTGGTCGAATTACGCTACGAATTGCTGCCCCATCCACCGTATTCTCCAGATTTGGCCCCTTGTGACTTCTTTCTGTTTCCTAATCTGAAAAAATCACTCGCCGGGAATAGATATGGATCGAATGAGGAGGTTATCGCCGCCACGGAGGCCTATTTTGCAGAGTTTGACAAAAACTATTTTTCGGACGGGTTAAAAAAGTTGGAGCATCGCTGGGCTAAGTGTATCGAACTAAAAGGAGACTATGTTGAAAAATAAATTGCCACTTTTCCAAAATTTTCGTTTACTTTTTGTAGGCTAAGTATTTATTGAATGACCCTCGTAGCTCTCATTAGACGAATCAGAAGAACAGGAAATAAAACTGCCATCAACACTACCAAACATGACACATATTTTTCTTCTTTATTTCTAAAATTTGTTAATTGTAACAGTCTAAATAATAATTTTGTCCCATTTTCGGGAAATGAGGGCTGATTGTCCTTAAAGGCTACTAAGTAACCTAGCAAGGACATCAGATCCTAGAATCATATTGTTACCTACTTAGATGTAAAAAAAATTAAATTGTCATCCTACTTTGTAACAGACTACCACTTTTTATGAAATAATTTATTATTATTATTATTATATTGTCATCACTAAAATAATGCACTAATTTATTGGGTCGTCGATATACCAAAAAAAAGTCCATCATCACACACACACACATATATACACACACACACATATATACACACACACACATACATACACACACACAGACACACACACACACACACACGGTCGGTGTACATGGTGGTACATTGACCGCCATGGGGGACACATGGTGACCCCCAAACAATAGATTTTTAATTGTGTCTGTTTTTCTGGCAGTCAACGTGTTAGGAGAATTTCCTACGTCAAATCATACCGACTTAATGAAATCATCACTTATTAAAATTGAAATATCAAAACGGAATAAATGTGTATTTTTATAGTGCTACCTACGTTACGTTCGTTTTATTTAACATTTAGACCTGTTTAAAGACAATCAACTTTTTCCATAACTCAAAAGATTAGAGTGATGTTAACAATAATTATTACATTCGGACGCAGAACAAAAATAAACATCGATATGGAAATATCGATATTTGTCTACATCTCTAGCTGAGTAGCAAAAGAGATAACATGTGCATGCGAATATGACATCTATTTCAAAGACGTTAGCGTTCTAAATAGAATAATTTGGTTTAAGCGCCCTCTAGCGTTGAGTAGCTGAACTCGTAAATTTATTGTTTGTGACCACGGAATAGAAAACACAGTGGAAGTGCCATTCGCGCGTCGCGCGCGTGTCACAAATAAGCGGGGATGTTCAACAATACTTCATTCGCTGTCAGAGTCTCGTCGTCTCTAAAATACGTAAAATATTAGAAATTATGCCTTGTTGTGCGGTTTTGACGTGTAAAAACGATATCAAAAATAAAAATGTATCTTGTGGAGGTGTATCATATCACCGGTAAGTATTAAACTTGGCTAATTTTCAATATATTTGATTTGAATGATAATACCACATTTTATTACTTCAAGGCAAACTAAAAACAACCTTATAATTATTAATTCAAAGTCTAAATCTACTAGCTTGCTAGCTGAAAAATCACAATATATATTCTAGAAACTTCGACGCTACTCAGTTAGGGATGGGACACATCCATAAAGTAGATCGGTATCGATATTTTTTTATTTTTTCCAACCTCTACATTTCATAATTGGCACAATCATTTAGAGAATTTATTTCGGACGGTTTATGTATATAATTCCTCTTATGCTCCGAAACTCACCTATGAGATGGTATTCTAGGTTGCATAAAAGCTATAAAACATTTGTATGTCACGTTAGTTCAGACAAATAGATTGATTTATCTACCTTTCTACAAGTTTAGTCAGGACCACATTGAGCTGTTTTTTTGTAATATAAGGGCACATGGTGGATCAAACAACAATCCCACGACGAGGCGATTCGTATCTGCCTATAAAAAAACGTTGGTGCACGTAGAACTTAAAGACACAGATAGAGGAAACTGTTCGGTATTAGAAGAAATTTCAATTTTAACCTGTTCATCAGCAGTAGAAAGAATAAATCTATTATTTATTCTATTTTCTATTATTTTGTACGTACAGTACGACAAGATTTAAGCAAGGAAGATGATGAACAGGAGGATGAAGACTTAGAAGAAATTTATTTACATCTGTCCGATTTTAGTAAAGAAACTATAGCTCAAATAGCTGGTTACATAACAAGACAGCTAATTAAAAAAATTAAGTGTGATATTTGCGTCGGTGCTTTGGTTACAGAAAAAAGTCATCATTACATAGATTCATAATATCACTACATAGTATAAAACAAAGTCGCTTTCTCTGTCCCTATATCCCTATGTATGCTTAAATCTTTAAAACTCCGCAACGGATTTTGATGCGGTTTTTTTTAATAGATAGAGTGATTGAAGAGGAAGGTTTATATGTATAATTTGTACCCGAGCGAAGCTGGGGCGGGTCGCTAGTCTAAGGATAAAGGGGGATTATTATACCCATCAGAAGATGTTATTAAGATATGCCAGACGTCCGAAATGTTTTTAAAAGAGTGTCGTATATTTAATAAAGACATTATCATCACAAAAATAATGCGCCAATTTATCGGTTCGTCGATATTCCAACATATAGTTTATCATCAGTTAGGAGAATTTCCTTCATCAAATCATGTTACCGACTTAGTGAAAGACATCACGGCAAATAATATTAATATTCGCTATCATCACTTGTTAAAATTAAACATGGAGCCATCAAAACGGCACTTATTAAACAAATGTGTTATTTCAAGGTCAATAAATATTGTTAGTACTATCTACCATCGTTTTAATTAAACTTAGACCATTTAAAGACAATCAACATTTTCCAAGAAAAAAATTAAAAGATTTGTATGTGCAAATAAAATATACATCGATATTGAAATATCGATATGTTGAGTAGCAAAAGAGATAACATGTGCATGCGAATATGACATCTATTTTTAAGGAGTTAGCGTTCTAAATTGAATAATTTTGTTTCCGCGCCATCTAGCGGTGAGTAGCTTAACTCGTTGTATATTGCACAACTTTAGATTGATAAGTGATAAACGTCTTTATGGACTGTGACAGGTAATATAATAACAACTTTCGATAGTTGTAATAAGAGTTAATTTTTGACAGCAATAAATGGATGATATTTCAAAGTTGCGTTTGTAGCCAATTATATCACGTTTTTTTATGTGTGTAACGTGCAATTTTATTTGTAAATGCGTGAGTTTGGCGACACTGGTCCCCGTGATTAGGCAGTGTTAGGGCACTTCCACTGTTTTTTCTATTCCGTGTTTGTGACAATACTGACAACGTAAAATTATTATAACTTTTGCTTGTTGTTATAAGATTTATTTTTGGACAAAGGGCGGTTGCGCCAAGCAGACTCGGTACTGTAGGCACTATGCGGTGAAATCAAAGGAATGATGAAAACATAGGTAAAGTACATTTGTTTTGCATTTCGCCGATTTTAACATATTTTTGTCAGTTCCTCGTTGACGTTGATCGCGAACGTGTGCTGTGTGTGTATGTGATTTTTAAGATGCACATGTACAGTGCCCAAGAATACGTAAGTATGCTTAGGTGTTATGGAGAAGCACGTGGAAACGCACGTCAGGCACTGCGTATCTATGTCCAGAGATATTCAGAAGCTCTTCATCCACGAGATTCTCGCGTGATAACACGAGCTTACCAACGTATCTTGTACAACCAACCAATTGTGCCTCAGCGCGAGGGAGCTGGAAGGCCCATAAGACCGACTGTACCGAACCGCATCCTGACTGTCGTGCGGCAGAACCGACGACGTGGAATACTCACGGCAGCACGTGCGAGCGAGTTGGTGGCTGACTCTTTGAACCCTGTTTGGTTTAGAGGTGAGCGAGCTTGAGGTAGGTAAGTTCATCAATGTATACTACTACATCACTGTATCGAAATGTAGGTACCTACTTACAAGCTTCTTTATTATTTGTAACCCTTGTCGGAATCGTTATTTTAAGGGAATTAGCCATAAACTTAGTCCTGAGTGATAAAATAAGATTTTATGTGAATGAGTAGTCATTAAAATGATATTCGTCAGTACTGTTGAGTCTGCCAACAAAGGCGCACAAAATACTAGGTACTTAATAATAATGTTTATTAAAAGCTAGTTTAATTAATTACGTTAAGTTTTTTTTACTGTTGTTGGTTGTGCGTTAAATACTTAGGTGTTCATTTGTAGTAAACGTAAAATAGTGACAAAGTACCTACTTTGAAAGTGTATTTACATTAGGAGAAACAAAGACACATTTGTTTACATTCCCTTCGCAGTAGATGGCGCTAACATTGTTGTTGCATTTATGCTAATTAGCAAACAAGGTAGGTAGTAGGTACCTTAGAGCTCTTGAAATATTCACACAACTTTAGTTATAAAATGGAGCCTAAATTACTGACTTGGCAGTACCTGCTCTCGCAGCTGATTTCAAAGATGTTTTTAACTTGGTTCGACCTTGTAGGTATATTCATACAAGCGGAGCGAGGCGGCCCGTAACTACGTACTACGCGCTCGCGCGTGCCTACATCAATTGCGTCGCGTTGTTTGCAATACATTGCGCGCTTGAAAATATTAATTTCTGTAACCAATCATTACCGAGATTAATGACTATCGTAATTTTGTAAGTGGCTTTAGTTGTAACCTTTTCGCGAAGTTTGCAGTATCTTGTCCCTTACAGCCTGTATATGATCTCTTAAGCACTTGGGTATGCAAACGACAGTACTGTTGCTGAGAGATACGTGTTCAACGCGCGGGCTAGTGTGTCGCAGTTCCGGTCTCCCCGGGAGGCTATGGCTGAACGCTTGAACTTGTCCTTACAGGCTGTCTCTGAATAGGGCGATGACAATTTGGTCGAGTTCAATGCTGCTAAAACCCAGGCGTGTCTTTTCTCCGCTAAATGGAGCCAATTCCACCCGACTCCATCTTTCCGAGGTGTAACCGTGCCGATAACCGATCATCTTGATCTCCTTGGTTTCACGTTAACATCCACTCACGACTTTGGGTCATATATCGAGGCAAAGGCTAAGCTGGCTTCCAAAAACTTGGAAATCCTAGCAAAGGTGAGCCGGTACTTTACACCGGAACAGCTTCTCAAACTTTGTCATGCGCAAATTCGATCGTGTGTGGAGTACTGCTCTCATCTTTAGGACGGATCTGCCAGATAACAGCTTGATGCGCTTGAATCAATTGAGAAACGAGCCAAGAGGATAACTGGCAATGATAAGCTCGTCGAGTTGAAGCTCCGAAGTCTTGAGCATCGACGCACTAGCCTGTCGGTTTTCTATCGATTGCATTCTGGGGAGTGTGCGTCTGAATTGCATAGTTTGACTCCGCCAAGCCCGTTCCATCATCGGACCACTAGACGTACGGAGATGCGCTACCGGTACATGGTGTACATCCCACCTACAAATACAAAACATTTGGGAACACATTTATTGTGCGTCCAGCTAAGGAGTGGAATTCCGTGCCAGAGTCGTGAGTTTCCTGATAGCTACCACCTGGGAGTCTTTTAAGTCGAGAGTGAATAGGTTACTTCTAGGCAAGTATGCTCCATCTTCGACCACATCATCGCTTACCATCAGGTGAGATTGTGGTCAAACGCGAGCCTATTAATGATTAAAAAATAAACTGTTTAAAGTCTATTTTTGACATTCCCATAATGGCAAGCCAAACTTAGAATGCCTAAGATGTTTATCCACGGTAGGGCATTTTTTCCTGCTGGGTTAACGTTAGTCTAGCTTCTAGCAGAAACCTAAATTTTAAGTTTTATAAAAAACTATCAACATAACAAAAATAATCTTCAAAACAATTTAAAAAGCTGGAGAATTACTATTTTGCTGGAGTAATGCACTCAGAAAAAACTATCAGTAGGGTGCAAAAACGTTTAAGCTTTTCGTTTAGACTGCGTTATTAATTTACTGCATAAGTCATACCTAAGGGCAAAAGAAGCTAAAAGCGAGAACCTAGAACCCTAGAACTTTCGAGGTCGTTTCCTCACTCTTTCATTTAAGATTCCTGACATTTGTTTATTCGCTCCGAAACTCCGACATGCCTATACAGCCACTGAAATTTCCACTTACGGAGTTTACTTATTTATTTATTTTGGCTAGTTTATTGTTTTAGTAGCAGTGGTAAAGTCAAATTTTGAATGTCAAATAGTTGGACCAATATTTTACGCCATTATCATAAGCCCGATAAACCTATGACCCCTACGATGTACGCAATTAAAAAAATGTCAAGTACAGCACGAAACTGAGAGCCCGTTTTAAAATTAGGTTCGTTCATATGGGTTCAATATTTTTTTTAAATAAAATCCAAAAAGGAGATTATAACTAGTTTATGTCATCTCTGTATATCTCAACCTGACAGACAAGATGTGTGCAGTGAAATAACATAATAATTACAGTAAGATGTGTTAACATGCTATTAATAATTTAAAATCACATTGATATCATATATAGCTATACATAAATTTATAATAACTAATCAGTTATCAGATCATTCCATCTTCCATATCTCTTAAATGGAGCACAATCAAATTGCCTTCATATACTTTTGATACTTACATAGGTAGGTACTTATTACAATAATAGCATCGAAAAAGTGAGACTGCAAATAAAATATAAGTAGGTGAATCATGATCTGCCTGCAGACCATGCATTCTAACCTAAGGTAAGTAATTTTATACATGACAGGCACAATCAGATGGACTCCGTGCAGGTTTCTTGGGCGCGCTAAGTCTTTTCGATGTGCCAGTACCATACTGAATGCCTGAACCTATCCTCTCTGGGTCGAATTCTCCTGTTTCAATTTTAGCCAAAATGGTTTTGGAACACTTTAAGAATGCTTCTTCTACATTTTCTCCTGTTTTAGCGCTGGTCTCGAGAAACATCAGTTCTGAAAACAAAATATACAGAAATTAGAGGTAAAGTGCGTGTCGGACTTCGCACATTTAGGGTTCCGTACCAAATGATAGAATTTCAAAGAAAAAATCTGATTAATTTATTGTTTGTTATCATCATTCTCCTGCCCTTTTCCCAATTTGTTTGGGGTCAGCGCAACATGTCTTTTTCTTCCATACTTTCTCTATTAGTCGTCATCTCTGTAGTCACCCTCTTTTTACCCATATCCTCTTTCACACAGTCCATCCATATCGTTTCTTTGGCCTTCCCCTACTCTTATAGCTATCCACATCCATACACAAGACTTTCCTCACATTTTCTTCATTCCTCCGCATCACATGCCCATACCACAACTGATTTACACACAGCTTTTCAGACAGCTGTGCCACTTTTAGACTTCCTCTTATATACTCATTCCTAATTCTATCCATGCGCGTAACACCACACATCGCTCTTAGCATTCTCATCTCAGCTGCATCCAATTGCTTGTCATTCATCCCTTTTGTGGCCCAACATTCTGAACCATTCAAAACAGCAGGTCTGACCATTGTTTTATAAATCTTCCCTATAAGTTTAAGGGGAATGCGGGAGTCGCAGATAGTCCCGGTGACCTGCTGCTACTTCATCCATCCAGAGTTAATTCTGGGCTTAACAGGCCGAGTGAACCGAGATACCGAAAATCGGAGCAGACTGGGAGAAGCGCGCCATCTGGCGCTTTAGCTTCAGAACTGGAGAGACCGCCGAAATCGCAGAACATGTACTCAGTTTTGGTTCTGCTAATTTTCAACCCAACTTTCTCCAGTTTCTTTTGCCATTTCTCCAATCTGCTCTGGATCTCAGGTTCATATGTGACTCAGGCATGGTTGGACAAATCTTCAAAATAGCTCGCATTTAACTAGGACAATAGGGCACTTTATGTGACGGCTAAACACCCTTATTTCAGAATTTGTGACGCTACAGAATCTTAGATAATCGATCGAAAACGTGTCCAGCCAGCTTGAAAACCCATTTTTCGCTGGTCTCTCAATCTCGGTAACGGAAGTGATTTTGACGACTTTTAGCATACCAAAGGGCGTCACATAAATTTGTGACAGGCATCGAGCTAAAATTTTTGTGATACGTACAGCGGTTTAGTAGAAAAATGCAAAAATCAGTGTCCAGTCAGCTTGAATTTACGTATGAAACTTTTGGCTGGCACTTCCAAATCTCAATAACGGGAGTGTTTTCGAATATGGTTCTCTTACCAACATTTAGTGACGCAATGTGTGACAGTAATAACGTTTGATTTATGGCGTCACATGTAAGGGTTTACGAGATATCAACAAAAACTTAATGTCCAGCCAGCCTGAGTTCAAGCTGGCTGGACACATGTATCTCCGCTGCCTGACGATCTACGGCCTTCGAAATATGTTAAAAAATTTGTGACGGGGACGATAATGATAACCTGAATTTGTGAAGGAGAAAATTTGCGTAGTTTCACATAAAGTGCCCTATTGGCCTAGTTAAATGCGAGCTACTTTGAAGATTAGTCCAGCCAGCCTGAGTCACATAGGTCCATCTTCACCGACAAGAACAGAGTCGTCGGCAAACAGCATGCACCAGGGTGCCTCCTCTTGTATTGCCGACGTAAGAGCGTCCATAATGAACCGGAATAGGTAAGGACTTAAAGCCGGCCCTTGATGCAAGCCTACAGCCACACTGAACTCGTCGCTGTTGCCAGAAGCCGACCGGACGAAGGTACTAGATTGCCTGTACACGAATCAGAGGCAAACCTTTCTCTTTCAAGGCCCACCACAACAAATACGTAGTAATAATAAAACATTATCACCAAATTTCAAGTTCTTAGGTAGGGTAGTTAAAATTCTTCGGAACAAAAGGACCTCCTTTTGTTCCGAAGAAAAATCCCAAGCCCGGCCCAAAAAAAAAAAGAAGCCCGGCGCAAAAGTAATGCATCTCAAAATTAAGTGTTTATAATAATTTGTCTTTTCTAAAAAAGAATGAACTCTAAATCCGGTGGAATTTTTGCCATAGAAAGTTTTGCAGGTGTTCACATCAAAATCCGATTTTTTCACAATAAATCGTAATTAAAAGCTGTTTAGTTCGTGTCAACGCACTAAACCTACACCTACAAATTTTGCAGGGTAATAAGGAAAGATTATTGTAGTTTTTAAATGTGATTTATAATTTGTAGTTTATATAAGATTAAATATTGTCTATAGCCAATACATCATCTAAGCATTCTAAGATTATAGCCAGGTGGTTAAAATCCTGCTGTTGATCCCTTGCCCAAGCCAGATAGTATATTACACTCATTACGTGAGCACAACCTACCGTGGGAAATCATCCAATGACTTCTGCCGCTCTGGGTGGAGCCGGAGGGCGAGTCAGACTTTTACTGACTAAAACCCACCCTTGTTCCTTCAGTTGTCTCTGTGCCGAGGGCTGCGGTAACTCTATTTCGAATTTATCCGCGACCCCAGGCAAACCCAAACTGTTTTTTTTTTTTCATGTAATTGAATACAAGAGCAAACAAGAATTATAAAAAAAGGAAGAACCGCAATAAACGAAAAATATTGCTCTTGAAAAAGAACATTAGAATATTGTGCTCACGTAATGAGTGGACTTAATATTCTATCTGACTTGGGCAAGGCACCAACAGCAGGATTATAACCACCCGGCTATAGGCTTACATAATGTATTATTTATTAAACTTATTCATTTATTAGCTTTATTTTATTCCTTACATTTAGATTTTGTGTTGTGTTAATTTATTTGTAAGTGATGTTAGTTTTGTGCTTAAATAATGTTAGTATTGTTAGGTGTAAGGGCCGCCTATTGCGGTGAAAGCCTCCTCCAAATCGTCCCAGATATAGGCGGCTATAGGCTTAGACGATGTACATATACACATATAGACATAGAATATATTTAATCTTATTTAAACTACAAAAAATAAATCAAATTTAAAAACAACATTATTCTTTTCTTATTACAAAA
Organism: Polia nebulosa; assembly: GCA_951329385.1. Classification (NCBI taxonomy): domain Eukaryota; kingdom Metazoa; phylum Arthropoda; class Insecta; order Lepidoptera; family Noctuidae; genus Polia; species Polia nebulosa. Next base: position 15,008,957 of record OX589604.1, read on the forward strand.
AATCACTTTAAAAAAAAAATTTTTTTTGGACTCTTCGCGTACGGAACCCTAAAAATGTGATAACTTCTTAGCAACATATAAACAATTTCTTAGAAGCATATTGAGCTATGCCTACCATTTTCTTGGGCGAATTGACTAGCTTCTGTGAATGTTACTTCCCTTGATTCTTCCAGATCCTTTTTGTTTCCCACTAGTAAGATTATGATATTAGGGCTTGCTAGAGTTCTGGCATCTCGAAGCCAATTTGAGAGTGCATTAAAAGAGTCCCGAGATGTGATGTCGTACACTAGCAGGGCTCCAGCAGCCCCTCGGTAATAGGAACGTGTGACTGAACGAAATCTTTCTTGTCCTGCAGTGTCCCATATCTGTAGTTTAGTAGACTTTCCGCCTATGTTTACAATTTTAGATCCAAACTCAACTCCAATTGTGTGACATCTGTCTTCTTTAACTGTAAATAAAATAGAAAAATTTAAATGATAATAACCAAAATTTCTGAAATGAGTCAAAGCATAACAGTCTGGAAAAATGTCTACATCTTTAATTCAGTTAAACAGATTTTCTTTCTTGCAGAGTTTTAGTATTGCTGTCTCAGAAAAGTGAGCTCATTGTTTTGGACCACTTTGCTCTTATTTGTATAGCCTTTTTGCTTGAAGTTCCCTATCAAGAATTAATTCTGTATTTATATGAGATTTACTGAACTCATAGTCATGACCACTGGTCGGAGTAGGTAGATTGATTTGGGGTCAATGAACTGGCACGTATATATTAATATGGATATGCCTCCGGGATTCCGGGATTTTGTAATAATTAAGATTTTTTAGGAATTTCAAATATTTTAATGTGTAAGATGAAGAATATATCAATATGAATAAGGAATGTTTAACCTTTTTGCTGTCTTTTTAATAGAATATGTAATCGGCCTTTAAAAAAAAACTATGGCATGGCTAAACTTGAGTAAAAACGTTGCAAACATAAAGTGGGATTCTACTAATAATAGTTACATGTGCGTGCGTGCGACGAAAGATGGGACTTGCCTCTCCGCTATCCTACTGACAACGGTTGTCAACGACAGCGGGTGGCGGAAAGAAGAAAACTGAATGCGAAAAAATATTAAGGAGTATAAAAAGTTATTTTTATTTATTTATTCAAGAACATAATATATAATAATTACAAGTAGCAGATATTAAAGTTGCAAGAAATAACTACTAAATTAGGCATTTGTAAGTTTCGAATGGACGCACAAGAGTAAGATTCACTTTATTACTTGATAAATAAGAAAAAAACAATTTTAAACGTTTAACTATCGCATTCTATAAATATCAAATGTAGTAGTTTAAAAATCTTTACATTCACAATATTTGATTCAATCTCGTGACTACCAAAATGAAATCCCGGAAAAAAGGCCATGTTATGATTTCTATGACCCGGAAAAAAGGCCATGTTATGATTTCTATGACTATTCATGATGCAAGTACATAAAATCAATCTACCTACTCCGATCACTGGTCATGACACTGTTACCGAGTACTGTGTTCAAGAAGGGCATAGTGTTTTTTTTTTTTAATTTTTATTTTAAACTTTATCATTAATCATTATACTTTGGTAAAAAAATAATTATTCATTATAGAAACTTAAACTACCAGATGTATTCTAGTATAGGCAAAAACACTTACTTTAAAGATGATCAAGATGAATGTGCATAAATATAATTATGAAAATATTGTATCTTTTTAGTTGAATGTGACACCAAAGAAAATTAAAAATAACAAAAAACACGACTGTTAAAAAAAAACAACTAAAAAGTTCCAAACAAGTCACTTTTCAAGCAGTCTGATACAATTGGTGGAATTTATTTTAGTTCTATAACATATTTTATACCACCAACTGCATCAGACTGCTTGAAATTGTTTGGAACTTTTTAGATGTATCAGTCAGGTTTTTTGTTATTTTCAATTTTTTATTTCCAACATTTTTTGCTTGTTATATTTATTTAATTGTCTCCTCGAGTTCTTTATTTTGATACTCCACATGACCAGGTTACAAAAAATACGACTAGGTACACTTACCTAATAGCGGTCGCCATTGTTTTTTTTTTTTTTTCAAAATTCATATAGCCTATGTCACTTCACGGTCAAGACCAATCTAATGATACCTCTTTTAGTATAATCCATCAAGCCGTTTAGGCTACAGCGCGTACCAAAGAAATAGACATACAAACATAGGTACACGTTTATACATACATACATACAAACATACATACATACTCTCGAAAAACATTACCCTCCTTCTGGGGCAGTCAGGTAAAAATATAAAAAGGGTTATGTTACAATACATGCTTACACCCTTACAGCACACAAACGCACAACAAGAGAAATAAATTCTCAAGAAGTTATTAGTAAACCAACACCATTATACTGTGATCACCAAATTGTTGTTAATTAATAACAACAATTTAATTACTTTGGCGTCATATAAACTGAATTACCTCTTCATAAGCACAACTTCGGATATCGCCCAAACAAAAAGGAATGGAAGAAGATGGTGGCTTATGGGCAGGGGACTGGTTATTTATTTGGTGCCGTAACAATGTATGTTAAGGCACAAAACAAATAACCATGTACATCTTCCTTGGAAAGCCAACAATGTGTTGGAAAAACAAAGCCATTCAAATTTCAATTATATAAGCACAACTTCTTGAATACAGACTTTAAAAGTGAATTACGTCAGAACACTATTTTAAAATTGTATCTGTGGCAACAATAAATCTAAGGACCAGTTTGACTCTACTGTTATGACAATATGAAACTAATTTATCTGACCCATCATAGTCATGATAAGAGCTGCCATCTTTCTATTGGAACTGCGAAAATAAATAAGATCTGACATTTTTGTTCAACAACAATACCACTGTCATCCAACCACATTGGCTTGCTGTACTGTACTGCAGTCATGTCTACTGTAGTAATATTCTTAACATGATATTTAGTCCTTTTTTATGTGGTGAAAAGTCATCCAATGAATTGAGCGGGATGGCGTGTCAGACTTTTGCTGACTAAAACCCACCCCTGTTCCATCAGTTGTCTGAGTGCAAAGGGCCGTGGAAGCTCTATTACGAATTTATCCGCGACCCCAGGCAGGCATCGGCCCTGACGAGCCCCGTCAGATATTGCTGACGTCTATTTGAGGCGCGCGTGGAACACTACGCGCCGTCGACTCACGGGCCTGGTGCTGATCGGGCGGCGAGCTACCCACTACTCGCTGTCCGCAGGCCCGGGTCAACGGTGGCCGGAGAGGGTCTTGCGACGTCCTACGCCCAATGCGTCTCCTACGGCGGTAGCGGCCGGGGCCGTGAGGACCACTCCGTACTACTTGAGTCTCACTCACCCATCCCGCCTCTGCCTTCGCGAGCATTACTGCTTCGCAGAAGAAGTAGACTGCTTTCCATTCCCTCTCCCTCCGTACCATGGCCTGAACCAGGGCCGGGCGCGAGAGGTCGCTACCGCCTATGGCATCCACGAGGACACGGCGGGGCCCCGCCCGAGCGGGGCAGACCTCCACCGTATGCTCCACCGTGTCCTCTGGGCGATCTGCGCAGTGGTAACACCTAGGCGTTTCCTCCCGCCTTATCCGAAATAGGAACCCCCCGTAACAACCGTGTCCGATGAGAAGCTGCGTCAGGCGGAAGGTGAGGAAGCCGTGACCTCTCCAGCCACTCCTCAAAGAGGGGCACTACCGCCGCGATGGGGGCGTGCCCAGCGCTGGGTTGCGACAGACGCTGTCTCCAAGTAGCCATGAGATACTGCCGGAGCTTCATCCGCCAAGCCGCGAGGTGTCGCGGCAGCGGAATGCCAAACAAGCGATTAAGAAGAGAATAGTGATTATTAGCGAATTAGTGTGTGATGAGTTAATAAAAGATATTGGTTAATTATTCGGTGTAAAATAATTTATCCCATACCCAGCTCGTAACAAATTGGTGTTAGAAAGTAGGGATAAATTATGCCAATTTTAACAAAGGACGACACGGACGGTATTTGTACAAGGATTCAACGGCAGCAAGACATGGATCAGAGGCGGTTTGGAGAATCCCCGATACAGACGCCGGGTGGTGTTCAGCCTACGACAGAGCCAATCGCTGGCCCATGTGGAGTTTCTTCAGCACCAGCGGTGCCAGACTTGTCTGCGCTAATGGCGCTGTTGCAGGAACAGGCTCGCCATCAAGAGGAGCAGGCCCGTCGGTTGGAAGAGAAGCTTCAACAAGATAAAGAGGATCAGGCTCGCCGCCAAGAAGAGCAGACCCGTCAGTTGGAAGAGAAACTTCAACAAGATAAAGACGAGCAGGCCCACCGCCAAGAAGAGCAGGCCCGCCACCAAGAAGAACAGACCCGTCGAATGGAAGAGAAGCTTCAACAAGATAAAGAGGAGCAGGCTCGCCGCCAAGAAGAGCAGATGCTTCTCATAAAAGACCTTCACTCAACACTTAGCAAGGAGCTCCAGGTGATGAAGGAACAGTTTCACCAGCATGAAAATCGTATCTCAGACGCTGAAGTTCAGATTAAATAAATAAATAAATAAAATAAAAAATAAATAAAAATTCGTTTATTTTCCACCACAAATATAGGAACAATTTAGACAGTATGTTAACAATTCAAGGATGGACTGGAGCCTAAACTAGGGAGACCCTGTATTTCAGGACTCCAGGTCACTCGCCTACGGAAAAGGATTTGGACTACTGGATAAGCACAGAATCATGGGATCAGATTGCTGGGGTAAAGAAGGCTTTAAGTGAACTTAGGGCTGGAGGTTCGGCCTTCCGGGGTTCTGCCTTCAGTGGTTGCTGCACCTTCGGCACGTGGATTTAAGGTGCCGCCATTCGACGGAACATCTTCATGGTCGGCCGACAAAATTCAATTTGAGGCCGTTATGAAAGCGAATGGAAGGACCAAAGAGCAAGCTATGACTGCGCTCACCTTAGGCCTCCGAGACCGAGGCAAGGATGTGACCTACGAACAGCTGCTGGAAGCGTTACAGTCCAGATACGGCGACGCAGACTTGGACCACGTATTTCGCGCCAAGTTAAGGGATCGCTTTCATCGTAGTGCCGAGAACCTACAGCAGTGGACTTTGGCAGTCGAAAAGTTGGTTCGGCAAGCATACCAGTCCGCCCCTGCACTCATCAATGGCTATCTGGTACAGGCGTTCATCGACGGAATACGTGACTTGGAAGTTAGAGCCGCTGTAAGACTTGGGCATCACGAGACACTGAAGGACGCCTTGGCCCGTGCCTTGGAAGTAGAAGCAGTGAAGCAAGACCATCGAACACACAAAATGTATTAGGGTGGTTGTGGCATCACCAGTACGCGATCGTCCACAAGGGTATAGCCCTAGGTGTTACACTTGTGGAGCAAGGTCTTCGGTCAAGCTGTCCAAAGCGAAGCACACTGAGAGAAGATCAATTCCAGCAAGAAACGGCGACTGATACGACAGCTCAGTAACAGCAGGGAAACGAGTAAACGCCAGGACTGGGGGGCGGGTGCTGGCTGGTATTGAAAGAGCCCCGATGATCTCGATCTCACAGGCCCATAATGGAAACAGTCTGATCATCAAAGGCGAAGTCAACGGAAAACAATGCAAATTGACGTTAGATACCGGAGCTTCTCACACGGTCGTCAATTCTCACCTAGCAAGTCGGTTCCGTGGGGACTTCTTCAATAACCACGACCGTATACAATTACTGGTAGCTACCGGTCAGCACATACAGCAACCAGCTAGCCAGCTTCGTCGGCTGCTGCGCTGCATGTCGCGGGTTCGATCCCCACACGGAACAAATATTTGTATGACCTGCAGATAGTTGTTCCGGGTCTGGGTGTCTTGTGTATGTGAATTTACATGTTTGTGAACGCACCCACGATACAGGAATATTCCTAGTGATGGGCAACGTTTTAAAAAAAAAAAAAAAAATACACAACCCGGCCAACAAATTTCTGATAAGATGAAGACCCTATACGACCGGAAGGCGAACAATAGAGGTTTTGACGAGGGTTCACTGGTGTGGTTGCATAATCCAGTGCGCAGCAAAGGGAAGTCTCCTAAATTGCAAGCAAAATGGGATGGACCATACCTAATCGTGACCAGGATCAACGATGTTACCTACCGAATACAGAAACCCTCCACGAGGTGCGCCTAAGATTGTCCATGTAGACCGATTGGCGCGATACTACGGGACTAATGATGCTTGGGACGAGCATGTGTAAGGAGGGGGCAGTGTTAAGTCGACCGTATTACACTGGAACGTTCGAGAATGTGGTCGAAGTTTCCAGAAGTTTCTACTACGTTCGAGAACATTCCATTGTGATACTGTGTAGAAGTTCATAGATATTTCTAGAATATTTCACTACAACAAACTTCTCTGACTGTATAAACAGGCCGGACGGGGGCGAGTGAGTCAGTCTGTTTTCGACAACGGATGCGAACGGATGCGAATACAAGCGATTAAGAAGAGAATAGTGATTATTAGCGAATTATTGTTTGTGTAAATAAGTTGTTGAGTTAATAAAACATATTTGGTTAATTAATCGGTGTAAAATAATGTATCCCATACCCGAGTGAGTCAGTCTGTTTTCGACAACGGATGCGAACGGATGCGAATACAAGCGATTAAGAAGAGAATAGTGATTATTAGCGAATTAGTGTTTGTGTAAATAAGTTGTTGAGTTAATAAAATATATTTGGTTAATTAATCGGTGTAAAATAATTTATCCCATACCCAGCTCGTAACAATATTGTAGGAAAGCGGAATAGTTTTCTCGCAAAGACTTTCAAAACTGCCCTCTGAGCTCTTTCGATACGTATCATCTTTGTTTTGTGAGCCCCACCCCAGACCGTCAAGCACTATCCCAATAGTGACTGAGCAAGGGCAAAATATAAATTAATTAGAGTTTTAAAATCCGCTAAACCTCTGAGTTTCTTAAAAATACGTAATAATTTTCTTAGGCGGGCCACTACCGAGTCAATGTGTACATCTCATTTAAGATGACAATCAACTATCACGCCAAGGCCTAGCAACCGTAGCAACCGCAGTTTGTGGCGACTTCTGGGTTAGACAACTGTGAGCATGAAGGGATATAGTAATTGATGGATTACCTTTTTTAAAATATATATATATATTTTACCGCGATCACCTTAGGCCTCCGAGACCAGGCCTTTACCATACTTGAGGCTCTTGGCAAGGATGTGACCTACGAACAGCTGCTGGAAGCGTTACAGTCCAGATACGGCGACGCACACTTGGAACACGTATTTCGCGATAAGTTAAGGGATCGTGTTTAACGTAGTGCCGAGAACCTACAGCAGTGGGCCCTGGAAGTTGAAAAGTTGGTTCGGAAAGCATACCAGGCCGCCCCTTTACTGATCAATGGCAATCTGGTGCAGGCGTTCATCGATGGATTACGTGACTTGGAAGTTAGAGCCGCTGTAAGACTTGGGCATCCATGAAACACTGAAGGACGGCTTGGCCCATGCCTTGGAAGTAAAGGCACTGAGGCAAGACCATCAAACACACCGTATCAGGAAGGTTGTGACATCACCAGTACGCGATCGTCCGCAAGGGTATAGCCCTAGGTGCTACACTTGTGGTGAAAGGGTTCTTCTTCGATCAAGCTGTCCAAAGCGAAGCACATTAAGAGAAGATTCATCCCAACAAGAAAATACGCCTCAAAAAGTTGTCAGCAAACCATGACGGGGCCCATCATGGCCGATGCCTGCCCACGAGTGTTGGATAAATTCGAAACAGAGTTACCGCGCCCCTGGGCACTCCGGGCAGGGAAGGAAAAGGGGTGGGTTTTAGTCAGTAAGAGTCTGACACGCCCTCCAACTCCACCCAGAGCAGGAGATGTCATTGCAAGACTTCCCACACACCAAATAAAAAAAAACCCAACAAGAAAGGGCGACTGATATGACTGCCCAGCAACAGCAGGGAAACGAGTAAACGCCAGGTCTGGCTGGTATTGAAAAAGCCCCGAGGATCTCGATCTCACAAGCCCATGACGGAAACAGCCTGATCATCAAAAGCGAAGTCAATGGAAAACCATGCAAACTGACATTGGATACTGGAGCTTCTCACACGGTCGTCAATTCCCACCTAGCAAGTCGGTTCCTTGGGGACTTCTTCAATAACAACGACCGCATACAATTACTGAAAGCTACCGGTCAGCACATAATCGTCCGAGGCAGGAAAGAAGTGTAGTTAAAATTAGGTACTTAACAAAATTTATCGGCATAATGTCATCGTAACCGACATAGTGGACGATTGCATTTCGGGCTAAAGCCCGGTTTCCACCGCGAGCGGAACGGACCCATTAATGACTTCGTTAAACTCGAAAATTCGTTAAACTTCTTAAACTGGAAGTACAAGTATGCAGTTTGCGCTTGCGAGTTTAAGGAAGTCATTAATGGGTCCGTTCCGCTCGCGGTGGAAACCGGGCTTAAGACTTCATGCGGAAACATCGTTGTAAGATCGACGTTGATCAGGGAGTGTAAAAGTATGGTACAGAGGAAATCTACAAGAAATGTGTACATCAGGAAAGTTGTTCCGCTTGAAATTTGATGCGTCAACACTTTTGGAAAACTGTGATTTAACTGAAGTAGAAATGGATAAGGTTAAAAAGACGTTACTTCAGTACGATGACATTTTCTCAACAAATGATACTGACATAGGAAGAACAGGACTGGTACAGCACAAAATTAATACTGGCAACGTGTTACCAATCCGTCAACGACCAAGAAGACTGCCGGTTGCACGTGAAAAGTAAATGGAAACGATGATTGAGGGCATAGTGAAGGACGGTGTTATAGAGCGTTCATCGAGTCCATAGTGTTCTCCTGTGGTCCTGGTAAAGAAATAGGATGGCAACACGCGATTTTGTGTGGACCATCGACGATTGAACGAAGTCACGAAAAAGAACCACTACCCACTGCCTAGGATCGACGATACATTGGATACGCTGACTGGAATGAGGTGGTTTACCACGCTAGACCTGAAAAGTAGCTATTGGCAAGTGGAAATAGACCCTACGGAAAGAGAAAACTGCATTCTCAGCAGGAAATGGGCTATGGCTGTATAAAGTTATGCCATTCGGAATGAGCAATGCTCGTGCGACGTTTGAAAGGCTAATGGAGCAAGTACTTGCCGGATTGATCGGAGACGCATGTCTTGTCTATTTAGACGACATCATTATCGTGGGCCGTACATTGAAGATCACCTTCAAAACCTCAATCGAATGCTGTCGAAAATCCGGAAGGCAAATCTTAAAGTTAAGTCCGAAAAAGTGCTCATTTTTCAGACGACAAGTGAACTTTTTAGGACACATAGTTTCGGAGGAAGGTGTTCAGACAGATCCGGAGAAAATCGTCGCCGTCAAGGATCGGCCAGTTCCAAACGACCAGACGCTGGTCAGAGTATTTCTGGGTTTGTGCTCCTACTATCGACGGTTTGTCAAGAATTTTGCCGACACTGCAAAACCTCTACACAAACTCACTGAGGTGAAGCAACAATTCTATTGGGACGAGAACTGTGATATCGCATTTCAGGAACTAAAGAAAAATCTGTGCAATACATCAATTCTGGGATATCCTGACAATGAAAATGACTTCATGGTTGACAAAGACGCAAGTAATAGTGGAATTGGAGGCGTGTTGTCTCAACAGAATAGAAACCGAGAAGTTGTTGTTGCTTACTACAGCAAATCTTTATCCAAACCAGGAAGAAATTACTGCGTTACGATACGGGAGTTACTCGCCGTAGTAAGGACATTACAGCACTTCAGTAAATATTTGCTAGGTCGGAAATTCCAATTGCGAACTGACCATGCTGCATTAAAGTGGCTATTACAGTTCAAGAATCCAGAGGGACAAGTGGCAAGATGGATTGAACTACTACAAAAGACTTCGTAACTGAACATCGCAGTGGGAGAACTCACGGTAACGCATATGCACCGTCTAGAAGACCTTGCCCTGAAGACTGTAAGCACTGTACCAAGCAAGAGACTAAGGAACTAGTGCCCGTGAGGATGCTAAGAATGGATCTTAGTAATTAATGGAAGGAAACCCTACAGCTTGCTCAGCAAAATGACACGGACCTCAAACCGATCTTCGAGTGTATTAAAGTTGGTGCTCCTAAACCTAAGTGGAGTGATGTTGCGGCGTTCAGTTCCATCACGAAGAGTTATTGGGCACAATGGAACAGCTTGGTTATCCAGGATGAAGTCTTGTGCCGTAAATGGGAAAACGCTCGAGGAGATAACTGTCATCTACAAATTGTTGTCCGCAAAGCCAAAGTACCGAATGTTTTACCGCTCTACCATGATGGATGTTCAGGAGGACATATGGGGGGTAAAAAGAACTCTACTGAAGATATGAGAGCGATTTTACTGGATTCACTGTCGCGAAGATGTAGAGGACTGGTGTCGCAAATGTACCAGTTGCGCGGCTGTGAAAGGACCCCAGACACGCAGCAGAGGTGCTTTAAAAGTGTACGTGGGAGTCCCCTGGGAACGGATAGCACTAGACGTTGCAGGACCATTTCCGGAGGGTGAAAACGGAAACAAGTACTTCATGGTTGTCATGGATTACTTCACAAAGTGACCAGAAGTTTTCGCCATTCCTAACCAAGAAGCTACAACAGTCGCAGATAAATTGGTTCAGGAAGTTTTCTGTCCTTTTGGAGTACCCTTAGAAATTCACAGCGACCAAGGGAGGAATTTTGAATCGCAAGTATTCCAGGAGACTTGTAGAAAGATGGGTACTCATAAGACCAGAACTACTTCTTATCATCCACAATCTGATACAATGGTAGAACGCTTCAACTAAATGTTGCAGAGATATCTGGCAAAAGTTGTGGAAAGCAGGCAAAGAGATTGGGATCAGCACATACAGCCATTTCTTCTGGCCTACCGTAGTGCAGTTCACGAAAGTACGACTGTGACACCAGCCTTCGCGAACTTTGGAAGGGAATTACGGTTGCCTGCATATTTAATCACCGGAAACCTCCCTGATTTTTTGTGGGCCGTCACTCGCGTCCGTAGGATATAACCACGTGGTCCTTGGGAGGTTGTAATCAGGTGACACAAACTGGTGGTAGGTTTCGACAGATGGCTTGCGACCACTGGGCAAAGATGAACCGCCAAGCGGCCTAGCCGTGTTCCGGTACGGTGTTCAGTGTAGCCAATTCAGAGGTGTTGGGTCGAAGTAGTTGTTCCAATGCAGGCAGACCAACCAGAGTCGCTTATATGGGCGTGTGGAGGTGAGCGGAACAGAGTGTTAAGTCCCGCAAACCTCCGTTGAAAAGGGAGGATCCTCCGACCAGACGGGTGTTGTGTCTGGTCCGGGCAACTGCCCGATGGTTGATTTCGGACTGTTGTATATGTTCAAATCGCGCGGAGAACTCTGCTTGCGCGATGTAGAATTCTTGCTATTTTTAGTTCGTGTGCGGCGTCATAGATGTCGCTACATCACTCCCCTCCGGAGATCAGAGATCGATGGTTCTTGATGAGTCGTCCATACATCTTGTGATGCTTGCCGGACCAGTGGAAGGTTGGTTCCAGTGAGTCGGAACCGGAAGAGCCGCATAGTTCACGGTGAGTCGGAACTGTCTGCGGTGATGCCCCAGTGAGTCGGGGTGTTGCTATCCCAGTGAGTCGGGATGATGCCCCAGTGAGTCGGGGTGATGATGTCCCAGTGAGTCGGGATGATGCCCCAGTGAGTCGGGGTGATGATGTCCCAGTGAGTCGGGATGATGCTGCAGGCTCCAGTGGGTCGGAGCGGTGCTGTGCGACGTAGTGGCTTGACTGCTGGCGTCGACCAGGAGAGGTTCTTCGACCGGCCGAAGGTGCTGTTCGCTGCGCCAAGATCGCTGACGAGGTTGATGGTGATGAAAGAGGCTCAGGATGCTGACCAGGAATGCGCATCCGCTGCATGCTGGTGGTCAGGATACCCGTAGAAGCCGTTGGTACTGGCTGGCTGTATGACTCGTTGCTCAAGAGCTTGAAGGAAGCGATGATGATGACGTCACGCTGAAGTAGCTGCACGAAGGCTGCGCTGACGTTCATGCTCGAGGGTCACCAGTGTGGAGGTATGCGGAACAGGGTGTAAAGTTCCACAACCTCCATTGAAAAGGGAGGATCCTCCGACCAGACGGGTGTTGTGTCTGGCCCGGGCAACTGCCCGATGGTTGATTTCGGACTGTTGTATATGTTCAAATCGCGCGGAGAACTCTGCTTGCGCGATGTAGAATTCTTGCTATTTTTAGTTCGTGTGCGGCGTCATAGATGTCGCTACAGGCGTATCGGGAAATTAGTTGCGGAGGGTAGCGGGATCTGAGGCATGGTGTGCCGCTGGCCGACCGCAGGTCACACATGAAAGGCTGCCCCGCCACCTGTCGAAAAATCCCAGAATGCACCATCGTGCTGGTTGGCGACCAGACGAGAGGGCCCGATGGACATTCCCGGCGGGGCTCGGGCGTCGCCGCAGTCTCCAGACTAGTCCCCCAATGATGTCGTCCTGTCAGAGTGCCTGAAGGTTAGCAGCGTAGAACCTCATTTCACTTCCTTCACCTCTCCCTCCTTCACTCTTCGTTTATATAAATAATAGGAACAAAAAGAAAAAGCTGTACAGCCGCAGCACTCCCTCTCGCATAAAGTGCACCTTTCGAAAATACGAGGTCTGCATTCAAATCTCGCCGCATTCCGCCATCACTTGGAGACTGAGAAACCAGCGCTCGTGTTCCTTTTGGAGACGTAGATCGGATGTCCGTCAGCCGTGTCGTACCTCACTTACCCAGGGTGTACCCTGGAGCACAAATTTAAACCACGTACGGGTGTGTATGTACGCCTGGGACGACATATGCTATCATATAACTTTGGGTTCTAGTGGACACAGGTCTGGATAAAATTATCTACACCTGTGTCTACCGGTCGCACAGCGGCGATCTGGAGACAACTGGGCTCACACAACACCTCAGTGAGGCGACGGATGCGGTTTAGCAGCGGTACCCTTTTGCCCAATTGGTGTTACTGGCGGGCTTTAACGCCCACCATCAGGAGTGGCTCTTCCCATACCAGTGCACAGACCATGCTGGACGAGAGATGCGTAAGCTAGCGCTAGCGTTAAACCTCACCCAGCTGGTCCAGGGGGCAACGAGGGTGCCGGATGTTGATTCTTACACAGCCTATTGCTTGGACCTTCTGCTGACAAATGATCCAGACCGTTACTCCATGTCGATTTCTTCACCATTAGGTACTTCCGACCACTTTTTGGTGAAGTCTGTAACCGTCTACTCCCTGCCCAATCCTAGCCCTAGAGGCACCAGGTGGGTTTGGCGATACAGGTCAGCAGATTGGGATGGCATGCGATCTTTCTGCGGACTTCAACGGTGGGCGTTGAAGTCAGGCGTGGCTCTTCCCATACCAGTGCACAGACCATGCTGGACAAGAGACGCGTAAGCTAGCGCTAGCGTTAAATCTCACCCAGCTGGTACAGGGCGCAACGAGGGTGCCGGGATGTTGATTCGCACACGGCCAATTGCTTGGGCCTTCTGCTGACCGTTACTCGGTATCGATAGGCCCATCTCGGTAAACGTATACTGAATGGTAAGCTCCTAGCATACCTAGAAGCTAACGATATCCTCAGTGACCGACAATACGGCTTCCGCCGAAATCACGTACCCATCACGACATGAACACGTAACTGTACCCAGGGGTACTACAAATTTACCCCGTAAAATATATCCATTGTTTAACTTTTGCATTTTAAGATAACTTAATTATCTTAAAAAGCAAAAGCAAGTTAAGCAAAAGTTTCGCACTCCTTGTTAAAATAACAATTAATACAAAACTTTTGCTAACCCAACTTCAAACATATTTTTTACCTTTATTTTATTTCACTAGAGTGGCGTGTAAATAGCCAACACCCAAGTTCACAATGTCTCACAGATGCAGGTCCATTTATTTTACGAGAATATTCAAGTGTACAGTCCTAGGGTTAATAAAAGTTTGCATTTATTGGCCTCAAAAGTGGCATTTGAACAGCAAATTAGTTGTACCTCAAACTCTATTCAGATATTAGTAAAACATGCTGTTTAGCAAGATACCAATACATTTTAACGGTGCAATATTTGTTAATTGATAAAGATTATTCATAGAAAAAAAACATATATATGGTAGAATGGAGAACCTCCTTTTTTTTCGTCGGTTAATAAAAGGAAGCAAAATATAATACGGAGCTAAGCTTTACTTAATCTGCCGTGGAGTTGGGAGTCCATATTTTTTTCACAGAAAGATCATATTATAAGGAGCCTCCACGTAAAGTTTTTAAGGCGAGGAAATTAATGGTTTACGAGAAATAAAAAAAAAAACAAAATCTTATAAATTTAACAATATTTGACATTTTGTCTCATCATTGAATTTTTCGTTTTCTGTAAGTTCAACACACTAAAATGTTTTACTCCAAATTTAAAATATTTTACTTCATTTAATAATAAAATAAATATGTGTAACTAGTGATTTAGATAGTTTTAAGCATAAATCATTATATTACATATATTTCACTGATTTATCTAAGTGCTATTAACACATAAAATAATTTACCGACTATTGCCAATAAGTGAAACCAATTACCAAACGTTAAACTACACCATTTTACAAGTGTTGTCACATTAACAGTGTTGTCACATTAACAGTGTTGTCACATTAACAGTGTTGCCAACTCAGTGGATTTTCCACTAGATCTGGTGGATTAGAATTTCCTTTTAGCAAATTATAATGGATAATTGGATTTAGTGGCTAGTGGATTTTTGTAGTGGATTTGATATTGCTTCAGTAAAATGGTTAGGTTAGATCAGGTTAAAACTGTGAACCCCTACAGAAAAGGCGAAGTACATTTTATTTTAAGTAGACTAAGAGCGAAGCGAGCGGTACAGCGGCAGCGGCCGGTGAGTGCCAGAAACGACTAAATTATATAGAAAAAAATTGTTCGGTTCAGAAAATGTATTTTAAAAAAAGATTTAAAAACAAAGGGATGGGTTTCCGCAACTTTTTCTTAATGGGGAGGGTCTAAACTTTCCCTCCTCCTTTAAATCAACAAAAAAATTACGTAAACATAACCTCAAAATCTAAAAATTCATTGAATAAAAAGGAGGGTTTCCTCGCTTTTTCCTTCATAGAGGGGGTTCTTCACACCCTCCCCCTCCCCCAAGTTTCACCCCTTAATTCCACGGCAGATTAAGTAAAGTCGTACCCTTCTTTTTACCTATTATTCCATTACACATTTGTTTGATGATTTTTCATTTTCTATTACGTGTGTTATCAGTTCATGCATTCAGAGAATACAGGTAATTCAATACTACAGAGTTGAATGGCTACTTACATTTGTTTCCAATGAAATTATTGAGAAGGCTCGACTTTCCTGTACCAGCGCTCCCAATTATCAAAAATTTGAATAGATATTCTGTAATATTAAAGCTAATTTGTAAATATATCTAATTTTTACATACCGAAAATATACAAACAAGATTACAATAACATAACAAGATAACATACCATATGATTCAGACATCGTGTATGTTCATAAGGTACTAAATACAAAGATGTAAACGTTCCAATCGATCTATACAATCTTATAATTTATACACTTATTAATCGAAATGTTTATTTAAGAACAACTGCGAAGATTCATAATATTTCTGCTTTCACAATTACATGAATGAAATGAATGAGTGACTGACTAGACTACATCACTGGGAACGATATTTTTTTCATTGCTGTGGCTAATGTCGCTATGGCTATGCCACTGGCTTGGTTACAAATCCTTCAAAATGACAGTAATGGTGGCTGTCTAAAAAGTACTCTGTGGGCTGGATTTTTGGCGGGCTTTTGTCGAGTGAAGTTCAGTGGCTGTTTTAATTATTCGTTTATTGATTCCTAGTTGATATTGTGAATTTGTGATGTAAAATTGGTGTAGTTTTGTGACTCAAGTGTCAACACAAATGGACAATATTTGGAATCATTGAAACAGGCGTAGTAAAATGGAGCTGAGAATTTTATTGTAGTATTGACTATCTCAGCGAAGTTTGCCGAGAAGGCTGACTCGACACATTTGTTGGCAATTACTGCAAAAAACATTAAAATGTGTTACATCTGCATTCAAATGGGAAAAGAAATACACATACTACCAATGACTAGGCAGTATGGTCTCAGACCTTAGCCTGATCCAAAAGGAACAAAAAAAATGAAGAAAAACTCTGTGGGCAGTCTGTACCACAGAGTACAATAGGGTGGTAATACATTTTTATCCTATGATTTTATCCTATATCTTTGTCCAGCATTTAGGGTGGATGCTTCAGGGTAGCCCGCGAAATTCAAATTTTCTTAGGTACGTTATTTTCCATTTGCAGGTCAGTGTCACGTTGTATCTTGTTCAAAATTTGATTTGCGGCCGTAGCAAGTATGTAGGTATTTATAGTATTATAATAATTAAATTCATCGATACAACCCTCTCAGTTCTAAATGTCTGCCTCAGTGCTAAATGTAGTATTTCATGAAATACTACATTTTTTGTCGTCAAATCATATTTTTTGTCGTGAAGACAAAATTATTTGTAACGACAAAGTCGCTAAATTGGCAACACTTATCTCTAAATCGTAGCGATGCGATTTAAACTATCCTAAATCGTCAACAATTTAAGAAGTCAAAAATCGGGATCTTCCAATCTCACTAAATCGGACTCTAATTGTTTTCTTTTTATTTATTTTTTCTGCTTTTGTAACTTTGGGGTTAGTTATGCCAAACCCCATCGTGCCTTTTTCCCAAAAATACAAAAACTAGTACTCATATAGAGGTTATAGTAACCAAAAATTCAGATTCATAGGTGTTGTATTATTAAGAGAAATTAGCTTTCATTACTTTTCCTTCTCTCTCATCTCTGCATATAATCTGACCAGTTGTCAATGGTATTGAACTGTTAGGTAGATTTACACTCGTGCACATAGATATTTATATGGGTTTCGGAATGGTAACAAACAGTTCAATTTCTATATTACTATTCCGACATCCTTAAATGTATGTGCATGAGTGTACAATCATGTAGCTAAACAGTAATGCTATTCTGTAAAATCTCACCGTGAAAACTTAGGTGAAGTGAACGTGAACTGGCCTGTCAATCCATACAATCTAGGTGGAATGACAGTTCACTTCACGCTCACTTCACCTAAGTTTTCACGGTGAGCTGTTAACAGAATCGACCAGCTGTTCAAAACCATTGTCAACTTAATTTGGTCGGGTTATACGCGAAGATCTATTATGCAAAGTAATGAAAGCTAATTTCTCTTAAAATACAACACTTATGAATCTAAATTTTCGATCACTATAACTTCTTTTAAGAGTACTAATTCTTGAGTAAAGGGAAAAAATCACGGAATTTTTCAAATGGAAATCTTGAAATGAAAATCGTTTGACTTTGCAGTCTATATGCACAGTTGAGCAAAATTCACAATAAGTTGACTCATTTTAGTAACTTTATGCAAAATGCAGCGGTGGCCCAGTGGTATTGGCCGCGACTAACAAGTTGTAGGTCGTGAGTTTGAACCCAGGCGGGTGCTTTACTTTGTGTAAATTATTTCATCACCACTGCTCTCAAAACGGTGAAGGAAAAACATCGTGAGTGTTAAACCGGCTTGTCCTAGAACCAAAAATTCGAAGACATGTGACATCCATCAATCCGCATTGGGCCCGCATGGTGGATTACGGCCTACACCCTCTCACAGAGAGGCCTGTGCGCCAGCAGTGGGGACATTAAAAGGCTGATGATGATGAGTATTAATTTACCAAATATGGAAGCGATTGGTGTTGGTGGTCCAGCGGTAGTCACGAACAACGAATAGCGAGCGCGTTGTTTACACATAGATGTTGATGTTAGTGATTCGCCTCGCCATGTAGCGGCTCGCGCGAATGTTTAAATGCGGTATAAGAGAACCATAAATACAGAGAACTGACCATTGACCTAAATTATATGGACTGGACAAGTTTGACTATAGAAAAAACAGTTATACAAATATGTGGCATATCGACGCCAAATTCATAAAAATACTGCTATCTCTTTTTAACGTTCTTAATTTCGCATAAGTGAAAAAGGTTATTAGTATTTTTGACAGTTACTATAATGGCAACCCTTCATTCCTATCGTCATTGAAATACCTATTTGCGGCCATTGACATATAAATTATATGGACTGGGCATACCTACAAGAAAAACGTGCCATACCTACACTTCGCTGAGAGGATAAAATGGCGGATAATAGAGTAGCCAATATCGATATCTCTTTATTAAAAACATCGATAAAAGATTGTGAGAATGTTTTCATATTGTTACGGTACAATATCAACGGGTATTTTTACCAGTGGCATTGAGGTAATATGTTACTACTTAATAGAGAGGCTATCATAAAAGCAAAGGAAATGCTACATTTTGACAAGAGTAACTAATGTTCGCGCTGAAACAATAATTAGTCTTCTTAACAAAACAGTATAGACACGCAGCGCTAGAACGCTACTAAGGTTTAGTTTTCTCGCGACCAGAAGGTCAGAGGCGCCATGATTTTCCAGAACCCCGCAATACGTAGTTTCCTTTTTACCCGACTGCGCGACACAAGGGAGGGTAATGTGTTTATCAGCCTATGTATGTATTTATGATTAAATATATGTATATTTGTTCCTTTGAGGTGTTTTGGAGACCGAAAGCGTGGGCCGATTTTGATAATTCTTACGTCAATCGATTTATTTCAATCTTGCGAGTGCTACTAATGACATCACAGTAATCATAATAAAATAATTATGGCGACCACCAGACGCCATAAAATTTGAAAAAGAAAAAAATGAAAGTCGACTAACTATATTAAGTGGGGTATCAAAATAAAGGGTTCGAGGAGGCTATCCCAAAAATCTAACTTACGAAGTGTATAAAATAAAAATAAAAAACATTTTCAAAAACCCGACTTAAAAAATCAAATGAAAAGTTCCATACAAGTCACTTTTCAAGCAGTATGATGTAGTTGGTTGCATGAAATCAATAATTGAACTAAAATAACTCCCACCAACTTGTTTTTCAGCCAGGTTTTTTATTTTTTTTTTATTTTTTATTTGAAGTCAGTTTTGTTTTAGTGTCTTGGAATATACGCTTTTAGCTATTACAAAAATCGAAATGCAGTAAGTAGGTACATCGAATATTTTGTGTCAATTAAAATGAAATGTAAAAGTAACAGTGTTAGTGTTATTCTAGAACCTTGCGTTAAGTAGACCTCCGAGACGGAGGCAACAAGTTCAAAGAAAACAAATGACGCTGAATCCGCAGTGGGCTCCCAGGCACGGACATCTCCAACATATATCTTTTCTAACATGCAGATGATTTTTGGGTTTTAATTAAAAGTCAACAATAATTATAATAGTCTTTATATTAAACAAATCAATCTCATTCATTTCTGAACAATACAATTTTGTTCTGGTAATTTCTGTGTGATATTCTTTCAGTAGAGTAGTAGTAGTTCTTCCCACAGTATTTGTATCTCAAATTCATGTATACGTCTATTACACTTTTAATTTATAAACAAAGCTTGGGGTTTTGAATTTAATAAATTTCTTTCCTTTTTAAATCTATCAAAGATTTAAAAGGGAAAGAAATTATTCCTGAAGATTTTTTTATTCGTTTGTTTTCTAACTTTTTCATTAAGTCTCTTTTCAGACTTTTCTTCTTGGGCTGTTTTTGACATTTGTCCTTTAATTTCTTAATCATTTTAAATGTGCACCTGAAATCAAATAAAATAAAAGTAAGCTTTAATAGATATTGAAGACAAGCGAGAGATATTTCCCACACAGTCTTAATTCAGTCGATTACATATTATCATTGAGATCAAATTCGCAAATAATGATGGCAAGAAGTACTGAAGCTAGTCATACCGATAAATCTGGCGCAGCAGAGGTGCTAGTGGCTAAACCTAGTGCAGTGGAGGTGCTAACAGCCAAATCTGGTGCAGCGGAGACGTTAGCGGCTAAACCTGGCGCAGCGGACGTGCTGGAGACTAAATACCATATTCAGAGCACCATATCCAGATGTTGAGAGTTCGTCTTGATTTTGATCACTTTTAATTAAAATGCCAGACATATTTGATGGAATTGCAGGCTGTAAACAAGCAATAAAATTATTAATATGTTTGATGTTTCTCAATTTTATTATTAGGATTGTTACTTATTATTTTAAATGGCCTCATTTAATTTGCAATTTGTAGGTTGAGAAGAGTTCCTGTTCGGTCGTTGAGTGCACTTCTCACTCACTCGCTCAATAGCTCACTAGTTCAGTAGATCTCGAGTGGATAATGAGCTAAATAATCGTACATAAGCTCACTTAATGTTTACCTCACCCAAGTTTTCACAGGGAGATTTTTACAGAATAACACTGCTAATATACTTAAAAGTCCATTAACAAAAAAAGCAGACTACTGGTGACATTAAAAAACTCCTTTAAAAGGAGTATGTACTTATGTACTTAATGCAACCAAATAAACAAGTTTGTCTTATTTTGGCAATTAATCATATTAGGACTACACTCAAACACACTCTTTGTGACTGTTAGGCAAGTGTTGCACTTGAAGTCATCACCATCATTTTTTTTTTTTTTTTGGTTTTTTTTTTTTTGGGGGGTGGGCAATCATCTCACGACTTCTTCCGCTCTACGGTGGAGCGGAAGGGCGTGTCCGACTCTTACTGACTAAAACCCACCCCTGTTCCTCCCTGCCCTACGCGCCCGGGGGCGAGGTAACTCTTTCGAATTAAAAAAAAAAAAGAAAAAAAAAGCCATCATTTTATAACAAACAATGTTACTTACCATTATGGTTCGTGAACGTAAAGCATCGTCACGCAGTGTTACTTTATTCAGTCTCCGGTTGAAACATGATTCTCTTCAAAGTGAAGGGAACAGAATATTAAGAATTGTTTTTGTTGAAAGCTTTTTTACAACACTGATTATTTCCAGCAAAATTTTCTTTTTTCGTTTATTAGCAGGCAGCCTTGAAAGTAAAACGCAAAACCAATAAAGAACCATAATAATATAGCATTATCTATAAACAAAAATGTCATGCATGCACTACTCTATCCCTACAAAAACAATAAAATGATTTCATGAAATACAACTGTTAAAAAGAAAGGCAAACGGAAAATTATGAATGCTTTTTACATAAACTCTTCAACGAATACAGAATCTTTTGTTTAATAACTAAATATAAAGATATTTTAGCTAAAATTAAGTATACGTACTGGTGCAAAGTTATGTTCGGGTGATTTCCGCTTCTTTTGATGCCAAATCCGATTATATTGCAATTAGGCATCTTGCTGTTGACGACTTCCACTAAACAACCGAGTTCAAACGCAATAACACAGCAAAATTACTCCAAAATTCACAAAATATATCCATTGTTTACGACCATTTGACAGTTGACGTACCCAACTTTGGTACCAAACACCGAGAGGATAAAATGGCGAACTGGCCGCAATACCTATAGTATTTCAATGACGATAGGAATGAAGGGTTGACATTATAGTAACTGTCAAAAATACTACTAGCCTTTTTCACTTATGCAAAATTAAGAAAGTTAAAAAGAGATAGCAGTATTTTTATGATTTTGGCGTCGATATGCCACATATTTGTATAACTGTTTTTTCTATAGTCAAACATGTCCAGTCCATATAATTTATATGTCAATTTTTGCGGCCAGTTCGCCATTTTATCCTCTCGGTGTTTGGTACCAAAGTTGGGTACGTCTACTGTCAAATGCTCGTAAACAATGGATATATTTTGTGAATTTTGGAGTAATTTTGCTGTGTTATTGCGTTTGAACTCGGTTGTTTAGTGGAAGTCGTCAATAGCAAGATGCCCAATTGCATTATAATCGGATTTGGCATCAAAAGAAGCGGAAATCACGCGAACATAACTTTGTACCAGTACGTATACTTAATTTTAGCCGAAATATCTTTAGATTTAGTTAGTAAACAAAAGATTCTGTATTCGTTGAAGAGTTTATGTATGTGTATGTTTATGTGTGTGTTGTTTATGTGTGTTTGTGTGTTTGTGTGTTGGTGGGGTTCATGTGTAGGTACAGATGTGGAATGGTATTGAGTCACCAGCACGTCCGCTGCGCCAGGTTTAGCCGCTAACGTCTCCGCTGCACCAGATTTGGCTGTTAGCACCTCCACTGCACTAGGTTTAGCCACTAGCACCTCTGCTGCCCCAGATTTATCGGTATGACTAGCTTCAGTATTTCTTGCCATCATTATTTGCGAATTTGATCTCAATGATAATATGTAATCGACTGAATTAAGACTGTGTGGGAGATATCTCTCGCTTGTCTTCAATATCTATTAAAGCTTACTTTTATTTTATTTGATTTCAGGTGCACATTTAAAATGATTAAGAAATTAAAGGACAAATGTCAAAAACAGCCCAAGAAGAAAAGTCTGAAAAGAGACTTAATGAAAAAGTTAGAAAACAAACGAATAAAAAAATCTTCAGTAAGAAAAAAAAAAAAAAAAAAAAAAAAAAAAAAAAATCTTCAGTAGTTCAGTCGGATTTATTAAATTCAAAACCCCAAGCTTTGTTTATAAATTAAAAGTGTAATAGACGTATACATGAATTTGAGATACAAATACTGTGGGAAGAACTACTACTACTCTACTGAAAGAATATCACACAGAAATTACCAGAACAAAATTGTATTGTTCAGAAATGAATGAGATTGATTTGTTTAATATAAAGACTATTATAATTATTGTTGACTTTTAATTAAAACCCAAAAATCATCTGCATGTTAGAAAAGATATATGTTGGAGATGTCCTTGCCTGGGAGCCCACTGCGGATTCAGCGTCATTTGTTTTCTTTGAACTTGTTGCCTCCGTCTCGGAGGTCTACTTAACGCAAGGTTCTAGAATAACACTAACACTGTTACTTTTACATTTCATTTTAATTGACACAAAATATTCGATGTACCTACTTACTGCATTTCTTTTCTTGTAATAGCTAAAAGCATAAATTCCAAGACACTAAAAAAAAACAGACTACAAATAAAAAAAAAATATTATTTAAAAAACCTGGCTGAAAAACAAGTCGGTGGGAGTTATTTTAGTTCAATTATTGATTTCATGCAACCAACTACATCAGACTGCTTGAAAAGTGACTTGTTTGGAACTTTTCATTTGATTTTTTAAGTCGGGTTTTTGAGCTTCTGGTCGCGAGAAAACAAGGCCTTAGAAGCGTTCTAGCGCTGCGTGTCTATACTGTTTTGTTAAGACTACTAATTATTGTTTCAGCGCGAACATTAGTTACTCTTGTCAAAATGTAGCATTTCCTTTGCTTTTATGATAGCCTCTCTATCAATGCCACTGGTAAAAATAGCCGTTGATATTGTACCGTAACAATATGAAAACATTCTCACAATCTTTTATCGATGTTTTTAATAAAGAGATGTCGATATGGGCTACCCTATTATCCGCCATTTAATCCTCTCAGTGAAGTGTAGGTATGGCACGTTTTTCTTGAAGGTATGAACAGTCCATATGATTTAGAAGCATTGACATATAAATTATATGGACTGGACATGTTTGACTATAGAAAAACAGTTATACAAATATGTAGCATATCGACGCCAAATTCATAAAAATACTGCTATCTCTTTTTAACTTTCTTGATTTTGCATTAGTAAAAAAGGCTAGTAGTATTTTTGACAGTTACTATAATGTCAACCCTTCATTCCTATCGTCATTGAAATACCTATTTGCGGCCAGTTCGCCATTTTATCCTCTCGGTGTTTGGTTTCAAAGTTGGGTACGTCTACTGTCAAATGCTCGTAAACAATGGATACATTTTGTGAATTTTGGAGTAATTTTGCTGTGATAGTGCGTTTGAACTCGGTTGTTTAGTGGAAGTCGTCAATAGCAAGATGCCCAATTGCATTATAATCGGATTTGGCATCAAAAGAAGCGGAAATCACGCGAACATAACTTTGCACCAGTACGTATACTTAATTTTAGCTAAAATATCTTTATATTTAGTTATTAAACAAAAGATTCTGTATTCGTTGAAGAGTTTATGTAAAAAGCGTTCATAATTTCCCGTTTGCCTTTCTTTTTAACGGTTTTATAACATGAAATCATTTCCTTGTTTTTGTAGGGATAGAGTAGTGCATGCATGACATTTTTGTTTATCGATAATGCTATATTATTATGGTTCTTTATTGGTTTTACGTTTTACTTTCAAGTCTGCCTGCTAATAAACGAAAAATAAAAATTTTGCTGGAAACAATCAGTGTTGTAAAAAAGATGTCAACAAAAACAATTCATATTCTGTTCCCTTCACTTTGAAGAGAATCATGTTTCAACCGGACACTGAACAAAGTAACACTGCGTGACGATGCTTTACGTTCACGAACCATAATGATAAGTAACATTGTTTGTTATAAAATGATTGCGTAGTGGGTGATAAATGATAGTGGTGACTTCAAGTGCAACACTAGCCTAGCGGGCACAAAGAGTGTGTTTGAGTGTACATAAGTACATACTCCTTTTAAAGGAGTTTTTTAATGTCACCAGTAGTCTGCTTTTTGTGTCAATGGACTTTTAAATTATATTGTGAGGAGTTTTAAGTATATTAGCAGTGTTATTCTGTAAAAATCTCCCTGTGAAAACTTGGGTGAGGTGAACATTAAGTGAGCTTATGTACGATTATTTAGCTCATTATCCACTCGAGAGCTACTGAACTAGTGAGCTATTGAGCGAGTGAGTGAGAAGTGCACTCAAGGACCGAACGAGAACTCTTCTCAACCTACAAATTGCAAATTAAATGAGGCCATTTAAAATAACAAGTAACAATCCTAATAATAAAATTGAGAAACATCAAACATATAAATAATTTTATTGCTTGTTTACAGCCTGCAATTCCATCAAATATGTCTGGCATTTTAATTGAAAGTGATCAAAATCAAGAAGAACTCTCAACATCTGGATATGGTGCTCTGAATATGGTATTGAGTCACCAGCACGTCCGCTGCGCCAGGTTTAGCCGCTAACGTCTCCGCTGCACCAGATTTGGCTGGTAGCACCTCCACTGCACTAGGTTTAGCCTCTAGCTCCTCTGCTGCGCCAGATTTATCGGTATGACTAGCTTCAGTTTTTCTTGTCATCATTATTTGCGAATTTGATCTCAATGTTAATATGTCATCGACTGAATTAAGACTGTATGGGAGATATCTCTCGCTTGTCTTCAATATCTATTAAAGCTTACTTTTATTTTATTTGATTTCAGGTACACATTTAAAATGATTAAGAAATTAAAGGACAAATGTAAAAACAGTCCAAGAAGAAAAGTCCAAAAAGAGACTTAATGAGATAGTTAGAAAACAAACGAAAAAAAAATCTCTTCAGTAATAATTACTTAAATTAGAAAAGAAATTTATTAAATTCAAAACCCCAAGCTTTGTTTATTAATTAAAAGTGTAATAGAGGTATACATGAATTTGAGATATAAATATTATGGGAAGAACTACTACTACTCTTCTGAAAGAATATCACACAGAAATTACCTGAACAAAATTGTATTGTTCAGAAATGAATGAGATTGATTTGTTTCATATAAAGACTTTATTATAATTATTGTTGACTTTTAATTAATAAAACCCAAAAATCATTTACATGTTAGAAAACATATTATGTATTGGAGATGTCCGTGACGGGAGTCCAATGCGGATTCAGCGTCATTTGTTTTCTTTGAATTTGTTGCCTCCGTCTCGAAGGTCTACTTAACGCAAGGCTCTAGAATAACACTAACACTGTTACTTTTACATTTCATTTTAATTGACACAAAATATTCGATGTACCTACTTACTGCATTTCGTTTCTTGTAATAGCCAAAAGCATAAATTCCAAGACACAAAAAAAAACTGACTACAAACAAAAAAAAAAATATTTAAAAAACCCTGGCTGAAAAACAAGTTGGTGGGAGTTATTTTAGTTCAATTATTGATTTCATGCAACCAACTACATCAGACTGCTTGAAAAGTGACTTGTTTGGAACTTTTCATTTGATTTTTTAAGTCGGGTTTTTGAGCTTCTGGTCGCGAGAAAACAAGGCCTTAGAAGCGTTCTAGCGCTGCGTGTCTATACTGTTTTGTTAAGACTACTAATTATTGTTTCAGCGCGAACATTAGTTACTCTTGTCAAAATGTAGCATTTCCTTTGCTTTTATGATAGCCTCTCTATCAATGCCACTGGTAAAAATAGCCGTTGATATTGTACCGTAACAATATGAAAACATTTTCACAATCTTTTATCGATGTTTTTAATAAAGAGATATCGATATGGGCAACTCTATTATCCGCCATTTTATCCTCTCAGTGAAGTGTAGGTATGGCACGTTTTTCTTGTAGGTATGGGAGTCCATATAATTTATAAATCAATGTTTTTAAGTCAGTGGAACTGACGACAACGACATTGCGTTTTTTTTTTATCAATTGTGCCTATGCTACTGGCTTTGTTACAAGACCTTTAAGCCGTCTTAATTTGATCACTATCACTTTTTCTTTTTCCCAATTAGAAATCAGATGTTACACATTCTAATGTATTTTGCAGTATTTGGCAACAAATGTGTCGAGTCAGCCTTCTCGGTAAACTTCGCTGAGGTAGTCTTTACTACAATAAAATGCTCAGCTCCATTTTACTGATGTCGCGCCTGTTTCAATGATTCCACATATTGTCCAGTTGCGTAGACACTTGAGACACAAAACTACACCAATTTTAAATCACAATGTCCACTAGGAATCATTAAGCGAATAATTAATTAAAACAGCCAGTGAACTTCACTCAAGAAAATCCCGCCAAAAACTCAATTGACCGTGACACCTGACACCAGTGTTGCCAGACGGTTACATTTCTTACATTTTTCGTAACTTTTGACTTCCTCGCGTAACATGTAGGTAATTTTTATATTATAGGGCAATTTTCGTAACTTTTGAGAACAACGAGTGTACGGGTAAGGTACATTAAATGATAAACTGTTTTTAAGTTAAATTTGTATATTAATTTAAACACCCGAAATGATAGCTGATCGACCCGCGGCGAATGAGTCTTTCAGCGATGCTATGCAACTACTACACGCTTACTCAAATGTGTGATTTTTATTCATTCGCTGCGCGTCGATGTCAGCATAAAAACGAAACAATTGATATGTACGGGTTTGCTCGTACATGCTCCCCGAGGAAAGGATATAAAGACAATTTGGTATGTGAGAAGAAACAAATTATTATAATAAATGATATGATATTAATCTAATTTCCTAGTGTCTCTATCGTTAACACACTGTTCACAAATTTGATATGCTTTTATAAGAACCTAACATAGGGGAGGTGGCTTTATCTAACACTCGCGCACTTGTTACCACCTTCGCCCTTTCACTGTCACACTGATACACTACTCTATCTCCAACACACGCACGTTGTGTGGCCGGGCACGCGCTGCCACCACCGGGCGCACCCTCTGCTGCATCCCCGGCGCAGGCGCGGGGGCGCAGCTCATGCGCGCGCGCCTCCATGCGAACGCTCCGAGACATGCTGCTACCACGCCGATCATACAGTAGATAGCAGTGTAATGATGAATGTCATGAGATGACAGACTATCAAATGACAATCTATTCTCTTTCATGATCCTGTTTTTTTCTTCAATTGTTTTAAGCTCTCGATCGCTCTCTATGCTGGAGTCGTTCAAGATATCTTGAGGAATATACACGTTTATAACGTGGTTTATGGATGCAATGACTGGTGAGTATAGGTTAGCACTAATACTAATATCGCTCTTTCTTTGTTGATGCGCAATTACTTCAAAATTATCTGATTTGATTATGCAGCCGTAATCTATAGTAATAGGTCCGGAGCGAGTCAGCTGATGTGCGGTATCCTGATCTCCACATACTGTTCGTTCACACAATTATATCTATTTTTGCTGCGGTCAATGTAACCTATTGACCGCAGCAAAAATAGATATAATTGTTGATAGATTGGCTTTCCATCCAGAGATTTTTACAGGGGTCGATGTTGACTTCACACGCTGATGCCTTTGACTGGCAGAAGTCTTCATCTTTGCTTAATTTGTAAATTGGAGAATGTATGTAACACAAGTGTATGTTTGTCACTAGACATGAATCTATGATATTTTTTTGTTATGATAATGTATGCATCCTTTTTCAGGTTCACAGCTATGAAATTTGACACTGGTTTAATTGATAACATTGTGTCGTTGGGTTTCTCTGTAGGAATTGTTATAAGCTTGAATATTTCATAGGTGTCTCTGCTAATCAAGGGTATTTGTACTTCAAATATTGAGTAATTCTTAAGCATTCTTGCTTTGACTCGTAGAAGTTTAAGCAGTTGTGCAAGGTCTGTATGAATGTTTTCTACAGGTAACGTGACGTCATTAGATAAATGACTAGCTATAGTGCTCAGCTGCTCCTGTAACTGTTCGGCTGTTATTAAATGTGGATTAAATCGACCATGATAGATATCTGTTATTGTATCCACCAAAGCGTTCTGTAAATCTTTCAAGTCGCGTAATAGATTGCTCGCGACCACAGCTCCCATAGAAACTTCACTTGCTCTCGAAATGTTTTGAATTTCAGCCTTTAATACTTCTAAGGTATTTTCGATGTTTGCAAACTGCTGATAAATCATTTTATGTTGTTTGTGCATTGTAGTCTCCGTCCTTTTTAAGAGACTAAATTCTGCTTCTATGACCGAAGTTTGATTTTGCCAAAATGATACAATATGCTTTTGATTTTTGCGTAGAAGAGTGATATCTTTCTCATATTGTTCTGCGAATCGAGCGTCCAATACGCCGAAGAGTCCGTTTGCTATGTAACCGACACCGTCATTAAGACCTCGCCGCCACCTGTTCGCTTGCTTTGCAAAATGCTAACTGAGTAAAGTAACATATGATTATTGTAATCGAGTTCATTGTACCCATGACGTAATTGCAATAATATTATGTCACAATGTGTTTGTTCTTGGATTGTGCTGCATGTTTGTTCCAGGGCCATTATACTTTTGTTAAGTGCGGTAATTCCTTCCCAATAAGGATCTAAATTGTAGTATATAATTAGTTTCCAGTCGTCGCGTATGATCTGCATGTTGGTTAGTTTGTCGAAGTAAATATGTTGATTATTTCTGAATTGTGTGACGTTAAGTGCGCATTGGGAAGTTGTTATGATACTAAAGAATAACATGATTGCTGCAAACACTGCCGCTATATTGTAACGAGTGCTCCTTTCCTTTTTTCAAACTGCTTATTTGTATTAGAATCTCCTGAACCCGCAGTATTTGCTTGCTTGATTTGCGAGTGTTCATTGTTAACTGGGAGTTTTGATAATTTTGTGATAGGACGTTTCAGTGTTTCGTTTTTTGTTTTTACTGTAACCACGCGAACATTACCGTCGGTACCGGGATGTAGTTCGATGACTCTGCCCATCAGCCATTTTCCCGGCGGAAGATTGTCATCATGAATCATGACAATATCGTCAACATTGAGGTTGCTTGTAGCTTGTCTCCACTTACTTCTTTCTGTAATTTGTACTAGGTACTCATTCCTCCATCTTTTTCAGAGATCCTGTACAATTTTTTGATTCTGATGATTTATTGGTGTTTGAAGATTTTTGGTATAGGTGACTCGCTTTATTGTTTCCCAGAGTAATTTAGGGTTTTGACCAGCTTTGTCCAGTTCAGCTGTATCTTAATGGCGTTTCGCTTTCTTTAGGATTTTTGTACAGAAATTTCTGTAGCGCTTGTAGGTTAATTTCAATATTTCGTTTTCTGGATCTTGCTTTGCTTTTTTATGTAGCGCATCCCTATTTCTGATGACAAAACATGTTGGTTTTAATTCTATGACACTTACAAACCCTACCTGTGTCCCGATGCGTGTTTTGCGCGCCCGAGTCCTGGTTTTGGTACATTTTTTCAAAATATTTTCTCTAAATATTGTTTTTGTCCACTGTGTACATTTTTTTTATTTAAGTACATTCCATTAAACCATGCGGAGATGAATAGACTTTTGGAACTGCAAACTTGAGCCTAGCTATCACAAAACGTCAAAAAATTCTGACATCAATTTAGGTAAATTGATGTCAGAATTTTCCGACTCCAAAAACAGCTAAAAAAAACACTTTTGTAACTTTTGCAGCAAAAATGTAACTTTTCAGGGAACGAAACGTAACTTATGACTCAAGGGCCCTGGCAACACTACCTGACACTGACAGTAACAAGCACTGACTTATAAATCATATGGACTGGGCATACCTACAAGAAAAACGTGCCATACCTACACTTCTCTGAGAGGATAAAATGGCGGATAGAATAGGGTAGCCCATATCGATATCTCTGTAATAAAAACATCAATAAAAGATTGTGAGAATGTTTTCCTAGTGTTACGGTACAATATCAACGGCTATTTTTACCAGTGGCATTGAGGTAATATGTTACTACGTAATAGTGAGGCTATCATAAAAGCAAAGGAAGTGCTACATTTTGACAAGAGTAACTAATGTTCGCGCTGAAACAATAATTAGTCGTCTTAACAAAACAGTATAGACACGCAGCGCTAGAACGCTTCTAAGATGTAGTTTTCTCGCGACCAGAAGGTCAGAAGCGCCATGATTTTCCAGAACCCCGCAATACGTGATCGACTTTCATTTTTTCCTTTTTCACAATTTATGGCGTATGGTGGTCGCCATATTTTATTTTGATTACTTTCATGTCATTAGTAGCACTCGCAAGATTAAAATAAATCAATTTACGTAAGAATGATCAAAATCGGCCCACGCTTTCGGTCTCTAAAACACCTCAAAGGAACAAATATACATACATTTAATCATAAATACATACATAGGCTGATAAACACATTACCCTCCCTTGCGTCGCGCAGTCGGGTAGAAAGGAAACTACGTATTGCGGGGTTCTGGAAAATCATGGCGCTTCTGACCTTCTGGTCGCGAGAAAACTAAACCTTAGTAGCGTTCTAGCGCTGCGTGTCTATACTGTTTTGTTAAGAAGACTAATTATTGTTTCAGCGCGAACATTAGTTACTCTTGTCAAAATGTAGCATTTCCTTTGCTTTTATGATAGCCTCTTTATTACGTAGTAACATATTACCTCAATGCCACTGGTAAAAATACCCGTTGATATTGTACCGTAACAATATGAAAACATTCTCACAATCTTTTATCGATGTTTTGAATAAAGAGATATCGATATGGGCTACTCTATTATCCGCCATTTTATCCTCTCAGTGAAGTGTAGGTATGGCACGTTTTTCTTAGGTATTTCAATGACGATAGGCATGAAGGGTTGCCATTATAGTACCTGTCAAAAATACTACTAGCCTTTTTCACTTATGCAAAATTAAGAAAGTTAAAAAGAGATAGCAGTATTTTTATGATTTTGGCGTCGATATGCCACATATTTGTATAACTGTTTTTCCTATAGTCAAATATGTCCAGTCCATATAATTTTATGTCAATGGTAACAAGCGACAAACTCAAAGATATGACTTTTTTTTTGGCGGGATTTTCGTGTGTCGTGTGTGGGGTGGTTCGTTAGCTTGCTACTATTATAGTCATCTGTGGTGAAGTTCAGTGGCTGTTTTAATTATTCGTTTATTGATTCCTAATGGATATTGTGATGTAAAATTGGTGTAGTTTTGTGTCTCAAGTGTCAACTTAAATGGACAGTATGTGGAATCATTGAAACAGGCGCGACATCAGTAAAATGGAGCTGAGCATTTTATTGTAGTATTGATTAAGTACCTCAGCGAAGTTTGGCGAGAAAGCTGACTCGACACATTTGTTGCCAAATACTGCAAAAAACATTAGATTGTGTTACATCTGCATTCTAATGGAAAAAAAGTTTTATTTTAAAAGTACCAAAGACAATGCTCATAGGAATAGACAATAGATGGGGCTTGGGTCAACATATTATTTTTGTACTACCACAGATTATAAATAACACATACACTACGTAAGACTAGGCAATATTGTCAAAAGACTTCGCCTTCCCTTCGGAGATATTAAAATAAAAATTCGTTCCGTTACACTAAATTTTATCTAATAACGTTCCAAAATTTGTAACGATACTACCTAGAAACATAAAGAACGTTAAAAAAAAATAACGTTTCAATTTATCATTTTTGTAAAACGATATTTTTGGTTACGGAAAGGTAAGGGACTTGAAAACAAATTGAATTTCGTTCCATTACCCTAAATATGATCTTATAACGTTCCAAAGTTTGTAACGAGATTAGAACCTAAAAATATCAATAACATTAAAAAAAAGTTGTAGAAGACAATATTTTAAGTTGCGTTATAAATCAGTAACGTTATGCTTATATCGGCTTATAATACCGTTACAGATTAATTTCAAACGTTATTCTTAAGAACTGTTCCCGCTGACTGGTCTGTCGTCGCCCGCCCCCGTATTGTTCGAGGGGCGGGCGACGACAGACTAGCTACCGCCGTATTTCAATTTCAAGCTTAAATGTTTGTAAGAGAGCGTGCGATCTCTTTTGTAATTGCAGCACCGCAACTTGAAGCGTCGGCTGCGTGCGTGCGTGGCCGTAGCTGTAGCCTGCAATGTCATGAAGCTGGCAACGGTGCGTATCGAAATGAATAACGTTATTATTTCATTATACTACTAACGATAAATATCGCTATAACGTTATTAATAATATCGTTATTAAATCATTTTAAATTTCCTTTCATTTGTTAGTATCGTTATATTTTGTTACGCTCTTGGTGAATTGGTAAAAAAATATCGTTACCGGAACTATGCGTTGTTATTATAAATAACGTATCAATAGTTAGATTTCTTTTTGTTTGTTGGTATCGTTATATCCAAGGAATTAATTTTGTTACCTACGATCCTGGTGGAATGGTACATATTATCGTTACCGGAACTACGCATATCGTTATTTTCAGTAACGTTTCAAGTCCCTGGATATGATCATATGACTTATATTATATAGGTATTACTCTTTGGATATGACATTGAAATAGCTTGATATTATTATAGTCATCTGTGCATTGAAATCTAAACAATAAATTGTGAAGACCGCGACG
Organism: Polia nebulosa; assembly: GCA_951329385.1. NCBI lineage: Eukaryota > Metazoa > Arthropoda > Insecta > Lepidoptera > Noctuidae > Polia > Polia nebulosa. The sequence continues at coordinate 15,042,182 of OX589604.1, forward strand.
TACAATTTCTCATTTTAAATTCACTGTAAAATGCTGTGTTCTTTGCGTCACGTACGTTGCTTTCGCATTGGTGTAGGTACTTACATTATAGAGTATAATTATCTATTTTACTTTATTTTTTTAATTTCAGCGAGTTCTGGGAGCCGTTGCTTCTAGAACGTTTGTACCAAGAGACAACCAAATCAGAATGTTTTGGGAGTATGTAAATATGAGTTTTAACAAGCCAGATGTCGATCGCATTAAACAATTCGGCCCAGATCGTACATGTGCTGAATGGGTACTGCGAAATGGTGGCAAAGTAGTCTGGGATGGTGGAAAAAAATTGGCTGATTACAACATGTTACCGTCAGAAAAACAAGCAGTTCCTAAATTAATAGAAATTGATGGCACAGATTCGTCTATTTCACATTATGGCTTTCCACATTTAAGTAGGTAAAGCTGTGTGCAGACTCGGACCAATAAATTTGTGTTTGGAAATATAGCTTGGCAAAATAGAGTATGTGTTGACAGGTGAAACAAAATATTTAATCTAAATACACACTGGTGATAGATTTTGGTCACAAGCAGCAAAATGCTTTGTATTATTCATATTATCAATTCATTCAAATCCTTTTACTTCCCATTTTTCAAGTGATCTAAGTGTGGTGATGGCCCTCTTATTTTCCAAGCTGTGTCAGTGACAGTATGTATAAAAATATGTCTTATAATCTGATATCTAATTCCACACAATGAACTTCTATTTCTGAACACAGACAGAAAATAACTCCTTAATAATTAATCTTCCCGTTTGTAGAGAAGTAGAGCACTTTAACTCTAAATTGTGTTTTACTTTAAGTTGGGTGCACAAAGTTGAGAAAAGTGATCCTTCACAACGCCAGCTACATTGATGACAGAGCTATGAAGGGGCTCTCCTATGGGCGTGATGCAATAATATATCTGCAAGTGTCCAAGTGTGTCAATATTACTGATGCTGGATTAAAGGAATTAAAAGAGATGGATAAGCTTGAAACCTTATTGTTGTTTCACTTGGAGAGCGTTGAACATTTAGAAGAATGTAAGCTTATTCTCCAGCAGAATCTGCCTAAGTGTAAAATAATAGATACTAAAGGTAGGCAAGGTAATAAATGATAAAAATTGAAGAGCATATTAATTTGAGATTTTTTTATTTTTTTCTATAATTTTTTTTCAGATGGTGTTGACATAAATGATAATAAACAATGAAAATAGACAACCATAAAAATCATAAAGAAACTTACATTAATGTATATTGAATAAATGAAATGAACTTTTGTAAATATGTAAACATATAAGCAACTTATAAATACAAACTTGAACATTGAGGTAGTATTTCATTAATATAAATTGTCTAATATTTAATTCCTTTACCAACTGCTGCATGTTGGAGGAGCTGAGCTAATTCATTCTTTATTTTCGAGACAATTGGTGGTCCATGGTAAATAAAAACTGTATATTTGTACAGCACTTGTACCTGCCAAAATCTTATCATAGGCATCCTGACCTGTGAATACTCCTCCTACTCCTACAATGGGAACTTTTCCTGAAACATGTCAGGAGATAAAAACAATAATTACTAATAGTCATGAATTATGATGCCTAATTGCATATCTCAGTACAAACAACCTGTTAAATGTTGGATAATACCAATAGTTACTGCTAATATTGTACTTCCTACCTTTGGTCGTTTTATACATCTGTTTAATAATTTCTGTGGATTTAACAGTAAGTGGTTGCCCACTTAAACCTCCTGCTTCATTGGGAAATTCAGTATTCTGGAGTTGAGGTCTGTCAATTGTAGTATTTGAGATTATAAGGCCATCCACTGTGCTCTCTTTCTTCAAGATTACTGAAACAATCTCATTCATTTCATCATTGCTTAGATCTGGAGCAAGTTTTAAAAGTAATGGAGGATTACTATCGATCTTCATAGCATTTCTTGCTTTATTAACTTCCTTCAGAAGTTGATACAGTTCCTCTTTCTTCTGTAATGACCTCAGTCCTGGAGTATTAGGACTGCAAAAAAAAGTTGATGAGTTTCAATTACGTAGTAATTTAAAGGAATATTTTATTTTAACTTTTATCAAATGCAAATGTACCTGCTTAAGTTTATTACAAAATAATCAGCTACATTTCGAGAACTTTTTTATTCCTAAAACATAATCCTCAGGAGGATTGTCAGACAACTTATTGTTTTCTTAAATTGATTCCCAATAATGCTATATCTATAATGTCTATTTTTTTGTACACTTCATGTCCTTCAATATTGAAACCATATCTGTTAATAACTGCCTTAACTTCAGGTAAACGAAAAACTCTTGGCTTAGGATTTCCAGGCTGTGCTTCTGGTGTGACTGAGCCAATTTCCACAATAGAGAAACCTAATTTTCGCAAATCTATTACTGCATCTCATATGTTTATCAAAACCAGTTGCTATTCCAATTGGATTATATATTTCATAATCAAGGAATTTTGTTTCCTGAAAAGTTTTAATTTTATATTTTTACAGATTGAATAATTAAAAGAATTTAGTATTAAGAATTTATTTATATTCATTTATTTAAACTTTATTGTAAACCCAAAAAATACACACCTTAGGGAAAACTTATACTAAAAACATACAATTGGCGGCCTTATCGCATTCCGCAATCTCTTCCAGGCAATCTGGAATGGACAGATTGCCTGGACGCAAAATAGGGCTGCACTTGGTGCAAATATAAAGATTACAATATACTATCTTATTAGATAACTCTATACATGCACACTAAATATTGGGTTCCCACCTATGAAATTGGCGTTTTTTTCTCACGAATAGAGAACCTCGTCACTTCTATGAATTAAAATATTCATAAATTGCTTGATATTCTATCGAATAATGACCGTCATAGACAACTGCCAATAGTAAAAAAACCATAATACATAGTTTTATAAAAAAAAATACCTTTAATTCATTTAAATTACTCCTCTATTTAACCGACTTCGAAAAAGGAGGAGGTTCTATGTTCGACTGTATGTATGTCTGCCGATTTCTCCGTCAGTTGTTGACCGATTGTTTTAATTCTTTTTTTATCTGAAAGAATATACTCCCGAGGTGGTCCCATATAAATTTTATCGAAACTGCTTCAGCGCTTTTTGAAAAACTGAACAAAAACGAAAAACATGTATACATAGATGACGTTTTTGTACGAGTATGTTTAAATTTCACGTTCCATGTTATTGGAGTTGTTAGTTCTGGGGTTTATCAACAAAAAACCGAACAATAAAATTTTTACAAAAAAAAAAAAAAAAAACAGCAGACTCCAAAAAAGAAAATACACTAAAAATTATAGAAGTTGGTGTCAAATCGAATAAATAAAATACAAACACCGACTTTCGAAATTAAAGTTATTTTTTAATAAATGTATTTTCTTTTTTGGAAGTCGGTTGTTTTTATTTTGTAAAAAAGTTTTTTTGTTAGCAGAAATGAAACCACTATTTGTTTTAACTTAGCCAAAACTTATTTTTGTTGCTTAATCTAAGTGGCATACGTTATCTTAGTTTTTAAATATTATTACATAAAAGTTTTAAAACATTAGTGTTCATAGTTGAATAAATTAAGAAAATGTTAGTATGAAAAATGCAACTTCTTTAAAATTCTCCATACAAAACGCTGATTTCATAGGTGGGGACCTAATAAATATATATGCAAGAACATAAGTGAGAACAATTAATAAAATAAAAACAGAAAAAGAACATGATCAGAGTGACAAGTAATGCTCCTTTACTAGTCTTTTAAATACTGGTAGTGATTGCGCGTGTTTTACTGACGCTGGCAATGCATTCCACAGACGAGCGGCCTGGACTGTAAAGGATATCTTGGAAAATAGTGGAATGCATTGGCATTTTAAGTCAAGTTATTTGATGACCTAAGAACTTTCGAGTGCAAATAAACTGGAAATGTTTTTTGAGGCAATGAGGGGTGAAAGGCGAACAGTGCACATTACACAAGAGGGCAAGAATACGAGCATTCCGGCGAAGGCGGATTGGCAACCACTTGAGTTTCACGCGGAATTCGGAAACATGGTCATATTTTCGCAAACCAAATATGAACCTTACGCAAAAATTTTGAAGTCGCTCAAGTTTATCTATATGTATCAATAATTTACTATTGCATTTCAGTGAGATCGAGATAGCTGGCATCAGCATAATCAAGGATGGGGTAGAAGAGATTGTCGAAGCGCAATCTTGGTAGCAGTCGGCAGGAAATTACGCAGTCTTGGTCTTCTCAAAGATGCAGCAGATGCGAATAGCTTACGGCCAACTTCCTGTAGCTGGGCAGTCCACGAGAAGTTTTTGTCAATAAATATCCCGAAGTTCTTAACTTATTCACTAAAGGGAATAATGGAGTTGTCAAAAGAAACTTGGGCAAGACTTGTCCAGTCTATCCTTGAGATCGTCCTAGAACTGCCCACCACAACAATTTGTGTTTTTATGGGATTCACCGTAAGTCCGTATCTCTTGTTCCAGTCATTTATACGAGCCAGATCACGATTGATGGTCAAGATAGCCTCAGACAGATTTACAAGAGGAGCTCTGGAGTAAATTTGAAGATCATCTGCTTAAAGGTGGTAGAAAGAAATCAATTCCTTGGAGATTTAGTTAATAAACACTGCGAAAAGTAAAGGCGATAAGACGTCACCCTATGGTACCCCGGCAGAAGTGCGAAGACACACTCTCCATTGCAAATATGTTGCCGGCGACCAAACAGATAACTACGAAACCAGTCAATTACCGTATTACAAGCATTACTGAAATCCAGTAGAGCCAAAACCGTCAGATTTCCCATTTCCATGGCTAACCTTATATTTTCCGTGAAATTCAGAAGCGCTGTAGTGATGCTATGACCAGGACGGAAACCGTACTGAAAGGGATTACAGAGATTATTTTTGGAGAGGAAAGTGCAGATTTGGTTGTGAATTAACCGTTGAAGGACTTTGGATAGGAATGGTAAGACAGATATTGGACGGTATTTTGAGAAGGATGTGGGATTGGACTCTTTTGGTAAAAGAATTATTTGAGCATCTTTCCATGAGCATGGAAAGACACCGCTAGATATTGAAAAATTCAGGATGTAACAGATGACGTGAAGGATTAAATCAAGCACTGGGAGTAACATTTTGCGGCTGATACAGTCACTTCCTACTGCATTTGACGTAATCGATAGTATGCTCTTCTTGAGGCGCAATTATACGACTTTTAATGGTTTTTAATTGAAAATCACGTCTAAACGAATAGTCACATTGCTTTGAAAAAAATATATGTTACTCTAAACAATTTCCGTCGTAATTTGATCTGAGAATATTTGAAATTATATTTTGATAACATAGTGTAATTAATTTGTAAAGTTATGTCTAACGGTGATAAAAAAATTGAGAATCACGCAAAAACTGTAAAGCGTATTTTTATGAAACCTTCACCAATAAAAAGATCATTTAATTATTTATAGTTTAGTCTCAGTGCTTTAGTTTAATATCTGTTGTTTTGTGTAATAAATTAAAAATGCGTCTAATTTCAGACCTTGATGGGCGAGTCCTATTACTGGGTGGACGTACAACGCGTTACGTGAGCTCAGCACAGAACACGCAAGCTAACCACTCAAGGTCATTGGCAGTTAATAGCGCCTTAACATCACCGGCGGAGCACCGCCGTGTCCTCGTGGATGCGATAGTTGGCGGCGACCTCTCGCGCCCGGCGCTGGTTCAGGCCATGGTATGGAGCGAGAGGGAATGGGAGGTAGTTTCCACATTCTGCGAAGCAGTAATGCTCGTGAAGGCGGAGGCGGGACGCGTGAGGGAAGCTCAACAGAGTGGCCCTCACGGCCCCGGCCGCTACCACCGCAAGAGAGTTACTGGGCGTACTGGGCGTAAGACGTCGCGAGACGACAAGGTTTAAGCCACGACTCGGAAATAAGAACATCATTAATATTTTTACAGTCAAAGCTTGCCAGCATATCGTGGAAATGAGCCGGAATACTCTGGGCGGTAATGTGTATAACGTAAAATTCTTAGGAACATCAGAAAACTGCGCAGTAAGACTGTGTGCAAGAGAAGGAATGCTCACATAACTGTCATCGCTACTCGTTACAGAAAAAAAAAATGTTGCTATCACTGCTTTCATCAGTAGACATTAAAAATTCACCTAATATAAATATATAAAAATAAAAACAAAACACCTAAAATCCAATAACAAGTTCACCTGCCGGTTGCGTTATGAACAGAGGTCGGAATTAGGTAGAGTTATTTATGTACTTGCATCGAAATGTTGAAATTAATATGGATCTTCCCGTGATTTCTAATGGACAATCCCGTGTGACCAACAATATTACAAATAAATAATAATAAAAACCTCTATTGTTTTCTTTTGTTCTCACAAGCTATGTTGTGTGAACTACAAATGTGGCTACATCGCGCGTGTGCTCAATGGAATTTTGCAACTTCGGACATTCGAAGTCGTCGTGATTATGACGTAAATTTGTCAACATCGCGCGTGCAGTGGTTTAAATTGTGTCAAAGTAAATAGCTTTTTTATTTAATAAATCACGCGATTTTTCTTTCGCTGTTTGAAATCAGTGTAAGTACATAAATAACTCTACCTAATTCCGACCTCTGGTTAAGAAGTTGTTACAATAATTGCAATAATCATATAACATTGAACTTACCAATACTTCTTTACAAACTTGAACATTGAGGTAGTATTTCATTAATATAAATCGTCTAATATTTAATTCCTTTACCAACTGCTTCATTGACATTGCTGTATCCATCACGTTGGAGGAGCTCAGCTAATTCATTCTTTATTTTGGAGACAACTGGTGGTCCATGGTAAATCAAAGCTGTGTATATTTGTACAGCACTTGCACCTGCCAAAATCTTATCATAGGCATCCTGACCTGTGAATACTCCTCCTACTCCTACAATGGGAACTTTGCCTGAAACATGTCAGGAGATAAGAACAATAATAACTAATAGTCATGAATTATGATGCCTAATTGTATATCTCAGTACAAACAACCTGTTAAATGTTGGATAATACCATTAGTACTGCAAATATTGTACTTCCTACCTTTGGTCATTTTATACATCTGCTTAATCATTTCTGTGGATTTAACAGTAAGTGGTTTCCCACTTAAACCTCCTGCTTCATTGGGAAATTCAGTATTCTGGAGTTGAGGTCTGTCAATTGTAGTATTGGAGATTATAAGGCCATCCACTTTGCTCTCTTTCTTCAAGATTACTGAAACAATCTCGTTCATTTCATCATTGCTTAGATCTGGAGCAAGTTTTAATAGTAATGGAGGATTACTATCGATCTTCATAGCATTTCTTGCTTTATTAACTTCCTTCAGAAGTTGATACAGTTCCTCTTTCTTCTGTAATGACCTCAGTCCTGGAGTATTAGGACTGCAAAAAAAGTTGATGAGTTTCAATTACAATTTAAAGGAATATTGTATTTTAACTTTAATTAAATGCAAATGTACCTGCTTATATTTATTACAAAATAATCAGCTACATTTGAGAACTTTTTTATTCCTAAAACATAATCCTCAATAGGATTGTCAGACAACTTATTTTTTCCTAAATTGATTCCCAATAATGCTTTATCCAGTAGTGATTTTTCTATCATGTCTATTTTTTTGTACACTTCATCATGTCCTTCACTATTGAAACCATATCTGTTAATAACTGCCTTATCTTCAGGTAAACGAAAAACTCTTGGCTTAGGATTTCCAGGCTGTGCTTCTGGTGTGACTGAGCCAATTTCCACAATAGAGAAACCTAATTTTCGCAAACCTATTACTGCATCACCATGTTTATCAAAACCAGCTGCTATTCCAATTGGATTATTTAATTCATAATCAAGGAATTTTGTTTTCTGAAAAGTTTTAATTTTACAGATTAAATAATTAAAAGAATTTATTAGGAATAAATTAGAAATATGTATATAACATTGAACTTACCAATACTTGTGGATCATCAGCTTTTGCAGGCGGAAAGAAACCATATTTTATAGCTGCCACTCCAATTTTGTGTGCCCACTCAGGGCTGAGATATTGACTAAGTGGTTGCAAAACGTTATTATAGTATCCATCAAAATCTTTTTTGTAGTAAATAAATTGATATGCTAATGATCCTCCAATAGTTACAGAACATAAAGATTTGAGTTTTTTCTGAAATCAATGAACTTATTATGATGATGTAAATATTGAAAATCCTTAAAGTAATAACATGGGACTTCAACTTATCTAGCGAAATGTTAGTGTTTACATCTGTGCTTAATGACCTTTCAGGGAGAACAGGCACGACTTACGTTTTGAAAAATAGGTAGTTACAAATTTTGTTATGAATCTCATTTGAATAATTTTATACATCGTCGGTGCGCCTGCCAAAACCGTTATGTGCATTTTTTTTATATTTTGTTTTTGAAGTTATACTTCTTTAGGCGCGTTATGAAAAAATAATGAGAGTGAAATTTTAAGATGCGCGCGCATCACTGTCTCACAAAATTCACAGGTTGAAGTTAGCTAGAACTGACACCCTGAAGTTAGCTATGGTCTGTGGTTCATGAAGAATGATTGTTTTCCTTTTGTAAACTTTGTGACAGTTTGGTTTTTTATCTTGTTACGCCAAAGAAGTATAACTTCTTACGTGCGTACATAAGTACACACACACTTTTTCGCTAGATGGTCTTAATGGCTCAGTTACACCTTCCGATTTCAAGGGACCCAATTTAGGAAACAGGAAGGTGTAATAGCAGTTCGAGTAGTTTACGCGTCAGGCCCCTCGCGTCGCCATAACAATAGGTTTTTAATTGTGTCTACTAATGAGGGACTTGACGCGTTAATGTCCAATTTAGTGAGATTAGGAGGCCCTTTCTACTTTGTGATAAAAATAGATTTACGTCGATGTGATAAATAACTAGATCAGATACTTAATAGACAAAAGCGCATACGTGCGTAAAACGTTTAAAACGACAAATGTGTAATGTTCCGGGGCACCTTTAACTGTTTATTCTAATGACGACAACATTGATATCTCAAACATTTTTAATCCCTAAGAATACTGAAGATAAGGTTAGATAAAGATTAGGATAGATAATAATAAAGAAGCTTGTAAGTACCTACATTGCGCTCCAGGAATGTAGGTATTAAAGCGCCTGCTTTACGGTCGTCAATCGCGTCCCTACAGAAGTGACCTTGGTGATTTTGAATTTTGAAATTTCTTAAGTACAGCTCTGCCACTCGCCAACCACGAACACCTCTGTCGGGGGACGCGATTAGCAACTGTGTACTTAACTAATGAACCAACTCACCTTAAATCGTTCATTTCTTACGAAGGAGGATTTGGCGCCTACGTGCTTCATGCATGAGCATTTTCCTGGGCACTGAGGTGTTGTTCAAAAACACTCTCGCACACAACAAGCACACACTCAACAAGCAAAACAAAAAACACACATACTAACAAACACATAAAATAACTTGTTTTTGATAACTTTACGCTAACAACCTAAATTCGCTACCAACTGCAAATCCGTTTGCGATGAACGTAAACACGGAACTAACAAAAAACAAAAATTCGTCGTCGGCGAAATGCTAAAGAAATAAAATTTTATTTATGATCGTAGGTACGCTTTTGAACGTGCCGCCTGCTCGTAGACCGCATAGATCAATGAAATTGATAGACTGTACAATCGCATTAAGTTGTACCTACTACCTACACACTCAGTAATTATTTTGATGTAAGTATACGAAATGTAGGAATGTGGTTTTAACGAAATGAGTAAGTAACGTTGTTGTATTGTATTACTTAACTTAACTTTGTTGATAACAAAAATGTATCTAAGAAATAAGTCGTTATCAGTAAACTGTAACACATTTTTTTTAGATCTTCTTTACTTATTTCGATGAAGGTTTATAAAAATAACCTCCACTCAAAATAAGTTCAAATAAAAGTAGTCAATGGGATATCAATTTTTGTAGACCCTTAAAATGCCTAACGTGTCGCGTCTGTTAGATTCATAGGTCTGTGTGAGCATTTGCCGACAAAGGAACGTGCGGGCTGTGTGATCATTTGCCGACAAAGGAACGTCGTGGTCTTTGGCCGATATTGCGTGCGTAGGTACCTACTGGGCCCGCGATGACCTCCGGTGAACTTAGGAAATCAGCTGAGCAGGGAGCTTCTTTTAATTTTATTTACATTGCGTTTTTTTGCGAAAAAAGCGAATTAATTATTTTTTAATTAAAAATTTCATTGAAGTAGATAGATTTTATACAGTTTAATGTAAAAAAAACGCAGATTTATTTTTCAAAAATTAGGAAAAAGCCGACGAAAAATTTCAACGCTAGGGGGTCCAGAATCATGTACTGAATCACTGGAACACTTATGTGCGTTGATGTACCTTACACGCTGTATAGTTATTATACTGGTAATATAGTTCTTTATATATGTATATAAGCTTGTAAACTAGTTTACGTGTCTTACTAACCCTTGTTTGTCCTTTCAGCAGTTAGACTAACACCTACCACGAAGTACAAAGATCGACGGCCTGAGTCTGCAGCCGTCCCAACGTGACACTAGCAGAATAGTCGTAACTGGCTCAATTGCCATTAAAAAATATATATATTAAATTTCCCTAGGTCTCTTTCCCAGAAAAAAAAATCTGAGTCTGCTCTATTTCTTTTTTGGTCCGCTCCTGGTAGAATCAGTTTTAGAGACTTTCTAGCGACTTTTGATATTCTGTCTAGGGGCTTGAATTTATAAGAGTTGGCAACACTGCCGATTTAGGATTCCGATTTAGGAGTCCATTTAGGATACTGTAATCGCTAGCTTCCAACTTCCTAGTTAGCTTGTTCCTAAATTGGTTCCCTTGAAATCGGAACGTGTAATTGAGCCTTTATTGATAAGTCCATCAATCACCTACAAGGTAGCCCGCGAAATTAAAATTTTCTTACGTTTTTAGGAATTTGCGTGTCAGTGTCAGATTGCAATGCAATTATAATCATTAAAATCATCAATAAAACTGTCTCACTTAGAATTGATGCCAAATGTCATGATATTTTCATGGAATACTCACATTTGGCACCAATTCTAACTGAAAGAGTTGTATTAATGATTTTAATTATTATAATTCTATAAATACATACTTGCTACGCCCGCGAATAAAATTTTGCCATAAATACAACCTGACATTGACATGAAAATTGCAAAAAACGTAAGAAAATTTGAATTTCGCGGGCTATACTGGCGCTTTTATGTCTCCCCTGAAAACTTGACTAAAAACACATAAGCACGCAGCCATTACACGTTCAATCCCGATCGCGATCTTTGATCGTGCGTGATCATTGATCTGATCGGAATCTGGATTAAACGTGTAATGGCTTTGGCTGCCATAGAGGTTTTAGCAAGCGCAACGACGACATGTGTATAAGTTAATACCTACTCAAGATTATCGACAGTCCTAAAGCAGAAAGGTATAAGTTACTTACCATAGCTTCTTGTTTGCTTGCCATCTTTGCTTGTTTGTGTAAAATTTAGCAAGCTTGGTTCCGTCTGTAAGGTTATGAAATCAACAATCAATCGGCATCACAATCACAGTGACACTGACAACACATTTTTTTTTTGTTTACTCCGAGGGGAAGGCTCTATAGTCTTTTAACCATATTGCCTAGTCTTACGTAGTGTATTTTTACTTTTTTCATCATAATGCAGCTGTAACACATTCTAATGTTTTTTGCAGTAATTGGCAAAAAATGTGTCTAGTCAGCCTTCTCGGCAAACTTCGCTGAGGTAGTCAACACTACAATAAAATTCTCAGCTCCATTTTACCGAGATCGCGCCTGTTTCAATGGTTCCACATATTTTCCAGTTGCGTAGACACTTGAGACACAAAACCACACCAATTTTACATCACAATATCCACAAGGAAAGAAGAAACCACCTTGAATAATTAAAACAGCCACTGAACTTCACTCGACAAAATCCCGCCAAAAAAAATAAACGGTCAAAGATTGTATCATACTCGTACATTTTGTGTGAAGTGATGCCGGGGCACGGCGTCGAAATGTCGGTGGTAATTGTTTCCCGGCCGGGGCATGGCCCGGTGGCGACACGGTGCAACATGAACGTGTGCATCGGGCCCGGACGTGCCCCGGCCGGGAAACAATTGCCGGTCAAACAATTACACGGTCAAACATCAATAGTATACTTTTTGTATGAAATGATTCATGCTTGGCCGTGCCCCGGCCGGGCATGGCCGGGTAACGGCCCCGTGGCGACACGGTGACAGCCCGGTGTAGCATGAATGACTAGCCCGGGCGGTGGACGGTGGACGTGCCCCGGCCGGTGGCAACACGGTGTAACGTGAACATTGACATATAAATTATACGGACTTGAAATGTTTGACTATAGAAAAATAGTTGTACACATATGTGTCATATCGACGCCAAAATCATAAAATTACTGCCATCTCTTTTTAACTTTCATAATTTTGCGTACTTAGGTGAAAAAGGATAACAGTGTTTTTGACGGTTACTATGATGGCAATCCTTCATTCCTACCATCATTGAAATACCTATTTTTTTTTATTATTTTTTTTTTTTTAAACTATTTGCAGCTGGTTCGCCATTTTATCCTCTCGTTGTTTGATACCATTGACATATGAATTATATGGACTGGACATGTTTGACTATAGAAAAAACAGTTATACAAATATGTGGCATATCGACGCCAAAATCATAAAAATACTGCTATCTCTTTTTAACTTTCTTAATTTTGCATAAGTGAAAAAGGCTAGTAGTATTTTTGACAGTTACTATAATGTCAACCCTTCATTCCTATCGTCATTGAAATACCTATTTGCGGCCAGTTCGCCATTTTATCCTCTCAGTGTTTGGTACCAAAGTTGGGTACGTCAACTGTCAAATGGTCGTAAACAATGGATATATTTTGTGAATTTTGGAGTAATTTTGCTGTGTTATTGGGTTTGAACTCAGTTGTTTAGTGGAAGTCGTCAATAGCAAGATGCCTAATTGCAATATAATCGGATTTGGCATCAAAAGAAGCGGAAATCACCCGAACATAACTTTGCACCAGTACGTATACTTAATTTTAGCTAAAATATCTTTTTAGTTAGTTATTAAACAAAAGATTCTGTATTCGTTGAAGAGTTTATGTAAAAAGCATTCATAATTTTCCGTTTGCATTTCTTTTTAACAGTTGTATTTCATGAAATCATTTTCTTGTTTTTGTAGGGATAGAGTAGTGCATGCATGACAATTTTGTTTATCGATAATGCTATATTATTATGGTTCTTTATTGGTTTTGCGTTTTACTTTCAAGGCTGCCTGCTAATAAACGAAAAAAGAAAATTTTGCTGGAAATAATCAGTGTTGTAAAAAAGCTTTCAACAAAAACAATTCTTAATATTCTGTTCCCTTCACTTTGAAGAGAATCATGTTTCAACCGGAGACTGAATAAAGTAACACTGCGTGACGATGCTTTACGTTCATGAACCATAATGGTAAGTAACATTGTTTGTTATAAAATGATGGCGTAGTGGGTGATAAATGATGGTGATGACTTCAAGTGCAACACTTGCCTAACGGGCACAAAGAGTGTGTTTGAGTGTAGTCCTAATATGATTAATTACCAAAATAAGACAAACTTGTTTATTTGGTTGCATTAAGTACATACGTACATACTCCTTTTAAAGGAGTTTTTTAATGTCACCAGTAGTCTGCTTTTTGTGTCAATGGACTTTTAAGTATATTAGCAGTGTTATTCTGTAAAAATCTCCCTGTGAAAACTTGGGTGAGGTGAACATTAAGTGAGCTTATCTACGATTATTTAGCTCATTATCCACTCGAGAGCTACTGAACTAGTGAGCTATTGAGCCAGTGAGTGAGAAGTGCACTCAACGACCGAACGAGAACTCTTGACAACCTACAAATTGCAAATTAAATGAGGCCATTTAAAATAATAAGTAACAATCTTAATAACAAAATTGAGAAACATCAAACATATTAATAATTTTATTGCTTGTTTACAGCCTGCAATTCCATCAAATAAGTCTGGCATTTTAATTGAAAGTGATCAAAATCAAAACGAACTCTCAACATCTGGATATGGTGCTCTGAATATGGTATTTAGTCTCCAGCACGTCCGCTGCGCCAGGTTTAGCCGCTAACGTCTCCGCTGCACCAGATTTGGCTGTTAGCACCTCCACTGCACTAGGTTTAGCCACTAGCACCTCTGCTGCGCCAGATTTATCGGTATGATTAGCTTCAGTTTTTCTTGCCATCATTATTTGCGAATTTGATCTCAATGATAATATGTAATCGACTGAATTAAGACTGTGTGGGAGATATCTCTCGCTTGTCTTCAATATCTATTAAAGCTTACTTTTATTTTATTTGATTTCAGGTACACATTTAAAATGATTAAGAAATTAAAGGACAAATGTCAAAAACAGCCCAAGAAGAAAAGTCTAAAAAGAGACTTAATGAAAAAGTTAGAAAACAAACGAATAAAAAAATCTTCAGCAATAATTTCTTTCCCTTTTAAATCTTTGATAGATTTAAAAAGGAAAGAAATTTATTAAATTCAAAACCCCAAGCTTTGTTTATAAATTAAAAGTGTAATAGACGTATACATGAATTTGAGATACAAATACTGTGGGAAGAACTACTACTACTCTACTGAAAGAATATCACACAGAAATTACCAGAACAAAATTGTATTGTTCAGAAATGAATGAGATTGATTTGTTTAATATAAAGACTATTATAATTATTGTTGACTTTTAATTAAAACCCAAAAATCATCTGCATGTTAGAAAAGATATATGTTGGAGATGTCCGTGCCTGGGAGCCCACTGCGGATTCAGCGTCATTTGTTTTCTTTGAACTTGTTGCCTCCGTCTCGAAGGTCTACTTAACGCAAGGCTCTAGAATAACACTAACACTGTTACTTTTACATTTCATTTTAATTGACGCAAAATATTCGATGTACCTACTTACTGCATTTCGTTTCTTGTAATAGCTAAAAGCGTATATTCCAAGACACTAAAACAAAACTGACTTCAAATAATTTTTTTTTTTTTTTTAAAAACCTGGCTGAAAAACAAGTTGGTGGGAGTTATTTTAGATCAATTATTGATTTCATGCAACCAACTACATCATACTGTTTAAAAAGTGACTTGTATGGAACTTTTCATTAGATTTTTTAAGTCGGGCTTTTGAAATTTTTTTTTATTTTTATTTTATACACATCAGTAAGTTAGATTTTTGGGATAGCCTCCTCGAACCCTTTATTTTGATACCCCACTTAATATAGTTAGTCGACTTTAATTTTTTTCTTTTTCACATTTTATGGCGTCTGGTGGTCGCCATAATTATTTTATTTTGATTACTGCGATGTCATTAGTAGCACTCGCAAGATTGAAATAAATCGATTGACGTAAGAATTATCAAAATCGGCCCACGCTTTCGGTCTCTAAAACACCTCAAAGGAACAAATATACATACATTTAATCATAAATACATACATAGGCTGATAAACACATTACCCTCCCTTGTGTCACGCAGTCGGGTAAAAAGGAAACTACGTATTGCGGGGTTCTGGAAAATCATGGCGCTTCTGACCTTCTGGTCGCGAGAAAACTAAACCTTAGTAGCGTTCTAGCGCTGCGTGTCTATACTGTTTTGTTAAGAAGACTAATTATTGTTTCAGCGCAAACATTAGTTACTCTTGTCAAAATGTAGCATTTCCTTTGCTTTTATGATAGCCTCTCTATTACGTACATATTACCTCAATGCCACTGGTAAAAATACCCGTTGATATTGTACCGTAACAATATGAAAACATTCTCACAATCTTTTATCGATGTTTTTAATAAAGAGATATCGATATTGGCTACTCTATTATCCGCCATTTTATCCTCTCAGTGAAGGGTAGGTATGGCACATTTT
This sequence comes from Polia nebulosa, assembly GCA_951329385.1. NCBI lineage: Eukaryota > Metazoa > Arthropoda > Insecta > Lepidoptera > Noctuidae > Polia > Polia nebulosa. Next base: position 15,058,200 of record OX589604.1, read on the forward strand.
TCTTGTACAGACTGTTGTCAGCATTACCTGACCCACCCTAAAATCAAACGACTTTGGACCCTCTGCATGTATCGTTAAGGTTTATTTAATTTATATGAGCTTATCAGACAACTGCTCGAGGATTTGATGAACAAATACAATAATAATATAGACACGCAAATTTGATCTTTAAAACGTTAGCATTAGGTTATATTTTATAACTATTTGTTATAATATGATAAGTGTAATAGCTTATTTTAATGATTGAGTTCAAGTAATTCTGGTCTCGTGGTCTGTGTATAAGACTGAGAAAAACGAGGTTCGAGATCAAATCCCACGACAAAGATATTGTTTTGCTTTCAATATAAAATTTATATTCCAAAACTATTTCTTGTATTATTGTAAAGAACTACAGACTAGGTATACATAAACTTTTTAAAATGGTAATATTTTCACATAACTTGTAATAAGTGGGTAGTTGAAAAATAAATATTCGTATTCATTATAAAGCTGGTGTTCAAATGCTACTATGGAGTGATTATTTCAAATACAAAATAATTTGCACGAGGAGAAGATGGCTGCTCGTGCTGTGCAAGAATAAACTTTATGATAGTATACTATATGGTTCAAATTTTTTTGAATATTGCGTCTAGCATTACAACTAAGATCAAATTTCAATGCGGCTTATAAAAGTTGTGTTGGTCTTGTGGTCACTAAGGTAGTGCGATGTTCATCGTTGTCTACGTTCGAAACCAAGTTTAACCTAAATTTAGATATTTTATTACACTTTTTTACATTTCTTTAATAGACGACGTAGGGTATTGTCTTTTTAAACGGGCAGTTTGTATAGAAATAAAACTAAAAAATTGCAAGTTTAAAATGTTTATTATTTCATTAAAACACTTAAGTAAGATAAAGTAAGTAAATGCTCATATATTTCCAAATTAATATACTTTTTATATTAGTATGCCATATAAACATTAAAAAAGGCATGTTTATGCTTAAAAGTTTGTAATCGAGAAAATGAATTCATCTGTGAAATGCTTTACAAATTTATAGCTGCCTATATGTAGTGAATAAACATGTTATTTAAACAGAAAAAAATCTGTTTATACGAGTAACAATAACATCACCACATAATCTGCAACATTTTAATGGTTGAACAATCAATCCATTGAGCATTTACTTACATGGTGTGTTTAAATATACCTACTAGATGAACTAGTAGCGGAGTGGCACACCATCCTCTGCTATGACTTGTTGTAAGCGGCTACGCATACCGCGCACCATGTTCCAACACAAATCTTTGCCTCTCATGTGCTCCCAAGTCGATGTCACGACCTCAGCCAAGTTGTGTTTGTTTCGCACTTCCGTTGTGTCCCAATTTAAAACCATTTGACCCCATAGATTTTCTATAGGGTTCAAATCAGGACTTTTAGATGGCCAATTAATAACTGTCACACCTTCTTGAGCAGCTAACCATTCCCGCACAATGCCTGCACGATGGATGGAGCAGTTATCGTGCATGAAATAAATATGTGACGTTGGATAGGCAATTCGCACAGTCGGCAGCATGACGTCACGCAGAATCTCCAAATACAAACTGCTATTAAACCTACCACCAACTTTCACCAATTCACCAGGTCCCATGGACGACATCCAGCCCCAGTAGCCCAGGGTTATTCTACCGCTGGTTCTACAAGGTAGCAAGCACTTCTCGTTGTAACGTTCTCCTTTCCTCCGCCATAAGATTTTACGTCCATCTTTGTCCGATTTAAATGATTTTTCATCAGTGAAGATCACAACATTTTCTTCCCAATTAAAATTTAAATATTCCTGGGCAAAACGGACCCTTTCTGCACGATGAGCAGGTGTCAATGCAATTTCTGTGCCGGTTTATAATTCTTTATCCCAGCAACGTGTAAATGCCTTCTTACTGTTTCCACTGAAATATTGTGGTTTATTGCGGTTGCACGAATGGGCAAAAATGGATTTTCAACGTGGCTTGAAACAATAGCCCGGTGGCGTTCGAATTCGGGACTATACTTAATGGCTTTTGCTCCTGGACGAATCCGCTGAATATTTCCATTGTCTCCATAACGTCTTAGCCATAGCCTGACCGTATTTCTCTAAAACAAAAATAAACATTTTTGGAACCGTGTATGTAACCTGTAAGGAGTGAATATAATGGTAAAATAGCCAACTACGCGTTCATTCATCACAATCAATAAAATAAAATAGGTATAAAAAAACACTTACTGCTATATTAAGTCGGCGACCAATCTCTCTAATTCCAACATTCTGGCTCATGTAAAAATATTATTTTATGTTTGGTATAGTCGTCAAGTTGCGACATGATGCTATATTACTTAACGAGTTAAACGATTTACAAATGTGTGTGCGCAGTCACTGTTATTAGGCGTAGTGTAAATTTTGTTACTTAGATGAATTTATGATCTAGTTATGTTCCAAACCTAACGCTGTGGTAGCGCCTTAATGTCTAGACGTTGATCTAACACTTTTGCTATCAGTCGTACGTGACGGTATGCGCGGGGCCACCTGGAAGCGTGCGACCACCAGCTTCTAGATAAGTTTAGAATGGTAAGGCAATAGAAATTAAGATAGGCTAAGTAGTCTTACATGAACTTCTGTAAGCTCGGGACGTAATCGTTTAAATAAAATCTTATATCGATTGCAACTCAAAAACTCAGTTTCATTTCGCATTCGCTCCCAAAATCTAACTGGCGCAGCCGGTAGGATTGCCGCAGATTGTTTCCGCCGCGAAAAGTCAAGTGTGAAAAACTGTAGAAAGCATTAAAAAACGTGGACTGTGCTTCGCGAGTGGTTACTGACTATATATAGTGTCGTCGTGCTTAAAATCAGTGACCCCGGTGAACCTCCCATGACCCAGGTGATTACCGAATGGAAGAAAGTAAGCGATAGGCTGAAATCTACCACGTCGGTTCACCTGGACGCCATTCCCGACCATATTAACTCAGTCGCTGACACGACGGCAGCGATCGACTCGCTTACAGAGCACGTACAGTCTGTCTTGAACGATTGTTCAAAGGTGGTACCGGTGACAGAAGATCGTCGCTGGGTGCTGCCGGGCGACGTGCGGGCTCTGATAACCGAGAAGAACGCAGCCATCCGTGCGTACAGCGCTTTCCCCTGCGACGCAAACAAGGCTCACATGCGCAAATTACAGCGAGCTGTAAAGAGTCGCATTAGTGAGCATCGTTCTGCGAGCTGGGGAAAGATGCTGAGCGAACTTGAGCCCACCCATCAGGCCTTCTGGAAACTCCAGAAGAAGATGCGGTCCAAGACCGAGGCTACCATGCCTCCTCTCATACGTCCAGACAAGAGTGTCGCCTTCGATAACTCTGAAAAGGCGGAGTGCCTAGCCGACAGCCTAGAGTCCCAGTGCTCACCCAGCCTTCAACCAGCTGACCAGGCCCACCTTGACAGGGTGGACGCTGAAGTTGAAAGGAGAGCTTCCCTCCCCCCCGTCGAAGACCCAGATGACCCTCTACCCCCCGTCACTCCAGACGAGGTGGAGGACATCATCAAAAAGCTCCAGGCCCGGAAGGCCCCCGGCGCTGACGGCATCACCAACAGAGTTATCCAACTCTTCCCCGCCCAATTAATTTTGCTTATGACCGCCATCTTCAATGGCGCTTTAAGCAATAATATTTTCCCCCAAGCATGGAAGCAGGCCACTGTCATAGGTATTCCCAAACCTGGCAAGCCCAGATCCAACCCTTCCAGCTACCGACCCATTAGTCTCCTTAGTGGCTTCGGCAAGATCTATGAAAGGCTTATTAATAAGCGGCTCAGGGATTATGCCGAGGCTAATAATCTTATTCCAAACGAGCAGTTCGGCTTCCGTACCGAACACTCGTGCGTCCAACAAGTACATCGGATCGTAGAACATATGAGCGCTGGGTTCCAGCGCGGTATGACGACCGGTGTCTTGTACTTCGACATAGCGAAAGCGTTCGACAAAGTCTGGCACAATGGCTTAATTTACAAGCTGTATCAACTAGGAGTGCCAGACCGTCTCGTACTCATCTTACGAGACTTTCTGTCGAATCGTACTTTCCGCTATCGTATTGAGGGAGCACTCTCCTCCCCTCACCCCATAAGAGCAGGAGTCCCTCAAGGCTCCGTAATATCCCCCATAGCTTTCACGCTGTTTACCAGCGATATCCCAAAAAGTAAAATGTCACATCTGGCATTATTTGCTGATGACACGGCCATCTACTATACTGGCCGTGCACCCAATCGAATAGCTCGCATTCTCCAGTCCTCCGCAACTACACTGGGCGAGTGGTTTCGGAGATGGCGAATCGAGGTAAATCCCGATAAAAGTCAGGCTGTCCTCTACTCGAGACCCCGACACAAAATACCCCCACCCCCCCCGATCACCATGTACGATAAACCCATTCCTTGGGAGAAAAAGGCTAAGTACTTGGGTGTCGTACTCGACCAACACCTAACTTTCGCGCAGCACATAAGAGAGGCCCGCTCGCGGGCCGCTTTTGCGCAAGGTAGGCTTCATAGCATCCTAAACAAAAATAGCACTATGTCATTCAAGTGCAAAATGCGTACGTTCACCACGGTCATTCGACCAATCATGACGTACGCTGGCCCTGTCTTCGCACACGCCAAGCCCTACCTCTTACACAAAATGCAGACTCTTCAAAACCGCTTCCTCCGCAACGCGGCGGGAGCTCCTTACTTTGTCCGTAATGAAGAGCTGCATGTTGACTTCCGACTCCCTACTATCCAGCAGTTCCTGAAACGACTCACCAAGCGTTTCATGGATACTGCTGAGAAACATCGAAACCCCCTAATTGTATCGGCCGCCCGATACGTACCCTCCCGCATCTCCAAGGTGCGCCGGCCCAGACATACCCTACTCATACCTGATGACCCCACCACTCTGCTCCAGGAGAGCCGTAGGGAAACCAGCACACTACGCAAACGCAGACCGCCGTCGTTCCGCCCTCGCCGTCGAGGTCCGTCGCGAAGACCCAGTCAATGCCCTCCCAGTCTCTTGCCAGCACGCGCCGCTGAGCCAACTGATTCCCCAATTAATGGAAACTTGATCCAGCCTTCCCTTGCTGTCCCCCCCCAGTGACGCCCTAAGCCGAGGCCCGTACTCCGCAGGGAGTGCCCTTAGCGTAGTCACTTAGTTTATAAGAAATAATAAGTCCTGGCTGGAGGCTTTAATAATTTAGAGCCTTCACAGGCAAGCTCGGTTAAGCAGACGACAGCCTCCTAGGCTGACCTGCAAGACGTCACACAAAAAAAAAAAAAAAAAAAAAAAAAAAAAAAAATCAGTGAGGCGTTCTATATTGGGCAATCTTCGAACCAAATAAATAAGTTTAGATAACGCGTATAAAATAAATTACGTGGGTGAGCAGAGATGGCGATAATATATCAGACGGTTGGCATGTGAGTAACCTTCTACATCCTTCCTACCTTATTCCCTATACTATTTTTGTGATAGAAGTAATTAGTAATTTAAATAAGTAATCTATTGACTTAGTTTTTAAAGAGTAACATTAATGTTTCTATGTGTATCTTTTTATTCTATTGTGTGATTTTACATATAAATTGTGGTTTATCTTTTGTTTTTACAATTTTATTGCATCGTAAGTTTTGATTTTATTTAAAATGGATCAAGGTCAAATTCCTTTAACCGCGACGGCCGGGGCAGCCGCTTCAGTTCATTCTGAAACGCAGTTTTCGACGAAATCACCAGACTGCTTGATACCTCAAGATGTTATAAGATTAATTCCCGAATTTAATGGTGAAACTAACATACTTAGTTTATTTTTACGGAAGTGCGAATACGTTATCAGAAAATATCAAGGGACCCCAGATCGAAATGAATTTTTAATGCAGAATATTACGAGTAAATTAAAGGGTAAAGCAGCGGCTCTATTAAGTGAAAGAGGTGACCTTGAAACTTATTCTGAATTAAAATCTTTATTGATCCAACATTTTGGTGATCCCAGAAGTGAGGAATGCGTGGCAATTGAACTCGAAACCCTAAAAATTAAATCAAATGAGTCATATTTAGAATTTTGCAGCCGTATACAAGACATTCGTGCTATATTAATATCTAAAGTTAATCAAAATAGCTCCGCTGCGTTAAGAGAATCTAAGCAAGTGATTTATAATAATACTTCACTTAACGTCTTTATGTACAATTTACCAGAACATATGGTACGGATTGTTCGAATTAAAAATCCTAGTACTCTGGAAGAAGCCTTAAAAATTGTCCTCGAAGAAGTTAACTTTCAGGAACAATATAATTTACGCAGCAAAATGCTGCAACATCGGCCGCAAGGTCATCAGATATTATCATCACGCGACAAAGGGATTATTTTTAATTCAAATGATCTGAAACCTACAATTACAGCACCTCAATTGCAACATAATGGTTACAGGCCTAGTGCAAATCAAACTCAATTTAAATTCGGTATTCCTAATCAAGTTTTTGCGCGTCCGATTATGCCTAATCAGCAAATAGGTTTCCGACCGCAATTGCCGCAATTTGGAAATAAACCACCAGTTAACTTTTATAATAAACAACCTCAATTATTCGGTTATAGACCCCAAACAGGACAATTTGGCTATAGACCCCCTCAACCTTCGGGCTACCGTCACCCCAACAATGTATCGAACGACCGTGATGTGACAATGAGAACTGCTCCAGCACCTGCTAAGCAGCCACAAGGTTTTCCTGTAAATGAGCTTTATATTGGTGATGAACAGTACTATTACGACCCAACTTACAATGATTACGGCACATGTTTCATGATACCCTGTAATTATGACTATACACATATGTACATTAATGACGCTTGCGTGGATCAGAACATAAATGCTGAAATTCCGAAAACTGCTGAAAAGGTTGATGATTCGCATTCAACTGAAAATAAAGGTAATTCGAAAGACGTCCCAAATTTTCAAATAAATTTGATTCATGTCCGCCCGAAATGATAGAACTTAATTTTGACGCTAATCTTAAACATCCTTATATATACATTCCTGATATAGACGGTAAATTTATGTTAGATACAGGAAGCACTAGATCTTTCATAAGCCCTAGAAAAGTTGATGAATATTTCCCTCAATTAAAATTCTATGAACCATTCACAGTTACAAGTACACATGCTACTAGCGAACATAGTGAAGTAGCTAACATTCCCCTTTTTTCAATTTTTAATGTAAACGGTTATCATAAGTTTTATATTTATGATGTGGACAATAGATATGACGGGTTGATTGGAATGGACCTTATGTCTCAACTTAGTGCTAATATATGTTTCAAGGACAGGACTCTAAAGATAAACGACGTCAATATTCCTATAAATTATAATACTGACCTTGAACTTAAACTTGACCCGCGCACCGAACATCGAGTGAGGCTGCCCGTAAATCAGAAAGACGGCTTTGCCATATTAGATTACACACAGTTTCATGAAAGTGTTCGAATGCCAGCTGCAATTGTCAAGTGTGAAAATTATTTAGCTTCAACTGTAATTCAGAACGCAACTGAATTTGAAATAAAGTTAACTATAACTACTACTCTCCTTTCAAGGTTATCTACTTCTCTGAAGAATGTATAGTAAATAACACAACTGGTTTAACTGACGTTGACATTGACTCGTTACGTACAGAGAACTTACAGAAATTGAGACTTGACCATCTTAACGAAGAAGAAAGTGACCTGATTAATAAATTATGCCACGAGTACAAGGACATATTTTACTGCGAAGATTTGCCCTTGACTTTTACAAATCAAGTTAAACATCACATACGGACTACTAATGAAGATCCAATTTATATTAAACCTTACAGGCAAGCGCCAGCACAGGCTGAAGAAATCAAACGACAGGTCGAAAAACTTCTCAGGGATAATGTGATCCGAGAATCACATTCACCCTGGAGTGCACCTGTTCATTTGGTACCAAAAAAGGCAGATGCTTCCGGTCAGGTGAAATATAGAATGGTTATAGACTATCGCCGACTGAATGATATAACGATTGATGATAGGTACCCACTTCCCAATATATGCGACTTATTTGACAAACTTGGCAAAAGCAATTACTTCACCACATTAGATTTAGCGTCCGGTTATCATCAAATTGAAATTTCTGACAGTGAAAAGACAGCTTTTTCTACGCAAAATGGACATTACGAATTCCTCCGTATGCCATTTGGCCTCAAAACGGCTCCGGCAACTTTTCAAAGGACACTCGACAATGTTTTAAGAGGTCTACAGGGTATACATTGCCTGGTTTATTTAGACGATATTCTTATATATTCAAATGGCATAGTAGAGCATATTCAAAAATTACGTTCTGTCTTCGATAGACTGCGTCAAACTAACCTTAAGGTTCAGTTAGACAAATCTGAATTTTTACGCAGGGAAGTGCAGTACTTGGGACACACGTTGACAAAAAACGGACTACGACCGAACAACGACAAAATACAAGCAGTTCTTAAATACCCCCTTACCACGAACACAGACCGAAATCAAGCGATTCTTAGGTTTTGTGGGTTATTACAGACGGTTTATTAAAGATTTCTCCAAAATTACACAACCACTGACAGCTTGTTTAAAAAAGGGTAAGAGAGTAGTAATAGATCAAAAGTTTACTGAGGCCTTTGAAAAATGTAAGGAGCTCCTGATTAACGCACCAATATTGCAATATCCGGACATGAATAAATCGTTTGTATTAACGACCGACGCCTCTGAAGTCGCAATTGGCGCGGTTTTGTCACAAGGCCCTATAGGTAGTGACAAACCGATCGCATATGCCAGCCGGACCTTGACAGATACAGAAAAAAGGTACAGTACGATTGAACGCGAGTTATTGTCAATTGTGTGGGCCGTAAAACACTTCAGACCCTATTTGTACGGACATAAATTCGACATTTATACCGATCATAGACCACTAGTCTGGTTGTATCAACTTAAAGAACCCAATAGCAAACTGACTCGTTGGCGATTGCGGTTACAAGAATACGATTTTAATGTCATATATAAAAATGGTAAACAAAACGTCACCGCAGACGCGCTATCTCGAATTCAACTTAATGCACTAGGTGAAGCCAACGATCTCGATGACATTTCAATGATTGTTAATATAGACGAAAAAGAAAGGAGAATTCAAAATTATTTAGAAGACGTGACCAGACTAAATTCTGACGACTCCAGAACAATTTCTATTTCCGACTCTGAAAGAACCGCGACAGCTAGCCCAATTACTATTAATCTAGACACTGATACTGACTCGGAACAATCACCCAATAATTATCCTGTACCATCTGAATCTTCTACCATACAAACAGTTCATTCAGCCAAAGATCTCGAATGCCATGGAATACCGATACTAAATGAAGCAATAGATACCAAGCCTAACCAAATACTAGTTTTTGGCTGGTTCCGTAATGAGCTCCAAGTAAAAAACTTGTCGAGGGACAAACAAAAAGTGTTAGAAGTATTTTTGCCTCTTCACAGTCACGAACACATTAAACAGTTTTTGAAAGACTACATAAAACCAAAAATGAAGTATTTTATTTATTTTGAGTATCCGGAACATAGAAAAGATTTTAGTAATATTATAGTTACCCTATTTAAGAAAGATATGGTTAATTTCTATGAATGTACCGAGCGCGTTATTTACGTCGAAGATGAGCAGGAACAAAAAGCTATTGTGATTAAGTTACACGAAGGCAAGACCTGTCATCGCGGTATTACAGAAACAGTTAAAAGAATCCGTCGTAATTATCATTGGCCAAATTTATCCGAAACCGTTTCCGCCATTATTAATTCATGCGATCTCTGTAAAACCTCTAAGTATGATAGAAAACCAATTAAACCTGTATTGCAGCTCACACAAACCCAGAACACACCCTTTCAGGAAATATTTATCGATCTGTTTAGTATAGAATCAAAATACTATTTAACATTAATCGATGCTTTTAGCAAATTAGGGCAAGCCATACAAATTGCATCTCGCTCTACACCTGAAGTGGTTAGAGCATTAATGAAATACTTCTCTTTTTACGGCATACCACAGAAAATAAGTTCCGATCCGGGAACAGAATTTAATAATGAATTATTAAAAGAACTGACGGACTTGCACAAAATTAAACTACACATAGGTACACCCAATAATCCAAATTCTATGGGATTGATAGAGCGTTTTCACTCTACAATAATAGAAATATACCGATTAGCAAAATATGAAAAGAAATTTACTGACGCGGCATCAGTCATGACCTATGCTGTTATGGCTTACAATAACACTATCCATAGTACCACTGATTTAACGCCGTTCGAAGCTGCGTTTGGTCATACTGAATTAAACTCCACCTTTAACTCCGAATTTGATAAAGCATACAATCAGCAACTAATTAGGGATCATAAGAAAAGAACACAGGCAATTTATAAATATATATCCGAAAAAGTAAATAATCACAAGACAAAAATTATAGCCAAGCGGGGAGGCGAATCAGGACCAGCCTTAGAAATAGGACAACCGGTCTTCGCTAAAGCCGTAAATAAAAGACAAGCTAAAGATAAACCTAGGTTTCAAAAAGCCATGGTTACAGGTCAGATAGAACGTAACATTGTACCGATTAAAGCTAAAAATAGAGATACTAAAGTTCCCGTTAAAAACATAAAATGTCCTCCGCAGGCGGTGTTTGATCCTGGTGGTATGGACAACGACCACTTGGACTCTCCCAAGCCAGGCCCTTCAAGCAGTAAAGATTAACCAAAACCCTGGTATTCTCCCGGTGAAGTTGGGTACAGCGTTTATACAATATGATAAATGGTCCATTATTAAAATAATCAACCTTCAAGGCATAAGTACTGATCTTTCTTTTAATATCTATTCAAAAATACTCAGAATTTAACCAAATGTTCATTGAATTAATTGAAAGCACAAGGCTTTCAATTAATTCAATGAACATTTGGTTGAGCTAATCTCACTACAAAAGATAATCACTCAATTTATATGACCTATATATTTAGACTACTTAATCAGTTTATTGTAAACTTTAGGACACTCTATTTAAAACTTAGTGAACTTGAAACGGCCATTGGATTCAGCAAATCATCTGTTTTACATAAGGCCGTAGTTAATCCCAATGAAATGTTGAATGTGTTATAATATATAAGCAAATATGATAATTTGATGTACCCTGTAAATGAACAAAATTTAATTAATATAGAAGAATCATTGTCTGTAAAAGCTTATCTTAAAAATGAAGAAATAACATTTGTTATCGAAGTTCCACTAATTTATAATGCTACTTATAGTTACTACAAACTGTATTCCCTTCCTATGTCTGACGATTCCTTAAACCTTACTTTTGTTGTTATCCCTGAATTTCCTTATCTACTAGTAGAAGGGTCAAAGTATCACCCAATTGAACAACCATGCCGAGAGATAACAGCTTAAGAATACCTCTGCTCTGAAGACAAACTAGTCCAGTATATGGAAGAAACATGTATCGAACAGCTAATGGAATACCACCATAATCCGTCACGCTGTTTCCCACGTAAGATACAATCTGAGTTCCTAAAACTTCAAAGAATTAGTCCCAATAGTTGGATAGTGTATTCAAAACACAACCAAGTCATCTCGCAGACTTGTCACAATGATGAAACGAAGGAACGCATACGAGGAACATACCTAATAACTATAGAAGATCAATGTGATGTCTTTATAGATAACATCCACATTCATGGACGACGCCCTTACTCACTACAAGCGGATTATATGCCTGTTCCCCTATTAAAACTTACCTGACTTACGAGAACTAACTCTTGACGCAGCAAAGATCGAACCTCTAAACCTAAAGGGGGTTAATTTGGATGACATACGCCAATTAAATTATATCATGAAGAATAGTGCTAATAACGTAAAAAGTGAAATCAAAAGTGATAGTGTTAGTGCCGCTCTTTATGTATTGTACGCGGTCGTCATTTTATTGTCAGTAGTTATAATTATCTATAAGTATTTAGATGTTATAAAAAAAAATGTGTAAAAAGCAGGATCATCGTCCGAGAGGTATAGAAGACGATCCCGCTCAACCGGAGGAAGGTAGAGTTAATCAAAGACCTATACTATTAGTGTAATTGACTCTATTATTTTCGGGTTACGATTATTATGATCATTTTAATATTTTACAGTTTTTACAGTTTTATAATTATGCCAAGTTCTCGGAAAATCCCTGTTTTTCCGATAACTTCGGTCCAAGAGGGGAGGAGTTATGTTCCAAACCTAACGCTGTGGTAGCGCCTTAATGTCTAGACGTTGATCTAACACTTTTGCTATCAGTCGTACGTGACGGTATGCGCGGGGCCACCTGGAAGCGTGCGACCACCAGCTTCTAGATAAGTTTAGAATGGTAAGGCAATAGAAATTAAGATAGGCTAAGTAGTCTTACATGAACTTCTGTAAGCTCGGGACGTAATCGTTTAAATAAAATCTTATATCGATTGCAACTCAAAAACTCAGTTTCATTTCGCATTCGCTCCCAAAATCTAACTATCTACCTCACGAAGTAAATGTTTTACTTCGTATTCAACCATTCTTGATAAATATAAATTCTGTGAACTTAAAGTTTTTTTAAATTACCCACCCGTTTACAAGATAAGTTATTAGGCGAAAATCATATTGGTCGTTCTTTAATATTGCAAGCAATATTGTATAAATTAAAACAAATTAAAAAAGAAACTGATGTATAGGTGGACTGAGTTTTCGAACCCATATGCTGTTCGTCGTCAATCCAGCATCAAACCGCTAAGCCACAATAACTTGTTAGGAATACGCGAAATTAAAGATTGGCTTGTAATTATGTATTGTAACTTAAAAGCTTTTCAACTTTAATGTTAACGAGATAATGATCAAAATAGCTTAACAAAAACTTTTTACAAAAAAAATACAACCGACTTCCATAAAATAATACTAAAAAATGCAAAATAACTTTAATTTCGGAAGTCGGTGTTTCTAGTTTGGTTTCTTCGTTATTTGACACCGACTTCCGAAATTAAAGTTATTTTGCATTTTTTAGTATTATTTTATGGAAGTCGGTTGTATTTTTTTTGTAAAAAGTTTTTTATTTTTCACTTTTTAGTTGTTTTACCCCATTCTAAAACTAAATTAATAGTAAAGTTATGCCCGAATTGATAACCCCAAAAATAGGGAATTTGAACGTAGTTGGTGAAATTAGGGTGTATCAGGGTGAACTGTACAATTCTGTATACCCCTTCAGAGCGCATCAGCGTGATGTAATGTTGTGGAGTGGTGAAAACAATATACAGACATGCGATTGCAGCAATTCTGGAAGGTTTGCTATCATTTATTGAAGAGTTCCGTTGTGTATCTCCGAAGTCCTTCATCAGATCTTCACCAAATTAAAATGGGACCAAATGTAAAGCAACAGCTTTCAAATAAAAACAAAATCTTCAAAATCGGTTCACGTAGTTAGAAGTTACGAGGTAACACACATAAAAAAAAAAAAAAAAAAAAAAAAATACAGTCGAATTGAGAACCTCCTCCTTTTTTTGAAGTCGGTTAAAAACATATATAATGCCGGTGACTCCGACTTTGTTGGGTGGGTTTACCTTAACGTTACGTGTTAAAGATCAAATTTGCGTGTCTGTGTTATTATTGTATTTTTGTACATCGAGTGCTCGAGCACTTGTCTGATAAGCTCATATAAATTAAATCAACCTTAATGTTACAGGCAGAGGGTCCAAAGTCGTTTGATTTTAGGGTGGGTCAGGTAATGCTGACAACAGTCTGTACGTATGCCCAGTCCATATAATTTATATGTCAATGTTTGATACCTACTAAAGTCGGGTACGTCAACTGTCAAATGCTTTTTTTTTTCTTTTTTTTTTTTGTTGTTGATAGGCACGCGTTTGACCACTATCTCACCTGATGGTAAGCGATGATGTGCTCATAATCAATGGATATATTTTGTGAATTTTGGAGTAATTTTGCTGTGTTAATGCGTTTGAACTCGATTCTATAGTGGAAGTCGTCAATAGCAAGATGCCCCAACTGCAATACATATAATCGGATTTGGCATCAAAAGAAGCCGAAATCACCCGAACATAACTTTGCTCCAGTACGTATACTTAATTTTAGCTGAAATATCTTTAGATTTAGTTATTAAACAAAAGATTATGTATTCGTTGAAGAGTTTATGTAAAAAGCATTCATAATTTCCCGTTTGCCTTTCTTTTTAACAGTTGTATTTCATGAAATCATTTTCTTGTTTTTGTAGGGATAGAGTAGTGCATGCATGACATTTTTGTTTATCGATAATGCTTTATTATCATGGTTCTTTATTGGTTTTACGTTTTACTTTCAAGGCTGCCTGCTAATAAACGAAAAAAGAAAATTTTGCTGGAAACAATCAGTGTTATAAAAAAGATGTTAACAAAAACAATTCATATTCTGTTCCCTTCACTTTGAAGAGAATCATGTTTCAACCGGACACTGAATAAAGTAACACTGCGTGACGATGCTTTACGTTCACGAACCATATTGGAAAAGTAATATTGTTTGTTATAAAATGATTGCAAACAAATCAACATGATTGCGTAGTGGGTGATAAATAATGGTGATGACTTCCAAGTGCAACACTTGCCTAACGGGCACAAACAGTGATGCAAAGAATGTGTTTGAGTGTAGTCCTAAGATTCATTGCCAAAATAAGACACATTTGTTTATTTGGTTGCACTAAGTACATACTCCTTTTAAAGGAGTTTATTAATGTCACCAGTAGTCTGATTTTTGTCTCAATGAGGGCTTTTAAGTATATTAGCAGTGTTATTCTGTAAAAATCCCCCTGTGAAAAGGAGGATGCAAATTCCGGTCCCACCTTCCAATAGCTATGTGTGTTACATTGTTGGATAGGTATTTTTGAGCTGAATATAAGTTACTATGGCCTCAAGTTCCAAATCTTAGTCCGTTCAGAGTTATTCTTTAATAAACATGATAGTTTATTCAGTAGCCAAGTAATGCTATTTTTACGTAGTAATTGCATTTGTGCTTTATACACGTAGTGTAGACGGTAACGCAAACCTTTTTATCGGTCTGTCTCACTCGCACTCGTTAAGTATGCTTAGAACAATGAAACTGGTTAGCGGCACGGATAGGCGGCGAGAGTGCGCGCAAGCGCAGGTAGTCGTTCGTTTGTAATACGTGTGTGACTACGTCTTTTCATTCCGTTCGTTTACAGTTTCTTTTTATTTGACCCCGGCTATCTCTTGGACTTTTTTGGTATCTGTTTATAATTGACATTCGGCTTGTATTAAGGATTATTGAAGTGCTTTTCGATTGGACTATTGTTTGTTACTATGGATGTTTCACGGAACTGTGTCATGTGTCGTAGAGGATTCTATCGCGGAAGATACCAGCAACATCTTTTGACTAATGAACTTACAAGAATGCGACCAGAGTTTGCAACATACATTCAGGAAAATGCATTGTTGGAGGTAAGTACTTCAAGAGATATTGCGCTAGACACAAAATAGAGAGACTAGAGAAGTTAAGCATAGTACTACGCGCGCTCGAGCAACGCACACACACACATGAACACGCACTCATTTAAGAATCCGGTTTCCTAGTTTAAGTTCCGGTGTATTCCGTGTCGGTGGGTGGGAGGATGTCTATGTGTGCGTTGTTTGAGCGCACGTAGTACTAAGCTTAACTACTGTACTTTATATTTAGACTATGATGTATCTATAAAAAGAAATAATGTGTTTATTAAGTATACTTTTTTACAGGTTGTATTTGACAACACGCGGAGTGTGTGCCATCGATGTTGGCAAAGAGTTGAAAGTGCAGTCAGACCGCCTCCTCCATTGCCTCCTCCTCAAGAAGCAAACGACGAGCCACAAGCACAAATCTCAACAGCAATTCACGTTCCCGAGTATTCACGAGCACCAAACACTGCTAGGCATTGTATTTTCCTCAACTGTCGTAATGTCACTGGTCATAGAATACCAGAAGTCATAAAAATACACACTTTCTGTGAACACAAGCTGTACATCCCCAATAGCGCCAGAGTTTGTCAAGAACACCTAGAGAGTAACAGTTGGGACGAATTACCTCAACATTGCAATGTCACCCATGACTTCAATGCAGCACAATTCAGTGACATTAGTGACATTATGAGAAAAGCTGTACAAACAGGTTCGAGGTTAGATTTTAACACGATAGGTGCTGTTACTAGCGAAGAAATGCACTTTTGGACCGGCCGTAGTTTTGAGCAATTCCAAGAGATGTTGGAACAAACTCCATCATTGAGCTAGAGATGTAAAAATCCTAGAACCGCTTTAGGTGTCTTTCTAACAAAGCTGCGAACCGGTGACCCAAATGAGAGGCTCGCGACTTTATTCAATATGTCGAGACAAAACCTTGAGCGATTGATGGCCATAGCTCGTGAGTGTCTCACCAATGAGTACGTTGATCATCACCTAGGGCTCGACCATATAAATAAAGATGATATTTTACGTCGAAACCTGATGATACCAAAAGCTTTATTTGGAAACGATGAAAATACGAAAGCTATCTTAATATGCGACGGGACATATGTTTATATAAATAAAAGTTCGAACTTCCTGTTTCAACGACAGTCTTATAGCTTACACAAGTTTCAAAATCTTTTAAAGCCGTTTGTTATAGTCACAACGGATGGCTATATAATTGACGTCACAGGGCCCCATGCTGCTACAAAAACAAACGCAAACATAATGAGCGATATTATGATTAATGGTGAACATCCAATTCACTGTCTCCTTGAAACTAATGACGTATTTATTTTGGATCGCGGATTTAGGGACAGCTTGGATGATATAGAAGCCTGTGGTTATGAATACCATGTCTCGCCTTCAAAGAATATACACGAATCCCAACTTACTACTGACTAAGCCAACGAATCTCGATTGGTCACTATTTGCCGCTGGGTAGTGGAAGTGGTTAACGGTAGGTTCAAACGGGATTTTAAACTGTTTCGCCAAAAATATTTCAACAATGCGTAGCCGCATATGTTTTCTGAGTTTAGGATAGCTGCTGCTATCACAAACCACTTTCATATACCCATCGAAGATAGTCAATATGCAGAAGCTATCGTCACCGAAATAAGGCTGAAGTTACATACCCCTAATATTTTATATGAATATGTGGAACGGAAACGTTTAAACAGCAGAAGAGCGGATTTTACAAGAATAGAAGCAAGTGATATTGATTTTCCGCGATTCAGTGAAGAACAAATCATTTTGTTAGCTTTGGGAACCTATCAACTGAAGTTAGTGAAATCTTACTGCAGCATTTTGTAGATGTTCATCTACAAAATGGAATGTATACAATAGAAATATACCGACAAGCTGCACTGGAGGATTTACCTGATTTTGACATTGATGAGGATGCTTGGCTCTTACGTGGTCGTATACAGTCGCGACACGTGAGAGCTAGAAAGTACTACTGTTACTTATTAGTTCGCAACAACGATATTATACAAAGATATTGTACCTGCATAACGGGACGACGTACTGTAGGGACCTGTGCGCATATCGTTTCAATCATTTGGTACCTAGGGCACGCCAGACATGAGGGATTTGTAGGCCCAGCCTTATTTTTAAATAACGTCATTGTAGACAACGATGATTAAATAAATGTAAAGGGTTAAAATATGCTATTGTGTTTTATTTGTAAAAATATAGCATTTTGTCAATGTGGACATCTGTTTAACTTTTTGTCATAAAGTTTGCGACTCAGTGACGCAATTGATAACCGTAGGTATCTACACTACGTGTATAAAGCACAAATGCAATTATTACGTAAAAATATCATTGCTTGGCTACTGATAAAACGACCATGTTTAATAAAGAATAACTCCGAACGGACTAAGATTTGGAACTTAGCGCCATTGTAACTTTTATTCAGCTCAAAATTACCTATCCAACGATGTAACACACATAGCTATTGGAAGGTGGGACCGGATTTCATAGAAACTCTGGCATCATCCTTTGGGTGAGGTTAGGCTTATGTACGATTATTTAGCTCATATCACTCGAGGGCTACTGAAATAGTGAGCTATTGAGCGAGTGAGTGAGAAGTGCACTCAACGACCGAACTCCGAACTCTTCTCAACCCACAAATTGCAAATTAAATGAGGCCATTTAAACTAATAAGTATCAATCCTAATAACAAAATTGAGAAACATCAAAAATACTAATAATTTTATTGCTTGTTTACAGCCTGCAATTTCATCAAATATGTCTAGCATTTTAATTGAAAGTGATCAAAATCAGACGAACTCTCAACATCTGGATATGGTGCTCTGAATATTTAGTCACCAGCACGTCCGCTGCGCCATGTTTAGCCGCTAACGTCTCCGCTGCACCAGATTTGGCTGTTAGCACCTCCACTGCACCAGGTTTAGCCGATAGCACCTCTGCTGCGCCAGATTTATCAGTATGACTAGCTTCAGTTTTTCTTGTCATCATTATTTGTGAATTTGATCTCAATGATAATATGTCATCGACTGAATTAAGACTGTGTGGGAGATATCTCTCGCTTGTCTTCAATATCTATTACAGCTTACTTTTATTTTAATTGATTTCAGGTACACATTTAAAATGATTAAGAAATTAAAGTCCAAAAAGAGACTTAATGAGAAAGTTAGAAAACAAACGAAAAAAAAATATCTTCAGTAATAATTTCTTTCCCTTTTAAATTTTTCATAGATTTAAAAAGGAAAGAAATTTATTAAATTCAAAACCCCAAGCTTTGTTTATTTATTAAAAGTGTAATAGAGGTACACATGAATTTGAGATACAAATATTGTGGGAAGAACTACTACTACTCTCCTAAAAGAATATCACACAGAAATTACCCGAACAAAATTGTATTGTTCAGAAATGAATGAGATTGATTTATTTAACATAAAAACTTTATCATAATTATTGTTGACTTTTAATTAAAACCCAAAAATCATCTGCATGTTTGAAAAGATATGTGTTGGAGATGTCCGTGCCGGGAGCCGACTGCGGATTCAGCGTCATTTGTTTTCTTTGAACTTGTTGCCTCCGTCTCGAAGGTCTACTTAACGCAAGGCTCTAGAATAACACTAACACTGTTACTTTTCATTTTAATTGATACAAAATATTCGATTTGCGGATTCAGCGTCATTTGTTTTCTTTGAACTTGTTGCCTCCGTCTTGAAGGTCTACTTAACGCAAGGCTCTAGAATAACACTAACACTGTTACTTTTACATTTCATTTTAATTGACACAAAATATTCGATGTACGAGTACCTACTTACTGCATTTCGTTTCTTGTAATAGCTAAAAGCATAAATACCAAGACACTAAAAAAACTGACTTCAAATTAAAAAAAAAAAATTTTTTCAAAAAACCTGACTTAAAAACAAGTTGGTGGAAGTTATTTTAGTTCAGTTATTGATTTCATGCAACCAACTACATCAGACTGCTTGAAAAGTGACTTGTTTGGAACTTTTCATTTGATTTTTTAAGTCGGGTTTTTGAAAATATTTTTATTTTTTATTTTATACACTTCAGTGAGTTAGATTTTTGGAATCGCCTCATCGAACCCTTTATTTTGATACCCCACTTATTATAATTAGTGGACTTTAATTTTTTCACAATTTATGGCGTCCGGTGGTCGCCATATTTTATTTTGATTACTGTCATGTCATTAGTAGCACTCGTAAGATTAAAATAAATCAATTGACGTAAGGATGATCAAAATCGGCCCACGTTTTCGGTCTCTCACCCAAATGAACAAATATACATACATTTAATCATAAATACATACATAGGCTAACACATTGCCCTCCCTTGCGTCGCGCAGTCGTGTAAAAAGGAAACTACGTATTAAAGAAGTCGCCACACATCACTACTGTGTGTGTTCCGTTAAAGTGCGGGGTTCTGGAAAATCACGGCGCTTCTGACCTTCTGGTCGCGAGAAAACTACACCTTGGAAGCGTTCGTTCTAGCGCTGCGTGTCTTTACTGTTTTGTTAAGACGACTAATTATTGTTTCAGCGTGAACATTAGTTCTTCTTGTCAAAATGTAGCATTTCCTTTGCTTTTATGATAGCCTCTCTATTACCTCAATGCCACTGGTAAAAATACCCGTTGATATTGTACCGTAACAATATTTCTAGATATCTCACAATCTTTTATCGATGTTTTTAATAAAGAGATATCGATAAGGGCTACCTTATTAACCGCCATTTAATCCTCTCAGTGAAGTGTAGGTATGGCACGTTTTTCTTGTAAGTATGCCCCAGTCCAGATTTAAAAGTCAGTGCTGTGACTCATAGACTAATATATGTGGCTGCGTAACTCGGAACGCGGCGATAATCTGTCAATTGTCAAAACACAAAAAAAATAACCTAGCGAAAAGTAAAATAATATTTTTGTTGTTGTTTCACACGGAGTTGATTATATTGCTATTTCAGTTGTTGTTCATCGAATGTGCATTTAAATGCGTTTCGACCTTCTAAGTCGAGTTTATTACTGTTCAGATATATTATTGTTCTTATCTCTTCTGAGGAAATTACTGTACTACTAATAATTTAATTATTAGATTTTCAACTGAACTAAAACATCTGGTTGAAAATTGCAAAAGTGATACTGAAAAACATTTTTTAAATACAATTGTATTACACGTTAGGTTATAACTGATAAAAATGAAGGCTGCTTTGATATTTGATAGTGTTAACGATTTGGTGTTCGGAAAATGGGACTCAGCTTTCATTGAACGTATGAAGACGTTTGGTGTCCATGCAAGTATAACTTTTTATATTTTCGTATCTATTCTCATTCTTGTTCCTAATAACTTAGTTCATCCTGAACTTATGTTCATTGTCATTCTCTAGCACTAACCTAAATTTATTTGGAATCATCTCAGCACTTAGTCACTCCCTTTCCTGCCAACTATTCTTTCACACTCATATTTAGGCTTGTGTCGTACATGTACTATGTACTACTAAGACGCAATTCCTTTAGGTGACCGAGAACGAACTAATCAGTTTCAGTCGTTTAAATCGTTCATCTAGTACAGTGACCATCTGGCTTGCGTGTGCCGAATAAGTACGAGTGTCCGAGCGAGGAGCAAGTGAAATATTCTGTTTCGGTCGTTTAAATCGTTCATCTAGTACAGTGATCATCTGGCTCGCGAGTGCCGAATAATCAGAACAATTAAGTACGAGTGCCTGAGAGAGTGAGCGAGTTGAGAGATTAGAGAAGCAAGGGTGCGAGCGTGATGGACAGTGTAGGATGACCGACCTGACAAGAAACAAGAAAGCAAGTGAATCCCAATGAATTGTGACTATTCCACGAAGTTTTATGTTATGCAATCACAATAAGGTCTTTTATCACTTAAAATGCAGGGACAAATTAATATTGCCCGTTCCTTCTAGGTTCTTTGAATTAGTTCATAAACAAACTGCGATTTTAATAATTCATACGATTTTACAACATTGCATGGCATTTAAATTATTGTAAAATGTTTAATTTATATTGAAATGACAGTCCGAAGCCTGCAAAGTTTAAAGGAAAATAAAATATGTATTCCATTATGTCTGACTGATGTACTAATGATTGGTGAACTAAAATGAACTAATAGTACTAGAACACCGAACTAGTTCATTTGAACGATTATACTTGTTCGGAGCGTTCCATTCAGTATCCGAGTAAGAACAAGCCTACTCATATTTAAAGAATTCTCTAGACTAACTTGCCATTTAAAATTAGAGGTAATAAATAATTCTTTTCTCCTGCCCTTATCCCAATTTATTTGGTCTCGGCGCAACATGTCTTTTTCTTCCACACTCCTCTATTAGTTGTCATCTCTGTAGTCAACCCCTTTTTACCCATATCCTCTTTCACACAGTCCAACCATCGTTTCTTTGGCCTTCCCCTACTCTTATAGCCATCCACATCCATACACAAGACTTTCCTCACAACATTTTCTTCATTCCTCCGCATCACATGCCCATACCACGACAACCGATTTCCACACAACTTTTCAGTCAGCGGTGCCACTTTCAGACTTCCTCTTATATACTACTTCCTGATCCTATCCATGCGCGTAACACCACACATCGCTCTTAGCATTCTCATCTTAGCCGCATGCAATTGCTTTTCATTCATCCCTTTTGTGGCCCAACATTCTGAACCATACAAGACAGCAGGTTTGACCATTGTTTTATAAATCTTCCCCTTAAGTTTAAGGGGGATGTGGGAGTCACAGATAGTCCCGGTGACCTATCGCCATTTCGTCCATCCAGTGTTAATTCTGTACTTAACAGTCTGATCTATTTCGCCATCGCTTTGCACGAGTGAACCGAGATACCGAAAATCGGAGCAGACTGGGAGAAGCGCGCCATCTAGCACTATAGCTTCAGTACTGGAGAGACCGCCGAAATCGCAGAACATGTATTCAGTTTTGGTTCTGCTGATTTTCAAGCCAACTTTCTCCAGCTTCTGTTGCCTAATAGTAATAAATAATTAATAATGAAAAACAATGTTTAGGGTAAAGGTAAAAATAATTAATAATGAAAAACAATGTTTATTCACTGGGTAAGTTTAAATTCATAAGATTTTCCAAATGTAAATAATTTGTTCAAAACTTATTTACTTGGCCTTTCATAACTCTCTTAACAAAACTTAAACTTGTTTTAATCCTCTCAGGAGAATCAAACGGATGTAACAGAGAACAATATGGTGTCACAACTCCTGGCCCCTATTATAACATCCCAGCGAGTCATGGCTGCTCAATTTGGCAACACATACTCTTCCATACAGTGTACAGACAAGACTACAATAGTATTTGATGAGGTAAAGTAATCCTATAAAGGTATTTTTGATTATACTGACTTCTAAAGTGATAGGTGCTTATCCAGACATTTTATTTGTTATTGCAACATAACTTTTATGAAAATGCATTAATGCAGAGAAGTACCAGTCAGTCATCTGTATTTCTCTAACTCTTTCAAAATATCCCACAGTGGCTTGATCATGTGTTCATGATAATCAGTGAGGACTTTGTGGATGATGCCCATCGTGAGCTATTGGACTTTAAAACATTTGTTCAACACATCTGTGGCCAGAACATTAATCTGTAAGTCAGTAAGAAACTAATAGCCTATCCATATTTACATTTTAATATTCATATTTCTTCAGTAATATTTAGATTAGTTTGCATGTAATTATCAGATTATGGATACTTATTGTAATAAGATATTGGAAGCCATCAACATTCTGTGAACTATCAAATAGCCTACTTCTTTATAATGTTTTACCAATAGTGAAAAGCTACTTTACAAAAACCTCAGTTTGATGTCGGGAAATTTGAATAGAATAGAATCAGAACATTTTTTGTTTAAAGCGCTATGTTTAAATTCATAACTTTTTTCAATTTGGTTAGCTTAATATACAGGCTGTAACGGAAAGTGTGGTCATATTTTAAGAACTGCATCTGCCCATCGATATGAACAACTTTCTTCAAGAAAATCCGAGGAAATACTAAAAAAAAATTTTTACCTCCCATACAAATATTGATCAGCTGATGATGACTTTGTATGGAAAGTCCAATTTTATTTTTGGGAATTTTCTATTTTTTCTTAGAGAAAGTTGTTCATTTCCATGGGCAGAATCGGCTCTTAAAATATGACCACACCTTTCCGTTACACCCTGTATTTAGGTAACAAATGAATATTTTCCAGTCTCCATTCTTCAATTTATCAAGACTGGCTCTCAGTACTCTTGGACAGTCGCGCCAAAGGCGACACCATCCCTGGCGCCAATGGCGTGATCGGCGAAAGTGGAGCAACTATGGCTGCCCTGAATGCCCTGAAAAGTGCATCAAAAGATATCAAACTGCCCCACCAGTATAGCCATCTCATGCTTTTTGTTGGGGACAAGTTACTGGCACTTTACTCCAGGTATATGTAATGCCTATTTAATTTGAATTTGATACTTGGAAGCAAGAAAATTAATGTTTAAAAAATACATGTTAATTGTTCTTTGCCTTTTTGGTGATGGGATAATGATGCCGCTTATTTTCTTATCTAAGTTATAATTTAAAACTAGAGGAAAATTGAAAAATAAATGTTTTTATGAAGGAGCTAAGTTGGGCGTATTGAACGCTCTTGAAGCTATTTCATAAGAATGCAGAGCGGATGTTGCGCTTCTGTTCGTAGTATTATATTTTTCTGGTGCTAAGCTAACCCAATGCTTGTACTCTAAAATTGAGGTTGTTATACATAGAAATGCATAAAAATTGGTGGCCATAGTCGATATCCTCGCAAAAGGTTGCTACATTTCATTGATGTTTTTTAGTCGCGGCAGTGAAGACTTATCGCCACCAGATTTGATTTTATTGAGCATACAATGCATCGCCGCTCAAGAGTACTGGAAGGACCTTAATAATGAGGACTCTGATGAAGACAATCTCGAAATAAATCGATTGCCATGTGAGTATATTATTATTTACACCAATAGCTTGCGTACGACACACGCTAAGAGTACACTTGCGTACAACTAGCCCAGTTCCATAACGCCATTATTATATTCAAGGTTGAAATTTAAGAGAAATGTTTGCAGGGCTGTCAACAGAGAATAGCGCTGTTGTAAATCTATGTGCGGGACCTGCCGGAAGCCCCTGTGCGCCGCATTCGATACATTTGGCGGAAGTCTCTCCCAGGATTACTTTCGTGGTCGTTGTTGATATGGACTTGAGGTAGGTGTCGTAAAAAATATTCATCGATAACATTAAATAAAAATTAGTAGACTCCCTTTTGGGATTGAATTATTATTACCGCTGATTTCTAGAAAGATATTCAAATTAAACGCAAATCAAGTGATGCGATTGGATATAAATATTCGTTCGATCAATTACCGCAGATGACGCGTTTGACAATTTGTTACATTAATTTGGCTGTAATTTTCATTCCAGAAACTGGGCCTTAGTAGGTACAGCTACCTACAATCAGTGTGTAGAAGTAGGTATATAATAAAACTAGCTGTGTCCGCGGTTTCACCCGCGTTTATGGTTACTGTGTCGTAGCGTGATGTTATAATATCTAAAACCTTCCTCAATAAATAGGCTATACAGTGCAAAATGGTTCCTCGCAAAGCTACTGGTGGCGGCCGGCCAGCGCAAGCGCAGCCCCTCATCCGTCATGATCGCCCGCCTTGCACATCATGAATGTGTGCGTGGTACTTGTTTAAAACTATGATATCTCCTAAGATATTCGTTGAAATCAAATGATGTCCAGGGCAAATTTGTTCAAAATTAAATAATTATGCTGAATAACGTATTTATGTATTTGGATAAGGAATAACATCATGCTTATGTTTACACGAAATTATATTCTCTTTGGTTTACACCTTCGCAAATAATGCATTATTTTAGAACAAATTTGATTACCATAAAAAGATTATAGTGAGTTAACCTTAAAAGATAGACATATGCTGTCGCGGACTTTTTTTTAGAACTTTTAAAGGTAAACAATTCCTTCAAACATAATGTTTGCGTTTCTTTAACCGTTTACGCAGCGCACGCAACGGAAGCTCTCAAAAGGAATATTTTTTTCCCTTGCTCTTGTTGGTTGTAGCGTAATGTTATATAACCTATAGCCTTCCTCGATAAATGGACTATTCAACACAAAAAGATTTTTTTCAATTCGATCCAGTAGTTCCTGAGATTAGCGCGTTCAAACAAACAATCAAACTCTTTAGTTTTTTTTTTAATTAAATTACAGAGAAGTCGGCGTTTCGGCATACATGTCAAATCAGATACTTTCTAATTTAAGAAGACTGTTACTGCAAAGGAATTTGGAGTTGTTGCCTACCACTTTGGATTCTTTAGAAACTGCTTTGAAAAAGGTAATATTACCTGTAGAATTCTTAAAGATTTGCATAATATTTTCCATTGGATGTTGTTTTGATAATTTTTATTGTTTTTAGACAACCGATGCCCTACGTAAAAACAAATCTAACTCCAATCTTTGTGCTCGCCTAACAAGCCGTATGCTAGAACTTCGCAAGTCTTGCACCACTACTACCCCATTAACTCCTGAGACTACGGCCACAGCAATGCACACAGCATTGGAAGCCGTCATTGAACAGTTAAAGCCCGACATCCCCAGTTTGAAAATGGAACAACCTTTGAAGGACTTGAGAGGAATCTTGTCGCCGTACGTCGAGTTTCTCTGCGTGAAAGCCAAGAGATATTTTAGCTTGGGATCATATCCTTTTCAAAAGAGTGTTTTAATTCTATGTCATTAGAAGCAGTATTGTTTTGGGTGCTTTGAAATGAGCAGACGACAGTAAATTTTGAAGTACTTTTGTGGGTTGAAAAATAACTACGACGACAATCGCTAAGTTAACAGTAAAAAACCCATACTCGCACACGAATGGTTCCGTAACATAAACTGAAAAAAAAGAAACATAAAACGTTTAGAAACGTTTTTTTTTTGGCTATATCCGTAATCCGTAATAGGTCACTTGAAATTTTCACAGAATGTGTGTTTCTGTTGCCGCTATAACAAAAAATAATAAAAATTAATGTACACTAAATATTAAAGGGAGCCCCCTTTAATTTGCAATTTTGTAAAATATATTAAAATAAATTAAAAATTAAAGGAGCCCCCTTTTATTTGTTGTTATAGTGGCAACAGAAATACACATTCTGTGAAAATTTTAACTGTCTACCTATTACGGATCAAGAGATACAGCCGGCTGACAGACAGACGGACAGCGGAATCTTAGTAATAGGGTCCCGTTGGTAACCCTTCGGGTACGGAATCCTCAAAGAAATTAGTAGTTAATAACAATATGCTTTCAGATACATTTAGATAATTTGTTAATGCAATATTACGCTTTTATTTTCATACGGCTTCTAAAATCATGCTGAAGTTATATCACATTAATTACACGTGCAATAATAAAGTACTTACTTCAACATTCGCTGTTTATTTGAACATATGAGTACTAAAAAGCTGGTAAGTGATAAGGATCTGAGCGTTTATTCCCGCTCGTCCCCACCTCGTCGTCCCCACTGGGGACGAATGGGAAAAAAAAGTTTCGTTCGTCCCCAGTGGGGACGATTGGAACTTTTATTTCCCACTGGTTCCGCTATAGACCGAGAGTCAAAATGCAGTAATGGGGATTTCAATAAGAGATTTCACGGATAGTTTAGAATGTTTTAATTACGACTTTCTGACCAAGAGTGAACAATGTTTTTGATTCAACGAATTAAAAATATTTATATAATGACAAAATTATGTATCACTGATAATCAACTTATTTACATAAATTCTTACAGTTTTAAGGTGCGTATCACAGTTAATCAACGAATTGAAATATTTGAATCACTATTTAGGTAGTCAGTACTCCTCTCTAAGACCAACTTACTATCATCTACTCAGTAATTGTAAGTAGATAAGTTGATTTTAGTAAGAAACAATAGATACACAATGACGCACCCTCACCACCCTGTCTTATCGTAGTGCATTGTATGAATAGACAATCAGAGCACCGCAATAAGTGTCGTTGATGCTCTTCTTGCTACTCGCAAATGGGTTTGTTGGGTTTTAGTTGGCATAATTCGATCATGGCGGAACCAAGCGCAGGGAGTAGTTCAAATGGTCAGACAGTGTTAGTGTATATCAAAAGAAAACATGGGATTCTATGGTATATGGTAGATAAAATGATAGAAATGAAGGATATGGAAGGAAAATCTGTGAATGAATGTTGGAAAGAGATGGCGGATTGTATAAGGCGAGTAGCAAAAGATGTGTTTGGAGAATCGCAAGGGAAAGGCAAGATAGAAAAGGATACATGGTGGTGGAATGATGATGTGCAAAAGATGCTTAAAGAAAAGAAAATTTCGTTTAAAGTATGGCAGAATGTAGAAACCGGAAATGATAATTTGAAAGAAGATAAAAAGAAAATTTATAAAGAATGGAAGAGAAAGGCAAAAAAGGCGGTTGCAGTTTCCAGGGCTAAGGCGCAGGAAAAGTTATATGATGTACTGGACAGCCCTAGAGGCCAGAAGGAGCTCTACCGGATTACAAAAGTAAGAGAAAGGAGAAAGGTATATAATGCATATAAAATGTATGAAAGATGAAATCGGTAAAGTCTTGTCGAAAGATGACGAAATAAAAGAGCGATGGAAGGTTTATTTTGAAAAGTTGATGAACGAAGAGAATGAATGGAATGGTGTGCTCAAAGAGGTACAAGTAAATATAGGTTTGGTGAGAGAAATTAGCATGGATGAAGTAAGAAAGGCAGTTCAATGTATGAAAAATGGAAAGGCCATGGACCCTGATGACATACCAGTAGAAGTTTGGAAGTGTTTAAAAGAGGATGGATGTATGTGGCTGACTTTATTCTTCAATAAGTTGTTGTATGAAGAAGTGATCCCACAAGAATGGTGCAATATTTCGATAGTGCCCATCTTCAAGAATAAAGGCGATGTACAGGACTGCAACAACTATCGAGGGATAAAGCTCATGTCACATACTATGAAAATATGGGAGAAAGTGATAGAGAAAAGATTGCGAGAGGAGAGTGAGATTACCCCTAACCAGTTTGGGTTTATGCCAGGTCGAGGGACAACGGACGCCACCTTCGCTCTCCGTCAATTGTGCGAGAAGTACAGACGTGTGCACAAGAACTTGCACATGGTGTTCATTGATCTTGAGAAAGCGTATGATAGGGTACCTCGGGATGTGTTGTGGTGGGCCTTGAAAGAGAAAGGTTTGCCTGGGAAGTATGTTGAGTTGATTCGTGCTATGTACAGACAATCTAGACCCCGACCGACCCCCGTCCTACCCTCTAGAGCCGACCTACGTCCGGTCGGCTGCTGGCAACACCGATGAGTTTAGTGTGGCTGTAGGCTTACATCAAGGGTCGGCTTTAAG
Organism: Polia nebulosa; assembly: GCA_951329385.1. Classification (NCBI taxonomy): domain Eukaryota; kingdom Metazoa; phylum Arthropoda; class Insecta; order Lepidoptera; family Noctuidae; genus Polia; species Polia nebulosa. The sequence goes on from OX589604.1 coordinate 15,087,197, forward strand.
TCCTTACCTCTTCCTGTTGATTATGGACGCTCTTACGTCAGAAATACAGGAGGAGGCACCCTGGTGCATGCTGTTTGCCGACGACATTGTTCTGGTCGGTGAAGATGGACCTGAGATCTAGAGCAGGTTGGAGAAATGGCAACAGAAGCTGGCGAAAGTTGATTTGAAAATCAGCAGAACCAGAACTGAATACATGTTCTGCGATTTCGGCGGTCTCTCCAGTACTGAAGCTATAGTGCTAGATGGCGCGCTTCTCCCAGTCTGCTCCGATTTTCGGTATTTCGGTTCACTCGTGCAAAGCGATGGCAAAATAGATCAGACTGTTAAGCACAGAATTAACACTGGATGGATGAAATGGCGGCAGGTCACCGGGACTATCTGTGACTCCCACATCCCCCTTAAACTTATGGGGAAGATTTATAAAACAATGGTCAGACCTGCTGTCTTGTATAGTTCAGAATGTTGGGCCATAAAAGGGATGAATGAAAAGCAATTGCATGCGGCTGAGATGAGAATGCTAAGAGCGATGTGTGGTGTTACGCGCATGGATATAATTAGGAATGAGTATATAAGAGGAAGTCTAAAAGTGGCACCGCTGACTGAAAAGTTGTGTGGAAATCGGTTGTCGTGGTATGGGCATGTGATGCGGAGGAATGAAGAAAATGTCGTGAGGAAAGTCTTGTGTATGGATGTGGATGGCTATAAGAGTAGGTGAAGGCCAAAGAAACGATGGTTGGACTGTGTGAAAGAGGATATGGGTAAAAAGGGGGTGACTACAGAGATGACGACTAATAGAGGAGTATGGAAGAAAAAGACATATTGCGCCGACCCCAAATAAATTGGGATAAGGGCAGGAGAATGATCAGTGATACATAATTTTATCATTATATAAATATTTTAATTTGTTGAATCAAAAAAATTGTTCACTCTTGGTCAGAAAGTCGTAATTAAAACATTTTAAACAATCCGTGAAATCTCTTATTGAAATCCCCATTACTGCATTTTGACTCTCGATCTATAGCGGAACGAGTGGGAAATAAAAAGTTCCAATCGTCCCCACGAATCTTTTTTTCCCATTCGTCCCCAGTGGCGACGACGAGGTGGGGACGAGCGGGAATAAACGGATCTGAGTCAAAACCTAACAATAATACCCATTGTTGGAAATATTTATAGCTTCTAAATTGTAACAATTAAGAACGATTTCAATATTTGAAGCTTTAACTTTAACAAGTATCTGATCAGTAATTTATCCGTCAAAACTTATGTAGTGTGATTAGTTGACCAAAATACCAACAACTAGTCTTTGAGGTTAGCATAAGATAAATGTCAGCAGATTTATTGATCCAAGTAGCAATCAACACTTTTTTTTTGTTAATAATTGGTAAGCATTAGCTTTTACAATACTCATTGCATCCATGCTTTTATCATTGTATTAAAATTATAATTGTTTTGTGAAACTACCAAATCCAATTTTATGAAGAAAAAAACATACATCTCATTTTTGAACCATTACTAAAGTTGCCAAACAAACTTAAATGGAATTTGAAAGGTCACAAAACAATCGGTGTCATGTTCGAATTGATTATTTCGCTTAATGTGGGAATGTCTGAGCACGGGCGAGACGGATGCGAGTTGTTCCCTAACGCTGCACAAGTATGTGGAAGAGTTCCCCGGGCTCATCCACTTCATCTACGTCGACCGCACTGTGGGACGGTTCCTGGCTCCCGATATGGCTGATTGCGCTGACATGCTGGCTCCAGATACGGTAAGGTTCAAAATTGAGTAACGCGGGTAGTTAGAGATTTTTTTCTTTCGTATTTTTACTGCAAACTGTTAGGAACAACCAGCTATATTCTGTTACAGTACAACTATTTTCATAATGCCCCTCGGCAATCATCGCATTTAGCAGCTTTCCTCCCATTTTTTAAATAAATAACTTAAAGTAAGAGTATTAACAACTCTACAATCCTATCTTTACTTTATACTAAACTTCTCTAGGGGTCATTGTACTCATCATTACCCACTCACCCGCCATAGCCCAGTTTCTTGCGAAGATGGAAATACTCTCAAGCGCCCTATTCACATAATTATGAAGCGTAAGCGGGTTGTTCACTTTAAATCGTTTTTTGTCTGTGGTCAACTTTAGTTAGTTATGAGCAACTAAAGCTGACGACCATGATTTCATGGTCACGACATGTCATGATTTCATGAAATACTTACATTTGGCATCAATTCTAACTAAGAGATATGTGTTGATGATTTTAATGACTATAATTCTATAAATATATACTTGCTACGGCCGCGAATCAAATTTTGACTATGATACGAACTACTAAGACACTGACCTGCAAATTGCAAAAAATGTAAGAAAATTTGAATGTCGCGGGCTACCCTGGAGCTTTCACCTTAACTAGAATTTACTTAAACACCGATGTAATTGTGTTAGATATCAAAAAGATACTCAAAGAATCAAGTTTTACGAATAACTAAACATGTCAGAGGTTCAATTTGTGTTGTAAATGATAATATTGAAATACGAAACTTCGAAATAGCCGGCATGTTTACGTAAGTAAATAATGTATTATTTTAATTACGATTTACTATGTAATGTTGTAAATCATCGATCGTAATATGATAATTAGTTAATAATTAGTATTAACAACATTTATAACAGATAGAACAGTAAAATACAACGATAAAATAGGTAAATTTTCATGTGACTCAGGATGGCTGGACAAATCTTCAAAATAGCTCGCATTTAACTAGGTCAATAGGGCACTTTATGTGACGGCTAAACACCCTTATTTCAGAATTTGTGACGCTACAGAATCTTAGATAATCGATCGAAAACGTGTCCAGCCAGCTTGATAAACCACTTTTCGCTGGTCTCTCAATCTCGGTAACGGAAGTGATTTTGACGACTTTTTGCATATCAACGGGCGTGTGACGGGCATCCAGCTAAAAGTTTTGTGATAGGTACGTACAGCGGTTTAGTAGAAAATGCAAAAATCTGTGTCCAGCCATCTTGAATTTACGTATAAAACTTCTGGCTGGCACTTCCGAATCTCAATAACGGAAGCGTTTTCGAATATGGTTCCTTTACTAACATTTAGTGACGCAATGTGTGACAGTAATAACGTTTGGTTTAGGTACTATTTTTCTGGACGATTAGCTGTCCGTGTCCTACCTCTCTGAAGTAGGCACAAATCATTGCACTGTATCCATGCTGAAACTGCAGCGCACCATGCGATGTTCATTTGGCAAACCTGGTATCAGATCGCTAATCTTACATAACGCGAACGAATGTACAAGTTGTTCGTTTGTACCAGGTACGTCGCGCAGTCTGCCGCAGCTTCGCAGTGGTCCGCGAGGGTTACTGCGCGGCCACGTGGCGTCGCGGCGCGCTGCACGGCTGCGCACTCGTGTGGTGGGAGCGGCGCGGCGTGCCCGTGCGGCCCGCCGTGGCGCCGCACCCCGCCGCCGTGCGCGCGCTGCCGCCGCCCGGGGACATACGTGGCACCTTCTACAGGTATGTACCACCAGATGAAGTCAAGTTTAGGGTCCATGCATATGAAGCAATAAATCTGCAGAAATTACTGGAAGAAAGCTAGCTAGTCATGCTTACGCCATTAAAACCGGAAATATTTCGTTCCTCAAATGTCGTTCCGAGCGTCAGTATTTGCATTATGTAATGGAATTAGGACACGTCCCAACTAGCAAAAACGTCGTATAATTCAAGTCTTATAAGACTTCATGGTATTGTAAATAAATTTTTCTTCTCACCGGCTAGCGTCAAAGATAGTTTTCTGCACAAGTCTCTATGGGTTTACTGCGTGAGGGATGTTTGTAGCAAATAATAATCCATCAAATTGGTCTTCACTTCTCACATTTATTTAGAACACTGTGTCAGATTGAAAACTAGCACTTACACTTGAAGGTGAACAATTATTACCCAATCATTGGAAGATCAATGATCCAAATTCAGAGAGAAGATTCCACAAGCAATATCGTAGCTGTGGCCATATGACGAGGAACACCGTTTTTTTTTTCTATTAAAAAAAAAAAAACGTTGCCCCACACTAGGAATTATTCCTGTATCGTGGGCGCGTTCACAAACATGTATATTCACATACACAAGACACCCAGACCGAACAACTATCTGTAGGTCGTACAAATATTTGTTCCGTGCGGGAATCGAACCCGCGACACGCAGCGCAGCAGCCGAACGCTCAACCACTGCGCCAACCATGTCGTCAAATCGTAGGTGCCGAATAGTCCTGTTGCTTGATGTTGCCTCTCCGATACAGACCACACAGACCACGATACCGCTTGCAGATCTCGTCTTCGGATGCATTTGGATCGGCTGAAACATTAAAGTATTTTAATTCAGGTATAAATTCCTCCTTAAGAAGGTTGTCAATTCATATTAGTATAACAATAGTGATCAATACAATCATAGTTTAAGTTTCACTAAGTGAACATAAGTAGTTAATATTAGACATTCATAGGTGCATCTAATTTTAATGGAACTACTACAATGATTAAATTCAAGAATACATATTAAGAGCCTATACCACCTCAGCTCAAATTCTAATTTCGCCCCCACTTCCCCGCGTGCCACTGCACTCTTTATCTCGCTCGCACACTTTTGCTCGCAGAGACGCGACACGCGCGGCCTTGAGGTCGAAGCGATTTCGTTAGAGTAAACTACACTATTATCGGACGAGTACTAAGAAATAAAATTATCAATCTAATTTAATTTTAACTTGCCATTTTATGAATATAAAATTATTATATTATATCGCAAATACAATTTCAATGTATCTATAAACGATCAGATTCCACTATAAGCTGACCTCTCAGTGTGCGGAAAGCCTATAAAATGCGAGATCAGCTTATACTGGACGGTATAGGTGATGTCTAGCCGTGCACACTATTTTATTTTACCTACCTACTTCTATAAAATACTAGTCAAATGCGAGCCAACTTTGCGCTGTGGGTTCCGCCAATTATTTTTTTGTTAGTTTGCGTTTTATAGTTTTAGCCGTGTATGTATGTTATGTGACAGCCGTTTGCGTATGTAGGTAATTATGTAGGTTGTAGGTATATGCAAGTACCTAGGTATACATACCTATATGTTAGAAAAATCGATTCTAAACCACTACATAAATTGTAGAATTTATGCAGTGGTTTAGAGTCGGTTTAGTAGCAGTAGAGCTACAAAAATCTAGTCAAGTGCGAGTCACCATTGCACTGAGGGTTCTGTAGGTACATTGGCTTGGTAGTAAGTTTACGCTGTGCCATTTTAAAATCTTATAATAGGTAGTTTTCGCCTTGTATTACCACTTTCTTAGTTATTATGCATCTATATAAGAATGAATCGCCGAAATGTAGGTATGCGTATATCTTTCGAAGGACTTCACCAAATTGCATAATTCTTTTTTTGTTGTGTTCGTGATTCTCAGGACAAGGTTTGTATACATATAAGATAGGTAGGATAAGTAGGTAAGTATGCAGGTAGGTATGTAAGTAAGTATGTATGTATCTAGGTACGTAGGTAGGTATGATAAATACCATAAGTTTTTTTCAAAGTAATTAAAAAAAATAGTCAAAATTAAATAACATTTATTTTTAATCGCTTAAATATCTAATTTACATAGTTAGAACATGTCTGGAATTGCATAGCTCAGGTAACATGCATGTTTTATAAAAATGTTCTAATTTTAGTTCCATTTCAGAAATATTGGTCATCTTTCTATAATTTCGACTTTGATGTTTTTGTCGCATCCAGACCTCATTCCGAAAATACATTTTTTTTTGTACCGATGATATGTAACTGTCCGTGCACTTGTATATACCAAGGATGTTTTTTATTTACGACAAGTCCGTTTTGAGTCTTTTTCCAAAAATTTACTTCTATCTTATCTATATCTTAGCTTCGTCCAAAGATGTTTTGAATGCTGCAATGGGACGCTTGATTTCAATGATTGTGTATATTCAGTGAACAGCTCATGTTCTCAGGTGGTACTAGTGATCTGCAAAAAAACACAACATTCATTATACAACACTTTTTTTTGGGGTATGTTATGTTATCATCCAATGACTGGCGTGATGGGCGTTGGTGGCTGCGCCAAAGTTTTAAACTTTTGCAGCTACCATCGCTGTACATTGTTTTTTTATCTGCCTGTATTTGTTGTTCTATTCCTAATAAACGATTATAATAAAATAATTATAAAAAAATGACTTCCCGCTCTAGGCGGAGCGGGATCTCAGACTTTTACTAACTAAAACCCACCCCTGTTCCTTCAGTTGCCTGTGCCAAGAGCCGCGGTAACTCTCTTTCAAATATACTCGCGACCCCGGCAGCATAATTTTGTCAACATGAATAAATAATACGGAACCCTAAAAAGTCCAACATTATGAAAATTTTATCATAAATTCGCCAATTTCGTGATAGTACCGTTACGCGTTAGTACCAAGCGGTAGTGCCATGGGGGAACAGCAAATTTCGTGATTATCACACACGTATGATAGATACTCGTAGATACTTACAATTATATATTTTGTAACACATGAAGATTTGTTTCGTCCGAATTTATTTCTACAGTTTTCGGAGGTCATACCTCCGTCCGCCCGGTCTTGTAACAATCACACGGGACAAATAAATACCTACCTAGACCTCACATATTTTTATTTATGATTTGGCTATGGAACCCTAAAAATATACAAAAGAAGACTAAATCGTTCATAGAAGCAGACTTGCCCTATGAATAACAAATAACAATTACCCACCCTACATTTTTTATTGAAATACAAATTTGGTGAATTGGTATTTGATGGTGGAGGGATACTTTTCCAGTACAAGCTGACCTCTCATTGTACGGAATTCCTATACAATGTGAGATCAGCTTATACTGGAAATTTATAGCTTGATAAAAAAAAATGTTTTTTTTTTTGTCTTTTAAAAAACGTTGCCCCACACTAGGAATATTCCTGTATCGTGGGTGCGTTCACAAACATGTAAATTCACATACACAAGACACCCAGACCCGGAACAACTATCTGCAGGTCATAGAAATATTTGTTCCGTGCGGGGATCGAACCCGCGACACGCAGCGCAGCAGCCGAACGCTCAACCACTGCGCCAACCGTGCCGTCAAAATTATATAGCCATGTGTAGTAATAATAATAATAACAGATCAGTGTTTTATGGCCTACAGATAGTTGTGTCGGATCTGCGCGTTTGTGAATGTGAAGATTTGTGTTTGTAATCGCACCGTCTCCGATTGAGTTGAAATCCTGGAGTCGGCAACATTATAAAAAAAAACAATTAGGTACTACATAGATACCTATTTGTTGTATTTTGTCAAAACAACAACAAACCTATTTAGGGAACTTTTTATCTTTTTACAAAATTGGACACCCATTTTTCACATTTTTTATCAAAAAAACAAAAGTGGACACCTGGATTACGCCTGAATCGTGAAAGGTGCGTCTACAAACACAAATCTTCACATGCAGAAGCACCTGCAACTCCTAACGCAGCAGCCAATCACCAGCCACTGCACCAAACGTGACATGTTTGTAATCACTAATACTGTAAGTAGATAGGTAGCTATATACTTACTTCATTACGTTTATCATGTTTTCCAGTTTCTTTGCGCCAAGCCTTTCGCTTCTTATTTTTATTACGGTTATTTCCCATTGCACCAACACTATAAGTATAAGTACTACAAGATTTGTATTTTACGTAGTCTTGTTGCGTAATGTGTGCTCTGAGCGCAAGCGACACAGCCCTCCCGTTCGAAACTGAACGGGGGCGTCGGGCGCCAGGGAACAAGCTTCAAGACGGCATAGTTTAGGTGATAGTTTAGGTATTTTATTTTTACTGTGAAAATAATGGTAATTTAAAAATAAAAAACTTTGTAGGACCTGCTTTATAGTAAGTTCAGTTAGTATGCAAAGTTTCATGATCTAATTTTAAGCATTTTTTGAATGCTAGCGGTTTATTGTTTTCGGTTTAGAGGTAACTTTGGATTTTTTTTCTATCGAGAAAATTTTATGGAATCGTGTTTTTGAGGTTTATAATACTTAACATTGATCCTCAACCTTGCCATATATTTATTTCAAAATTAATGCTGCAGTATTATCGACATAACGGAGGATCATGCTAAGCCATTTGAGGTAACATAGACTCTTAAGGGATGAGCCTCAACAAGCAATTTCAAATTTGAACAATGTGCTGATAACCTCAAATTAAGTACCTTCATAGTAACACAATAGGCATTGAACAACTCCAATAATTCATTTAATCACTATTTAAGTTTAACCACTTATTAATAAGGCATAAGATAACTAACAATAAATAACATAAAATTTTGACAATGTGCCTACAAAATCAATTAAAACATTGTCACAGAAATATATTTAACAACTTTACAAAGATTGAATTAAGTATGTAAAATTTTTATATGTTACAGTATATAACAGTTACATAGTGGTACGTAGTTAACTATTTTGATATATAGACGTTTATCTTACGACGGTTCAGTCGCGTGACTGTAATGTCTTACTATAAAGTTGAGTAAACGTTTTCAGGACTATCTTATATGACGTCGGATAACATAGCCAGCCATGACCTTTATTGGACAATGTATTGGTCATATCAACGTTTAGGTTAAATAAAAGGCTTTTAAGGCTACACTTTTATATTAAAAATTTAAAACGCCGCTTAAACGTTTTCTGATCCCCAAAAATGAAATACAAGAACGAATTAATGTTTCAGAGTAAGGTTTGTTTATTATTATAATTTTGCAAACACTTGGTTCCAGAAGAGAGATGAACACCTAGTCACATACAAAAGTGGTAACCACAAGACCCAAATTTACTTTTTTCTAGTTAGGCGCAACCATATTAGGCACGTCAAAGACTGCAAAGTGCTGCCAGGAGAAGACTTAGTCTCACAGCACAGGCTCCTGGTTATGGTATTAGCGCTAAAAAAACAGTATACAAAAAAAACTTTTTTACAAAAAAATAGAACCGACTTCCAAAAAAAGTGCAAAATAACTTTAATTTCGGAAGTCGGTGTTCCTGTTTTGTGTCTTCGTTTTTTGACACCGACTTCCGAAATTAAAGTTATTTTGCATTTTTTTTGGAAGTCGGTTCTATTTTTTTTTTTTTTAAGTTTTTTATTTTTCACTTTTTAGTTGTGGCTCCCCATTAAACTGTGTTAACAATTCATAGACATACGATAGCAGCAATTGCGGTTGATTTGCTGTCAATTTTTGAAGAGGTCCGTTGTCTGTCTCCGAAACCTATCATCAGATCTTTTTGAAATTTAAATGGGACCATTTCGGAATAAACCCCTTTCGAACAAAAAAAGAATTTTGCAAATCCGTCAATATATGACAGAGTTATGCCCGAAAAATACAAACATCCGAATTGATAACCTCCTCCTTTTTGGAAGTCGGTTAAAAAGCAAAGAGTGTCCTCCTCCTAAAATAAAATGGCATATGCTAAAGAAGAATGATTGTGCGAAGGAATTTAGAGAGCGAGTAGTAGACAAAATGATAGAATTGGGAGACATGAATGATTGAAGTGTAAATCAAAGCTGGAATGAGATAGCTGGGTGTATTAGGGATGCAGCGAAGGATATTTTGGGAGAGACAAAAGGAAGGGGCACAATAGAGAGGGATACATGGTGGTGATCTACAGAAATAAAGGAAGTGTTGAAGGAAAAAAAGAAGAAATTCAAGGAATGGCAGAGTGTAGAACTGGAAAGCGTTAATTTGAAAACTGAAAAAAAGAGCGAGTATGATGCGTTAAAGAAAAAAGCTAAAAAAGATCTGTACCGGCTTGCTAGAGAGAGGAAGGCAAAGGATGTTAGTCGGATAAGATGTGTAAGGGATGAAGTTGGAATGCTTCTATCACGGGATGAAATTATTAAGGGTAGATGGAAGGACTATTTTGAAAGATTGATGAATGAGGAAAATATCTGGAGTGGTGTTGTAGAAAATAAACCAATGAATGAGGGGTTAGTGAGAATGTTCAGTGTGGATGAAGTGAGAATAGCAGTGAATGGAATGAAAAATGGTAAGGCAATGGGTCCAGATGGAATACCAATTGAAGTGTGGAAGTCATTACGGGTTGATGGATGGACGTGGTTAACTTTGTTTTTCAATAAGTTGTTGCTGGAAGAAGCCATACCTGATGAATGATGCAACAGTTCGTTGGTGCCCATCTTCAAGAACAAAGGTGATGTGCTGTAGTGAAACAACTATAGAGGAATAAAGCTAATGTCACATAGTATGAAAGCATGGGAAAAAGTTATTGAAAAGCGGCAGAGAGAAGAGAGTGAAATCTCACAAAACCAGTTCAATTTTATGCCTGGTCGGGGTACAACGGATGACATTTTCGCTATCCGCCAGCTGTGCGAAAAATACAGAGCTTTGCATAAAAACTTGCACATGGTGTTCATTGACCTCGAAAAGACATATGACCGGGTGCCTCTAGAGGTTTTGTGGTGGGCCCTTAAGGAAAAAGGTGTGCCTGGGAAGTATGTCCGGTTGATCAGAGCGATGTACAGTCGATGCAGTACCCAAGTCCGGTCTGCAGTGGGCACTAATGACAATTTCAGTGTAGCGGTCGGTTTGCACCAGGGGTCGGCTCTCAGCCCTTACCTCTTCCTGATGATAATGGACGCTCTGACATCGGACATCCAGGAAGAGGCTCCCTGGTGTATGCTGTTTGCTGATGACATTGTGCTGGTTGCCGAAAGCGGTTCAGAGGTCCAGAGCAGATTGGAGACGTGGTGGAAAAGACTGGAGAGTGTGGGCCTGAAATTGAGCAGAACCAAAACGGAATATCTGTTCTGCGATTTCGGCGGTCTCTCCAGTCCTATGCCTGTAGCTCTCAACGGAACGCCTATACCGATCTGCTCCGACTTTCGATACCTCAGGTCGCTTGTTCAGGGGGTTGGCGATATAGACCGAGACGTAACGCACAGGATCAACTCAGGATGGATGAAATGACGACAGGTCACTGGAACAACTTGCGAATGACGGATGCCCCTTAAGTTAAAGAGGAAAATCTATAAGTCCGTGATTAGACTTGTCGTACTGTATGGGTCAGAATGTTGGGTTGTGAAAAAGACGGATGAAAAAAGACTGCATGTGGCGGAGATGAGAATGTTGAGATGGATGTGTGGAGTAACGAGAATGGATAAAGTGAGAACTGAGTATATTAGAGGTAGTTTAAAAGTGGCGCCAAACACAGAAAAATTAATAATAATAATAAGCCTGACATAGTGGTGATAGATCGATTAGAGCGTCACACAATGATTGTTGATATAGCTGTCCCTCATGACGAGAACTTCGTGAAAGCTGAAAAAGATAAACAAACAAAGTATGTTGATCTGGCTCGCGAGGTTGTCGACATGTGGGAGGTAGATACAGCAGTCATTGTGCCGATAGTCGTGACGGCCAATGGTTTAATAGCCAAGAGCCTCGAAGAACACCTAAGGAGGCTCTCGTTAGGCGGCTGGATCAAGGGCTTGATACAGAAAGCGGTACTCCTGGACACGGCGCGTATTGTTAGGAGATTCCTTTCTCAGGAGCCCTGACCACCGGTAGCTTGAACCCTATCCCGATGCCGGTGGTCTACTATTTTTTATATTTGAATATTTAAAAATGTAAATAGTATGTACATAAAGTTTAATAAATGGAATAATAATAATAATAAAGTGCTAAATAGTCTTCTATCAAGCGGGAACAAGGTACGCGCCTTCAACGGTTGGGTCATGCCGGTATTGATGTACTCCTTCGGCATACTCAAATGGACTCAAATGGAACTTGACGCCCTGGATAGGAGGGTCCGCACACTGCTGACCGCAAATCGGATGCATCACCCACGATCATCGGTGATGAGGCTGTATATCCCGCGGAAATGTGGGGGTCGTGGCTTCTTAAATGCTAAGACCCTACACAACCGCGAGGTACACAGCCTTAGGGAATATTTCCTAGAAACCGACGTGGGTATGCATCGAGATGTGGTCGCTGTGGACAAGGGCCTCACCCCGCTCTCCTTGGCAAACGAGAACTGGCGCAAACTGAAAGTACTAGATACTAACTTATAAATACTTAGTATTAGTAGTACCAAGTGCTTAACAGATTGTCTTAAATACCTTAATAAAAACTAGTTTAATTTACACATGTTTTAAATTACTGAAAAGTGCGTTGGTACTGACATTATAATTCTTTTTGGTGACATACCTGAACTAGGTTAATAAAAACCTGTGTTTCAGGCCATCCCCAGACTAAGCGATCATCTGATTATTGGTCCACTGTTAATTAATTATTGAAATAATAATATGCTACTTATTGTACTTAACACAAATTCAAAATAACCAATTTAATATCTATATAACTATTGAAGTAATTCTAACAGTTTTTCTGTGTCTGTGTAATCAAGTCCACCCAAACATTCGCTTATCTTCATACTACAATGTTTGTAACCGGCACTATAAATATTAAGTATCCTATTGAGCTTGTTATACAAATCGGGTCTTAGTTGAAAGGGAACCGCTTATCATGTAAAGAGGAGGGATGAAACACATGTAACTAAAAGAGATTAATATAAATGTGTATGGATGGAGAGGGAGAGGGAGGCCAAAGAAAGGGTGGATGGATTGTGTGAGGAGTGATATGAAAGAAAAGGGAGTTAGTGATAGCGTGACCGCTGACAGGACAGAATGGAAAAAAAAAACGTGTTGCGCCGACCCCAAGTAACATGGGATAAGGGCAGGAAGATGATAATGATATTATTATAATTTTAAAGATTATTGCTAGTTGTGATTGGCGTTTTTTAAAATTTTGGTTTATTGAAATATGATACTAGTAAGGCAAGTTCGAAATTGAATAGTTCAAGTGGTAACGAACATAGAAATAATGTACTAGAAGCATATACGGTTAGTTTAGTACACGATCTTTCATAGGTTACAGATTTATTTGTCATCGTGAAAAAAATAAAGATCTAAAGTACCTATTTGCTTTTTATTCAGAAGGAAAATCACAGTTCAGTACAATAATAGACTAATTTTTTTGTCGACAAGTAACGTAACAACAACAAGGAGTATCAGTAGCAGTGGAACTGTGACAGTTATAACACATTTGCTTGACAAGGTAAAGTGAGTTCTCCAAGGCCATTTTTGTCAAAAATATATCGATGTCCAAGAACACTACTGTCTGAGCTTGACTATCCTCGCTGGATCCCCTCTACCAACGATCGTGTTCAAGTGGTGAGACGCACTTGCGTTTCCGGTCGCGTCATTACTAGTTTTCGAAACAAATTGTTAGATGGCGCTGTTATCGCGCTCATAGCGCCCTCGATCCACGACACGGCCATCCCTGACTAGCACCCGTCCTCGGGTGTAGTACCTTTGCACAAAATATGCTCAGAGAGTAAACTAGCTCGGCTGTCCTGCCAATAGAAAGAAGGGCTGATTCTCATTGCTACTTTATTTTTTCTCAATCTAGGTACAATAATCATCTGTCACATCTAACAATACCCTGTCAATAGGGTTTTGTGAACAGTGCTCCCTGCACAGCATTATTTAGTGGAAAAGGTCCGATCAACAAGTTAATCGCAACAAAATTACTGTAACAAGTTACTATTTACCAAAATAAATTTCTTAAAAATGCATATACACTCAACTCATGAAGCTTGCGTTATAATCTGTGTACCAACACAGACCAGAATCGCACCAACGATTCTTTGTAGACCCATCGCCACAAGTTACTTATGAGGTGCGGTCTGTAGACCCATCGGCACATGTTACTCATGAGGTGCGGTCAATTCTCAAAATATCTAGCTCATTACGTGCTACAACACATGATGCGCTCTGTGCACCAACACAGACAGAAATCGCACCAACGATTCCTTGTAGACCCATTGCCACATGTTACTCATGAGGTGCGGTCAAGGTGCGCCAACGCAGATAGAAATCGTACCAACGATTGTTTGTAGACCCATCGCCACATGTTACTCATGAGGTGCGGTCAAGAGTTTCGAGTATGAGTACACGAGCCATTCATAATCAGATTTGATTTCACTACCACTGTCATCAACTATGACATCTAATTCTCGAGGCACTTGGTGATCGGGGGTCTTTCTAACACGATCTATTTGTACGTTCGCTTAGAGTCAAGCGCCTTTAATAGGTATCTATATAATTATAAAGGGCTGCGTTAGTTCTCTGTTCAAGATAAACAATATTTATTACATCATAAGTAAGACGCACTCCCCACCGATTAATATGGTAATGTGGTACTACGACAGTTTCCGTTTTATTGCATATTCGATGTTTAGAGCATTAATTACATCTTGTTTCTTTTTTGGATTTTTCTATGTATATTTATAAATGTAAAATATTTTCAATGGTACCGTTATAAACTTAACAATATTGTTCCCTTAAAATCTCAACACACTTTTTGCACGAATAATATCATAACAAGTTATTACAGATTATACAATCTTTAACTTTTTCGGTAAGCGACGATTACCATTTTATTCATTTACTGATTTGGTAATGTCGTTATATAAAACATGACAGATACCTACCTATGCAAAATCGTAATGTCTTTCAATGTATCATAATAGTCAACAATTGTAAAACAAGCGGTTGTACAATAAAATATTACGATGGTGTCGGTACGTAATGAATGAATAAAGTATCATTATCCATAATGATTGGCAAGTAAGAGCGCACGGTTAATTTCAATATACAGAAAAGGACATCGTTGCGTCAGAGACTTTTTATCATTGATAGCCTCGCGTTTGACTACTATCTCACTTGATGGTAAGCGATGATATTGTGGTCGACAATGGAGCACGCTTGCCTAGAAGTAACCTATTCACTCTCGACTTAAAGACTCCCAGGTTGTAGCTATCAGGAAACACAGACTCGGCAGGGAATTGCTGTACGTACAATGAATGTATTTCCAAAACGGTTTGTGCGTGTGGGTGGGATGTCCACCATGTACCTGTTGCGCATCGCCGAACGTCTAGTGGTCCAATGATGTCAATGCCGATGCACAGTCCCCAAAATACAACAGATAAAAAACCGACAGGCTAGCAACTCGGCGTCAATGCTCAAGATTTTGGAGCTTCGACACGACGATCCTATCATTGCCGATGATCCTCTTAGCTCGTTTCTCAATTGTCTCCAGGGCGTCAAGCTGGTATCTGGCAGATCCGTCCCAAAAATAAGAGCAGCTGTTGCGGCGTGAAGTACCGTCTCACCTTTGCTAAGATCCCCAAATTTTTGGCGGTTACTTGAATCTTTGCTTCTATGAAAGGACCAAAATTGAGGGTTGATGTTAACGTAACACCAAGAAGCTCAAGTTAGTCGGTTATTGGCATGGTTATACCTCGGAAAGATGGAGTCGGGTGGAATTGGCTCCTTATAGCGGAAAAAAGTCACGCCTGGGTCTTCGCAGCATTGAACTTGACCAGATTGGCAGCGCCCCATTTAGAGATAGCCTGTAAGGACAAGTGAAACGCTCAACCATAGCCTCTCGGAGAGACCGGATCTACGACCCACCAGTTCGTGCGTTGGACACGTATCTCTCAGCAACATTGGTTCGGTTTAAGCAGATCATTAATATGCAGCAAGAACAACTTTGCCAAGAGCACCGACCCCTGAGGAACCCCGGCATTAATATCCAGCAGTCTGGATGAGCAGTCATCTATGAATAGACCAATTTTTCAGTAAATCTGCAATGCAATCACACAATCTGGTGGCTAGACTGAAGGAAACAAAACTTACTAATAAGGCTTTCGTTTCAGAACCTTCGAGACGTCGAGAGAGACCGCAAGTGCTTCCTCGTGTTTCGATGGGCTCACTCCAGATGTGAATGGCATACGCTAGAAGATCCCCTGTTGACTGATTTCGGCGGAAGCCGTATTGACGGGGGGCCTCGCGTCACCAGGATCTAGACGTGAAGATTCCGCAAACAGAGAGGCAAACAAGTTTGCTTTCTCCTCAGCAGAGTGGGCCAGTAACCCATCGGGTTTCAGCAATGGTGGTAGTAAAGGGCGGCAGAAATTCGATTCAACCGACTTAGCCAGGGACCAAAACGCCTTACTATCAGCTGGGTAAGAAGCAAGTTTGTTCCCAATTCGGCTAATGTGGTCAAACCGAGCCCTCCGCAACACCTTCTTTCAGAATTTGGCAGCCCTGTTGAAAGCTCTCTTCTTCTAATTTCATTGGCTTTGCAAGTAGATACGAGCGCCGACCCATGCCAGGTACGCCGCGTATATGAGCGCATCAGCGCGATTGCACTCGGCACCCAAACCATAGACAAGCGTTGCCAGACATTGTTACGTAGAGAACGGCATGTAGTATTCCATACCCTGCCGCAACACGTCCGTCACGGCGTCCGCGCACGACGAAGCATCAGTCGAAGAGAAGCAAGTAAACTGTCAAGGATAACATACGAAGAAAGATCGCATACCATCCCAATCTGCTGACCTGTATCGTCAAACTCTAGGTCTAGAATCGGGCGGGGAGTAGACGGACACAGATTTCACTAGAAAGTGATCGGAACGATGAAGAGATCGACAGCGAGTAGCGGTCTGGATCTGTTGTCAGCAGTAAGTCCAAGTAATTGTCTGTGTCCGAATTAACATCCGGCAACCTCGTTGCCCCGTGGACCAGCTGGGTGAGATTCAGCGCTAGTGCTAGCTTTCACGTCTCTCGTTCAGCATTGTCAATGCACTGGTATGGGAAGAGCCACTACCGATGGTAAGCATTGAAGTCCTCCAGTAACACTAATTGGTCAGAAACAGCTTACCCGCATCCACCAACTCACTAAGGTGCTGTGTTAGCCCGGATGTCTCCTGATCACCGCTGTGCGACCGGTAGACACAGGTAGATAATCTTATCCAGGCCTGTGTCCACCAAAGTCAATATTCAGAGATAAATAATTAAATTCAAACCCGATCAAAGAGAGAAAGAAGATCATCTGAACCTGAAGTTACTGCTGAAATACCATTAAAACAAGTTTACTATCAACCAATCCCAGTGAGTAATTTGCTAAATGAAGATTTATTAAGTTTATGCAGAACAAAGACCATATCTCAGCATTATCATACTTTTTATAATTCCCTCCAAACCTGTGAAAATACCACAGAGCAGTCTTCAGAATCTGAATCGGTCTGTAATTATAATTAGCATGATTCATTTTTAATATTATTTAGATACCAACGGCCCAATGGACCAACAGGACTTTCTAATGATTATTGTTTGTTTTAGAAAACACTACTTGACAAATAATAGGTAGGTACTTACTGAATTATTTAATAAAACATATATTTGTATCATTATGTTACTGTTAATCTTTTGACTCTACGCACCTACGAATATTATTTTCATGTTATATTACAGTACACTATCGCTGGGTTTTCACCCGAATAATATCGTAATATCACATTGCCGGTAGGTTTTTGGCACCGTATTTCAACGAATAATACCATAACGCATTAATACTGACTACGATATCGTTACTTTTACACGCGAATAATATCGTAATGATGTGTTGCATACTATTAGTTTTACCCCACAATTTCAGTAACATTATTTTCGTCAAAAACTTTATTTTGTTACACTATTATAAAAACAAAATATAAAATAAAACAGACTGTACAAAATTCGCTTTCTTTTGATGTATAAATGGCTATCATAGGATCCACCCGTACCCGGGCCTGCGGACGGCGAGCAGTGGGTAGCTCGCCGTCCGATCAGCACCAGGCCCGAGAGTCGACGGCGCGTAGTGTTCCACGCGCGCCTCAAAGAGATTAGTGTCAGCCACCACTGACGGGTCCCATCGTGGCCGGTGCCTGTATGCCTAGGGGTAGCGGATAAATTCTGAAAATGAGTTACCGCACCCCTGGGCACTCAGGCAGGGAAGAAACAGGGGTGAGTTTTAGTCAGTAAGAGTCTGACACGCCCTCCCGCTCCACCCACAGCGGGAGAAGTCATTGGATGATTACACACCCACCAAAAAAAAAAAAATTCCCCAATGAAAATAATTAATTAAAAAAAAAAAAGAAAACTCATCAAAGGCAACACAGCTCTCGACAAAGTTTACCTACTGTTTCGTTTCCAACATCGTCGGCCTGAGCGAGACAGAGTGCCTACAGGGCGGTTTTTTTTTGTGGGTTGCGAAATCATCCAATGACTTCTCCCGCTCTGGGTGGAGCGGGAGGGCGTGTCAGACACTTACTGACTAAAACCCGCCCCTGTTCCTCCCTGCCCTGAATGCCCAGGGGCGAGGTAACTCTTTCGAATTTATCCTCAACCCAGTGCGGCCACTCTAGTGCGGCTAGTGCAGGGCGGTATTGTTTGAAGTAAAAATTAAAAGATTTCGCCAGCCGGTGGAGTGTTGTCAACTTATGAAAATTTGCCATATTTCGTGTTAAATTTCGCATATTTTATAAAAATAAAAAAATCTGTAACTTTTGGTTTTTATGAGTTAATTTTTTTTACAACTTTTTCTAGTACGTATGTTAAACCAGGAATACGCCTTTATTGGATCGGACAGGGTTTTTGTTACATGCTGTTTTAGTGTAATATAAAGGTCGCTATACAGGGTGTAACGGAAAGGTGTGGTCATATTTTAAAAACCGGTTCTGCACATGGAGATAAACAACTTTCTCTAAAAAAAACAAATCTTTCCATACAAAGTTATCATCAGCTGATCAATATTTCTATGGAGGGTAAAAAAAAAAGTGAGAATTTGCTCAGGTTTTCTTGAAAAAAGTTGTTCATATCAATGGGCAGATGGAGTTCTTAAAATATGACCACACCTTTCCGTTACACCCTGTATAGGGTGTTAAAAAATTAACTCTCGAAATTTTAAGGAGTGCTTTGGACCATCGAATTGAGTAACTTTTACTATGGGACAAACTTTGAAATCGCGAAAAAAAAAATCAGCTGTTGCCTACATTTATGTTCGCAAAACTCGTCAAAATGTACGGAACAGCTGATTTTTTTTTCACGATTTCAAAGTTGGTTCCATAGTAAAAGTTTGAATAACTTTTACTATGGAACCAACTTTGAAATCGTTCGATGGTCCAAAGAACTCCTTAAAGTTTCTAGAGTTAATTTTTAACACCTTATATGACGTAAACAAGATGGTCGGTGCTTTATTACGAAAACATATTTTGGATAATTAACTAAAACCATTGAAATACAAAGAAATAGCTGAGTGCTTTAAAAACTTCACAATAACATATACATTGTCATAAAACTAAAGTTCCGTGAAAGATTAACACAACTATCATTATATCACACTCATTTAAATAATGTACGGTAGCTATACAGATATTTTGTAATCATGGAAATAGACTTCACATCTTTTTCTGTTATTTTTTTTTTACGGCGAGCACAAATCACGAATCAAAACGGTTGTGGTTGACTCGTATTGTTTGAGACTAATACAACATTTCAGTAATTTGAAAACGTCATTCTAACTGCTATGTGACATAAGCGGTTACTTAAAGGGTCTCATCACTACCAGTATTGGACCGTTAAGTCGGTCTTTGTACTTTTATTTAACTTGTATACAACGTTCAACGGTCATTGACTGACTTCTACGTAACTACTAAACGATAATATTGTCGTGTAATTTGGGCTTAATTCGCGTTATATGGACGTTTATATTTACGTTTATGGGACCAAACTTAAAAATTAGAAAACGTTAATTTGAATATTATAAAACATTAATTTGTTAGTTGGGATACCTATCACATTTTTTTAAATTATATTTACTTCGAAGTTTACAATTCTGCGCCGAAATACGGGATGTTTCTAATATTTTGAGCAGTTTGTTATTCGACTCAGGCTTGAAATACTTCAGATAAATAAAGATAAAATAAAAAACGAGAGTCGTGTGTAAAGAGTTAAAAGCTTTTTTGTAGTCAATTTATGCGACGTAGAGAGCCCTCTTTCTTTCTTGATATTTCTCTAACACTAGTTCCAAGGTGTGAATATGATACCACTACGGTATTATACTTCAGATAATACGAGATAATCACGTCGTTCGTGACCAAAAAACCGCTTCACAATCTCATTTCATTCTGATGACTGAGGTAACACTGAAATGCAAACCCAACATCTTTTTCAGGCAACTCCTCGAGCTGGCGTTCCCCAATGACTCCCGCGGCGTGTCAGTCAAGGAGCTGATCTGCATCCACCTGGGTCTGCTACCGGCGTCTACTGCGGTGCAACAAGCGCGTCGCCTCGCGCACTCAGTGCATGAGCTAGCGGGAGAAGTTGGTACAGGCGCTGCTGATCTACTGTGAATCTAAGATTTATGACACGGAGTAGTAATAAATGCAATGATAACTGATAATACTCATAACGTGACCTTGTGTCAAACTATAGCATACTTCCCCTAGTGCCAAACTTTACAGCATTCAGCGTTTAAGGTCCACGGGAACATGGAGTACATGTATGCAGTAGGTACTGATCAGTGTACATTATTAAGTTAATCGACGTTGGTCAAGATCAAGTCCATTTACGTAATGTTTAGTCAAATTCTGAAGTCAGATAACTACGTCCAGCCGCTTATCGCTACATTTATAACTGCTCGGTAACACGTTGTATGCAAGTCTTGCCAATGTTCTATCGTAATGATGAACTTCTTATAGTGATATTGATGTCGTAATACGCGTTAGCTTAGTACTGTAAGGCTTTGACTATTTACTATCAATGTATATTGGAAAAACTGTGTGGAGAAAATTTATATCGCAATATAAATCTAGACTCGTTTATAAACCTTTGCCCTTCAGCAAGATGATTATGTGGTGGCAAAAATAAAATATCATGTATTTTGATAATTACTCTTCATTCATACAAATTAGTCCTTTAATATTAATAATAATAAGTTGTAACTATGTAGTCGAAAATGTCTTTTGTGAATTGTGTCTGTAGTCACACCACATACATTCGTTAGCGAGCATTCGAAGTCTTAAATATTTCGTTGCGAACTATCTACCACTGTCTCTCTCAAATCACTGCGATAGTGCTTGAGGTATCTGTGGGGTGTGGCGACGTGTCGCAAAGAGCTCAAACTAGTGGTGGACATTGAAAAAAATAACGATGTTTTATTTCAATGTAATGCATTGAATAGTGGCATCGATGTTATATCGATTTATCCAATCCCAATCGATTCGAATCGATCGATAGATAAATCGAAATTATCGATATTTCCCATAAATCGATTGTTTTTTAAACAAAAGTTAGACACTAAATACGCCACTATCGAATGTGGCGTAAATAATAAAATAATACAAGTATTTACAAATCAAAAAGCTTCATAATAACTTCACTATTTTGCAACTATTGACTTATTAGAAACGAAAGAAGGTAAAACGATATATATTATAGATGCACTCGTTATTTGTTTTCGTTTCCGTAAATGAGTACGTGAGGTGAAGCGACAGAGGACGGACGTCTATTTGCATTTTGCTTTTTTTTTACTGCTTGACATCTTGGCTGGCATGGGAGATGGGAGCATTCAGACACAATTTAATACAACATTCAACGTAGGTTTTGAATTATGATTAAAACTCGTTACAAAGTAGGCATGTAAGACAGGTTTGCCTCTTCAATAAGTCGAATAAAAAAACATCGATGTATGTCGTCCACTCCTAGCTTAGTGATTCGCCCGATGACGGGCACCACGCAGAACTCCCACAACACGCATCTACCGAGGGCACTACACTATTTCAAAAGGCAAGTATACGTTGCCAGCTAAAATCATAGCCGTCCCATTACTTTGCAGTAGTCGGATAAATCGTTGTAGCATTACGCTAGTTACTCGCTAATGCACCTAAATGACATAAATTGCAAATGAATTAAAGAAACATTAAGTTGTTATAATTAGGTATTACACATGACATTCCGTAACGGAGAATAATCTATTAGAAATAAGACTATCAATGTTTCTAGAATGATGTTTTTATATAAATTAATTAATTTAATCATTATTGAAACGCTCTTTTACCAAATAATCTAATCATCAGTAAATGTATATTTTGTTTTTAATGTGCCATGTTTTATTTTTGTTATTCATAAAATAAAGTTATTAAGAATAACTTTCTTTTTGTTAGATCCCAAATAATTATACGTAGGTACCTATAGATGAAAGTAACTCTGTCTGTTTGTCCTTTTCATTTTTTACACAGCTAAATGAATTTGATATTTTGTTAGTCGACAGTATTACGAGATCATTCGAGAATGTGGTCGAAGTTTCGGTTTTCTATTCCCGTTCGTCCCACCGACTTCGTCTCCCTGGTGGGACGAACGGGAATTCGTTATTTTTTTTTAACCGACTTCAAAAAGGAATTCGAATGTTTATTTAGTTTTTTTTTTATGTATTGGGCATAATGATTTAGTTTTTTTTTATGTAATGGGCATAACTTCGTTTTATGTAGATGGATTTGCAAAATTCTTTTTTTGTTCGAAAGGGGTTTATTCCGAAATGGTCCCATTTAAATTTCATATAGATCTGATGATGAGTTTCTGAGACCGATAACAGAACCCTTTAAAAATTACAGCAAATCAACCGTGATTGCTGCTGTTGCATAAATATGCATTGTTAACACAATTTAATGGGTAATCACAACTAAAAAGTGAAAAATAAAAACTTTTTTACAAAGAAGAATAAGAAAAGAAAGAAGTCGGTTCTATTTTTTTAAAGTTTTTTTTCCAGGTCGTCCCACTGATTTTATTGGTGGGATGAACGGGAATAATATTTTCAAGGAGTCAATGGCAGCAAGACATGAATCAGACGGTTTAGTCGCTGGGCCCATGTGGAGTTCCTTCAGCACCAGCGGTGCCAGACTTGTCTGCGCTAATGACGCTGCTGCAGGAACAGGCTCGCCGTAAAGAAGAGCAGGCCCGTCGGCTGGAAGAAAAGCTTCAACAAGATAAAGAGAAACAAGCTCGCCGTCAAGAAGAGCAGAGCCTTTAGACAAAATACATTTCTGTTAACGTTAACGCTTCGTGCAAAATGTATGACTACGACATTTTGCATGAAGCGTTCGACAGAGAACTGTCACGTGACTCACGCCCAGTAATGTCTTTGCCATACATTTTGCACGAAGCATTAGCGTTAACGTTAACAGAAAAGTATTTTGTTCAAAGGCTCAGGCCCGTCGGTTGGAAGAGAAGCTTAAACAAGATAAAGAGGAGCACGCCCGCCGCCAAGAAGAGCAGGCCCGTCGGTTGGAAGAGAACCTTCAACAAGATAAAGAGGAGCAGGCCCGCTGCCAAAAAGAGCAAGCCCGTTGGTTGGAAGAGAAGCTTCAATAAGATAAAGAGGAGCTGGCCCGCCGCCAAGAAGAGCAACCCCGTCGGTTGGAAGAGAAGCTTCAACAAGATAAAAAAGGAGCAGGCCCGCCGCCAAGAAGAGCAGATGCTCCTCATAAAAGACCTTCATTCAACATTTGGCAAAGAGCTCAAGGGGATGAAGGAGCATCACCAGCATGAGAATCGTATTTCAGAAGTTGAAGTTCAGATCGCTGGGGTGAAGAAGGCTTTAGATGAACTTAAGGCTGAAGACGGGGTTGTGCCTTCAGCGGTTGCTGCACCTTCGGCACGTGGATTTTAGATGCCGCCATTCGACGGAAAATCGTCATGGTTGGCCTACAAAGTTCAATTAGAGGCCGTTATGAAGGCGAATGGGTGGACCAAAGAACAAGCTATAATTGCACTCACCTTAGGCCTCCAAGACCGGGCCCTCACCATACTTGAGCTCTTGGCAAGGATGTGACCTACGAGCAGCTGCTGGAAGCGTTACAGTCCAAATACGGCGACGCGCACTTGGAGCACGTATTTCGCGCCAAGTTAAGGGATCGTTTTCAACGTAGTGCCGAGAACCTACCGCAGTGGGCCTTGCCTTGGAAGTTAGAGCCGCTGTAAGACTTGGGCATCATGAGACACTGAAGGACGCCTTGGCCCATGCCTTGAAAGTAGAGGCAGTGACGCAAGACCATCAAACACACCGTATCAGGGAGGTTGTGCCATCGAATGTGCGCGATCGTCCGCAAGGTGGCCTTAGGTGCTACACTTGTGGTGAAAGGGGATCTTCGGTCAAGCTGTCCAAAGCAAAGCACTAAGATTTGATCAATCCCAGCAAGGAAGGGCGGCTGATATGACTGTCCAGCAACAGCAGGGAAACGAGTAAACGCCAGGACTGGGGGCAGGTGCTGGCTGGTATTGAAAGAGTCCCGAGGATCTCGATCTACGGAAAACCATGCAATCTGACGTTGGATACTGGAGCTTCTCACACGGTCGTCAATTCTCACCTAGCAAGTCGGTTCCTTGGAGACTTCTTCAATAACCACGACCGCATACAATTACTGACAGCTACGGGTCAGCTCATAATCATACGAGGCAAGAAGGAGGTGGTTAAAATTAGGTGCTTAAAAAAAATTATCGCCATAAGGTCATCGTGGCCGACATAGTGGACGATTGCATCCGTCCCGAAAACATCGTTATGAGATCGACGTTGATCAAGGAGTATTGAAGTGTGGTACAGAGGAAATCTTCA
The DNA here is from genome assembly GCA_951329385.1 of Polia nebulosa. NCBI lineage: Eukaryota > Metazoa > Arthropoda > Insecta > Lepidoptera > Noctuidae > Polia > Polia nebulosa. The sequence goes on from OX589604.1 coordinate 15,111,814, forward strand.
TGGAAGGTGTTACCATCAGGAAGTGTTCCGCTTGAAATTTGACGTGTCAACACTTTTGAAAAACTGCGATAACTGAAGTAGAAATGGATAAGGCTAAGAAGATTTTACTTCAGTACGCTGACATTTTCTTTACAAATGATGCTGCCATAGGAAGAACAGGACTGGGGAAGCACAAAATTAATACTGGCAACGAGTTACCAATCCAATCCATGTGTTAGCTGGAGTGACGTCACCTCACTTTCTCGTCAATACAGGCAAACCGGTGAAGTTAGAGTGTTGGACTAAAGTCAGAAAAATAAAGCATAAAAGCTGCACAAGGCAGGCAAGAACGAAACGATAATATTTAAAAAGTGTTGAAACTACGATCAAAAACGTGTGTGTAAGCTGTAGTGACGGCACCCCAGCTGCTCATGTCACATCTGCCGAACGAAAGATGATATGATTATGTATTATAGCTCAAAAATTAAGGTATATTAGCTGCCACAGGCAGCAAAATTTTCAAATCTCTAGGCCTTGTAGTTACCACGTAATAAAAAAAAAGTTGCCGCGCCAAAAAATTCAAGTTAATGCTTCGGAGACGGTAAAGAGCGGCGTTGCCGCTAAAAAATCCAATTGCGAACTGCCCATGCTGCATTAAAGTGGTTATTGCAATTCAAGAATCCAGAGAGACAAGTGGCAACATGGATTGAACTACAACAAGAGTTTGACTTCGTAAATAACATTTCCGATTCAACACGGTTTTAGACGTGGTCGCTCAACTCTCACTAACTTGGTCCCTTACATTTCGGCTATTTCTAATGAAGTTGACTCGGGCAATCAGATACCGATTTTAGCAGTGCCTTTGATCGAGTAAACCATTTCATTCTTCTCAAGAAACTGTGTAGGTTTGGTGTGGGTGGCGAACTTTTGTAATGGTTCGAGTCTTATTTAAAACAAAGACCCCAGACAGTGGAGGTCAACGGATATAACTAGAGAACCTATTTTTCAAATGCCGGTGTTCCTCAGGGATCGCATTTGGGACCTCTTCTTTTCCTAATCTTCATAAATTATGTGGTGGACAAAATAAGATACTGTAAGGTGTCTCTATTTGCCGATAATCTGAAGTTATACAAAAATATAAATTCCTATGTCGACTCTCGCCAGTTACAGAGTGACCTGGACGCGATTTTATATTGGTGTAGCTGCAACAATATGACTCTCAACGCAAGTAAATGTTTTCACATTAAGTTCACGAGGAAAAAGAAGCCACTAGCTACGCAGTACAAGCTGGATGGTACACTGTTGGCAGAAGTCGATGAAATCAGAGATCTAGGCGTAATAGTTGACAGAAAACTTAAATTTACTTCGCATGTCAACAAGTCAAGTCACTAAAGCAGCTCAAATGCCCGGGTTTTTGAAGCGCAACGCAAGAGGTTTTAAAAATCAGAGCACCAAAATCTTGCTCTACCAAACCTTAGTGCGCAGCCATCTAGAATTCGCCAGCGTTGTATGAAATCCATTTTATGCAGTACATTCTCAGTGCATTGAGAGCATACAAAGAGCGTTTACCAGGCATCTGGCCCTTAGCTCTAGCGGCTTTTCACACAGGAGTCCGTACAATGAGCGCTTAAAAAATTCAAAATGTGTGCTCTTCGCGAGCGGAGGCGTTTGTTGGATATGTACTTCTTCCACAAAGTCGTGAGCGGTCAAAACGAATGTTCCTATTTTCTTCGGAATATATCTTTGAGGGTCCCCCGCACCTATCCTCGAGGAAAACTTAGCTCTACTCCACACTCGACCTGTAAAGTCTAATCTGGGACGACAAGCACCCCTCCGTAGACTCGTTGATGAGTACCATTCACTTGTTACGCTATTGCCTGATCTAGATGTGTTCCATGATATTAAATTGCGTATGTTTAAGAAAAAAATCAAAGAAAAAAAAAAAAAAAAAAAACCAAACCAAAAAAAAATCAGAAAAAAAAAAAAAAAAAAAAAAAAAATCAGGTGGTAAGGTAAGGGGTGGGAATTTGAACAGACGTAAATAATTCGAAAATGATTGGTAAATAATTAATCATTTTAATAGTTTGATGTTTTGCAAATATTTTTAATTTGAATTGGACATTTTGTAATTAATATTAATTAAATAATAACCTTATATTGATTGATTTGATAATTTGTAATTATTTTGATAGACTATAATTAATTTAATTATTTGTGATTGACTTAATAATTTATACTTTGACTTGTTAATTGAATCATTTGACTTGGTAATTTGTGGTTATTTTAATGATATAGGATTATTATCATAATTTGTGATTGATCGAATCATTTAATCAATTATAAATCATTAAGATATATAATTGGTTAAATGATTTGATTTGTAATTTATTTAATAACTTTATTTATTTATTTATTAATTTTAATTTGTTTATTTGTATTTAATTCAATTTTTTTTTTTCATTTGTATTATTTTAATTTTATTGTACTTTTATTCTAAATCGTGTATCACTCGGTCAAGTAATGACTAATGTTATGTACGCCAATATTGTCATGTAGGTACATCAGACTACCTTTGGAATAATTGTTTTATTTTTAATGTCAAATGTGTGGCAGTACTATAATCTAAATAAATAAAAAAAGTACTTATACAGCGCTTCAATGATATTGAAATAAACGCGAAGTGGGCTCTCTTTTGCAGCGCTGGTAGTCAATTATTATTTTGAATTAACACATACTTACGCTTTTTACTGCGGGAAAACTTTTTATTTCCACGGGAAAATCAAATACAAAGCCGGCGTGGCTGCTACCGGCCGATGAGTCGATTAATAAGAAATCCTTTATTTATGTAAAAATTATGGTCACCTCACAATATTAGTGGACGTTTGTATGGGAAAATTTATATGATCAATATCTTTGAAACTACTCAAGTTTCTCGGTCACAAATTCAGATTATCATTACCGTCCTCGTATTACTACATACATTTTGAAGATTTCTCCAGCCATCCTAAGTCACATAGAAAATAGTGATCATTACAGAATTAGTGTATGTGTAAATAAATTATTGAGTTAATAAGGTATATTTGGTTAATCTCGCTCGTAACATTATGTAACTGGCATACTGGTAGACCCTTGTCCTGGAATAGGATGTAGGATACTTTTTATCCCAGGAGTATTTCCTTGGGATTTAGTTTTTAATATCACGTGGGTTAGTTCAAAAATAATAATTTTAATTAGGTATCTAAGTACTACTTTTCGTCATGCAAGTTTGAGACTTTAGGCCCGCATATAACAATACAATGCAACCCAATACAAAGTAATCACTCCTCCAATCTGCAGTGTGTGGTCCTAAAAAAGTGCATATGTCTGCAGATTGTAGTTGTGATAACTGCTAAGCAATGAGTCATTTTTATACCAAAAAGTGACGATAATCTGGGCAGACTGAGAATGAGCCAACATAATGCCCATCATCTTTAGCATGTAGACTACCACGTTGTTTGGTTTATCATACAACTAAATAAATGCGTTATTAATTATACCTATAATGTGTGTAAAAATAAAATTCCATAACATTTTTATTTACATTTGTATTGATGTAATCCTATTAGTAAGTTTATAGGCAAAACAATAAAGATAATAAGTAGGTAGAAGTGTTTCACAGATATTAAATTAATCCAATGCTAGCATTTGCAGTTCTCTCAGCCAACAGACTTTAACGAATTAAGTAATTTTGATACAACAATAAAAGAAAGAACAAAACACCTGTGAGGTGTAACTGCATCAAACATAAACAATGTGCACTGACGAAAATTATGTATATTAAAAAATGTTTGAGTATTATTAGTAACAAACAAAAGTGATATTACAGTTTTAAAGATTCACTTATTTGGTAACTTATTAAATAATTAAACACTTAACTGAAAAGGCACTTTTTAATATTCGGGTGAGCTATCACCACACTTTACATCTTCACTTACTATCAAAGACTTTTTTTTTGTCATTTGTTTGTCTTCCACATCAAAGGTGATCAAATCTTCACTGCCATTGTTTCCTTTCTGCAAAAATAGCAAAAAAAATGTTAGGAAAGCATTTCCAGCGTTATTGAAGTCTTCCCTTCTAAATTTAAGACTGATCTATGTTGTGGTTGCTAGGCTAGGTTACACTTGTTACCGTAGCTTGTTCTTTGACATTCTACGTCGCACGCAATGTTTATCTTTTTACTATACCAAATTTCCACTGCGTTTAAGTACTTACTCTAATATGGTAGCAGAAGAGTATTTCAGTTTTAAATCAAGATAGCGACTGATTACATTGAAAGATCGTATAATCGAGAACTTGACCACCCAGTTGTGCGTTCACGAGAGAGCTTTGAAAGGTAAAAATAAATCTGAAGCTGAAAGTGAATCCAGCACGAAGGTACTGGTGGTACGCACAGCAAAAAAGATTAGTAACCAGCACGCACACTACAAAACTATATCGCTAACGGTTAAACGAATCGTTACATACTGCACACAAAAATAGCCACGTACACATCGCATTCGTAGTGACGCCTACTTAAAATTAGTTTATATAAAATTTGATATTTTATGTAGGTAAATAAGCTCATTACTCAAGACTTAAAAGGTTTATTTATTTTTTGCTTTTTAGTTCTTTTTCGTCGGTTAATTTTTTTGTTAAAAAGTTTTTATTTCATGATTTTTTGTGGCTCGCATCATCTTTTAACACTCTGAGGCTAATTTCTAATTCTTCATCATTCCTCTTGCCACTGAGCTGATGATATAACAATCCTTCCATGAAGTTCCCAGGATATTGACCAGTTGAGGTTACCTCCAATATTGTAAAGACGTCTTTTCGTCAAAGCATATTAAGTGGTATTTGTCACTAAAACCAGTTTTTATATCTGACTTCTATTGTTTAGGAAAGGTATGGTTTCCATCATCAGCTCAGTTTCATGATGTGATGGTTCCTAAATGCAAATACCTGATTCAGTTATGAAAAGTAAACAGAAACAATATTCGTGCCCAATTTTCGAGGTTCTCTCTCAATTTTTTCAGGATCCCATGAACAAAACCCGATATCCTTGACATGGGACAATCCTTGAGGTATACCCTATCTAAGAAAAAAAGAATCATCAAAATCGGTTTATAAATAACGGAGTGAGGGCCGAACATACATACAGAAACGCTAAACGTGCCCACAATTTTCGAGGTTTTCTCTCAATTTTGTCAGGATTCCATTGTCAGATCCTGATTTCCTTGACATGGGACCACCCTTGAGGTGTACCCTATCTAACAAAAAAAGAATAATCAAAATCGGTTCATAAATGACGGAGTGAGGGCTGAACATACACAAAAAAAAAACATATATATGGTCGAATTGAGAACCTCCTCCTTTTTTTTCGTCGGTTAAAAATTGAGAATCACGTAAAAACTATAAAGCATATTTTTATGAAACCTTCACCGTTTTAAAGATAATTTAATTATTATCTTTAAGTATACGTGTTTTAGTATGATACCTGTTGTTTTATGTATAACTAGCTGTGCCCGCGACTTCGTTCGCGTGGTTGTCGAGAACAAAACAACGTCGTTTAGATAAGAGTATATCACCTTTTTGATGATTTAGATAAGAGTCCTGACTTTGGTATAGTTGATTACGTTAATGCTTCTCTATATACTATGTTAGCGGTGGAATTACCCGGAGCATATACAAAAAGGTTGTTTGGGTTGCTAACACGTGATAGAGAAACATAGAGTTGGCCGTGTGAAAAACAATCAAAAGTAAGGTCTACACCCGCAACGGATAACGTCTGGCCTTGGGCTTTATTAATAGTCATAGCGTAACAGAGGCTTACAGGAAATTGCACACGTTTGAAAGTAAACGGAAAATTATTGGGGATAATGGGTATCCTGGGAATGAAAACAACATCACCGGAGCCGCAACCTGTTAAGATTTCGGCTTCGATGACATTTCGTTGGAGATTTGTTACTCTCAACCGAGTTCCATTGCATAGTTTTGGTGGGCTTAAATTTCTGAGTAGAATGATTGGTACTCCGACTTTTAAATAAATTTTGTGTGCTGGAAGACCTGGTGTATTTAGAGAGTCTAAAAACTCTACTGGATAGTGGGTGGCATCTCCTTCTTCTAAAACCGTGTTAATAGATAAATATTCCCTACTTTCTCCAGAAACATGTACCAATATTTGAGAATTTATTGCTGCTGCTTGGTCGTTGCGAGGTGCCAAAATAGCTCGTTGGCATAGCCAAGCAGCGTCATGGTTCGAGATCTCTGATGGATCTCCGTATACAGAGGAAATGAGTTCCTGCTGTGAGGCAACAGAAGAACACAGGCTTTCGACTAAAGTTACTTTACCTCCTTCTTGAGTCGGGTATGTGCCGTTACCAATTTGAAGTAGTAAATTTGAGAAAACCTGCGCGTTTGCGTCACCTCCCAAATATGCTCGCATATTAAAGCTCAAATTAGTTAATATGACACTACGCCATAAAATAGAGCTCTTTAAACAGGCACCTATTTCATCGGCCCTCGTTCCTCTGGGTATTATAGGGAGTGTCTGCCTGAAGTCTCCACAGAATAGCACCGTTAAGCCTCCCATCGGTCGGTCATTTTGTCTTATATCTCGCAACGTTCTATCTACAGCTTCCACAGCTTTACGATTTGCCATCGTACACTCGTCCCAAACGATAAGGGCGCAATCGCGTAAAACCCTTGCTTTATCACTATTGCGAGACACGTTGCAAACAGGGTTTTCTGTGCGGTCCAAGTCGATTGGTATTTTAAATGTTGTATGTGCAGTTTTTCCTCCTGGTAATAAAGTGGCAGCTATTCCTGAGGAAGCGACGGCAAGGGCAATTTTGTTTTGGCTCCTTATTTGAGCCAAGATAACTTTAGTGAGGAAAGTTTTACCTGTTCCACCAGGTGCATCTAAAAACAGCATTTCTCCTAATGAATGTTCTACACTACAGCATACTCTATCAAAGATTTGACGTTGTTCTGTCGTCAAATTTGAACAGCCATTTCGCAATATTTCTGCTAACTCTTCGGGGTTGTAATTTATTTCAGATGTATACTCCCTATTAATTCGTTCCCCACCAACTGTCGGTGTCGGCAAGCCGTATTGACTGAGGGGGTTCCCTCCTATACTTGTAACTATATCTTGTATAGCCAGCAAAGCCCTATTATGGCAGCTTTCACGTACTTGGTCAGAAGTTTCACTATTTATATTTTGCTGTCTCAAAAAATCTTCGGCAAACGCGTCTTTATATTTTTGCCACAACTGCCCAGCGTCCGATAGGCCACAAAATGTCAACAAAATGGCAAATAAATGGCGCAAACGATGTGGACTATCACTGACGCATGCTTCGGCTAAAGCATCATCCCAATGCTGATCGCCATCTAATAAATGCCGTGCGCGGCAAGCAGCTTGAAATGTGGGATATTCTATATCGTCCACTTTGCGGAGCTCAGCAAAAGAAGTAGGTCCTCGCACTGTGTGAAGAAGAAGGCGTAAATAATAACACTCTGCATTATTTGGGTGCACCGTGTATACTCTTCCAATCACGTGTTCTTTAAAAATGCCGGACTCGCCTTCTACAGCAGTTCCACGTCTCCTGCGATTAAAAACACCTTGCTGCTTGTTATAAGTATAATAATGTGGCACTTCATTGTACAACAGAGACTTAGCGAAATTGTCTCTTTCGCAAAGGCGAAAGAATGCGAGCAAGGTGGTTTGTCTTGGGTTGTTCATTCTTTCTGCCACATTTTCTGGCTGAAAGTAAACTCGCTGCCCGCCTTCCAGGTGCACGTCAAGATGGATGACTGGCGGATACCTTTCATGAATAGGGAAACTCAAAATGCGCCAAACTGCCTCCGAAGAGCTTATGTATCGGCCAGATTGATACCTTGTCACTTCATCAAATTGGTTGTTATTTCTTAGTGCTATCATGGCTTGATCACTACCTTTATTAACATATTTACATATATATTTTATAGATTCGACGCTATTACAAATTTCAACATTAATGTGTGCTTGAAAAGCGTTTGACAAAACTGGAGAATACGGTACCACCCAACTATTATTTAGAATTATTTCTTGTCCACGGAATCTGACAGTAGCTGTGAAACCACCTTGTGACGGTGATCTTCGCTGGTATTGCGGATACCCATTTTCCCCAGCCATAGTTAGTTCTTTCAGTGCTCTGGGGTATTTTTTTGAGCATTGACCATCTTTCATGCACGGTGATTCCCTGTTTAAGAGGCCACATGGCCCGTGAACCATATGTGTTTTTACTATGTCATGCAAAATCGGATCTGCATTATAGTCCGGAAATTCTGCACTTATGACACTGTCTATAGCATCGGGACGAATTTTTTCTTCCAGCCACAGAAGAATGTGCGCGTGGGGTAAACCACGCTTTTGCCACTCGACGCTATACATAAAACAAAGAGTTGAACCGAAAACTTTCTCCTTTGTAAGTAGATTAATCAAGACTTTGAGTTTTAAATGAAAAATCCTAGCAATAATGTCATGTCTGTCGTATGACGCCTGTCCTGTGAGAAGTGCCTGGCAAATCTCCGTCCACTTTGGATTTGTTGTAAATGTTATAAAAAGGTCCGGCCGGCCGTATTTACGGACGTAACAAAAAGCATCTTGCGTTCGTTCGTGCATATACCGCGGACCGCCTGTGAAACTGGATGGCAAAATAACCAATCGACCCAAGTTTTCGACGTTATTATCTGATTGCATGGCGTCCCGCAAGTGCACGTATTCTTCAGCGCGTAACCGTCGCTGGTTAGTGCGAATATACACTAAACGTTCAGTTTCTATTTTTGCGTACATGTCCACAATAAATTGGCTGAACAAACCACGAAATCGTTGCAAATATACGAAACTGTTTTGCCTTATTTGTAAAAGGTAGGAATAGTATTGTTGAGCAGATATTTTTTTTTGATAATTAGTGACTCTCGTAGTAGGGTTCACTTGGTACAGCCCAAAATTGTACCCATCTTCACCATGACAATAAATTAGTGGATATTGCAGGGCGTCGTAAGCTCGGTGGGTTTCCAAAATGCGTTGAAGGCGATCGTCGCGTGTACGCAACACGATATCACGTCTCTCACACTCCTGGTCGACTAAAACAACTGCAACTTCATCTGCGACGGGTGCATTGTGTCTTCCACGGTGTTCACCCACAGGACGTCTATCGGCACTTATAACAATTTTGAAATCATTGCTGCCTTGTGGAATTGACTCCAATGCAGCTTTGAATTCACGAACGTACTGGTTAACGTGATGCAGCAATTCTTGAAGTTGACCCAAAAGCTCAGCATTGAGCTGGGGAAAATTGTGATTTCTAACATTGAGCTGTTGCGTGTAATCGGATACAAAATAAATTTGGAGAAATTTGGGTTCATTTTCTGGCAGCAAAGATCCAATAAGGTGATAAACTTGACCTTGTACTTTGAAGGTTGGCATGAACGGTCCTTCCGTTATTTGTTTTGCCCCAAAGGAAGTCATTTGGAAAGCACTGTTATATAAACGAATATTATCCAAAAAACGGTTCGACTGGGGATGATCGCCATTCAGGAGACTTTTAAGTAAGTGTGGTGGATCTTGGAAATTTGGAAGAACAATTTTTCCATTTGAGCAGCACATTCCATCTGTCTCTTTCCTCCATTTCAAAGCATGACAAAAATTACAAATTTCTCTCATGTCACCCACGAAAGTAAAGCCAGCATAATTAATTCTAGACGAATATGTGAACCCTGATTTTTCCCTATTGTCCCAAGGTAATAAAATATTTGCATCGTCATTTTCCATGGACTCATCAGCTCCGCTATTTGTTTCTCTATTCATATGGTATCGAGCTCGTTCTATTTCTAGGCGAGATTGACGTTGTTCTGCTGTTTCTGCTCGTCTTAGTTCATCTATTCTTTCCCTTTCAGATGCAAGATAACTTTCATTGTTTCTTTGTACACCTACATAGTTATGTCTAGCTATTTGTAATCGTTCTTCTCTTTGGGAGAGAGATTCAGACTCGCGCGAGAGAGCGTGTCGCTCTCGGTCAGATGACAGACGTGCTTGGCGTTCCTCGATACTCTCTTGAGAACGCAAAGTCGCGGTCCGAGTTCTTTGCGAACTTAAGCGCGACTCCCTTTCTGTGAAAGTCTCTGACTCGCGTGAGAGAGACTGGCGCTCCCGATCAGCAGACAGCCGAACTTCGCGTTCCTGGATATTCTCTTGAGAACGCAAAGTCGCGGTCCGAGTTCTTTGCGAACTTAAGCGCGACTCCCTTTCTGTGAAAGTCTCTGACTCGCGTGAGAGAGACTGGCGCTCCCGATCAGCAGACAGCCGAACTTCGCGTTCCTGGATATTCTCTTGAGAACGCAAAGTCGCGGTCCGAGTTCTTTGCGAACTTAAGCGCGACTCCCTTTCTGTGAATGTCTCTGACTCACGTGAGAGAGAGTGGCGCTCCCGATCAGCAGACAGCCGGTCTTCGCGTTCCTGGATACTCTCTTGAGACCGCAAAGTCGCGGTCCGTGTTCTTTGTGAACTTAAACGTGACTCCCTTTCGGTGAACGTTTCCGATTCACGTGAAAGAGCGATGTGCTCTCGGTTAGCAGATAACCGTGCTTCACGATCTTCTTCCGATTCCTGAGACCTACAAAGTCTCATCCTTTTCGCATTTCGGCTACGCAGCGAAAGGTTAGTTTTTTTTCTTTGAGGCATTTTCAAGGAAAATTAAAGCAATAAACAAAACTAACAACACTTATGACTGAATAGCCTACAAACTTAAAAGATCGGTGCGTCGAACAGTCTAGTGTGACAACGTATCGTCTGTTCGTGGTCGTGACTCAACGAATTGGCAACACTAACTTACTGTATAACGATTGGCACTATTGGATTCAAACTACGAAGTAAATCAAATACAATCTTTACTTCGTACTTCAAACCAATGACCAAAGTTGACCAAACGAAACCAATAAGATAAGCAAATACTTTTTTTTCGACCAATTTAGAAAATCGATAAACCAAGCAACCAAAGAACTTTTACGACACACGCAAGAACTTTTAAGACAACTAACGAAACCCAATTTGCCTAGTAAACACGGTGGACGTCATCCTCGCGCGGAAAATCTTAACACCGCGATTCAGAAAATGACGTCATTTGCACAACGCCATCTATCGGATTTAGATTTCAACTATCAACATTAGTTCTATTTTTAGTCTTAAGATGTCGTTGCAAGTACTATACTTAATTGCGTAACGTAATATTTTACTTCTTGAACTCACTAAATTAATCATATCTTTTGATAGAGTGAACCGATTTCGATGAAACAAAAACTAAGTTAATCCTCAAGTTGCGTATAATTTTTGTATATAAACATTGTCAGCATTGAATTCGTAGATTTTACGTGATGTGCGCACAAACAAACAGACAAACAGACAAAAATTTCAAAAATGATGGAAATGGGTTCTGTTACTTATCTTTTCACACGCTGGCTATTTTTTGTTTCAATTTCTTCAATGTACAAAAATGACTTTTCTACAGATTTATTATATGTATAGATAAATTAATAATGCGTCTAATTTCGGACAGCGCTCCTTGATGGGCGATTCCTATTACTGGATGGACATACGACGCGTTACGTGAGCTCAGCATAGAACACGCAAGCTAACCAACCACTCAAGGTCGTTTGCAGTTAATAGCACCTTAATTGTCTACCCACTAAAAATGACACAACATATAAATGTTAGAAGTTTTTAACGCGTAAGGCCCCTGCGTCGCCACCGTAGGTTTTTAATTGTGTCTGCTAATGAGGGACTTGACGCGTTGTCATAATGCTATTGACTATCGGGTTCTCGTTGCGTTTTTAAACATTATACCCTGCGTGTTTTGAGAATTGCTTTTATTTGTGAATACACTTTTAAGAGCTGAGATAATTATTTTGCATGAGTAAAACGGCGTTATATGGTATCGGTAATAAAATGTTATTATTATGTTTAGACGTTTAATATGTTTAATTAATCCACATGTTATTGGTTGTTGTTTTTTGTAACAATATTTTATTATTGTTCACAGAGAAGAATTGTGCAATTGAGGGTCCATCGTTAGGCAGATTCGGAAAGCATTGATCGTTGCCAACCGGTACCAAAGGCTGGATTTGCATACACAGATGCGCGGTACCGTGATATAGTTGCTACGCATATTCTCGCTACTCGTTCCACGGCGACTAAACATGACGTGACATAACAAACTGACAGACAGACAACACGTGTAAAATGTCGTAGGCCAGCCAAGAAAAATTTAGGATTGGGTTCAGAATTCGGTCGCCTGAATTTGAGGATTCTGTCACTCTAGGCCCCAGGGGACTTGTTTCAAGCGCTCCCAAGCAATTTTTGCTGCCGGAGCTGCCTGACAGATACTCACAGGCAAAACTGGGTATGCTTCGGAAGAGAATATTTGATAAGTGCAATAATTATAGTTATATTTGTTGTTATTGTGTTTATGTTTTAAGTCAGACAAGGACGGTCGCAAAATATTGTGGCGAAATGGTGGCGTTATAATTAAAAAATATTCTTCCATGCAGGTCTAGTGACCGCATTACTTTGGGATATTGGGGATGGATGTCATCAATGGGTGGGGTCCCGGTGAATTTGTGCAATCGGCTAATAATAAAAATATCAGGAGGTAATTAAATTTGTTACAGGTGTGTGATGTGACGTTTATTCATATCATTAATAAATAAATTACCCACTTCAATATGAAAAATAACGTTAATTCGTGTCCGACTTAGAATACTCGTATTAGTTATGCACAAATTTTTATAATTTTAAAAAACCTAGTCAATAAATGTTGTTGATTTCTTATTCCAAATTGTTAAATTTTTACTTCCATATATTTTTCCTCGAATAATGTTCTTATTATCAGGTAAATTACAAAAATAAAAATTCAACAAAATGAAAATAATTTTTTTAATAATGGAAAAAGTTGACACTACCGGTGAGGCAAAAGTCTGGGACGTTTTGTTTAACAGTCCAGCTGCCCTACCATGACGTTTTAAAACCATCGTCTTTTCGGTGAGAGAGAGAGACGTCGTTATACAGGACGAATAGCACTATTCCTTTCTCTTACCGAAAAGATGATGGTTTTAAGACGTCATGGTAGGGCTGCACAGTGCTTGTGTGCCTTAGCCGTTTGAACCGATTCCTTTTTAAGGTTCCGTACCCGAAGGGTCCAAACGGAGCCCTATTGTTGTCACTTACGTACCCGTCCGTCGTCTGTCGCAAAATTTTGTTACAAAGAATTTTTTAACTTCCCATTGACCTATGAACTTGAAATTTGGTGGTAATGTTTATTATTACGTATAATTTACTAAAAAATACCAATTTTTGGTACGGAACCCTTAATGTGCGAAATCCTACACGCACTTGGCCAGTTTTTTTTTTTTGGCGTTGGAAATGACTTTTCCCGCTCTGGGTGGAGCGGACGGGCGTATCAGACTTTTACTGACTAAAACCCAACCCTGGTCCTTCAGTTGCCTGAATCTCTCAATGCCTCTGTTTCGGATTTATTTGCGACCCCTAACATTGCTAACTTTATTTCATGTAACAGCCTGGCCACGGGACATTCGCTGCAGCGAATATTCGCGCGGTGCGACCAGCGAAGCGTCTGGCGACTAAAACAAATGAATGAAAATGTACTAATCATGCCACGCGTATGACGCGTAGCGGTGACCGGTAAAATTTGCCAAGCGAATCGCAAGAGCGTCTGGCGGCGCGGCGGGCGGTAGACGCGGCGAATAGTGCAGGAACCAGGCTGATTAGAAATAATTTTATTTTTGATGAGTCAATGTCATATAATTTAGACTACTTATTCAAATAAATAACATAATTGTCTAAATATGTGTCCTTAAATCATTAGATATTTTATATACCTACATACATTATGTCGTATGTAGTGTACTACATACCTTAACGTCAAAAACAATTTTTCTGCAGCACTTAAAACCCTATCTGCATTTACCGTTTTCTCCAGTTCTGATTGTAAATCTATAAGAATACAGCATGTAACAAAAACCCTGTCCGATCCTGAAGGGTATTACTTGGTCTCGTACTGCGTACACATATACGTAATCATTTAATGGATACGAGATAATTATTTTTACCCAATGAAAATAATTAATTTAAAAAATAAATAAAAACTTATCAAAAGCAACACTGAGCGCTCGACAAAGTTCATCTACTGTTTCGTTTGAAAGATGCCGCCTGAGCGAGACAGAAAGCCTACAGCGCGGCTAGTGCAGGGCGGTATCGTTTGAAATAAAAATAGATAAAAATTAAAAGAATTCGCCGGCCGGTGGAGTGTTGTCAACTTATGAAAATTTGCCATATTTAGTGTTAAATTTCGCATATTTTATAAAAATAAAAAATGTATAACTTTTGGTTTTTCTACTTTCCAAGCAATATCGAGATTGATAATGACATTTCGCTCTCGGTCTATACTGGTCGCGGCGACGAACGTTACTGCCCGTGGCGTGGCCAGCAAACTGTGCCGCGTGAATTGACGCCCCGTTAGACGCACCGGCGCGCCGGTCGCGTCGCTCGTTTCCGTGGCCAGGCTGTAATATATGAGAGTGACGCCTACTGTAGGCGTCACTCTATGAATGCGATGTGCACATACCTAACAGAAAACAAGTATACAAGAAGAAATTCAAGTGCAACTATTGTAGAGCAAGCGGACATAGAGTAAAGCAATGCAAGAAATGGATTACGGGTGGTAGACCCCCAAAATCTCCAAAGGAATCCACATCAAATGCTGCTATATTGTCAAGTTTAGGTTTATCTTTTGGTGAGAATAATGATAAAGACTCATGGTACAATGGAGCAATAATCCACGTAACCAAGAGGAGATCAGTATGTATTTTTCGAGTAGGTACTTTAGCGAATCTCACAGAGTACCTAATGACAGCAAATGGTGAAAATATTGAACCTATCGTTAAGGGCTCAATACAAGTTAAAGCTGACATTTATGGCCACAACGAAACAATTACGCTCACAAATGCTTGGTATGTTCCCTGCATACGAAGAAAGTTGTTCTCAGTGCTAATCGCACAAGATTTTTGTGAGAATAGCTTCTTTAAATCAAATACTCGGTCATGTTTATTTAAGGTTGACGGTAAAACAAAGTTTTTCGGCAGGTATTCGGGACAAGTACTTATGGAGGTTTGAAGTACAAATTTAAAATACAAGTAATTAGTTAATCACACCAAAAGTGGAGATTAACCAACTATCGTAACAGTTACTAACACTTCAATTGTACCATGAACGTTTTGGACACCAAAACAAGACATGTCAAACAAGTTATGCAAAGAGAATTTGCTATGCAATTCAAATCCGAAAATAACAAAGAAGTTTACGAAGGTTGCGTTTATGGGAAAGCCCACAAGAGGTTTGGGACCAGAGACTAAAACTACAAGACTGGGAGAGCTAATACACACTGATGTGTGTGGAACTTTTGTACATTCGATATCGAAAGTTTTTAAACCTACTTTGTTATATTCAAAGATCAGGACACGTTATTCAAGAATCGAATGATACGACAATGGAGGCGAATTTAACAATGAACAAGTTTGTTGAGATGGCAAGAGCACTAACTTATACACGCTCATGATGAGATATCTAAAGGTTTATGGGCTGAATTATAGCAAGCTTCAGTCAGTGTAGATATTAAATCGTACGGGACTCACTCCAAATGATGAATAGTCACCGTATGAGTTATGGTACAATAACAAACCCAAAATAAATCATCTCAGAATCATTGCTTGTGTATGCTACGTGATGTCCCAAAACAAAAGAGAAATAAGCTGGATAAAAACTTTTTAACAAAAAAATTAACCGACGAAAAAGAACTAAAAAGCAAGAAATAAATAGACCTTTTAAGTCTTGAGTATTGAGCTTATACTTATAATATCAAATTTAATATGACCAAGACGTTGTCCAAGTTATTATTTTGTTATGGAAGAGCGGAGTCTTCTAACACAGGCATTGTTTGCTTAAAAGAAGGCTCCAATCACAAACTAATTGTTGTAAACTTGTTAAAGAAAAATAAACAATTTGAATTTGAATATAAACTAATTTTGAGTCGGCGCCAAACAACAATCTGATTAATCATCTAAATTTTATTTGTACGTAGAAATGAAATAGGCTCTACGTAGGTAATTAATCATTTTACAATTTGGCGCCGACTCAAAATTAGTTTATATTAACTTTGATATTATAAGTATAAGCTCAATACTAAAGACTTAAAAGGTCTATTTATTTCTTGCTTTTTAGTTCTTTTTCATCGGTTAATTTTTTTGTTAAAGTTTTTTATTTTATGATTTTTTTGTAGCTCGCGTCATCTTTTAATACTCTGAACATTCAGAGGCTAATTTCTAATCTTTTATCATTCCTCTTGCCACTGAGCTGATGATGTAACCATCCTTCCTAGAGGATCCCAGGATAATTGACCAATTGAGGTTACCTCCAATATTGTAAAGACGTCTTTTCTTCAAAGCATATCTGTCACTAAAACCACAATTCTTATATCTAACTTCGAATTGTTTAGCAAAGGTATAGTTTCCATCATCATCTCAACTTCATGATGTGATGATTCCTAATCGCAAATACCTGATAAGTTATGAAAAGTAAACAGAAACACTATTGTGCTCTCAATTTTCGAGAGTTTTTCTCAATTTTATCAGGATGCCCTCATCATATCCTGGTTTCCTTAACATGGAACCTTTGAGATATACCCTACCTAACAAAAAAATAATTATCAAAATCGGTTCATAACAAACGGAGTGAGGGCTGAACATACAAGCAGAAACACTATTCATGCTTACAATTTTCGAGGGTTTCTCTCAATTTTATCTGGATTCCATCATCAGATCCTGACTTTCATGACATGAAACCGCCCTTGAAGTATACCCTATCCAACAAAAAAAGAATTATCAAAATCGGTTCATAACTAACGGAGTGAGGGCTTAACATACAAGCAGAAACACTATTCGTGCCCACAATTTTCGAGGGTTTCTCTCAATTTTATCAGGATTCCATCATCAGATCCTGACTTCCTTGACACGGGACCACTCTTGAGGTATATCCTATCCAACAAAAAAAGAATTATCAAAATCGGTTCATAAATAACGGAGTGAGGGCTGAATATACACAAAAAAAAAAATATAGTATATACGGTCGAATTGAGAACCTCCTCCTTTTTATTTCGTCGGTTAAAAAAGCACAAAGAATTTTTTATAGAATATGACGGTGGTGATGGGTATCGAGTTTTAAATTGTTGCGTTCCAGAGATTTAACATTTGAAGAAGTACCTCTGTTTGACCGAGACATACCTGTTAGTGAGGATCTGAAATTAACAAGAATACCTACTTCTTCCATAGATGATCAACCAAACTTCGAAGTACTTAATCAAAGTGATGATCACTTGCAAGAATGACAAGAAGAAGATACTTGGTTTGAAACAGATGAAAGTAATGTTGGAGAACGACAAGACGAAGACACTCAAACTGTTGAAGGTAACAGTCGTGTACTTCGTGATCGGAGTCAAATTAGACCTCCAGAAAGATTTAATTTTGAACAATTCATCAGTCAAGTCATTGCTGTTCCAGAACCATCTATATATATATCGAGAAGGCATGCAAAATACTGAAAAAGAGAAGTGGGTTGAGTCTATGAATAATGAGGTAATTTCTCTAAAAGATAATGAGACATGGAAACTGACACAGTTACCAAATAACAGAAAAGCGCTTAACAACAAATGAGTATTAAAGGTAAAGAAGAATGGCTCGATTGACAAGTTAAAAGCGAGACTAGTTGCTGTTGGCTATTCACAGAAAACTTTTTTACAAAAAAAATAAAACAATCGACTTCCAAAAAAAAAAAAACACAAAAAATTTAAAAATAACATTAATTTCGGAAGTTGGTGTTTGTATTATATTCGTTCGTTATTTGACACCGACTTCCGAAATTAAAGATTGCACTGCAGCGGGGTCGGCCACCGTTGTCTCCGGGTTATTTGTAGGGGGAGTGGTCTCCCCTGCTTCTACTATCTGGTTCGTGCTGGTGTTTCTAATTTATCAATTAAATTTTTATACAATTTGTTTAGCCAAATTATTTCATGGCATGCCTCACTGGCAGCTACTATTTCTGCTTCTGTGGATGACAGAGCAACAGGTTTGCTTCATACTTCTCCAGGAGATTGCTGATCCAGCGAACATGCATATCAATCTGCTAGTAGAACAACAACTGAAGTTATCGCCTCCATGATCGGCTTTACTGTAACATAATTATGAGTAATTTCTCATTCATTTTAAATTCTAGACCAGTCTTGATTTTTCCTTTGAGGTAACAAAAGATTCTCTTCCCTTGTTCGTATTAGTAGGGTTATCTAAAGTTTTTGATCCCACCATGAGATAAGCGGAGCCAATGCTCCCACAGCTTGTCTATAGGGTAGTGTCACAGATCTCTTTCGCCAACATTTTTACAGGAATATCTAATATCTGCTATTGGTATTCCAACAGAGAAAGGTGTGCCTGGGAAGAATGTGCTGTTGATCCGAGCGATGTACAGTCGATGCAGTACCCAAGTCCCCATTTCCCCAACACAACCCAAGTCTGCAGTGGGCACCACTGACAGTTTCATTGACTGAGACAGTTTGATTGAGACTGCTTCCCATTCCCTCTCGCCCCGTACCATGGCCTGGACCAGGGCCGGGCGCGAGAGGTCGCTGCCGCCGATCGCCTCCACAAGGACACGGCGGGGCTCCGCCCAAGCGGGGCAGATCTCCACCGTGTTCTCCACCATGTCCTCTGGGATCATTGTATCCCTCAGGTGGTTGCATGTATATCTCTTCCTACGCCTTGCCATAAATAGGAAAGCTTTTGAGACGTCGAATTGTTTCAGCCATGGAATAGAAAAACAGTGGAAGTGCCCCTTGGGTATCGCGCGCGTGTCATGAATAAGCGGAGATGTTCAACATTAGTTCATTCGCTGCCAGACGCTTGTAGTGATATGTCGTCTCTGAAATACGTCAATTATTAGAAATTGTCTTGTTGTGCGGTTTTGACATGCAAAAATAATAGCATAAAAAAAATTATCTTGTGGAGGTGTATCATACATAACACCGGTAAATATTAAACATGGTGATTTTTTAATATATTTGAATTGAATGAAAATACCACATATTATTACATCAATGCAAACTAAAAACAACCTTATAATTATTTGTGCAAAGTCTAAATCTGCTTGGTTGCCAGTTGGAAAATCATAATATAAATTCTAGTAACTTCGACACTACTCAATTAGGGACGGGACACATCCATAAAGTAGATCGGTATCGATATTTTACAATAAATGAGTATGTACGAAACGACACTTACGCAAGGAAGATGATGAAGACTTACACGAAATTATTGATCTGCATCTATCCGATTTTAGCAAGAAAACAATAGCTCACATAGCTGGCATAACAAGAAAAATAAGTGCGTTATTTGCGTTGGTACTTTTAGTACTTAATAGAAATAAAAACAACAATTACATAGATTTATAATTAAGGGTAACTACGGATTAAGGGGGGTTATGATACCCATCAGAAGATTTCATTAAGATATGCTAGACGTCCAAAGTATTTTTAAAAGACTGTCACATATTTAATAAAGATACTCGTAATATCATATCTAAAATAATGCGCCAATTTATTGGGTCGTCGATATTCCAAAATCGTCAATAAATATTTTAAGTCTTATCTACTATAATTTTATTTAACGTAGACCTTTTAAAGACAATCAACTTTTTCAGTAGGTACTTAAGGCGCTATTATATGCCAACGGCCTTGAGTGGTTAGCTAGCGTGTTCTGTGCTAAGCTCACGCAACGCGTCGTACGCCCACCTAGTAATAGGACTCGTCCATCAAGGAGCACATTATTAATTTATTATACATAAAACAACAAGTCTTATAATAAAACACGAATACTAAAAGTTTCATAAATAAATTATCTTTAAAATGGTGAAAGTTTCATAAAATTACGCTTAATAGTTTTTGCGTGATTCTCAATTTTTCGTCCTCGTTAGACATAACAAGTTAATTACACTACGTTATAAAATAATTTATCAAATTACGAAGAAAATTGTCTAAAGTAACATATACTTTTTCAAGGAAATAAGACTAGTCGTTTAGACGTGGTGATCAATTAAAAATCATAAGAAACCGTATATCTGCGCCTTAAAAGATTTGTATGATGTTAATAATTATTACTTTGCACATCCAAATAAAATTTACATCGATATTGAAATATCGATATCTATCTACATCTCTCGCTGAGTGGCAAAAGATATAACATGTGCATGCGAATACGACATCTATTAAAGGAGTTAGCGTTATAAATATAATATTTTGATTTAAGCGCCCTATAGCGTTGGGTAGCTGAACTCGTTGTAAATTACTCAAATTTAGTTTGCTGGATGATAAACGTCTTTATTGATTGTGACATGTAAAATTATAACAACTTTCATTTGTTCAGTAAAACTTTGAAAAATCATCTATTTATTGCTATCGAAAAATAAGTCTTATTATTATTTTTCGATAGCAATAAATAGATGATTTTTCAAAGTTGCATTTGTAATTTGTAGCCAATTATATAACGGTTTTTTATGTGTGTAATGTGCAATTTAATTTGCAAATGTGTGAGTTTGGCGACACTGGTTCTTGTGCTAAGACAGTGTAGGGCACTTTCACTGTTTTTTCTTTTCTGTGGTTTCAGCGATAAACCTTCATTTGCGGCTATGCCTATTAATACTCGAATCGTGCTTAGTTTCGCAACAAGGCTATATGTCTTGTGGTACTCTATTCCTTTTTTTTAACCAACTTAGAAAAAAGAGGAGGTTCTATGTTCGACTGTATACGTATGTTTTTTTTTGTATGTCCACCGATTTCTCTGTCAGTTCTGGACCGATTTTCAAAATTATTTTTTTGTCCGAATGAATATACTCCCGAGGTAGTCCCATATAAATTTTATCGAAATTGCTTCAGCGCTTTTTGGAAAACTGATCAAAAACGAAAAATATGTAAACGTAGATGACGTTTTGGTTTCCTCCAATTATGAGTATGTTTAAATACCACGTTCCATGTTATTGGGGTCTTAAGTTCTGGGGTATAACAACTAAAAAGTGAAAAATAAAAAACATTTTTACAAAAAAAATAAAACAATCGACTTCCAAAAAAAAAAAACACAAAAAATTTAAAAATAACATTAATTTCGGAAGTTGGTGTTTGTATTATATTCGTTCGTTATTTGACACCGACTTCCGAAATTAAAGATATTTTTAAATTTTTTGTGTTTTTTTTTTTTGGAAGTCGATTGTTTTATTTTTTTTGTAAAAATGTTTTTTATTTTTCACTTTTTAGTTGTTATACCCCAGAACTTAAGACCCCAATAACATGGAACGTGGTATTTAAACATACTCATAATTGGAGGAAACCAAAACGTCATCTACGTTTACATATTTTTCGTTTTTGATCAGTTTTCCAAAAAGCGCTGAAGCAATTTCGATAAAATTTATATGGGACTACCTCGGGAGTATATTCATTCGGACAAAAAAATAATTTTGAAAATCGGTCCAGAACTGACAGAGAAATCGGTGGACATACAAAAAAAAACATACGTATACAGTCGAACATAGAACCTCCTCTTTTTTCTAAGTTGGTTAAAAAAAAGGAATAGAGTACCACAAGACATATAGCCTTGTTGCGAAACTAAGCACGATTCGAGTATTAATAGGCATAGCCGCAAATGAAGGTTTATCGCTGAAACCACAGAAAAGAAAAAACAGTGAAAGTGCCCTACACTGTCTTAGCACAAGAACCAGTGTCGCCAAACTCACACATTTGCAAATTAAATTGCACATTACACACATAAAAAACCGTTATATAATTGGCTA
Source organism: Polia nebulosa (assembly GCA_951329385.1). Taxonomy (NCBI): domain Eukaryota; kingdom Metazoa; phylum Arthropoda; class Insecta; order Lepidoptera; family Noctuidae; genus Polia; species Polia nebulosa. Next base: position 15,133,802 of record OX589604.1, read on the forward strand.
CAAATTACAAATGCAACTTTGAAAAATCATCTATTTATTGCTATCGAAAAATAATAATAAGACTTATTTTTCGATAGCAATAAATAGATGATTTTTCAAAGTTTTACTGAACAAATGAAAGTTGTTATAATTTTACATGTCACAATCAATAAAGACGTTTATCATCCAGCAAACTAAATTTGAGTAATTTACAACGAGTTCAGCTACCCAACGCTATAGGGCGCTTAAATCAAAATATTATATTTATAACGCTAACTCCTTTAATAGATGTCGTATTCGCATGCACATGTTATATCTTTTGCCACTCAGCGAGAGATGTAGATAGATATCGATATTTCAATATCGATGTAAATTTTATTTGGATGTGCAAAGTAATAATTATTAACATCATACAAATCTTTTAAGGCGCAGATATACGGTTTCTTATGATTTTTAATTGATCACCACGTCTAAACGACTAGTCTTATTTCCTTGAAAAAGTATATGTTACTTTAGACAATTTTCTTCGTAATTTGATAAATTATTTTATAACGTAGTGTAATTAACTTGTTATGTCTAACGAGGACGAAAAATTGAGAATCACGCAAAAACTATTAAGCGTAATTTTATGAAACTTTCACCATTTTAAAGATAATTTATTTATGAAACTTTTAGTATTCGTGTTTTATTATAAGACTTGTTGTTTTATGTATAATAAATTAATAATGTGCTCCTTGATGGACGAGTCCTATTACTAGGTGGGCGTACGACGCGTTGCGTGAGCTTAGCACAGAACACGCTAGCTAACCACTCAAGGCCGTTGGCATATAATAGCGCCTTAAGTACCTACTGAAAAAGTTGATTGTCTTTAAAAGGTCTACGTTAAATAAAATTATAGTAGATAAGACTTAAAATATTTATTGACGATTTTGGAATATCGACGACCCAATAAATTGGCGCATTATTTTAGATATGATATTACGAGTATCTTTATTAAATATGTGACAGTCTTTTAAAAATACTTTGGACGTCTAGCATATCTTAATGAAATCTTCTGATGGGTATCATAACCCCCCTTAATCCGTAGTTACCCTTAATTATAAATCTATGTAATTGTTGTTTTTATTTCTATTAAGTACTAAAAGTACCAACGCAAATAACGCACTTATTTTTCTTGTTATGCCAGCTATGTGAGCTATTGTTTTCTTGCTAAAATCGGATAGATGCAGATCAATAATTTCGTGTAAGTCTTCATCATCTTCCTTGCGTAAGTGTCGTTTCGTACATACTCATTTATTGTAAAATATCGATACCGATCTACTTTATGGATGTGTCCCGTCCCTAATTGAGTAGTGTCGAAGTTACTAGAATTTATATTATGATTTTCCAACTGGCAACCAAGCAGATTTAGACTTTGCACAAATAATTATAAGGTTGTTTTTAGTTTGCATTGATGTAATAATATGTGGTATTTTCATTCAATTCAAATATATTAAAAAATCACCATGTTTAATATTTACCGGTGTTATGTATGATACACCTCCACAAGATAATTTTTTTTATGCTATTATTTTTGCATGTCAAAACCGCACAACAAGACAATTTCTAATAATTGACGTATTTCAGAGACGACATATCACTACAAGCGTCTGGCAGCGAATGAACTAATGTTGAACATCTCCGCTTATTCATGACACGCGCGCGATACCCAAGGGGCACTTCCACTGTTTTTCTATTCCATGGCTGAAACAATTCGACGTCTCAAAAGCTTTCCTATTTATGGCAAGGCGTAGGAAGAGATATACATGCAACCACCTGAGGGATACAATGATCCCAGAGGACATGGTGGAGAACACGGTGGAGATCTGCCCCGCTTGGGCGGAGCCCCGCCGTGTCCTTGTGGAGGCGATCGGCGGCAGCGACCTCTCGCGCCCGGCCCTGGTCCAGGCCATGGTACGGGGCGAGAGGGAATGGGAAGCAGTCTCAATCAAACTGTCTCAGTCAATGAAACTGTCAGTGGTGCCCACTGCAGACTTGGGTTGTGTTGGGGAAATGGGGACTTGGGTACTGCATCGACTGTACATCGCTCGGATCAACAGCACATTCTTCCCAGGCACACCTTTCTCTGTTGGAATACCAATAGCAGATATTAGATATTCCTGTAAAAATGTTGGCGAAAGAGATCTGTGACACTACCCTATAGACAAGCTGTGGGAGCATTGGCTCCGCTTATCTCATGGTGGGATCAAAAACTTTAGATAACCCTACTAATACGAACAAGGGAAGAGAATCTTTTGTTACCTCAAAGGAAAAATCAAGACTGGTCTAGAATTTAAAATGAATGAGAAATTACTCATAATTATGTTACAGTAAAGCCGATCATGGAGGCGATAACTTCAGTTGTTGTTCTACTAGCAGATTGATATGCATGTTCGCTGGATCAGCAATCTCCTGGAGAAGTATGAAGCAAACCTGTTGCTCTGTCATCCACAGAAGCAGAAATAGTAGCTGCCAGTGAGGCATGCCATGAAATAATTTGGCTAAACAAATTGTATAAAAATTTAATTGATAAATTAGAAACACCAGCACGAACCAGATAGTAGAAGCAGGGGAGACCACTCCCCCTACAAATAACCCGGAGACAACGGTGGCCGACCCCGCTGCAGTGGTGGAGTCGGCTGCCCCTGACGCCGCTGTGGGTGCCGTCCCTCTGTCGGGCGGGGAGCTCGACGACTGTGTGTTGTCCCCGGCTTCTGGCCCGGGGGAGGATGGCTTCGACGAGGGCGACCTGTTTGCCGGGCTGCGACTGGAGGGTGACGAGGAGGATCCCACCTGCGATGGCGTCCCGTTCGTTGGCCAGTAAAGTTGTGCAGGCAAACCTCCACCACAGTCAGACCGCGACGGCTCAACTGCGCAAGTGGCTGGAGGTGCAACATACGGCCATTGCCCTGATCCAGGAGCCGTGGATTAGGGGTGGTCAAATACGAGGACTCTCCAATCTTGGTGGTAAGCTCCTTGTTACTATGGACCACGATCACCCTAGATCGTGTATCTATGTCACAGGTAACCTTAAAGCACAGCTCTTAAATGACTTCTGTTGCAGAGATGTCTCTGCAGCAAGGCTGACGATGCAGCGCGGTGAGGAGGAGATGGTTATTGTTTTCGCCTCAGTGTATATGCCTGAGGCGGAGGAACCGCCCCCTCACGACCTGGTCCGCCTCGTTACTCACTGCGAGAGTAGCGGAGTTGAGGTGATGATAGGGGCTGACGCAAACGCACATCACCCTTTGTGGGGTATGGACTCGGAAAATGCAAGAGGTAAGGCGCTAGTGGACTACTTGTTCACAACTAACTTATCCCTATTAAACACAGGCTCCGAACCGACGTTCGTAACCAGACGCAGCCGTACAATCATAGACCTTACTCTGGCAACAGAAGGCGCAGCGGGACTCGCAACTGGGTGGCAAGTTTCCAAGGAGGCCTCCTGCTCAGATCATAGGTGGATCCGCTTTGACGTACAGGTCAGTGTACCGCCTAAACCACCGCGGCGTAATCCGCGCAACACGGACAGAATCGTATACAAACGCAGCCTAAGCTCCAAGCTGGAAGCACCATGCGATTCGCGATGTATGCGAGTAAGAGGTGGGGCCTATCTCCCAAAATTATACTCTGGCTGTATAGTGCAGTAATTCGGCCCATGATCACTTATGGTGCCGTGGTGTGGTGGCCCCGCACCAAGCTAGTCACAGCCGTCAACAAACTACAACACATGCAAAGGCTGGCCTGCATGGCAACCACAGGCTGCATGAGGACCACTCCAACGGCAGCGCTTGAAGCCTGCTTTGCCTCCCACCGCTTCATCTGTTTATTCAGCAGGAGGCGACGATGGCCGCGATACGCCTTAAAACACTGGATCTCTGGGGTAAGAGAGAAACTCAACACACCGCTCTGCTCATGGGACTAAACAACGATCTCCCAATAACTAGAGCAATTAACGACCGGATACCCAAGCAATTTGTCTTTGACAAAAAATACAAGATCCAATTGCACGAGGACCACCGCTGTGAGGGGCTGTGCCCCGCAGAACTACGGATCTTCACTGATAGATCCAAAACAGGTACTGGCACGGGTGCGGGGATCTTCTCGGAGGACCTCAATATCCATATAGCCACACCACTGGAGGTCCATAACACAGTCTTCCAAGCAGAGTGCTTGGGAATTTCCCTGGCAGCCTCAGCCATCCTAGCTAGGGATGTTAAGGACCACTTGGTACGTATACTCTCGGACAGCATGGCAGTCCTACAAGCGCTAAACAGCCAGACAGTTAACTCTGGGCTGATATGCGAGTGTCACCAACGCCTAAATCAGGTAGGTAAACACAACAAAGTAACCATTCAATGGATTAAAGGACACAGCGATTCCCGTGGCAACGAATACAGCGAACGAACTCGCCAGAAAGGGGTCGAGTATGGCAGCGATAGGACCTGAACCCATTGTGCCTCTCCCCTTTGGATACTTACGCAATCTGGTAAGGAAACGCACCAGAGATCAACACAACAAGCTATGGGCTGAACATAGCGAGTGTAGGCAGGCCAAGGAGGCACTCCCCTCCATTAATGACCGCTTCACAAAGCAAGCCCTACGACTGACCAAACTTCAGTTGCAGAAAGTCACGGCCGTTGTAACTGGCCATGGGTCTTTTAATAAGCATCTCTCTGTCATAGGAGTCACAGACAGTCCACTCTGCAGAGCCTGCATGGAGGAGGACGAGACAGCGGCCCATCTGCTGCTATGCTGCCCAGTAGTTGCTGCATACAGGGCAAAATACTTCGGACATCCAGGTAACCTAAGCGGGATGGTCAGTAACACCAGGGTGCTACTGGCCTTCCTCGAGGAGCTGGGGTGGATCGAATGACAATGCAGTCCCACCTGTACGCAAAATACGCGCCTTGGGCGTGGAGTTGCGGAAACCAGCCCGACATACATACATACATACATACATACAAACACCAGTACTACTCATTGATAATGAGTCTGCAATAAAACTAGCTTAAAATCCGCCTTACGAATATCAATGGAAGATAAAGGACATCAAGCTAAGACATTACTATGTAAGGCAATGTGTGTCTGAAGGAGATATCCAAATTGAGCAAGCTACGCAAGAACAATTAGCTGACATCTTTACAAAGCCATTATTCAAACCAAGATTGGTAAAGCTTTGCGAAGACTTGGATTTGAAAAAGAAGAGGGAATGTTAGGAAAGCACTTCCAGCATTATTTTATAAAGTCTTACATTTTAGATGTTGTGGTTGCTAGGTTACACTTGTTACTTTGACATTCTATGTTGCACGCAATATATATTTTTACTAAACCAAATTTCCACGGCGTTTACTTTAGTAAAACATAATTATATTTTAGTTAGATATTATTTTACCATAAAACACGAAAACAAACATTTTGATCAGCATTCAAAATCTGTAGTGTATAACAAAGTATGTGCCCCTTTCTGAATCCTTGGATACTTTACCAAATAATAACCCAGAAATTCTAATTTGATTATATCAAGCCACTAAGTTGGTGAAAGATTCTCTTATAACAATTAATGAACTTCAAGACAATGAGTCACTTACACTAGTTGATGCTTCGTCTTGTTTTGTTTTTAATGCACCAGCATAATTCAGTTTTTGTTTTGATGAACTTGCAGTTACCAAGGGAGAACTTGGATTGATTTCTTTAACCTCATTCTCAATTAACTGCATTGAATCCTCCATATCAATATGATTATAGGTCATGGGGACATTTTTCGCACTCAATATATCAACTTTCAAAGGAATTTTTAATGCTTCCAGACATGCCTTGGCCATTTCAGCTTCTCGGTTTATAATTTTTTCCTCAACATACTTGTTATAAGTAGCTTGTAATTCAAGTGAGTGTTTGTCTGATAAAATGGTAGCCATTTGCTTGATTTCTGCTTCTAATTCTCTGATTGTGCACTCAGTTTTAGCAGCCATTTTAGCTTCTTTAACAAGTCCCACATCCACAATTTCTTGAATAAGTAATATTGCATCAGATGTGTTATTGCTTAGAACATTACTATTTACGATCTTATTGAATATACTATGTGGCGACAATCTAGGTGATTTCTTGTATCCAGTGTATTTTTCACCTAAATTTGCTGTTACGTCTTCAATGTATTCATACATATCAAAACAGTTAATTTTTCCAAATCTGTACATAAATGTGTGTGTAGATCCAGCAGATGATAATTTGTTTGACAAATTACATGTTACAAAATTCTTCTTTCCATGATACTTTTCAAAGTATTTTTGCAATCCCTTTGATATTAATTTATCTCTAAAAGTAGGTTTGATGTTGGTATTCTTTCGATATTTATACCAGCCAACAATTTCATTAGCAGTGCTAGATAGCAAATCAGAGAGGACATCTTCCTTTATTCGTCCAGTAGGAAAATAAAACAGTGATACTGATGGTAGCGGGAGCACAGTTCTGATTTCTATTTGAGTATCTAAGCGGGCATTATCACTCTGTGAATCCGAAATGTGATTGGTTATTTCTGAATTTACTTCGCCGATTAGGAAACCTTCCTGAAAGTCAAACACGTGAGTTAATGGGGCTGGTAAAACCAATATCATAACGCATTGATAATAGAGTAAAATAAATATGTTACCTGACTATTAGCCGAGTTTACACACTCATAAAACAGAAATGACAGAGCGGTACCACTCAATAACACTTTTTCTGTGTAAGCCATCGCTACATTTGCCGTTTTTATACAAATAGTTCTCGACACTGAATAGTATAGAATGTGAATTATATTATAGGATGCTTAATTTATTTTATTTTTAATGTATTTACAAAATTGTTAGATGCCCGCACACAAAAATTGACGATTTGACGTGACTGAAAATGTCAAGTCAATTTTTTTTTTATTATTATCCCTTATGGGAAGGCGAAAGTCTTTTGACCATATTGCCTAGGCTTACGTAGTGTATTTATACTTTTTTCCATTATAATGCAGATGTAACACATTCTAATGTTTTTTGCAGCATTTGGCAACAAATGTGTCGAGTCAGCCTTCTCGCCAAACTTCGCTGAGGTAGTTAATACTACATTAAAATTCTCAGCTCCATTTTCCCGAGATCGCGCCTATTTCAATGATTCCACATATTCTCCATTTGCGTTGACACTTGAGACACAAAACTACAACAATTTTACATCACAATATCCACTAGGAATCAATAAACGACTAATGAAAACAGCCACTGAACTTCACTCGACATAATCCCGCCGAAAACTCACAATCAAGTCAAATGTCATTTCATAATTTTTTTTTCTTCGCCCTTTCTCAGGCAGGCTAAGGTCAAAAATCATACCGCCTCGTATTTAGTAGGGTATTTTTACTTTTTTTTCCATTATAATGCAGAGAAAACATTTGAATGTGTTACTCAAATGTTTTTTGCAGTAATTGGTAACAAATGTGTTGAGTCAGCCTTCTCGGCAAACTTCGCTGAGGTAGTCAATACTACAATAAACTTCTCAGCTCTATTTTACCGAGATTGCGCCTGTTTCAATGATTCCACATATTGTCCAGTTGCGTTGACACTTGAGACACAAAACTACACCAATTTTACTTCACAATATCCACTAGGAATCATTTTGCGAATAATTAAAACAGCCACTGAACTGCACTCGAAAAAAACCGCCAAAAACTTTCGACTTGACAGTACTGTATTATTTTTTGGCAGACAGACACTAACATTTGGGGTTACCAGTTGAGTTTATAATTTATAAATAGACCACAATGTTCGTTTTATGTAGTGCCATCTGTTGGACTGTAGAGCAAAATGAGCGCAGCGCTGCCATCTAGTAACTGAAGTTAGAAAATATCCATGGTGTAATCCGACCAAATAAAAAATACATCTTTCAACTTGTCGCTTATGGACTACTATATACTCCGTGATTTAGTATCAGTATAACCACTGACTTCCCCGGTTTTTTGTACAAGATTGAACCGCCTGTCCACGAGGCATGGAATTAGTAATACTCCATAGGTATGGGTGATAGTGTATTTATCTATATCTTTGTCCAATGAGTGTTGGTATTTTAGCTGAATAAATACTCAAAATGGATAAATACTTATAAATGTACGCTTTTACTTAAGTATTTATTCAAAACAGCGGATAAATACTACCTTCAGTTTTAGTTACGTGAATTTTGTTATTTTACAAAAAAAAGGATTGAAATTATGAAAATTTAAAAACATAGATTAGTACCGTGTTTTATATGGGTTCATAACCCGTCTGCTACTGCTGGCAGTAGCAAGACTGGTCTAGTGCCTTGTGTCACTTTAACAATAACAAAAAGACCGTTAGACTCAATCACGATTATTTTCGTCAAGCACTGTCAAAGTTGGATAAAATTCGCGTGAGTGGACATGTACAAATTTGTACATGTGGTGCCTGAGGAAAGCGGAGTCGACATGTACAAAGAAGAATGGCCAAATTTCTATAGGAGCTGGACTCGACTTTTATTTTTCATGTCCCAAAATAAACTATAGCTAGATTCGTTTGTTTTTATGTCGTAAACACTATCCCGTTTGAAAATTATTTCTAAATATCCACGATTTTTTATAATAACGTCAACAATACTTTTGAGGTTAGAATCTACAACTACCTTCTACCCGACTGCGGCGTAGCTTACGAGTCTAGTTAGCGATAAGCGAGAAGGGTAATTAGCGATCTCGTTTCTATTTATTTCGATTTCTCTCAGAGAATTACCCAAAAAATAGGACTTGTAGCAAAGCGCACCAATTCTTTGTTTGTCCATCGATCATTCAATGAAAACTACACCTATATTGCTCTAACTTGCACAACATATAGTGTAGACAACAAAGCTGGTATAACATCACACGTGAAATGGTTCTTGAAAGACTTCAAAGCCTTTTTTGTGGTTTGACCACTTCAATTCTGGCTGAAGACTTAGTCACTAGACACCTACTGCCTTTCAGTCTTCAATGCTCAAGTTGCATAGATATTGACAAATTGAGTAATGGTTGTTAACAGGACTAAATGAAGTATAATTGGTAGAGTACTTATATGAAAGAAATAGGCTTGACAAAAATACTTTTTATTCATCATCCTCTCATCACTACACCATCGAGGAATGCTGCTGGCTTTGATATTGTCGTAGTATATTGTCCATACTTGAGAAATCCAGAAATGTATTAAAAGCGTTAATAAAGGAAAGCGCATATTCCACTTGTTCAGCCGTAAATGTTCTTAAACTACTTTTTGAATTGAACAATATATCCAAATCAGTAGTAAATGTATATTCTTCACAAATACGAACATTTATAGGCAAGTAATATTTGTTTTTGCTTAGAGTTATTGCTCTTAGAGGGTCAGAAATTCTATGCAAATCTCTGTTTCGGCAACCAGAAAAACACAATGTGCTGCAGTATTAGCCCCTCGTCCATACTGCGATAAACTAATCACCCTGGGTACTTCGTCAGCTTGCTGGTCGGTGTCTCCAAACACCGACCCTAGGGGTTGAGGCTCTAGCTTCAGCTCTGGTTCCGGCTCTGACTCCGACTCAGGCTCTGGCTCCGGCTCTGCCTGCTGCTCAATATTTTGCTACATATTATGCATTGCAACTCTATTGAGTCTCAGCCAACAGGGATGACAAAAATGGTCTGATGAAGTTGCCTGAAACAACCATACAGCATTGTCTTATTATAAATCTTTGGGCTCATTATTTATTAATCATAAGGAAATAAAAACATTGTTACAAAACAATATTAGATTGCAGTGATGAATTCACTATAACATAGGACAACAATAAAAAAGATCACAATTACCTGCCGTGGGGCAATTCTATTTTCAAGTTGAATGTGTATTGCTTGTAGCCACTGAGATGGATTCTCTCTCACAATAAGGTCACGTTTACGGTTCCGCAGAGAACTTCCACAAAGTATGCAAACATGCATGTGGCCACGGGAAGATGAGGCACCAGGTTCATTACTTAATTCGGAGTTGACATGCTGCATTGCCAATTGTTTACAGGCATCACATAATATGTAGTCCTTCAGTGATCTAAAATAAAAATTAGAGTTGTTATATGATGTATGATTGTGTGATGGTTTATGTTGGTATATGTACTAAAATGAGTAGGTATAAATACATACTATTATTGAAGAATTCCTCTCGCAGATCTTACAAATTACTCTCGTATCAAGATCAAAAACGAGATGGCGGCGAAGTGTATCAATGCGTATGTTACAATTAACACATAGCAATCGCAGGGCTAGTTGTGGCGTCTGCATGATTTCTCTCACAAATATCGAAGAAACAAAATCGGTGTCCAGAAATCAAAAGCACAGAATAATCGTCACAAGTGGTAGTTATCAGTCCGTAAAACAATGCCAAGGTCAAAACAACAGAAGGAAATCCAAAATAGCACAAGTGCTTATCACAATTCACAACAAGTAAATCGAATAGGATGCGAATACGAATGATTGCCGGCAAAGAGAATATAATTTCATTGCCGGGATTTCAATCAATGGCGCGGGTCGATGAACGATGACCACAGACAGATTAAGTAACTTGTCGATGACAAATGACGTTCCGTTGTACGCATTTGAACAAAACTACTTAATAGACACCAACATAATTATTTTTTATGACAGGAATCCAATACATAATATCAGCATATTCGTTGATTTGATGCCTTTAAACTAATTGAATAGAATTACAGTTAAAACTTTTCAGAAAAACGTGAATAATTACAGTCTTTGAATACCAAGTCATTTCAAACGCGAAATGAATCGTCAAGAGGTGCGTTCTGAAACCATTATTCAAAATAATTTAGAAAAAGTTACAAAAACAAAAAAATTGGATAACTTTTTTTTGTGGCTACTTATTGAGATATTTCTTGTGTTTTCTAAGACCTTAAAAAATAAGAGTATTTTTCATAAATATGGCGTATTGGGAGGCCATCGTTTCGTTGTCGGGTACGATTTGGCCATCCTTCTTTGTACATATCGATGCCCAACAGGTTTATGTGCCTCTAGTCCTCTACATTGTAATATTTAGAGAATTACTTATAATGTAAAGAAAAATACTAAAATAAAAATAAACCTATAGATACAATCATTATCTTTTTCGTCAAACGATGTCAATAGGTTATAGATATAATTTTTTGAAATAAATGCTTTGAGTTTGAGTTTTCGAGTTTGAATATAATATGAAAATACAGATTAGTGCATTACTTTACTCACTTTAACAATAACAAAATATTATAATAACAATGGCTTCACTACCCTTATGAATATTTTGTCAATTACTGTCAATATCAGAATTGGGTTTACTACAATCATGAATATTTGAAATCAATCACTTTAATCATAAATATTTTCTGAAATTAATTACTATTACTATTAGACGCTTGTTCATCATTATCAGAAAAGCACTTTACAAACTGGAACTCACTTCTCGATTCTCTCAAATCCACTGATTGAAAACATTCTCACAATCTTTTATCGATGTTTTTAATAAAGAGATATCGATATGGGCTACCCTGTTATCCGCCATTTTATCTTCTCAGCGAAGTGTAGGTATGGCACGTTTTTCTTGTAGCCATTGGCCCGTCGAGTACCAAAATTTCAACACTTTTAAAATGGCTCAGAACCGTCACTACCGAAATTATGGTAACCGCGGTGTGTTCACATTAAAATCGGTTTTTGTCTATGGTCCTCAGCTTTTAGTCGGTTTTTCTCTATTAGAGACGTTACTCAACCAAATTTTGCGTCAAATAACACTGGGTGCACTGTTTTGCAAGGATCGAGAATATCAAAAAAAAAGTTGAAAGTTGATTTTCTGTGGTCATTTTCTGTTGTTGCCAAACTGACAGGAGCTCTGCATTTAAAATGTAAATACAATTGTATTTAAAACCCTGTTGTTGTATACCCACAATGCATGCGACCTCGTTTGGTTTATTAGTTTTTAGAATAGTTTGCAGTTGACAACGTCTTGTCAGTTGAGACATGATTGTTGGAAAAATTAAAACTAATTTTCTGAACAATGTTTTAATTCATAATATTTGGCGACGAGGATAGAAAATGAACCCAGAACAATGGGAGGAGTTCATGAAGCTCCAAATTATACAGCAGCAGCAAATAACAGAGCTACTGCGACAAATTGCAATTTCAAGCACGCACAACGTGAGCGATGTACATGGCACGGAGGTAAAAATACAGTTAAAAAATAAAACAGGAAGTATAAACGAAATAAGCCAGAAAATAAAAGATTTTTCGAACGACAAATTCAATCCGGACACAACGTCCGTCGACAACTTCATAGACTACTTTGAAACAAAATGTAAAATCTATGGCGACGACTACGAGGTAATTCAGAAACAACTGTTTATAACATGCTTATCACCAGAAGTTTTTCATAAAATCAAAACTGCTTTTCTTGGAAATTTTGATGATAGGACATACGAAGATATAAAGGCAAAACTATACAGTTTTTATCACAAACGAACGACACGTTACAAAGGTTTAACTGAATTCTGGAAGTGCGTGAAACAAGAAGGTCAGTCAATGGAACAGTATGCCAATAACTTGAAGGAATTGAGCAAAGACTGCGGTTATGAAGGAGAGTTATTAGAGAGGCAACTGCGTGATCGTTTTGCAACAGGTCTAAATCATGACATGCTCGAAATAGATTTAAAACAAAAATGGCCAGATTTGCAAGAACAAGACATTGATGGTAAAACAATAGACATAACTTTTCAACAAATATTTGATATTGCCCTGTCCAGAGAAATGGCAGAAAACGATAACATTGTAACCAACAACATGGTACAACGTGTCCAACCAAAAGATATTAATAGACCAGGGACTAGCAAACGTCCGCTCAACAAAGAGCAATGCAAAAGATGTGGAAAGTACGATAAACATGAGTTCAACGAATGTGCAGCCAAAGACCACGTTTGTAAAGCCTGTAATGCGAAAGGTCATTTCAAAAGCTGTTGTTTAAGAACTGGCAGAGCTTATATAGCATTTCGGAAAAGAAACGAACCATAAACAGGTTATCGAATGATGAAAAATCAAATACAAGCCGGAACTCCATAAGAAACGTAAACTATGATGAAAGTGACGACGATGACACTAATGTGTACAAAGTAGATATCAAAACTAAGAGATGCAAACAGATAGATGCAAAAATCAATGGATTCAAATGCACCATGGACTGGGATCCAGGTTCAATATATTCAATAATAAGTACATCGTTTTGGAGAACTATTGGGTCACCTAAATTGGCAAGAGGACCAAAGCTGAGAGCATACGGCAACTATAAACTCAAACCTGAAGGACTTACTGAAGTAACAGTAGAAATACAGGGTACACAACGAATCTTACCTGTAGTAGTAATCAAAAATGCAAGCCCAATGCTGTTTGGGTTACAATGGAGCGAGATGTTCGAGATGCCTTTTCCTAGCTCAGTTTATTCAATAAAAAACCATACATTAAACAAATTATAAATCGCTACAATGAACTTTTTGATAACCAATTAGGAGAAGTTAAAGACTATGAGGTAAACATCCACATAAAACAGGGAACTAACCCCAAACATCTACCGTCGCGCCCAATCAAATTCGGCATTCGTAAAAATGTTGAGATAGAGTTGGAGCGTTTAACAAGAGAAGGAATAATCGAAAAAGTTGATCCAAACATAACACCAATAGAATGGGCAACGCCAACTGTGAATATCATGAAACCTAATGGTCAAATACGAATATGTGGAGATTATCGAACTACAATTAACCCAGCGTTGATTGCACACACATACCCCGTACCACAATTCGATCATCTTAGACAACGACTTGCTGGTGGACAGAAATATTCAAAAATCGATTTAAAAGACGCTTATTTGCAATTCAAGATTTCACCAGACTCAAAGAAATATCTCACAATATCAACACACAAAGGATATTTTCAGTATAACAGAATGCCATTTGGAATTACCACAGCACCATCTATATTTCAGCATTATCTTGAAAACCTACTGGATAATATACCTAACACAGCAGCTTATTTCGATGATATTGCAATTACAGGAAAATCTGATGAAGAACATCTCGGAATTCTGTCAACAGTACTAAATAAACTAAAGCAAGCCGGTATGAAAGTGAATCTAAAGAAATGTACTTCTTCAAAACGAAATCGAATATCTTGGTCACAAGTTTAGTAAACATGGAGTACAACCAACGACATCCAAAATTGAAGACTGACCACATTTACATGGGATATGTGCAGAACTACACACGCTTACAGGGCAGAAGCAAGAATGGCAATGGACTGAGCATGAAAACAGAATTTTTGAAGAAACCAAGAAATGTATTGTAAAATCGAAGCCTCTTGTAGCACTTAATGAGAAACAGCCTCTATATTTAGCATGTGATGCTTCAGAGAAAGGAGTTGGAGCCGTGTTATATCACAAAAGAAACAATGTTGAACAGCCGATAGCATTTGCATCAAGAAAATTGAAACCAGCAGAGAGTAAATACTCTGTGATCGATCGAGAGGCACTTGCGATATTATTCGGAATAAAAAAATTTGATCAATTCCTAAGAGGAATTGAATTTACCCTAGTGACAGATCACAAACCACTTATTCACATACTAGGAACAAATCGGAACTTACCGAAAGTAGCTAATAACAGGCTTGTAAGATGGGCTGTAGTAATCGGTAGCTACAACTATAGCATCAGACATACGAAAGGGGAAAACAACGTGCTCGCTGATTCGTTATCAAGGATGCCAAATCCTAATGAACAACCATCAAAGACAGAGTGTGCTGTCCATAAAATAACACAAAGCATACAAAATACAAAACTTGATGATCTTGCATTGAATGAAGAAACGATCAAGAGTCACACAAAACGAGATACGACATTAACACGAGTTATACATTGTGTAGAAACAAATTGCGAGTCCTTACAGATTTGACGACATTACTGTCAAAGCATTTTTCAAGAAACGCAATGAGCTATCTGTAGAAAACAAGATTCTAATGTGGCAAGGTAGAATCATTATACCATCAACTATGAGGAAACAAACACTCAAATACCTACACAGAGGGCATCCAGGCATATCCGCTATGAGAGCACTTGCGCGTTTTTATGTATGGTGGCCATCCATTGAAGAAGATATCGATAATTATGTCAAAACATGTCGCGGATGTCAAGAGAACCGACCGAACAACCCAGAACTGCCAGTATTTTCATGGTCTATTCCTAACAACGTATGGGAAAGAATACACATCGATTTTGCGGGACCATTTCAAGGCAAACAATGGTTGGTTTTGTGCGATGCACTATCAAAATGGATCGAAGTAAGGCCAATGAGCAGAACAACTATAGATAAATTATGCGATGAGCTAACGGACATATTCACGACATTTGGGTTGCCTGAGATCATTGTGTCAGACAATGGGCCACAGTTCACATCGGAGACTTTTAAAACCTTTTGCAGAAACAGAGGCATCCAACATATACGATCGTCCCCTTACCATCCACGTACCAACGGATTAGCTGAACGTTTGGTACGAACGTTTAAAACTCGCATGGATAGTAGTAGTATCAATTCAACAGAACAGCTTAGAGATTTTCTGTTTACTTACAGAAATACTCCTCACAACACTACATTAAAATCTCCAGCATTTATGATGTTTGGAAGACAATTGAATTGCATCTTGGACAATGCACGCCCTAGTACCAAGAGAAGACTACAACATCGAGAGATCAGGGCCAACATCACTGCCGAAAACCAGCAACGAATTCCTCAGCACCAACCAGGTAGCAATGTGTATGTACGGACTGGTGTCGATCCGAAATGGAAACCAGCGGTAGTGCAAAATAGAACACAGAGATACTCTTACGTCATAAAAACACCCGAAGGAATTCTCAAAAGGAGGCACGCAGACCATATAAGACCACGCACTGTTGAGGAAGCAACTGTTACTAATGGAGACAGCATGGGCAACACACCTTTCCAAACACCTACGGGGACACCTATGCCATCACCACTGGACACAACCAGTGTCGTGATCAACACATCACCAGAACAAAATACTACTCAACCCATTCCTCCGGTTAGGGACACGACCCCTGCAGCTCTACGACGGAGCACAAGAATAACCAGAGCTCCACGACGCCTCATTGAAGAGCTGATGTAAGGGTGGACGAATGTTGTATACCCACAATGCATGCGACCTCGTTTGGTTTATTAGTTTTTAGAATAGTTTGCAGTTGACAACGTCTTGTCAGTTGAGACATGATTGTTGGAAAAATTAAAACTAATTTTCTTATGAACAATGTTTTAATTCATAATACCTGTGTATTAGTGTAATATATCAAAAGAATCTCCAAGATTCAAGCTTAACGAAAAACTAAACATGCAGTAGGTTCAAAGTGTGTTGAAAACGAAAATATTGAAATACAAAACAAGGGGAGAGTGCCGCGTCCGGCGTCCGTATTTTGTTGATAATTTTGTATGATTTACTAACTAATGTGTTAGAATATTGCTCGTAATACGGAAATTAATTCATTATTAGTATTTACACATACTTCGACAGTAAAAATAGGACGAAAATATATAGGATTCCATGTTTTAATGATTTCATTCCACAGGTCGTCAGTACTTACCATAATTCTGGTATAAACGCTTTTATTAAATGTCCACACTAAGGGTTTGTATAAACATAGAAATTATGAGAGTAATGAAAAAAACTTCAATGGCGGATAATAGGGTAGCCCATATCGATATCTCTTTATTAAAAACATCGATAAAAGATTGTGAGAATGTTTTCATGTTGTTACGGTACAATATCAACGGGTATTTTTACCAGTGGCATTGAGGTAATATGTTACTACGTAATAGAGAGGCTATCATAAAAGCAAAGGAAATGCTATATTTTGACAAGAGTAACTAATGCTCGCGTTGAAACAATAATTAGTCGTCTTAACAAAACAGTATAGACACGCAGCGCTAGAACGCTTCTAAAGGATGATTCACGTTATACCGCGTCGCCACCGGGCCGTGCCACAGCCGGGGCACGGCCCCACTGTCAAAGATTGTTGCATAAATTTTGTATGAAGTGATTCATGGTATACCGGGCCCCGGCCGGGAAACAATTGCCGGTCAAACAATTGCACGGTCAAATGTCTATAGTATACTTTTTGTATGAACTGATCCATGCTTGGCCGTGCCCCGGACGTGTCCCGGCCGGGGCCCAGTGGTGGCACGGTGACAGCCCGGTGTAGCATGAATGACTAGCCCGGTGGACGTGCCCCGGCCGGAGCACGGCCGGGGCTCGGTGGCGACACGGTGTAACGTGAATCATCCTTAAGGTATAGTTTTCTCACGACCAGAAGCGCCATGATTTCCCAGAACCCCGCACTTGAACGGAACACAGTAGTGATGTGTGGCGACTTCTTTAATACTTAGTTTCCTTTTTACCCGACTGCGCGACGCAAGGGAGGGCAATGTATTTATCAGCCTATGTATGTATTTATGATTAAATGTATGTAGGTATATTTGTTCCTTTGAGGTGTTTTAGAGACCGAAAGCGTGGGCCGATTTTGATCATTCTTTCGTCAATTGATTTATTTTAATCCTGCGAGTGCTACTAATGGCATGACAGTAATCAAAATAAAATATGGCGACCACCAGACGCCATAAATTGTGAAAAAGAAAAAAATGAAAGTCGACTAACTGTATTAGTGGGGTATCAAAATAAAGGGTTCGAGGAGGCACAAAAAGCAGACTACTGGTGAGATTAATTAACTCCTTTAAAAGGAGTATGTACTTAATGCAACCAAAGAAACAAGTTTTTCTTATTTTGGCAATTAATTTTAGGACTACACTCAAACACATTCTTTGCATCACTCTTTGTGCCCGTTAGGCAAGTGTTGCACTTGAAGTCATCACCGTCATTTATCACCCATCACGCAATCATGTTGGACAATTTTATAACAAACATTGTTACTTACCATTATGGTTTGTGAACGTAGAGCATCGTCACGCAGTGTTACTTTATTCAGTGTCCGGTTGAAACATGATTCTCTTCAAAGTGAAGGGAACAGAATATGAATTGTTTTTGTTGACATCTTTTTTATAACACTGATTATTTCCAGCAAAATTTTTTTTTCGTTTATTAGCAAGCAGCCTTGAAAGTAAAACGTAAAACCAATAAAGAACCATAATAATATAGCTATCGATAAACAAACATGTCATGCATGCACTACTCTATCCCTGCAAAAACAATAAAATGATTTCATGAAATACAACTGTTAAAAAGAAAGGCAAACGGGAAATTATGAATGCTTTTTACATAAACTCTTCAACGAATACTGAATCTTTTGTTTAATAACTAAATCTAAAGATATTTCAGCTAAAATTAAGTATACGTATTGGGGCAAAGTTATGTTCGGGTGATTTCCTCTTCTTTTGATGCCAATCCGATTATATTGCAATTGAGCATCTTGCTATTGACGACTTCCACTAAAGAACCGAGTTCAAACGCAATAACACAGCAAAATTACTCCAAAATTTACAAAATATATCCATTGATTATGAGCATTTGACAGTTGACGTACTCAACTTTAGTACCAAACAACGAGAGGATAAAATGTCAAACTGGTTTTTTTTTATTTTATTATCTCCGAAGGGAAGGCGAAAGTCTTTTGACCATATTGCCTAGTCTTACGTAGTATATTTATACTTTATTAGTTCCATTAGAATGCAGATGTAACACATTCTAATGTTTTTAGCAGTATTTGGCAACAAATGTGTCGAGTCAGCCTTCTCGGCAAACTTCGCTGAGGTAGTCAATACTACAATAAAATTCTCAGATCCATTTTCCCGAGATCGCGCCTGTTTCAATGATTCCACATATTGTCCATTTGCGTTGACACTAGAGACACATAACTACACCAATATTACATCACAATATCCACTAGGAATCAATAAACGAATAATTAAAACAGCCACTGAACTTAACTCGACAAAATCCCGCTAAAAACTCAATGGCGAACTGGCGCAAATAGGTATTTCAATGATGCTAGGAATTAAGCTAGGAGTTGCGAATAGAGTAACCGTCAAAAACACTGTTATCGTTTTTCACTTACGCAAAATTGAGAAAGTTAAAAAGAGATGGCAGTATTTTTATGATTTTGGCGTCGATATGAAACATATTTGTATAACTGTTTTTTCTATAGTCAAACATTTCAAGTCCATATAATTTATATGTCAATGGTAGGGACCACAGATGACTATAACAGTAGCAAGCTAGTAGGGACTAGGATAGGGTAGGTATTGCCTACCCCCTACCTACTATTATGTTATGTCGTTCCGAAGAAATCAAGAAACAGAAGAATCCCAGAAAACGTTTTGTGCACTCGACTTGTTTTTTACTCGATTCCCAGCTAACTTCGCAAACACACAGATTCGAGTTCCTTTCGAAAAGAATATACCTACCGAACATTCTGTAGTGATTCTGTAGTTGTCCAAAGAGAATATAATTATGTATATGTAATTTCGTTGTACCATAGACTTGGACTTGACTCGGACTACTATGTATTTTTATACTAGAGATTCTGTACTTTGATGACTTTGATATTGATAAGCATCAACACGAGCGATACGGCATTGCACCATTTGATCAGCAATAAAATAAATATACCAGCCGTTCATAATGTTGACAACGCAGCAAGTTTAAATTGATTTGTTTCTATGGTAAGGAAAAGAAAAATACCAAAAACGGAATAATTCTTCCGTTAATTTTACCCAATTCATTTGGAACGTACCTAAGTTCAGTGGTGAGTATCATGAAGAAGTTATTTATATTTCTAGGCTAAAATTACTGTTTGGCAATAGGAAAGGGTAGTTCTGAAGATTGCGTGCCGTTTTTATTGTTTTTAAGTTCAGCAATCGAACTAGAATTTTCATGAGGTGGTTATCTAATATTTTTCCGACCGTATGTAATCGTTCTTTTCATATAATCGGTCTTGATTTCCTGAGCAAGTAAGCCCGTTTTACTCGTAATTTTAGAGATTAAGTTAAGACTCGACAGTAATAGAGCTTACCTGTTTCATCCTACAGCCTTCATAAAATGTAGTTTCCGAGTAAATTCATTATGTACATCAAAAACTACCCTAAACTTCTACATATGTAGGTAGGAATTTCGGGTAATGAGTATGAGTGGTAATAATATTTAAAAAAAAACCCAAACTAAAAGTCAGTAAGTATTTTTTACATAAAAACAATTAAGTTTTGATGCTCATGCTGAAAATGGTAATTTATATATTTATTAAATAAATAAATAAACCTTTATTTCTTAAAATATTGCACTATTTTTCAAAAAGTAAAATCATGATAATGTGGGTAATAGAACATGCTTGATAAATAATTGTAATTAGCATTGTTGATGTGCTCAGTTGATAGTGTGTTCAATTTTCTTTTAAAATCATAGTAATTGTTCTAACAATTTTAAGAATTATTGCCTTATTAATTGGTGTACATGATATTTCTGACAATTTGTTTGCAATTAATTCATATTAATTTTCATCAAGATAGGAAGTAGGTAAACAATAAATAAATATGTTTTTTTTTTGTAGGCCATTTAATCAACAGTTTGAAATAATCAAAGACTGCATGAACGGGCACCGGCTAACAACTATTTTAATAGGAAAACAATCAACCCTAAGATACTTTAGTTTAAGTTTAAATTTTTTTGAGAAAAAATCTTCAGTTGGAATTGTTAGAAAGATGGATTGTACCAATAAAGACTGTGATCCTACTCAAGAAAATCAAAAGCTTCCAAAGAAATACTATCGCCGTGCTGAACATAGGTAAGGACATAAAGTTAATTATGTAAAATGTTACACTTTCATTACATTGTATAATTTTAGTTTATCATAAATTTAACACATATGTGTTATACACACATGTACACACACACACATATGTGTTGTTGTGTTGCGTGTGTTATGTGTTCTTGTGTTGTGTTATGTGTTGTTGTTTATCTTACTTAATATTATGTAAGATAAAAATGAAAAATGGCCTAGTGGACCAGAATTATTTTATAACATGAATGAAACAGTTTTTTGTCAGATTGCAAGCCAATTCAGGAGGAAAACTCTATTGTTTAACAATTATTTATTTAACCCATCAAGCCCCTCATTAGCAGACACAATTAAAAACTTATTGTCTTAGGGGCCTGACGGATTAAATCATAGGATAAAAGGGGTTTAGTTTAGAATTAGGTTGCCCCAATTTGAGGATTCTGTCACTGTGGGGTGGTCAAGGGGACATGTCTCAAGCGCCCCCAAGCTATTTTTGCTGCCGGAGCTGCGTCGAAATATATTTAGTTAATTTTTTTTAAATTGGTTTATGACGTGAAACGGGACGTAAATTTCACTAAATTCTTACGTTTTTTAAGTTGTGTCCGTCAAAATGCGTAAAATGAAACGTTAGGCCTTGGTTAGACCGCCATTTTTTGACATTGACAGATATGTTCGACTCGCGTCAACTCATTCCGTTGCTTTGCCGCGGCAGCGGCCGGCGAGTGTCAGAGACTAGGTACTTGATTTTATTTTTAGTAGGCTACTAGGAACGGAAATAGTTAGATTAGGTTAATTATTAAAATAAAAATTATATATATACATATACGGTCGAATTGAAAACCTCCTCTTTTTTTTTTCGTCTGTTAAAAAAGGGTTAGGTTAGGTTAAAACTGTGACCCCCTACCTACGCACAAGCCGAGCGAGCAAAGCGAGCGGTGCCGCAAACGCGGCCGGCGATTGCCAGAAACGACTAGATATACAGTATGTAACAAAAACCCTTTTGTACCTTCTACCCACGTTTTAAGGATCGGTATACAAACGTAATAAAGCAAGTCATTTATAAAAAACTGTTCAAAAATAATTAAAATAAATATTTAATTATTAATATTTGTTATGTCAAACGGATTTCTTACCTCTGTAATTCTGCATGACGCGATTGCGAAACCTGTAGGCTATTTAGCGAAATAAAGATGTACTCGTAAAATCAGATAATCTAAACACTTTTTTGAATGTGTCGATTTTAATAGTTATTTGATATTGACCTCTGGACTAGCCAATGCATAATTTTTTTAAATTATAATTTCATCTATGTTGTGCTTATAAGTAAATGTACACATCCATAAAAGGAACAACAGGGTTTTTGTTAGGTACGTATTGTATAGAAAAAATTGTCTGGCGAAGCTGGGCTCCGTCGAACACTTCTGGCGGAGGGAACTTCTACCCCTATACCTCGGTCACGGCCTCACGGGGTCTCATTTCGAATCGAACAAAGAAAATTTTGTTCAAATAAATCTCAACAGATGGCGTAATATGCATCGATTTTATATTGAAGTTTAAGTAATATTAATATTTTGAAAAGAAATATGGTAATAACTGTATTTTCTTATTTAATAAACTGCCCTAAGTATAAAACTGTGGAATAATGGGCTTGTAATTCAAATTTAAACGATTATTGGAACGAATCCTTAGACATCTATATTTCTTGTACCAATAGATGGCGCTGTTTGAAGTTTTAGAGTTTATCCATGCGCCTCTTTAAAATTTGAATAGTGAAACATTTTGATACAGTAAAACTGCTATGAAGTGCCAAAAATACTATGAAATTATTCCTCAACCTGTGAGAAAATATTGGTAAGACTTTAACTAAATTCATTCAGCTTGCAAGCCGTCGCTGCTAACACCATCTAGCGAGGTGTAGAGGACGGGCCCCAACGAAGAACAAAAGTTACTTGTGCCAGACGAAAACCCTTAGTTAGGGCGGTACCGTTTCTTTGTATGGGATCAGGCATCTGTACGCTAGTATTATAATATCTGTGCCTCGGTCAACTTCGAAGAGTACTTCGTGAAGTAACTTCGCGAGTAATGTACTGCAGGCTTATACTAAGGCTCCGGAGGCTTCGTGGAGCACCTCCGGCGGGAAAAATGGTGGGGGGTGACTCTACACCGGACCGGAGCACCGCCGCACGATTCAATCTTCAAGGTTAAGCTACGTTTGCCGATGTCAGTCCGTCATTCAATATATCGAGACCCCTCCGTGACATGTATTTTGTATATCACGCTAGGTCGTTGGTTCCACCGGTAATCATTAGTAGATATTTGACTGTCGTTACTCGTTGGGCTTGGGCAGTCATCCCACGTGAAATACTGGTATTATGCTGCATCCGAAATCAACTTAATTTTAAGACACGCACTCGCATCTCCAGACCAGGACGTTCATAGAGAGTCAAGCACATTGTCCCAAGTAGGGACTTTACTACTGCTACTACTGTTTGTGTCTTCTTGTATATTGTAATAAACAACCAAGATGGAAGTGGCCCTAAATAATATTATTACGACATCTCATTATTAAATTGTTCCTCAATGTTGATTAACACGAGTCAGTGTTGGTTTATGATTTCTTTATGGCTGTTTTACAAATTTTTACACGAACTTGCGGTCAATATTGCTCTAGCTTAGTATTTACATCACTTGTTGGCCCGGTCAAGAGTTATCACCTCGGGTTATCTTTATCGTCTACTTGTTTTCGGTCTTATTCTGATGACGCCAGTCGTAGTTTAGCATCGACACTAGATACACTTATCTTGTTCAAATAAATTTAAAAAAATAAAAATGCCAGACGCGTTCGAAAGTGCGTATCCCCTGTCACCGCCATTAAACCCACAAGATATACGCGCACGCGCAAATTCTTCCACAAAGAATAAAAAACCAGTGGTAACTTTTCTCGGCGATGAGGCCGTTGAGATACCCGACAAATCAGAGGCCGGTGTAGACAAGCCCTTAGGCCGAGGGGAGGTTGAGCTCGATAGTATCGCAGTCTCGTATAATACAATGCATTCAAATGCATCTTGGCTTGATAAAAGAGTGCTTGAGCACAGGTATGTATAAAATGATTTATCTGTGCCTTAATCGTCATTGTAGGTAAAGACTATTCCATTTATCTTTACCAAAGATTCTCTAATCTAAAAAAAAGCTTTCGATAGATTGTTTCACAATTACTGAAATTAAGTTTTATTTAGTTGCATGGTCCTTGTTGCTGTTACTAAAAATATTTTGCCTAAATGTAACTCGTACGTTCATAACGGAACTAAACCATCATTTCACGCAGTAGGTGCCTAACGTCGGTCAAACAACCAGCTATTTGCGATAAGAACAAATGCTTTGGTGTGACTACAAACTCGTGAAAATACTGTTAGGCAGTTAACCAATTAAATTCTATATTTATGTAGAGTCAGCAAATAAAGTCGCTGAACACTTTTTTTTTTCGTTAAAGTTAAAAAAACTTTAAGTGTAATACTTATTTCTTTGTATTTTGAGCACCAATAAATAATAAGATAGAAATAAAGCAAGGCATTTCCTATTTTAAAAATGAAACCGGCTAGTCCGATTTCGCGTGCAAAGGTTTCCGAACGAATCAATTTGACGAGGAAGACGTGTATAATCTTGTATGATGGAACCCTTCTTGCGCGGGGCTGACTCGCACTTGGCCGGTTTTTTCAAACCATAGTTATCTTAGTTTTTGTATTTTTTTTTAATTTGGACGGCAGGGCTTTCGGAAATAAGAGAGGGCCGGGATGGTCATCTTCATCTATTTTCTTAATCCGTCAGGTACCGGAATAACAGACACAATTAAAAACCTATTGTTGCGTCCCCGTAAACGTATTGTTGAGTCACAGATATTCATGTGTGTATTAATTCAATCGGTGCAGTAGATTCGAAAAAAATTGGCTGTGACAGAAGGACAGACAGATAAACACACGAGTGATTCTATAAGGGTTTCGTTTTTTCATTCAGACGTTCGTAACCCTAAAAATAATTAAGTGCCTACATGATTTCGAATTGCAGGAAAATGTGGTCTGCGTACCTATTCAAACCAAAAAAAGATTTTTCTTGTGATTACTGAATTAACTGTTTTGCAAACAGTTCATAAAATTTTGCGAACATAATGCAGGCCATTCTTTTCAAACGTTCACATTTTTAGGGTTCCGTACCCGAAGGGTCCAAACGGAGCCCTATTGTTATCACTCACGTGTCCGTCTCTCCATCCGTCGTCAGTCACAAAATTTTTTTACGAAGAATTTTTTAACTTCCCATGACATATGAACTTGAAATTTGTTGATAATGTTTATTATTACATATTCTTTACTAACAAATATACCAATATGCGGTACGGAACCCTTAATATGCGAAATCCGACACGCACTTGGAGCATTAAATCGGAAAACCGACGTAGATAGTGCGTCATCTATATGGACATAAAAGTGTTGTTCTATGATAAGTTAGTTAACGTCATGTTTCTGAGAAATCACCAGGCGGACCATAACCATCTCGACGCTATTATATCCTCGGTCAGTGGACCCTGAATCTGCATTAAATCAATCTGAAGATAAATCTTGGATGTCAAATTCTTCTTAAGATCTGCGCAGTTCAAATATTAATGCACACACTTTGTACACTCCAATTTCGACAACCCAGAAAATCACGGGTTCCTCGTTTTCGCAAGCCCGAAACTTTCGGAATCAGATGTTGGTCAATAGCCGGATATGGATTAGGCCATCATTTAATTAAAGTACACCTGCACTACCACCGTACTACCATAAATAAGTCTGGTTTTCCTCTCACGGTGATCGTCATCGCTGACATCTCAGCGCGTACCTAGCTCGTCAACTACCACCGCAACGAGTGAGCTGACCACCGTCAGCATTGACAGCTACGCGTAATTCTGAAACGCTCATAAGGCAATCATACATATTGGGCCGTCAGCGCCGACGGTCAACGTGAGAGGAAAACCAGCCTAACTCGTACAAAATTCACATGAGGAAGGAAGGAATGCCATTACCTACCTATATTTATTGTCCTCTAATTTTATCATCAATTTTTTACTCTAAAACAAAGTCTTCCAGGCGTTTCAAATACTAGCCACCATTTGTTGTCTTCTAGAGACATACATTATTGCTAACGGTAGTTAAGTTCTACCTTTTTATAAACCCTATTTATGGATGGATTTATCGGCCAATTGGATTTTATAATTTCAGAACGTCATTGATATCAACTACAACAATATTATACTTACTTCGATAACGAAAATTATCTTACTTGACCCACACAGCCCAAAAAAATCAATTTAGTAAACAGTCAACATTTATGCACAAATAGATTACATTTGTCCGAGAACTAACGGTTTGCTCGCTTAATCCGTGTCGTGCTTACTGACTATGCTATAAGACTGCTGAATAACCGAAGTTGGCGAATCAGCTGTTAGCTACGGCTGCGGGGGAAGTGATTGTACCGTGGGGCCTTAAATGTATAGACGAGTGTCGACTCCGATAGAACGTCAGTGTACGCGACGCCCTCGCCGATCCATATCGCACGTACATAAACTGTAATTAATTGATAGAATTCTGTTATCGCCGCGATTTCTGAAACGTGACGTGCATCTGTGTACAGTGTGTTGTCAACGCAAACATATTATAATGTCTAACCTCACATAGTGGTTGTAAATTGTTATATTTGTGGCTTTGGTACTGTTTCCGTTTAATATACTGCTTTAATAAAATACCATTCACATGAAACACTTAT
The DNA here is from genome assembly GCA_951329385.1 of Polia nebulosa. NCBI lineage: Eukaryota > Metazoa > Arthropoda > Insecta > Lepidoptera > Noctuidae > Polia > Polia nebulosa. The sequence goes on from OX589604.1 coordinate 15,160,504, forward strand.
TCTGACAGTAACAAGGTTGTTATTTTAACGCGTAGGTGGCGAGTCACTGTATGCTGCGCAAATAACATTAATTCATAATTTATATTTGTTGTGCAAACGCTTACATCCAGTTTTACTTGTTTTGTTGACCGTCCTAGATTTTTGGTATGTTAGGAAAAGGGAAAGTATTCTGTTTTGGAAGCCTACTTATTATGCAAAGAATAACAACACATAATAAGATGCGGCAACGGTCACTGTTTGTTACTCTTTATTTAATATGACTGTATTATGTTATACAGGATGCAAGTAGTGCACCAGAATGCATTCATTGCGTGATACACAGTCAATGTGTGTTTTTTTACACTTTAAAAGAAGCATTCCCGTACACGTAGGTACACTAGTCATTATACGAAAAGTCGTACCTTATACTCTTTCCAAAATTGTCACTACTAAACAGGAAAACATGGAAACATATTGTCAACGCAGATAAATTACATTCCTGGAATCATATTGATTCGTTCCTTGGCAGCCTCTCTTCCATGCGCCCTGCACTGCATCCCATCTCAGACAAAATTATCTCTATCGCGTTATACGCGACGGTAGTTTTATAATTTTGCGTGGTTTTTAGTAGTATTGTAAAATTAGCCTGTTAGATAGGTATGGACAGCAAATTAAGTAACGTATTTATCATCTGTAGCACAATGTGTAGATATATGTAGTCCTAAAGACTTTAATGAATTAAATATCACACGATTTCTGTTATTAAACAAATTAATATTGAAAATGTTTTCAAAGCAAATAGTACGCACAATGGTACGTAATATTGTATTATGAGGGAAATGCATGTTCACCATGTGATAAATGAGTTTGGTTTTAAATTCTTTAGAGCTATTGACATGACAACAATAAGAAATGTCTAGATTTAGGTCTGCTTATCATGCTGGACGGTAGTCGTTAAAATTGCGGTTTAAAGAAAAAACAAAGCGACGACGTTGACATAAAGTTAATTTGGCTGTTTCCAACAAAGTAGGCAGATATTGCACTCAGGCCAAAATATAGCCATTCCTGGCGTAGTGAAGTAATGAATCAAATAATTATTTGTGACTAACAAAGACGTCTCACAAACAATAGATGTGCAGTTGAAATGCAAGTAGGCTAACTAACTCACATGTTAAGTCTAATGCTGTCAACATGTAGACGAGAGGACCGGTCTCTTTAACCTTGTTACTGTCAAGGATATCCACTCAAATACTTCCTGCGGTTCACTAAAACGATTGCAGTGAATCATGAGCGACGTGTGAAACGCAATCATTACAGTGAAAATAAATGTTTAGTTACAGTGAAAATATCAAATTCTGAGAAACTAAAAAATTTTCTTCAAGTGAATAATCGTATGGACATTGATTTGACCTCATTTTGTATAGTGAATGGTGTAATAAAATAAGCAATTTTGTGAGTGATTTACAATGAAGAAACAGGCCATGGCGAACGGTTCTTCCTATCGTTTCGTGGACAAGTCCATAGCCATTGGTTCGGCCTATGGCACAGGAAACAGAAACACGGCAGCACCAAACGAGTGAGTTAATATAGCCTTGGAATGTATCTATTTACCAACTACAGTAGAACTGTATGTAAAAGTCTCATTTACGACTGAAATTCAGCCGTCAGGTTCTAATAATAAAAATATTCAGTGACGATGCGAGACTTAAACTTCTGTGGTAGGTACTTATGCTATGTTTTGTTTATGAAAGTATATGAATTTCATTGTATTGAATGGGTAAAGTGACTTAGCGTCGTTTGCTTCATTGTTATTTGTTAGTATACATCTGGACTGTGTTATTGTTTTAAAGAAAGTTATAAATTCTTTGTTTCTCTTTGTCGGTTTTTGTCTGAAACTATAAAAAATTATTTAGTACGAGTAGCATTCCACCCGTTATGTTCAGGATAGCCTTACATTAGCCCGACTTCCAGAGGCTTGTTTCTAAAGACCGTATTAAAGTGTTGATCTCTGTTGCAATCTGATGGATTATTTGAAAGTAGACTAGATTACGAGACGGCGCGAGTCAAATCGCAGGGTCTAATCTTTTATTTTTTTTGTGGGGTTGTGAAATCATCCAATGACTTCTCCCGCTCTGGGTGGAGCGGGAGGGCGTGTCAGACTTTTAATGACTAAAACCCACCCCTGTTCCTTCAGTTACCTGAGTGCCCAAGGGCGCAGTAACTCTGTTTCGAATTTATCCGCGACCCCTGGGCAGCCATCGGTTATGACGGGCCCCATCAGGTATTGCTGACATCTCTTTGAGGCGCGCGTGAAACACTACGCGCCGTCGACTCTCGGGCCTGGTCCTGATCGGACGGCGAGCTACCCACTACTCGCCGTCCGCAGGTCCGCGCCTAAGGTGGCCGGAGATCGTCTCGCGACCCACGACGCCCAGGGCGTCTCCTGCGGCGGCTGCTGCTGAGGGCGTCAGGGCGACTCTGTTGAGTCTCCCTCACCCGTTTCGCCTCCTCCTTCGGGAGCATTACTGCTTCGCGGAAGAAGGCAACTGCTTCCCATCCCTCTCGCTCCGTACCACGGTCTGGACCAGGGCCGGGCGCGAGAGGTTGCTGCCGCTGCAGGATCTAAACCATTTTTTTTTTTGGCGGGGTGGGACATCATCCAATGACTTCTCCCGCTCTGGTTGGAGCGGGAGGGCGTGTCAGACTCTTACTGACTAAAACCCACCCCTGTTCTTTCCCCGCCTGAGTGCCCAGGGGAGCGGTAACTCTGTTACGAATTTATCCGCTACCCCTAGGGTCTAATCCTGTCGTTGAATTTAACTTTTACGATCTAGACAGGCATGACATCAGTGTGTGTAAAGTATATCATAGTAGTTCGCATCATCAACAAAAAAAAAATGTCTAAAAACAGCAGAAAATGAAATTGAGTTTTAAATCAGTGCTAGCTAATAGTAGGGGAGCCCACGAGGCTAAATGGGGATTTACTCGAGCGTCGTAGAGACCTATTGGAATGCAAAGCTTAGATGATAAGAAGAAAAAAATGTTATATGATATATACCTTTACATCGGTGGGGGAAGCGGCTATAGATTTTTAAATATGTAAAAAAAAACTGTTGCATGGACATTCTCGAGCGCGTCAGATATTGATAGCATCAATGCCCTACGTATTTTTAATAATGTACGTATGTTAATATGATCGTTTGCATGATGCGGGTGGTTGTATTTAAGGGTTGAAAATGAAAAAAAAAAAATTTATCGAGCGCGTCAGATTTTCTAAAGGAGTGTTAAGTGCACCAAAAAAAAGCTCTCATTCACTAATCTGACGATTTCGATGGGACGCAAACTCGCGGCCATTTTCATAATGTGCAAAAAAAATTCGCCATTTTGAAATACTCAAGCGCGTCAGATTAAGATATATATGGTTCATCTTTATGTTCTAAACGTACTGTCTCATAATCTGACGATTATCTAGAGGGATTCGCCTGATCTGACAAAAAAAAATTAGAAAAACGGTTCACCTTAAAGGCCATCCCTGCAACTTCCCGCTAATTCCATTCCAGGGCGCTTAAAATTGTACTTATGACATTTTTGAGCTCAAAATATAATTTATGTGATATTTTGAGCTCGCTGAGTTCAAAGAAATAATATTTCTATGCATTTGAGCTCCAAAATTAGTTGATTTAGAAAAATCTTAAATAATATTGAATTAAATTCATATGATAATTAATAATTATATATGTGCCAATATTTTATTATGTGCCAAAGAAGTACAACTTCTAACGCGTGTACATGAGTACACACACCATTTTTTTTTTGTATAAAAGTTTAACTAAATAATTTTTTCAATGAAAAAAATTTTCTATAAATACTTATGAAACTGAAGTTAACAGACACTTGACAATTGTTTGATTTTTCTTTAAAAATAAACTAGACATAGAAAATTATTTATAAAAATCTCATTTATAATTTTTCAGAGCTTCTAAAAATGAAGTTTTTAAATAAAATTAAAATTAACCAGAGTGGGGACGGAGTGAGAGAGTAATAGATAGAGAAAGAGAGAGAGGAATAGAAACGCGGAGAAGGAAATGTAGGCATCACGCAGCTGCACGCATTTAACTTTATCGACGAATTTTTGTTATTTCGGCTTGCGGAAATCGTCAGATTAAATATTTTTCATTATTCTTGAATTATTTCCTTCAAAATAAAAAAAAATTTAGCTACGCTCGAGAATGTCGAAATGACGTTTTTTTTTTACAACTTTGTTGCCCTCCCCTTTTTTACGTCACTCTCAAATTGTCAGATTAGTGGAATATACACTTTTTAGGATGTAATTAACTCACCCTACCTTAATCTGACGCGCTCGAGAATTTCTGATGGTCAATTTTTATTTACTAATCTGATCCTGTATACTTCACGGGCGGCCTTATATATGGGCCTCATGTTTTGTGGAGGTACTTAACCGGGTACAAGGTATCCCCCTGTATATTAATCTGCCGCGCTTTAGTAAATCCCGAAATCCCCGCTTGGGCTCCCCTACTATAAGTCACTACAAAACGTTATCATTGTAAATATATTATGTATTAGCAATGGTAGTTTATTATGAAAATGGAAATTAAAGTACTTACTCGTCAAACTGTACACCTCCAGTGGTTACGCCGAAGAATTCACTATCACACCGTCAAACCTGCGTAGGAGTCAGGCTTACGGTAACAGTGTAGAGTATTTGGCTTAGTCAGGGAATTAGGCCCAAACTCTACCAAAGCGGAGACGAGAGGAGAGATTTGTTTTAAACAACCAATAGAATTTCGTTATTCACACTTCTCGTCTCCGCTCAGCTACAGTGGATACCACTGCACCACCACTGAACGGAGATGTATCATATTTGTATGCCGCGATCAAAGCGGAGATTTGAGCTATGCCTCGCCGAGATTGAGCTGAGCCGCGGTACAAAGCGGAGATGTGAGCTGTGCCTCGCAAGTTAGCGACGACGGCGCGCAGCGGAGACGAGAATAGATGTGAGTGGCGTGATGGCGTGCATTGAGCGGCGCCGATAATGTAGTAAACTGTGCGTTCATCTCAACTTCCAACGCTCGCCGTACGCAGTTCAGTTCCGCTCTAGACAGCACACATCTCCGTTTTAGCCAGCACACATCTCCGCTCCAGTCTAGCCAGTACGCATCTGTGCATAGGTTCAGTGGATACACCCTAGCTGAAAAACATCTGTTCTCGTGTCCGCTTCGAACATCTCCGCGTTGGTTGAAAGTGTCAGACACGGCCGTTTTTGGGACTTTTGCCTACTACTTTGGACACGAAACATTCTGAGACCTGTTTTAACAACGTAAAAATACTTTATCCTCTTTGTAACCAACATGACGTTGGATTCTTTAATATTTATTTTCTGTGCTATGCTACGATTTTTTATTCAATGAGGGCGCCACTTGGCCGTTAGTAGGGCCTTAATGTAGGCAACGGGGAAGGCGTTACACAAACTCTTCTAGCGGACAAGTTTCTTTAAAGTTAGATGAAATGTTTGTTCCCTTTTTGTAAATCTCGATGGTGCTTCTAGATTGCTGTAAAATGTTTTTGATCAAGTCCAGCAAGTACAAGGAATTGACTGTAGGTATCTTTAACCCATTATTCAATACTGTCTGGCGCAGTAGTTTCGAGCTGTTAGATGTCACGCTCACAGTGGTTAGAGACTTCTCAAGATGCTTCTAGAATATCTGAGACAGCTAGATGACGCAAGCAAACTATGAGAGTATCTTTCTGCCCCTAATTGAATTTGTCTAGAATTCTAAGTGCAAAAAATCCTTCGAGATGTAAAATCAAGCAAGATATGTTGGGACTCGAACTACATAGCAATTAATTAATCTACGAGGAACTTTGTTTTTGTGGTCCACATTGTCTTTATATCTGATCGGTTTTTAAAGCAAGAAACTTTTACCTTACCTTAGGACCTCGAGAAGTTTGTACCTAATTTTGATCAGGAATTCTCGAGTTAATCAAAATATTATTGTGCTAAACCTGTAGTAATACCATTTCTCCTAGAGGAGTTTCCTGTTGACGTGGCTTTTGGCCGGATTACTTATCAAATACCAATCCAGTTACAATGGCTTCAATTTTGCAATTTGCCTCGTCTAAGTAACCTTCAAATCTGAAAGGCAAAATCCATCTCATCATTCATCGGTGTACGCTTGTTGACATGCAAATGGGTGGGTTAGCAAATTGCTGTCAAACCCATGGACCATTATTTTGATCTCCAAAATAAGCGAACAGAGAAATATCACAAAGATGAGGACTTTAAGAATATCACAATTGCTTAATTTTGATTAAAATAATTATCTGGATATCCAACAGTAGGCCAAACAAAATATTCTTTTAAACTTAGTTTTCCATCGACACGCTAATTTTGGAACTTTTATTATAACCTATCCTACTCTTACTTTTGTTTTATGTTTTGCAATAAGATACGACCAAGCGACTACACTTTTCTTAGTTCTTTCATTTCAAGAAAGTGACTCGATAACATGGCTACAAGTTTTCACGGTTTCGCTAAAATAAACTGTAAGAAACGAATATTGTTATCTACGAAATTATCAAACGTTTTACTCGCTGTTGGCAAAACGCTGGAATTCCACTCGATGGAAGCGTGTTACTCGTAGACTGTAGGCGTGGAAGTCAAATTTAAAACATGTTGCATTATGTGATATTGATTAAAATGGACATCAAACTGGAGCCAACAGCAGCGCTCCGTTCTGCTCATTCTGGATTATTTGCATGAAGTTTTTCACCTTGTGCGACACGTGTTCCAAAAATAACTAAATACATTGCTGTTATGACTGGTGACCGCTCGATTTAGCTAAAAGCGGTAAAGTTTGTAACTAGGTCACAAATGAAATGACTTAACGTTACCAAGGTCATTAGGTGTTAGGTAATTTGTAGATTTTAGGACACTAGTATACAATAGGAACATTAATGCAATGTTTATGAAAATTATGTGTAATCTATACAAAGTCTGTTTTTTTTTTGTGGGGTGGGAAATCATCCAATGACTTCTCCCGCTCTGGGTGGAGCGGGAGGGCGTGTCAGACTCTTACTGACCATAACCCACCCCTGTTCCTTCCTGCCCTTAGCGCCCAGGAGCGAGGTAACTCTGTTTCGAATTTATCCTCAACCCCCGGGCAGATACAAAGTCTGTTAAGGAAGAACTCGTTGGTAAATGCTATCGCGACGTATCTATCGAATACTAAAGATCTCCGTTGTATAATAAATTTTACGCCCTCGTGTAAGGATAAATGACGTAATTTACCAGTTACCACGCAAATCATAATATCCCGTCGACGATTTATTTCTAACATAGTAACGCGATGTCTTCCATCATTGAAGATCAAAGTGACATGGCGCGTAGTGTTCCACGAGCGCGTAGTGTTCCACGCGCGCCTCAAAGAGTTGTCAGCATTCATGACGGGGCCCGTCATGGCCGATGCCTGCCCAGGGGTTGTGGATAAATTCGAAATACGAGTTACCGCGCCCCTGGGCACTCAGGGCAGGGAAGGAACAAGGGTGGGTTTTAGTCAGTAAGAGTCTGACACGTTCCCCATCCATCCTAGAGCGGGAGATGTCATTGGACGATTTACAATCCAAAACAAAAAAAAAAAAAAGTGGCAAAGGTTATGTAGGTATGGAAGTAGCACCTTGACGTGATCTTTGTTTCCTAGTGTTAATAGCTTATGTTTTAAGTCACTCAATTTGAATACAGTTGTCGCGGATAGGTATTATTTCATTTCTTATCACTCTCAGGCGTCTTTAGACTGATGCAGATGTAGGTAACTCTTATCCTACGTACTTGAGTCTCTTGAAACAACGGAACGGATGTGCGGTGGCGTGTTAGCGCTAGTTAGCTGACTGGTCACAATTAAATCAAATTGATAGCTAAAAGGACCATGGACCATCAATACTCGGAACGGTTGGCTATTCCTCCTTAATGGAAATAACCAAATATTCCGACGGAGCGTGACGTGCAATTATGACTGCTTTATTTCACTAGGAATACCTAATAGGCACATTGTTGTCGTTTATTTATGTAAGTTAAAGACAAACTTCCCAAAACATCACACGATAAACTTTATTTTTCACAACTGTTTTCAAAAAATAAAAAGTTTTAAGTAGGTATTAAAAACATTTTTGAGTATTTCCTCAGGTTTTCTTAAATAAAGTTGTTCATATCGATGGGCAGATGCAGTTCTTAAAATATGACCACACCTTTCCGTTACACCCTGTATAAAAAAAATAAAAAGATTATTTTTATAAAAGGGTTTAATTTATAAAACAGAAGCTCATATTGCATGAGCTTATGACATATTTTTACATACAAATATTGAGCAGCTGATGATAATTTTGTATGGAAAGTCCAATTTTTTTTTTGGGAATTTTCTATTTTTTCGTGGAGAAAGTTATTCATTTTCATGGGCAGAACCGGTACTTAAAATATGACCACACCTTTTCGTTACACCCTGTATACCTACTTAAAACTTTAAATTTTTTGAAAACAGTTGTGAAGAATTAAGTTTATCGACTTTTATTGCTGACTGTACCTTTGGATCTCATCTCTAATGGAACTCTTCAACGGATGAAATTGAAAGCCATTCACACGCTATTGCTACAATAGCGTGTCTTTATCAAGATCACAGTATTGTTCTCCTAAGTATATAAAGTGGATACCTAATTAATTATTGTGTTAAATAAGAAACAATAATTTCTAATGTCGTGGTCGTGTCAAGATCAGTCAAACTATGGTGCAGATAGCAGTCATATTCTTTAATTAATTTGGTATGTCAGTCATACTCATCTTCTGTTATTGATTTACAGAAAATGATTTCTATTTACTCGACTACAGCCCAAACCGCTTAAGATAAAAATTTGAATTTTGGACAGTATTTGTAGTTTATTCCATTTCCCAAACATACATGTACTATCCGTGTATTCTAATACGTAAAATAATTCATAAGGATATTCATACATCGCTAAAGTTTACTAAAAAACATCAAGTCCAAAAAATTTGACTTCGAAACTCCAACTACTTAGTAACGCGCGCACCCAGAACAGTTAATTACGGAAATAGAACCATTGAATATGAGGGTGTTAACATGAAATAAAATACCGATGGCTATAAAAGAACAGAAAACTATGTCTGCGTTTAAAAATAATTAAAATCACACATTATGCGTAAATAATTATAAAAATAAACTAATAAAATAATACAAAAATAAAATAAAAATATTCAATTGATCAGTACGCTGCCTGCTATGCCACATCTAGTATGTTGCAACTTTTACTTTTGTATCCGTGTTTGCTCGGCTGGTGATATTCATTGTTATGTGCCTACCCGCTAAAAAATATTTTTTCTGTACGCTTGTTATTTAAACATAAATTGTAAATCTTGTTTCGCAGTAAGTGAATTATTGTTAATTCTTATGAGGAAATAAAGTTTTTAAACAAATACAAATACTTTTATTGTCTTAAAACATAAGCAACAATTTTTTGAAGCCTCTGACTCCCAAACTAGGCGAGCCTGTATGTCAGGAGTCAGCGCCTTCCCCATTTTATTTTGGCTAAATAATTTAGATAAACATAGGATTTAAGAAAAAAGAAAAAAAAACAAACGATATTACCACTAAAATAAGTATCAATAATATCGGATATTAACAATAATCAAAAAAAAAAAAAAAATCAAAATACTTATTATTAAATTAAAATCCATCGATAAATTGTAAAATTAATAAAAGCGCAAACTACAATAATATAAAATCAAAATCAAATCAAAATCCCAATAACTAAATAAAATTATTAAAATCACCAATTAAAATTACACAAAATCAAATTTAAAAATCGTAAAAACTTAATCTAATTATTAAAATCGAAAAATAAATAAAACTTTATGAAATTATTAAAAATCCTGCCAAATATTTTAGTCGATAATTAACATCATGAAAATCAAATTAATTATTAAAATAATCACAATTGTACTTAATTATAATCGTGCTATGTGTAGTGTACGTGTTATGTGCGTGTTTATGTTTGAGTACCTGTATGTGTGTATGTCCAGAGACATACGTTCCATGTTACTATTTGTAAATAAAATTAGATTATCACCTTCTCCACACTGTCATAATCAAGAGTATAGAGCCAATTCCTTACTTTTAACTTACAGTCTCGTAGGGACAGCGGATACAAATTGAGGATTTTGTTAACTTTGTTATACATGTAAACCGAAAGGAATGCGTTTTGTCTTCGTGCAAAAGCCGTACGACATATTTTACTCGATTCATAGACATCTGGAATTGTTCGTCTATTACGAAGCTTATTACGATCATAAGGTGTACATACGTGTTGTTTTTTTATTAGATGAAAAATAAAAAGTTGTCTGACGGTAAATACCTGGCATATCTCGTACAAAGCTTTCGTAGGAAATCTGTATGGTTTGAAAAGCATTGTCTTCAACAATGACCGCTGTGCTCTTTCTAGACATAAGATATGCGTTTTGCATGCACCTCCCCAAGCTCCTATACAGTAACCAATAACTGATTGGGCCAGTGCACAATAAACTGCATGGAGGAGATCTCTGTCTGCTACATGTCTGAGATTTTTAAAAACCCATATAAGTTTCCTGATTCTTGACGAAACCATTTCAATATGTGGTTGCCAAGTTAGTTTTTCATCCAAAAGTACCCCAAGGTACCTAACTGTCGTATTTTTATTCACAGTAGGGCACGAGCACCGTTGAGTAAACAGTGGTTGTGTACATGTGTGAATCCGAACAGCCACATTTGGCTGTTTGATTAGAGCGTTAGTGAACTGTACATAAGTGGTTTTAGATAGGTTGAGAGTCAAAAGGTTATGCCTCAGCCACAGGCTGGATTTATGGAGCCCTATCTCCGCATTCTTTTGAACTTCATTCCAAGTCTCTCCCTGAAATACCAAAGCAGTGTTAAACCATAGTTTAATAGATAGATGCGTACTAAGGGTGCGTTTCCACTGAAACGGAGCTGTGCGGAGCGAAGCGGAGACGTGCAGGAATCGACCAATCACAATGGTTGAGATCCTCATCGCATCACTCGCCTCGTCTGTGATTGGACCCTGGAAACGTACTCTTAGTACGCATCTACCTATTAAACTACAACTACTGTCCAAAATTCAAATTTTTATCTTAGGTGGTTTGGGCTGTAGTCTAGTAACCTAAGATAGGATTTTGCGAAAATCAACCTTTAATGGAGAAAAAAGGGGAGAAACTGTTTGTATAAAAAATCTTATTGCTGGCACAAACGTGTATCTAAGTAAATAAAAAGGTTTGACATAGGTAATTAATTTTTCAAAACTACCCCCTAATAGGAGGGTAAAGGTTGTTAAAGTTTGTATGGAAAAATCATAAGGCGCTATTAAGTGCCAACGATCTTGAGTGGCTAGCTTGCGTGTTCTGCTGAGCTCACGTAACGCGTCGTACGGTCACCCAGTAATACTCGCCCATCAAGGAGCGCTGTCCGAAAGTAGACGCATTATTTATTTTATTATACATAAAACAACAGGTGTTATACTAAAACACGGATACTAAAATATACCTAAACAATTAAATGATCTTTAAAATGGTGCAGGTTTCATAAAAATACGCAGTTTTGGCGTGATTCTCAATTTTTTATCCGTTAGACATAACTTTACAAATTAATTACATTATGTTATAAAATATGTATAATTTCAAATATTCACATATCAAATTACGAAATAAATGGTTTAAAGTAACATATATATTTTTCAAAGAAATAAGACGTTTAGACGTGATGTTCAATTATAAATCATTAGAAGTCGTATAACTGTGCCTTATGGTGAAAGCCCCAGGGTAGCCCGCGAAACGGGAAATATGATTCGCGGCCCTAACAAGTACATTTTTACAGAAATACTCTCGGCGGTTTTGTGGCGAACTGTTCTGACGGCCCACGGACCCGATCTCCAAGGAGAATTTTTGTTCCTTATCTCCAGCTTGCCTTATTGGCCGGCCGTAGTGAACACTGACGAGGAACTGAGCTCCCACCTCTCTCTTGCCTTTATTGGCTGGCTTGAGTGGTGATTCGCAAGAGCAATCGTGCTCGGGAGAAGGATGTATAATCCAGTAAGGTGCTGGTAGGGATCTTGACCGTACCATCCGAGATTGTCCTGATAGCCGTGGTATACCTCCTGCCCAGGGGTTGAGGATAAATTCGAAACAGAGTTACCTCGCCCTTGGGCACTCAGGGCAGGGCAGAAACAGGGGTGGGTTTTAGTCAGTAAGAGTCTGACACAGAGAGCGGGTTAGGTACTTACTACACTTGTGTGCCTCAAGCTTTTAAGAATATAGGTATTTTTTTTTACTTTTTAGTAGGTTAGTATTTTAGAGTAGGCGTGATGTTTAAAAATATTCTACGGATATTATGATGTGATGTAAAGGGCTCCTCAAGACGAATCAATCGAGCCCAAACTCGGTGGGGTTATTTTGTTTTATCACAGAGATACCGTGGCCACTTTCCAGCTTTTCATCATTAGACCCTGGATATCGTCTAGGCGTAAAGTGCTCCTCAAGACGAATCAATCGAACACAAACTCGATGGTTTTATATTATTTCGTTCAGAAGTTCCTATGGCCATCTTCCGTCTCCATCATCAGACAAGCTCCCACCGAGGATACGTACACCAAATTTGAGTCAAATCGGATATCGCACTTCTCGATATCCGATTGGGTCTAATTTAGCTTGCAAGATTTGATTACAGACCGACAGACAACGGGACAGGTGAAACTAAATAAAAGCTTGTAAAATACAAATAAATTAAAAATTAAAGGGGGCTCCCCTACTAGAAACGTGTTTTTTTTTTTGTTTTTTGCTCGATCTTAATAATGGCAACAAGTAGACGCGTATAATCTTGTACGATGGTACGGAACTAATCATGCGCGAGTCCCACTCGCACTTGGCCGGTTTTTGCAAGTATGTTATGCTTTCAACTAGGCAGGGAAAATAGGCGATTGCGTGAAGTCCATAAAGTCCATTATTTATATTTTTATGCGGTTTTTAAAACACATCTCGAGGTAAACACAAAATCTATACTTTAGACTAATAGATAAAGATAAAGAGGTAAAGTTTGTGAGGTAGTAGGGGTAGTCTCTGGATCTACTGAACCGATTTCGAGTTATTTGTGAGTGTCATATGCTATACATTTTTGAGATCCACGCGGACGAAATCACGGGCGAAATGCTAGTAGCTTATATAGTTATTGTAGTGATTTGGTTGAATGCAATTTTTTTTATTGCTTACAACCTATTTGGATAGATGGACGTATTACCTACCGACTGCTCATAATGGCGTTTGCTAGCAAAGAAAAATGAGAATAATGTCAATTTCAAATGTAGGTATTTTTTTAAGTAAATATTTACATACTTAATTAAACAGACTCAAGTAACGCGATATTGACAAAATTGTGGTGTCTTTCATAAAAGTTTCGAAGATTTATTTGCGTTAAAGGCACAGTATGTCGTTTCCAAAGCCACTTTATCTTAGCAGTTGTAGTTTACGTATGCTTAGTGTGGATACGCCATGGCAATTGTAAGTTAAAAAAACTACTTTGTTACTATGGTATTGTAGCGAATGTTTATACGAATTTTGTAGATATGTATTTAATGAGATTATACCGATGATATAAACTGCCAGCGACCCAGTAAAACCGTGGTAAAGCTAACTAGATGAATCGGACTGAAAGTTTTCCAGTTGCTTAGCTTTTGATTGTCAACTTTTGTTCCCCATGAAGGAAGGGGCTTGACTTCGAACTAGCTGGAAGTGTATAATTCTTAAAACCTATTACTAATTAAAGTAAACTTACGACTATGTAGGTAATAATAATAATATTGCAGTTATTGTTAGTTGTGAAGCAAAAGAGTTCTCCAGTATGGTCTGGTAAAAATATAATATTTGTAGGGAGTTATAAAAAAGTCCATGAGTTATTTATTACTAAGCTAAATACCAAAATGAGTCTAATACTGATGGATATCTAGAGTAATATTAGAGCAATGAAAACTGAATAACATGGTCGTATGTTATGAAGTAGAATTTCAAGTTGTTCACTTTCATTTAGTTTTTTTGTGAAGCGAGCGAACATTCCAAACATAATCGAGACATATACTATAATCGTTTCCGATGAGACTTGAGTTCTTATTGCTTCTAGATGAAGACTTTGGAACTTATGACTATGACTATAAACTTATTTAGTCATAAGTTACAAAGTCTTTGATGAGTAATTTTTGAATGTCTTTCCACGTCAAAGTAGGGTTTCCATTGTATTGAAAACGGAACCAATGAAGAGCATCTCCAGAAAATATCTCGAATGCGTGTTTACAAATTTTTGTATCTGAGATATCCCTTCAAATCCTAAATTGTTCTAGTTTTTGTATAAATTATCTAGGGCAAGACTTTCCATTGAAAATTAAGGTTTTTCATTCCTTGGCCAAGTATTGTGATGATGGAACGTCTTGTAATATAAGAAGGGTCTGCGGAATCGTAACTATTTGAGAAGTAAGGGGTGCTTGAGGGATCGATGATGTCTGAGCAATAGATGTATGGGGGACAGAAAATATTAAAGTCTCATCATGTAATGGTTCAAGAACCTCAGACAGTCTATCTGCAGAGGGATCAATTTCTTCCAGTCTATCAATGATTCAAATCGTTTCTCAAGAATATAAAATCAGGATCGAATGTTTATGCAACATCCGATGATAGAAGTTTATTAAAAAAAATGAGTCATTTATTGGCACGGACCTTAAAGATAACTTTATTATTTAAATTAAACTACCGACCCGCCCTGCCTCCGCTCGTGTTTAAATTATACACACAAGCTTTCCTCGTTTATCGCGCTTTCTATTAGTGAAAACTGCCGTTGCATGGCTTCGGAGGAGTTGGTGGAGCGACTGGTTTATACTATACATAGAGAGATGAGATGTGTGTGAGCATTATACATGGTACCTGTGATTTCATGAAATTAATGTTGACTTTTTGTGTTGTTTCAGAATCTTCGTCAACAGATCGCTACATTTAGAAAATGTCAAGTTTTATGGCTTTGATATGGACTACACCTTGGCTGGTACGTTTTACATATTATTGTAACAGATTTTGCTAAGCCCTCCAAACGCAAGTAGTCTTTTTTATATTTTTTTTTTATTTTGGTGGGGTGGGAAATCATCCAATGACTTCTCCCGCTCTGGGTGGAGCGAGAGGGCGTGTCAGACTCTTACTGACTAAAACCCACCCCTGTTCCTTCCCTGCCTGAGTGCCCAGGGGTGCGGTAACTCATTTTCAGAATTTAACCGCTACCCCTAGGCATGCAGGCATCGGCTACGATGGGCCCCGTCAGTGGTGGCTGACAACATCTCTTTGAGTGGCGCGTCGAACACTACGCGCCGTCGACTCACGGGCCTGGTGCTGATCGGACGGCGAGCTACCCACTGCTCGCCGTCCGCAGGCCCGGGACTACGGTGGCCGGAAATCGTCTTTCGACGTCCTACGCCCAGTACCTCTCCTGCGGTGTTAGCGGCCGGGGCCGTGAGGGCCACTCCGTTGAGCTTCCCTCACGCGTCCCGCCTCCGCCTTCACGAGCATTACTGCTTCGCAGAAGGCGGAGACTGCCTCCCATTCCCTCTCGCTCCGTACCATGGCCTGAAGCAGGGCCGGGCGCGAGAGGTCGCCGCCACCTATCGCATCCACGAGGACACGGCGGTGCTCCGGCCAAGCGGGGCAGACCTCCACCGTATGCTCCACCGTGTCCTCCACCGTGTCCTCTGGGCGATCCGCGCAGTGGTGACACCCGGGCGTTTCCTGCCGCCTGATCTGATGCAGGAACCTCCCGAAACAACCGTGTCCGGTGAGGACCTGCGTCAGGCGGAAGGTTAGGACGCCGTGACGCTTCTCCAGCCACTCCTCAAAGATGGGCACTACCGCCGCAATGGTGGCGTGCCTAGCGCTGGGTTGCGACAGTCGCTGTCTCCATGTCGTCATGAGATCTTGCCGGAGCTCCGTCCGTCGAGCCGCGAGGTTTCGCGGCAGCAGAGTTTCGCCCCGGCGTTTGGCCTCCTCGCGCCACTCCCAGAGCAGCGCGAGGATCCTGGCCTCCAGATCCCACGGCGACAGTCCGGCAAGGAGGCTCCCCGCATCACAGGAGACCGTGCGGTATCCGCGGATGAGCCGAATGGCCATGCCTTCCCTGGCCCTTTGGGACGCGTTCAACCGGCGAGCTGGTCGCCGGCTTATTGAACACGCCCACACCGGTGCCCCGTAAGGGGCCATGGAACGCACGATCCCCGCGTAGAGCCTCCGGCAGGAGGCTCTACGTTTGGACCGCCCAGATTGGGCAGGAGCCGCTTCAAAGCAGCACTGGCCCGCTCCAATCTGGGAGCCAAACGTCGGAAATGGTCGACGAAGTTCCACCGGCTGTCGAGGACGAGACCCAGGTATCTCATCCTCTCGACGCCGATGGTTACTCCTCCTACCGTTATCCGGGAACCCGACGGTGGCGCGTTCCGAGGGCCGAGAAAACACATGGCCTCGGACTTGTGCAATGCCACCTCGAGTCCCAGTTGCCGGATCCTCTCAATGACTGTCGCAACCCCGCGTGACATCAAGTTGGCCGCCGCCTGGTACGACCTCCCTTGCGCCAGGACCAGCGTGTCGTCAGCGTAGCAAACTACGCTGACGCCGCTAGGCAGGTCGGCACGCAGCACCCAGTCGTACCCGATGTTCCACAGAGGCGGTCCCAGGACCGATCCCTGTGGAACACCGCACGAAAACACAAGTAGTCTACGCTATGCTACGCACAAATTTTGTTTACGGTATATGTCCACTGGCAGCTTGCAGCTGATGCCCGATTCCTGTTCCGTAAACTACTTGGAAATCATCATAACGAGCTTTGAAAAAAAAAAACAGCTTGGTAACGAGATTATTGAATGCCGTCATATTTTACTCAACGACAACTTATCTGTTTACCAAATATTGTCGTAGGCTTTTAATCTTATCCGATAAGAATGGTCAATGTCAGTATTTTAAATGTCAATCTCTGTACTGCTACCCAATTGCCTCATATCCTAAAGGTTAAACTGAGCTGGGTGTCACACTTTTGGGCTCTCAACGGTTCCTCAAGAAACTGACTAAACTGTTTATTGACACTGTAGTAGGTGTTTTTGTCCTTTTTCAACAATTAAGGAATAATTATGTAATTCGAGGCACATCTTAATGGCTTCGGAACATGATTTTTCAAACGCCCCGCCTTGAGCTGTGCCTAATATTTCAGCTGTTATCCATACTATTCATACTAATATACAATGTGAAAGTAAATAAATAGGTCTGATTGTAACCTCTACACGTCTGAACGGCTGAACCAATTTGGATGAAACTTGGTATACTAGTAGACCATATCCTGGAATAGGGCATATTACCGACATCTTGAGAATATTTTCCGTTGGGATAATTTTAGACTTTCACGCGGGTGAAGCCGCCTGGATTTTTAGGGTTCCGTACACGAACGGTCCAAACGGAGCCCTATTGCTGTCACTCACGCGTGTCTGTCTATCTGTCCGTCGTCTGTCAAAATTTTGTTTCGAAGAATTCTTCTTCTTTTAACTTCCCATTGACCTATGAACTGGAAATTTGGTAATAATGTTTATTATTACTCTTGTATTAAATAAAACTTAATCTTGTATTGGTGCCTACCAATACAAGATTTTTTCTTTGATAATTCCCTCATTTGCTACGGAATCCTCAATGTGCGAAGTCCGTCACTCACTTGGGCCCGTTTTTCATATACCTATGTGTTTACATTCATTTATTTTTTGCCAACACTGCTGGGTAAAGCCCTCCTCCAGGTCCTCGAAGGACTCTTCTCCTCTCGCGATACTCGTGCATTTCATCTCGCTACCTCTGTCTTGGTCTTCAGGCATATTATTAAGATATTTTTATTTACAGAATACAAATCGCCGCAATATGAAACTTTAGGATTTAATTTGACCAAAGAGAGATTAGTGAACAAAGGTTATCCTAAGGAAATTATGGAATTTGAATACGACCCTTCATTTCCAGTTAGGTGAGAAATACTTGTAATTTTTAAAACAATGGCCTATTTGTCAAAGATAATAATTTGTTCTTATAGTACTAAATTGATCTTTTTATTCTTTCAGAGGTCTATGGTTCGACACATTATACGGTAACTTACTAAAGGTAGACGCCTATGGTAATATTTTAGTATGCGTACATGGATTTGAATTCCTGAAACAGTAAGTTTGCATTTGAAATTATAATATATTTGGTTAGGTTATTTGTCTCATACGGAATCAACTTTATAGATTTTAGCGCTGTGTAAATTAAATCTAAAAGAGTTACCTATCTATGTTTATATTTGACGCTCGCTTTACCATATGTTCGTATCAGCAGATGACGTCAGTTACATATTTGAGAATGCGACCTTTCAGTAGGTAATGAACTGACTTATAGTCCAAAACAGATTATAATTCCTAATTGGAGTCGCGCAATAAATTCGGTAAAGTTTTTAAGAATATAATACATTTATTAACCTACTGTTTAAACAAAAGGAACTGCCTATACACACATAAGTTGGTAAAACTAATAAATATTTTTTGTTTCAGTTCACAAGTATACGAATTGTACCCGAATAAGTTCTTAACGTTAGACGAGTCGAGAGTGTATGTCCTGAACACGTTGTTTAACTTGCCAGAAACTTACCTAATAGCTTGTTTGATAGACTTCTTCACTAATTCACCGCAATACACAAGGTAAGCTACCATGAGCTAGTGACGCTTTTACAGTCACTTGTCAAACCGAATAAATCGTTCTACTCTTACAATGCAAAGCAGGTGCTAATTGGCATAAATTAGAACATAATTTATTTCTATTGTTAGTTGACATTCCATTCGGTTTATTGTGTTATAATTCAACTAATGTGGCAGTAACTCAGGAATAGCTCTCCGCCCGAAAGTGAATGGGCCAATAACGGTCACTCATCAAGTCAACACACATTGCTCTTTGCATTGCGTAACGGTAAATCGCACTTCAGTCCTCGACCTACAAATGCACTGCTCTTATTATGGGTGTCCTAGTTTAATTTAAAAGAAGTGTACATATATGTACTTTGAAATAATTTCAAAATGTTTTCTATAAATGAAAATCTTTCGCAGAACAAATTACGGTGTAAGATGTGGAGATCTCGCTATGTCATTCAAGTCGATCTTCCAAGACGTGAGAAATGCGGTCGACTACATCCATATTCATGGAGACCTGAAGAACAAGACCACGGAGAATATGGAGTTATACTTGAAGAAAGACGACAGACTGCCGATGTTCTTGTCGAGGATAAAAGAGAGCGGTGCCAAAATTTTTATATTAACGAATAGTGAATATAACTTCACGGATAGAGTTATGGAGTACCTATTCGATTTTCCTTACGGCGCAAAGGTAAATATAACTTTGTCCGATTGCCTTTATTTGCATAGGTATGAGTGCACAACATCACGTTCGAACAAAGAAGTGATTGATCACATATTGTGAGTCAAAACAGCTGTCATTTGAAATGTTATCGTCAGGCGACTCCTTAAATAAAACACATAAACCGATAACATGCCTTATTAATAATTCGGTTACTTATTGTGTTATGAATAATATTAATCCTAGTTAAGATGGTTCCTAGCTTCAAGGTTATCGGTTCATAACACAATTCATTTAAGTATCTTATCTCCAGGCAGGCTTTTAATTCTTAGGCAATAATTTTACATAGGGTAAGGGTGAAAGTACATACTAATTAAGATTAAAATTATAATTTACTGTAGGCGAAAATATGCTCTTTCTTACAAATCTACAATATTATGAAACAGATAAAATTCTGCTCTCCGTCATTGTTTTTTTATATCATTGAGACTCGGTTTTGACCACCTGATGGTGATAGTGGTAAAAAGCTCTCGTCTCGTGGTCGCGAGTATCGCTGACCATCAGGTCAGCGATGATGTAGTCGACAATGGAGCACGCTTGACTAAAAGTAACCTTCTAAATATCAGGAAACACAGACTCCGACAGGGAATTCCACTCCTTAGCTGTACACACTATGAATGTGTTCTCAAAACGTTTTAGGTAGGTACCTACTACTATGATTATCAACGAATAGGTTTAAACACATATCTTTTGTCATTGTTTAAAGCCCGGCGAGCCTCACAGGAACTGGAAGACTTACTTCGACTGGATCGTCGTTGACGCCAAGAAGCCGTTGTTCTTCGGCGAAGGTACCACTCTGCGACAGGTGGACACTAAGACTGGCGCCCTTAAGATGGGCCACTATGTCGGCACATTGCACGAGGAACTCGTTTATTCTGGAGGTGAGTTCATTTCATCATAGGGAATAGACATGAAAACGAAGCAAAGCTCTTAAATACTTCTTAAGGGCTTTAGCATGTGGCGATCTGTAGTTTCTGCCCACCATAGGAAAAACTTCCAGGCTTGTCAGTTTGCGTACATTTTAAAAGCCATGAACACGACTTTGAATAATAATTCCGAGACATTTTTCCAGTTATTCTCCACTTATGTATTTCGCCATCAAGATAATGTTTATTCTTGATAACAATAATAGCCTACGTCGAACAATATTATATTTCTAAGAAGTTAAAATGATTTCACCATTGTTCTTGGTACTACGATAGGTATCAAGGAAATGATGTCCTATCTATTAGTGGGTAATAATGACGTAAAAAAGTAATTACAGATTTTTCCTTGTCGTTACAAACAGCTTTATTCTTTCAATTATTCAATCTTAATAGGATTAAATTGTATCGACACTGAAGATAATTCGCGTTTTAATAAGACGAAATAGGACGAGCATTTACAGATAACAATGGCAATTAAATGGTACTTATTGTGCGTGCAGATTAAGTGGTATCATATTATCTAATATCGTTGCATATTAAGTACCTAATATGTACTTATCTTTATCAATAAAAAGATTATAAATGTTACATTATAAGCGTGTAATATAATAAGTAGTAGTTAGTCGCGTCTGAATGTTGACACGACTGGAACATGAATGCTTCAGAGCCAGATAATGTAATCTTAATTAGAATGCTATATTAAGCATAGCCACTCGACTTACTGATAACACACCGAAGATTTACTATCGCGCTTATTGTCATATGCTAATGGAAGTTTTTAGTGGAACAGTACGGGGCGATGTCTTTAGATGTGCGCAAACAGAATTCAATAATATTGACAACTGGTACCAACGAGGTTATGGCAATAGGGAATATGCATGCAATTTTATTATTTACTAAATAGAATACTTATTAACAATAATAGTAAACAAATATAGAAGTTTATTTTTATATCTACATCAGAACCGAAGGTATGAAGCTTTAAAATGAATAAATAGAAAGAGAAGTCCCACGTTACATCTGACGTCAAAGGACATGATGCCCATACAGCTGCCATAGAAAACTGCGTTCTCGAGAGAGGGACAGATATATTTTTGTTTAAAATTGTTATAACGCGTTTGTTTTTTATCAATTTTGAGTCTGTTTTTACTGTTAGTATTCCATCTTTGTATATACTCGTATTTGTATCTTTGTAAAAATTTATGCATATTATTCCCTATTGTAATATATGTGTATACAATAGGAAATCTTAGATTTTTGGTGGGTTCCTCCTCGCGCTAATTCATACAAATTGGCAAGTCCTTAGTCTTTATATCGGGTGTAAAAAGACAGTTTCCGAAGCCGAAAGCCACATATTCTACCCATTATATGGATCATTTTTTTTCACTAGACCATACCTGGGAATCCACTGGTTGTGGAGATATTGATGGTCAAAGTCGCAATTTTTTTAAAACTTTTTTTTACGAAAATGAATTCCAAGTGTTATTACTAAACTTTTTTCCAAACAAACTACCTCAATTTTCGTTTTTTTTTTTTCTAAATTACTCATTTGCAGTTGCAAAAACGCTATGAATATCAAACGTCCGACAAGTACCTACGTGGCTTAGAGCGAAGTTGTGAGGTTTAACTCCACTTGCCTGGCTTTGCGTTACATTGCGCGCAATAAAAAGGTTTTTTTTTTTCATACCTAAAAATGAAAGTCGTTTCCCAGCAATAATTTTTGCGCGAAGCTACTTTGTTAGATGTACAGTATGCGTAGTTGACGGCTATGTGATGTGTCTTTTTACACCAGGGACCATTTTGGTTACCCATTGAAAGGGTTTTTGATAGGGTTTTGACAAAGTGTTGTTTTAAAACCAATTTCATATTGATTACACTTTTTTACGAAAACCCTCATCAATGGGTAACCTCTTCCAAACCCTTTCGATTTGTTTACTTGTATATTCAAAAACTCATTCTTAGTGGGTTACACTTTTTAATGGTAAGACGTTTCGAACGGGTTACCCCTTCAACGACTGTAACAGAGTTACCCATTCGGACTACAAATATTGTAATTTTATCTCTCGTACCTTACTTTAAAGTACTAAACTGCATGCATTCGGAAGGTACGCGTCAAGTCGCAACACGCAGTCTAGGACTTAGCGACTCCACAGTCCATACACATACGATTATGGTTATTATTGCAGTGTTTTTAAAGTTAAATGTATTTTTTTTCTGGAATAGTCGGGATTGTTTCAAGTATAATCTTGCCTTTTTTACGGAATCATAAATGGCATTCGATCGTCTCACTCATCATTTAGTGCCCGAAAGGAAAGGAGCTGCGTCAAACTGTTCGATTTAAAAAATGCCACAACCGAAGCGAGATGCCGTACATAGATATTATGAATACGATGCACCTACTCAGAGCAGCAAATGCAATTTATGTGGCAATCGCATAAAGGTAAGGTCATCATTATTATTGTGATGTGATTCTCCCAATCTTCTAATCTAGCAGATACCAGTTTGGATTGTCGTCTAAAAGTTGAGTTTGGGTTTACGAGTTTGTTACGTACGCACGACGCTTCGCGAGGTTATTAAATTTAATTGTACCTACATGCACGGCCGCGCCGACAAAGTAGGTGAAATTGGAAGGTGCCAGAACGCGCGGACTCGCGCGTTTTGCTTATGCGAGTTGACGGATAAGTCAACCGACTGACGGATAAGTTAACCTAACCTAACCTAACCTAACCTAACCTAACCTAACCTAACTTTGTTTTTTTTTCGAACTGTGAGTTTTTTTTATTAGGATTTCCTGTTTTTTTTTTGTAAGTATTAGACAACGCTCAATACAATACTCAATTTGTATCAGACAATACTCAGTCCATACTCTTGGACACATAAAAAAATATTATTAAATGAAAAATTCAGTGTGCTTCCTAGCATCCACTTTAGATCATTTTTATTATTGCGATAATTGTTTTGATTCTCTTGCTCGTTACAATCGGGGAATCCCCGTGGGCTGCGGCCGGCCCGCATCATACCATACAATGATACAACAGACATGATGTTTTGCCGTTTTTATAAATAAAGGTACGGAATTCTTCGTCCGCGGGTCCCAGTCGTACTAGGCCGGTTTTTTCTTTCTCACAACCTCATTAACTTCGTCATCTATCCAAGTGTCATTCGTTCTACTACTAGGTACATTTCCTCTGCGCAAGATCACATATGAGTTGAAGATCACACATTGAAAGTGGCTTTCACCGCTTTTCACAATATTTCTTATCCTTCTTAGCCTTATTTTTACTTCCCCTTTTTGAAGTTATACTTCTTTTGGCGCGATGGAGAAAAATGATGAAGGTGAATTTTTACGATGCGCGCGCACACCGACACCTAAATTCTACATCGTAAAGTTAGTTCTAGGTGGCATGTAACTATGTTCAAGTTGTATATTCTAGTACGAAGTTCCTTATCGCGCGATGCGGGCTAGACGGAAAAAATTAAGACTAAAAGTTGTAACGACACTTTTTGTGTAACGACACTTTTTGTGTAACGACACTTTTTGTTTTGTAGGTAGTTGTTGCAAAAAGTACTTTATTTTAGTTTTCGAGGGTGCTAAAGACGACAGTGAGATCAAAACGAAAATCCAAGATGGCGGCTGCGAAAATTTTCAAATTTTCCGTCATGGGTGTCATTTTCATAGTTTTTGATGGTGCTAAACCCGATAGTAAGGTTAAAGTGAAAATCCAAGATGGCAGCTGCGAAAATTTTCAAATTTTCCGTCATGGGTGTCGTTTTCATAGTTTTCGATGGTGCTAAAGCTGATAGTGAGGTCAAAATGAAAATCCAAGATGGCGGCATTTTAGTTATTTTTTTTCCATACGCCAAAGAAGTATAACTTCTAACGCGTGTACATAAGTACACACACTCTTTTTTTTACTTTCAGTTCTTGCTGTCTTCTTTTATTGTTACTAAAGCATTCACAGGAACTCGAATTCGTTGTCGGCAATGCTTGAACAAACTAGATTTATACTTTTTGTTTTTGTTTTAGGGAAAACATACCACCAATTTGAAAAACCACATATCTATAAAACATCCGGAAGAATATTTACTGTTAACTAATATAAATAAAGAAAATGTCAATCAACCAAGTACTTCTAAAGATACTTCTAACTCGGAAAAAGTAAAAAATTTGTGTGTAAGATTAGTAACAACTCATGGACGACCATTTGCGATGCTACAAGATGCTGCATTTCAAGAAATTATTAATATTGCAGTCCCATCCAATTCTAAAACAAAAGGGATAAATTTAAATGTTATTAAAGTAATGATACCTCAAAAGGCATACCAAATAAAAAGGAAAATTTCATTAGAAGTTAAAAATATTATGATAAGTTTAAAATTGGATTCGGCATCTTACGTTGACAGGAATTTTTTGGGTATCAACTTGCAGTATATGAAAAACGGTCAGATTATAATAAGAAATCTAGCTGTATTAGAAGTGTTGGAGAGACAAACCGCAGAATATCTTAAGGAAAAACTTTTGGAAGTTTTAAATGAGTTTATGATTTCACATACACAAATTTATTCAATAACCACAGATAATGGCAGTAATTTTAAAAAAATGACAAAGTTGTTGACTGAATTTTGCTACACAACTGCTCAAACTGAAAATAACTCCGATTTCGATAGTGAGGCCAGCGGTGAGTACGAGGAAAATGAGGTAAATGATTATGATGATGATGATGAAGAACAAATATCTGACAGGTATGAAATCAATGAAAACACGGACCTATACAGTTTTATCAACAGTGGGAATAATGACTCATTCAAGCCACGTGCAATGTTTTGCGCTGCACATACTTTACAACTTGCTGTAAAAGACGCCTTTAATGAACATTTGGATGCAAAGATTACCACACAAACTGCACGAAGAGCTGTTAAAATCTTACGCCGACCAAATTTAAAAAATATTTTAAGAGCCTCCAATTTAAATAAACCGATAATTGACTGTCCAACGAGGTGGACGTCTACCTACCAAATGTTGGTACGGTTGTATTCATTAAGAGATGTTCAAGACTCTGATCTTACGAGTATTTTTTATGATAGTTTCTGGATGGAAATCCAAAATTTAATTGCTTGCCTTAAACCTATTTATGAGGCGACAGTAGCATTACAACGCGAACAGCTCACGATTGGTGACTTTTTCACGGAATGGCTTAATTGCAAAATAAAGTTGGAAGCTATTAGAACCTCATTTGCAGAGGACTTAGTTAAAGCCATGAAAGGTAGAGAAACTGATTTATTAAATAATGATTTAGTCATAGAAAATTTATATTTAGATGGTCGCCTCAACGTAATTTTGTGTGATCAAGAATGTGAGAAGGCAAAAACATTAATAGCGCAGACTTTCCAGCAGTTGCAATCTCTCACATTATCTGAGTCTCCAACCGAAATTTCCGAATTACCAGATGACTCTAGCACCAGGCAGCATGGTCAAACAACACTACCATTACAAAATTATTTAAAAGAAACTGAGGCAACTCGTGGTTTATCTGGGAGGTCGTCATTGAATACATTTGATGGAATGTTAAGTAAATTAAGATTTGAACCCAGACTACCCTTGAATACCAATATATTAGCCCACTGGGCGAACAAAGGAGAATCAATTGAACCCTCTTTAATGAAAGTAATTAATGTAGTATTTGCAGTTCCTGCTACGCAGGTATCAGTGGAGCGGTTATTTTCATCGGTAAAATTTATATTAAACCCTCTAAGAAGTAATATGAGTGGAAGTTTGTTACAGGATATAATGTTGATCCGTTCAAATCCAGATTTATTCGAATGAGAGAAATACTTTTAAAACGTGAAAAATAATATGTACCTACTTATTGATTGTCAGTGGACCGTTAGATAATAATTTTCCTTTGTTCTCAGTAGTTTCAAAAGTAAAAATAAGTAAAAGTACCTATTTTTTTAACGTTGGGAGACCACTAAGTATATTAAAGGTGAAACAGTTAAAAATATAGTTTGCTCTCACTAATTCAATTCATTAGTTCAACCATCGAAATACAGAGATTTTTTTCAGTTATTCGACCGCAACTTAAGATGTAAGTGCGGGCGAAACGAGCAAGAAATCATTGTTTGTGCTGTTTCACCTTTATTATACTTAGCGGTCTCCCAATGTTCAATAAATAGGTGCTTACTAGGGCATGCAAACCGATAACCGATAATCGATAATTTATCGGTTATCGGTCCATTTTGACAAAACGATAAATATCGAAAACAAAAACGATAAATACCGATAATCGATAATTTCATATAACGAATTTTGACACATTTCTGAACTCGCGAACGTTTTCTTTTCCGCCGCTGTCATTTGTTCATTGTGCAATTTGCGTGTGAACATCTGATGGAACTTCAGTCACCAGATGATATACCAGCAATAGTTCTCAAGGCATGTGCACCCGAGTTCTTCTGTATTGACGCGCTTGTATCGCCTCTCATTTAGGACTGGTATAGTGCCCAAGTCCTGGAAGCTTGCCAACGTGCAACCCGTGCCCAAAAAGGGCAGTCGTGCCGATCCTGACAACTATCGGCCGATTTCGGTAACCTCCATACTCTGCAAGATTATGGAGCGTGTATTGAACTCGCGCCTCATGGCATACCTGGCGAAGGTAACGGTCTCCTCAGTGACCGGCAGTACGGGTTTCGCTGCAATCTGTCTACTGGGGATCTACTAGTGTATGCCATCCACTTGTGGAGCGAGGCCCTCGAGAGGAATGGGGAAGCAATTTTTGTCTCCTAAGACGTTTCGAAAGCCTTCGACACGGAATGGCACGCTAGCCTTTTGAGTAAGCTTCCAGAGTACGGCTTTTGCCCTGGTCTGATTAACTGGGTAAAAGACTTCCTGAGTGAACGGTCTCTCCGAGTTCTTGTCGATGGATGCTCTTCAGAGCCCATGACGACTAATGCCGGAATTCCTCAGGGGTCTGTTCTCTCTGCAACTCTTTCCCTGCTGCATATTTATAATTTGGATGTCTTCAAGGCTAGAGTGAATAGGCTCTTAAACTAGTGCACATCACCATCATCGATTGCATCACTGCTTACCATCAGGTGGAATCGCAGTCAAGCACTAGTTTATATCAAATAAAAAAATATATGAATGATCTGCTAATGCCCGGTATCTATGGGTATGCGGATGATAGCAGTTGTAGAGAGATACCTGCCATGTGCTCGGGCTAGTAAGGAGCTAATTCGGTCTGAACGAGAGGCTATGATAAAGCGTACGAATATCTCACTTCAGGCAGTCTCTAAGTAGGACGAAACAAACCTGGTGGGATTCAACGCCACCAAAACACAAGCGTGTCTGTTCACCGCCAAAAGGAGCCCGTTTACCTTGGCTCCTACTTTTCAGAATGTATCCCTGCATTGTACCGACCGCCTTCAGCGCTTGGGAGTTGAAATTTCCTCCGACCTCAATTTTGGGCGGTTCATTGAGTCCAAAGCCAAAGTAGCTGCCAGGAAACTAGGCGTTCTTTCAAAGGTCAGGCGGTACTTCACATCGGGACAGCTTCTAATGTTATACAAAGCACAGGTCCGATAGTATATGGAGTACTGCAGCCACATATGGGCTGGTGATGGTGGCATATGGTGGTGGAGCCTTGTTTTATTTATTTTTCTGTCCTTTATTTTAGGTAAGTAATTGCATCAGTTTATCCCTTTATTTACATGTAAAAAACAAATTTTTGTATTTTTTATACAAAAAACGATAATTATCGGTAATTACCGGTTTTTATAGAAAAAAAAAAACGATATTTTTCATTTTATCGATTATCGAAATATTTCGATAATTGCATGCCCTAGTGCTTACATATCATTTTTACTTTATAAATGCTTTTTGAGGCGATTGTATTTTTTTAAGCCGAGCCATAATATCGTTCTATTCCCACTCCTTTTCTGTTCATGCGGTACGATTGTGGAACTCACTTCCGCCTAATATCCGTGATTCTAAAACTGTCTACCAATTCAAGAAACTAGTCAAAGAGCATTACCTCTCCACCATTCCGTGATTATATTTATTATTGATATTTATTTTATATTTAATTATGTACTTTGGTTTATTGTAAAGTTAGGTATATTTTATGTATGAATTATTTATGTACTCTAGTGTATTTTATATTTCTATATCTATTTATACACACTGTGTCTACATTTCTCAACCAACTTTCCAGTCGTAGGTCTGCTGGAAGAAATTTCTTTTGAAATAAGCAGCACCTTTGTGCTCTTCTATCTGTATTTGTTCATTTTTCTCTTGTAATTGTTTTTGTGTGTGCATAAATAAATAAATAAATAAATAAAACACTTTGCATGACCATATGAACTATTTGATGCATACATTTGTTACGTCGTCCTTCTTCTAACTTGCTTAGATATTTTGCAATTAATAAAGAAAAAGAATAACACTCATGAATATCATCTTCCTTGCTATTGTCTGAGTTATCAGTATTTGTAGCCTTATCTTCCATTTCTTTAGAGTCATTTTCAAAAGACAAATCGGGAGTAGACGCATTATCGTCTAATGTCGGTTGCAATGTCGATATTGACACGCATGAAGGATCGGTTGTCCTTAATTCCTGAAAATATATTGATTCACTTTCGTCTGAGCTTCTGTCGCTGTCTGAAATATATATGTGCTCTAAAAAACATAAGAATTCTTATTATAAAACTAGTAATAAACAATTTAGTGGCATATTGTCTGTAATTGACGTCGGTATAGATATAACATATATAATAGTCTTAATAAGAGTTATAAAAACAAAAAAAAATGTTTGGTATTTTTGTCTGTCTGTCTCTATATTTATTATTATTATTCAGCTATCACCATACCAAATTTAATAAAAATCCGTCGCGTACTTTTTGCGTGATGCGTGCACAAACTTACATAAAGACTGACAAAATGTTCAAAAATTGGTGATTTGGTATCTATATTGATTACTTATTACAACCCCACTAGAAGTTTAAATTACGTTCAATGTACAGACACAGGTTATTTACAGTTTTATTATATGTGATACTTAATTAAAATACACTTACTTACCTTTGTTCATCTTCAATATTCAGACGTTATTAAAACTTAAACAAGAAAGCACCGTCCTATCAAACCGAGTAAGAAACACTAATGAACAATTCTATATGATTTCAAACTTTCAAGGTCAAAATCTATTCCTCCACTCCAACGTAATTTAAAATGATTTGATTTAAAACCCTTTGATTACCCCGACAAACCCTTTCAAAGGGTTATCTGCTTCAATTGGAAATCATACAAGAGCCGGTAACATCTTTTACTAGTTAACTTATTGATAGGGTTACCCTAACGTTAGTGTTATGAAAGGGCTAACACTACCAAGAGGTAACATTTTCCGTTACTGTAGGCGAACAATCTGTAACACTTTCGAAAGAATTAACTTATATTCGGGGTTGTACGGTCCCTGTTTTACACCCTGTATAAACACCGTGAAAAGTAAACAGTTAACACTTGACGGGTGTTAGTACAGGAATCGTTGATACGGACTTACTTATCATGCAAAGGAAGCTATTGTTTTAGCTAGCTAGTTTTTGGGTATTGAAATAAGATTTAGTTATTTTTAAATCACCCTTATCACAACACAACAAAGTATGATGAAAGACATCAGACCATGAAATGGTTAGTAACCGCAATTGTTATCGTTACTTAATAAAGATGATTTCATTCCAAACTATTTTTGCAAATTACTCGCTATCAATGTATTTTTTTTCTGTAGGTATAGATAAGTTGTAGGATAATATTGAACAATAAAATTGTACTGAAGGAAAATGCAAGTTAGTAGGGGCTCTCTAACGCTCAATGGACCTTGAGATGCAGACGATAGCTAGAATGCAAAATAAACGAATTTACATATTGTTCTAGGTTCGTGCGACGTGTTCACCGACATGATCGGCGCAAAGGGTAAGGATGTATTGTACGTCGGAGACCACATATTCGGTGATATCCTCAAGTCGAAGAAGATCGGAGGTTGGCGGACCTTCCTCATAGTTCCCGAGTTAGTTCAAGAACTCCACGTGTGGACCGACAAGTGTCAGCTGTTTGAGCAACTGCAAGACCTTGACGTGGAACTGGGACACATGTACAAGTATGTATTAATACAACTACTAACTCTTACGAACAGCATTCATCAATTCTGTCGTAAACTAATGTGTTTAACTGAAAAGCTATAAAGATTGAATGGATAGGACATGAAATATAAATATTACGATGTTTTGTTTTAGCATTTCCATGTTGATTGATTAACAACTTATTTTGCTAAGTTGAAGGATATTGGGTTTTTCCATCTGGAATTTCTTAGTAGCGCCACAGTGTCCATATACCCTATTTATGGCAATGGGCTCGCATCCTATTACATTGGTCTTAATTTATAGCTTACGAAATGTGGGTGCATCTTTGTGCTTTTTCTTCGGAGAATACAGAATTACAGACGTTATTGTTTTGTGGAATATTTTTTTCTAATAAATACATCTATTTTGCAGAGATCTGGACTCAAGTACAAAGGAGAAGCCCGACATATCGAAGCTGCGGTCTGCGATACGCGACGTGACGCACAAAATGGACCTGGCATACGGCATGCTCGGATCGCTGTTCCGCTCTGGTTCCAGACAGACATTCTTCTCGTCACAGGTACGATCTATTTACACATCCGTCTTATTTTAGAATCTAGATTTTGTAAGCTATTATTTGAGACAGTGATTGATATTGAGTGTTTCACTCAGTGAGACTTGTTATGTGGTCGACTACTGGCAGCCCCCTCTGGCCAAAGAAGGTCACATCGTTGGAAACAAACTGACAGACCAAATGAATTTCTAGTAGAAAAAAAGGCATTTAACGTTTTAGCCGTAGTTGCCAGATACTTCTAGTTTGTTTTGTCTCGAGTGATTCAAATGACGTGGGATTGCTATGCAGTGTATTAATATTCACAACATATTATTATTAATTTATTATAAATTCGTTTGGCAAAATATTTGTATTGTAAACAAAATTCCTTGTAAAAGTCATTAGAATCATTATAAGGTCAATGTCTAAAAAACCTGTTATGACGATTTCGTATACGACTGTTTAAATTAATGAATGAAATAAATAATTGAATGACTATTTACTCTGGAAATACCATAAAATTCCGCTTATTTATAAGGACTCTATCTTTATTCAAGTTATGTGTTCACAGTTATCTTTGAAATGAATACACACGCATGAGACAGGAAGTAGACTAATTAGGCTTGTACGTTATACAGTGTGTAACGAAAATGCGTGTTCATTTTTTTAACCGACTTCAAGAAGGAGGAGGTTCTTAATTCATCGGAACCTTTTTTATGTATGTGCCCCGATTACTCGAAGATGGCTGGACCGATTCGGTTTTTTTTTTTGAAAGGGTGTACTTACCAGGTCCCCATATAAAATCGAAATTGCTTCAGCGCTTTTTAAAAAACTAAACAAAACGAAAAATATGTATACATAGATGACGTTTTAGTTTATTCCAATTACGAGTATGTTTAAATTCTACGTTCCATGTTATTGGGGTTTTTAGTTCTGTGGTAACAACTAAAAATAAAAAACATTTTTACCAAAAAAACAACCGACTTCCAAAAAAGAAAATAAATATTAAAAAATACCTTTAATTTTGGAAGTCGGTGTCAAATAACGAAGAAATAAAATACAAACACCGAAAATTTTTAGTCTATTTTCTTTTTTGGAAGTCGGTTGTTTTTATTTAAGTTTTTTTTTTTAATATTGCTTTTGCCCATAGAAAAGATAAAGAAAGTAATAGTCGATTCCGAAAAAAGATTTTGAACCTCCATATTAATTTTGATCAGCTGATGATAATTTTGTATAGTAGTCAGTTAGTCTATGGCTGACTATGGCTTTCTTGAAGAAAGTTGTCCATTTCCATAGGCAGAAGCGGTGTCTAAAATATGAACACGCATTTCTGTTAACACCTTGTTTGGACATCAGTGTAATTGTTTATTTTGTTTCATCACTAACAACTGTGCTTTCGCCAGAGTTGGAAACGAATACACATAACAAATCAACAAACACTTCTAAATAGCATTCATTACATTACATTGTCATTTGTAATGTTCGGCAAGAATTTGCAACAATTCCAGAAAGAGAACAATTTGGGTCACTAGGTTTTGTTAAATATGTTGACTTGAAACTTGAGTCGAATCTGCTGCCAAAAAAATAGTCTTTCTTCAAATATAATCGAATATGGGGCTCTTTATATCTTTGTAATTTCATATTCAAATGATGTCCATTAATTAGCAATTCTACTGATTCAGTGAAACCTGGATAACTGGGACTTAAGGGGACCTGCAAATTCGTCTCACTTAGAGAGGTATTCCACTTACTCAGGGTCTCAGATATCCAGGTATAAATAAATATCTGTCTTATTTACAGAGGGGGTTATTTTTATTTCAGTTATAGTGGTGCGATTATTGAATAAATCGACGTACTTATGTTGAAAACATTTTATATGAGTTGTACTTAATCTTTATTAATAATCAAGAAAAGGTAATAAACAATAATAATCAAGCACGTTTTTAGGGTTCCGTACCCAAAGGGTAAAACGGAACCCTATTACTAAGACTCCGCTGTCTGTCCGTATCTCATGAACCGTGATAGTAATATATAGATAGTAACAAATACTAAAAAACAGAATAAAAAATATTTAAGTGGGGCTCACACATATTTTTTTTTCCGTTTTTGCGAGTCCGACTCGCACTTGGCTGGTTTTTTTATAAGCAGTACAAAAATGCATACAGAATGCTTCAATAAAAAAAACGGTAATTTTAGTTTGTCTTTTGGAAGTATCAGCTGTAAGATGTTTTTCAATGATATAAATTTTATCTTTATTCTGAATCTCTCTAAATTCGACAGACTTAACTTTAGTTTTTCAAGTAGGTACTGATAAAGTCTTAAGCCTTCGTTCGGCATTTTTGAAATAAACATCCGGACGATAGCAAAACCACAGTTTAAATATCTACAGTATTCTATCTTCATACAAACGGTCGAAACGCGAGTCATACCTACGCACCTCGAATTCTATAAAAGCTCGGTACACAAACAGTCGCGATTGCACCGCAGTGACGTTTTCGCGTGCGATTTGTGAATATTTTGTTATGGCAAAGAGAAGTTATAGACTAGACTAGATAGTTATCCTAATGCGGCTTTTTTATACTATTAAATTTAATAATAAAGCTATTCGTAAGTCTCAATCGAGGCGCAAATATTTTTCAGTCTCAAATTTATAATTATTAAATCTATTAAAAAAAAAAGACACAACATTTATTTTTATTGAACAGTCTTGCTATTTCATTCACAACTTTATTTTTTTTAAATAAAAAATATAATATTTACAATCACAAAACTAGAAAGAAACTCAAGTAGGTAGATGAAATTAAAATACTAGAGGCGGGCAGCCCTATCGCGTGCTTAGGTACCGCGCGGCCGTAGGTAATTATGTCAAGGTAAGGGCCGAGTCACAATACTGATAGATATTTATACTGTGGCAAAACCAAACTAAAACTGGAAGGCACAATTAGCCAAGTCCGGAATTTGCGGGTAGACTAAGAATATGGAAATTTCGAAAGAAAGTCCGAGTTAGAGAGTACCCATCATTAGACAAGCCTCCTGGAATACTTGAAATTCAAAATTCCTCCCTTGGTCGCTGTGAATTTCCAAGAGTACTACAAAACGACAGAAGACTTCCTGAGTCAATTTATCTGCGTCTGTTGTAGCTTCTTGGTTAGGAATGGTGAAGACTTCTGGCCACTTTAAGAAGTAATCCATGACAACCATGAAGTATTTGTTTCCGTTTTCACTTTCCGGAAACTGTCCTGCAAACATCTAGTACTATCCGTTCCCAGGGGGCTCCCACGTTGTATACTTTTAAAGCACCTCTGCTGCGTGTCTGAGGTCCTTTCACAGCCGCACAACTGGTACATTTGCGACACCAGTCCTGAACATCCTCTCGACAAGTAAAATCGCTCTCGTATCTTCAGTAGAGTTCTTTTTACCCCCATATAATGTCCTCCTACAAGCGTATTCGCTATCTCAGTTGACATCAATTTGATAGGTACTACACACATGGACACACACACACATGAAGGTATACATAGCTCCATGTTTTAATTTTATGTTTGTATATGGGTGTTTTGCCTGCAATAAACGATTATTATTAATACGTGAAGCAAAAACTTTGTACCCCTTTTTACAAAAATTACGCGGACGTAGGAGTATGAAATTTGGCACAGCTAAAGTTTATATAGAGAAGGAGTGCAGAAAGCTAATATTTTTATATAATATGTAATAGAAATAAATAAAACATTACACACATTACCATGCGTTTGATACTTATTTGTATATACTCTTTTGTGGTTATGGTTTACAGTCATTTCATGTATATGGTTAAAATTTAAAATAAATTAATTTTGATCGAATATCGATCACCGAGAGAGCAGAGCAGTGGTGGCCCAGTGGTATTGGCCGCGACTTACAAGTTGTAGGTCGTGAGTTCAAACCCAGGCCGCTTTACTTTGTGTAAATTATTTCATCACCACTGCTCTCAACACGGTGAAGGAAAACATCTACATCGACTACAGGTCGTTTGTCACTACACTTCCAGGTGGTGAGGTACGCCGACCTGTACGCGGCGTCGTTCCTGAACCTGATGTACTACCCCTTCTGCTACATGTTCCGCGCGCCCGCCATGCTCATGCCGCACGAGTCCACCGTCGCGCACGAACAGAGGTTCACCTTCGACCAGCCTACTATCGACAGGTCAGCTAACTAACTTCGAATATTTTATAGTATGACCGATTCCGCACTGCATCCGATCCGAATCCTAAAAATGGAGCCGTAGGAGGGGTTGCGCACTAGATCATAAAACCGTCGAATTCAGAAAATTTTCAATACGGATAGTATAATACTCGAATTCGGATTCGGATCTGATGCACTGCAGAACCGATCTTGTTATATTTATAGTTGTGTGATCAAACATTTTTGTATTAAAGAAGGAGTTCGGGCGGCGCATGCCTGACGATGTCTGTACACGGCAAATCTACTCTATATGATTTTAAAACAACTCAGTTGAGACTTATTGCAGCAAAGATCAAATTTTCTGTGCCTTCATTTTTGTGCCATTCAATATTTTATATAATGTAAATTATTTCGCTAACGAGGTCACTAACTGAGCAGTGGCCTCATTACCGAAAGAACTGGGAGTTGTCAAGTACTCAGTACGTTATATTTAGAAATACTACGCGTGCTCGAGCTTAACTCAAGCATACTGATGTTCTGTGGCCGCGAACGGAGAGTCGTTGGCACTGCTGTACTTACTCGTATTTCTGTTTCCATTTTATTGAATCACCCATTGCGCCCATTTTACGGGAATCCTTTTAGGTAGACTTTCTGTAAGTCTAACATAATAATAATAATGACAGCCCCAGGTCATGTCCAGACAAGTACTGTCCATTCTAGGTTTCCTGGAAGAGATCACGGAATACGATAAGGCCGCCCTTTGTATGTTTTAGCTTTAGGTTTCCTTGTTTAATGTAAAATGGTACAATATAGTATATAATAATTCAATAATCGTTCCGAATTACATATTTATCAGCAAAAATTTGAGTGTCGGCTTCCCCTTCCTCTTTGGCTCAATTCACAGTATATTATTCATATTCGCGCTCTTCTTCTTCGTGTCGGTCGAAAAAAATTGGCAACGAGAGAGTCAGTGACACTGCACAATCCTCATGCTAGAATGTAGCAGTACTTCTCTTGAAATTCTAAATAGACGTACATATGTACATGTCTGTCGAATTGAGCCTCAGGCCCGGACTCCACCAAAGCAGAGTTGTGCAGAGATGTTGGAAGCAGAGACGAGAAGAGATGTTTTTCAGCTAGGTTGTATCCACCGAAGCTCTGTGAAGATGCGTACTGGTTAGAGCGGAGATTTGAGCGGAAACGAACTGAACGGCGAGCGTTGAATATTGAGATGAACGCATAGTTTACTACATTAGTGGCGCCTCTCAATGCACGCCACTAATATCACTTCTCGTCACCGCTGCGCGCCGTCGCCAACTTGTGTGGCACAGCTCACATCTCCACTTCGTACCGCGGCCCAGCTCAATCTCGGCGAGGCACAGCTCAAATCTCCGCTTCGATCGTGCCATACAAATATGATACATCTCCTTTCAGTGGTATCCACTGTAGCTGAGTGGAGACGAGAAGTGTGAATAACGAAATTCTATTGGTTGTTTAAAACACATCTCTCTTCTCGTCTCGTCTCGTCTCAGCTTTGGTAGAGTCTGGCCTTATTCAATGTACATACATCACAACTTCAAGAGTCATTTAAATAACTAAACCCTTCAGGAAAGCATAGGACCAGCAAATACCTAATTTGGAAATTCCTAAATAACAAAGGAATTAATTTAAATGTGCGTAGTTGATTGTAAGTCTTAATTATAATACTCGCTAACCATATGCTTAGTTTTAAATACTGATTAGCAGATTAAATTCTCCCTCCATAGAAAAATTGAATTAAGGACCGCTAATCAGTGTTTAAGCTTATTTTTTTTTTATAAATAAGGCCCTATTATGTGTATGAATCACATAAGATAATCTAAATGAATTCTGATATAACTATTAACCATTTTCAGAACCAGGAATTCTAGCGTACCGGCTGGCATATCTGAACTAAACGAAGATCTGGTATCCAATCAGAAGTTTAATGTCAATGATTTGAAGGATAAAAAGAAAGAAGTTACGGTGAGTTATTGATTAAGAGCTACTATAGATTTTCAATTCAAGATGTGCTATATAAATTTCAAATTTTAAACTATCTAACTATTATGGCTCACCATGGGCCTCATCAGAAGGCTTACAGTCACCCAAAGGGCAATGGAGAGGCCAATGCTCGGAGTTTCCTTGCGTGATAGAATCAGAAATGATGATATCCGCAAGAGAACTAAGGTTACTGACATAGCCCGAAGAATCGCCAAACTGAAGTGGCAGTGGGCAGGGCACATTGCTCGCAGAACAGATGGTCGATGGGGCCGAAAAGTTCTGGAATGGTGACCGCGTACTGGAAGACGCAGCGTTGGAACGCCTTCCACAAGGTGGACCGATGACCTGGTGAGGGTCGCGGGTAGCCGATGGATGCGAGACACACAGGACCGATCATTGTGGGGACACTTGGGGGAGGCCTATGTCCAGCAGTGGACGTCTTTCGGCTGAAATGATGATGATGATGATTATTATTATGGCTCATGAGATACAGCCATCTGACAGACAGACGGACGAACAGCGGAGGCTTAGTAATAGGGTTCCGTTACGTTACCCTTCGGGTACGGAACCCTAGTAATGCAGTACCTACATACAAAGTCATCTAATGAATGAATTGGTGATGAATGCTGCGCTGCGTGTCTCAGGTTCGTTTCCCGCACGCAACAAATCTTAGTATGGCCTACAGATAGTTGTTCCGGGTCTGGGTGCCTTGTGTATGTCAGTTTACATGTTTGTGAACGCACTCACGATACAGGAGTAATTTCTAGTGGGGCAAGATTAAAAAAAAAAAAATGCAGTAACTGCACGCGTACAGCTCGCGAGCGGCGCATTCGCCAGATCTGGACACACCCTTATGGTTTGGTGTCCCATACGAGGGAATTGCATCGAAATTTGACGTGCTCAGAAATCACGACTACTTAATTAGATTCACCGTGTTCCAATTAAGTCTACATAATTATACATTGCTTTGCTCCTGTTTTGATGCCGACCAATGTTTAAAAAATAAAGAAAAATGGCATTCAATTGGTATTAAAAAAAAACCTTTCTACAAAGGTTAGGCAATCATGTTATGTTGAATCTCATATCCTTATTGAAGCGGAGCATGTATTGACCAATCCGTATTGCAGCTCGCGTCGACATCGGTGCCGCACATGCGGCCGGAGACGCCGCGCCAGCTCACGCACACACACGACGAGGACTGCTCCGACGACGACGAAGTCTCCAAGAGCGCGCACACTAAATAATCCTATAGCAGGTCTTCTCGTCAGATAGTATGCGTACCCGAGATGGCCGGGCGCGCTCAATATGCCAGCGTGGTATGGTAGCACTGATCGCTCTCGTACGTACATTGTCGTGTAATCTGGACGTGTAAGTTTGTTTATAATTAAACAATTATAAATACGAGAGTAGTGCCTAAACTATATTGATATATGTTTAGCCAAACATGTTCAATGATTGTTGTACCAGTTAGTGACATGTTTAGAATATAATGTTTCGGCAATATGCGAATGTCGAGATACAAACCATAGCGTTTCCTAATAAATTGAAGTATTAGCATGGGTAAAGTGAAAATATTTCTTACAAAATGGATATTCAATTAATTAATTTATAAGTAATGTTTATTAAAACAGTTCCAAGTCATAATTATGATTGAATGAGGCTTCGATTTTATTGAGATGAGTTTTATTATACTGGTGTTTCTGTTGATCTATTATTTTAGATGTTTTTATATTACTTTAAAGCGAAAGCTCCAAGGTAGCCCGCGAAATTCAAATTGTCTTACGTTTTTTGGAATTTGCAGGTCACTGTCAGGTTGTATCTATGTCAAAATTTGATTCGCGATCACACAGATCTGCAAATTGCAAAAAAATTAAGAAAATTTGAATTTCGCGGGCTACCCTGAAGCATTCACCTTAATATTATACCTGCAATTTTTTAGATTTACTTTTATTTACACGATGTTATTAAAACAGGAGGAGACATATAGTGGCAGTTATTTTCTAAAACTATTTTATAACTATGTTTAATTATTACTGTTTTTTTTTAGGGTTCCGTACCCGAAGGGTAACCAACGGGACCCTATTACTATGCCTCCGCTAACCGCCCGTCTGTCAGTGGGCTGAATCTCACGATCCGTAATAGCATAGTTGAAATTTTTACAGGATGTGTATTTCGCTATGACAACAAATAATAAAAATGAAATTCGACACGAGCTGGAATTTTAAATTAAAAATATGTTTTAATTAATTTTTTGTTGTTATAGCGGCTATAGAAATACACGCTGTGCGAAAATTTCAACTGTGTACCTATTACGAATCATAAGACACAGCCCAAAAAAAAAAACCCAAAAAACAGAACACGTTTCTAGAAACGTTTTTTTTCTTTTGGTTTTTTTTTCAGTTTATGGTAAAAACCGCATTGGCCGGTTTTTTGATATGACAAGGTGGCAAACATTGTTAGCATTAAATAATTATGAAAATTACTACAATTTTGAAATATTGCTAGTGCTGTGGAAGTCTGAACCAAACTGATAAATAAATTCAAACTTTTCTACTTACGAAAGCGAATCACTATGTCCTTTCATTGGCTGTGTATTATTACCATTGCAATTTAATATACGTCTGTTTTACGTATATGATATATGTGCTACAGTAAGGAACTCCTGGCATCGGAGGTGCGAATCGGAGTAACGCGTTCGATGTGCTTCCGTTTCGTTTGTTATGCTTTGTTTCGTAAAAATGGATTCAGATTAAAATGTTAGAATGATAAGCTCAACGCGCCCGTCGTTTGGAGATCCTTACTGTTAGAGAAATCATTTTTGGGAAAAGTTGTTATTCCACTTTTACATAATAAACAATTCTTTCTGTAAAATAGATTGCAATAAAACGATTTACTAAATTAAAAAGTGTTTATTTCTTATTTTATTTGACTTATTTACAGTAACAAGTCTTCCAGATACTCTTCAAATTCTTCCTCCCGAGACTTTTCTTCTTCTTCTTGCAATCCTAAAGTAAAACAACGATGTCTTTAAAGTCTGAACAGCAAGGTCTCGGAAAATTCTTAATACGATTAATCACAAATTATGCACGGGATAAAGCAGTGTGTAGTGTCTATCACAGGCGCCATATTGAATCCCGGGTTAACAAAGGATGCTCGAGTTCCTGAAGAATCCTGAATGCAGCGAGGGATTCAAGCCCAAGGCAGAGACACTTTTTACACCTTTATCCCCGAGGAGAAAAAATAACTTGTATTCTATATAAAAAGAAGATAGACTGACATGAAAAAATAAACTGGTAATGTGCGAGTTGGACTCGCATACGAAGGGTTCCGTACCATTGAGAGATATTGCTTCTTGCGTTTCATGATGCTAGTCAACGACTAGTACCATAGAGGTTTTGAAAGTGTCCAAATGTGACAGTTTTAGACCCGCCATAGACGGACTGTTGGGCGATCTGCAGTTTCAATACAAAATTGACGATCGCCATACACGGACCGCTCAAGCAGTTCATTTATTTTCGTAGCTAAGAATGTACTGACTGCTCCAAACAGTCCGTCTATAGAGGCCCCCACCGCAACACTACTGCTCTCGTGCAGTTGGTGTCCAGTCTATGGCGGGCCTTAATGTTTTTATTGCTATTTATTATATACTTTAGAGTTAGCAGTAAGGTTGGCACCACAGAACACTAATATAGTTGGCACAATTTACCTAAAAGGTTTGACGTTTTAATGCCGATTCGATTTACTACGACTACTTATGTTCATAATGCTGTTGTCTCGTAAAAGCTTTCGTACGAACTTTTTTTAATTCGGTCGTCCAAGAAACAAACTGGTTGGATCTTTATTTGTTTTTGGTTGTTGTTCTATGATAAGTAAGTAGATAAGGCAAAAACTAGACTAATATCTTTCATGCACTGGGAATCGAACCATACCTTTTTTTTTGTGGGGTGGGAAATCATCCAATGACTTCTCCCGCTCTGGATGGAGCGGGAGGGCGTGTCAGACTCTTACTGACTAAACCCCACCCCTGTTCCTTCCCTGCCTGAGTGCCCAGGGGTGCGGTAACTCATTTTCAGAATTTATCCGCTACCCCTAGGCATGCAGGCACCGGCCACGATGGGCCCTGTCAGTGGTGGCTGACTACATCTCTTTGAGGCGCGCGTGGAACACTACGCGCCGTCGACTCACGGGCCTGGTGCTGATTGGACGGCGAGCTACCTACTGCTCGCCGCCCGTCCGCAGGCCCGGGTCTACGGTGGCCGGAAATCGTCTCTCGACGTCCTACGCCTAGTACGCCCAGTACCTCTCCTGCGGTGGTAACGGCCGGGGTCGCGAGGGCCACTCCGTTGAGCTTCCCTCACGGGTCCCGCCTCCGCCTTCACGAGCATTACTGCTTCGCAGAAGGCGGAGACTGCCTCCCAAAAAACTGGCATTCGAGTATTCTCGCCGCCATGGGTAATGGAAGTCCTCAATTTAACCGGAGCTAAGCTAAAGAGTTAACTAATACCGCGTAAGGTGCAGAAGGCAGCCCAAGGAATATGCGCCACTGAGCCGTCGCAGCCGCGCGGGCGAGCGTCCGCAGCGCACATTACAAGGAGCGTTGCCAGGAACCGAGCGCGTGACGTCACGTGCTGTAGACCTTCTAACGACTGCTAGCGATCTATATACAGTTTGTGATATCACTCTAAAGAACAGACTTCCAATCGAACCATACCTAATAATGCTCTTGGTTTATACAGGACTAAGCGCGAGTGTCGGTCTCACAGATTGGAGGCCTGTGTCCAACATTATTGTGATCTTGGTTGGTTCCAGAATCACCAGTTGCTTGGTTAGACCCGTAAATGAGAATAACGAATGCATGCCTGAAGACACACAAACCTTTTTTCCATAATGACGCTTCATCCTGTTCCGTTGCTACAGCTTCAGTGGATGTGGAAGGTTCCACGGGTTCCTCTGGAGTGGCGGGGTATAGCAGTTCGTCCTCCTCATCTTCACTCTCTTCCTTATCTAGCTTTTTAGCTTTTTTCGATTTCTTTTGACTTTTCTTTAGTCTCTTTACTTCACGTTTCTTTGATCTGTAGTTTAATAGTTCAGAACATCCGGGGCATAATCCTATATAAAAAAGATGCATCTATTACTTGGTATGAAAAATTACCCACCAGAGCGATCACACACAGGACGTATAATATAGCTGTAACAAGGTAGCAACAATGCAACCTATGTCCCTCTAACATGACCGCTCCAGACCCTCCCTTGGCATAAGCACAACGAGATCCAATTGGCGTAATTACTTCACGTCCGCTTCAACGAACTTGTGGTCGGTCAAGTACCTACTACCTACCTATAGATACCTACTGACAGTAAAACCGTAGTTTGGGTTAAAATCAAGGGATTATTTATTTTAGATGGTTAATTTTGTCGAGGTTGACGGTACTGATTCCCGACATGCACCATTCCCTTGAATCTAGTAAATATATGTTCCTGTCTAGATAGGTGCATATCTAACCATCGGTTAGCGGCGCAGGCGTCGTCGTCGCGCAGAGTATCCGACATGACGGTACCGAGAAGAGGTAAAAAAAAGTAAGATCCGCAGCATTTTAAAATATCCTAAGCTGCCGAAGAAGTCGATTGCTTGTATAGCACATCTGATTTGCGTTGCTTACCATACATAACCTTCCTACAACAACTCGAGCTCAATTAACATTACTCAATCCCACATTTTTTTTAATCAGAAATTTCGGCTAAAGTCTGGCGACTGGGATCTTAGACTAGTAGGTTTGTGCTTTTGGTCATCACGCACATAATACTGCACTTAGCTAGATACTTATATTATATTGTGGGCAAGTTCAAGTCTAATACTTACAAGCAAGTCACGCGCAGTCGTGAACTAAAACTATAGGTATACCTATAAATCTGTATGTATGTGTTTACTTTTGTGCCAGATTAAATCGGACCTACATGTATAAATAATTCCTGCGTACTTTTAACGTCGTGCCTGCTACCTACGTATCGTTCCGTTTGCAAGTCGCAATAATAAAGATAGGTAGGTACGATACATCAGCTACTTAGGTATGTAGGGATTTAGTAGGTATTGGACAGATAGCTTTTAAGATAACATCAAACTTACGAAGCTTCACTAGAGCATTTTTCCTCTCATTATCTTCCACGTAAGCGAAGTTGACCTCCCAGGACTTGAGGCCGTCGCTCTTGTTGCACACCTTACTG
Organism: Polia nebulosa; assembly: GCA_951329385.1. Lineage (NCBI taxonomy): Eukaryota > Metazoa > Arthropoda > Insecta > Lepidoptera > Noctuidae > Polia > Polia nebulosa. Next base: position 15,204,029 of record OX589604.1, read on the forward strand.
CCGCATTGAAACTGACCCTTGCCGAGTACAACTTCTTTCTCGATTCGCCATCGCAGTGCTACCTAGTGTTTCATACATAGTATAGTTGATGAGCTAATGTAGGTATCTGTTTAGTTCTCTGGCAGACAGATAAGTAGGTATAGCAAAATCAAACAGCAAAGGTGGCGCAATCATTAGGGCGTTCCAATATCATATAAAAATAATTAGAACACCGGATATGACATCAAGATTACAGGGATAGCAGTAGTTACAAGGTAAGGTAGGTAGGTAATACAGAGTTACCATGCATAATTTCTCAATGTAGGCATGGATGTATAAACAACCTTTTTTATACGTCCATGATTGTAGGTACTACTAAGATCATAAGCATTTTTTATCTACGAAAAAAGCTACAAGTACAAAAATAATAAAGACTGATTTGCGTAGGTTTTATAGTTCTTAGGCCTAAACCAAAATTTCGATAATACAAAAATCTGAGCCGTTACAAGCGTGAGAGCAAAGCGTGCCTTTTTGTCATTGATTTTGTGAGACAAATGGGGATCGGCTCCGCGGCACGAATGGCCAGATGTGCGTTACTGTGTATCAATGCGGGTGAATGTATAGAGCTATATTTAGCCTACAGAAAGGCAGCACGGCCTTTGTTGCACTCCCTACTGTACAACACAAAGGAAGGTCTCTCGGGCAAAAAATTGAGTTACATAAGGGATCGTCCCCATCTCACAGCCATGTTTAAATTTAGGGGAGAACGTTTATCGCATATTCCACTGTGACCTTTAGACCCGTTAGAAGGCATTATTTAGTTAGCCATTAGGTATTTTTGTTACGATACGAGTGAGAAATTCTGTTGCAATGGCGACGACCGGTCTTTGATATTTTTAGAGTAAATTGAATTTATCTAATTATCTATTTGCATTTAATTTACGAGTAGGTACCTACTTATTGATTTTCTATGCCTAAAATATTCTTAAACTTACTTTGTTTTCTTTATATCTGCTTAGATCGCAAATGCAATACTCTTTGAATAGTTTATCGCAATACTTTTTAGCTAACTGCTTCTCCCACGTATCAGCAACATCGTCTTCCTCCCACACAAATTTATGGTTTTCTCTTATAATATCAAGGTCAGTTCTGTCTCTGGAAGTGTCCCGTTTCAAAGTTGTGGCAGAACCCTTCGTATTGAGACAATAAACATTAACTAAGTATTTATGCAATTCATAGGGATTAAGATTACGTAACCTTGCAGACATCGTTAGTGCAACCTAGAACAAAGGGAAAAATATTATTCAATTCTGAAATAAAACATAATTTGCAACAAACAACTCTTTAATAAAACGCAATTATTATTACACATTTCCATAAAATATTTTCAATTTATATCAAACGGATCTTAATCTAATTGTCATGATGAGTTTTTAACAAGGTGCATTTTTGATAAATAGAAAAATTGCATTAAACAGTATGAATAAATAATTGTTTTTGTGCACAAGTTATTACCTACTCTGAATATTATCGTCAGTCTTGTAGATTTTGCGTTTTTATTTCATTTGGCTCAATATCGATTTCTTAAACCTACAAACAAGTCATGCAAAGTTAAATACCTAAAAATTAATAGTAATAAATATATTAAAATATGATTATTGTCTATTTTAGATTTAATAAATCTAGACAATATTATAAGGCATTATAATACAACCAGTTTATGAAACCCAAGTGGCACAAAATAAATAAATTTTAGCCTTTGGTTTTATAGCCAATTATAAAATATGACAATATGTTATCTTTGGGATTTTCGTTACTTATTTTGGTCTAAAAGTCTTATAGCACAGGGAGATAAACCCTTGCCTATAATAAAGTATACTAATTTATTAATGTTCCCTAACAGTTACAAATAAATATGTGCACTGTTCAAACATTGTGATGTTTAATGAATACCTCATTTAGTAAACCTTAACTAATGTATCAATATAATAGAATAGTTGTTCATTGTCTTAACTAACAAATTAGGAGACCATCAAGAAGGAAAACTAATGCGAGTTCCTATATTTCAATTCACTTCAAGAGAAGTTGTAACTTACTAGTTACCACTGATTTTAATTTACTACATCTATTTACACTAATAATTAAATTATTTGGTATACTCGTATTTATAATAATTATTATAAAGAATAGGCACATCAAAAATGTTATTGCTTTGGTTACAACACAGTACAGTAATAAAAATCACTTGAAATACTTATCTAAAATTTGGCAAAAGTTCACTTTAACTGGTAGTTTATACCTCTTAGTATAGGTTTACAAAAATATATTTTGTGACATATTTTGGAAAGACCCCATATTGAATAACAAACATGATTCCCTTTATCTAATGTAAACAGTACATTAAGGCTATCGGACCTTTGGATATTCCACCTACATAAATAGCCACATATTATTAAAATATCACTTTATCATATCTAAAAGGCAACATTGGATTGAGATATGTGTGACCTTATTGTAGAGCACCTGCAAAGACATTTTACTAATTCACTAATATTAACCCAAACATACAATTGAAATTTATATAAATAAAAAAATCTTGAAAGCAATTACAGCAGCACACATGAGTGTGATAACACTCGCATAAACACAGAAACACACCATAATGACTAAAATATGAACTAGATCATGATAGGTTTAAATTTAGTATAAACAATGTAAAAGTTCTATTCTTAACAAACATATAACTAAGTATTTGGCAATAAGAGAATCAGAAATTATAAATTGTTGAAAAAGTATTATACCACAGTGCTTTTGGCAACAGAATTGACCAGACATTATAAACTTGACAATTTTGAAATTAAAACGCAATTGAATTGCATGTTATATTATGACATTGTTAACAGTTCCATATTCTCATTCAGTTCTGTCATAAAACGTTTACCCATGAGTTTTCTCATGTTTCTTCATGTTATCAGAGCGAGTGAAAGCTTTGTCACAAACCCCACAGTAGTAAGACTTTTGTTTGGTATGCACTGTCATGTGACGAGATAGTTCACTTTTAGTTACAAACTTCTTTTCACATACAGTACAAGCATGCTTCCGCACATTGAGGTGGAATTTCATATGTATTGAAAGTGAACTTGATTGAGAGAATGCTTTGTGACAAAGTTCACAGACAAATGGTCGCTCACCTGTGTGTTTACGTAAATGGTTCATGAAGCCTGTTTTAGTGTAGTCTTTTTGGCAAAGGTGACAGAAGCTTGACTTAGATTCCAACATTCCAGGAAAATGGCTACTTAGGTGTTTTCTTAAGTCCCAGTAACTTGGAAATTTTTCTGAGCACACATGACAGGGGTACTTTTTTTCTTCGGTGGGTTTAGCACTGCATTTGTGGGAGGCAAGTGAGTTTTCATTGGGAAATATTTGGTTACATTGGTTGCAAGTATGACTAGCCTCAGAGTCTGTTGATAAAGTGACCTCCAAATAGTTTTCGATTGACATAACGTTACCGTTTGAACTATCAGCATCGTCGATGTGGATTTGTGTCATTCGTTCCTTGTGTGAAATATCTTTTGCATCAATCTTTTCAACGTATTCTCTGTAATCCAATGACTCTTTACCTGAATTATTATTGTCGGGCTCTACGAGACGTAGAATAGGCGACTCACTCTGTTCCCTATCTGGCGACGTAGTTTTTTCGTTGTCGGAATGATCGGGTCTAGAGGACACATTATTATCAGACTCCCAATCATTTTCGACTATTTCTACATCTGAATCAGAGTCTTCTGCGCTCGAAACAGTATTGTTGACTAAGTGGAATCCAATATCGTCAAAACGTAGTACATTTGGCGGAAGTTTAACCCCGACTATAGCCTGAATCGCCTGCCATGAAAGCTCCTGGGGGTTGTTCTGCATATTAGATCGCACTACTCTAACCTACAAACGAGTATACATAAATTACTGATTGATACACTTACAAGCCACTAACTACAAAATAATAAAAAGTTATTTGCTATATTTACCTTGAATGTTCACGATCAGTATTATTTTTGCATTAATTATTCAGATGACACCTTTGATTTCTACATCTAAAAATATTATGCACCTCTCCGATCTCTCTTCTCTCTTTCATTCATGGAGTTTATGGCACAGATTGGGTTTATGGTTAGCTACTCTCCTCTCCTCCCTAGTCCCTCCTCCTCTTCACTTTATGGCTTTAGTAGAATTGGTAGACTTTTTCTTCAAATGCGTTTCATATTATTGTAATTCAAATCACCGCACTATTTATCATTAGGAATTAGTTACAATAAAATAAGATTCTCTAATGGTGAAGTATGTTTAAAGACTCACCGACACCTTCCGATTTCAAGGGACCCAATTTAGGAAACAGGAAGGTGTAACTAGTGTCCGATTTAGTGAGATTGAAAGGTCCCGATTTGAGTTCCTAAAATGTGTACGATTTAGGATAGCGTGATCGCATCACTCCGATTTTCCGATTTAGAGCTAAGTGTTACCAATTTAGCGACTTTGTCGCTTCAAATGGGCTATTGGTATTTTTACATGTGTTTAAAATTAAATATTTCCCAAGGTCCATTTCCCAGAAAAAAAAATCTGCGTCAGAGCGGACGCAGATTTTTCTTTTTTGGTCCGCTCCGGGAAGAATCGGTTTTAGAGACTTTCTATCTTGATATGGTCATGTAAAGAGGATGAATCACGTGTAACTAAAAGAGTTATGAATATAAATGTGGATGGATGGAGAGGGAGAGGGAGGCCAAAGAAAGGATGGATAGATTGTGTGAGGAATGATATGAAAGAAAAGGGAGTTAGTGATAGCGTGACGGCTGACAGGACAGAATGGAAGAAAAAAACGTGTTGCGCCGACCTCAAGTAACATGGGATAAGGGCAGGAAGATGATGATTCCTAGTGGTATTGTGATGTAAAATTGATTTTGTTTTGTGTCTGAAGTGTATAGGCAACTGGACAATATGTGGAATCATTGAAACAGGTGTGATCTCGGTAAAATGAAGCTGAGAATTTTAATGTAGTATTTATTACCTTAGCGAAGCTTGCCGAGAAGGCTGACTCGATACATTTGTTACCAAATACTAGCAAAAACATTAGAATGTGTTACATCTGCATTTTAATGGAAAAAAATGTATTCTATAGCTATGTTTCTGACTGAAAGACTTGTAGCAAAGGTTACGAATAAAAATAAAAAGTCATACTGTCACTGCCAAATAACTCAAACATAATGGGGAGGTCCCGTATTATTATTATACTCTTTGATGGGGAGTTTTTGGCGTGATTTTCTCGAGTGCAGTTCAGTGGCTGTTTTAATTATTCGTTTATTGATTCCTAGTGGATATTGTGATGTAAAATTGGTGTATTTTTGTGTCTCAAGTGTCTACGCAACTGGACAATATTTGGAATCATTCAAACAGGCGCGATCTCGGTAAAATAGAGGAGAATTTTATTGTAGTATTGACTACCTCAGTGTAGTTTGCCGAGAAGGCTGACTCGACACATTTGTTGCCAATTACTGCAAAAAACATATATAGAATAACTATGTTACATCTGCATTCTAATGGAAAAAAAATAAAAATACACTGCTAAGACAAGGCGGTATGGTTTATGACCGTAGCCTGCCCGAGAAAGGGCGAAGAAAAAAAAAAACTAACATAATGGCGCGAATTTGGGAAACAGATTCACATTTTATGAATCTGACATCTGTCAAAAACAGACAGTAGTGTCAATAATTTGTGTGTGTTAGTGATAAACAGTAAACATTGAAAAAATATTTTTTTATAAAATAACGCACAATATGATGAAATCACTTGAAGAACTCAAAGATTTAATCAAGTCTAAGGATAATTTTAATAACTTTATAAACTGTTCAGATGTTCCAGATGTTTGTAAAACTGAGCCATGCATGCTTGGAGTTGACGAAGCCGGACGAGGGCCTGTTTTAGGTAATGAATGCCTGAGAATTGTAATATTTGTGCTGATCATAACGATTGGATATAAATATGTGGTGAGTTAACTGTAATAGTATCGTTTGCTTTCTATTTCAGGTCCTATGGTTTATGGTGTGGCTTACTGTCCAGTGAACAAAACTAAAGTACTGCATGATCTTGGTTGTGCTGATTCAAAAGCATTAACTGAAGAAAAACGAGATGACATATTTACTAAAATGCTATCTGAGGAAGATTCTTTGAACAATGTTGGATGGGTAGCTGAAGTCATTTCACCTAATTACATATCAAACTCAATGTATCGAAGAGCAAAACATTCTTTAAATGAGGTCCGTATCTATTATTTTGACCATGACGGCTAGTTCCCAATATTGTTTTAATTTAAGCTTGTTATTACAAAAATCTTCTTCATCACCAGATACTTTTGTTTGACCACTAATAAAAATCTTATTATTGTAACTTGTAATGTTTTTTTTTTTTGGTTCTTCCTTTTGCATTTCGTTTTCCAATGTGCGATATTCACAAATATTTTTGATATAATGGTTCAATTATTTCTATTCAAGGTATCAATGAATTCAGCCATTTCATTAATAAAGAAGGCAGCGGAAAGTGGTGCCAACATAACTGAGGTGTATGTGGACACTGTTGGTCCACCAGAAAAATACCAAGCCAAGTTAGCTGCAATATTCCCCAGCTATAAAATAACGGTATGTGTTGTCTGCATTGTCATTGTTGGCTGCTGTCTACTAATGCACTGTATTTTAGTTAGATAATGTTTTGAAGTTAAAATGATATTACGTTTTATCAGAAAATCACATAAGTGCCTGCTTCGGCCGGGCCAGCCTAACTAGTCTAACCTAAAACAAAATTCACACCTACTCTTCTAAATTAATCCATCGATTCTCCAACATTCTTACCTGCCAGTTAAAGGCCAGTGCAGACCCGCTGAAATTAGGCTGTCTACAATCGTCACATGAGCTTTAAATGGACAGTTCTAAATAGATAAAATATAATATATATATAGTTTGACTTGCACATCATCATTTCAGCTGAAAGACGTCCACTGCTGGACATAAGCCTCCCCCAAGTGTCGCCACAATGATCGGTCCTGTGCGTCTCGCATCCATCAGCTATCCGCGACCCTCACCAGGTCATCGGTCCATTTTATGGGAGGCCTTCCAACGCTGCGTCTTCCAGTACGCGGTCGCCATTCCAGAACTTTTCGGCCCCATCGACCGTCTGTACTGTGAGCAATGTGCCCTGCCCACTGCCACTTCAGTTTGGCGATTCTTCAGGCAATGTCGGTAACCTTTCTCTTGCGGATATCATCATTTCTGATTCTATCACGCAAGGAAACTCCTCCTAGCCTTCTGATGAGGCCCATTGTGAGCGACCATGTTTCGGTTTCATAAGTCATCACTGGCAACGCACACTGGTCATAGAGTTTCGTCTTGACCAGTGCGTGTGTGTCTTGACTTGCACATAAAGAGTTGATATTATGATTTTTAACATTTGTTGTTGTAGCAGCAATAGAAATACACACTCTTCGATAATTTTAAGTGTCTAGCTATTACAATTAATGAGATACAGCTTCCTGACAGATGGAGGGACAGACAGACAGCTGAAGCTTAGTAATAGGGTTATGTTGGTTAGTTACAAAAAAATAAAAATAAAAAAAGAAAGTAAATGATAACTGGTATTTCTGTCTATACACACGCACACACACAATCCCGATGCTGGCCATGTGAACCTTCAACTCTTGTTTATTATATAGCAATGGTTGAAAGGCTCTTTGGTCTAAGCAAGATGTTTTGCGATATTAAGTCTTGTAATATACATATCTGGAATCAGCAATTTTTTCTTTAAAATTTTTATGAAGAATAACTGTATGAGACCCTTTAGGTGCGTTAAATGTGGGAGCCCCCTCAACACAACAACTTGCACAAAGGATAAAAACTCCCCGGCCATATGTGCACTGTGTCAAGGAAATCACCCTGCAAACTACAAAGGCTGTCTAGTCTACCGTGAAATCTATGCTAGAAAAGCACATACAAAAATAATATAGGAATGAAAACAGTAAACCTGAGCAAAAACAAACAAAAACACATATTTTAGACAGTGATAAATGGATGCCCATATTACAAGGACCACAACAGCAACAAACCACCTATATAGAAAGAAAAACCTACAGAGAGGCATTGAAAGACCAGACAAAAGAGAACTCGAAAGGAAGAATTGAACACAAAAAATTGGTGTCCTCAGAACTCCACACAACACAGTCAACTCAAAATGACAGTCAAACCCATACTAAATATGAAAACATCCTACTAGAAATAGTCACCAAACAAGCAGAAAAAATTGACTTGTTGATCCAACAAATGGGGACACTAATAAACCTCATGACCACACTGATCAGTAAGAAGTCATGGCTTCCATTAGAATTGGTGCATGGAATGCTAATGGGTTAGCACCCGTAAAGAATGAACTAAAAATTATACTCGGGGTCAACAAAAATGACATCATGCATATCTCCAAAACCCATATAAATGACAGAAAAACATTCATACTAGAGGGTTATAATGTGTACCATACTAATCATCCAGATGGAACATGTCATGGTGGCACAGCCGTACTAATTAAACAAAACATTAAACACAACACCCATAACCAGGTCAGGGAAGACTACCTGCAAGCGACCACAATCACAATTGAAAATCGAGATGGACCTGTCAATGTAAGTGCTGTTTATTGTCCACCCAGATTTACAATAAAGGATGAAACATTTAAAAAATACTTTGAAGATCTTGGAAGCAGATACATCTGCGATGGAGATTGGAACAGCAAACATACGCACTGGGGGTCTCGACTAACCACCACAAGAGGAAGGAAACTGAAAAAGTGCATGGACAGTCTAAGGTTAATAGCCGTTTCAACTGGTGAACATATTGGCCAACAGACATGAACAAGCTCCCTGATCTTCTAGACTTCTTTATTATTAAGGGATTTCTAGATACCTATCTTGATATTGAAACTTGTCTGGACACAACTTCAGACCACACACCAATTGTAGGCACATTTAGTAGAACTGAGTTATTGTTGTGTAGTGTTAATAAATAATTCACAGAGAACCACAGTCAACCTTATATAACCACAAAACCGACTGAGCAGCCTTTGCGGAGTACCTGGAGAACAAAATAGACTTGAAGGTAAAATTGAAAAAGAAATTGACATAGATGAAGCAACTTTTTATATAACTAACTTAATACAAGAAGCAGCTTGACGCAGCACACCATACCTGACAACAACAAGTACAGCTATAAACATCTCACAACAAATACGGGGGAAACTAGCTGAAAAAAGAAGGCTAAGAAGAGTCTGGCAATTGAGTAGGCACCCAGAAGATAGAAGACTGGACAACAAGGCAGCTAGAGAACTTAAGGAAATGATAAATGAGAATGAAAACCATACTTTCCAACAGAAAATATCATCACCGTCTGCAAAGAGGTGTGATGACTATACCCTGTGGAAACTCACAAAGCAGTTTAAGAGACCACAACAGCCAGTTCCACCACTAAGATCACAATTTGGAACATAGGTTAAAGGTAATAAGGAAAAAGCTGAACTTTTTTTACAACATCATAGTCAAGTATTTCAACCAAATGTATCTATGATAACTGACTTTGATTGTGAGGTAAACTCCTTCCTGGAAAGCGACTAACAATTATCGCTACCAATAAAACCTGTAACACCAAGAGACCTGTGGAGATTTATAAGATCATCAAGTAATAAAAAAGCCCCTAGTTTTGACTTGAACACAGGTGAAGTCCTGAAACAACTACCAAAAAAACCCATTGTCTTCCTGACTATGCTATGTAATGCCATTATGAGAGTGCGCTACTATCCCAAATTGTGGAGACTCTCCTAGATATGTATGCTACCTAAACAAGGAAAGGCACCCACGGAACCCAGTTCATACAGACCGATCAGCCTTCTTCCAACAATGTCCAAACTCTTTGAGAGAATCTTCCTGAGCAGACTTAAGCCAATTCTGGAAGAAGAAGCTATAATTCCGAACCACCAATTTGGATTTAGGAAGCAGCACTCCACAGTTGAGCAGGTGCATAGTGTGGTGAACAAGATAAGACAATCTCTGGAACGGAAAGAATACTGTGCTGCAGTCTTCCTCGATATCCAACAAACATTTGACAGAGTCTGGCATGAGGGATTACTGTATAAGCTCAAAACTTTATTATCAAACTCTTACTACATGGTGTTGAAAACATACTTGCTGGGCAGAAAATTTCAAATTAAACTTGGTGATGAGGTTTCTCGGTTGTATGACATTGGGGCCTCTGTACCTCAAAGCGCCGTGCTCGGTTCTGTCCTATACTCAATAAATACAGCAGACCTACCTTGCAGTGAGAACGTAGTAACGGCAACATATGCAGATGATACTGCCTGTCTAGTCAGCCACAACGACCCTGCTCTAGCAGCAGAAATGCTACAAACTCATCTATATAAAATAGATGAGTGGCTGGATAAGTGGAGAATCAAACCAAGTGTATCTAAGTCCCAACAAATCACATTCACACTTCAAGAGGAGAATGTCCAACTGTAACACTAAGAGGTGAGCAACTACCCAAAGAAAACTGTGTGAGATACCTTGGGCTTCATCTGGATCGAAGGCTAACATGGGCCAATCATATCAAAGCTAAAAGGAAAGAAGCAGATCTCAAGTTCAAACGTTTGTACTGGCTAATTATCCGACAGTCACCATTAACTCTGTCCAATAAACTATTAGTTTATAAATGTATCATAAAACCCATATGGTCATATGGAATCCAGCTCTGGGGATCTGCCAGTAACTCAAACCTGGAAATCCTACAAAGATTCCAGAATAATGTCTTAAGAGCAATATCAAATGCACCATGGTTTCTAAGAAATGTGGAGATACATGAATACCTGAATATGCCAACCATTAAGGAGGAGGTAAATAAACATGCCACAAAATACAAAGAAGTTTGTCGACACGGTTGGCGCAGTGGTTGAGCGTTCGACTGCTGCGCTGCGTGTCGCGGGTTCGATTCCCGCACGGAACAAATATTTGTATGACCTGCAGATAGTTGTTCCGGGTCTGGGTGTCTTGTGTATGTGAGTATACATGTTTGTGAACGCACCCACGATACAGGAGTAATTCCTAGTGTGGGGCAACGTTTTTTTTTTTTTTTTTTTAAAAAAAAAAAAAAAGGCCACAAAATACAAAGAAAGGCTCCAAAAGCATACAAACCACCTCGCCAGAGACCTGGTTAATGATAATAATGACATCACAAGGCTAAAACGATGGCAAATATTGCAACTGGATCGGAGACACTAACTTGAGGGTGAACTATTCTGAGGATGGAAGAGTATTTGCTGAAATACCCTCTGAAAGACAGAAAATCTGATTATGGCTAAATAGCCGATGGCAGATATGAAATGTGTCAAAACAAAAAAAAATATGAGCAATTTTGTGGCGTGAACCATACATGTAAAATTATTGCTCTCATTTTGAAGACCATTGTGCCAACCAACATCAAATTTAACCACTTTAGTTAAGAGGTTACTTAATCTTCTGCAACTGACCTCAGTTGCAGAAGGTTAAGTAACCTCATCAATATTCGACTGAGGTGTAGTTTGTCAGGCGTCACTATACTATACAGCATGATTCGTTTATAACTTTTAGAAATAATAGATCTCTAGTTTTATGTTACGATTAATGGGTTTATGTGTAATGAAATAAAAATGAATAAGCAATCTCAAAACAACAAACGAGTTTATCATGGAATCATTTATTGAGATCAGTATTTTCATTATTTTTATGCTTATACTTACAAAACTATTAAAAAAAAACGAAATAATAAAACTTCTTTATCTGTTAATATTAATCTTTTAAGCGTTATCTTATAGCTCTAAAACAAAAAACAGCGTGACATCACGGTTCAATTAGGCACAAATCAGTCTCAAAGTTAATCCTAAATCTAAAACTTAAGTTTACAGTCTTGACATAGTGGAGAAGAACATTGTAGACAAATTGGCTTTTTGCATACGCAACAGTGGTACCTTGTTTGCCTCTTCAATTTACTAGGGCATATTATGCTGCATAGCAACAGGACCTGGAAGCTGAGCCACGGGTGGAAGCACCCGTGGCTCAGCTTCCAGGTCTGAGGCAAATCATTGCCTATAACTCGCTTTATAGTAAGACAGAGTTCTCTGGGCAGTCTGTCATTATAAACGCATTATTTTAAGCTAGAAAGAACCAATTTATTCTCTTGCCAAAGATAGTAAAAAGTCCCCTCTTCGCAGCTTGGCAACTGGACAAGATTGGTATAAGACAAATGAATTAGTACCAGCTAAATCCAGAATTCTGTAAAATATCTTCATGGGCTAGCAGCGTGTTTTACGACTGCTTGAATAAATTCAACACTTTTTATCGGTTTCGTCGACTCCACCTTTAGAATGGTTATAGTCGGCGATCATAGTTAGTTTCATCGTCTTATCATCTATGCTTATAATGTGATGAGATGATGAAACCTATATTACGGCCTTATTTTTCTTTGGTACGTGCGAAAGTAATGTTTATAGTCTTTGGTAAACCCATACAAGGAGCTGCCTGGTTCTCTTCTTTTCGCTGGCGAAATTTCTCTTTTATTCTTCTTTAGTTCCCAGGTAAGTCAACTTCTTGGCTTTCAAAAGCTGCATTAGTTGAATGGAGCTGAATCAGTCATCGGCAGTAATATTTTTGTTGCTGTGTCTCGTTTTGGTGGCCTACTATCTGTACTTTGAGTCGCCATCTAAAAAATTATGAATATTATAAGTTTAGCAAATTAAATGTGAGGTTATGTCTGAGAGACACTATGGTAGTATTAAACGTTACTGATGAAACGACTAACAGACACCATGAATCTAAAAAGATATTGGTGAGGTGACATCTAGTAGAATCATCGTTTATTGCTGTACTTACGTCTGTGGGACACCGGCAGTTCAAAACTCCAAACGTACACACCGCTGGGCCGCCCGCGCCTCACTGACCGTGCCGTATCCGAAGGGTCCAAATGGAGCCCTAGCTCGCGGAGACGTGTCTTTAGACACATCGTACGCGAGGCTAGCCTAACATAGAAGTTCAAAAAATTGTCCACCCACCCAGCCGTTTGTCACTGGCCAGGTAAACATTGAGATATTACAAAATTTTAAAAATTCGTTTTTTCGGCGCTATAGCCTGGTCTTTATAGGAAATAACGCGTTAGGAAGCCTGTTGGTGTATTTTAATACTGACAAGTCTGTTATTGACTGGACTATATTTTTAGTCACCACTTTTGATTTAATTATATTTTATATTATTGGCTGTTCCCCCCTTTATAGGGACGCTGTTGCGACTCTGTTGTTGAGCCTCCCTGACCCATGCCGCCTCCCTCTTCGCGAGCATTATTGCTTCGCAGAAGGAGGAGACTGCTTCTCATTCCCTCTCGCTCCGTACCATGGGCCTGAACCAGGGCCGGGCGCGAGAGGTCGCAGCCGCCTATCGCATCCACGAGGACACGGCGGTGCTCCGCCCAAGCGGGGCAGACCGCCACCGTGTACTCTGGGCGATCCGCGCAGTGCAAACACCCGGGCGTTTCCTCCCGCCTTATGCGAAACAGGAACCTCCTGAAACATCCGTGTCCGGTGAGGACCTGCGTCAGGCGGAAGGTGAGGACGCCGTGGCGCCTCTCCAGCCACTCCTCAAAGAGGGGCACTACCGCCGCAATGGTGGCGTGCCCAGCGCTGGGTTGCGACAGTCGCTATCTCCATGTCGCCATGAGATCCAGCCGGAGCTCTGTCCGCCGAGCCGCGAGGTGTCGTGGCAGCTGAGTTTCGCCTCCTCACGCCACTCATAGAGGTGCGCGAAAAGTTGTCCTCTGACATTTTGAATTGAATCCTAGACTACATCATGATCCGCACGCCAGCCAGCCAGAAAGCACACGGGCTCGCAGGGCTCCAAGGACTCGCCGCGATCGACAGAGATAGCCGGGACCTCGCTGCCGAGCGTGAGACGCAGCATTGCGGAATGGGAAGCCGGGTGAGCTGAGCCTAAGGCTTAGTACCCGGCTAACACAAAGCCAGATGCCACATCACCATTAGCGCAGAAAATCTCCGGCTCCCTGGTGACGCACCGGGCCTCTGCAGACGCTGCGGGACCGACAATAAAGCCCGAAAATAAATACCCCATCCTCACGGCGGAAGCGAGAGCTTGCCTAAATAAAGCCAAGCTTCATTTGGGCAACTCTCGCAATTTGAAGACCGAAATAAAAACTGAGGTTTTATTTAGGTTTTGGGGGCGATAAACCGGCTCTTTGAGATTGTCAAGGAGTCGGAGAAAACTAGGCTTTCTGCTACTTCAGCGAGCACTCGCAACTACCGACGAGACCAGCCTGCCCGGGCTCCCCTAGCGTTAAAACCAATAACCGACATATGTAAAGAACTTTTACAACAACTCGAATTAAATATTGCCCTAATAAAAGAAAACTAAATAAAATGGAAATCCTGAGCGCTCTGGGCGACAAGGGACATTGTTGAGGAGAGAACTTACGCGTCTGTGGCTGCTGCGTTCAATAGCCAAACCAGGGCTCAGGCTCTGGGGCGAGCGACGCTGCACTTCGTAATTGTCTCCTCAACAAAGGAAAGTGAAACAGGTGAAGAGGTCTTAGAAAGGGTATGAAAGGCAAGGTCGACGCGAAGGAGGGTTGGGTGCAAGTGAAGAAGGTCAGGAAAGCAACGGATAGGAAGGTGATCATGGGGTGTTGCTCAAAAGAGGAGAGGACGAAAATAAAGGAAAGATTAGAAGCAGTAGGTGGCCTCGTCGTCGAAGAAATGAAAAACTGGGACCCGCTTCTGGTTTCTGATGGACGTGATGCTGATAGACAGTGACGAGGAGCTTCTGAAGGCCCTGAAGAATCAGAATCGGGAACTCTTTCACGGCCTCGGAGGCGAGAACTAAAGGACAGGATTAAGTTCTGAAAGAGGACGCGCACAACCCCCATTTAAATCACATTGTGATCAGTGTGTCCCCATTAATCTGGAGGAGGGCTATCGAACCAGGAAAGCATCGAATCGACCTCCAGAATGTACGCGTCGAGGATCAGACGCCACTAGTGCAGTTTACCCGCAGCTTAGAGTATGGACACAGCACACGCTTTTGCAAAGAGCCAGCCGTCTTATGCAGCCTCTGTGGCGATCTGCACTTCAGAGCAGACTGCCCGGATAGGCAGATCGGCGAAGCAGCGGCGTGCGTAAACTGCACCAGAGCAAAAGTGGGGGACACTGAGCACAATGCATTTAGCATTTAATGCCCGGTGCGAAAGAAATGGCATGCACTCGCTCGAACTTCAACAGCGTATTGCTAAAGTTGCCCCTGATACCCACCAGTACAAAATGGTCCAGGCCAACATGCAACGGAGTCAGCTGGCTACTAATGAGTTACTGCTACTGACAAACGAAAACTTGCCATTGCGTTGCTCCAGGAGCTCTAAGTGGGCAGGGAGAGGGGTGAAAGGCTGCCGGGGCGTAAGGATCTCCCAGAGCTCTGAGGGAGGAGTTGAATGGAGCAAGACGTGGGCTCTAGCAGGTTGGTCATTGGCGGAGACGCAAACGCGAAGAGTACATGGTGGGGCAGCAGCAACGAGGACTCTAGAGGAGAGCAAATGAGTGGAGAATTGTGGGAAAAGGGGTTGCAGATTCTCAACATGAATATCGGAAGGACTCACGAGTTCCGACCATAACGGCATATTTTTGCTCAGCTCATTGAGCGCACAACCCGAAAAAAAATTGTATTGTTATTATTATATATATATAATATCGCTTACCATCAGGTGACATGGTGGTCAAACGCGTGCCTATCAACAATAAAAAAATTAAAAACCTGGCCAAGTGCGTGTCGGACTACGCACATTTAGGGTTCCGTACTAAATGAGAGAATTTCCAAAAAAAAAATCTGCTTTATTCGCACCCCTCTTTATCTGTATGGTAGCTCTAAGCACATCATTTGTATGGCTTTGGGTCGACAAGATGTGAAAATTTGGAGACTAGCTCCAACCGTTTGGCTGTAAAACCTGTGTGATAGACGACGGACGGACAGACAGACGGACACGTGAGTGACAACAATAGGGCTCCGTTTGGACCCTTTGGGTACGGAGCCCTAAAAACACACGAAAAGCTAATTGGAGACAGTTTCGTGAGAAACTGTCTCAAATTACACTGGTCTACAACTTTGACTTTTAAAAAGTATTACTCAGTTAAAATAGCTTTTTAATAAATTTTTACATAGTAAATACAAAAATAATAATCATGTTTTAAAATTAGTTTCCGTTTTTTTTGAAAAAATAATACAAGTTTTTTTGCCAAAATTAGCAGAAATCATACGGTTATTTTATTTATTAGTAAAACTAGCTTCTGCCAGCGGCTTCGCTCGCGTGGAATTAGTACCTACTACATACAAACTTTCAACCCTCACTTTAACCCCGAATTTCCAAAAACCCTTTCTTAGTTCCCTCTCGCTCCGTACCATGGGCCTGAACCAGGGCCGGGCGCGAGAGGTCGCAGCCGCCTATCGCATCCACGAGGACACGGCGGTGCTCCGCCCAAGCGGGGCAGACCGCCACCGTGTACTCTGGGCGATCCGCGCAGTGCAAACACCCGGGCGTTTCCTCCCGCCTTATGCGAAACAGGAACCTCCTGAAACATCCGTGTCCGGTGAGGACCTGCGTCAGGCGGAAGGTGAGGACGCCGTGGCGCCTCTCCAGCCACTCCTCAAAGAGGGGCACTACCGCCGCAATGGTGGCGTGCCCAGCGCTGGGTTGCGACAGTCGCTATCTCCATGTCGCCATGAGATCCAGCCGGAGCTCTGTCCGCCGAGCCGCGAGGTGTCGTGGCAGCTGAGTTTCGCCTCCTCACGCCACTCATAGAGGTGCGCGAAAAGTTGTCCTCTGACATTTTGAATTGAATCCTAGACTACATCATGATCCGCACGCCAGCCAGCCAGAAAGCACACGGGCTCGCAGGGCTCCAAGGACTCGCCGCGATCGACAGAGATAGCCGGGACCTCGCTGCCGAGCGTGAGACGCAGCATTGCGGAATGGGAAGCCGGGTGAGCTGAGCCTAAGGCTTAGTACCCGGCTAACACAAAGCCAGATGCCACATCACCATTAGCGCAGAAAATCTCCGGCTCCCTGGTGACGCACCGGGCCTCTGCAGACGCTGCGGGACCGACAATAAAGCCCGAAAATAAATACCCCATCCTCACGGCGGAAGCGAGAGCTTGCCTAAATAAAGCCAAGCTTCATTTGGGCAACTCTCGCAATTTGAAGACCGAAATAAAAACTGAGGTTTTATTTAGGTTTTGGGGGCGATAAACCGGCTCTTTGAGATTGTCAAGGAGTCGGAGAAAACTAGGCTTTCTGCTACTTCAGCGAGCACTCGCAACTACCGACGAGACCAGCCTGCCCGGGCTCCCCTAGCGTTAAAACCAATAACCGACATATGTAAAGAACTTTTACAACAACTCGAATTAAATATTGCCCTAATAAAAGAAAACTAAATAAAATGGAAATCCTGAGCGCTCTGGGCGACAAGGGACATTGTTGAGGAGAGAACTTACGCGTCTGTGGCTGCTGCGTTCAATAGCCAAACCAGGGCTCAGGCTCTGGGGCGAGCGACGCTGCACTTCGTAATTGTCTCCTCAACAAAGGAAAGTGAAACAGGTGAAGAGGTCTTAGAAAGGGTATGAAAGGCAAGGTCGACGCGAAGGAGGGTTGGGTGCAAGTGAAGAAGGTCAGGAAAGCAACGGATAGGAAGGTGATCATGGGGTGTTGCTCAAAAGAGGAGAGGACGAAAATAAAGGAAAGATTAGAAGCAGTAGGTGGCCTCGTCGTCGAAGAAATGAAAAACTGGGACCCGCTTCTGGTTTCTGATGGACGTGATGCTGATAGACAGTGACGAGGAGCTTCTGAAGGCCCTGAAGAATCAGAATCGGGAACTCTTTCACGGCCTCGGAGGCGAGAACTAAAGGACAGGATTAAGTTCTGAAAGAGGACGCGCACAACCCCCATTTAAATCACATTGTGATCAGTGTGTCCCCATTAATCTGGAGGAGGGCTATCGAACCAGGAAAGCATCGAATCGACCTCCAGAATGTACGCGTCGAGGATCAGACGCCACTAGTGCAGTTTACCCGCTGCTTAGAGTATGGACACAGCACACGCTTTTGCAAAGAGCCAGCCGTCTTATGCAGCCTCTGTGGCGATCTGCACTTCAGAGCAGACTGCCCGGATAGGCAGATCGGCGAAGCAGCGGCGTGCGTAAACTGCACCAGAGCAAAAGTGGGGGACACTGAGCACAATGCATTTAGCATTTAATGCCCGGTGCGAAAGAAATGGCATGCACTCGCTCGAACTTCAACAGCGTATTGCTAAAGTTGCCCCTGATACCCACCAGTACAAAATGGTCCAGGCCAACATGCAACGGAGTCAGCTGGCTACTAATGAGTTACTGCTACTGACAAACGAAAACTTGCCATTGCGTTGCTCCAGGAGCTCTAAGTGGGCAGGGAGAGGGGTGAAAGGCTGCCGGGGCGTAAGGATCTCCCAGAGCTCTGAGGGAGGAGTTGAACGGAGCAAGACGTGGGCTCTAGCAGGTTGGTCATTGGCGGAGACGCAAACGCGAAGAGTACATGGTGGGGCAGCAGCAACGAGGACTCTAGAGGAGAGCAAATGAGTGGAGAATTGTGGGAAAAGGGGTTGCAGATTCTCAACATGAATATCGGAAGGACTCACGAGTTCCGACCATAACGGCATATTTTTGCTCAGCTCATTGAGCGCACAACCCGAAAAAAAATTGTATTGTTATTATTATATATATATAATATCGCTTACCATCAGGTGACATGGTGGTCAAACGCGTGCCTATCAACAATAAAAAAATTAAAAACCTGGCCAAGTGCGTGTCGGACTACGCACATTTAGGGTTCCGTACTAAATGAGAGAATTTCCAAAAAAAAAATCTGCTTTATTCGCACCCCTCTTTATCTGTATGGTAGCTCTAAGCACATCATTTGTATGGCTTTGGGTCGACAAGATGTGAAAATTTGGAGACTAGCTCCAACCGTTTGGCTGTAAAACCTGTGTGATAGACGACGGACGGACAGACAGACGGACACGTGAGTGACAACAATAGGGCTCCGTTTGGACCCTTTGGGTACGGAGCCCTAAAAACACACGAAAAGCTAATTGGAGACAGTTTCGTGAGAAACTGTCTCAAATTACACTGGTCTACAACTTTGACTTTTAAAAAGTATTACTCAGTTAAAATAGCTTTTTAATAAATTTTTACATAGTAAATACAAAAATAATAATCATGTTTTAAAATTAGTTTCCGTTTTTTTTGAAAAAATAATACAAGTTTTTTTGCCAAAATTAGCAGAAATCATACGGTTATTTTATTTATTAGTAAAACTAGCTTCTGCCAGCGGCTTCGCTCGCGTGGAATTAGTACCTACTACATACAAACTTTCAACCCTCACTTTAACCCCGAATTTCCAAAAACCCTTTCTTAGTGCTCCCTGCACTAAGAAAGGGTTTTTGGAAATTCGGGGTATACATAATAAAAAAAAGAACTTTTCTACAAAAAAAACAACCGACTTCCAAAAAAAAAAATACACTGCACTGTTTTTTTTGTAAAAAAAGTTTATTTTTATTTTTCACTTTTTAGTTGTTATACCCCAGAACTAAAAACCCCAACAACATGGAACGTGGAATTTAAACATAGTCGTAATTCGAGAACACCAAAAAGTCATCTAGGTATACGTATTTTTCGTTTTTGTTCAGTTTTTCAAAAAGCGCTGAAGCAATTTCGATAAAATGTATATGGGACCACCTCGGGAGTAATAGATTCAGTTTCGGATTAAGCCAGCGTGGGGCCTGTAGCAAATTCTACCAAGGGGCCCCTATTTTTGTAAAAATGAGAACGAATGAAAACTTCTTGTTTTTCTCACAGGCCGCGGGGCCCTTAGGTAGCGTTGGACCCATAGGCAGTTGCCTAAGTACATTGACAATCATCAATTTGATGATTTCCTACACCAAAAAAAGATAAGTACCTACAATATGAAATCTAACCAATTCCGGATTATCCATAAAATTCCCTCTGGCTCCAGAGGGAGTTTTTTTTTGGGTCACGCCCTCCACACTTTTCCCAAACCACTGCAACTCCGATAAGCCAGAATCAACAGTGGCGACCACTAGAAAAAAACGCCGAGGCAATGAAGCTCGACGAGTCCTGGAGAAACGATTAAACTGTCTTGAGTGCCGCAACGAAATCCGGTCCGCACAGCGGGAGGGCGAGTCAGACTCTTACTGACTAAAACCCACCCGTGTTCGTGTGCTTCAGTTACCTGTGCCAGGGCCGCGGTCACTTTCAAAAACACCCACGACCCTGGCAGGGTGGTATAGGGTTTTTTAAATTTGTTTTTGTACGTCCAAGCAGGGTCCCCCAATGCTTGGGGCCCGTAGCATTTGCTACTCTTGCTACGTGGCTAATTTGGCACTGGTAGAATTGCGATGTGTTTTTCGCTCAGAATTTAGCTTCTGGAATCTCAACAAACAGTCCAGTAATAATACGCCAATTTTAAAACGTTTTATTTGCTTTGATATCGTTTTTCCATGACTGCGATGTCCTGATGGGAGTGCTCCCCATATTCATCGCTAAAAGCCTCACAATTGTCCGGAAACAAGTCGAAATGAAAATGTAAACACGAGTAAGTAGTAAGAATAGGCCCTTAAACTTAAGGGGAAGATTTTTAAAACAATGGTCAGACCTGCTGTTTTGTATGGTTCAAAATGTTGTGCAACAAAAGGGATGAATGAAAAGCAATTGCATGCAGCTGAGATGAGAATGCTAAGAGCGATGTATGGTGTTACGCGCATGGATAGAATTAGGAATGAGTATATAAGAGGAAGTCTGAAAGTGGCATCGCTGACTGAAAAGTTGTGTGGAAATCGGTTGTCGTGGTATGGGCATATGATGCGGAGGAATGAAGAAAATGTCGTGAGGAAAGTCTTGTGTATGGATGTGGATGATAAGAGTAGGGGAAGGCCAAAGAAACGTTGGTGCGACTGTGTGAAAGAGGATATGGGTAAAAAGGGGGTGATTACAGTGATGACGACTAATAGAGAAGTATAGAATAAAAAAAAAACTTTTTGCGCCGACACCAAATAAAGTGGGTTAGGGGCAGCAGAATGATAATGATGAATAGTCTTTTTTATTGTAGGCGGTAAAGAAGACCTTTTTAACCGACTTCAAAAAGGAGGAGGTTATCAATTCGGATATTTGTATTTTTTTTTTTTATGTATGTTCGGGCATAACTGGACGGATTTGCAAAATTATTTTTATTGTTCGAAAGGGCTTTATTCCGTAATGGTCCCATTTAAATTTCATATAGATCTGATGACAAGTCTCGGAGACAGACAACGGAACTCTTCAAAACATGACAGCAAATCAACTGCGATTGCTGCGATCGTATGTCTATGTAGTGTTAACACAATTGAATGGGGAACCGCAACTAAAAAGTGAAAAATAAAAACTTTTTTTACAAAAAATAGAACCTTGAAAAATAAAAACTTTTTTTTACAAATATAGAATTTAGGCAGTCTGTGTTTCTGGTTTTGTGTCTTCGTTTTTTGACACCGACTTCCGAAATTAAAGTTATTTTGCACTTTTTGGAAGTTGTTCAATTTTTTGTTAAAAAGTTTTTTTACACGCTTCTATTTAACTTGCAATGTTTGTATAACTTACGGAAAAACTGTATTTGTTCTACCAAAATCTACTCAGTAGTTACAAAAAATTTATTTTTCATTTATAAGTTTGTTCTACAACTAGTATTTCAAGTGTTTTGTAGTAGGTCTTTTACAAAGTTTTCTTTTTTTTCGAAATATACTTAAAACTTTAAATGACTCTCCTGCAACTTTCAAAAAAATCGCTTAGATCAAATAGCCTTTTAATCGTCGATACGTACTTTTTGCTAAAACAGTGTGATTTAACATAAATCTATATTCGATCTCTAAAATCATCACTAATAAAAGCCTAAAGATAAAACTTTATTATACTATTATGAAATAAAATCATAAATACTTCTTTTATTTTCAGGTGGCAAAGAAAGCTGATTCAATATACCCAATTGTATCCGCAGCTAGTATTGTGGCAAAGGTGACAAGAGATCATGCCTTAAAAGTGTGGCAGTTCCGTGAAGGATTGGAAATGACTCACACTGAATTTGGTAGTGGATATCCTGGAGGTAAGTTGAATAGACAGGCACAGAGCAGTATATTATTAAAAACTGCTGAGAAAACTCATACCATCTGAATATAACACCAGAAACCAGAATTTTCTAGTTAGTTTGCAGCAAGACCAAACCATCATCACGAATCATCATCATCATTTACATCGAAAGGTATCCACTATTGGACATTAGCTTCTCCTTAGCGACGATCGACCGGTCCCAAGCTTCTCGCACTAATAAAGAGATTAATACACTATACAGCACGTTCTATTTTCAGATCCACAGACAAAAAAGTTTATTCGTGAACAAATAGACAATGTGTTTGGATATCCAGCACTGGTCAGGTTTAGTTGGTCAACAGCTGAACTTATGCTGCAAGAGAAAGCTGCCACATGTACATTTGAGGATGTGGATGATGAAGGAAACACTAAAAAAAAACCAAAATCAATCAGTTCGTTTTTTGTGAAACCTGATGCAGAGAGAACAAGGAAACAACACAAGTATTTTGAAGAAAGACTCTTGACTGGTACTAATCCTTTTGAATAATACAATAGTCGTAGAAGTATATAGGAATAAAAATGTTCGATATTTTTAATTTGTAGTTATCATTTTATGAATAGTACTAATCGTATATTTTAGCTCATCTATTTGAGTGTGTAGAAAATTTATTTCGCTCATAAAGAATACAATTATTCACTCCTACGAGGAAAAATGTAATAATTAAGGTAAGCGACAGTTTCGCTTGGTAATAAACTAAAATTAAGTTATAAAAATGGTAAAAACTTACAATTCATGCATAATTCAGGTGGTGCTCTAGTAGCCTTTTAAAAGTTGAAAGTGATTTCGATTCCTTAATTACTTTAGGAATAGAGTTATAAAGTTCAACCCCCTCATATACGACAGTCTTTCTACAGTAGTTTGTCCTCGGTGCTCTTAAAATTATATGGTAAGTCGTGTTTGATTTCTGTCAGAAGCCATATTGGTTTTGGAAATAAAATTTATAGAATTTAAGTAAGCTTGTAATCTGTTATGAGCGATTTAATCGTGTATTTTAGAAATAATCGGTAAGACCGATATTGGACGATAATTACTCACATCGGCATTGTTTCCTGTTGTAGTATGTACTCGTATCAGTGTGACTTTGGCGATTTTTAATGTATCAAGAAATATTCCTTCCTGAGGCTTTTGTTTATGCATTTTGTTAAGAATTATTTTAGTACTGATGCCGTCGATGCCTGTGCTCGTGTTAGTTTTCAATTCGTCAATAATTTTGGAAACCTCTTTAGTAGTGGTTGGTGACAACTCTGTAAGTTCTACACCAGCCTGCGTACTTGTACTCAGTCTCGAAAGCGTGTTAGTTGCATTATTTTGATTACATTTTGGGATTCCACTTGCTAGCACTGTACAATTGTTGAAAAGTAATGATTGAAACTCTCACATATAAGTTTTTTATCGGTAATCGGACCTTCAAGTTTTGTTGGGGCTTTGACATATTGTAATGAAATCTCTATGGTAAGGTAAATTGTAAACTGCAGTAGAGTCTCACTAATCTGGCAGTATTAAAAACCAGGGGGTGTCAGATACCGCGACACCCCGCGACTCGGCGAACAGAGGTCCGGCAGGATCTCATGGCGACATGGAGAGAGCGACTGTCGCAACGCAGCACCGGGCACGTCACCATTGCGGCGGTAGTGCCCCTCTTTAAGGAGTGGCTGGAGAGGTGCCACGGCGTCCTCACCTTCCGCCTGACGCAGGTCCTCACCGGACACGGAAGTTTCGGGCGGTTCCTGTGCAGGATAAGGCGGAGGCAAACGCCCGGGCGTCCCCACTGTGAGGATCGCCCAGAGTATACGGTGGAGCATACGGTGGAGATCTGCTCCGCTTGGGCAGAGCCCCACCGTGTCCTCGTGGAGGCGATCGGCGGCAGCGACCTCCCGCGCCCTACCCTGGTCCAGGCCAAGGTACGGAGCGAGAAGGAATGGGAAGCAGTCTCCTCCTTCTGCGAAGCAGTAATGCTCGCGAAGGAGGAGGCAGGAACGGGTGAGGGAGGCTCAACAACAGAGTCGCCCTCACACCCTCAGCAGCAGCCGCCGCAGGAGACGCCCTGGGCGTAGGACGTCGCGAGACGATCTCCGGCCACTGTAGACCCGGGCCTGCGGACGGCGAGTAGTGGGTAGCTCGCCGTCCAATCAGCACCAGGCCCGTGAGTCGACGGCGCGTAGTGTTCCACGCGCGCCTCAAAGAGTTGCCAGCAATCATGACGGGGTCCGTCATGGCCGGTGCCCAGGGGTTGTGGATAAATTCGAAACAGAGTTACCGCGCCACTGGGCACTCAGGGCAGGGAAGGAACAGGAGTGGGTTTCAGTCAGTAAGAGTCTGACACGCCCTCCCGCTCCACCCAGAGTGGGAGATGTCATTAGATGAATGCCCAACCGACAAAAAAAAAAAAAAAAAGCGGGTGCCGGATTATTGGAATGTGCGTTTCGGATTTCGCACATTTAGGGTTCCGTACCAAATACATTTTTAACTATTTGTATGAATTTAGGTCACATGATGCTCATACTGTGAAAATTTGAAGACTAGCTCCAACCGTTTGGCTAAAAACCGGGACCCTTCGGGTACGGAACCTTAAAAAATATCTTGATTTTTCACAACCTCTACAGGTTGAGCGATTGGCTGCTGCGCTGCGTGTCGCGGGATGGATTCCCGCACGGAATTTGTAGACTACTGTAATAAATTACACAATCCTACAAATTTAACTTTTTTTCCTTCTTTGACTTGAGTGCTGCTTCGTAGGGTTTTGAGACCTCCTGAACATGAATCTGAAATCTGTTTTATTTATTTATTTATTAATACTTCATGCAACTCAAATGCACAAAGGCGGACTTAATGCCTTAGGCATTCTCTACCAGTCAACCAAGGGTGGTGGAGAGATAACATGGTAGCCATAAACCGAAAAAAACGACAACAACAACAACATGCATTTATAAAAATCACGTAAATTTTTTTTTAATCGGGTAATAAAAATCAGAAGTAAAAAATAAGTGAGTAGTTAGTATTTTTGTAAATCGTTTTATCAGTTTCTGCGAAGCTTTTGTTGAGCGATTTTCTCTTGTGTCCAGTTTGGATCATCGCGCTTCATCAACCAACAACAGTCAGCGATCATGCTAATATTCCATTTCCCTTGATACTGCGTTTCGTTTCTTTTATATCCTGATGAAATATTTCTCATTGTTCCTCACATAATGTATTTCAGTCATCATCATTGACATAAGAAATGCCTTCAATTCCGTCATTAGGCCTTACTGGCACAATCCAAAAAAGAAGTACCACAATTTTTATTTTTCTTTGGCAGTGTTATAGACACATTTCTAAATTAATTATTATGTCGGGACAACCTTCTAGAATCCGCTGTTGGCTGTCAACAAGGTGATCTCCTCGGGCCAGTGATCCTTAGTTTAGCTATTCACCCGATCATTCGACAGCTAAATTCCAAATTTAACGTTTGGTATCTCGATGATGGAACCCTAGGAGGTGATGTAGACACGGTTTTAGAAAACCTACAGTAAAAAATAAAAAAAACAACTTCATTCCATAGGACTTGATTTAAACATTTCGAAGTGGTAACTTTTATTTGACGGAGCTGGCATACAACTCACACTTTAAAAATTTAACGTATAGCCTCAAAATTTTTCAAAAAAACTATTCCCGGGCATTCCCGAAAATTGGTGACCCAAGGAGAGGTCATTGGGTCACCAATTTTCGGGAATTCCCGATTTTGTCGAGAAAAAAAAAAAGGTCAATGACATTTCGGAAAGATTACTCTAAATTAACATGCTTTTGGCCATCACTTCAATTCGTTACTGCTGTTTTGGCCCTAAATTAACAAACCTTCGCGCATCCCATTTATGGAAACACCCTCATCTTTTGGAAAAAATGGACCAAATTATTCGTCATACACTTATGTGAATTTTAAATGTGTCTATGGACGATCGAGCCTGGGCTCGGGCTACTCTTCCCATCCGTATAAGAGGCCTCGGCGTCCGCAAAATGACGTATTAGTTTACAGCCGGTAAACTAATACGTCATTTATAACCTCGGTTCACGGCACTGAGAAATTAATCAGGAATATCCTAGCTTCCTCACTTAATGTTTTTGATGTGCCGTGCTTCACCGAGGCTATGGACGCCTGAAGACTCGCATGCCCGAACTCAAACCCACCCGACACCCATCATCCCAGAGACGGTGTGTTGAGCCGCTCTTCAGAGTAGTTCAGGATGATCTTATTGTCTCTTCCGCTACTACTGCAGAGCGTGCGTGACTGCTACCTTTGGGTGAGTGGGAGTCGTCAGTCGGGTCTCTGGCTTCACGCACTACTGTCGTCGAGCATAGGCACCTTGTTCGACGATGCTACTTTCCGCCTCACTGCTTCCTTACGTCTCGGCGCTCCTTGTTGTTTTCCTCATCGCTGCCACTATGGCGAAGTTGTTAACAGCCTCGGACACCACGGCCTGTTGTGTAGCCGAAGTGCGGGTCGCATAGCGCAGCACGCAAATGTTACGTTGGCGTTCCGGCTGTATTAAAACCCCATGGCCTGGCACGCGACGATGGCAAGAGACCAGACGGCATGTCTTTGTTTCCACGGAAGATAGCAGCCATCTGGTTAAATCAGCCAGTTAATTGGACGACTAAGCCGTTCAGTAAACGTCGGCATTCAATGAGATGCCTAGGCCGATAGTTAATTGAACTAGAATCACTTAACATAATTATAACAACTTGGCGTATTGAAAGTCAGCCCTTTGAAGATGACTGACTAAGACTCAACCAAGTGATTCAAATTTAGTTCAAATTAAACGAAAAATTATTATTTAATGGTAATTAAAATTTATTTAAAAAGGCGTAGTTGGAGCCCTTCCAGAGTGGTATCACAAATTCATCAATATCTAATTTAAATAAATTAAAATGAAATGGTTGTACTTCAGCCATTTAATTGGATACCGGCGTTAATGAACGACCTAGGCGTCAAATTAACTGGCTAATAAACTTTGAAAAAAAAACCTAAATCATCAGGATTGAAGGTAAAATGTAAAGTTGTTGTTTTAAGGGTTCCGTACCCGAAGGGTAACCAACGGGACCCTATTATAAGACTCCGCTGTCCATCCGTCCGTCGGTCTGTCAGCGGGCTGTGTGTCTCATGATCCGTAATAGGTAGACAGTTGAAATTGTCATAGAATGTGTATTTCTGTTGCCGCTATAACAACAAATAATAAAAATAATAAAAATAGAGGGGGCTCCCCTACTGGAAACGTGTTTTTTTTTGGCTTTTTTGCTCCATCTTAATAATGGCAACAAGTAGACTCTTGCGTATAATCTTGTACGATGGTAGTGATGGTACCGATTCCTTCATACGCCAGTCCGACTCGAACTTGGCCGGTTCTTTAATTCAATTAATATGTTAGCTGATCCATTACAATCACACAGTCTCAAGTTAATATTGTAATTACAAGTTTGACGCAAAACTTTCAATTACTATAAAAATACGAAAAATTAAAAATTAAATTTTTCAAAATTCTGAGGTGATGAAATTTTTATACTATTTTTCCCTTAATCGGGACACTAGATAATAAAAGGAAAACAGCTACTTGTACTTAAAAAAGGAATTTTGTTGTAGGTCTGTGATATCTTTGCCGGTGCTCTAAAATAACTTTGTATAGTCTTAAAAATCAAATTCAGGCTTTGTTAGCCTTTTTAGCCGATTGCCCCAGAAGCAGGGTAATGTTTTTAACCATGTTACCCAACTACTACTCTTCATTGAAGTACACAAGTCTCCACAGTAGGTGCCTACATTAATAAAAAACCGGCCAAGGGCGTGTCGGACTTCGCACATTTAGGGTTCCGTACCAAATGTATTTTTGATTATTTGTGTAGCTTTGGGTCAACAAGATGTTTATACTGTGAAAATTTGAAGACTGTAACTACAACCGTTTGGCTGTAAAACCTGTGTGACAGACGATGGACAGACATACGGACACGTGAGTGACAGCAATAGGCCCCCGTTTGGACCCTAGTACGGAACCCTAAAACAGATTTCTCTTGGTCCCTCAAATAAATTCATGCAAACATTGTCGTGAGCGTCAAATATATTGTCATTCAAAGACGGTGCACTTTAAGTGGCAGCGGGCGGCGCCTGCATTAAATCACGAGTTTAAAGAGTCACTAATGCGTGAAGATATTTTGCACTATTGTGTCGTTTTCTGACTAATCCTTTTTTGAGGGTGGGTAATCGTTGGTCCCGCTCTGGGTGGAGCGGGAGGGCGTGTCAGTCTCTTACTGACTAAAACCCTCCCCTTTTCCTGTGGTTGCCCTGGCGTTCCAGGACCGCGGTCACTCTTTCAAACTCCACTCACTCTATTGTGTTGTTTTCCGACTAAGCCAAGCCCTTTGATCCAGTGATCAGCAACACGTTTGCTCTGTGCAATATAATAGGTTCTCCGTACTTTGGTACCGATTGCTATTTTTTAGGGATCTGTTGATTGAAAGGAAAAATGGAATCTTTATTAATCCGTCAGGCCCCTCGCGTCTCATAGGTTTTTAATTGTGTCTGCAAATGAGGGGCTTGACGGGTCACTCTCTTGTCTGTGTCCATCTCTCTCAAAGGTATTTTATTGCAAAAACGAAAATGATTTATTAAAATAAGAATAAAACCTGCCAAGTGCGAGTCGGACTCGCATTCAAAGGGTTCCGTACTTTAAACCAAAAAATCAAGTTTTCTTTATGGGTTTTATTTTTAACCGACTTCCAAAAAGGAGGAGGTTCTATGGTCGACTGTATGTATTGTTTTTTTTTTAAATTTATAATTAATCATTTTTATTTAAATATTGTATATGTTGTTATTTTAATTGTGTATAAATGAATAAAGTTTTTATTTAGAAATAATTATAATAAAATAAAATAAAAATTGTTATAGCGGAAATATAAATATTCACTCTTTCTTGTTTTAGAGAGAAAAAGATAGGAATAGCCTAAATTAAGTTTAGATAGTGCACAACAGAATCCGCACCACAGTCTACCTATTACGGGTCATGAGATACAGCCCGCTGACAGACAGACGGTCAGCAGAGATTTAGTAATAAATAATAAAGGATCCGTTAAGTAATAAAGGATCCGTTGGTTGCCCTTCGGATACGGAACCCTTTGTTGACCACTGAACAGTGTCAGTGTACTTCAATTTCTACTACTGGCGGACCGTTTTCAAATTTGCTGGTAAAATGCTTTTCAAAATAATTTCATTCTGTATTTGTTCCTAGGTAGGTACTTATCTGGTTTTTTGAAAAGGGAGAAGTGTTTCTGTATGCAGTTGTAAAAAGAAGATATTGAAGTAGCAAACAACGTTGCCATTGCGACCACGATTATGAAAATGCAAAGCGCATAACTTAGTAAACTGAAAAGGTCTTTTAGTTTCGTTTAACTTAGCAAGTGAAAATGACACAGCTGTGCATTGCTGATCAGTAGAAATCGCTAACAATTTAAATAAAATTTATGCCGTTGTCGTATGTTTTACCATACAACTTGTATTTTATCATTTTGGAGACTGTCCCAGTACGTCTGGCTGTCGGAAATGTTGGCAAAATTCATTGCTTCGTGCACCGAAAGCTAAACAGGGCTTATAAAATAATTGTGAAATACATTTTTTTTTCGTTTCTACTTGGATATATTAAATCCCCAAACATTATTCAACACAAACGGTACGTAGCTAACAGTTTTTATAAGCTGTTGCATAGCTCAGCTTTTACTCATAGAAAAAAAAAAAAACGCATGTGAAGTAGAGTATCACATTTAACTTACAATACATGTCCTCTTATCTTATTCGATTGGGTCCCATCAAGTCATCATCAAACCCCAATATTCTTCATCCATTTATTCTAAGCTTATGTAAATTCAGGACCTGTAGTATATTTAAACTAATAGGTAGGTACGGGCTGGGCCTTTTAACACCTCTTTGCCGTCTTACAAATTCATCCAAGTCGCTGGAGAATACATAGCACCTAATAAACGTGGTAAGCAGCGAAGGCAATACGTTAACACTGTTGTAATGACGTTTTAATGTTATGTTGGGACGCCGCGCTCGTGTGCATTGTGTTGGCCTGTTTAATGCTATGAATCAATGCTCTTAGATAAATTCTAGTAGGTATATATCGGATTATGGATCCAGGCGAAGATTATCTGTTGGTCTGCGCTCCATGTTCATAGCGTCGAATAAGGGGGTAGACAGCTTTCTTCATGGTCTATTTAGCTTAAAAGATGAATACAGTGAACAATTTCTGTTTTACCAAATCGTTTTTTCCTTACCCACAAATGGTGTCTTTTGTCTCAAGAGACAAAACACTTCAAGAAGTACTGCTTCAAAACCTCAAAATGATTTTTTTTGGACGTCTCTTAATCCGTCAGGCCCCGGAATAACAGATACAATTAAAAATCTATTGTCACGTCCCCAATCGGGGACGCGCGGGGCCTGACGGAACTTTCTTGATCTCTATTACCTACATAATTTTTTCCTTTGCTTAATGGGACCTGGTTTATATGCGCATTTTATTTAAGGCCTCTTTCTTGTATCCTCTTCTTATCCACTGGGACATTTGAAAACCTAATTCCGGAGCGCCACAGAATGTCAAGTGTTGCGTTTTCCGCTTTGTCAAGTTGCAGGATGGCGCAATCCTTACTAGCTCATTTCTACTTCCGCCCAGAGAACTGATCAACACCTAGTCACCAGTACAAAGAGTTAAATAGCTGATATTATTGTTTAGAGCCTTCATAAAAAAGAAATAAATTTGCCATTCCAGGAAGAGAAAGGAAGAGTGCATACTAGGTTGTCATATTTCATCAGATGTAATTCATGATTGTAATAATTTTGTAACATGACCGATAAAACCGACGATAAAACTTTCACAGACAAATTGCGGTCTATTAAAGATTTCTTTATGCGATGAAAGGTCCCGATGTTTGGGGAGGCTCATCCAACAAGGCTCTGCGGCGGGTCGCGCGGTCTCTAACGTCCATTAGCATGCGAGCCGCGACACGCGCGCGCCTACTTACCATGAGCAATGCGGAACGCGCTGGGCTCACTCAGAGAATTTAATTGTGTTCCATTATCATATTTAGGTTCTTTTACGGTAAGTCAAAAGTGAAAACTGAATGGGAGTCACCGTCGCTTGTCATTCGTTAGTTGCGATCGATGGCGACAACTTCTTTCGGGCGGTAGACCGAGGATTAGTAGCAACATGACGCTCTTCAAATATTTTGCTATAATATTAGCGGTTAGCTCTTGTGTTTCTGCAATTGTCGGGCCAGCAAACGCAACAAAATCGACAGGATCAAAAACCGATACATATTTAGATGCTTATTCCAAATCGCGTGTTGAAGCTGAGAAGGCAAAACAAGGTGTTGTGATAATAACAGCAAAAGATGGAGAAAAGAAGATTTCAAATCGGGATGACAGTTACCAACCTGGTGGCTACGATTACTCGCCGTCGTATTCGAGTGACAACAGTTTCAGTTCAACGGGATCGTCTGGGTACTCTGGACCTTCGGCTTCAAACAGCTACTCATCACCATCGTCTAGTTACGGAGCGCCAGTAAAGTTTGAGCCAGAAATAACGTACAACTCTCCTCCGAATACTTATGGTCCACCCTCTCCAAATTACGGGCCTCCAGCACATACGTATGGACCACCTGCTCCGTCTTATGGACCTCCTACTCCGTCGTATGGACCACCAGCTCAGACGTATGGACCCCCAGCACAGTCTTACGGCCCGCCAGTTCACAAGCCTTTGCCACCACCGATATACGGCCCGCCTCTGAAGCCATCATATGGAGTTCCTTACACAGCACCAGCATTAGGATTTTTGGACAAACTGTCGCTGAAACTAGACATCTTAACTATTGCAAAATTACTGCTGAAACTGTTGATCTTTAAGAAGCTTGTGACTATGCTCGCCGTAGTTTGCATGTTGTTGGTGATACCGAAACTTATCTCGTTCAAGAAAGGTAGTGGTGGTGGTAATATTGATGAAGATGAGCGCAGCTTTGGCGACAAAAACTGTAAGTACCTCAGTGTTATTTACTTTTTCAATCGGAGGCGTTGAAATATACTATGTTTATTAGGTACCTAGGTTTTTATGGCTGGCCTTTCTATGGCATAAAATGTAACAAACAATAAAACTCCTATACATTTCTTAGATAGATAAAATAAACTTTATTGTAAATACACCAAAACAGTTATACAACTCTTATATAAATTAAGTTAAATCTATGGTTGGGAACAATGGCGGTCTTATCGCTGACAGCGATATTTACCAGACAAACTTTTTCTTAGAAAACTTTAATTCTTTGGCAGTAGTCTTGATTGATATAATTGACCATTACCAAGAACTAACTACATAGCATTTAACACATTTGTTTCGGTTAGCTACGCGGAATTTCAGAGATGTATCTGCTTGTACGGTATACTTAGTTCCCCGAATCCGTTATTAGATCGTTATACGAAATTGATATGAACTGTAACAAATTTAAGGGCAGGGTTATTGGGAAATTTTTCGTTTGGAGTACCCGATAGCAGCTCCAGCGTCTGAATTTGTGCCCGATGGAGTAGTCAGCTCGACTCCCGAAATGTGTGTTGATGTCACGTCGGAGAAAACAGGCGGCATGTTATGTTGGGAAAAAAAAACTTTGTCGTAACTACTAACCCAATAACACTGCCACATCTGGGCATTAAACTCGGGACGTCACCCTCGTTAATTGCGTGCGTTACTATTGTTATCTTTAGTGTAAGAAACAATCAAACAAGTAGTTCGTAGAAACGTGAGTCACTGTACAAGTAGCTGTGATACGTGAATACTCTACACAGAAGCTATTGCTATTTAATTATGCAATGATTGATGTATACTTTGTGTTAGGTAGATAATCAGCCTTGAGACTATAACGTCCCAAATGATGCTGATGCTGGGGACACAGGCCTTCCCTTCTATGAGAGACATTGGACCCAGTTCGAGGATGGCTAGCGGCCTCTTTTGGACCTGATTAAAAAAAAAAAAAAAACTTTGTGAACACTGACTAGCAGGTTCTTATTTCAACTTTTTCTATCCGAAAGAAGGGTAGATGTGATTGGTTAAGTGCTGACTTATCATATACCTAGAGAAGGTTTTTGTTCTGACAGTTGAATTTGATAAATGAGAGGTATGTCATCTTGAGTTTAAAATCCGCTAATCAGTGTTTATGGTTTTGCAAATATGGCTAAAAAGAACTCTTCATGGAAAATAAATAGTGTGTTATTTTTGTAATGTCTGCGAGAAAATTGGCTGAAGAAATACCCGGTCCGTGCTTTTTTTTATTTAAAAATCGGCATAAAGCCTGCTTTAACGCTTAAGTTACCGACTTGATATTATTTACTGAAAGTAACAAATATGACTACCTCGTTGGTCTAGTAGTATTAGCTGAGTATGGCGTCTTGGATTCAATTTCCTAGTGGGGCAAAGTGTTATTGGGTTTCCTATTAGGAATTCCTTAGTAGCAGCCTGGAGATGACATTTGCGCCTGGTTGAGGGCAATCGCCCCCTAAAACATGGAGCTAAAGTATTATTGGTTGAATGTGGGTGTACTGTTGCTGCTGTGTTTTCTAGGTGTGTTGTTGGGAACACATTCATTGTGCGTACAGCTAATCGGAATTCCCTGCCGGAGTCTGTGTTTCCTGACACCTACAGCCTGGGGGTCTTTAAGTCAAGAGTGAATAGGTTAGGTACTTCTAGGCAAGCGAGCTCCATCTTCGACCACATCATCTTTTACCAGCAGGTGAGATAGTGGTCAAACGCGAGCCTATAAATAATAATTAAAAAAAAAAACCAGTAGACCTCTATGTAACTTTTAGGGGGAAAAAACGTTATGTTTTATTTGATGTGTGAAATAAATGTTTTTCTCGTGGCAGTGGTGGAGTTAACATCGGTGCATCAGCTGCTGGAGCGAGCCATCTCCGTGTACGGTCAGCAACAGCCGAACTGCGGGGTCACGTGCCGCGTGCGCAGAGTCATCGATGACATCTACGAATTTCAACCCTATTTCAGGTGAATAGAGCTGTTAATCAATCGTATAACAATAACATATATTTATAGACAAAACAACGTAGATCCATTTAGTAGTAAATTATTAAGTGTTAATTAGTAATTTGGTTCATTTCACGTGATAAGAAGGTCAAGCTTTTACGCTATATAACACGATGTTTCTTTCTACTGTGAATAAAAACAAAAAAAAAGAATGAATAACTTTTAATATTATGGTACATTTACCCTTGCCAGATTAATATTATTAGTGGAAAACACATCGCATGAAACAGAATTGCGCTAGATATATGTATATAAATTTAAATTGTATTTGTTGACCTAAACAAATGTCCATAAGTTCGATTATCAAAAAATCGTTTTTTTGTAATCGAACTTAGGGACTAAATAGAACCCTATTAGCAGCCCCTTGCAGTCCTATGGTCCACATCTCATCACCAAACTGGTCAAATTGACTAATACTATTTATTTTTCTTTCAGGGGAGACTCATCCTAAACGAAACATCTCGCAGTGTAAGTGCTGTCAACGGTCATTGTTATATTGGATTGTTATAGCAGGTGCCATTGAAATTAGTCTGAATCAGTCAAACGACTTGTGTATTTATTTAATTTATTGTAGATATAAGTAGTTATTTATTGTGATTATAAGTTAATAAAAGATTGTTTTAATTGTTGTGTATATGCTTTTGTAGATCGTATTTAGAGCTAGAGCGATACGCTGTAGACTGGTATATAACGTAGTAGATAGTACTTAATATGCCTGGCCTTTGTTAAATGATTTGTGAGATCGGTTTTGACTATCTGATCGGTAGGTACTCCGGCACATTCATTAGTTCGGTACGCACCGCCCGGGTCAATCCATCGCTTCCCTCTTGCGTGTCTGGTGGACGGCGCATGGGTCGTAAACAATTAAAAATCTATTGTGTCTGCTAACTAGACGCGCGACGGGTTAAACGGTCCCTTATTAATTAAGGACTTTCTAAGAGGCTTTATTTTTAATTATCTTGTTTTTTTTTGTACAATCCAGTAATCCGAACATTTCAATAATATAATCCGGCGCCCCCTTTTTTTTTGGGTGTGGAAAATCAATCCTATGACTTCTCCCGCTCTGGGTGGAGCGGGAGGGCGTGTCAGACTCTTACTGACCAAATAATATATATAAATTCTGAAAATGAGTTACCGCACCCCTGGGCACTCAGAAAGGGAAGGAACAGGGGTGGGTTCTAGTCAGTAAGAGTCTGACACGCCCTCTCGCTCCACCCAGAGCGGGAGAAGTCATTGGATGATTGCCCACCCCACCCAAAAAAAAAATGGTTTTCTGTAAAGTTGGTTTACGGACGATAGTTTAATATGACAACGTCATAACAAAACATTGATGAAATATAGATGCGGCGCATGCGTACAATGAGCGTAACGGGACACTTTTTCGTGCATGCCTCCCCCCCGTTTTTAACGGCCGGATTAGTGAAAATGTAGTTACATTAACGTTTGACGTCCAGTACTTTGTTTTTTACGGCATAATTGTATGTTGTGACATAATCACTGAACAAAAAAGGAAAACTCTGCACATGGTCAAAATTGAAAACCCTGAACACGTAAAATTTATTTCTCAAATTGTGCAATTCGCTATTTGGGTGAAATTCTACTTTCTCTGTATCGGGTTTGGGATCAAAGACCGAGACCTCGTATGCCTTGACAATGCCACGCACGGTCCCGTATGCGTACAGCGACTGAATAGTAATACCACCGGCGATGCTTCATTGTTTGTCTCTGGACAATTAAAGAAAATTAGGTGACGTTTGAAGCGCGATTGGTATGCGCAGGATCCGGTGATCGATTTGCCGAGTAGGGAAAGTAGCGTATGAAAGTTATGTCCTTGTCCAT
The DNA here is from genome assembly GCA_951329385.1 of Polia nebulosa. Taxonomy (NCBI): domain Eukaryota; kingdom Metazoa; phylum Arthropoda; class Insecta; order Lepidoptera; family Noctuidae; genus Polia; species Polia nebulosa. Next base: position 15,240,311 of record OX589604.1, read on the forward strand.
ATTGATGATTTGTTGCAATGACCTCGATACAAGTAAGAAAACTTAACGCATAAATTATGAATGACCTAAGTTTAGTATTCAAAAAACCCCCGATGGCTCATTTTAGGATTAACCACAGCTCTACGCAACTATCGAAAAAAAAAACCAATCTATTTAATTTCTGAGCCACAATTTATCGGGAATAAACATTTGTGTATTTGTTTGTTTGCAATTTTACCGGGACGCCCGAGGATTCGTCACCGCTTGATAAAGGGACTGTTTCAGAACTTGCACAGCTGTTTATGAAAGTCTGACCACTTTGTGGTACGATGGGCATGCATTTAATTTCGAAAGGGGGTATCCCGAAGAAGTAGGCGTTTAACTTTTAATTACATCATCATCATTTCAGCCGAAAGACGTCCACTGCTGGAGACACTCGTAGGCCGGTCCTGTGCGTCCCGCATCCAGCATTTTTATTTCATTTAGGTTTATTACTACAGAATCCCAGATTTTAATTAATGCAAGCTCAGTTGTTCTCGGTCACATGATTATTACAATGATGTAAGGTGATACCCTCACTAGTTTCCTCCTACGATTTTTACCTTTTTAACCGACTTCGAAAAAGGAGGGGGTTCTATGTTCGACTGTATGTATGTTTTTTTTATGTATGTTCACCGATTTTCAAAATTCTTTTTTTATCCGAAAGAATATACTCCCAAAGTGGTCCCATATAAATTTTATCGAAATTTCTTCAGCGCCTTTTGAAAAACTGAACAAAAACGAAAAATATGTATACATAGATGACGCTTTGGTTTTCTTTTTTTAAATTCCACGTTCCATGTTATTGGGGTTTTTAGTTCTGGGGTATAACAAATAAAAAGTAAAAAATTAAAAACTTTTTTACTAAAAAAAAAACAACCATCATTCTCCTGCCCTTATCCCAATTTATTTGGGGTCGGCGCAACATGTCTTTTTCTTCCATGCTCCTCTATTAGTCGTCATTTCTGTAGTCACCCCCTTTTTACCCATATCCTCTTTCACACAGTCCAACCATCGTTTCTTTGGCCTTCCCCTACTCTTATAGCCATCCACATCCATACACAAGACTTTCCTCACGACATTTTCTTCATTCCTCCGCATCACATGCCCATACCACGACAACCGATTTCCACACAACTTTTCAGTGAGCGGTGCCACTTTCAGACTTCCTCTTATATACTCATTCCTAATTCTATCCATACGCGTAACACCACACATCGCTCTTAGCATTCTCATCTCAGCTACATGCAATTGCTTTTCATTCATCCCTTTTGTGGCCCAACATTCTGAACCATACAAGACAGCAGGTCTGACCATTGTTTTATAAATCTTCCACTTAAGTTTTAGGGGAATGCGGGAGTCACAGATAGTCCCGGTGACCTGCCGCCATTTCATCCATCCAGTGTTAATTCTGTGCTTAACAGTCCGATCTACTCGTATTTCGCCATCGCGATAAAAAAAAAACCGACTTCCAAAAAAAGAAAATACACTAAAAATTAAAAAAATAACTTTAATTTCGGAAGTCGGTGTCAAATGTCGAAGAAATAAAATACAAACACCGACTTCCAAAATTAAAATTATTTTTAGTGTATTTTCTTTATTGGAAGTCGGTTGTTTTGTAAAAAATATTTTTTTAAGGAATATCGTTGTCTCTCAAGATGGGAATCTACGCGTGATTCGCAAGATGTTAATGAAGCTCGTTTTAAAATTTTGTTTCTAGACAATTACCATTGATGATATACGTTCCTGTCTGATTAATTACCGAGACTTTATCCTTATTTCAGCTGAATCATCTATATTTAGATTTTTGTGTGTCTTCTTAATTCGAGTCAACTCGGTCAATTGACATGTGCTCGAGAGGGCAGTACACTGACTGTGTGCGACTGTGCGGGTGCAAGAGATTTGGATGTGGGATTTATTGTCGTATTATTGTATTAAGGCCGAGTGTCTTGTTGAACAAGGGAAATGAATTATGTTTCTAAAGTAATGTTTAAAATTGAGTCTCATCATCAGATATTGATGCTATGATTACAAACAAAGTTTTGGGCAAAAATAATGGTTGGAAATCATCAACACATGGATCAGTGTCAGTCACTGGTCCCTGTATGAATCATCTGTTAAGATAGAGGCACATTACTATGTCATGTCGTGTCGTAGCGCGGGATACACCATTCAAACGGCTATGTTCAAGCCTACGTCACATCACAACGGGTTTTATAGCCAATCAGCTGCGTCAGAAGGCTTTAGTCTGTTGTATCGTAACACAGTTTTCCGTTTTGGCTTTGCGTTACAACGGAAATGGGTGGATATTTTATTTACTCCTTCTGCACATAGAAATTAACAACTTTCTTCAAGAAACGCATAGTCGATTCCGCAAAAATAAATAAATTGGAGCTCCCATACTAATTTTAATCAGCTGATACCCATTAACTTTGTACGGAAATTCCAAATATAATACTTATTAACTATAGTACCTAAACAACTAAGCAAGATTTTATTTAAATATCTACTTCCGAACCGAAGTTATGAAACTTTAAAGATGATAAATAGAGAGAAGTCCGACGTAACATCTGACGTCAAAGGACATGACACCCATACAGCTGCCATAAAATACACGTTTTCGAAAGAGGGACAGATGTTGTGTTTAAAATTGTTAGACTTATCTCGTTTTTTTTTTCGATATATTTTGATTTTGTTTTTAGTGTTAGTATTCCTTACTTGTACATATATTTATCGATATAACCGGATATAAATGAAAAAAAATATATGCATATTCCCTATTGTCTATGACTACCCTGAAGAAAGTTGTTAATTTACATGAGCAGAAGCGGTACCTACTTATCTAAAATATGACCAATTTCCGTAACATTATTTATATCAGCCACCAAGAATGTTCTATAGATTACCAAATTTAAAAACAAAACCTGTAGATATCTAATATCAACAACACGTCGTATGAAATTGAATAAGGTCTTTGATCTAAAACCATAGGGTTATACATGCATGATGGTTATAAATAATCTATAGTCACCATAACGTTATCATTATGGTGCCTTGGCTATAGATTATTTATTTTATTCCGCTTCAATTTTTCAAGTTATGACCATATGCTTTGAGCCAAATCTACGTTTCACCTACAGTAAAAAGTCAAAAGAAAATCTGTGGTTATCAACACAATGCAAAAAAAAATACGAATGTTTAAAATGTTATCACAAAAGGAAAACCACACAATCGCTATTTTCTTTAATTGATTAATAATGGAGTAAAAGTAGAGCAAAGAGAAAGTGCAATTTATTTCTCTTGAATTTTAAAAAAACAGCAGCTATTTATTGTTGAGTCTGTCTTATAGTCAACAGGCTGCATAATTAGGTCCAGAGTGTAAATGGAAATGCCAGTAAAACGCTCTAAAATAGTTGATCTCATAGGTAAGCCTATAAGATCAACTATTTTTGAGCGTGTTTGATTCATAAATTCGAAACAGAGTTACCGCGCCCCTGAGCACTTAGGCAACTGAAGGAACAGGGGTGGGTTTAGTCAGTAAAAGTCTGACACGACCTCTCGCTCCACCTAGAGCCATTTTTGAGCCACCCAAGTCATTGGATGATTTCCCAACCCACAAAAAAAAACTTTTTTACAAAAAAAACAAACCGACTTCCAAAAAGAAAATACACTAAAAATTAAAAAAAAAACATTAAGAAATTAAAAAAAATTAAAAAAATAACTTTAAACGGAGGTCGGTGTCTGTATTTTATTTCTTCGTTATTTGAAACCAACTTCCGAAATTAAAGTTATTTTTTTAATTTTTAGTGTATTATCTTTTTTGGAAGGCGGTTGTTTTTTTTATTTTTAGTTGTTATACCCCAGAACTTAAAACTCCAATAACATTGAACGTGGAATTTAAACATACTCGAAATTGGAGAAAACAAAAACGTCATCTAGGTATACGTATTTTTCGTTTTTGTTCAGTTTCTCAAAAAAGCGCTGAAGCAATTTCGATAAAATTTATATGGGACCACCTCGGGAGTATATGCTTTCGTCTAAAAAAAAGAGTTTTGAAAATCGGTCCACAACTGACGGAGTAATCGGCGGACATACATAACATACATCCAGTCGAACATAGAATCTACTCCTTTTTCGAAAGTTGGTTAAAAAAGTATATGGTTTCCTTAGTTGCTTGCCCTACTGTTCCAAATGTGGGTTTCCTCCTACTTTTTCTGGAAATACAACAGTGACGTCAGTGACGAGCATCTATTAAAAACGTTTTTTTGTTGTTAAAATTGTTCCATTTTATACTAATAGTGCTATCAACCTTTTTATGTTTCAAGTGCTTAATAACGCGGTAACCTTGCAATTAATCAAGTGTTGACGTGATACAGGCATCATCAAAATATCCTCATTATAATTTGGCCTAATTAAAACTATAGATCATCATACCTAACAGTCTGAACAGTATCCGCACTTTTAACTAAATGATGGGTTGCAACCATGCTCTTATAGATTTTATAAGGGAAATGTCCGTTCGCTATCTTGTGGAACTAGTTTAACAACAACTTAGATGTCTTTGCTTGAAAAGCTTTACATAAGAAGATAAGAAATGTGTCCGCTATTCCTAACATTAGTCTGTAAGGATAAAAATCAACTCTTGTCTCTCTACCCTGTAATGGGCTTGTTCCATTACAGGATAGAGAGACAACCTAGAGGAGTAATAAATAGTAGACTCGCTGTTTAATTCCTATAAAATAGGAACTACTAGCCTATATCTATGGCATAGCCAATATAGGATAATAAAAAATGTCATACTAACATTTACTACGGATTTGTCCGTGGTCGAAAGTCTATTTAATAAGGTTGGGGTCACAGAGGGGCACGAATGCGACAACGACATGCGCCGGCTTCGGTGCGACAATGAACTTGGCGGAAGCAGTTGTCACGCCCGCAGCGACGAACAATGCCCCGTGAAAACAGATAATGGCAATTAGCTATTCCATGGTGTTTGAAACTGGAACACAGGTTTAAGACTAGTACCGTAAGTTTTAGTTCAGGTTGTATAACTCTAGTTCGTTCAAAATTTTACGAAGGTGACGTGAACAGTGGCGGTGAACGATAAAGGTGTGTTCTATTATTTTATTACTATAAAATACTCCACAATTAAAAGGAATCACCCGTCGCTTAATCAGTAAGAAAACATGTAGGTAGTGTGCAGAGTGACGGCATTTTGTGATGTAATGATAAATCACATTATTGAGAGTACGTATGGTGGATGCTCTATTTAATCCATTGTTGCGGTGGAGGCAGGATGGGCCGGTCCGTGGTTATTGCTGGCTGAGTCAAGTGCAGGAGCATTCGCCTGGAACGCTCGGCTCACTGTGGAATCTGCACGTGCCCTCGCCACACGTGTGCGCTTGCCCTGCGTCTTGTGCCTTGACGCACCATAACATCGCCGGGACTGTGTAAACATAATTAAGTCAGTGTACTCAACACCCTTCGTCTAAGCGATCCTAATGACTCGTAGAAAACCGCCGATTTTCAGTGATCACGATCAGTGTTATTTCAATTGAAAGTTTAATTTATGACTGCTTGATAAGCTCTACTATGTAAGTTATGATTTCATTTTCTTTTGTTTTCTTGCGTGCTTTGTCTCATCATACTGACTCAATCATTTACAACCAAAATTAAAAAAAAACACGCCAAAATATTAATCAGACTGCAAAACAATAAGTGGCTACTTGTCTTACCTTACCTCACATGAAGAACTCCTAAATATCTATGGTGTTTATAGAGCCTGATTAGAATTTCGAAACGCGTATAGGTAAGACCTACATACTCAGCTGCCGAGAATAAAATTACGTAATGACGGATAATGTTATACAGTCTGCTTTTACACAATACACGCTGTTAGATTACGATTGTGCTCTATTGTGGTCTTTGAAAACCGTTTCAAAATACTTGAACTCCTAAAGTAACAAACTGTATACTGACATGACATCGTAAATACTCGAATTTATCTCTGTTCTCTCATGCGATACATGTTATCTGTTATCAGACTACCTCTACATGCATTGTTTGGAATGTTTGGTAAAAACTGGAGTGTTATTGTCAAACACGTTGTATTCGCGACCATAGCTCCCGTTCAATTCAATCAAACAGTCAGTATTCATTCAAATGATTCGATTATATTGATCGCTTACCTACAAATTACTCAACTCGAATAGCAGTGGCGTGCGTAAAAAAAAATTGTGTGCGTATGTGAGTACTATTTTTAATTTGTTTTGATAGTAGTCTATATTAGTCACTAAATTGTTAGCTACTGCTGAATTTGATAGTCCAAGCATGCATGCATCTTACAAAGATCTGACTAGTAAATATGTCTATTTATGACAATAACTACGTATCTAAAGATTTTCGTATCAAAATCTAAAGAATTTTGGTAGCATCCAATGGCCCCAATAATAATAATATAGAAAACAGCTGAAGTCTGCTTTGAAATACTGCCAAACAAATATGAATGGTTAGTTCTTATCAAGATTCCTGCGATAAAGATTCGATAGTTCGGACACAGTTCCTGTACTTTGTGTAGGTAATAGCTCATTGCCGGTGATAGGATGTACCTAGAGGTTAGGTGCACATTTTCGGAAGGACGTTAGAAATCGCGGTTGGCACTTCCTCTCAAATTGGCAGTTAGATATAAAGTCGTTGTTTGTGTGTCTCTGCTACCCCGCAGAATTTTTCTAGGCGCTATCTTATTTTCTTTGTTTTGGTTAAGTTTAGGAAATGTGTTTGTAGGCAACTTTATCTTTAACCTAGTTCCTCACTCCTATGATTTCTAAAGGCGTAAACAATCAGCTTGTACGAGTAGAAACTGCCCTTAGTTGTTGACTAATTAAGGTTTTCTTGTTATGGTGGGCAGAAAGAGGGCCCAGAGTTGTTGCATTTATGGAATTGATAAAAAAATAGGTCATAAATATGAGATGTTTAAAAATTAGTCCATGGACTACCATCATGGCGGAAACCTTCACAAGAATTTGATCAACACATGATATGAAATGAAGAGATAGCTACATACGAACCTAGTACGATCTTATAAACATCTTGAATGCGCTAAATAAATAGACCTACCTACATATATAGGTAGGTCTATTTATATACCTATAATACTTATTTATGTAAATAACATTGTGATAGTTAGGTACTCCGATCTTGATCAAAGTACAGCACACATTGATAATACAGTAGCATTGTCTCATTATGGAATTTGAAGGGCTTCCACATATATCTAATAAGAGCTGTTGATTAACTAGGGCACTAATTGAAGGAACGTCGAAATGCGAAGACCTTACGTGACTGAGTCCATTATAATGCAAATGTTTCCTTAGATATGCGATCAAAGGGAAACGATTTGTTTTGATTTTTTCATGTTTTGTTACAGAATTATGCAGTTTAATGAATCGCAACATTAGCTTTGTGATAATTACCAAAGAGATCGCCAAATAAAGTAGTCCTTATTGAAAGAGTTATAGATACCTATTATAAAAATGCCAGAGATAGGGCCGGTGATGCGCGCACTCGAACTGCAGAGGCTGATAGAGGACAAAGTGGCCGAGTGGCGCGAAAGGTCAGCCAGGGTCGCCGGAGCAACCGTGGCGGACTCTTATCAACAGCCACTCAACTTCAAACGACACACATATAGACGTAAGAACAACGCTGAAATAAACAGAATTATCGCAAAGTACTCGAAGCCCACTAAGAGAGCGGACGAACCCTATACGGTGCGCCACACGCCTGACACTTCCCCAAAACGCCCCCCTAGAGTTAAGAAATTATCAAGTCATAAAGTACTATCCAAGAGTGAAGACAATCTGACAAGTATCGGCGAGATGGAGGTTGAAAGTAACCCGAAGCAAGAAGCCCAACCTTACTTCAACTTATCCAAGTACAACACCAAAAGCTGCGAGGATGTCACAGCGTTCGTCGATGTCCACCACAACGTGAAAAGTAAAAATTTTGAACAAAATAGTATATTGAATGCAAAGACAGTCGTACCAAACAGAAGACCCAAACTTCACAGCATCTGCGAAGGTGTTACGGACATTTCAGAGTTCTCAGACAGTGGCTTAGAATGTGATAGATCCATAGACAGATCCTTTGCTACATCAACTCCTTTATCAAAAAGAAAAACATGTCCCCCGGGTGGATCTGTGTTGACATTAAACTTTGAGAAGGTTACTAAGAAACCTATCGGTGTTAGTGATTTAAGAAAAGGTGTTTCAGAACCAAATATCCTTAGTGCGGATGCTAGTGAAAGTGGAAGTTCAAAGACTATCGATTTTAGAAAGCGCTGGAAAATGTTGAAGCCACCATTCAAAAAAGGCGCTTTCGATTGTTTACTGTTATGGCGTGGGAAGAAACAAACTCCGACGACAGACAACAACAACCGGAGGTAAGTCGACCGCTTTTTACAAGCTTTTTGTTAAGTTCTGCTACAATTTACCTAATAGAAGTTAAGTGACAATGACTTGATCTTTATCATGTGCGCAGTTTAAATTTTACGGAGTTGTGTTAACCTCAACGCACGAGACGATACTTTATGGAATCTTTTTGTGTGTCTTTTAAACCTAAAATGCGCCCAATGTGGAGGTTGGCAATTAATTATTTTGCCATTAATTACCATTTTTTTTAAATCTTTGCAGTTAATTGAAACTTGAATAGGTTAAGATAAGCTCTAAATCTAACTGTCAATTTGTCAAATAAGCGGTTAAACCTTGTCGTTGTATGACGTGCGAGTGACATTCAACCTTAAGGCGATAACCATTTCACTGACTACAGTGTACACTATACCTATTAATCTCTATAATTTGGGTTTCGCTTAATCAAGCCATATAATATTATATCTGTCATATTTTTTCCCATCTAAGGCCCTTATCCCGCCCAGGGGTCGCGGATAAATTCGAAACAGAGTTACCGCGCCCCCTGGGCACTCAGGCAACTGAAGGAACAGGGGTGGGTTTTAGTCAGTAAATGTCTGACACGCCCTCCCGTTCCAGAACCTAGAGCGGGAGAAGTCATTTGATGATTTCCCACCCCCACAAAAAAAGAAAGCCTTTATCCCTATTTATATCGGGATTTAGATCTTGGACTGTTACCTGTATGTGTTTAGTATTATAAACGTGCATACGTGCGAAAGAATGCTTCCATATAAAATAATTTACTCTTTACGAACAGTTTCTGGATGACTAGGGTCGCTCGATCGTGAAACATGTGCACGTTGTTTATTATTTTATTTATTGTAACGGGACATAATCAAGATAAAGCGGTTTTATTCAAATCATATATTTGGAACTTCTAATAAGCAGCCAGCCTGGAGTCTTGATTTGTGCTAATAAAAATGAGAAAAGACCTAGCTTTCTAACCTAAGATTATATAAAACCTTAATGACTATTCGGTTACTTGTTTATTAACACAGTACAGTTAGTTAGGCTAATTAGTTTTAGTACCCAGCTCTCTACATAATTATAAACAATTTACCGTTGGGACTGCCGTTTTTAAGTATTCATGGCTTGGAGGGCGTGTCAGACTCTTACTGACTAAAACCCACCCGTGTTCTTTCAGTTGCCTTTGCCAGGGGTAGGGCTGCAACGACAAATTGGAAAACCGATAAATATCGATATCGCCCCTAAAAATATCGATCTTTACCGATATCGATATATCAATATCCGAAAACTCTATATATCGTATCGAAATATCGAAAAAACCACCCAAATTAAAATACTCACAAAAGCGTAAAATGCTTATTACTGGCAACACTGACTGTCTAAAAAAATTGATTCTGTTCTCTACTCTGACGTTCGGTACTATTCTATTCTCAATCGCTCTCTCACTGCTGAGAATCGTGACTCCGTAACAAATTGTCAACGGTCTTTCTCCATCTGTTACGATCAGTGGCCTGATGGAGTGCGGCACTGATAGGTATCCCCAAATGCTCGGATATTTGATCCGACCACCTTTTTGGGCTTGGCCTCTAGGTCTTTTGCCCTCTATTTTGCCATTTTGCCAGTCACCATTAGAGATTCTATGTTGTTGGTACCTCTTCGGGCAACGTGGCCCAAGTATCTCACGACACTTTGCAGGCAGGTTGAGGACAGTTATTGTGCTTTCTCCAATTTCAATTCTTTAAGGATCGAGATATTTGTGCGGGGGGTGGGCTGTACATTGTATTCTTAATAGGCGGCGCCAGCACCACATTTCAAAGGCGTCAATGTTTTGTCTGTCGGTACACTTGATCGTCCAAGTCTCTGCCCCATAAAGAAAGATAGATAAGACAAGTGTGCGGACCAGGTGTTTCTTTGTCCGATTGCTGATATTATTGACGTTCGGTACAAAATAATGTTCTTTTTTAAAATTATTTATGAAAAAAAAAACACATTTTATACAACCTATCCAAATTTTAAGTATAAAAATTATATACATAATCAATAAACGTTTGGTATTAATAAATCTACATTGGAATTCTTTATGATTTAAAATAAATAAGAAATAGCGATATATCGGCCTAATAGACCGATATAAATCAATATCGACTTAATTCGATATATGTATATCGATGTCTATATTTTTAACCGATTTCGAAAAAAGGAAGAGGTTCTATGTTCGACTGTATGTATGTTTTTTATTTTTTTTATTTAGGTCTGCCGATTTCTCTGTCAATTGAGGACCGATTTTCAAAATTCTATCCTATAGAATATACTCCCGAGGTGGTCCCATAGACATTATATCGAAATTGCTTCAGTGCTTTTTGAAAAACTGAACAAAAACGAAAAATACGTATACCTAGATGACGTTTTGGTGTTCTCCAATTACGACTGTTTAAATTCCACGTTCCATGTTATTGGGGTTTTTCAATTCTGGGGAACTAAAAAGTGAAAAATAAAAAACTTTATTACAAAAAAACAACCTACTGTTTGTATTTTATTTCTTTGTTATTTGACACCGACTTCCGAAATTAGTTAAAGTTATTTTTTAATTTTTAGTGTAAGTATTTTTTTTTTGAAAATCGTTTTTTTTTAAAGCTTGTATCCCTAGCCAGGGGCCGCGGTGACTCAAACGCACCCGCGACACTGGCAGAAATATTCATGGCTGGATTCATGAATGTACTTTCTAAAAGTAAGGATGAAATATGTTTTGGGCACTATAAGCAGTTTATAGTACCTATGAGAGGGCGCTGTCGGTAGGTTACCTACCTAATTTAAGTCCGATAGATAAAGAAGAATTTTATTTATTACACAACTAAGTGTAGGTAATAAATGACCAGTAATTGTATGTTTCTTAAATGTTGCTACGTATGTAATTAAAAAGAATAATATAGGTATCTCCTCTATAACCATTTAAAACAGTAAAGGGATATTGATAGTTAGTGTTGCGGCAAGCATCCACTTTATTTCATTGTACATACTTATATAATTGCAGTAAAATCGTGTACTTATTTATTATTGCGGATGATTTCACGGTATTTATGAAAAAAAGGTGTGTGTGCGATTCACACACGATAGAAGTGAAACTTCAGAAAATCGACAAAAGAATGAGATGAATATATATAACAAGGGTAGGGTAATTACAAAGTTTAATTGTTTAAAAATGAAAGTATTTTGATTAATTTTAAAAGATATTTTATATTTTATTTAACATTATGTTACATAATCTATTGCTCAAGTTCCATATTTACAAAGAGTACCACTAGTACTACTTATGGGACAAAGAGGAGAGACCGATAATATAAAATAGTATGTATATTTCTGTCTCATTCTTTCCTGGCTTCGTCCTACACATTTTTGTATTTGTGTCTCTTACCTGTCGTTTTTTCCGTTGCATCCGGTTTGAAATCACAACGATTCTAAAGAAGTTTCACTTCAAAATAGCATTAGTTTGTAATTATTAATCACAACAGATGCAAAGGATCATAAAAACTGTAAGAAAATTAAATAAAGTTGCCTTAGCAAAATACATATCTCAATCAATCAATCAACTCAGCTTATCGCAGTCCACTGCTGGACATAGGCCTCTCCCAGACTGCGCCACAACACTCTGTCTTCCGCCTTCCGCATCCAGTCTATCCCAGCCACCTTCTTAAGTTTTGTCGGTCCATCTAGCTGGTGGGCGTCCCACACTACGCTTGCCGATACGCGGTCTCTACTCCAGGACTCGTCTGCTCCATCGGCCATCGGTCCTTCGACAAACATAACCAGCCTACTGCCACTTCAGTTTGCTTATTCTGCAAGCTACGTCGGTTCTTTTCCGGACAATTTCATTCCTGATTTTATCCTTCAAAGAAACTCCTAACATAGCCCGCTCCATAGCGCGCTGAGCGACCTTGAATTTGTGGACCAGCCCAACCGACAGTGTCCACGTTTCGGCACCGTATCCATTCATATCTAATTTTAGATTATTTGATGATCTTTTGCGTAGTAAATTTTTCGTCAAAATACTAGTTTTCATCTGATAAAGGAAATAATGTAGTTAGGTGTGTCCCTATATCCCCTTTATTAACTAAAATCAAAATAAAAACGTTGCAGTCAAATTAGTATCATATTTTGCCAGGATCCGCCTAGTTAAAGAACATTTAGCAAAATAAAATAATATTATCTATCAATGTTAACAATAATTAAACGGCTTTGATTAATTGATTATTTAAAACAAAACAATGCATGTCCCTAGCGCCTCTGTCGGAAAATAGAGGAACGAATCGACACTGAAATTACCGCTAGTTCCAACACAACTCACCAGATGGCGCGGTCAGTCCCTAAATCACTATTGGATTATTTGGTTTTTCCGTGAGAAACTTGAACAATTCACAACTTATCGTACATACCTAAGAAAAAGAAAAATAGAATTTTACGTGGGGATTTTTGAAAAACCCGTTCTCTGATTAAGGGGTTCCCCTTGGTATAAGGAATTTCAGTTTTTTTTAATACAAATGAACATTTTCACATGATTGAATGTAACCCCTGATTCCTTTACAATTTAACAGCTTTTTCGGAAGAAAGAAAATAATAATTTCGCTCGCTTCATTCTTTCTTTCATTGGGACGGAACCTGTGTGAACCTGGTGACTGTCCCCAAATAAATATAGGTACATGTTTTTCTTTCTTCATTCTTTCACTTTAACAGAAAGAACTACGTCAGCCTTGCTTTACAGATTAAAAACATCACTATCTAAAGCATTTACCATGCTTGGTGAGTAAGCCCGACCTTGGTTTTGGTCATCCACACAATTGTGAACAGGTACTTCGTACGCATTACCACGAGGTTGTGTAACATCAATGTGCGCTCAAGTAGCAACTATTGTTTGTTATTATGGCATTTCCTATGTTACTGTGTCAATCGGATATAAGAAGGCGCTTGAATTGAACTTAGAACTTTGTTAATCGTGATTCAGTTACTAAAGAGACTTGAAAAAACTATTTAAAGACCTATTTTTAACAGACTTAAAAAAAGGAGGAGGTTCTCAATTCGTCGGAATCGTTTTTTATGTATGTTCCTGATACTCGGAAGACGCCTAAACCGATTTGGAAAATTTCTTGTTTTTGTTTGAAAGGTATACTTCCCAGGTCCCATTTGAATTTGGTGAAGATCTGATGAAGAACTTTGGAGATAGACAATGGAACTGTTCAATAAATGATAGGAAAACTTCTGGAATTGCTGCAATCGTATGTCTGTTTATTGTTTACACCAATTACACCTCGGATATCTATGTCCTGCACTTCATAAAAATCTTTTTACAAAAAAAATAACATTAAAAATTGCAAAATAACTTTATTTTCGGCAGTCGGTGTCAAATAACGAAGAAACAAAACTAGAAACAACTTTTAGTGTTTTTTTTGGAAGTCGGTTGTATTTTTTATAAAAGTCCGGAACTCCAGATATCTATCATACAGGTACTAACAAAGATTCGAAATCGTCAACGATTAAAAAAAAAATGAGAATCTTTTTTGCTATATATGGCCCTACTACCGGCCAAGTGGCACCCTCATGGAATAAAAAATCGTAGCATAGCATAGAAAATAAATATTAAAGAATCTAACGTCACGTTTGTTACCAAGAGGATAAAGTGTTTTTCATCAAAGTAGTAGGCAAAACTGTCAAAAACGGCCGTTTTTGGTACTTTACTACTTTACAAAAGTCAAATAACGAAGAAACAAAACTAGAAACACCGACTTCCGAAATAAAAGTTATTTTGCAACTTTTAGTGTTTTTTTTGGCAGTCGGTTGTATTTTTTATAAAAGTCCGGAACTCCAGATATCCATCATACAGGTACTAACAACGCTTCGAAATCGTCAACTATTTAAAAAAAAGATGAGAATCTTTTCTGCTAGCCGCTTGGCCACGCGGCCACGCGGCGCTAATTGGCCGGTAGTAGGGCCTTAGCCCTTCTACCGGCCAAGTGGCGCCCTCATGGAATAAAAATCGTAGCATAGCATAGAAAATAAATATTAAAGAATCCAACGTCACGTTTGTTACCAAGAGGATAAGTGTGTAAAAATACCTTATCCTATTTGTAACAAACGCAACAGATTCTTTAATCTTTATTTTCTATGCTAAGATACGAATTTTTATTCAATGAGGGCGCCACTTACGGGGAGGTAGGCCCTTAACGTTAGAAAACAGTTATTAATAATATGTGTGAGAGAGCCCAGTATCATAAACTTTATGGTAGTAAATGTGATGTAGTTCAGTTTTTATTAATGGTCATTAGGATATGGTACTAACAGAACTACCTACTATAATTAAAATAGAACTACTACAATTAATTTTATAGCGAAGTACGGTGACCGACATGTCCAATGAGCAGCGGAGGAATGGAGGGAACACATGTGAGGAAAATTACAAATGTGGATGGACAAAAGAGTTGACGAAAAGATCGAAGCAACGATGAATGTATTGTGTGATGATATGGCTTAAAAACTTTTTTACAAAAAATAGAACAACTTCCAAAAAAAAAAATGTGCAAAATAACTTTTGTTTCGGAAGTCGGTGTCTCTTGAAGCCGATGTTTCTTGTCTTGTTCTTCGTGTTTTGACACCGACTTCGAAAAAGGAGGAGATTCTATGTTGGACTATATGTATTTTTTTTTGTGTATGTCCACCGATTTCTCTGTCAGTTGTGGACCGATTTTCAAAATTCTTTATTTATCCGAAAGAATATAGTTCCGAGGTGGTCCCATATAACTTTTATCGAAATTGCTTCAGCGCTTTTTGAAAAACTGAACAAAAACGAAAAATATGTATGTATTAGTGAAAAAAAAACATACATACAGTCGAACATAGAACCTCCCCCTTTTTCGAAGTCGATTAATAAGGGTTCTTAAATACACGTCATTATCGATTCCTTGTCCTGTCTTCCCAGAGACGGTGGGATGTGCCGCTCTGCAGTATTATACGAAATAACACCTGATAACCACGATATCGAGTACTGCTGAGCGTGCGCGTCTGCTGGCTGTGGAGGAATGGGAGTCGGGCTTGTGGCTTCAGGCACTCCCGTCATCCACCATAGGCACTATGATGGATGACGCTTCGTTTCAGCTCGCAACTTGTCTACGTTTAGGCGCACCTTGTGTTGCTCCACATCGGTGCCACTGCGGTGCTGTTAACAACCTCGGGCACCATGGTTTGTCCTACTGCAGGAGTGCAGGCTACATAGCACGGCATCAACGATATTATCCGTCGAGCTCTTGTCGCCGCCGGCGTACCGGCTATGTTAGAACCAAGTGGCTTGGTACGTGACGATGGGAAGAGACCAGATGGCATGACGTTGGTGCCGTGGAAGGTGGGTAGGCCTTTGGTGTGGGACGCAACCTGTGTCGACACCCTTGCGCCATCTCATGTTCCAAGTATGGCGGGCTGTGCCGGTGCTGCCGCTGCAGCTGCCGAGGCCCTCAAGCGGCGCAAATACTGTAACCTTATTGGGAATTACAGTTTTGAGCCGTTTGGGGTCGAAACGCTCGGGTCATGGGGTCAGAGTGCGCGTCTCCTTTTCAAGGATATTTTACGTGACCAGAGGGCTGGCTCATTCTTTGCTCAAAGAATAAGCATTGCCATTCAACGTGGCAATGCTGCCAGTCTTATGGGCACGTTTCCAGATGACGCCGATGTGAAGGAGTACTTCGACACCTGAACGTATTTTGTTTTTGTATATATGTATGTACCTAGTTAGGTAAGGTTTTTTTTTGGTTATATTCTATAGAGCAATTGTATGTAGTTTAAAACTACATACTGATCCAATTCTTGAACATAAGTACCTAGTTAAAAAACAAAAAAAACTTTTTATAAAAAAAACAACCGGCTCTCAAAAAAGAAAATACACTAAAAAGTTAAAAATAACTTTAATTTCGGAAGTCGGTGTCAAATAACGAAGAAATAAAATACAAACACCGACTTCCGAAATTAAAGTTATTTTTAATTTTTTAGTATTATTTTCTTTTTTGGAAGTCGGTGGTTTTTTTGTCAAGTTTTTTTTTAAATATTATTTCAGCAAAGATCGTAGCGCTTTGATTTCAAGACTGACTTGCAAGTACGAAGATGGAAGTTCGAGTCTAGCACATTTTTTTTTTGGTGATTGTTTTGTTTATTTTTTATGTATTATCTTACCGTAAGAAACATGTAATTCGAATTTGTTTCCATTCTTACTAATTTTTTATAGACATACTAAAAAAAATGTCATCGATATCATTCCTTCGATTAGATTAAATACATTTTTTGTTAGGTAAGCAAACAAGAGCAGCGATCAGGTTATACGTAGGCTTTGCAGAGTACTGATCGATCGAGACGTGACCAAGTTCCGGTCTGGTCTCTACATCAGCACAGGCGAGGCAGACACTGGTCTTCTCTATACATCACCGAACTCTAACGGTCATGCATGTTTACTAATCCTGAAAATGACACAGAACATTTAGAAAAGCCGCGCCAAATTATTCTTGTAATTTTTAAAAATGTGGGCAAGATCAGCTTGCGAAGTACCTTTAGTATGACAAAGTGATGTTGACTGGCGTACTATACGTGATATAAGCAAAGAGGTGTATTTAATGACAAGGGCCACGCTCAGGGTTCAAAAGTTGGTGACGGCACCAGAGACTCGGTCCAGCGCTGGGCACGCCACCATTGCGGCGATAGTGCCCCTCTTTGAGGAGTGGCTGGAGAGGCGTCACGGCGTCCTCACCTTCCGCCTGACGCAGGTCCTCACCGGACACGGTTGTTTCGGGAGGTTCCTGTATCAAATCAGGCGGGAGGAAACGCCCGGGTGTTACCACTGTGCGGATCGCCCAGAGGACACGGTGGAGTATACGGTGGAGGTCTGCCCCGCTTGGGCGGAGCACCGCCGTGTCCTCGTGGATGCGATAGGTGATGGCGACCTCTCGCGCCCGGCCCTGGTTCAGGCCATGGTACGGAGCGAGAGGGAATGGGAGGCAGTCTCCGCCTTCTGCGAAGCAGTAATGCTCGTGAAGGCGGAGGCGGGACGCGTGAGGGAAGCTCAACGAAGTGTCCCTCACGGCCCCGGCCGCTACCACCGCAGGAGAGGTACTGGGCGTAGGACGCCGCTAGACGATTTCCAGCCACCGTAGCCGGGCCTGCGGACGGCGAGCAGTGGGTATCTCGCCGTCCGATCAGCACCAGGCGCGTGAGTCAACGGCGCGTAGTGTTCCACGCGCTGCTCAAAGAGATGTAGTCAGCCACCACTGACAGGGCCCATCGTGGCCGGTGCCTGCATGCCTAGGGGTAGCGGATAAATTCTGAAAATGAGTTACCGCACCCCTGGGCACTCAGGCAGGGAAGGAATAGGGTTGGGTTTTAGTCAGTAAGAGTCTGACACGCCCTCCCGCTCCACCCAGAGCGGGAGAAGTCATTGGATGATTTCCCACCCCACAAAAAAAAAAAGCCATCTTCCTTTTAATAAACCTTATAGCGAAGTACCTACAATAGAAGCTGGTGACCGAGAAGTTGTGTGTGGAAATCGGTTCGACATTGGTATGGGCATAACCCATGAGCAGCGGTGGAATGAAGGGAACACATGTCGTGAGGAAAATTACCAATGTGTATGGACAAGAGTTGACGATAAAGATTAAAGATACGATGAATGTATTGTGTGGAAGTTAATATGACTAGAAATGAGGCAGTAGCTGAGATGACGGGTAAATAGGTCTCTGTTATCCATCATGTCAGCTCCTATTTCCTTTGTAGTCATATCATCTTTCTTCTATCCTACTAATATTATAAATGTGAAATTTTGTGGGGATGTATGGATGTTTGTTACTCTTTCTCGCAAAAACTACTGAACGGATTTTGATGAATCTTTACAGTAATATTGCTTATACATTAGAATAACACATACATAAGTTATAATTTATAATGGTGGAAAGTACTAATACACCACGCGGGCGAAGCCGCCGGCAGAAACTAGTTACATAGAATTTTATAGCGAAGTACCTAGAAGTCGGTGACCGAAAAGTTGTGTAGAAATCAGTTTGTCATTGGTAAGGGCGTTTGATGTGGAGTGTCTAATGAAGGGAACACTCGTGATGAAAATTTTAAGTATGAATGTGGATGGTAAAAAGCGTTGAGGAAGAAAGCCTAAATAAACCATTGGTGGATTGTGTAGATAATTTGGCTAGAAAGGAAATTACTTCTGAGATGACGGCTAATAGAGATGTATGAAATAAACGATGGAATGGATATATTGAGTTGAAGATGATATGCCTAGAAAGTAAATAAGTTCTGAGATGTCGATAATACAGATGAATGGAAAAAACGATAGCAGTATTGTGTTGAAAATGATATGCATAAAAGGCGATGACTACTGATGTCGGATAATAAAGATGTATGGAATAAATGAGGGATGTATTGCGTTGAAGATGATATGCCTAGAAAGGAAAAATCTTCTGAGATGTCGGATAATACAGATGTGTGGAAGAAACGATTGAAGTATTGTGTGGAAAATGATGAAAGATGGAGATATGAAGGCAATTACTGCTGAGATGTCGGATAATACAGATAAATGGAAGAAACGATGGAAGTATTGTGTGGAAAATGATGGAAGATGAAACTATTAAGAAAATGATTACTGTGATAAAACAGATGAATTGAAGAAACGGTAAATGTATTTTGTTGAAGATGATATTGTTTGAAAATATGGATGACTCGGTTGGGAAAAGAAGTAATGTAACGCCAACACCAAAAAAGGATATTTAATTTAGGATTAGAATAAGGGCAGAAAAATTGCCGCTAGCCGCAACATCAACAAATTTTACAAATAGCCCAAGACTCATTAGTTCAGAGTAACCGCACCCCTGGGCACTCAGGCAGGGAAGGAACAGGGGTGGGTTTTAGTCAATAAGAGTCTGACACACCGTCCCGCTCCACCCAGATCGGGAGATCTCATTGGGTGATTTCCCACCCCGTCAAAACAAGTTGTTGCTTTGTTAAAAAATGATTAAATTACAATGCTTAATTAATATGACTAACGGTAACTTTAAACTAGCAGCACTATGCATTTTATAAATGTGCGGAATCTTCGTTACACACGAACGCGCTCGCACAGACAGTCTCATCAGAACCCAGATAAACATCTCATCATTCTGTTGCACCACGGACTCACTGTACGACTAAATGACTATGTTCTTTGTCCTTACTTATCCAACTAGTAACCACATACTTTATCGTTAAAGGCAGATAATTCACTGACATATATAATTTATTTCAAATAAACGGACGACTTCCTTTGAAAACTGGATAGTCCATTACTTGGAAACTGCGGGCACTCAGCTAGTTATACTTGCACTATAAATGTTTGCTTACGGTATGATAACGAGGTGCAAGCTGTTATATTCATCACTTTTTTCTCCCTATTCAGTAATTTCCGTCACTTTTTCTCCTATGTGGAGTACAGTCTTTATGTGGAGTTGTGGAGCCATTAAGTCATGTTAGCTGCCGCCCGACAGGATACTGTATTGATCTTATAAATTGTAATTATTATCTAACTTGATCAAGTAAATTCTACTAGGAAAATCAATTTCATATAAACAATCAAGCATCGCAAATGTTGTGGTAAATTGTGTCTTAATCACCGCTTAATGAGTTTTAGAGATAAGGGAATTCCATAATAACCATTATTCCAGTGCAATTTATTTGCTACACGGAACAAAACATAACTAACTCACGTTTTGAGATCATCAATTAATTTAAGAACTGATGACCAATGCTAATTGCGTACGTAGGCATCTACTTTAGCCTAATATGTTCCACGACAGCTCCAAGAACACGGCGTACGATAACCGCGGACTAACAATGACAGCAATTCTGCCAAATGCAAATTATCTGCCTACACGGACTGCACATACGTCGCCAACTGTTCAAATGATCATATACCTTCTCATTGTTAGGCTATTGACACACATTAAGTATTATTACTTCTATTATCTGCTTATCCTACAGTCAACGTAAGAATATATCATTAATAGCTCCAGCCAGCAGCTTGGCCCCGTGGAATAAGTACTTTCCCCGTTATAAATAATAGGCTAGAATATATCTTTGTACCAAATTTTCCTGGAATTCTGGATGTAATTTGGCCGTTCTGACGTGATTGAGTAACAAACATCCATCCAAACTTTCACATTTATAATAATTTTCTAGAGGGTGTAACAGAAAGATGTGGTCATATTTTAAGAACCGGTTTTGGCCATGGAAATGAACAACTTTCTCTACGAAAAAATACGAAATTCTCAAAAAAAAAAAAAAATTGGAATTTTCATACAAAGTTATCAATTTATCATCAAGTGATCAATATTTGTAGGGGAGGTAAAAAATTTTTTTGAGAATTTCCTCGGATTTTCTAGAAAAAAGTTGTTCATATAGATGGGCAGATGCAGTTCTTAAAATATGACCACACCTTTGCGTTATACCCTGTATAGGAAGTAGTATTTAGGAAGCTACTATTTAAGTTGTTTTTCCCCAGGTCCGTTGACTTCGTAGTAACTGCAGTGAACGATAGGGTTAAACGTTGTATAGTAAATTAGTTATAAATAGTGTACCTACTTATGCAATGCTAATACCTAATGTGATTTTTCTGCAATTATTAACTCCAAATTACACCTAGAATCTTCAGAGTAACTGGATTTGTGCATAGTTTGCTGCTGAATTCTCATACTTTCGCTGAAATGATTGTCTCATAAGCTCTACAATCTACATGGCAAAGACAGTGGTTGACCGATTGGCTGACGCTGCGTGTCGCGGGTTCGATTCCCGTACGGAACAAATATTTGTATGACCTACGGATAGTTGTTCCTGGTCTGGGTGTATTGGAGCTTAGGTACATGATACAGGATTAATTCCTAGTATGGGGCAACGTTTTTTTAAGAAAAAACAAAAAAAAACTTGTTCTTCAAACATTCCGTAAAGAACAATGTTTAAGTATAATATGGACGAAAAACCTTAAAATTTATCAACGTCGATCATATCAATTGGCATAGGTATTGACCTATACCAATTAATGAGTAATGATATGCTATTAAATTATTGTAACCAGCATTGCCTAGGCACTCGTAAATCCATGGAGATATTAAACACAATTTTGAAATTAATGTTATTTTTATTAATAATCATAAAAGTAACCTTTACTATTTATACTTATAATACAGATACAGCCCTATTTATAAAACTCACCATATGCTTAGGTTAAATACCTACTGATTAGCGGGTTCTTAATTCAATATAGAAAAGAATGAAAACGAGTTTATTTGGCACACACAGATACACACAATGTGGCGAATGTGGTGTGTCAATGTGGGGATAGCATCTCTCATCCATCAAATTCTGCTGTCCATGGGATCAAATCTAATTCAAATGAACAGTCAGTATTTTACGACCTTTAAGATCCTGCATGCACCTCTGCCTAGCTCTTTGGGGTATACGGTCATGATGTGATGTGTGATGTTTTAGTCATAAGCGAACTAACATTTCAACATTTTGTTTTATAATAATAATAATAATAATAATAAATCATTTATTTCGGACTCATATTACATCCATATTTGTTAGTACAATTGCGAGCTTACAGACTAGTGTTAGTAATAATTGAAGGAATAACAAGTGGGAGGTCCCACTCCAGGTCCAGGTTTTATATCCCTTATAAATACTCCATGGACTTAACCAGTGCCACGTACACTGACATACTGAGATAATAACTCATTAATTATTATTAATTGGTACCTACTATAATAGTTTCAGATTGATCGACTAAAGTTTTATCTTAAGGTTTATTTTGTGCATTGTCCTTTTCTTATTAATATGTTCAACGTTCTTTATTCACAACAGCACGCAACTATCGATGTTCTAGCTGTCTGGCAAAAGCATCAATAGATTACCTACAGTTTAAACATGAAACTGGTTCTACTATTCAATCACAGTGTCAAGTGATGACAGTTTTATATCTATAGCCTGAGGGAAAGGCACTTAATTCTAGACTTGTTTATGTAAGAACTTGTATGATTTGACTGTAATTCAGAGGAGATAGTGCTAGTTAACCGCTTTAGAAGCATTTTAGTTCTAAATAACTTACTAACTGTACAGGGATTTTTAGGGAACAAAATTGAGCTACATAGTCACAAATTTTTATTAAAGTGTAAAATTCAGACAGACCACGATGCCGTTTTAAAATGGGGAATGACACACCTTATCTATCAATCAATCTGCCTAGCCTTTTCTCAACTATCTTGGGGTCGGCTTCCAGTCTAACCGGATGCAGCAGAATACCAGTATTTTACATGGAGCGACTGCCTATCTGACCACAATCCAGTTACTGGATAATACAATACCCCTTTTTTTTTTGGGGGGGTGGGAAATCATCCTATGACTTCTTCCGCTCTAGGGTGGAGCGGAAGGGCGTGTCAGACTCTTACTGACTAAAACCCACCCCTGTTCCTCCCTGCCCTACGCGCCCAGGGGCGAGGTAACTATTTCGAATTTATCCTCAACCCCCGGGCAGAATACAATACCCCTTGGTTGGTTGTCAGACTTTCGAGCTTCTGACGACCCGTAACGACTGTCAAAGATCCACGATTGACAGCCGGGACCAACGGCGTGACGTGCTCACGGAGAAGTCTCGGTATATTAAGTAGGTCACC
Source organism: Polia nebulosa (assembly GCA_951329385.1). Taxonomy (NCBI): domain Eukaryota; kingdom Metazoa; phylum Arthropoda; class Insecta; order Lepidoptera; family Noctuidae; genus Polia; species Polia nebulosa. The sequence continues at coordinate 15,263,487 of OX589604.1, forward strand.
CACCCATCCATCGACCAACCCCGGCAAGCGTAGCTTAACCTGATAGACCCACCCGTGCAGCTGTTATTACTTTAGCCACGAGCTCCTCAGCTGACTTACACCTAATCAACAAAGTCATAATTTGATGGATCCATAAATTATAAAGAAGTGCACAACAGTAGGAACCCCTCTGGCGATCTTTTGGTCATGTCGAAAGGTTTGACACAACATGTTAGGCTGAAGACTAGACTTTTTGAACGTCTTAATCATAATTTACATGAAGACAGTGCTTCTAGAACACCACTTAAATTAGGTACTCTTTCCAGCAGTGCCATAGTGCGAAAGACTAACTAAGCGACTAGAAGTGTCCGAAATCGGACACTTCTATGCTAATGTTAGGATCTTAGTAAATCAAAGAAAAAATTAACGATACTAATTAAAATACCAAGTATCATGGTGAGCCTTTTGGATTTTACACATTTGAATTGATATGCTAATGATAATGCGGGTTTTCTGGGTGAAATAATATTCCTCAACGTTGTTATTGATCGCCTGCAAGAATATTGTGAAAATAAAGTGCTAAACCACTCAGTACCTGATACTAACTTAATAACTCTATTGTTATGAGGGTTTTGATGTAACGTAATAATTATTAGAGAAAAACTGGAGTAGGAAAATCCTCCTTCCAGTTACACTAATGGCTTGATAAATATTTTTCGCGCAGTTCCGTACCAAGTCCTTAGCAAAAATTCTTTTTTATTTTATTGCGTAGCATTGACTAGCCCATAACATTAATTAGCTTTATTTAACATAATTTAATTACAAGTCGAAGCAATTACAGTTTTTTGAGCTAAATATTTTCTATTAAAACCGGCTTTTTACAAGTTTTTCTAACAATTCCCAAAAAACAACCGTTGACATGAGAACTTAATTTGAAACGCACTATCTGTGTAACAATTGACCCTACAAAAAAGGTTTCCATAGAACAGCCTTGTATCTCTAAAAACTGGAGTAGGTAAACCTCCAACAAACAAAGCTTACGGCATTGCAATACAGTCAGGCAGTCGCTGACACTCGCGCTGTCCGCAGCCTGAAAAATCGTTACACGCTCTTTAGAGGAAAAAAACTTTATTAAGTGGAGCATTATTTAGTATTTTTTTTATTAGATTTATTTAACTTTTTAATTACTGTGCTAAGACACAAGTGTTTTATTAAGTGAAAAGATAAAAACAGTGAGTGTTTTTTTGTGAAAATGCATCCGAAACATTTTGAAGATCCGTGGACTTTCGTGTACAGGAAGTTGCAAGAAAAGGAAATAATCAGCAGAACAAAGTGAGATTGATTTACTTTATAGATACCTATACTTAATTTTATTGTTTGAATACTCTCGTGTTAAAAAGGTATATCAAATAAATGAGATTAAATTATTTTTCAATAGTGATGTCATTTTGTATATGTTATCCTGTTTATATTCGTGGAAAATGGATATACCTGTTTCTATTTTCATCGTTGGATGCAGGTAATATTTTATTTGCGCTAAATAATTTAAAAGTCATGGTATGTTGAAATAGTGCGGGATTTGAGTTCAGGATAGGTAAATTGTATAAAATTACGGACTGATCAATATTGAAAGTCGCTGAGGATTTTCAACTATATTCTATGATTTTCAGCATATTTGGGGAAAATTTTATGCCGGTCGAAATCTTGTAATTAGCTTAATCACCGGCATGCCGGGCGAAAAAGTAAGAAGATAACGTGCAGTTTATGTAAAATCATGTTAATAATTCTTGCTTCTTTGGATCTGAAATGAAATTATTAGCATAACTCGTCGACAGTTATTTACAGTTACCACCGCTAGCGAGAAAAGTCTTTTGTGAAAGGTTGGCAATTGTATAATTACTGCAGGCGAGGATAAATGAATACCTACAATATTATAATGAATTCTCAAGATATTTGAACGTTAGACTTTGCAATTACCTACTTAATTATTTTCTTTAGACAATTTTCATTCATAAGTATTAGGTATACTTCCAGACACGAAGCATGAACGGATTCGATCGTGATAATAATTGCATCGCTTTTTTGTAATTTTAGCTTGTTATTCTTCATCACTGTTCGCTTCGCTAAATGATCTAGATATTTTGCGCATCATGTTTGCCATGGCCTTAACCTTTCTATAGCTCGCAAAAACATACTTATGGTTTTTGGCTCATTGCCTGTCTCGTGGCGTCACCCGATCGATCCGTAAGCCCAGCCCATTCCTCGCCATAGTTTCGCAAATGTACAGGATTTAACTTTATTATCTAATACATAAGATTAAACACGATAGTATCATGAGGCACCGATGACATCCCGTATGAGTAACAAAGTGCAAACAAATGCTTTGAAGAGCGTTTTGCCACAAACAAGACAGTGTTAACTGTTGGGGTAAGACTTGGCGTAGGGGGGTTTGTGATCCGAGGGCATTTACGAAATAGTGGTTATTATTAAATTCCATGCCCGCAAGCCAATTGAAAACATTCGGGCTCAAACTGACTAGACTGTAATAGACTCCGGGCTGACACCTAGTATGTTCTACTGAAACATTTCGAAGGGGAAATCAAATAACACTACCCTGCACCTGAATTCAAACAAAGGCCTCGCTCATAGAATTTAATTGCTGATTGTATTTTTGCCACAAAGAGACGATTTTATTTCTACGATTTACGTGTATAATTGTAAAATCAAAGTCGCATGAATCAGGAATCGTCAAACCGCATTTTTATGAAAAGAGATATTTATGTAGTCTAAATCTAATGTCTAATGTCTATCAAATGGCATCTCTCAATGGACAGCAGTGGAAAAGAGGCGTGAGAGTCGTTAATTCAGAAGCATTTTATCCAAAAGCAACAGAACTAGCGCCAGAAGCTGTGAATCTCACCACTAACAAGTTGTTTGCAATGTTACGGTTGATCATGATAGACGATCTAAGTAAATATAGTTTTATCTCTCTTATTTCTAAAAAAAAACAGCCAAGAGCGAGTCAGGCTCACGCGCAAAGGATTCCGAACAAATCAAATTTTGTCAGGTTTAAACTACATATAGGTACTTCTTTTGTTTTCCTGTAATGTATAAGTAAAGAACTAAATTCTGTATTTTTTTTTTAATTGTGGGCCTAATGGTTTCGGAGATAAGGGGAGGCAATAGTCATTTTTCATCTATTTTTCACAAATAACATAAAAACTATACGTTTTGGAATTATGAAAAAAATATATTTGAAATTCTTACAATAAGCCCTTTTATTTGATATGTAAGCACATTACAAATTAAAAAAACTTTTTTTTATATTCCAAATTCATTTATTTACGTTACACGTTCGTGTTAGGATCACAGATATTTATGTGTGTACCAAATTTCAACTTAATCGGTCGAGTAGATTCGGAGTAAATTGGCTGTGACAGGCAGACGGACAGACAGATAGACGCACTAGTGATCCTATAAGGGTTCCGTTTTTACATTCGGATATTCGGAACCCTACAAAATAACCATGTGAATAATTTGAACAATAATTTTATTAGTACTTAGATTTTTAATTTTAGGTGCGGCGTGAATTTAATTGTATCCCGCACCCCCGACTTATGGTAGTGGTAGAAAGTTAGAAACTGTGAAGTTTTACACGGTTGGAGGCCGACAAAACTCCGTTCTCCCCAGACAGAGAGTATTCATGAGGATATCCTGAAATAAATTTATGAAAACCATGCCTTTAATTAAAATATTCTACACGGACGCAGGATAGATGTGGGTGGCAAAGTGGGTACTGACTAATCATTTAAAGGAGGCTTTGTCCTGTAGCCAGCTGAATGTGATGTAGTATGTTATCTTGAATTTATAATCCGCTAATTAGTATTTAAACTAAGCATAAGTTAGCGAGTTTTATAAATAAGGCTGAGAATATTAAAACAACTGTGTCATCATCCAGGTACCCTGGATCCCCAACGTAGAGTTTGTCTCCGATCAGTTCGGACTGTTAATTTGGTTAAATATGCATTCTGAATCCTTGCGAGAATTTTGAGTCACACAAAATTTTATGACTTTATTTTCCCTGCATCATGAATGTGGTCGCTCACTCCCTGACATATAGAGGGTTTCCTTATCGTTTTACATTTCAATTGAAATGTACTTCGTAAGTATTCCCCATGAGTCACCTGAGTATATCCTTTAAACTCGTACAATGCCTCTACCATTCATTTGTACGAGTATACCACATTTTATATCGTGTAAATTGGTGTAATTATGATCAATTGATCATAATATACATTATTATGTCTTCAAGCTTATTTTTTTGTACATACATAGAGCCACAAAAGATAAAAAATCAAAGAAGTTACACAAGCCTTAAAGTTCGTGGACCGTAAAGCCTGTGGTAGAGCCTCCATTAACCTTGAGCTTGAACACGACCTCGCGCTGGCTCAAAATTTGGCCGAACTTTGCGTCATTCTCAGTTTGCTTAGATATCACTATCAGACGTTAACTAGAGTGATAATGTTCTTGTTTTCGCTATTATGAAATTTATGAGATGAATATTTAGAATTAGTGAACGGTCGCGAATGTATCCAGTATCCTTCATGTTTGTCCGTCTGATAGAATGAATTACGCCCACAATGTAACAGATATGGTTAGGTTAACTGACTAGCGAGTAGCGGTGCATTGGCTGTTTGTTTTATTATGCTTGCAATTCCTTCTGTTTGTTTCCTTTACTGGGTTAATTACAGGCAGGAATAGAAGTACAATACTATGCAGCTGTGATCAGGATTAAATTATTTAGCTAGTTTGATATTTTGTCAAAATATTTTAAAATCTTTGTAACTTTATTTAGAACAGACTATTGGGAAACAATTCAGGAAGTTTTTCTAAGGGTGTTATTACACCAATCGATCGATCGTTGATCGATCATTGATCGACCGGTATCCGTGTAAATTACACGATCCGTCGATCAACCAAAGCTATACCTACACGGTGTAATAGCTTTGGTTGATCGACGGATCGGATACCGGCCGACAAGCAATCGATCTATGGTCTATCGGATCGATCAACTGATGTAATAACGTAAAAATAAAAAAATATGGATTCGTACGAGTTTGTTTAAATGAGTAGTAGGTACCTATGTTATTAAAAACAAGACCTGTCTAAGTACGTGTCTACCTACAAACTATATTTCCAAATATGCTGATGAATTAAATGACGTCATTTCTAGCAACGGAATCACCTTACCTAGTCATGTAGCTAGCAGTAGTCTGTTGATAAAAACCTTTTAACCATATTGACTACAAACCGTGCGGCACGCAAACCTTAGACTGTTGAACAATAACCAGTACGAAATGATTAATGTCGGATGATCTTTGTCTCCTAGTGATAAGGTGGACTGAGTAATTAGAAGCTCTTAGCCGGGGCCTTTTGAATAGAATCCTTACAAGAATATTTGTTGGCTTGGCACAGTGATAACTACCTAGTCGGTAGTCCTCTGCATTTTTTCTAAAAATGTTAATAGTTCATTAATCATAGTCGCTTTAGTTAGATCCTTTCTTCTTCAAATGTGTTTTTAAGAGTAGGTACCTACCTATTCAATGAGATTTCAGAGAATGTCTCATCTCCTTTTCTTTCAGTGACCATGGTGTTAAAATAACTTCACGATGGACAGAATCATTGTATAAATGTTTACAGATTGATTGTGTGACTTTACAAAAGCACGTGTGCTAATGCAGAACATTTAGTTTGCACATTGTCGTGGCACGGTGTGCGGTGTGCGGAGTGCGCAGAACGTTCGACTGTTGTACAGCCACCTTGAAATGTCTTGAATTACGTCAGCCTGGCCGGTTACCGAAACCAAAACAAACTGAGTCGCGTTTGCTCCAAATAATTTTACAATGCAATACAGCCTGAACAATCTTATTAAGTCGACGCAAAAGTCAATGTAAAATTTGTTAGTGTCTGTGTCACTGAACTCTTCAAGTGTGTGTTTGGAGCCGGTTGCTCTCAAACCGCGGCTGTGAATAACGTTATTTCCGGATCCAATCGCCTCAGAGTTAGCTGGTACTGTTTACGTCATTTTCTTCCAGACCATATGACTCGATTAGTTTTGTGCTTTTGTGATTCATTGTATAAATCGATGACCGTGGGTATCTACATAATATTTTAGTCCGTGTTGCTGGCCGGTCGCCTTTTGTTTATAAGTACTCAGTAAAAAATTGTTGTAGGACATAAAATTTTGATCAGTGTGTTATAATTTTTTTATCATAATGGATGAAGAATCAATGTGGAAAGGTTTTTACGAAAAGTTGCAGCAACAAAAATCTATTGAAGAACAAGTGCACGATAACAGGTGAATTTATAAATTATTTATTTCTGACATTTTTTTCCACTGTGCAATTCGATTAATCCTGGATTTATGTAGGTACCTAATTCAATTGTCTATGATTGCGGATGCTAATTTCTTTTTAAGACATAGATTTAAATTAAAAAACATCTGGCTGAAAGGTTAGGCTTATCAGTACCAACCTACAGTAGATAGGTAGGTAAGTACCTATGACCCAAGACGATCACAAAGCAGGCACGTTCATGATATGAAATATTTAGTACCTACTTACTTAAAAAGGTAGCCGAAAAAACTACAAGATGTCTAATTAAACAATAACCTAAGTAACTACCTCCGATTTAAATTTAATTTCAAAATTCGATTCGCATGCACTTATGTAGATACCTATTACCAAAGCACCACTTCACTGCACCTTCTAAAAGGTGTAAAAATGTGACCTTACGCTGTACGTATTACAAAAAGACAAATAATGTTTTCACAAAAAGCATCGCACATCAGGCTGAAATGCTACAAGAGTACACGACTATTTGGTTGCAACCGCTAACGCCATCTAGAGCCTGGGTTACAGAGTTAAATTTCCTAAGAAAAAAAAAACTGTTTTTTTTTTGTTAAAATATGCTAAGTTAATTATGTGAATATCATTACGATTGCACAGTTGTACTGTTCAATAATTAGTCATCAAAATAATGCATTTCAGCAGTTTTTAGTCAAATGTTTGTAATTTTTACGTGTAACGAAACGTAGCTCTGTATATTGTGGCTTGTGGTTGTGCTGTCGCTTGGCTGCTGTCAAATTTCCTACGTCAAAGTCAGTTGTCAGTCGCGCCGAGTTAATCTATCGATGTGTGAAAAAAACTGCATTGATTGAAGACTTCGGCAGAGCGGAGATCGTGTCATAATTTTATAAACATTTAAAGTGCCTAATTTGTCTTCCAGTTTAACGACTTAGATATATCATTAGCGATAGGACGCCGAGGTCAGTGATAAAGTGTCACTGAGATAATACGTCGAGTTCTATCTGTACGAATGGAGTTTTTGCGTGCCGGTATACGTGGAAATATAATAGCCTATAGAATTCAGCAAAGGCAAATGCATTTACTAAGAAATCAGGCGTTTGTTGAGGGGAAATGGGTAGCTGCAGGAAGTGGACAAACGTTCCAGGTGTGCAACCCCGCTGACGACTCCGTTATAACGAAAGTGCCGGATATGGGAGCTTCTGATGCTAAGAGAGCTGTAGATGCTGCTGCTGAAGCTTTTCGATCTTGGAAAAATATTACAGCCAAAGAGCGCTCAAAGATAATCAGAAAATGGTATCAAGTTTGTGAAGAACATACTGATGATATAGCACAAATAGTAACGGTTGAGAGTGGTAAACCATTATCTGAATCTAAAGGTGAAGTTGCTTATGGTAATTCATTTTTAGATTGGTTTGCAGATTGTGCCCGTCATATAAATGGTGAAGTCATATCAAGCCCATGGCCTAACAAACATGTAATGGTTACACGACAGCCACTTGGTGTGGTATCAGTTATTACTCCATGGAACTTTCCTTATGCTATGATAACAAGGAAAGTAGGAGCTTTGTTGGCTGCTGGGTGTACTTGTGTTATCAAACCATCTGAAGATACACCTCTGTCAGCTCTTGCTGCTGTTGCATTGGCAGAAAAAGCAGGCATACCTAGCGGAGTGATCAATGTTGTTACATGTAGCAGGAAAAATGTCCCAGAAGTTGGAAAAGAATTGTGTGAAGATCCTCACATTGGATGCATTTCCTTTACGGGATCAACTGATGTTGGAAAATTACTGTATGGACAAGCAGCAAAAGGTATTAAAAGAGTTGCTCTTGAGCTAGGAGGAAATGCACCCTTTATTGTTTTTCCAAGTGCTGACATTAATCGTGCTTTGGATCAAGCCATGCTTGCAAAGTTCAGGAACAATGGACAAGCATGTGTGGGAGCCAATAGATTTCTAATACATGAAGATGTATATACTGAATTTGTGAAAGGTTTTAAAGAGCGTATTTCAACTAAGTGTATTTTAGGACCTGGCACCCAAGATGGAATAACTTGTGGCCCACTTATTAATCTGGAGCAAACAAAGAAGGTATCAAATCTTGTAAATGATGCAGTGGAAAAAGGTGCAAAAGCCTTGATTGGTGGCAAAATTGCTGAAAATTTTGGCAGAAATTTCTTCGAGTCAACACTATTAGTTGATATAACACCCAATATGAAATTATATAATGAAGAAATCTTTGGCCCAGTTGCATCAGTTCTGAAGATAAAAAGTGAGCAGGAAGCATTGCAAATTGCTAACAGTACCAGGAGTGGTCTAGCTGCATATGTGTTTACTAAAGACCTTGGACAAGCATTTAGAATGTCAAGAGACCTTGAATTTGGTATGGTTGCCATTAATGATGGTATACTGTCTGCTGCAGAGCCACCATTTGGAGGCATCAAAGAGTCAGGCATTGGAAGAGAGGGCAGCATGCATGGTGTTGAGGAATACACTGACATCAAATATACCCTGATGTCAGGCCTGGAACAATGAAAAACTGACTACCAAATGACAAAACCTTTAATTGCTATTAATGTAGTTACATATCATAGCATTGAATTGCATTACAATTTGATATTGCATACATCGGTTGTTCTGAGCCATAATTAATTTTATTGTTATTGATATTGACTGTTTTAAGATAGACTTTAAATAGCATTTATGTACCACAACACAGTAATGAATGAATACTGTAATATTTATTATATTGGTCTTTTGCCATCAAGTAAAATAATTATATCAGTAATTTCAGAACTTTTGAGTTTTAGGTAGGTAACTATTGTATTTACTAAAATCTTTAAAAATTAGCTGCCTCTATTATTAAGCTGATTTTGTTTTGCAATTCGTTTTTCTGTTTGTGTTATGTTAGTTCATTTATTGATTTTGAAAATGTTATTGTTGCTTTTAATTTGTTGTTTTATTGATTGTTGTTGTTTTTAAAATGTACCTACCCCATATTATTATAAGCTATCAATTTCTTAGTTTTTTTTTAGAATAGACCTTAGCTCATAACAATCATTCCAGAATTTACTAAAACGTGACAATAAAATATGTGTAAGTAGGTACTAAGGTTATTTCAATTGAATATATCAATTGTTTATCTCAAATTGTGTTGTTTTTTTATACCTTGCACTATCAGTAAGAAGGGTAATTTTTTTTGGTTCAATACGAGTTAATGCATAGCCCGCTGCTGTGAAAAACTTTTTAAGGGACACACTAGATTGCTGTATTAACTAAGGTCGAAAGAAATTACAGATTTTACTTAGTAAAATCCATCTTTTCAGGACAAGCAGCAAGAAAGATAAATTTATGAATTTCATAAAATTATACAAAACAGTCTAAAATTCTTTAGCAAGATTTGAGTTTGGGTTCAAGTTCCGCCCGAACTTTCTTTAAATCTGTAGGTTTTTTATTTTATTTCCTACTTTCTTGTGTTCCTAGACTTTTAGCACCCGCTCTGACTACCTACCTACATTATTTTAGTAAGAGAAAGTCTATAGATTTGTTCAGGATATTTCATGTTAGTTGTTATACATGAAACTACATTTAGTGTTATTTATTACAGAATACAAGAAGTTGACGACAGTTTCTTCGAAAAATTTGGTTCAATACTAAAACAAGCTTCGCAAAAGGCAGCATTAGAGGAGTCTACCCCTTTGGCACCTTTGAAAGAGGCTGAAGAACAGGATGGGGAACAGAAGGTTGAAGGGGATCTGCAGGCGGAGAGTAGAGGCATCTTACGCGACTCCGACAGTGGGAACGAGACCCTACTCGACACAGATTCTGAACCCGATGAGCATGACAAAATAGAAAGTTATGCTGAGGCTGTTGGCTGGAACGTAAGTACTGAGTATCCCCAGATCATGTCATTATTAGGTACTCAATGCATCTATTTTTATTCGCTGTTTAAAAGATAGCGTGACAATGCTCAAATGTCAAATCAATAAGTAGATGTAACGAATTTAAATCTTATCTACTTACGTTGCATGAATAGTATAGACACACACTTTATTTTATGACTGCTAGCATCTTAGGGTATGGAATAATGTTGAAACAATCAAAAGTGCTTCGGAGCGAGCGGTTAAAATCAAGTATGTATACCTACTTAAATAAGTAGGTACACGAATTGGCGGAATGAATGATTATCTCTATAGGTAGGTATTACGTTTTCAAATACCGAAATATCTGTTGTTGTCTGCGTAGGGCACAAAAAAACCCAAGTAGGTACCTTGGAGAACTAAGTGCAGCTGCAGAAGTTCAGAAGAAGTTAGGTTGATTGCATCAAGGGTTAAGATAAAAATAGCTTCCTCACAAATTTCAGGACTAGCAAGTAATTTTATTTGATAAAATATGGGGTCAAGCAGCACTGTCACCTATTTATCAATTACACAATTACTTAAACGAATTCTACATAACAACAAACTGTTCAAACTCTTCCGATCATCTGAAGTTTTGAAGTGTAGGAAGAACTAGCCGTAATTTGTTTACACGATTTGACCCATTTCCCTAAATTGGTTGTGCAGGAGAGTGCACATACAGACAATAAACATTTCATCGGGGCGGAAATCACTGCTCTTGTAACGTAACCCACGAGTTAAGCGAGTGTCGTTACGACATCTGTGTTATTTGTAGGTCACATAAATGAACTCCAGTTATGCCTGGCGTCTAATTGAACTAGACATTGGGCTATACCTATCCTGGGAAAGTGTGTCACAGTTAATTTTTGGCTCCGCCGAAACGATGCAGTGACATTAACCTGAGGTATTTGCTATCATGGGCAATATTCCAAGGTGGTGCCACGATTGCATCGCTCGCTACGCTTAATGGCTCAATTACACCTTCCGATTTCAAGGGACCCAATTTAGGAAACAGGAAGGTGTAATAGCAGTTAGAGCAGTTAGTGTCCGATTTAGTGAGATTGAAAGGTCCCGATTTGACTTCCTAAATTGTGTACGATTTAGGATAGTGTAATCGCATCACCCCGATTTAGAGTTAAGTGTTGCCAATTTAGAGACATTGTCGCTACAAATACAAGACGGCACGGTTGGTGCAGTGGTTGAGCGTTCGGCTGCTGCGCTGCGTGTCGCGGGTTCGATCCCCTTCACGGAACAAATATTTGTATGACCTGCAGATAGTTGTTCCGGGTCTGGGTGTCTTGTGTATGTGAATTTACATGTTTGTGAACGCACCCACGATACAGGAATATTCCTAGTGTGGGGCAACGTTTAAAAAAAAAAAAAAAAAAAAAAAAAAAAAAAAAAAAAAAAAAAAAAAAAAAAAATGGGCTAGTAGTATTTTTGTTTGTGTTTAAAATTAAATTAAATTTCACAAAGTCCCTTTCCCAGAAAAAAAAACTGAGTCCGCTCTTTTTATTTTTAAGTCCGCTCCTGGTAGAATCAGTTTTCAAGAGACTCTAAAGCGACTTTTGATATTCTGTTTAGGGACTCGAATTTGTAAGAGTTGGCAACACTGCCGACTTAGGAGCCCGAGTTAGGAGTTCAATTTAGGATAGTGTAATCGCTCGCTTCCTGCTTCCTAGTTAGTTTGTTCCTAAATTGGGTCCCTTGAAATCGGAAGGTGTAATTGAGCCTTAACCGTGTTATTGTTCTTGTTTAAACGTTTGTATGTGAATGCGTAGTGGACTGTAGAATAGAACGGTGGACCTTCATTTATCTCAATAAAATCGGACGGATGTGATATACCCGTATGAATGAAAAGCACCTATATATGTAGGTATAATAAATGTTTCTGGACCTGGTTTGTTGAGTGAGAGCATGTTATGCTTGCATATCCAGTTGATATATCTATCGTGTAGTGTAGGTACACTTAATCAATGTTCGTTGTGTAACCTCTTCCTCTCAGTAGTACCTACCTACGACAACGATTGTGTGGTCTCAATCGCACAATGGTCGCTATACTCGCCGAGTTCCTGGCACTCATCCAGCTGAGTTTTACTTTTCTTGTTTTATTTTGTCAACTTCCTCACCAAGGTTGATCTCAATGACCGTCGTCGTCTCCAATGCGTCATTTCCAATGTCATTCCCCTTTTCTTAAAGTTGGAATTTCCGACATGACTATTTTTCCGTGTTTGCATAATATCTGCAGAGATTTTAGTGAATGTACACACGTATTTTTATCTGTGAAAAGAAGTGCTTCGTGAGTAATCGTGGATGCATGGTACAGGGGTCCCTAATTCACAACATCCGATATAAAATTAATAGAGCTTACAATACAGAAGCGAATATGAAGAGTTGTTAATCTCTAACCAAATATGATCAACTTCAAAGCCACCATATTATTAGTAAGTTCTCTCTCAATGCCTTAAAGTACTTTTGTTTTGCATCATCTAGATTTAGACAGTTATACGCTTGATGTTTTGCCTGGATATTCTCAAGATGCATTAACGTAATCTCATCTGGGTTTGTAGTATCAGCATAGCGTAGGATAGAGTTACACGAGGCTCGGAAATACAAATCATTTTGTTTTAAAATATAACTGGCTTTAAATGGCTGATTAGGTACTCTGATTAGATAGGTAGCAGGTACTTGAATATCTGGATTTGGACGGCGCACTTGATTTCCTAAAATGGCTGGGATTTTGCGTTATCTATCACTACACACTTTTGAAATGTGTATAACTCTAGCTTCCTCATTTGTGATAGAATAATCCTACCTATGCCAATATTTAAGGCATAATAGCAGCGATCAAAGTTTCCAGTGTTAATTTTGCTGCCACAAAAACTTCGTTAATATGAGTCGTTTAGTATGTGTTTGCTGGAGTGACGTCACCCCAGCTTTTTTGGACTTAAGTCAGTAAAATAAGGCATAATAGCTGCACAAGGAAGAAAAGAGCTTCAACGGTAATACTTCAAAACTGTTGAAACTACGATCAAAAACGTGCGTGTAAGCTGGAGTGACGTCACCCCAGCTGCTCAATCATATCTTCCAAACGCAAGAAGATATGACTACGTATTTTAGCTGCATGATTTCATGAAATTGTTACATTTTTCATTAATTCTAACTGAGAGAGTTGTATTGATGATTTTAATGATTATAATTCTATAAATACATACTTGCTACGTTCGCGAATCAAATTTTTACCAAGATACAACCTGACACTGACCTGCAAATTGCAAAAAACGTAAGAAAATTTGAATTTCGCGGGCTACCCTGGCGCTTTCACCTTAACGAAGTTTATGTGGCAGCTAAATTAACACTGGGAACTTTGATTGCTGCTATTATGCCTTAACTATTGGCATAGGTAGGATTATTCTATCACACATGAGGAAGCTGGAGTTATACACGTCTTTTGAAAGGCGTTCCGGAACACTAAATGGCAAAAGTACTGTCTGTCGTTATCCGTAGTTCTGAATGATCTTGATGAATTAGTCACCTGCGTCTAAATGTGGTCATAAAGCCATTCAACAGTTCGACTTACATTAAATACAAAAAACTACAACCAACTTCCAAAAAAGAAAATAGGTAATAAATACATAAAATAAAAATTTAAAAATAACTTTAATTTCGGAAGTCGGTGTTTGTATTTTATTTCTTCTTTATTTAACACCGACTGCCGAAATTAAAGTTATTTTTAGTGTAGTTTCTGTTTTGGAAGTAAGTAGGTTGTATTTTTTGTATTTTTTTTTTATCACTTTTTAGTTATTATATCTCAGAACTCATCATCATCTTCCTGCCCTTATCCCATGTTACTTGGGGTCGGCGTAACACGTTTTTTTCTTCCATTCTGTCCTGTCAGCCGTTACGTTATCACTAACTCCCTTTTCTTTCATATCACTCCTCACACAATCCATCCATCCTTTCTTTGGCCTCCCTCTCCCTCTCCCTCTCCCTCTCCCTCCATCCACATTTATATTCATGATTCTTTTAGTTACATGTATTTCATCCCTCCTCTTTACATGATCATACCATGATAAGCGGTTCCCTTTCAACTTTTCTGTGACTGGCGCCACTTTTAAACTACCTCTAATGTACTCATTTCTCACTTTATCCATTCTCGTTACTCCACACATCCATCTCAACATTCTCATCTCCGCCACATGCAATCTTTTTTCATCCGTCTTTTTCACAGCCCAACATTCTGACCCATACAGTACGACAGGTCTAATCACGGACTTATACATTTTCCCCTTTAACTTAAGGGGCATCCGTCGGTCGCAAGTTGTTCCAGTGACCTGTCGCCATTTCATCCATCCTGAGTTGATCCTGTGCGTTACGTCTCGGTCTATATCGCCATCCCCCTGAACAACCGACCCGAGGTATCGAAAGTCGGAGCAGATCGGTATAGGCGTTCCGTTGCGAGCTACAGGCATAGGACTGGAGAGACCGCCGAAATCGCAGAACAGATATTCCGTTTTGGTTCTGCTCAATTTCAGGCCCACACCCTCCAGTCTTTGCCACCACGCCGCCAATCTGCTCTGAATCTCTAAGCCGCTTTCGGCAACCAGCACAATGTCATCAGCAAACAGCATACACCAGGGAGCCTCTTCCTGGATGTCCGACGTCAGAGCGTCCATTATCATGAGGAAGAGGTAAGGGCTGAGAGCCGACCCCTGGTGCAAACCGACCGCTACACTGAAACTGTCAGTAGTGCCCACTGCAGGCCGGACTTGGGTACTGCATCTACTGTACATCGCTCGGATCAACTGCACGTACTTCCCAGGCACACCTTTCTCCTTAAGGGCCCACCATAAAACCTCTCGAGGCACCCGGTCATATGCTTTTTCGAGGTCAATGAACACCATGTGCAAGTTTTTCTGCAAAGCTCTGTATTTTTCGCACAGCTGGCGGATAGCGAAAATGGCATCCGTTGTACCCCGACCAGGCATAAAACCAAACTGGTTTTGTGAGATTTCACTCTCTTGTCTCCGCCGCTTTTCAATAACTTTTTCCCATGCTTTCATACTATGTGACATTTAGCTTTATTCCTCTATAGTTGTTGCACTCCAGCACATCACCTTTGTTCTTGAAGATGGGCACCAACGAACTGTTGCACCATTCATCAGGTATGACTTCTTCCAGCAACAACTTATTGAAGAACAAAGTTAACCACGTCCATCCACGCCCGAATTGATAACCCCATTAACATGGAACATGGAATTTAAACATACTCGTAATTGGAGGATACCAAATGGTCATCTATGTATACATATTTTTTTTGTTTTTGTTGATTTTTTCAAAAAGCGCTGAAGCAATTTCGATAAAAATTTAAATGGGACCACCTCTGGATTATACTCTTTCGGAAAAAAAAATGAAAATCGGTCCACAACTGACAGACAAATCGGTGGACATACATAAAAAAAAGAAAAAAAAAACATTCATACCAGTCGAACATAGAACCTCCTCCTTTTTCGAAGTCGGTTAAAAATACTTCTCGTGTGAGGTCGTCTGTAAGATATTATGAGAGATTCAAGCTTCAATTCAACGTATATATTTAGCTAAAGCAGTACGTCTTAAATTCTAATCTTGTTGAGAATACACTTACCTAAACACTTACATACTAGCGCCTACTGAAGTTCAGTTATGTAAATAAATTGGCAATAATGTAAGAGAGTAGTTTCCGTTCCCGGCGAGCCCAACCGCACGCGGTTAATAAAATAAATAAATCGTTCAGCACGCGCGCCTGTTGCCCTGCTAACTGGGAACCTTGGCTTCTGATTGTGTGCTGAACACGACTTACATGTATTGTAAACATTGCCGAGTAGTTTTGGGAAGCTTTGTTTTAAAACTTCTTTACCTTACCCATTCTGCTCGAATAGTTATGAATTTATGACCGAAAGACTGGTTTTCCCCCGACTCGTCCGACGAGAGGCTAATTTCTGTTGGAGCAGCTTTTTTAATCCAGTCTTCTTCACATAAGTATAAAGACAACACACTGATCAGTGATCACGCTAGCTAGGAAATAACGATAGTATTTTTTACTAAACGGCAAATTTTGAAGCATTCACAAATGCTCGCGGACGAGGGGTTTTAGAGACCCCCTAGTTTTCTTTGAATGAGGAGATACCACACTTACCAGGTAGGTGCGTGTGTATGGTTGCTACTGTTTTATATTGTAATAAAAATTAAATTTATTAAACGCCGTAACGGCCTACCTCACGATTTATAGTTTTGGTTCAAGTGTTATTATATTTTTCGAAAGTAAAACTACATTAAGAATTCCATTAAACTTATAAGAATGTTCTGTTGTATAATGTTCTCCCTCGCTCTGAAGAGGATCATACTCGTATATTACACCTTCTGCATTAGCAGACGAATGTGTAGGTATGAGTACTATAGAGTTGGACCTAGTTCAGACTATTGCGTCAATGGATTGAATAATATCGTTTATAAGTAACTTTCTACCGTGTTGTAGTAAGAAGGTATTTAAAATCCGGGAAAAAAAAAGAATAAATTAAGATCAATTTTGTTTGTAAACGTTGTTTGACCACTTTAGTAGGGTTTTTTCGTCTCCTTGGTTGATCTTATAACAGGAAATTTGGCCTTTCCAACAAAGATGTCGGTCGAGTGAGACATCTCCAAAATATTTAAAGATACCACTCTGGTGCGAGTGGTGTCTTTAAATATTTTGGAGATTTTTTTATTATTTAGGTGTGCTCTCGCATTCGTCTTCGTTGGCGGCGCTTTGCAAAAATAGAATTTGGCGGCAGTGCGGGTTCAATCCCGAGTCCCAGTCGGCCGGAGCCAGTGCACCGGCAGCTCCCACCGCACTCATTTCTCTCCACTTTCCTTGTGTTTTTCTTCCCGATTATCGATTTATCGATAACCTGAAGTGTACCGTTTAAATCATCAATGAAAAGATGACGGGTTACCTCAATTTTCTCATTTTATGACCGAGTGTTTACAAGTTATGTTATAATAGTGAAATTTGTGAATATGTGACAGTCAACAATGACTGAATCTTTAGTAAAAATGAATGGCATGGGGACACTTCGGACTAAGTTCAGAGGAGTGAAGAAGGAATTGTTAGAGAGACAGACCAGCATGCTGATCCAGTCTATGACAGTTTGTACATCCTACACATTTTGTATTAGCTACGCAAGTTGTGTCCGTTGTTTTATATATATATTTTTTTTAAATAGACCTGCTAGAATAACTTTAGACATTTTTTGGATTTATTTCGGTTGTGCATCAAGAGAAATAATTATTACTTCTGTAATAAATCTCTTTTTATCGTGTTGTTACGTGCAATTGCCGATAAACTGGCATTCTTTATTGCGTTAGTTTACCGCAGCCGATAAAATTGGTTCTAATAAGGTACGATTCAGGTGCATATATCAATGCATCGATTCAATTCAAATTCACCTACAACAATGTCAGTAACATGTGGAGAATACTCGTACTATCATTAAATTAAACTGATGATTAAGTTTCACATAACAGTCGATCAGGGTTTTTTTGGGTCATCAAACTGGTCAGATAGTACCGGCCTACCATTTTCCTCATAGATGAGTGGCTCGCTATAAGATATTTTAAAAGTCGTTTCGTGACTCAACTGTTCACAGAATAGCGACCTTCTTATAAAGTTCACTAGGCAATTAGTCTTCTTCTCTGTGAAACAAATACAAACCTAGTTATTTCATAAGTAGCTGACTTGCTATATTGTAAACACCACCTTTCTATCAGATCGATAGGCTTCCCACTACGGCGCAGTAACCCAACTGGTTTGAGAGGGTCGCAACAAGCTCGGTGAGAACTCTTTCGGTGGCGACATTCGTGTTCGGTCGCGCAGTCGGGTCGTTCCGGTGGTGGTATCGTTACCAGGACACCCTATCATTCAAAACTGTCGATGATTCATTCGGTTGTGGTTTTAGCAGCAGTGCGGAGGATATTGTTGTACAGCTTTGTACTCGTCGCATCCCGATCCCGTCGACTGGTTTATGAAATTGCGATATTATTATGATTCGTCGGTAAGTGTTACCTCGGAGTGTACCGATCTACCTACACTTCAAGCTTTGGATGAGTACACAGTGGCAACCACTTAAAGTATCTCTGAGCATCATTGTTGTCACGTTTCGAAGTGGCTTCTTACGCAGATTCTAGTCAAGCAAATGATAAATAATGAGTGGATGTGGACTCCTATCATAAGTGGGTTGTGATATGTCTAACTATACCGTAGAAATGGTTCAAATTAAGTAGGATATTATCGGGAGCTTTATCTCTGGATACTCAATATAAAATTAACTCACGTGCGTTTTGTACGAATTGACTAGTTCTCTTGCGTGAAAGCAGACACTTACAAATAAAGATTAATTAAAATCAATCAGTGCAAAGTTTTCAGTATTTTGTGATAACTAAGGTACCTAAAAGTAGTGATGGTGATGTTTGTGCAGTTCGAAACTGTTCTTGGAAAAGCGACTGTGTTTGAGTTCACAAAGGTCTTTAAATATTAATTTATTAATGTTAGAACAAAGTTTAAGAGAATTGATTTGTTACTGCTCTAGAAGTGTAGATGTAGTTTTTAATCATGATATAAAATAAATGGGATTACAAAAATATAGGTGCATATTCGTAAAGCTTTTATTAAGCAAAACTAAACACCACTTTTTGAAACTAGGTAGGTACCTATGCTCTTCTACGTGTTCTACTGTTAGATCGGTTACGGTACGGTTCTACTGTTTGATCAATACTTATGCCTGGGCGATATGAAACTACAAAAACTGGCCAGGGTTCCGTACCAAATATTGATATTTGTTAGTAAAATATAAGTAATAATAAACATTATCACCAAATTTCAAGTGCATAGGTCAATGGGAAGTTAAAAATTCATCGTAACAAAATTTTGTGACAGACGACGGACGGACAGACAGACAGACGGACACGTGAGTGACAACAATAGGGCTCCGTTTGGACCCTTCGGGTACGGAACCCTAAAAAAGTATAAAGTCAAGGTTGTATTTGAGTAGATAGTATTTATTTGCAACAACAATTTATAAATGAGCACAACAGAAATAACATTGTCAAAGAGGTGGCGCTAATGACGGTTTTTTTTACCTGCGTGTCGTATTAAATAAGATTATGAAATTATCGGACAATAGGTTGGGAATCCCAAGGATTATGTAACACCTGAGAACAATGAGTTATAGCTTACAAAAAGGTTAAAAGTTTTTTTTTTCATAAATTGCGTTTTTTAATGAATAGGTACGGCTAGTGTTTTTTTTTCATTTAAATTGCTCTAATTATCATGTTGTAACTACTTATATGTCTATTTATAACGCTCAATTATTATCAATCATATGTAGGTCGTGCCTGCAATTAACATCATTCTAAGTATATTCTAAAAAAAAGTAAATTTTCAGGTCGATGAACTTTATCTGGAAGTACTTTACGAGATATTACACAATGTCGGGGGATGTGACGTAGGGTGCGAGGTGGGACAGCTCGCGATGCTGTCCTACATACAAGAAGCTTTCAAAATAGCGAATGACAAGCACACACAACTGCTCACACAGGCGGAAGCGAAGGAGCCACCGGAACTGATGCTGAATGTAGAGGTGGTTGAAGCCAAAGACTTGGTTCCAAAAGACCCGAACGGTCTGAGCGATCCCTTCGTCACGATATATTTGATGTCCAACCCGACACATAGGTACAATACTTCAGTCAAGTCGGGGACCCTAAACCCCCTGTGGGAGGAACATTTTTCTTTGTAAGTATTCTTATCAATGTTAACATTTCATTATTAAAAAAACTTGAGAATTTAATTGAGGTAGTCGTATAGATAAGTAGATTAATTTTCAAATGTAAAAAACATAATAAAATTCAGAAGATGAGACATCTTACCGTTATCTTAAGCAAACAGTGGATGCAATGTTTTCCGCGAAATGTAAATAAGTAAGAAGTCTAATGTACACAGACAAAAGCTAGGAGAAATACGGTAAACGATGAAGTCATGTGTGAAAGAAGTTTGCAGAATTGCAAATATTAATGGCGCATAAAATGCATTTTTTGGATAAATCAAATTACAGATAAAGATTCTGTTACATTAAAATATATATCAGGATATTCTGATTATAACTCTAATTTTCCAATGTTGCAGTTATTAGGTCATGTAACTGTTTTACATAAGCCATTTAGTGACGTAGGTAGAGAAATGCTCCACACATCAGAGTAAAATGTAGTAGAGGAGAATGTTGCTATAAAATTTTACGACTCCATTAGTGCAACTGCAAATATCCGTGGGGCCTTGTTTCTTGGCATACATTTCACACGACATAAACGTTCAAACATATTATTTGTTGCTTGTAAATAAACGAGTAATTAAATAAATGTTAATATTTTCAGACCTATGCCAGGAAGCGTTCAAGAAGATTCCCTTGTACTGGAAGTATGGTGAGTTTTAAGACCACTTGTTATAGATTCTTTGCCTGTTGAATGAAATACATATATTGCTGCGTGACCAAAACAATCGAGTTACTAGAAAAAATCAAAACTAAACCGAGGGTTGTTCACCTCTGACTCCGTTTACGGCTGTGATTAGCGATTTCACTGAACCGCGTTACCTGTGTTTTAATTGAATTTTTATTAAGCGGTGTTACTTTGCACGCAACTATGTGTATGAAACATATTCATATTCTTGATTTTAATTACCCAGGTGACATAAAACCATAGTGATTAACTGTTTATGCCCTAGTAACAAATGCCAATGACTTTATGTGTATGTACTAAGAATTTATGCAGTAAATAAGATTTATTTTTTATCTTATAGGGACTTCGATCCTGCGGAGACGGTAAAAGAGAAAATGACGAAGATATTTGAAGTGAAGGGGGTGAAAGGACTCCGGAAACTTATGAAGGAGATAGCTATCACTGCTTCTACGGGGAAGCATGATAATGAACTGATTGGCACCTCTAATATACCACTGAAAGTAAGTATCTACCTAAACACCTCAATTCGTCACTTAATTTATTAATAATTACCAAATTATGCATATGAAAACAGATTACTTACTTCAAAAGCGTTACATTATTTTAGTTGCAGATTTATTCAAATTCTCGACGAGATTCATTCAGAATTCGACGTTATTATAACAAAAATCTATGCAATAGGTATTCATTGAACCCTTGAGATTTTAAACTACATATTATGATCTTTTTCCAGTCAATTCCTGCTGGAGGCATGACAATGTGGTTCAGTCTCAGCAAGAAAAGCAAACTAAGACGTCAAGGCGTGGTCAAAGTGCGACTAAACTTCTCTTCGGAGAAGAACTCACAAGTTGCTGCTCAGGAACACCGGCACCTTTTAAGAATCATTCTTCTACATGAGCTCGAAAACTCTAAGGTTAGTTTACGTCCTAATCCTAGTCCTGACTAATATTATAAATGCGAAAGTAAGTAAATTTAGAGTATACCGTATGTCTACGTTGTCAGAGGTACCTTTCATCCAGAATAAAAGTACTCTTCCCGAGGGAAAGAATATTTTCGACGGGTCACAATGGTTTTAGGGCACTAGATGGCACTACGTGTCTTTCGAGTAACATTGCTCCCGTGCGAAGAAGGAACGGGTCGCTACTAAAATATAACATAAGAGGGAATCGAGAATGTGAGATGCGGGTTGAATGCGAGAAGCGTTTTTTTTTTTGTATCTAACAGCGCCACAGCGGACGTCTTGCAGCTAAAATTATGATGATGATAAATGAATGCCTTCTTTCTTCGGAAGAGAGTGGCCCAAAGCCAACCACGCATGTACTAAAAACTGGTCTTTAAATGTTTCGAAAGACTTTCCGGTTTCTAAACGTTTTCCTCCACCCTTTTAGAGCCTGAGTGTGCTGATCAAATTTTCCCACAGCCAATATATATTCTTAAGTCCTAGCTCAACTACGGGCTACTATTGCTTCGCGTATCATTGTTTTTTTTTCTGGTCAGTTCACTGCGTAATTTATGTAGCCAGTACTATATTAGTCGTAGTACTTTAGTATTAGTCATTCATACAAGTGCCGTATGCGAGGCGTGCACACTAAACGTTGACTTCCTATAGGCACTGACCTGCGTGCCATGTGGTAGCTATTATGAGGTAACTCCATAAAATAACGTATGGTATTCGAACTATTTTTGTAACAACAAGAATTATAGCGATGTCTCATAAGAAATTTAATGATCTCATTATGCACACTGCATAACTCTGAGACCATGACTGTGTCTCATATTCACGGAAACATGCCTAGGTATTAAGTATGTAAGGGATCGTCCATATAATTTACGGCACTGAAATTACATGATTTTTTACTCCCCCCTCCTTGTCACAGCTCCTTCTCCCTAGTGTGACGTCACATATTTCCCAATTTTAACTATATGTAGAAATGATTGAATTAAAACAGAAGTTCCGAAATTAGTTTTATATCCATTTAAAACATTTTTTTAAATAAAAACAACATCAAATCAAATATATTGTAAACTAGCACTTCCCGCGGGAACTGTTATTTTTCCCGGGATAAAAAGTAACGTATGTTACTCGCTGATATTTTAGCTTTCTATTGTTGAAAATATGGTTAAAATCGGTCCAGTACTTTAGGAGCTTATTCGGTACAAACAAACAAAAATTTTTTTCCTTTTTATAATATTAGTTTTTGGACACAGAGTCGGAAATATTTTTAAGTTTTTCCTTAATGGTTAGAATTTTGTGTTTTAATACATAAACGTAACGTTACGAAACAAACTTATGACTCCTCCCACCTCTTACCATGTGACGTAATCTATGGATGGCCCTTAATACTTAGGTATTATGATCAGATCATGCAGGCAGACTCATTTATCAATTGCATAAACAATTGAAGGTCTCGCAGCTATTTTTACGTTTGCATCATTTTATTGACTGACAGTGATACGAATAACAATCGTAAAATTGCAGTATTCGTCATTTTACGATCGCCGAGCGAACTTTTGAATTCGATTGAACTAGATATTACGTCAACTGTTTCGAGATGAAATGTTTCGCTTTATAGAGATCTGTTAGAAGTTTAGCAGATAAACCACATACTAATCTTAACTTTTGAGTTTACTAGTTATATTTTCCGATCGTAAAAATGTCCCGGTATGTGCTTCGGGACGAGATAAACGTGTGGTCATGGTCCAGACTAACGCAGTTTTTTGAACTATCAGACAGATGAGTACAACCTTCAATTAAACATGCAAATAAATTATAAAACTATAGACTGATTGATTTGTTTAAAATAAACTTTTCCTCCTAAAATACGTTAGTGTGATAGATAACTATGCTATAAGTAGATCTGACGTCAGACATGGTTTTTCTGAAGGTAAATGCTTTGCACAGCCCACTTTTTGTCAACTTGTGCGTTTATGTTGAAACCAGACCTTGAATCTCAAAATGGTGACTGCCAATTATGAAACTCTTATTTGCTAATTTTTTATCTTAGTAATACATATGAAAAATGTTTTACTTAATGAATATGTGTTGTAACATTATGTGGCGTCAAAGCTGTCCTTTCACCAACCCGGTACTGGTCTATACCTGTTCTTGAACGATTAGACAAGGTTTTCCCTCTACGTGATAGCTTATTACTATTAACGGAACAAACTATTACAATAGTAACAATGAACTTTGTCATTCGTGAACAACCGTTTAGAATAATTAATTAGCACCACAGTGTCTGAATACCTGTGTCCTGCCGTGAACTAAGTTGCCTGACCTGATACCGTTGTCATTGTTTATTGTTGTTTTTGAAGACTTGGGCATAAGAAGATATATTTTTTTGCAGTGGGCAATCGGTTTGGTCACAGCAATTATTGTGGTTTTTTTTTTGGGGGCGTTGGAAATCCTCCAATGACTTCTCCCGCTCTGGGTGGAGCGGGAGGGCGTGTCAGACTCTTAATGACTAAAACCTACCCCTGTTCGTTCCCTGCCTGAGTGCCCAGGGGTGCGGTAACTCATTTTCAGAATTTATCCGCTACCCCTAGGCATGCAGGCACCGGCCACGATGGGCCCCGTCGAAATATTGTGGGTTAAGTTACGTAAGTATTGTAATGTAATATCATTAAGAGGGACATTGTTTGTATGTTTTTAAAAGGCCTTTGAAAGTGCTTATAGAAAACTACGCTTTTGCTGAGTGCCAAAGGAGGTTTAAGCTAAAACTCGTGGACTCAGTTCCGGACAAAAGCTAGTTGTCAACATATTTATGAAACTATATCAGATACGAGGGAATAATGACCCATGCTTAGACGATCTCTACATACATGGAATATCTCGTTAACATACCGTGTTTGCATTTTTTCCCCGCAGGTGGCACCATACTGGTGGTGCGGCAACTTCAGTGCCGCAGCCGAGGCGATCCTCACGCAGCACGCGGCCCAGTCCGGCCTCACCGCCAACGACAACACGCTGGCGCAGTGGGCCGTCTACTGCGCCGTCACCACCGACCACCCGCTCAGCTTCGCACTCTTCAACACCTTGCTGGATAAGATCACCAAGCCGCTGCAGTCGGGTGAGTTGTACGCTGACATCACTTAGCTGAAAAATGTCCACTGCTGGACATAGACCCACCCTAAAGGCCTACGCACACCGGGGCGGAATGGCAGAGGGTTTTGCCACCGGTCAGCGCGCACTAGCCGCTTAGATACTGTAGCATTCCGGCGGCCTACCAAGACATCCCGCGACGGCGACATACCCCCGTCACGCCGAAGTATCCCTCAAAATAAATACCTACGTGTGAAGTGGGTAGCGGCGTGGGCGCAAATGTGGTGTGCATGTACTCCCGCTTGCATTGCGGCACCCCGTGGCTTGTCACGGCGTGCTTCGGCGTGCCGTTGCATACTGCAGTGCGCTGCGGCATCCCGCCGCGGGATGCCTTAGCACGCTCTCCAATGCCGTGTCAAGATATCCCTTTCGATGCCACGGAGTCAATTTAAAACATTGGCATTTATGTTGTACTCCTACTTGATAAGTTTGAATTTTCTTTGGTAAAAATTTAAATCCTCTGCCATTCCGTCCCAGTGTACGTAGGCCATATCATTGTTTCTCACAACCAGCAGATTCCAACGACCGCCACTTCACCAGGTCATTGGTACACCTTGATCTTAGTTCACTTACCGTTCTTTTAATTTCATATATTTCGCAGGCACTTGATGTCAATTTGATAGCGAACAGTCTTAATAACAGTACCACCAGTACTTTCCAGTAGACCAATACCTGTAATTGATCTATGTGCATTGATTTTACTTCATTATGTTGCTTTTTTCTATTCCAGGTCTAGTAAATGAAGAGGACGTCAAGCTGTTCTGGGATGGTGCGAGGAAATTGCTCCCAACATGCTACAGTCACATTAGGAAACTAAGGAAGAAGACTGCTGGCGACAAGGCTGTCATGAAGACACTCAGAGAAGTCCTCAAGGTTCTTTATAAGCTGTCCATTTTGGATGCCCCGGAGAATTTAGACTTATTCCCAGTTAATTTGTACGGATGGCTGAGAGAAGACATGGGGAAGTTGACCATTCAGGTCGTGTTGGAACAAGCAGTCATTCAAGGAGCTTCGGATTGGTTCGTCCACATTCTGGATAACAACGAGTGTAAGGACGATACTGAAGACAATAGACTGCAGCATTTGATCCGAGCCATTCAGCTAGTTCGCTCAGATCTGCAACGAGCAGTCGAGTATTACGACAGAGTTTTCGTTGAGTAAGTATTATTCATCACACAATTTTCAATAATGGCGTTTACTCATACTGTGGTCATACCTATTTTTAGCATAATTTTCTTTGTTACCATGGTTATTATGCAAATGATATTTATAGGTTCGCTAATTCTTTGTATTAATGAGTCTACCTCTTTTGTTGTAAGCGCAACCGCTGGGCTTTGGCTCCTGGTTTTGATTCCTAAGCTCAGTAATGGGTAAACAGATTTTTTTTAGTAGCATTGAAGATTTAAGCTATTAGTTTAGCTTTTTTAGAAGCTCGTGGCTATAGTAATAACAGCCGCACGGGACGATAAACCAGGTTAAGCTACTCTTGCCAGGGTTGGTCCATGGATGGGTGACCATCTTTACATACCGAGACTCCTCCGTGCCTCGGAAAGCATGTTAAGCCGTTGGTCCCGGCTGTCAATCGTGGATCTTTGACAGTTGTTACGGGTCGTCAGAAGCCCGAAAGTCTGACAACCAGTCTTACCAAGGGGTATCGTATTACCCATTAACTGGGTTGTGGAGGTCAGATAGGCAGTCGCTCCATGTAAAATACTGGTATTCAGCTAAATCCGGTTAAACCGGAAGCCGACCCCAAGATAGTTGGGAAAAGGCTAGGCAGATGATGATGAAGATTTAAGCTATTGTTTAACTGGGCAGATCGAGGGGGTGCTCTTTGACATGATACTAAGACATAGCTGGCAAATATGTGTGGCACGATGGACCTTCCCTACTTCGGGGAACACAAAAATATTTATTTGACCGTTTATTCTTTTCAGAGTAATGAGCTTCCCCTACTCAAAGACTCTTTACGGGTTGTACGAAAGCAAGTTAGCGTCATTAGTGGAGTCGGAGATAATAGACGTATGTAAGAGTCTGAAGAGGCTGCGGTACAGTGAGGGCTCTACGACCACGTTGGCTGGAGGTATCAATGGAGAGACGGGTATGGGGTCTTCGTCCGTGGGGTCAGAACCCCTGACTATGGGGACCACGCTGTTTGAACTGTACCTCACGCTGCAAAGATTTTTGACGTGAGTATCTACATAATTTTCTCCTACTAATATTATAAATTCGAGGATGGTTTGGTGTTTGGATGTCTATTTATCAATCACGCCTCAACGGCAGTAAAGATTTGAATGAAACTTGGCATCTGGGTAAATCATGTCCTGGATTAGGACATGGAATACCCGGGACGGGAGTACGTTACTTTGGAATGATTTCCGTCTATCACAAGGGCGAAACTGCTGGTGGAAGCGAGTTCCTATAAACGTAAACAAACATCGTAGTTTGTTGCTTTCCGTAGTTACTTACCCTCTTGTGACAAAGCTGAAGTTTTGCATGCATCTACACGCACAATAAGTCTTTGTTTTTAAGCTTCCTTTCTCTGTGTTGAATGATTCACTTTTAAAACTATCCTTTATATCTCTTTGTTGAATGAGGCAGTTAAGTATTCTTAAGATAATTTTAACACAGTTCTCGTATTATGTAGGTCTCCAACTCTCCATATCTTATTTACGCGATAGCGTTTCTCATTTAATAATACTTAATAGCATGA
Organism: Polia nebulosa; assembly: GCA_951329385.1. Lineage (NCBI taxonomy): Eukaryota > Metazoa > Arthropoda > Insecta > Lepidoptera > Noctuidae > Polia > Polia nebulosa. Next base: position 15,291,067 of record OX589604.1, read on the forward strand.
ACTCATATTTTATTACTCACTATAATCAAGAAGACTGTCCTACATTGAAACAATTTTAAGTGACCTCCGAATGACACGAAGGGTTCCGTACCATAAACTGAAAAAAAAAATGTATCTCATGATCCGTAATAGCTACACAGTTGAAATTTTCACAGAATGTGTATGTCTGTTGCCGCTGTAGCAATAAGTAATAAAAATAAATTATTCGTATAATTTTTAATTTATTCGTGAGATACTGCCCGCTGACAGACGGAAGGACAGCGGTGGCACAGTAATAGGGCCCCGTTGGTTACCCTTCGGGTACGGAACTCTAAAAAACCGGCCATGTGCATGTAGGCATTTAGGGTTCCGTGCCAAATGTATTTTTGACTATTTGTATGGCTTTGAGTCAACATGATCCTTATACCGGAAAATTTGAAGTCTGTAGCTCCAACCGTTTGGCTAAAAAACCTGTTTGACGGACGACGGACAGACAGACGGACACGTGCGTGACAGTAATAAGGCTCCGTTTGGGCCCTTCGGGTACGGAACCCTAAAAATGGTCTATACGAAATATGTGCTACCTTTTTTCCTCGACTTCGTCTCTGTGGCCAATTCCACAGTTACCGAGTCTTTTTCGGAATAAAACCTAGCCTGTAACACTCAGTGATCAGTGAGAGAATTAGAAATGGATAATTTCTTCCAGAAATTACTTCCTCCTTCATACAAATAAGTTTGCCTCTTCACAATACTAGTTTAGATTACAAAGTAAATACAAATCTAATCGATTTCACAATACACACAGTTGGTAAATATTTGTTTTACAATGTGTGCTTATCGTTAGAAACATACAAATAAACGACTCACATTATGGACTGAATAGCCGTGTAATCTTGTTTAATATTTAAATGAACGGAACGTCGCGTGTACCTTTTTTCTTTGTGTTTAAAAATGAACGGAATGTCGCGTCTGGCTTTTTTTTTGTTTTTAATAGCGTGAAAAATTACGTGTGTACAAGTAGGTACCTATAATACCTAGGTTGGTAACGTCTTGATAACATGTATCTATTTTGAAAATATTTACTTAACTCTTAAAACTGAAGTGTTTACTTTATTATTATCTCTGTTTACCTACGTTTTGTTCATTAGGTACGTATTCTGGGGCACGGGGTCTCATCTCGAACAAAAAAAAAATTAGTTCAAATAAATCTCAATAGATGGCATAATAAGCATCGATTTCTTATTGAAGTTAAAGTAATATTAATATTTTGGAAATAAATATGGTAAAAACTGTACTTGCTTATTTAATAAACTGCCCTAAGCATAAAATTGTGGAATAATTGGCTTGTAATTAAAATTTAGGCAATTATTGGAACGAATCCTTAGACATCTATATTTCTTGTACCAATAGATGGCGATTTTTGAAGTTTTAGAGTTTTTCCATTCGTCTCTTTAAAATTTGAATAGTGATACATTTATATTCATAACTCTTGGAAGTCTGAAAGTGGCACCGCTGACTGAAAAGTTGTGTGGAAATCGGTTGTCGTGGTATGGGCATGTGATGCGGAGGAATGAAGAAAATGTCGTGAGGAAAGTCTTGTGTATGGATGTGGATGGCTATAAGAGTAGGGGAAGGCCAAAGAAACGATGGTTGGAATGTGTGAAAGAGGATATGGTTAAAAAGGGGGTGACTACAGAGATGACGACTAATAGAGGAGTATGGAAGAAAGACATGTTGCGCTGACCCAAATAAATTGGGATAAGGGCAGGAGAATGATGATGATGAACTCTTTTATATTTTATTTTATTAGGATCTCCAACAAAGAATACACCTTACATGCTACATTGTACATGACTAGAACAAAAATCTATGTGCTCCCTCAATTATAGGAGACCACATCATGCAAATAACAAACAAACAGTATGTGATACGAGTACCTAACTAACTTAGACAATTCTTATTAAAATGGAAACATAATCAAAATTAGTATGGGAGATAATTTTTTTTTACGGAATTGACTATTACTGTCTTGTAGAAAGTTGTAAATTTCTATGGGCAGAAGCAGAATTTATATATGAGCACGGATTTCCTTTACACCCTGTATGCAGGTCACGATGTCTGGGAAACAATAAATATTTTCTTAATTTACTAATCAAACCTCTTCATTTATAAACTTGAGGTTGAGTTTTATAAAGCCTTTAAATCACAAAAAAGCTTGTTTAAAGCGAAGTTAATACCTTTCTGGTGAAACTTAACTACGCATTTCCTCGCTATAAGTTAAGGAGGACAGCGTACTCTATTCCTTTCTCTTATGGCCCTACTACCGACCAAGTGGCGCCCTCATTGAATAAAAAATCGTAGCATAGCATAGAAAGTACCAAAAATGACCGAATCTGACACATTGCCTACTATTTTGGATACGGAACATTCTGAGACCTGTTTTAACAACGCAAAAATACTTTATCTTCTTTGTAACAAACGTGACGTTGGATTCTATAATATTTATTTTCTATGCTATGCTACGATTTTTTATTCAATGAGGGCGCCACTTGGCCGGTAGTAGACCCTTAAACGTTATTCTTTAAAGTTTTCTTCATTTAAATGTTCTATAATCTAAATAGTGTACATAATAAAGAGTATTCTATTTTATTTTCTCATTCTCATTTTTCAGTTTTAAACCCTCATCATTCTCCTTACAGATTAGGCCAAGGCCTCAACGAGACAGACTGGCAATCATACGCCATATCTAAATTCCACGCATGGTTCTTCGGCGGCGTGGCGCAGTGGCTGGATATCGCCGCATACAAAGCACTCACGCGCATAGAGAAGGCCGTAGACCTCGATAACTTGGTCCCGGTGGACACCAACGTCAAGTATAGTAGCTCTGGAGTTGATACCTTGGCGATATTCTATCAGATCAAAATATTCTGGCAGCAGTTAGCGTGGCCTGATGTTGAGGGCTGTTATACTTTTGTGGCGAAAATTATTGATGTGAGTATTATTTATTTATAACGTATCGATAAGGACTTGCTTATAATACTGTAACTAAATATGCACATTTTGTTAAAGAAAACTTCTCAAAAATACTTTATAAAATGATCTAAAGGTTGTTCCAAATAAACGTGCAATAACGGTCATTGACCCACCTACATTTATTGACATTTTTAATTTGAAAAACGGAATTAATGACTCAAAGCTGTCCCGAATCAACATCTCTCATCCTTAACATTGTCTAATAATGAAAAACGATTTATATTTAATTGTTCAGGTGCCTACGAAGAGTTATTAGGGAAAGGTCAATGTACTTTATTGCAAATTTATCTGAAACATAGTATAGAAGATCAGTTGATTATAATATACCTAGTATTTTTGAGAAGATGAAGAGGCCTTCGCATCAACCCTATAGATCAATAAATAAACAATATCGTAACCCATAATTGGGTTATGGGACTTTGAAATGGGTCTCGATTAACTTTAAGAACCAAAGGTCCTACTACAATATAATCTAATGGAACCTCCAATTCCCAGGACATCTGCCGCTGCTGCGTGTTCTACTCGGACAAGATGGCGGGTCGCGTGGACAACGTGGGCCTCGTGTGCAACGTGTTCGAGGAGCGCTTCGAGGTGACGACGGAGTGGTGTGTGGCCATCAACAACATCGACTACGTGCGCCAGAGCCTGCCGCCCTTCGTGGCCGAGCTGGGCATGGACGACATCATCACCAGCATGTGCGAGGCCAGGTCGCCCCTGGAGGCGCAGAGGTAACATACTATTCATTTCATCAATGCACTGAGGGCAGTGGTGACCCACTGGTAACGGCCGCAACTTACAAGTTGTAGGTCGTGACTTCAAACCAAGACAGGCGCTTTACTTTGTGTAAATTGTTACTGCTCTCATAACGGTGAAGGCAAACATTGTGAGGAAACCATGTCCTAGAAGCAAAAATTCGAAGACATGTGACATCCAACAACCCGGATTGGGCCCGCGTGGTGGATTATGACTGAAAGGCTGATGATGAAACAATTAATTCATAAGATTGCCCATCGTAGTCAGCTGCTCTCAGGAGCCTTACGCTGACGTCTTAAAACCATCATGATTCCAGTGTGAGAGAGAAATGGAGCTATACAGGACGAATAGCGCTATCCCTTTTTCACACAGGATTCATTATTGCTATGACACGTAGTTGAGGGCCAGTTTCTGACTCGAACGGCATCCGATCGATTTTCTTCCTTTCGCATCGGCATCATGTGACATTGGGATTTCGTAATACGGCCCCAGGTCTCACAATGTTTCACTACAATACCCAGTTATCCGCTGTTCGTCCTATCCACTCGGTCCACTCCTGCCTTTTTACGTAGCTCCAATTATAAAAACCAAATCTTTTGGCTGTGTCTCTCCGGTAAATCAAATGTGAAATCAAATGTTCTTTAATTTTATAATTAGAGATAGTTAGAATACATCTCCGCTAACTCAAATATCGAATTAAGCGTTCTGTATTTTAAGTTGATTTTAAAGTGACATATTTTATTCAAAATGCCCTAATAAAAGTATGGGTTGCAATAAAATTTGAACTTTGTCATGTATGATTTAGAGTTTCTTTGTTCCAAAATTTGATAATTATGTCGAATTCTTTATTCAACTATAGATATCAGTCTTTAGCACGATGAACAAAATTATGTAGTCATTAGAAAATAGTGCTACATATCTCCTTATCACACCATTATTTACATCAAAGGTTTGTTCTTTACTTTCAGATGTAAGGAAACGCTACATAACGTCATCGCCAATGCAATAGATACTGTAAGAAATAAAATTGTAGATCTCCTAGAAGTTATGGTTAAAAAGGTGAGTTTCATTCATTCAAACATTTGATGAGATAATTATGAATCACTGTATTGATTAGTTACTCCCTTTTTAAAGATGCGTGATACATGCGTCTGAACAGCAAAAGCATACCTTACTCATTGCGGGGAAACTTATGTATGATTGTCACTATTACAGATGATGCCATCCATCACCCGTTTCTTGATCGAAGGAGCAGAACTCCTTCATCAAGACTGTTCAAGCATGGACCGCGTGATGCGCTACCTAGAAGCCAACTTAGACACCCTATACCAACATCTGAACAACGAAAACTTCTCCAGAACACTTGAGATTGTATGGGAACAACTTGGTGAAGTGCTATATGAACTTATACAGGCGAATTTAGAGGTCAGTATCTTGTGTCAGTTATTATATTGTATTGTTACTTAGGTGCTAACAGCTGTATGATAGCATTGTTTTAATACTCTTTAACTTTATAATCAGTTGTAGTTTTGTACAGTCTATGTAGCAAGATGTGAGTTGTTTTGATGTATTCAAAAACAGTCTGGCACAATTTCAACCGATCGGACTGAATTGCGTCTGCGCAGGTTGTTACAGTTCAACGTTTACGTTTACGCACAGTCGGTGTACGGTGATAAATATCCATCCACCTAACCTAAACTGCTAGGTAGGGTGGATACTTTACTCAGTCAACTGACCGTACACATACACACAGCTCATATCTAGTTCCAAGGACTGAAACCCATTTCTATTTATTTAATCTACTACTTTACCTTCTACTAATTTCAGTTAACAGTTCAATTAATTCTTTACAACTTGTAATAACTTACTTACATGCACAAATACACATTCATTATTCATACTTACATAAGGTGTTTTTTCACAGGATTCACACAAATCAAAATAACTCTCTTACAATACTAATACTAACCCATTATTAATTTTCGTTTGTAGAAAGAGAAAATCTCCACCCGTATTCGCTTGTTTAGGCGTAGATATTTTGGAAAAAACAAAGTATCCCCCAACTATATTATGTTCAGGGTAAATAATATTGCATTTGTTTCGCACGCCACTGCAATTTTTATTTAGAAGTGTGCACCACACAAATATTTTGTATGATTGAGTAATCTTTAGAACTCACTAAAATATTTGGCGAAAATAAACTGTTTAAAGTAGTTAAATTCAAGAAGTGGCTTCTTGAATTAGGCTTGATTTTATTTTAAAACTGGTAGTTACTTCATTTAGAATGTAATCAGTAACAAGTGACGGTGAACAAAATGAATATTAATCGTCACTTGTTCCTGGTTAATTACTTTTATTTGCGCTGACGTTTGAAGGCCAAACGTCGCATTAAATTACTGCGAAGCCAGTATACAGTAGCAGAGCACTAATTTTAAGTAAAAAAAACAATAATTATTTCAAAATTGTTGTTGTTTATAATTGTTTCCGTTTTACTCAGGTAGACTTTTAAAACCATCATGATTCCGGTGTGAGAGAGAGACGGAGGTATACAGGATAAATAGCATTATCCCTTTTTCACACCGGATTCATGAAGGCAATTACACGTTGTAGGGCTAGTTTCTGACTCAAACGGCATCCGGTCGATATTCGTGACCGCTCCGTTCGAGTCGGGGAATCTGAAAACATACGCCTGATTAAAATCGTAAACAATTATTTACATGATTGTGTCAAAAGTTTAAAAAAAAGTTTTGTTGTTTTCAATAGCACCGAAGGGCAAAGATAACTCGCTATATCGACCCGCGGCGCTTGAGCAAATCCGCAGCCGCCAGCCTCGACGCGGTAAACCTTAGTCCTAGCAAGCACCTTGTTTATGTTCCTGTCTTATGTTATTATGTTGCTCTTATCCTGCCAACTACACGTTATTTTATATACATTGCTAACCGTTAACTATAAACAAATGAACGGCACGTGCAAATGCTTAAGCGCAGAGTAGGTACCGAGACGCCTCGCCGCCCAGACTAGAGACGGCCAGACTAGAGACGGCATTAGCAAAACTTCCTACACAAACCAACCGTATGAGCCTCACTGTTCGCGCATAAGAATTCAGGTCGTCCGCAGTAATGACAACCTCCACAAATGAGGGTTCTGGGATGGCTCCGATCTTCGATGTTTATGAGGCATCTCTCTACAGACCATGACCCTCTCATCTTGCGGCGCATGTCGCCTGTATATTTGAGAACCCCTTTTGGCTGCATCAGCAAATACTGTCGCCGTGGCGGAATACTGGGACAACTAAAAAAATCGAAAACAATTAACACGCAAAGAAGAAGAATTTTGACGATGACTGTCCCCCGATTTCTGAATAAAGAATTTGAAGTGGAATGATGATGAATGATGCAAGAAGTCGAATTCTACTGTAGCCTGAAAACCTGACAATCTTTCTCAAGTACAAATACGGTCGTTACTATAAATACTCAATTTGGGAACCGGCCCTATGACTTCACTTGTGCTCAGCGCACATTACGTGGGCACGGGTATGTTTAGTAATGGCGTCTCTAGCTAGTTGGACCCGGCGCGGCGTTTCCATGCTGTTTCCGTAATGTATGTAAAATGTGGAACGACTTTTGGACTTTGCTTCAATGTTACATATATAGTGACTAGAATGTGTGACACCAGTCGATAATTAAGTCATCGACGGTGTATGTTAGAGTTCTAAGCAGTACTCTTGTATAAACATGTTTGTTTGCTTCAAATAGCTTATTTTCCGAAGAATGTGAAAATGTCAAATGTTATTCGTCAGCCCTGTACCTTTCGTCTTGCGTCTTGTCAAATTGTAGCATGTGCGATATTGTCTAGATATGTACTCTTTAGTCGTATTCGTGTACTGAATGAGGTTATATGTAATCAACTATTCCTGCTTTGAATTACAGCCAACATAATATTTGATACAATGAGGTTGTACTCTTAGGTATTATTATTGCTTGATCAGCATGTCTTACCTCTCATGCGAACATTTCTAAAGCCCCATCCCCTACATATGCATGAATGGTGATGGACTAATTATTATGAACGCTTTGTATCGTTTAATACAAAGACAACTCACTATGCATCTTGGTGATGGGACATGTCTTTAATTGCAATTAGTTTTTATTTTATTTGTCTTTTATGGTAAACAAATATGGTATCTCGAGATTTAGATTTTGAGATGATAGAAATTGTAAGAAAAATAAAAACTAAACCGTGTATCTAACCTGTGTATTATGTTATGTAACTCATGTTATCTTTGTTTTTATTACAAGAGCATACTTAATTCAAAGTGATGCGAAAACTCAGTGAATTTCCTTTGTTTACCAAAAAATACAGTAAATGCATAATACACTGTAGGATTACCTCACACTGATTTATAAACTAATAATAAACCAAAAAATTACAGAAACGCCGACCGCCATCATTCTTCTCAAACCTCCACGAATGTGTCAAAATTATGATACGGTCGTTCAAACAAGACAATAAGGACACGTACTCGTCAGACACCTTAAAACGTGTGGAGTATTTACTGAAGCTCCATGGTATGGAGACCAGAGAGCTGATACACCAGTTCCATTTGGAAAGGTGGCAGGAACAACAGACGATACAGGAACCTAAGATGGGAATGTTGACTGTTAGAGCGCAGTTCATAGAGGATAATTTAAAGATTGAGATTATGAATGCCAGGAATTTGATGCCTACTGATTCTAATGGTAAGCAGTACCTGTTTTGAATTTAAGATAAGTTAATTTATTCGTCACTGGTATCAGGGTAATTTTACACCACTGTGCTAGCCTAGTGTACGAATTTTATGTAACCTACTGGTACTTTTTAACTAAGTAGAACTTGTAACTCAGGGACCAGTACGTGCCTACCGTCGTTTATCCATTTCAATTTGCGTGTCAGCTGGTTATGTCGCATTACAGTATCTCGAATCGATTTTAGCACAAACTAAAATAATTGTACTGTTGGTTGTTTTTAAACTGCTACACAATAAAAGGTAGATTATGTTGGACGCCAAAAGGTTTCTCAGAAAAATATTTATTAATTATTTTATTTAAGTATTTAAGATGAAAGCTCCAGGGTAGCCCGCGAAATTCAAATTTTCTTATGTTTTTTGCAATTTGCAGGTCAGTGTCAGGTTGGATGTTGGTCAATTCAAAAATCAATTAAAATCATCAATACAACTCTCTATGTTATAATTGTTGCCAAATGTCATGATTTCATGAAATACTTACATCTTAAATCAATTCTAGCTGAAAGAGTTGTATTGATGATTTTAATGATTATAATTCTATAAATATATACTTGCTGCGGCCGTGAATCAAATTTTGACTAATATACAACCTGACACTGACCTGCAAATTGCAAAAAACGTAAGAAAATTTGAATTTCGCGGGCTACCCTGGCGCTTCCATCTTAATACATACTTTATTGTACACCAAGATCCATTAAACTTATAACTAAAACACATACAATGGGCGGCCTTATCGCACTCCGCGATCTCATCTAAGCAATTTGGAATGGACAGTAATTACCTGGAGAAATGAAAAGGGGCCGTCATTGCTGTGACAAAACCAGAATAAATATAATATATTTAAATTATTAATATATACATAAAGTACTGTCGTTACCTGTAACTGTTATAAGAACGTGTTTTAGCATTCCTTAAAAAAGTCCATTATAATAATTCCAGGTCTATGTGATTCGTACGTCCGAGTGGCTCTGCTGCCTGAGGATTCGTTTGTCAACGTGCAGAAGCCGAAGACGCAGACACATAACAAGAACCTGTTCCCGCTCTATGATGAAATGTTCCTTATGTAAGTACTGAACTAATGAATTTGTTTGCGCCATCGGATTATTGTACTGCAAACCGTCATTTACACTGCATCATCCATTCTTATAATGTTTTATTTTTTTAATTTATAGAGGCAATTTTAGGTTCGCGTTTGACCATTATATAACCTGATGGTAGTGGTTCCAAACTTCCATTAGTTATTGAGTATATTCGGGTATAAAATCAGGGTTCAGAATTATAACTTCAAACGAACCAGCTATTTGTATGTACCTATCTACAGCTAAATATCGAATCTCGTGACTGATATGGTTCATTGTTGATATTTTGGTCACCACTGATATTGATTTGACTTTCAGAAACAATTAACTGATTCAAAATTCAAAGCATTTATTTGAAATAAATCATTTACAGGCACTTTTTAATTGTCAATAAGTCGGTCAGTCAGAAAGATGAAGCTAATTGCACATTCCAAGGCGTAGGAAGAACGTGCAAGAAACTCCATGAACACTCTTTTAAACCATGTTATGTATAACAAAAAATCCTGGTTACATAATATGTCTTGTTGCTTCCATTATATGAGAAGAAGGTTAAAACAACAATTCAAAAACAAACAAAAAAAAAAGATTAAAATAAGCAACACTTTACTTCACTTTTGTTAATAGTTCTGACGGAGGTACAACCATTTCGTTTCAAATGCGGACTGCTGAACCCGATCTACCTATATACCGATGTACCTATGAAAATGAATGATCTTCCGAAGCTAAAGTAGATCATAGTAGTGACATTGACGTATAAAATACCGATACAGCTAACACTGGATTAAGTTCATGGATCGAAATAGAGTATAGATGCCGTAGGCCAAATAATGCACATTATTTGGCAGCGTGCCGCGTTGTTTATTTTCTCAGAACTGTAATTCTTTAAATAAGTTTTTTAGTATTTGGTTATTTCTGTCGAATGCTATTTCTTGCAGTGTCAGGGCAAAGTAGAGGACGTTGCCCTGACACACAAATAAATATTAAATTATGTCATTTTTTTTCGTTTGATCACACATAAAAGTAAATGTCCCTAATGAAATGAAATTAACATCATCCATATCTTAGGCCTGGAAAAACTATCAGCTGTAAGCTACACAAATAAACATTAATTGTGCCGTACCTACCCACAGTGTGGAATCTCATCGCTCTACCACATCACCCATCAAGTCATCGACGTATCTCTCTCGTTTATACATACATACTTAATAAACGTTTAGGACGGTACGTACAGGAAATAATTCACGCATATCTTTATCTTCCAGCCCTCTATCTCCAGAGCAGCGGCGCCTCCCGGACGGGTTGATCCACCTGTTGATAAAGGACAAGGACATGTTCAGCGTCAGCAACACGTTCGTGGGCGAGGCCTACCTGCACTTCAGCGAGGTGCCCGACACGCCGGCGCCCATCTCCAGCCTGCCGCAGCAGCTGCTGCCGCTCTCCAGGCCCACGAGCATAGGTCAGTACCTATTACAGTCAACGTTATAATTTCAGCCGAAAGACTTCCACTACTGGGCATCGACCTTCCCCAAGCGTTGCCACATCGACCGGTCCGGTGCAACTACAAAAATCTATTACCTAAATAGAAAGCCGTTTGACGTACCGCCGCCGCCGTGGCTACATTTCATAGTGTTAAAAAACAGATTTAAAAAACTGAAAACTTTGAATTGAATTTTAAAATTTATTTTCTTATTTTATGAACTAAAACTAACATTTTTCGACTGCTTTTTGCATAAGCTATCTCAATAATATATTTTTGGATTTTTTCTCATAAAGATGTACACACCGAATAAATGTGACCACATCCTTGCAAATTTTTTTTTAAAATTTAAAGGGTATTTGACTAATTTTTTAAATTATTTGTATCAAAAAGTATTGTAATCCAAAATAGAAAGATTTTTTTAAATCCGTTCAAAGTTAGAAACCTTTCAAATCTGAGGGAAGGGGAAACTGTCAAGTAACAGAAAAAGGATGCACACACTGACGTATGACGTCACGGCCAGTAGGTTACGCGCGAACAAAAGAGATAGCGAGATGTCCCCATCTTATATCAATGTTTGAAATGCTAATTGCTGCTTCATTTTATTATTTAAATGCTGGCTTCAGAAAAATATTTATTTTGAGTGGTATTTTTTTTTTGGTGGTGGTGGTTTTTTTTTGTTTTTGTGGATTCATGACGTACGTAGTCGAATAGTGGCGACATCTTTGTTTAGACGTAGTTCATAGGGGGCCGTATATGTGTCACTCCAAATTATTACTATGTATTTGGTGCTAAGATTTAATTGAGTTCACGATAGATTTTTTTATCCTTTAGGTTGTTCAAGTTCAATATGATACCCATGGGTAACAATGTACACATAAACTTACCTCCATTTTTTATTATTTTTAACGCTAGCAAAATTTGTTACAGACGGCGAGGCTATCAAAGCGCTAGAAACCCGTCAAGGAGATAGACAAGCTCGGGACTTCATCAAGAAACAGAGAGCTAAGTTCCCTGGCACCAAGCAGTTCTTCTCACTCGGTTGAGAATGAATAATACTTCCTAATAGGATTATCCTTAGGGTTAAATAGAGGATGCAAATATCTGAGTTGTAAATAGCACGGGCTGTCTATGGTCGATGTGTTCAACTGATCGCTGTGATTTGTAACGAAATTTTGTACTGAGAATATGAGTTGAAGACAGGTTTAAATTAATTAGCAAGTTACAAGTTAGTTTTGTTTATTGCGACTTATTAAATCATAACCTTACCTACTTAGCTTATATAGTTCATGATTCACGGCTGTTAGCATAATTCTGCATACTGTATGCACACTGCGAAATGTGTGAAATCATCGATATTTATACAGCCTTGTTATGTAGTAGTTTAGATACCAACAGTAAAGTATGTCAATAATGCTTGTTATGTACAACTCAGATATATTCCGAGACTGTATATAAATTGCTTGCTTTTATAACGCACATTAGAAGTCCTAGGCCGTGTATGAAGCTCTTGTACTAAAATCCGGGATCTGAAGACTGATCAACACAAAAAAAAAAATACATATAAGCGTTGTTAAACTCATGTTAACTTCTGTGCTTGGCTAACCGAAATAACAAAAGGCTATCAATTTACTTGATGTGAGATTTGAATTTTGATTTTCAGAATCGGGGTGAATAGAAATAATATATTTAAAATCTAAATTAGTCTGAAAATATTTCTGGTTTTATTCCTAAAACTATGGAAAGAATTGTACTGTGTGGTTCCACAGATGTGTATTTCGAATGTTAGCATAATACTCCTATTTTTGCGGCAAATCTGTAACAATGGTATGAGCGTGTATAGTTAAACCTGCCATTATATTATATTTTAGTACGTACTTTTATAATATATGTATGTATGGTAAATGTAAAGTATTATACATTTTTTATGCATTGATAAATATCGTTTTTAATAAGAGAGCTTGAAACGTTGGTCGCTCCATTTAATAGCCGAAGAAATGTGATGTTGTGTATGGAGGCTATTAAAGGTTGTCTACTATAAGTTGACCTTTTCCATATTTTTTTTTGTTTAAAATGGTGAACAGTAAAATAAACTTTTTCGTCAATTTATGGTAGACAATCTAAAGTACATCATGTGTATAGAAAATATTTTTATAAATATTGTGTATCTATACATTGGATTAGGTATGTTGTGAAAACGAAACGCGTTTTAATTAAAAGCAATAAAAATGCATTGCAGTTAAAACCACGTTTTAATTTTGATTGACTTCACGTGTGTTTACTGCTTGAATTTATAAGAGCAATAAATTGCATTGTGTATATCGAGTGCTAGGTATTAAAACAACATAAAAAAAATTGTGAGCCTAGTCTACAAAAAAAAGTGACATCAAAATTAAATTGTGTGGTACACAGAATCGTGACACTTTAATAGCGCGTGGGTCAGTGTGTGTAGCCCTTAATGTTCGTGAGTCACGGAATTTGAATCTCGAGGGTTACGGCACCACGTAGAGACAATAAATTATCATTATCATTCATTTTCCTGGTGGTAGACATTCCTCTACCATTACCATTACTTAGATCTCATCTCATCAACATCATGTAGGTATCTTAGTTTTTATACGTCAAAAATAATTTATTGTTTCTACAGATTATGTAAAATTGTTTCGAATGCACAATTTGATTATAACTTAGGCCATATGTATGAATAATGTTGAAGTTTGGCACTTAATTACGCTAGATTCTAATTAGTTGTGCATATAACTATTCAGAATCTCTTAATTATTTCGTTCTACTTTGAGCACAATGACCTAAGTTTACGTACATTTGAAAACCAATAATAATTATTTTATAGATGAACAGTGTTACATAGATACGAATGAACTATTGTTGGTTATTGTGCATTAAGTAAATACGAGTGATTTTTTTTTTTAATTTGTAGTGAATCGTGTACATCTGAAGTGTGTATAGGTACTTTTGATACTGTTGAATAATATTGTATACAAGTATATAGGTGTGTAGAACTTTTGTAGACGTTGTTTCTGTGATATAGAGAAGTGCCTTATTTTTTAATTGAGTCTATATCTATTCATCTTAAATCGTACCTATATTTGATTAGGGGCATGTAATGGTGCAACCCATTTCGTTTTAACTGAGGTCTTGAGATATTTATTTATTTTTATTATTGCTGAGTTTGAGGCGTATTATAAAGAACTATTCCTGTATGTCTGTTTATTTATTTTCAAATAAAATTATCAATTGTTTAAAAATTAATTAACTATAACTTTTTATTTTAATCCATCCAACGCCCGACGTACCAATTTTATTTACTTTTTGTTTTGTTAGCCTGCATTGTGTCCAATTGTGTCCCACTACAAGGCCTCTCCTTTCTCCTTGAACCTCTCTGTCTTGAGCGATTTCTGGCCAAGTTCTCCCCACAAACACAATTTATTTACTAGTCCTAAATATATTACCAAATTCGACTTATAAACTTTTTCATAAACCCAGTAGATAGCACGGAGGCCCGTAATTGCCTTGTAATATCTACTTAAAAGTTGTGTAAACGTGAGCGAAGCACTAAACTCGTAAGTATGATAAAGCAAAGCTGGAATGTATGGCTAATGCGAGTTGTTTATGGCAAATTAATTACACAAGACACCAAGTACTCTCTGCTTTCAAAGGTACGGTGTTATTGCTTCATGCATATAAAGTAATAACTGCTACAATCTCTGTGTACTATTTCACTGGAGTCCATGGCAACGCACGGCACGGGAATTTAAAACTATCCCCGCTTATTCATCTTCTTTTCGTGTACCAATATGTAGCCACTTGGATAGCTTTATCATTGCTTCGTTGAAATCCTGACTCAAATCCAAAATAACCCCGCTTAAAAATATTAGGTATCGAAAACAAAAAAAAAAGGGGTCAGCGAAGTCACAATGGATGAGTTGTGTGAAAGATGTGGCTATATCGAGATGTATAAAGAGATGATGGCGAACAGAGATGTGAGGAAGAAGAAGACTATAGCGGTAGGTATGGTATAGAAAATCGTCCTTACACTTCTGTGGTGAGCTGCTAGGAAACTATTGGTGACAGCCTGTCAAGGGGAGGCTTCACTGGTCTTGTAATTATAATATTTGATGGTCAATAAAATAAACAACAAAGTTTAAGGAAGGCATTAATTGCACCTGACCCACGCCGACTATAAGCCATGTCGAGTTACTCCAAATAAATAAAAATAAGGGCAAGAGAATTATGAATTATATATGTTGTACGCAACTGTATTCGGCGTTGGCCTTCTTCATCTCCTGACTATATGGTTTAGCCAAGGCATTGGTGTAAATAACCTGGCGTGAACTTACGGATACGGATAAATTAGTCTCAAAATGATTAAGTAGGAGTTTTATGCTTGTCAATCTGCCAGACACGAGATAAATGCTTTATATATTTGTACACATCTACCTATAGGATACACCAGTCCATTACTACAAGACCATCAGAATACTTTACCTTCGTCATTTAAATCTGTAAACGTGTCATTCAAAATTAAAATCAAATTAATTAAAATGTCACGTAACAAAGGGCCAATCGGTCGTGACGGGCGGAGATGGAAACGCGGCCTCAAATGAAACATCTCGGCGGACGGCGGCGGCGCCTTTCATGTTCCTCCCCTCGCTTTGATCGCGCCGCGCCGACAATCCGCTCGACTACTTATCGGTTCAGATTTATTGTGATTCGGAGGCTGTGGACCACGGGGAGTCGCGCGCCGCTACCCGCCCGCTACCGTCTACTCGCCCATTCGTACTTCGCTTACAATGCTTATTCATGTGGGTAATATCATAAACAAAAGTGTTGCTATTGTTTATATTCCACTCGCAACTTGCTATAAATCCGCTGTTGTCGATAATTTTTAATTGCTTCCGCGTCCATATGTCTGCAATTTTATTAGCGCTCATGAAAAGGGTAGGTAATTTTAATTTAATCGTTTGGTAGCTTTGAAGCTATTTCTTCAAAAACCACGTAGATATGTTCTTTATGAGCTCTACGAAACTCAGTAAGTAATATTAAAACGAAGTAGCTTCAAATTGTACTGATTTTCGGTATAGGTTTGTTAATGCTCCACAGGACCAGGAATTACCTATTTATTAAGTAAGAAATCATACTACGATCATCAATTTGTCAAGGCTGCAATCTGGTTCAATAGGATAATTACAGCAACGAAGATAATGATAACAGTGTTATCAACCGTCAGAGCCACGTGTGGCGGTTTATGATGAAGATAAGTACGAGTTCAATAATGACTAGGAACGTATTGCCTATTTATGTAGATTATACAGCATGTAACAAAAACCCTGTCCGATCCAATAAAGGCGTATTCCTGGTTTAACATACGTTCTAGAAAAAAAAAAATGTAGGTAACTCCTAAAAACCAAAAGTTATAGATTTTTTATTTTTATAAAATATGCGAAATTTGACACTAAATATGGCAAATTTTCATAAGTTGACAACACTGCAACGGCCGGCGAAATCTTTTCATTTTTACCTATTTTTATTTCAAACGATACCGCCCTGCACTAGTCGCGCTGTAGGCACTTAGACATAAAACTGTAGGTGAACTTTGCCGAGCGCTCAGTGTTCCCTTTGATAAGGTTTTCTTTTTTTTTTTAATTTTTTATTTTCATTGGTGAAAAATAATAATCTCGTATCCATTAAATGATTACGTATATGGGTACGCAGTACGATACCAAATAATACCCTTCAGGATCGGACAGGGTTTTTGTTACATGCTGTATAGCTGAGCATCTTCCTCATAGGTTCTACGTACTTATCGAGCCTTTTCAGGAGCGCTTATGATGTTCTTCCTGAAAAGGTTCGAAATGAACTGGAACTTATTGGTTGATGAACAACTAATAAAAAAGAAATACTTACACTATTAGTTATAGGTTTCAAAATCGATGCCTAGTCTCCAATGTCAGGAATATGAGACCTTTTCTTTACCTAGAAGCATTCGCAACTGTTCCTTCCCTGCCTGAGTGCCCAAGGGTGCGGTAATTCATTTTCAGAATTTATCC
Organism: Polia nebulosa; assembly: GCA_951329385.1. NCBI lineage: Eukaryota > Metazoa > Arthropoda > Insecta > Lepidoptera > Noctuidae > Polia > Polia nebulosa. The sequence continues at coordinate 15,308,239 of OX589604.1, forward strand.
GCTACCCCTAGGCATGCGTAGTTTGCAAGCGTAGCAAACTACGCTGACGCCGCTAGGGAACAACGCTGACGCCGCTAGGGAACAACGCTGACGCCGCTAGGGAACAACGCTGACGCCGCTAGGGACAACGCTGACGCCGCTAGGGAATTACGCTGACGCCGCTAGGGAACTACGCTGACGTTGCTAGGGAGCTGACGCCGCCAGGGAAAAATTGCCCTACTACGATTCACTTACATATTTAGTCGTATCTCGATATCAACACGAAGTTTGTGCTTAGACGATGTTTCTTTAACACGACTTGCTTCCGTAACACGTTGTCACATTAGGCGTTAATAGGATTAAATCCGGTTTAGGACACCTCATTCGAATTGCCTTGTATATACCTACCTATTTTAAGTTATCAATATTATGGGTGTACCTACAATGTGAAGAAAATCGTAAAAACTGTTACGATCCTAAAAAAACCTCTCACAAAAGTACCTAGTTAAAAACTATAATACAGCAATATATCTGTCACTGTAATCCCGGAAAGAGATTCCCGGAGGCGCAGACACTGAGATGTAGGTAACCGTTGACCCCTGACACAGTTCACCTACGATTATAGCTAAGTAATTTATTTTGTGGTCACTCGACGATTATCCTAACGCGATGGGCGGCAGGCGGCAAGTCTTTTACTGAGCACAGCTTCAATCCGACCCGGGGATCAAACTCAAGATTTCACAGCGATAAAAGAAATACATCGCAATGTATTGCTCAATGCGATTCCGTCGCGAAGTGTACCGATCTTCGGCGTCACTGAGAATGAGTACCTACCACATTTTTTTCTTCCATCAGTGCAAACCCCGGTAGCGACCGGTGGCTACCGTAAAAAGTTCACCATTATTACTATGTTCGCGAGGTGACTAGCGGTTTATTACTCCTCGATGCTACTTGTACCGATTGTACGTATGACAAGCAGGCAACCTACGTGTAACTAGTCTCGTTCGTCTATTTATCTAAAGTCTGATGTACAAAACTTAGTTATTTATAACTTGGATCGCGAACTTCTAAGAGTTTATATCTGGAACATAAAACGAGCTAAATGTGACTGATGTTGTTGTATTATAAAATTAATGTGCCGCAATTTACCGCTTGCGAGAGCCCGATATTTTGCCAAAACATACTTGAAGTGTGTTTTCACGATAGAGAAACAATAACAAATTATTGTAACAACCTGAAATACAGACTAAAATATTTAGGTAGTTTATAAACACTCCTTTTGCTTAGAGAAATAACATGCTAAATATATTTGGCGTTAAGTCATAGATCAGAGTTTCAGAGTTGCTTTAAATTGATAGCAAGTTTTAGAAACAAGATCTTAAACTATAAAAGGTTTTTATAATCTAATAACAAGAGTAGGTATATTAGCTTGGTGTGTAGTCGAATTATGACTATCCATAAAGTCAAAATTTGATTATATTAAACGCTAAATGAAGCTCTAATCTCGATTAAACGCATAAACTCAGTTTAGTTTAACTAATCGCGGTTAGTTTCATTGGTGAAATCGGCCCTTAGTACCTAAGTCTGACTCACTACCTTATAATATATTATATAATTCCATGTCTATAGAGCTTGTGCACATACAAGAGGAAAAGACTTGTTTAGTTTAAATTCAGATTATTCTGTTTAACATCTGTAGTCTCACCAATGTAAAATCTATATAAATAGTAGACCATAAAGTACCAGTAGCAGCTGAAACACTGAAGTTATTCTTCTAAGTTTTCAGTTCATCGGCAAATGAACTCACTATCTACGTGTAGTTAGTGGAATATAAAGCAGTTAGCTCGTGTCCTCTCACGAAACAAAGTTTTATCATCATCCGCCACTTCGGAGCGGTGAGATTGAGTAGCAAAGTACACATCTCTGTGGTTAATATATTCTTACTTACTTATCTTTGCTCGTGTTGAAGTTAGCCGAGTGATCCCTATTTAAGAGAGTCTTTCCACCTACTTATACGTCGTGATAGCTGAAAGTTAATTAAGTTGAACGAGGCTATCACTAACTTGTCCATTATTATGATACTGTCTGATTCCTTTCAGACTTACCTAGCTGGTGCTTTTTTTTTTTGTGGGGTGGGAAACCATGCAATGACTTCTCCCGCTCTGGGTGGAGCGGGAGGGCGTGTCAGACTCTTACTGACTAAAACCCACCCCTGTTCCTGCCCTTAATGTCCGGGGGTGAGGTAACTCTCACCTAGCTGGGTAGCTCTACATTGGTAGAGCCACCTAGCTGGTGTGGCTTTAACAATATAATAAAAGCGCAGTCTCTGATTCTATATCTTCACGGGAACTATATCAAATAAGTAGATACAACGGAACGGTTAGTGTACTGAATCGTGTTTTCATGAAAAATAAAGATTCTTTACAATTTACAATGCGGTATTTGGAAGCCTAAGGTAAACCTAAACTATTATAGTTCTGAATATACCAATAAATACAAACCCACCCACCTACCCTTGCACCCTTCGTCCACCCTTGGTTGACTGGTAGAGAATGAAGTTGCATGAAGTTTTAAAAATTAAATACTGAAATTAATATTAGGTACCTATCTCCTACAAAAAGAAACCGAACAGTTACTTCACAAAGTATCTTCATTATCATGGATATATAGCTTCCGTTGCATTACCAGCTGCAGTTTCTTAATTCAAAGTAGATTCAAGTGGCTCGGAAAAATACTACAATAATATTTTCATTTATTTTTGTGCTTTTCCTTTATGATGCAGCTCTAATAGTTGTGTCCTTGTGCTGAAGAGCTGTTGACCGGCGTTCAACAACTTCTTATTATTGGCATCGTTAGCAGATTTGCATTTCCTGTTCTTAAGAGATTTCTCTACCTTCCTACCTACGCGTGGAAGACTTGTAGCGCAATATTGCAAATTATTTTTACTCAGGGATATTTTCCTTCCAATGATAAGGTTATTGTTCCTTCCTTATTGTGTTGAATGATTGATTTGACCAATTTTCTTTCTTATGTATCTTTTGGTTTCTATCGTGAAAATGTGTGGCTTGACACGCAACTATATATCAAGATATTATAGCCTTGCAGTTGTTGCAGCGATCCAAGTGAGTAAATTTTTTTGAAACAGTCACGGACTCTTGTTAGACAAATGGTTTGTTGCTGTGTTGTGATGTTACCTTTGAACCGTCTATGACGAATAAATTTTTGCCTTTGTGTTTTTATCCAATATGTCCATTGAATCTGTCCATAACATAGCATATCGTTATGGTAGAGATTAGAGAGTTACTGGTGACAGAATACAGGAAGTGGAAGAAGTTTTATAATACTAGGTACTTACTTTTGCATAGGTAAATGGAGACAAGAGAAGCTTTACATAAAGCTTCACATTTTGTAAAACATCTTTTATTGCTTAATGCTTATAATGATTAAATAATAAGCAATATAAAGAGAACGCGGAACGAAAAAATATTATGTTCATTGTTATGGAAAATGGGCTGTATAATGGTCTTTTATATTAAAAGCTCTTTTAAAGAGGCCGTCCCACTAAGTCTTTAATGGGATTGAATAATAAGCTATAAAGATTTTGAATGGTCTAACTAAATGGTTTATTCTTTCCGCCCTGTTTGTGAGCGGTAGCGACCAGCGCGTATTCATTAGACGCCCGATCTACCTACTATCAGGGATAGCTAGATTGTTGTATTGGGAGTCGATGAAATAAGCTTAAATGGGTTCGGCTCGTATATCAGAGTCGGCATCATAAAGGTGGGTACCAACTGTCAAATGGCTCATTGTGGCGGCATGGCTTTATGATGGCATTTTTACAGGCAGGTACACGCTTTGAACGTCTGCCATGCCGCCCGCCAATTATATTCTACTTAACTCGGTGTCTACGTCCAGTTTTATACACTTCGGACAATTTGCTTTGAAATAACACCTGCGGCCCATACATATGTCAAATCATACGATAAAATCTTTATTGACTTCGAAACTCAGTTTTTAACGTTATAAGAAATTATTTTACGACTCCTTGTTAAAAAGTGATCGTAAAATTTTAAGAGATTTCTAAATCATTGTCACTCTACAAAAAAACTCTTTAAGTTGCATTAAACGAAAGTTAGCTTGAAAATAATTGTTAATAAGGTGGTTTGAATATAATCTTTTAAATTACAAAATTGGTAAGTCGAGAATTTAACTCATAGATTATAAGTACGGTTACATTGTTCACACGTCATTAAAGATTTAAAGTTTCAACCTGAGATAGGGCCGTAATAGTAACTTACACAGACTATGTTATTTTATAGTCTTTGTGAGAGAGAACAGGCTGAAAACTTATTTCTAGCCTAAACTTATTTCACGTTTCTCTTATTTCTATGAGGAAAGAGGGTCCCGTATAAAAGCTCTGTCTGATCCGAAGAGGTACCTAATCGAGTCAGCCGCGTTTTTACGTTCGCCAAGTAGACAATCTTAGCAATAAAAATATTTGTTCGATGGCAATGAAGCGTAGCTTTGGCATGGATATTTGTATAGTTTGATCACCAAACTATGGCCTCTGTTTTGTTTTGTTTGTACTAAATCCGCAGTTTGCCGGTGACGATAGCTCTAATGAGGCGACTTTTCAGTTTCAGCGGTGCTTTGTTCGGTAACTTCGAGTTTTGCACATTTTCCACTCAAGTATTCTGCTTTGTTTTTTCATAATGACCGTCGTCGTTTTATTAGCACTTCATTTACAGTTTTTGCAGTGCTGAAGAGTCCATGTTATACTTATCAATTCGAGTATAGCTAAATATATGTAAAAATTGTCCATCACCCAGTTGTACTTCCTTACTTACTTACTTACTGTTCCTTTCTGGTTAATTTCGTTGCGGAATCCACGACATCATCTGATGTTCGCCACTGTTAATTCTGGATTTGAGCTGCAGTGGTCGGTGATAGTGTGGTGGGCTTGCCCCAAAAAACTTCTTCTTATTTGTAATCACTATCCTCCTCTCTGTACCATTACCGGAAAGATGGAAGAAAAATAACCCAGCGGAGGTAGCCTTATACGATGAACTGACATGGACAGATAATAAGATCTCTGGCGTACTACAAAAGACCAAAGATCGGATATACAAGTGAAGGGATATCGCCAAAAAGTTTAAGTCGGGCACATCACGATGCTCAGCAAAGAGAAAACTACTAAAGTAGGAGTATCTTTCTCCCCTATCCAAAGTGGTTAGAGTTCGGAAGCATAATATCTTCTTCTTCCATACACAATTACAGAGGTAGGTACTATTTTCTTCTCAGCGTTCACCTTTCGCATTATTTGGCGATCTCTAGCCTTCTTATGTAGGTACATATTCATTATTACTTTAACATCTCAGTTTTTGTATATTTTGTAAACCAACATTCTGAGCGACACTAGACCCCACTAGCACCAGCAATGTTTCATTGATGTTTCCCTTATACTTGAATTCTCCTGGACTTCATATTCGGGCGTCACCAATGTCTGCGAACTGCCATTTTATAACCCTGTGTTGTTCATTTTATCCTTCATCGTTTTGGTCTACTTCTTCGCAGTTTTAAATTATTGAGAACCGGGATAACATTTAGGGCGATCCCCAAGAGGCTTGTCATCCAGCGCTATGACTCCAAAACCTGGAACACTTCCGAAATCCTAGATATATTCTTGGTTCTGTGGGTAAGTTGGTAATAAAGCATTTATCTGCGTCTTCAGACCATTTCTCTCATCTGCATCTGCAAGACTAAAAAAAAAAAAAATCTGCCTTGAAACTCAGATCTACAACAATGCAAGATTGGTTTGTAAACAAAAGCCACGACATGGCAAAATCGTCCTTTATGCTCATCCTCAGAGCATTAGTATCCATTATTAACAGGTTCTTCTTCCTGTTGTTATTGGGTGCTATACCACCTCTTGATAAATAAATATTTGTCGGTAGTTTTGGCATTACTCTACCTGTGAGTCCGCCCGTTTCACAAAACTTGTAAAATTTAATAAGGTGTAAAATTATGCCTAAAAAGAGGATAATATGGCTAATCTGTGAAGAAGGAGGCGGTGTGCGCGGCGCAGGCCGGAGGGCGGTCGTTTTGTTCGGAGTCGATGCCGTTGACAGGTGGAGGGTGCGCAGGGCCTGCGGGGAGTGGGGGGCGGCGCCCGCGCAGCTCGCGTGGCCCTCTCGCCTGAGTCACGCGCGCCTCGTAATGCTTGCATAATAATAATGACGGATGCCGATCGCGCGGCGGCTCCTTTGATCTGCGGCGCGTTTGATCTCGCCGCCGGAGCCGGTCCGCGCCCCTGCCGCACAAACGAGCCGCCCGCTCGCCTACTCGGTCGGGCGGCGAGCGCTGGCCCTTCGCCCTCGCTCTAAATAGAGGCTTTATTTTGTAAACAGCGGGAGCGCTACCGTGCGCCGCCGCCGCGTCGTGCCGCAGTGGTGCGCCTGCGCCCGCCAGTATGGGGTGTGCTTCGGCCCGCTGCCTGCGCCTGACCCGCGAGCGATGACGCGCCGCCGCGGCCCGCTCAGCCGCCACCACCACTGGATTGTTTGGACACTCTGTGTACGCATTGCTTTATTATTTTGTGACATGTGTTTTCACGCCGGTCTCAGATAACAGTGAGAGTAAACAGTGAAGATCTCTAATGATGCGGAAGTTTACATGTTTGTGCTCTCTGACTTAAGCCTATTGGAATCAATATTACGATGAGAGTTTATAATGTATATTTAGTTGGATGTGTTTTTGTGAAAAGTTAGTTATTTTTTGCTGCAAAATTTTAAAAAGTAGAGATTACATATTTAGTCTTGGAAAAGCAGCATGTTTTATTGATAAGAACTAAATGTTTTCATAAATATTAAGTATTTTATCACTTTGAGATTTTTTCACCACACTGTTTTCAGATAGTTTTTCCAGAAAATTAATATTACCTAGTTCAGATGGTGTACGAGTATATTACAAGACACTTATCTGTTCCGTGTCATTAGCAGTCGATTCCTACTTTCAAGTTTTTGTTTTTCGCCACGTTTCCATAGAATATAAAACACACGATGCTGCTTCATAAATTCTTCCAAGAAGACGTTATCTTTATTAACATCGGTGTAGTCTTATTAGTCGTTTTGTTTAGAATATTGTCAAAAGAGAGTTTTCAAGATAAAAACTTTCTGTTAATAATTTGATAGTTAGGTACTACTCTCAGCAGCTAACTGTTCAATGTTCTTTGGACACTTTGGAGTGCTCTTACGGCGCTAAATCTATGATCTCGATTGGTGTTCTCTTTTTCATTCAGTGCTTTCATCTCGTCTAGTCATCTCGAACTGGTTCGAGTCCCTTCATCGAATTCTGTTTGCTATGCAGCTTGCAGTGGTTTGATTCGTAGCTTTTGCTAAACAAATCAACTCATGTATTAAACATATGATATTAAAAATAGGTCAGACCTACGAAATTGTCGTTTTAAAAAATGGATCACTTTGAGCTGCAAAAAATTTCGGATCGACTTGGAATTTGAAGTTCAAATTAACTAAGTATTTTATGTACCTACATGTTATTCTATTAAGGTTATTCCTTTTTCGAAATTAGTTATTCGTTTGTTTTTTGAGTTTAGTCGTATTAACGTTATATTACTATATTTAAAACCATTTTTGTATGAAAATTAAGAAAAACCCGTGTTTTTAGGGTTCCGTACCCGAAGGGTCCAACAATTTTGTTCCCAAGAATTTTTTAACTTCCCATTGATTTATGAACTTGTTTGGAGATTGAACTTTGAAATTCCCTCATTTGGTACGGAACCCTGAATGTGCGAAGTCCGACACGCACTTTGCCGATTTTTTTGGAATATGAGTTCTATCGTGGAAACAATGGGTCCCAAACGGTACGCAATATTAATGACGTATACGGATTTAAAACTGCTAATGAATGAGCTGTGTATTTTTGTTTCAATCGGTTTTGTTTGGGAAATTTTACCTCAAAAATGACCCTTCTTCTCTGAGTAGCTACGAGATAAAATTTCCTAAACGGAAGTTATTAAGGCCCTACTACCGGCCAAGTGGCGCCCTCATTGAATAAAAAATCGTAGCAGAGCATAGAAAATAAATGTTAAAGAATTCAACGTCACGTTTGTTACAAAGAGGATAAAGTATTTTTACGTTGTTAAAACAGGTCTCAGAATGTTTCATATCCAAAGCAGTAGGCAAAAGTGTCAGAAACGGCCGTTTTTGGTACTTTTGCTTACTACTTTGGATACGAAACACTGAGTCATGCTTCTACAACGTAAAAATACCTTATCCTCTTTGTAACAAACGCAACATAGGATTCCTTAATCTTTATTTTCTACGCTTTGCTACGATTTTTTATTCAATGAGGGCGCCACTTGGCGGCTATATACGCCTTAAACATAAAACACACAGCTCGTTCGTTAGAAGGTAGTAGTAGGTATAGGTAGATACGTCATTGATATTGCGTGCCATTTGAAACACATTATTTCCACGTTAGAACTCATTTATTATGAAAAAACACATTTTTTTTTGAGATTTCATCGTTATAAATATGGTAACATTAATTTGGAAAAGGAATTATAATTTATAATTTATCTTTATTTCAGACAATACAGTCCATTAAAAAAAACTATAAAGCAGTATAACAAAATTATAAAGCAGGTGTTAGTAGTACCCAAAAAAATAAAATAAAAAGGTGTTAGTAATTTGTTAGTAAACAAGACAAGTTACACAATAAGTACCTAATTAGCCTATTATCTATTCTTGTGCAGGTGTACCCCCGCCCAGTAAACTATACCTACGCCTTAATTATTAAGTTTATTTTTACTTGTAATTCCTACTTAGTCAATCCGATGTTTTCACAAAAAAATGGCAATTTCATATGTAAAGGTCTTTTATTTTGGTGGGTAGGAAGTCATCCAATGACTTCTCTCGCTCTAGGTCGAGCGGGGAGGGCGAGTCAGACTTTTACTAAAACCCACCCTTGTTTCTTCAGTTGCCTGTGCCAAGGGCCGCGGTAACTTTCTTTCTAATTTTTCTGCGACCCCTGGCAGGCATCGCCCCGTCAGGTACTGCGACAGCTGACATCTCTTTGAGGCGCGCGTGTAACACTACGCGTCTCCATTGAATCTCCCTCACGCGTTCCGCGAAGCAAGCATTACTGCTTCGCAGAAAGAGGTAATAGATTCCTATTCCCTCTCGCTCCGTACCATGGCCTGGACGAGGGCCGGGCGCGAGAGGTCGCTGCCACCGATCGCCTTCACGAGCCGCTCTCCCGTCTTATACGACACAGGAACCTCCCGAAACTGCCGTGTGCGGTGAGGACCTGCGTCAGGCGGAAGATGAGGACGCCGTGGCGCCTCTCCAGCTTTACCTTAAATTGGCGTGCCCAATACCTAATATCTTTATTACGCAATCCATCTTTCGTGGAAGCATTGATCCATAGACGGGTATCGGTGCTAACCTTCGAACCTTTATCAAGGAATACTTCTCTGAACCAGCAGACAGGTTAACTTCGTGATATGTGCTAGTAAATGGTTAAATTATAATAAATTAACGATTTATGCCAGGAAAGATGCTAGTAAATCATGAAGGTAGGTTCTAAATACGTGTTTTAAGTGTATTGTGAAACGCATCTACGTTTATCTACAGAATTCACTGCTGCTTAACACTGGTTTTGACATGAAAAATTGCTCTATTAAAGATACGGGCGTATGTAAACAGCTGCAACATATTTAAATAGGTAGATTTAGCTATTCTTGGGTAAAATCATAAGCCAGAGAAACTAGATCTTCAAGAAATATGAATATTTTGAACAGAATGCGGCCATTTGCACCATAATTTATGTACAAACCTGCAATAATTTGTATTTTATATTGGCAGCTAAACTAGTTATAGAGGAAATTGAGTGTGATAAGAGTGATTAGAATTGATCTAAACACTTATCTGCATTTTCATATTAGTTCGATTATGATTTTTAAAACCTATTTTATTTTGGTCTAACTCTTTGTTGTCAACTCTAGTTTCTAGGTCATAAGGGTTGAGTTTCTTGGTTTGGAACGATTCCATCGTTCCGATCTTTTCTTTATTTTCGATAAATTCGTAATTTGTAGATAACTGAATGGTTTAACTGGACTATTATACTTTGGTTACTTTGTAGTTGGGAATTTGGTACCGACGTTGATTAATATTGTTGTATTAGCATATTGATTTTTTTATCCTGTTTAGTAAAGTTGGTGACCTTAATTCCCACCGCCTCATGAAATTACTTCGATTTGGTTGATTTAACATAGAATTTATTTATAAAGTATGTAGCTAAATACTAAGGATGTATCAAAGGCCATTTAGCAGATGTGGGCATAGGTACTGAGCTTAACCTCAGTTGCAGAGGTTAACGGAGGCGGAAAAAATAAAACTTCCGATTATTCTTTCAATTTATAAACTCAGTTCAAAGTTTCTAACTACGCGAACCTTTTTGTACCTATATACCTTTTCATGTAGACCTTCGCTTGGTAGACCCCCGTTACAATTCTATATCCGCCGTTTTGGAGGCGGGTGTGGAATGTACGAGTTCTTGCGGGAGTTCCGCACTCATGCAGGCAGAGGCGAAGTTTCGTTACAACCCTAGTAGATACCTGTTCGTTATTAGTACGTACTACCACTTCTTGACTTTTATCTACTCGCAAACGACAATAAGTTGCAGTGACTTGTATGACTGGCTAGGTTTAACCCATTTCCTAAATTATTATGTAAACCTACGTGGATGTATTGAATTGTTCCATTCATGGGTTTGTTCGTATCATTCTTTATGCAATTTTATCTAAGTGGTTAGAACTGGTTACCATTGCTACTTCGAGGTTATAGGTCATTTTCGGAAAACTTATTTTGTTTGGGTTTTAAACAGCACAGAGCGTGCGAAGATTACCTATGTTTAACATCAAGAGCAAATCGTTGCTATAATAACATACAGATTTTAATCTTAGGAAGGCTAAATATGTGGACTCCACATTTCATTCATACGGCACATTTCTAGGCGAATTAACTTTATTCATTTACTTAATTAGACTGCCTCAGTAGTCCTGCAGTCGTTGGAGACCATTAGGGGCTGGCTCAGTGAAAGGGTATCGGGTAAGGGTCCCTCGTTTTGTGCTTGTTAAATCGCAATAGGATTACCGCCACCATGGACCTTGTTCTACGTTTTCTCTTTCTTTTTGTTTTCAAACTGGCATATTGCTACCCATTAATTTAATTCGTATTTTATGTGATATGCAGGTGATACTGTGTGGAGCGTGCAAGAGCTCGGCTCCGCCTGACAGCTTGCGCCTGGTGTGGCTCTCCAACACTTCGCTTTCCTGCAACGATGGATCTCCTGCCGGGTATGATCCTCTATCATTTGTTACCTATGCCAGTAATAATATAGTGCGAAGGTGATCGTGGAGTCAACTCCTTGGCAAAGACTTTTACGACAGACCTTGTTAGATCGAAACTGGATAGAATGTTTTTTTTTCACTTAATGTCAATGACCTTGAGTGGTTAGCTTGCGTGTTCTGTGCTGAGCTCACGTAACGCGTCGTACGTCCACCTAGTAATAGGACTCGCCCATCAAGGAGCGCTTGTCCGAAATTAGTCGCATTATTAATTTATTACACATAAAACAGCAGGTATTAAACTAAAAAACGTATACTAAATCATAAATAATTAAATGATCTTTAAAACGGTGAAGATTTTATAAAAATACGCTTTATAGTTTTTGCGTGATTCTAATTTTTTATCCGCGTTAGACATAACTTTACAAATAAATTACACTATGTTATAAAAATATAATTTCAGGTATTCACAGATCAAATTACGACGGAAATTATCTAGAGCATGTAACATATATTTTTTTCAAAAAATTAGACTATTTGTTTATACGTGATGTTCAATTAAAAACCATTAAAAGTCGTATAATTGCGCCCTAAGGGTTCACGTGTTTTCGAACAATTCCCTACAAAATTATTTATTTTAAATTTATATTTATTTTTTATAAATAGCCCTAAGCTTTTAAATGCAATATAGAAAAATAACACTAACATGTCCTAGACAAAAACTCCTAGACAAAAATGGCTAAAAAAAAACCTAGGCAAAAGTAGGTAACATGCAACCCTATTTTGGGTACCTTTATTTTGTCGCCTTTTTAACCGACTTCCAAAAAAGGAGGAGGTTCTATGTTCGACTGTATGTAATTTTTTTTACTTATGTTCACCGATTTCTCTGTCAATATGGAATATGCAAGTAGTATTAAAAAAAAAAAAATTATAAGTATACATTGTATTAGACCATAAAAACAATGTGGTGCACTTGTTTGATTTTTTTATTCATCACATATTTTATAATTAATTATTATAAGTTGTATGTTTTTGATGAAACTAAATGTAAACTAACGTATTGTTCCCAATAATGCCGGTAGAGACGAAAAAATATATGTGTCACAGTAACACATAATTCGTAAAAAGTACCTACTATAAAGTTCACTCAAATTTTAATAGTACCTAATATTGAAATTGGAATTTCTGCTTGACTAAACATAAATATAATTTTATTTGTCTAAACTTGCGTATACATGCAAATTAAGCATGCAGGAGGTCATAATATTAATATTTCGTAGGTACGTACATATGTTTCACTCTTAGGGCGTACAAATTTATAAAATTTACAAAAAAAATATTATACCTAAATTACTAAAGGCATTTTAATCCAAGTACATAATAGTAAACTCAGTGATAAACATTGATAAGTCAGTAAAATAAATACATTCTTTAATGTCACAAAAATTGAGGATTAATATAATAAAAAAAATAAAAAAATCAAATAGTGTCATTAAAAAAGTTATTTTGAACACACTTGCTAGTAAAGTGAGCCTTATTACATCGTTTTTGGGCCTTACACCGAAATATAACATAACCGATCTATAACACACACGTGCGTAATAACATTACACACTAGTGAGTAATATAATATAATCCCTACAAAGTTAAATAATTAGTACCTTACTGCAAGTTCTAGGCGAGTAAACAGAGCATTTTCAATTTAACCGGGTAATATTTTTTTTTTATTAACATCAAAGAGGTTGGGCCGCTAAAAATCCCTAAACATTTTTGGAATAAATTAATGTGTACGTCCTTAAGTCAAATAAACATTTCTTATTATCAAATTATTCATAATTCACAATAATTTGTTTTAAAATTTTTGCATTTTATCACTTAAAATTATAATTTTTAAGTAGGCAGTATTTTCAATCACCTTGCATTTGGCAGTTTTAGAAGAACTTCGGCTACAATGTTGGCTGATTCGGGGCCCGATATATTAACTTTAAAGCGACATGGCGGATGGCGTTCTGCGCAGTGGCTGAATCATACCTAAAAGACTCTATTCATAACAAGGTGAAAATCGGTGACAAAATAACGCAAGCCATTAATTTGAAGCCAAAGCCAAAAAAGTTTACCCCGATCCACAACCATGTGCATCTAATATGGAGCTTGACTTATTTGGTGCCTACCTACTGCTTCCAGTAATTTCTATGATTTGCCTTTGCCGCCGACATTTACACAAGAAGAAAATGAAAGTACTAAAGAAGTGGCAAGCACCAATATAACACAAACTGTGAATTTGTCATCCAAATCAATCCAATATCGCTTTGAATGTTCACCAATTGTTTGAATAATTAAACGTTATAAGCAATACATGTTTGTTTTTTCCTCGCAAATGTGTTGAAAAACTCGTGTGGTCTGCTCATTACAGACTCGGCCGAATTACGCCCTGGCTGTAATCCATAGCCTCGTGTGTAATGAGCAACTTAGCTCACTTGTATGCCGGAGGCTCTACGCGGGGAGCGTGCAGTCCATGGCCCTTTACGGGGCACCGGTGTGGGCGTGTTCCCTGAGGCGGCGTCCAGCTCGCCGGTTGAACGCGTCCCAAAGGGTCATGGCCATTCGGCTCATCCGAGGATACCGCACGGTCTCCTGTGAGGCGGCGAGCTTCCTTGCCGGACTGTCGCCATGGTATCTGGAGACCAGGGTCCTCGCGCTGCTCTGGGAGTGGCGCGAGAAGGCCAAACGCCGGGGCGAAACTCTGCTGCCGCGACACCTCGCGGCTCGGCGGACGGAGCTCTGGCAGGATCTCATGGCGACATGGAGACAGCGACTATCGCAACTCAGCGCTGGGCACGCCACCGTTGCGGCGGCAGTGCCCCCCTTTGAGGAGTGGCTGGAGAGGCGTCACGGCGTCCTCACCTTCTGCCTGACGCAGGTCCTCACTAGACACGGTTGTTTCGGGAGGTTCCTGCATCAAATCAGGCGGGTGGAAATGCCTGGGTGTTACCACTGCGCGGATCGCCCAGAGGACACGGTGGAGCATACGGTGAAGGTCTGCCCCACTAGGGCGGAGCACCGCCGTGTCCTCGTGGATGCGATAGGGGGCGGCGACCTCTCGCGCCCGGCCCTGGTTCAGGCCATGGTACGGAGCGAGAGGGAATGGGAAGCATTCTCCGCCTTTTGAGGGAAGCTCAACGGAGTGCCCCTCACGGCCCCGGCCGCTACCACCGCAGGAGAGGTACTGGGCGTGCAGGGCGTAGGACGTCGCGAGACGATCTCCGGCCACCGTAGACCCGGGCCTGCGGACGGCGAGCATTGGGTGGCTCGCCGTCCGATCAGTACCAGGCCCGTGAGTCGACGGCGCATAGTGTTCCACGCGCGCCTCATAGAGATTAGTGTCAGCTACCACTGAGGGGGCCCATCGTGGCCGGTGCCTGCATGCCTAGGGGTAGCGGATAAATTCTGAAAATGAGTTACCGCACCCTTGGGCACTCAGGCAAGGAAGGAACAGGGGTGGGTTTTAGTCAGTAAGGGTCTGACACGCCCTCCCACTCCACCCAGAGCGGGCGAATTCATTGGATGATTCCCCCCCCCCCCCAAAAAAAAAGCTCACTTGTATCATAATATACTCTTATATATTATAATAATACTTGTCTGTTAGTAAATTTTGAATCCTTTTTTAAACAAATTTACCGGCAATGCTTTATATGACTGTGGTATTTAATTATAGATTTTAGGAGCCATACAGAAAACGCTTTTTTCCATGCAGTCGTACGCGAACACAGTTGATTATTGTCACGTCTGTTACGAGGGAAGGTGTCAGCTAGTTTTAAGTTTATAGTACTGTATTTTATTTATTCATTTATTTATCCTTTATTTCAGGCAACTAAGGCCCAGAAAACACAATACATATATATGTATAAAAACAATTACCTATTACTTAAAACTAATACACCTTTCGGCCAAAACTCTTCCTTGAGGAAGGTCACCAATTGATGAGTCGGAACGCGCACCACGAACGACTTCAAATTGGTGTTATTGCGCGCCTTCAACTTCTGCACCCTCAAGGTCCACCTGGTCTTCAGCCGAATGTACTCTACGATGTCCTCGGTCTTCGTAGAGTGGTGCAATCGGGACACGTACAGCTGCGTCGTCGGGGTACTCCAGGACGTAGCCAGCGATGTCCCACACTGGTTGCGATAACTAGGCTTCCTCTTCTTTCTCTCAACCTTGATGAAGCCGTCCTCATAGCATGTGTGCTCATCGTGATAAAAAAATGTCATGCATATTCTCTATCGTGGACTGATTTTCAAAATTCTTTTCTTTATTCGAAAGAGTATACTTACTCCTTTTTTTTTTGGGGGGTGGGAAATCATCTAATGACATCTCCCGCTCTAGGGTGGGGTGTCAGACTCTTACTGACTAAAACCCACCCCTTTTCCTTCCCTGCCCTGAGTGCCCAGGGGCGAGGTAACTCTGTTTCGAATCTATCCTGAACCCTTGCAGATCCGAGGATACCGCACGGTCTCCCGCGAGGCTGTGAGCCTCCTTGCCGGACTGTCACCGTGGGATCTGGAGGCAAAAATCCTCGCGCACCTGTATGAGTGGCGCGAGGAGGCAAAACGCCGGGGCGAAACTCCGCTGCCGCGACAACCCGCGGCTCTGCGGACAGAGCTCCGGCAGGATCTCATGGTGACATGGAGAGAGCGACTGTCGCAACCCAGCGCTGGGCACGCCACCATCGTGGCGGTAGTGCCCCTCTTTGAGGAGTGGCTGGAGAGGCGCCACGGCGCCCTCACCTTCCGCCTGACGCAGGTCCTCACCGGACATGGCTGTTTGGGAGGTTCCTGTTTCGGATCAAGCGGGAGGTGACCCCCGGGTGTTTCCACTGCGAGGATCGCCCAGAGGACACGGTGGAGCATACGGTGGAGGTTTGCCCCGCTTGGGCAGAGCACCGCCGTGTCCTCGTGGATGCGATAGGCGACAGCGACCTCTCGCGACGTGCCCTGGTACGGAGCGAGAGGGAATGGGAAGCCTCCTTCTGCGAAGCAGTAATGCTCGCGAAGAGGGAGGCGGCATATGTGAGGGAGGCTCAACAACAGCAGAGTCGCCCTCATGTCCTCAGCAGCAGCCGCCGCAGGCGACGCCAGGGGCTTCCGGCGCCGCGAGATGATCTCTGGCCACCGTAGACCCGGGCCTGCGGACGGCGAGTAGTGGGTAAATCGTCGCCTGATCAGCACCAGGCCCGAGAGTCGACGGCGCGTAGTGTTCCACGCGCGTCTGAAAGAGTTGTCAGCAAACACGACGGGGCCCAACGTGGACGTTGCCTGCCCGGGGGTTGAGGATAAATTCGATAGAGTTACCTCGCCCTGGGCATTCAGGGCAGGGAGGAACAGGGGTGGGTTTTAGCCAGTAAGAGTCTGACACACCCTTCTGCACCACCCTAGAGCGGAAGAAGTCATTGGATGATTTCCCACCCCCACAAAAAAAAAAAAACTTGAGAGGTGTCAAGGGACACCCGGATAGAACGAAATTCCTTTTGATTAATTATTTTTTTATTTATAATATTTTTTTTATTATTAACTACGTACACACGCACGCACGTAAGAAGTTATACTTCATCATCTCGTCTCGTCTCGTCTCGTCTCGTCTCGTCTCAGCTCAGCTCAGCTCAGCTCAGCTCAGCTCAGATCAAATGCGAAATAGAAATGAAAATATCTGCCTTGCTTTCTATAAGAGAGAGAAAGACAGACAGAGAAACATGCGACGCCGCACAGCTTACAATAGCTTACTATAGCAAAAAGTGTCGTGACAACTTTTTTCGTAAGAGTTTTTTATTAGATTGTTTTTCCAACACAATCTTTTTGGATGGACAGCCTCATTAGTGTCGTGACAACTTTTCGTAAGAATTTTTTCCGTCTAGCCCCCTTTCACAACGCGCGATAAGGAACTTCGTTCCAAAAAAAAAAACCCCTGGGCAGAAGAGTATAGGTATATTTTTGCGCTCTGAATCAATTTCAACAAAATTTATCAGGAATTTTGTTGAAATTGATTCAGAGCGCAAAAATATGTATACACACTACAAAGATGACATTTCGGTATTCCTCCAATTACATAAGTTCAAATTCCATAATTATTATTATTAGGGTTATTCAATTCGGGCATAACTTTAATACTCGTATTTAGTTATTTATTTGTATTTTGTTTCTTCGTTTTATGACATCGACTTCCTAAATTAAAGTTATTTTAAAAATTTTAGTGTGCATTTTTTGTAAAAAGTTTTTTGCTAACATGGACTACTAAAGCTACTACCAAGATGGTTTAACAAAGTAATGGTTTGAATGATTTCAGGTACTATTTCCGGCGCGGTACGAACAGTGATCACTGGGTGGTGTACCTCGAGGGCGGCGGCTACTGCTGGGACCCGGCGTCGTGCCGCGCGCGCTGGCGGCGCCGGCCCGCGCTCATGTCCTCGACGCGCTGGCCCCGCGCGCGCCGCGCACCCGCGCTGCTGTCTGCCGACCCCGACGCCAACCCGTTGTGGCATGCCTCCAACCACGTGCTGCTACCCTACTGCTCCAGCGACATGTGGGCCGGCACCAGGAACACCCGACATCCCGGTGCCGGATTCGTGTTCGCCGGTCGCCTCATCGTTCGAGCTGTCCTCTCCGATCTGTTTCGCTACGGACTCACTGGTCGGATGCTGCTCGTGGGGTCCAGTGCTGGCGGCGCCGGCGTTATGTTGCATGCTGACGCCGCAAGACGCGCGCTGCGTTCGAAAGGTGTGCGTGTTGCCGCTATCGCCGACTCCGGCTGGTTCCTGGACCGTCCCGCACACACTCGCCGCGCCCCTGCCGCCACAGTTGCCCGACTCGGCCACACTCTGTGGCGCGGCAAGCCCCCGACGTCGTGTGTGCGCGAGCACAGCGCCGAGCCGTGGCTCTGCTACTTTGGCTACCGGCTCTATCCACACATCCGCACGCCGCTATTCATCTTCCAGTACTTATTTGATTCAGCACAGCTGGCTGCAGAGGGCGTGCGCGCTCCTCGGACCAGGTCACAATGGGATGCTGTGCACAAGACGGGTGCAGCATTGTTGTCAAGTTTGGGTCCAGTTCGCACCGCCTTCGCACCAGCATGTCTCGCACACGGAGCGCTCGCGCGTCCGGAATGGCAAGCTATAAACGTGTCGGGCATAACATTGCCGCGCGCCATAGCGTGCTGGGAGCAGCGCCTGGGCGGGGGGCACGCGCGCGTGCGCGGGGGTTGCGCACCGCGCCGCCTGGTGGAGCGCTGCACGTGGCCGCAGTGCAACGGCTCGTGCCCGCGCCTGCGCGACCCGCGCACGGGCGAGGAGGTGGCGCTGGCGGCGCTGCTGCAGAGCTTCGGGCTGGACGTGCGCGGCGCAGCGGCCGCCATGGGGCTGGACGCGCGCGCGCTGTCGCGCATGAGTCGCGCCGAGCTGCTGCCGCTGTTGGCGCCCCACATGTGATGACGTAGTTTTTATGAACTTTTTAAGTGCTGTATGGCACGGTGAATCTACCTCGTTTTTGTTGCACAAGTACAAGTAATATTACGTACCTATAGCTGTTAGATTTTATTTATTGTTCGTCGAACTCAATATATGTATAAGTAAAGGGCTGGAACTCTTCAGTTTTTGTTTTCTTACCATCTAAGAATTAAAACTCAAAGTATCTTTGGCACACCTGTATTTTATATACAAATTAAAAACCGATCCTTTTAAAGGACCGATAGACTAGTTTGGGTCTATTTACAAACAAAATATCTAAAAATATCTCACAACTTGTCCACTGGGCGCTCTAGTTTTGGCAGTGATGAGGCGGAAATTCACGATCGGCAGGTAACTAGATGAATTGATTAGGTAAGTATAGCCGGCGCGGCGGTCCCGAACGGTTCCACCGGCGTGGCAGCCAGGGCGCGCGGCCCAAGCGGCCCGGGGCCCCGGCGCGGCGCCCGACTGACTTCACGTGGAGTCCCCCGCTGCGAAAACGTTTGTGGCGACGTCATAAGCGAGAGGCGCGTTCTTCACTGATAATTATGGATAATTCGATGACATCGCTTCCCAAGAAGAAGTCGGTGGATATAATGTTGGCTCTTGTCCGCCAGCGCGTCGCCAGTCTCCTGCTGACGTTGCGGTTGACGTCGTCGGCGTTCTCTCTGAGGGAGCCGCGTAGGAAGAGGATGTCGAGCACGGTGGGCGTGGTCTGCGCCATCGCGGAGAACAGCGGCGAGCGCGCTGTGGGCTGCGGTGACGACGCGATGGCGCCGTCTAAGTACTGGAACAGCTCCGTCACACTGTTCGTATTGGCCCACAAGTGAGGCAGAATTGGCCACAACCATGAGTTTTCTGCAAATATAACATTTTTACTAGTCAACAAACATAATATTTTTATTATAAACTGTCAAATTAACTTTATTGGTAGGTACCAGGAAACATGCTTTAGCATAATTTAATTATCTGCCAATTAAAATTATAACCTTGTGTAATTTTTTGCGCGAGTAATTAAAATGACAGTGATTCTTTTTTTTCTGTTTTATTATGGAGATAGAGACAACAGGCATTATAAGAACTACTTAGTTTCTGCCAACCAATGAAATAACTTCAACGTGATAGTCATGCTCATGTCATGCTTGAGTTTTTAGTGAGCGTTTATATACGGGCCTTAATTCCCTGCTATCCATGAATCTTCGCTTTGGAAGATATCTTTGATGATGATAAGAAAAGACAATTAAGCGTAGGTACTCACGAGAAACTATAGTGTTATCGACGTAGCTGAATAGCAAACGCTTATTGGCGTTGATCAGGGTCTGCAGTGTGGGCCCCTTGGTCCCGACACCAGTGCCGTACTCATAGGCTGGAGCCAAGTGGGGCCCCAGTTCTCGCTGCATGATCTCTAGGAGGCCCGCATGCACGGCCCGGTGGGGGGCCCCGTCCGGTTGGTAGAATCCGACTGGGAAGTGGTGGGCGTCCAGGAAAACTACCTGTAATCATGAGGAGGGTGAAATTAGATTAGATGTTTTTAGGAGTTTACCGAAATTAGGCTCTGGGTTGTACTACTGAAAAAATTGTTCTAGGAATGAATTGTTGTATTCGTAATTGTTTTCCCTTCATATGTTTAAATCAACGACTGTACCATAAGCTAGATTTTATTTTAAACTAAAATTATCTTACTAAAATAAAATTTGCGACAAAACTTGAAAAGCATAGCTTACCTCGTTGGTGGCATCAAGAAACGCTCTTATTTCTCTGAGAAGCGGAACTAATGGACGGACTCGAATTAAGTTATGATTCAGCCAATATCTGAAAACGTATGAAACATAATTAAAAAAACAAAATTAGTTTAATGTTTTTTTCTTTATTAGACAAGACATGCCCCCTACTTTTATTTGACAGTAAATGAACTGTCTGTAGTAATTGTGCAATAACCTGGTAACCGAAGTAGCCATGCGAGACCATTGATCGCCTGACCGTTCAATGTTTATTTGGCATTTGGATCAAAAGGTTTACGGCCACATTATCTGCATTTACCTACTTATGTTACATCACTTCCAAGCAACCGCATATTTACGTGCTTGGATTGGCATATTAAGGTGCGAACAATGTTTATTGACACTTTCCTATCTCGACTGTGTCACGAATCGAACGACTTGCGAGGTTAAGCAACGTTTCGATGACTCGGTCAAGTGTTGAATGAGTGGCAGTTCTCAACCCATCTAGGCTACTCCGGGCATTGAAGAGCACTTTGGTGGCCGCTCGCGGTTGTATGACATAAATACATGAGGCGACTGTTGCCGACAGACTGAGATCCGAAAATCTGTTAAGTGATCTAAGTAGCTGTAGGATCCGGGTACTATTTACTAATTGGATAGGTCAGAGGTAACAAAGAGATAGCACATTTTTTGCTCGTTAATAAAACAAGAAAACGATTTAGTAAAAACGTAACTAAATCGCAGACTGTTACCTGTCTTCCACATTTTGATAAAAATCATAGTAAGCGATCCTGAAGTCAAAATATCTGATGCCGTGTACGAGCTGACCCCAGATGGAGCGATCCTGACACAGGACGAAACTATCCCGTGACACCGAGCTCACTTCTGTGTTGAATTTCCAGGCTCCTGCGTTATGCGTACCCGCAATCGCTAGATCACCGATTCGCAAGTTGTTTATTTTAGACCTGAAGTTTGAAATACAAAATAATTAGGTACTGTTTTCCTTCATCTAAAATTAGAATATAACAAGCATACTTTGAATAACATTTTACATAACGTGCATTACGGGTAAATGACGCTTTTGATGTAGACGACGTTGCAGAGGCGACATAATTAACTTGGCAAAATGTAGTCGGGCTCGGGATGTATCCTGGTTTTCTATTTTAGATAAAATAAGCATGACTGCGTTAGTGCCCTCAAAGATTTCTGCTACGACATAATGTAATTTAAATGTAAAAGATAATGTTTTTGTAATAAACCAACTCACCCTGCGTCTTCCATCCAAGTGGGTTGTATTTTCAAGCAGTTGTAGGATTGAATTTCACCGACGTTTCCAGATGCCACCCATGGCCATAGACAATGGGGTCCTTTTATACCCACGCCAGCTTCCCAGCCTGCGGGCAGGTTCTCAGGACCAAGGGACATGTTGGTCACCACGTGGCCTTCAACCGACGTCACCGGGAATATTGACAGAGCGCCGTCCCATGACCGTGGTATATCGTCAAATAGTCCAATCTGTGGATAGCAAAACGGTAAAAGTTTTAGTATAGAGATTAAGATAATCTATTGGAGGAATAATAGGTAATGGAAATTTGATAAATTATACCACTCAGCTCAATAACTTTATAACTAACTGTCAATAACAACATGATTGCAACTTTAGGAAATGAAACAAACAGTATACATACTGAATAGGTATATGTACTATTTCAATACAGATAATATTATTTTGATTGTCCATTTCGTTCCCTGGCTAAAACATGATACATGGTCGTTGATTTCCTGCCTGTACATTCACACGCAATTGTATTTGATATGTGGATATGATCATTCATCGGTAGGCGACATGTAAGCGAATACACTTCCACTATTATTATATTTCGTAACGCCTAGTATTTGAAGGAGCAGTGAATGATGCCGTGAATAAAAGTTGATCGTCGCCGGACGGAGTGTCACGTCCGTGTCGTTGTCATACTTTGTTACGTAAAATAGGATTTGTAGAAATAGATTTTGTGTTGGTCTCTATTGTATATAAAATCACTTTTATGGCTCACTTTTGTAATAAAGTTGGACATTATACAGGGGGTTACGGAAATGCGTTGTAATATTTTAGAAACCGCTTCTGCCCATGAACGTTTAAACGTATTTTCTTTTGTTCTTTCTTTTTTAAATTAACAACTTTCTTCAAGAAAGTCATAGTCAATTCCCAAAAAAAGATTGGACTTATCGTAGAAAATTATCATCAGGTGGTGATCAAAATTAGTATGGAGGTCCAAAAATTTTTTTCGGTATTAGAATCAGAATTCGTTTATTTGCAAGAATGAAGTTGTACATTATATGGTGTCAAGGTTTGTTAAAAGTTTCTTACATTCTACCATAAAATCTGGTGTACAAATATCATGTTAGTGTTACAGTTTTAAAATTGCTTCAATGAAGCTCAAGATAAAATTCAATTAATATGTCATTTCAATTATTAGTATAAAAATTAAGTATAAAATTGTAATTCAATGTCTTTAAATATAAAAAAAATCTTTTTTACAAAAAAAAAAACAACCGACTGCCAAAAAAAAATACACTAAATATAAAATAAAATTTGGTTTATTAAATTGTATAGACTATAACTACAATATATATTATACTAAACTAATAAATAACTTAATTAATAAAATATGTACAAGAGGCATAAAAAATCCGGTAGGAGTAAAGCTCATTGGGCATCAAAAAATTCGTCCACCTCGCTGTCAACGGGAAAAGTGCCCGCTGGCAGCATTGCCACGTTGAATGGTAATGCTGATTGGTTGGCCGAAAAAAAGGCCAGCCCTCTGGTCACGTGAAGAGTCGACTAAAAGTTTGCCGATGTCACGGAAAACTCGATGAGCACTCGGACCCCATGGCCCTAGTGTTTCAACCCCAAACGGCTCAAACATATAACTCCCAATAAGGTTGTTATATTTGCGCCGTTTGAGGTTTTCTGCACCTGTAGCAGCCGCCCCAGCACAGCCCGCCGAGCTAAGAAGATGAGATAGCGCAATAAAATAAAATAACTTTAATTTCGGAAGTCGGTGTCAAATAACGAAGAAATAAAATACAAACCCTTTTTTATTTTTCACTGTTTAGTTGTTATACTCCAGAACTAAAAACCCCAATAACATGGAACGTGGAATTTAAACATAGTCGTAATTGGAGAACACCAAAACGCCATCTAGGTATACGTATTTTTCGTTTTTGTTCAGTTTTTCAAAAAGCGCTGAAGCAATTTCGATAAAATTTATATGGGACCACCTCGGGAGTATACAGGGTGTAACGGAAAGATGTGGTCATATATTTGAGGACTGCATCTGCCCATCGATATGAACAACTTTGTTCAAGAAAATCTGTGGAAATTCTCAAATTTTTTTTTACCTTCCATACAAATATTGATCAGCTGATGATAACTTTGTATGAAAAGTCCAATTTTTTTTTTGGGAATTTTCACCGAAAAGAATCAGAACCGGTTCTTAAAATATGACCACACCTTTCCGTTACACCCTGTACAATATTGGATAAAAAAAATATTTTGAAAATCGATCCTCAATTGACAGACAAATCGGCGGACATACATAAAAAAACATACCTACAGTCGAACAAAGAACCTCCTCCTTTTTCGAAGTCGAAAAAAAAAATATAAAAATCGAAAAAAAAAAAAAATTATAGAAATTGGAAGTCGATGTCACAATGAATTAAATTGTCATCTTGATTTCTTACAACATTGACTATTTACTCCATTTTGATGGTCAGAAGCAGTATTTAATATATGATCACGCATTTCCATTGGTATTATAATATGAGCTATTTTAGGCTAGGCTATAATATTTTATACCCAGATACGGACGATTGTATGGATAGGTCTGCTCACAAATTTGCTTTTCTCCATAACCGGAGAGCAAAATGAGGTCATTAAACGCATCATTTTCGCATCAACAAGACAAAGCAATTGGTAATGAAGAGAGTATTATGACTAACTCGGGCTACGGCTTTATTAGTATCAATTCACGGAGACAGATTTGTTGTTTATTGTGTAATGGAGTAGCTACTAAACAAAGGGTAGGCACTGATCTGCTCAGAGAGTTTTAACTCTAAACCTTTGAACTGTCAGTTTTCATTTAGATCTTAGTGAATGAATCAACATTTAAAGTTGACCTTTGAATGCCTCAAATTTATTATTGTATTTCTGTCCAAAAGTCTCACTTAAATTAATAGGGTTTTCTGAAATTAAGTTTGCTTTCATCTTCTTATTTAATCTCTCTGTTTTACTATTATCTACATTCTACATGACAGATGTAGGTAATAGAAATCTTTCTATTAAAATACAACCGATCTATTGTTTATGAGTACCTGAGTTTTGAACATAATGACAAACAACAACAATTATTGAAACTGATTTGTCATATCATGCACGAGGCATATTGTAAGCTTCTGTCAGCGGCTTCACTATAAATAATAGCCTATGTGCTATTTAAGACTAAAATCTATCTCTGTGCCAAATTTCATCCAGATCCGTCCAGCCGTTCTGGCGTGATTGAGTAGCAAACATTCATCTACAGCAGATGCAGTACATGAACTGATGAACTTTGTAGTCAAGAGTATTAATAACAAAAAGAAAACTGTAGGAATATTCTTGGACCTTGCCAAAGCATTCGACACAGTTTCTGCTCCAATCCTACTGAAACAATTGGAACATCTGGCTGTAAGAGAGCTGCAGTTGAGATTGCTAGAAAGTTACCAAACGGATCGAAAACAGTGCGTAAGGATTGGGGACTACACTAGTAATGAGACTCTATGTGTTTTGGAGTTCCTCAGGGAAGTATCATTGGCCCGGCCTTGTTTCTTGCGTACATAAACGATCTGTGTCAACTTGAACTACCCAATGCTAAAATTATCACATTCGCCGATGATACGGTTTTACTTTTTAGTGGGGACACGTGGGATGAGGTTTTCTCGGATGCTCAGAGTGGTTTCAATGCGGTGACAAGTTGGCTACGTGATAATATTCTTACCCTTAATGTTGACAAGACCAAATTTATAAGATTCTCGTTAAAATGCACAGAAAAGACTCACAGATACCACACTATTACATCTCACTTATGTGCAAACTTTGTACGTGCCCTAGGCTCCAAAGTACTACGTCAATTAAATATCTAAGCGTAGTGGTTGATGACAAATTAAATTTCCATAGTCACATCGATCAACTATCAACAAGAATACGTAAACTGATAGTCATTTTCAAAAACCTACGTCACGTGGCGGACCAAAACCTGATCAAATCCGTATACCTTGCACTTTGCCAGTCTTTACTTGGTTACTGCATTACTTCTTGAGGTGGTGACACAAAAAGACACATTTTTTAAAATTAGAAAGAGCACAAAGAGCGATTTTAGAAGTCAGTTTCTTCCTTCCTTTCCTCCACCCAACCACGGATCTGTACAAAAAATGGGGAGTTCTAACAGTTCGCCGGCTCTCTATACTTAACACCGCCGTAATAAAACAACATTCCCTGCTAACGTATGAACCACAAAAAATAAGTAAGCAACGTAGGAAGGACCAAGTCTGCAAAACCCAAGCCTTCAAAACAAGATTTTCCCACCGCTTCTTCTGCTACCAATGTGGTAACCTATAAAACAAAATAAACGAAATTCTTAGTACGAGTATATACGCACTACCAAAAAATAAATGCAAGACAGTGGTACAAGATTGGTTGCAAAAGCTCGATTACACCTCTACGGAAAATTGACTCGAATGTGCACACGGTCATTGTGCTGCAGCTCTAAGTGGCGTTATTATTATTACTAATATTATTTTATTCTTCTAAAATTGTAATACATATAAATTCAATAAGAAACATTGAAATTTAAATGGAATTGTAATGTTAATTAAATTCAACACAACTGTAACATCTGTATCATGTAATGTCCTTTGTAAATTTTACTGACTGTATCAGATAGATCGCGGGTTGGGGTCCTGGTGATCTGTAATACAGGTGCTTTGCGCCTACCTCAGACATCAGCTTCTCACATATTTTAGAACTAAGTTATGTTAAGTATAGAGGTATTGAAACTGTTTATTGTGTATATTCTATTGTTGTGAGGAGGAATAAATAAAATATTATTATTATTATCTATCCAAACTTTCCGATTTATATTATTAGTAGGATTTATTAACGTTGTTGTTTAATAAGATATGCGCTCATTAAAAGCTACTCTCACAGCCATTATTAAAAGCAGCAATTTGTTTTGATAATGAAAAAACTATGCTACGCTATCTCCATAGGCCAGTAAGGAAACGTCACGCTTGCCAGTTCAGTAACTGCGAAGTGTGATGATAATGCACTACGTATGTGTCAAAAACGAAGGCCTTCTGGCCAGACCAAAATAAACTTCAATCATCCTCATGAATCACTCCGTCATTTTCATTGGTGAAAACCATATGAAAATCCGTTCGGCAGATTTTGAGCTTACTGCGTACACACAGACAGACAGATAGACGCGATGGGGTACCTTCTATTAAACCTACGTAGTGAAGTGATAGTGATTTACCTTCGTAATATTTTGAGGTTTGGTTTTTTTTTAATGAAAGGCTCGCGTTTGACCACTATCTCACCTGATGTTAAGCGATGATGTAATCGAAGATGGAGCACGCTTGCCTAGAAGTAACCTATTCACTCTTGACTTAAAAACTCCCAGGTTGTAACTATCAGGAAATACAGACTCTAGCAGGGAATTCCACTCATAAGCTGTAGGCACAATGAATGTGTTCCCAAAACGTCTTGTGCATGTGGGTGGGATGTCTACCATGTGCCGGTGGCGCATCGCCATATATCTTGTGGGCCGATGATGGAACGGGCCTAGTGGAATTAAATTATGCAATTGGGTTGATGGCTAAAAAAATCGAATTAGTCCGTCAGTTAGATGAATTATTCCTATCTGTCACCCTATTTCTGTCTCCATGGGGGACAGATCGGAAAAAAAATCTGTCCCCCTGCTAGCAATGAGGGAACAGTTCAAACTTTATTCATTCATCAGTCAGTGTCAGTGATAGGGGGACAGATGAAACTTTTTATTCCTGGTTGTCCCCCATATAATTTAATATAATAATTCTTAAAAGTAATGCCACACATTTAAGCAAATTTTTGATGATTATTTTTTTGTTTGGTAGGTGGTCCCATATAAATTTTATCGAAATTGATTCAGCACTTTTAAAAAAATCAACATAAACAAATAATATGTATACACAGATGACGTTTTTGGTTGTCACCAATCATGCTTAAATTCCATGGGGTTATCCATTTGGGCATAACTTTATTACTTATTTAGTTTAAGTTCAAGTGCTCAACCATAGCCTCTCGGAGGCACCGGATCTGCGGCCCACTAGCTTGAGAGTTTGACACGTATCTCTCAGCAACAGTGCTGTCTTCTGTATACCCAAAGGAGAGAGAAGGAAAAAGGAAATCTTAAGGAGATCTTTTATTTGGGACTGTGGTTGATTTTTAGAGAAACAAAAATATTGTTAATTGTATTTTTATTGTAACTAAGTTGAATTAAGTCAAATCAGAAGACTGATTGTAATTGTACCTGCAATACCTACTGTGTTCAAGGGGACTGTGGCTGATTAATATAAAAACAAAAACAAAATTGTAATTTATTTAGATACAGATGATTATAAACCCGAACCACTAGTCTCTTATTTAATGTAATATTGCTTAATGTGTGGCATTACTTTTAATAATTAATATGAGTATTAAATTCTATGGAGGACAAACAGGAATAAAAAGTTTCATCGGTCTGTCAGATAGGAATGAATAAAGTTCGAACTGTCGCCTCGTTGCTAGCAAGGGGACAGATAATTTTTTTTTCCCGATCTGATCCATGAGGACAGAAGCAGGGTGACAGATAAGGTGAGAATAACTCAGTAAGATGACCAAAAATATTATACAAGTATTTTTAGGGTTCCGTACCCAAAGGGTAAAACGGGACCCTATTCTTGACTTAATATATATACCAAATCCTCACCCACACATGCACGCATCTCTACATATACACTCTCAGACATACACACACGAAACACATCTACTTATTCACGCTCTCACTACAAGTTTACTAACAATACTAACACTACACCAAACCATACAATTTTTTAATTATAATTTTGTTATTTTAATTTTAATTTTTTAATATTTTAATTTAATTTTTTTTTTTATATTTTAATTTTTTAATGTTTTAATTTTTTAAATTTTTTTTTTCTCTCTTCATTTGATTTACAGACAGAATCAAAAATATTGTTGAAGCATTTTTTTTTCATTCTTTTTATTATTATTATTTTAAATTCTGTCTATTAACTGCTAGAGAGTGGAGACCTGGTGACCTGAAACACAGGCCCATAAAGCCTAGCTTAGGCACCAGTCTCCCACAGTAAACGTTATTATTTATAATATGTATGTAAAGTTAGTGTAACAATGTCTGCAAAGTTTATTGTGGTGAGAGACTAAATAAATACTTATTATTATACTTATTATTATTATTACTAAGACTCCGCTGTCTGTCCGTCTGTTACCAGGCTGTATCTCATGAACCGTGATAGTTAGACCGTTGAAATTTTCTTAGATGATACATTAAAATTTCTGTTGCCGCTGTGTCATTATTGTCATTAAATACTATAAAACAGAATAAAATAAATATTTAAGGGGGCTCCCGTACAACAAACGTGATTTTTTTTCCGTTTTTATAGATAATTTTTGGGTTTCTCCCCCAGCTGTGCTTCGAATTTGAAATAATTAGTGTTGTAATAAATTGTAAAATATATTTGTTAACTATGATTTGATAATATTGTAACATTTGTTTTATATTTTTGATACATTTTATTAAAACTGTCTCGAATTACCTCTATTAAAACTATGATTTGACATTGTACAAAATTTCAAATAAACTACAGTTTTTATGTCGACCGTACAAGTTGAAAGCAATAGAAAAAAAAGAAATGTTATCATATTTATCGTATTCGGGGTTCTCCGGGACGGGGGGCTCAGAGATCGGGGTACTCAGGGAATAATCCTTATCATTACCGATGATTCTTTTGGCTCGTTTCTCAATTGACTCAAACGTATCAATCTGGTATCTGGCAAATCCATCCCAAAGATGAGTGCAGTACTCCATTACATACACGAACGAACTTGCGCTTGATGATGTTTGAGAAGCTGTTCCGGCGTGAAGTACCGTCTCACCTTTGGTAGGATTATCAACTTTTTGGCAGCCAGCTCAGCCTTTGCCTCAATATATGGCCCAAAATTGAGAGTGGATGTTAACGTGACACCAAAAAGATCGAGATGATCGGTTATCGGCACGGTTACACATCGGAAAGATGGAGCCGGGTGGAATTGGCTCCTTTAAGCGAAAAAAAGACACGCCTGGGTTTTAGCAGCATTGAACTTGATCAAATTGGCATCGCCCTATTAAGAGACTGCCTTCAAGGACAAGTTCAAGCGCTCAACAATTGCCTCTCGGAGAGACCGGATCTGCGACCCACTAACTTGAGAGTTTGACACGTATCTCTCAGCAACAGTGCTGTCTTCTGTATACCCAAAGGTACCGGGCTTAAGGAGATAAAGAGAGAAAAACAGTGTTGCCATGAGCACTGAACCCTGAGGGACCCCGGAATTGATATTCAGCTGATCGGACGAGCAGCCATCTACTCGGATGGATCAGTCCCTCAGGAAGTCTGCAATCAAATCGCACAGATCAGCGGGTGGACCGAAGGAAGGAAGCTTAATAATAAGGCATTAGTGCCAGACCCTGTCGAAGGCCTTTGAAACGTCGAGAGAGACCACAAGTGCTTCCCGTGTGTCTCGATGGCCTCACTCCAGATGTGAATGGCATACGCTAGAAGATCCCCAGTTGACTGATTTCGGCGCCAGCCGTATTGACGGTTATTGAGGATGTCGATAGCTTCTAGGTACGAGTATGCTTGCTAGGAACTTATTGTTGAGCAGAGATGGGTCTGTAATTTGCCGAGTCAGCCCGACTGCCTACTTGGGTACGGGCTGCACGTTAGCTTGCTTTCAAGTCACCGGCAATTTTCCAATCTTAAACGATAGGCGAAATAGGAGAACAAGAACAATTGCTGGTATCCCGTCGGGGCCACTAGCCTTGTTAACGACTAGGTTACACAGTACCCCATGGAATGCTAACGTTTGACATACTCGCTTCGAATCCATCATGAGAAGTAGGGGGCATCGCACCACCGGGATCCAGACGTGATGATTCCGCGAACAGAGAGGCAAATAAGTTTGCTTTCTCCTCAGCGAAGTGGGCCAGCGACCCGTCGGTTTTCAGCAATGGTGGTAGTGAGGGGCGGCAGAAGTTCGCTTCAACCGACTTAGCATCATTTGCTTCGCGCGTACGAGCGTCGACCCACGCCAGGAACGCCGCGAGATTAAGCGCGTCAGCGCGATTTCACTCGACACCAAACTATGGACGAGCATCGACAGACATGGTTACGTCAGAGACCGGAATGTAGTACTCCATCCTCTGCTGCAACACATCCGTCACGGCGTCCACGCAAGACGAAGCATCATTCGAAGAGAAGCAAGTAGGCTGCCAACGAAAACTTGCGAAGAAAGATCGAATGCCATCCCAATCTTCTAACCTGTTTCGCCAAACCCGCTGGGAGCCTCTAGGGCTAGGATTAGATCCTATACGGACACAAACTACTCCAGACAGTAGACAGTGGTCAGAACTTCCTTATGGTAAAGAGATCGACACCGAATAGCGGTCTGGATCTGTTGTCAGCAGAAGGTCTAATGAGTTAGCTGTGTGCGAATCAACCTCCGGCATCCTCGTTGCCTCTTGGACCAGCTGCGTCAGATTTAACTCTAGCGCTAGCTTTCGTGTCTTTCACAAGTAAACGGTTAGAGTAAGTAACGAATTCGCTTGCTCCTATGCTGCTTTCTTCGATAGTGAGACGGTGGTCAAACGAAGGCTATACGTAATGATAAAATCTAAGACGATAAAATTTCTTAGGGTTTCTGATACTGTTGTAGGTGTTTTATTTGATCACCAATGGACTTTTTAGTCTCTTTGCATTCCATAGGATGCAAGCTTTCTACGATTATGGATATCGTTCAGTTCTGGGCAACGTTGGTAAGTTTCCATCGCAATCACAGATAGTCATAAGGAATCATCAACACGTAGACGAAGACTGCGATGAGTCGGAGATTTACTCTGCTATGGTGACGAATAAGACCCACTTACTTGTTTTGGTTCGCTGAAACAACCATTGAAGTCCCAGTTTAGTTCCACTGCGTCCAACAGTGTCACGGACTGTCCCAGCCGAATTCCAGGCGAGTGAACCGTCACCCATACTCTGCCACAAGAAGACTTCTCTAGGATGAGATTATCTGATGCTGTAATCAGAAACATCGGATTTTCAAATACTGGACTAAACTGGTTTTTATGCATTAGTTTCATAATTAGTATTTTGATTCGTTAACAATTATCATGATACCCTTACGTAATTGCACAATCGGTTTATATAATAAAATATAGGTAAAAGCAAGTTTTAGGTAATATGCATTATGAATGTTGAATATTTCGGAAGCGGTAGATCTGTGTCTGATTCTGTATTTTACAATGTGATAACTTATCTCGACATATCATAATTTGAATCTTTATTACTATTATTTAACATGCGAAAGTATAGATGCTCTAATGGTTGTTTGCCAACTTAACTGGGCAGATATGGCTATTATTTTCTATGGATAGGTATAATGTCAATTTGTAAACTTAAAACTTTTTTTTAGGTTAAAAGGTAAGAAGGCCCCTGTTAACGGAATCTCTAGCAATTGAGGATGAGCTGCAGGCTTGACTTGATTTTCATAGCCAATTACCTCTAATGACGTGACAGATTTTTTTTAATTTATGTAGGTACATTACATAATTGCTGTTTTTGTTTTTAGTTGTTCATGTTAGTGAGTAGTGAGGTTGTTTCTTGTTTTGAAGGTTAGTCTTCGACTACGAATTTTTGCTATATACAATGCGTGTCCCCATTCACCGTTCGTGCGGCCCGTTGGAACCGAACACTTTACGTACATACACGTTTAAGAGTCCGTATGATCCGGCTAGGTTTTACGACCGGCACAACAACCGGCGACGCCTTCTGAGGTACTAGTGAAACTGAAAACGGTACATGGATATTAATTAGTATGCAAATGACTTTATATGCTGCGTAGAAAAATGACGATGTGCCTGAAATTAGATTAAAAAAGATGATAATGGAAAAGTGACGTATGGTTGAGGCGATAGAGGTAATGACATAATTTAGTATGATCCATCGACTGCGTAGCTTGCAAGATGTCTGAGTGATAATAAAGATAAAAGGTAATAAAGTTTAATGACTGTAAACGGTTTTGGGTTTACGTAAAGTAATAAATCCGGAAGTCAATTTTATGTTCAGTGTAATATCTTTGAAGCTGTCAAAGACCTTAGACATGAGGTGAGTAAATGAAAGTCTAGATTTGGGACAACACGCATTCATTAACTCTGAAACCGATGTATTGTCAATCGTCAATGTTTATTTACATGATAATGATACGGAAAACAATTAAAACTTTTATCAGTATGTACCGAGAGTTCCAGTAAACGTTAAGCAAGAGGATGCTAATGATATAATTGCTCAGGCGATGTGTACCGAAGCATATATAATTATGTGTTTAGTAAATCTACCGCGTGGACCTCCATTTACGGATGCTTCTCTTATGTAAGAGCTGTGACTGTAGCCTTTGTCGCTGGACGAAGTGTTGTCGTAATCGTAACATATTGTTGCGGTTTCGAAGATGACGCTTGAGAAAAAAAGGCTACTAATCATTCCGCGAAAAATACTTACCAAAGCATTTTTTTTAGCTTTCCATATTTAAATGAGCTTCCTATGATATTTGAGGTGAGTAGATACCGTTGTTTTCGGCCGAATAAATTAATAAATGATGGCTACCTAAAACCTTGATTAAAAGGAATAATAATAAACTAAGTGCTAATGGCCTAATAAATGCTTTCAGGCTTACCAATAAAAGCTTTTCATTAGGTTAGCTGGTTTGATTTTATTTCCACCTTGACTGGCAGGTCAGGTTCAGTAGAATACAAAGGGTACCTGCCTACCAAAATTTTTTTTTGTTAGATACAGATTAATTATACATAATTCTGAGTACGGTACGAGTATAATATGCATTATACAACTACAATTATCAATCTCCACAATATCCGGTCAGTGTATTAAGAGCAAAACCAAAGTCTTTTGGTTATACATGAGGAGACAGCACGGTTGGCGCTATGGTTGAGCGATTGGCTGCTGCACTGTGTGTCACGGGTTCGATTCCCGCACGGATCAAACATTTGTATGGCATAAAGATAGTGGTTCCGGGTCTGGGTGTCTTATATATGTGAGTGTACATGTTTGCGAACGCACCCACGATACATATTAACTTATTAATTAAAAAATAATGAGTATGTAGGTTAAGGGTTTTTAATAACCAACAAAAAAAAACTCGTTAGATATTCAACAGGTACTTTAAAAATAATGTAGTGGTCCATATAGTCATAGACTATTTCGACATGACACAATGTTTTCTTGTCCCTTATCCTTTGTCAGGCCATTTAGAAAATCAATACCAGTAGTGACTAGTTCTCTGCCTATAACTAAACCTAAACCTACCTAAACCTTTGGTACCTATTGTATGAATTTTTTCGTTCAGTATTCAATTACAAGTTTAGTGTTATAGTGTGTGTGACTGTGCACATAAAAATCGTGTAAAAAGCAATTTGAACAAAACGTGTTAGGATAATCTATGCTTCTCAATTTTGAAGTATTTTTTTTCTAAAAGTTTTTCATCCGGCAACAAATTCGACCCGTGTGGCAAGACCTTCGCATTTACTTGGGTTCCAAATTAGGTTATGTGCGAAGGCAAATATAATATATTGGCTAAATCAAATCAGATTCAGAATCTATTAAACAAAATGCTTTTGACTTTTAGTGCTTGTATATAGTACCTAGTGTCCTAACCAAGGTCGATCTCTGGCCGAAGCCGACTGTCTAATAACCCAAGAAATTCTTTTTAAGTTTGGCTAAAAGTAAATAAAATAATAAAAAAATGTAAACTCTATAATATAAACAATTGAAGACATACAAGCAACTTTCTGAAAGCTAAAAGATCTGCCAAGTCCTGTGAAGGTGTTGCGGAGGGCTCGGATTGACCACATTAGCCGAATTGGGAACAAACTTGTTTCATACCCAGCCAGGTAGTAAGGCGTTTTGGTCCTTATTTAAGTCGGTTGAATCGAACTTCTGCCGCCCCTCACTACC
The DNA here is from genome assembly GCA_951329385.1 of Polia nebulosa. NCBI lineage: Eukaryota > Metazoa > Arthropoda > Insecta > Lepidoptera > Noctuidae > Polia > Polia nebulosa. Next base: position 15,343,181 of record OX589604.1, read on the forward strand.
TCCACTGCTGAAACCCGACGGGTCGCTGGCCCACTCCACTGAGGAGAAAGCAAACTTGTTTGCCTCTCAGTTTGCAGAATCTTCACGTCTAGATCCTGGTGGTGCGAGTCCCTCTGGTTTTCCTGATGGATGCGGGTCGATTATGTCGGACATTTTCATTTATCAGAAGGACGTCCTTATGGTACTGCGTAACCTAGACGTGAAAAAGGCTACTGACCCCGACGGGATACCGGTAATTGTCCTGAGGACTTGTGCGCCTGAGTTGTCTCCGATCTTGACACGCCTATTTCGTCTTTCGTTTGAGACTGCAAAAGTGCCGATGGCTTGGTAACAAGCAAACGTGCAGCCCGTACCCAAGAAGGGTAGTCGAGCTGACCCAGGCAATTACAGACCCATCTCGGTTATGTGTACTGAATGGTAAACTCCTGGCATACCTAGAAGCTAACGATATCCTCAGTGACTGAAAATACGGCTTTCGCCGAAATCGGTCAACTGGGGATCTTCTAGCGTATGCCAGTGAGGTCATCGAGAAACACGGGGAAGCATTTCGGTTTCCCTTGACATCTCGAAGGCCTTCAACGGGGTTTGGCACGATAGACTTATTGGTGAGCTTCCTTCTTTAGGTCTACCCGATTGTCCACCCTCAATTTGTGGCCATATATCGAGGCAAAGGTTCGATTGGCTGCCAAAAGTTGGGAATCCTAGCAAAGGTGAAACGGTACTTCACACCGGAACAGCTGCTCAAACTTTATCAAGTACAAGTTCGTTCGTGTATGGAGTACCGCTCTCATCTTTGGGATGGATCTGCCAGATACCAGCTTGATGCGCTTGAGTCCATTGAGAAACGTGTCAAGAGGATCATCGGCAATGATAGGCTCGTCGAGTCGAGGCTCCAGAGTCTTGAGCATCGAGTTGCTAGGTTTTCTATTGGTTGCATTTTGGAGAGTGTGCGACGGAATTGCATAATTTAATTCCACCAAGCCCGTTCCATCATCGGACTACTAGACATACGGCTATGGTTTACCGGTACAGGTCCACCAGTACACGGTGATCATCCCACACACACGCATAAAACGTTTTTGCGAACACATTCATTGTGCGTACAGGTGGAATTACCTGCTAGAGTCTTCTAGCCAAGCATGCTCCATCTTCGACGTCATCATCGCTTACTATCAGGAGAAATAGCGGTGAAGCTCGTGCCTAGAAATAATAAAAACAAAATCCTGCGGCTTCAACCACAACTTCGGCCCACTTTTGAGGAAGCTCGTTTATCGCACACTCCCTTGTATAGCGCCGTGCGTATCCTTTACGGATTTTTTTTTAATTTCCATAAAAAATATATAAGAATTCCACCAAGGAGTTTCACATTACGAGAATAAATAAGCTGAATGATCGAACCTCCATGGAAGCGATTTTTTTAAATATTTGGAAAACTCTAATAAAAAAAAATCCCTATGGCAATTAAAGAGGTTTGTTCGAAAATCGAACTGGCCGGCTGATAACTCAAATAAAAAAAATTAAAAAAGGTGCGGTTGCAAATAATGTGAAACAAAAGACGATATTTGGTGCTGTGATTTTCAGTGAGTCTTTTTTTTGTTTTTATTGTCTCGCAGAAGGTGTGAAAAGTAGAGTATGCTCCTCTAAGATAAAGCCTTTCTTCGTCTTGGGCAGCTTGAACCCCTCGCTTTACTCAGGACTCTGCATAACCCCCTCGCTTCGCTCGAGAGTTAATTTGGGATTTGCGTTTATTCGTTTTCTTGCCGTGATTAATTAATATACCCATGCAAAATTGTAGCTTTCTAGTACTAATAGTTTTGTGCTGTGCCTCGGACGGACAGACCGAAACTCTAAGGGACACGTAAAGGGATCGTGCGGTCCATGGCCCTTTACGGAGCACCGGTGTGGGCGCGTTCGCTAAGGCAGCGATCGACTCGCCATCTGAACGCGTCCCAAAGGGTCTTGGCGATCCGTATGATCCGAGGATACCTTACGATCTCCTGCGAGGCGGCGAGCCTCCTTGCCGGATTATCGCCATGGGATCTGGAGGCAAAAATCCTAGCGAACCTCTATGAGGAGCGCGAGGAGGCGAAACGCCGGGGCGAAACTCCGCTGCCGCGACAACTCGCGGCTCGGCGGACAGAGCTCCGGCAAGATCTCATGGCGACATGGAGACAGCGATTGTCACAACCCCGCGCTGGGCACGCCACCATTACGGCGGTAGTGCTCTTTGAGGAGTGGCTGGAGAGGCCTCACGGCACCCTCACCTTCCGCCTGACGCAGGTCCTCACCGGACACGGCTGTTTCGGGAGGTTCCTGTTTCGGATCAAGCGGGAGGTGACCCCCGGGTGTTTCCACTGCGAGGATCGCCCAGAGGACACGGTAGAGCATACGGTGGAGGTTTGCCCCGCTTGGGCAGAGCACCGCCGTGTCCTCGTGGATGCGATAGGCGGCAGCGACCTCTCGCGACGTGCCCTGGTTCAGGCCATGGTACGGAGCGAGAGGGAATGGGAAGCCGTCTCCTCCTTCTGCGAAGCAGTAATGCTCTCGAAGGCGGAGGCGGGACGCGTGAGAGAGCACCAACAACGGAGTCGCCCTCACGCTCTCAGCAGCAGCCGCCTCTACGGTGGCCGGAGACGATCTCCGGCCACCGTAGAGCCGGGCCTGCGGACGGCGAGTAATGGGTAGCTCGCCGTCCGATCAGCAACAGGCCCGAGAGTCGACGGCGCGTAGTGTTCCACGCGCGCCTCAAAGAGTTGTCAGCAATAGAGACGGGGCCCGTCATGGCCTATGCCTGCCCGGGGGTTGAGGATAAATTCGAAACAGAGTTACCTCGCCCCTGGGCACTCGAGGCAGGAAGGAACAGGGGTGGGTTTTAGTCAGTAAGAGTCTGATACGCCCTCCCGCTCCACCCAGAGCGGGAGAAGTCATAGGATGATTTCCCAACCCAAATAAAAAAAGGGACACGTAAACAATGTAATTAACAAATTACATATCAATAATCTGAATAAATGTGAATATCAGAGAAGTTCATCTTGCTCGTTATCATAAGTATGACTAATTGCACATTATTGATCCGGATTAATGCATAAACCCAGTTGATAAGGTCGGATGTTTTCTGACTTACGAGTATCATGACGTAAATAATATTCTGTCGGAGATTTGTAATTGTTTTTTTTTCCAGGAAATAATAATATTATTGAATCGAAAAAAGAAATCATTTCATGCATGCATTTTTTTAAAATATTATATAATAAATAACTTTATTTTCAAGCAAGCCAGTGTGAAACGATTGGCATGCACCGACTGCATGTACAGGTAGGATAGAAAACAAACTTGGGCCAGGACCTCTAAAGAATAAGGACATCATAATCTTGATCAAGAAAGATAGACAAGATTTGGTGTTAAATTTCAGTACTATCTATATATCTCGAATGGCTTCTCGTTGGTGACCATGATACAAACCTCACTAGCCATTGGGAAATAATAATTTTTGACTGGGGCTCGTTGATCGATTTAATGGTGCCTTCGGATATTTGCATTGAGGCAGGTCTGCTTGCAGGTTTACATTTGTGGAAATGGATGGCACCACCGAGGTCGGCACGAAAGAGGTGGCGAGATGACCTCGACGCGTACCACGAGAGCTGGTTTGAGGAAGCACGGCTGAAGAGTTCCTGGAAGGACTTGGGGGAGGCCTTTGCACAGCAAGTGGAAAAGCATGAAAAAAACAAGTTGAGACTTATCAGAAAGTGAGATAGTAGGTATCAGAAATAGGCTTCACTATAAAAATATTCTATGTTGTCGAGTCACAGGATATCACAGGAGGACCCAGGAGGTGGCTTATAGTATATGTCCTCCAGTAGGAGTAGATCAACGCGAGGAATTTATTAAGAGGTAGTAGGATCCGGCCATGGTACAATTGAAGAAATTAAGCAGGATCTGCGGGTCACATGAAGTTAGATTTTGTCAGTGATAACGTCCGAAATGCTTGGGATTGACATCCAGTGACATTTCGGTAGCGCATGACAATCCCATTAATGTTTGACATTCGTCATAGCTGACGAAGTGATAACTTCGTCTAGGTTATCCTTCTGTTGAGCAATCAGTTTGTCATCTTGCGTTAGAAGAAATTGTTAAACAGCCCTGTCTAGCAAATTGCTCGACAAGACTTGTATAACATCTTTTTTCCTTTTCATTTCACAATGTCGATATTTTGTATTGTCAGTGTTGAAAGTTAAAATTCAAATGTTTTTTTTTTACTGTTGATAGGCACGCGTTTGACCACTATCTCACCTGATGGTAAGCGATGATGTGGTCGAAGATGGAGCACGCTTGCCTAGAAGTAACCTATTCACTCTTGACTTAAAGACTCCCAGGTTGTAGCTATCAGGAAACACAGACTCCGGTAGGGAATTCCATTCCCTAGCTGTACGCACAATGAATGTTTTCTCAAAACGCTTTGTGCGTATGGATGGGATTTCCACCATGAACCGGTGGCACTTCGCCGTACGTCTTGTGGTCCGTTGATGAAACGGGCTTGGCGGAATCAAATTATGCAATTCCGTCGCACACTCCCCAAAATGTAATGTAATAAAATTAATAGATACTTATTAGATATATAATTGTGATAACAATGATCATGTTCTTAACGATAATAGAAAAATAACTTCTAACTATCACAGAAACATTACAAAGTACTATAATCTAGATTTGCGGACCTAGGTAAGTACACATTATATTGTGCAAAGTGATGCTGTGATGATTCTATCTATATAATTACGTAAATAACAAGTCGGAAATAGATTACTATCACCTTATGTAATCCAGTCTGTACCAATTTATTTGTCTGAAGCGATATGGCTATGTTTTGCTTACGCTGTTGATAATATTTATATATTCTGCGTCTTGAATTTATTTTGTAATTTATATGTTTTTCATGCAGATCATTATTAACGTTATGTAATTGCTATGCTCTAGTAAGTTATTCTTATGGACTTAAGGATTTCTGGATTTTTGAATGTCAGATCACGTTTTTTATGAGATAAAACTAACAAGACCTGTAAGTTGGTAACGCACTAGAACAGAATTCAATAAAAACAATATTAAATAGAATAAAATGATTAAAAAAATATTGATGTTTCGATATAGGCAAATCGAACACGTGACTGAATTCAAACACTACAAAATTGAATGATTGTTTTGAAAACATAACTCACGTCCAATAGTGGCCCCGAGCGCGGTGGCGGCGAGCGCGAGCACGGCGAACCACGACACAGCCATCTCGCTGCGGGACAGTCGTGCCACTGACTTGGGACGCCGCTAAACTACACACACATTTGGCGTTCTTTCGCTACAATTGATTGCTGCGCAGGAGACGTGCACTTACTCCGCGATCCAATCGAATTGCAACGCTAATATCGACCCGTTTTTGAGAGCGTAATCTGGTCACAAACACACAGGCGCGCCATTGGATGGTGTTTTATCAAACCCGTCGTGTCCCAAGTGCGCAAGAGTTCGGTAATGGTAGTGCGGGCTTCCGACAGCTCCCTCGCTTCCGATCGGGTGTCGCGTGCGTCGGCGACAGGCTGCGTCTTTGGACCACGTGCAGCCCAGCGGATGTCGCTGATCAGCTCATACAGGCTTAAAAAAGATTTGTTTTATTGATCGAATGCAATTCAGTACACCCTCTTTAAATGGTTTTAACCATTGAATTGATTGCTCTGTGCTCCTACTCATGAGCCATAATGTGGAGTTCAAACTGATGTACTTACTGACCCAAAGATTAATATGAATCAGAATTCAACAAACACGTATTTATGTATTTATTTTAAGTATAAGAACAACATTATAGATTGAAAAGCCCAAAGCGTTGTTTAGAGCAATCTTATCAACTAAAAATGTGCAATAATAGGTATACATCTGTAACCTAAAACAGCAATGAATCACTTATCTTCTATATTATGTACAGAGTGTAGTTCGCATCTTTTTACGGTCGTAATAGGTACCTACTACTAAAAGTCATTCCTATATTTTTAAAACATTGTCCAAAGATAATTTCATTTAAAGTTAAATCACTTTGACCCAGCAACTCCACCAAGGATCGTTGAGCCCGCATCTTTTGGACATCGTTAGAGTCTGCAAAAGAAGGCTCAAACAATTTCCTTTACAAACAAAGTGATTAAATTATAAAATATTTGTTCCTTAACTCAGGGAAATGCACAAAAGACCCTAACTTTCTTTAGAAAATCTGAAGTCATCTAAGTTCGGTGAGGAAATTGGAATCCAATCTGTTTACGTAAGAATTGTTGTATTGAATATTCTATGGCAAGCAATATTACAAGCACTGAGTTGTTGTGTTTTATATGTAAAATTGTGAATAATCTATCATAAAATTCGCACATCAAAGTAAACGTGTGAAGTTCTGGATGTTCTTTCCCTAATCCCGTAAAAGAAGTCTTAAACCATAACCAAAGCCAAAGACACCAACTGTAAAAAAATTAGTTGGACACTAAATAGACTACAGACCTGCCCTAGCTTCACTCGGGTGCAAATTGTACACCTAAACCTTTCTCATGAATCACTCTGTCTATTGATGAAAACCGCATGAAAGTCCATTCAGTAGTTTTTGAGTTTATTGCGAGGTACAGACGCGGCGGGGAACTTAATTTTTAACCGAATTCGAAAAAAGGAGGTTCTATATTCGACTGCACGTTTGTTTTTATATTTTTATTTTTTTTATTTATGTCCACCGATTTCTCTGTCAATTGTGAACCAATTTTCAAAATAATTATACTATCCGATAGAGTATACTCCAGAAGTGGTCCCAGCGCCTTTATAAATTTTGAAATTTTAAAATTTTTATCAAAATTGCTTCAGAGCTTTTTGAAAAAATCAACAAAAACAAAAAATATGTATGCATAGATGACGTTTTTGTTTCCTTCAATTACGAGTATGTTCGAATTCCATATTCCAGGTTATTGGGGTTATCAATTCGGTCGTAACTTTAATATTTAGTTTCAGTTCTGGGGTATACAACTAAAAAGTGAAAAATAAAAACTTTTTTACAAAAAATACAACTGACTTCCAAAAATGACAATTCTTAAACTAAAAATAATTTTAATTTCGGAAGTCGGTGTCAAATAACGAAGAATGCACCGAAAAAAAGTTTTTTTATAATATGTAGGTAGTCGTAGTTTGGTCCAGATTCCTCTTACAACTTTAGGTGAATCGTGGTCCTAATCTTTTACCAAATGTTTGAGGATGCGTATAAACTTCCGAATTTGTTTTATAAATATTATTCGGAGTTCCTAAGATCTATCTTCAAATTTAATTAGTCCTTAGCCTTCGATTACCACTTAGTATATCTAGGAGTTCTTATCTGTTTGCAGGTGAACGTGCGATATTTCGTTGCAGGTGTGTTGTTAGTTCATTCATCATATTTAATAACGTTATCAATACCGACGTTGATAAGATTTATTTCGAAAGCAAAAAATTAAATCAGAACGCTCAGGTTGAGGTCACTGGTTTTGGACGATAAAAAAAGCTGATCTTGTGTTACAAAGTAACGTAAAGGTCAAAGGCGTAAAAGAATACTTTTTATTTATCGAATTGCAGACTTGGAAATTACACTGGACAAAAGGGAAGTAAAATTGTTATTTGGAGAGACAGAGACAAAATAAGGCACTTTTAGAGGTGCAAAGGTAGATCTCTATCTGTGGTCGGTTCCTCATGTCATTTTCTAACTCGAGTCTTTAGAACAGCTCTCTCATTTCCTCCATGGATGTTGGTAGAAGAACGGTGTCGTCAGAATATCAGAGATTTCACTGTTTCACATATTTCCTGGTTTTTAATACGTTTCCGAATAATGTATTCTTCATAAATGTATGTTAAAAAGTGCAGGGGACAAGATGCAGCCCTGTCTCACTTCTTTTTTAGTTTATATTAAATAATAAATATTTATTTCCATCAAGGTAGGTACAACAATTTCTTAATCTAATAACAATTTAAATCTTAGTTTAGAGATTGTACGCTGTCACATATAATTATGGAATTTTCTAACTCCTAGACTAAGTCAAGCTTGTATTATATAAAAAACTTTTTAACAAAAAATTCAACCGACGAAAAAGAACTAAAAAGCAAAAAATAAATAAACCTTTTAAGTCTTGAGTATTGAGCTTATTTACCTACGTAAAATATCAAATTTTATGTAAACTAATTTTGAGTCGGCGCCAACAACAATCTGATTATTAATTAAATATCTAAATTTTATATGTACGTAGAAATGAAGAAGGCTAGATGTAGGTAATTAATCATTTTATTATGGCGCGACTCAAAATTAGTATACATAAATTTTGATATTTTTTAAGGTTTATTTATTTTTTGCTTTTTAGTTCTTTTTCGTCGGTTGAATTTTTTGTTAAAAAGTTTTTTATTTTATGAATTTTTGTGACTCGCATCATCTTTTAATACTCTGTGGCTAATTTCTAATCCTTCATCATTCCTCTTGGCACTGAGGTTTCCAGGATATTGACCAGTTGAGGTTACCTCCATATTCTAAAGACGTCTTTTCTCAAAGCATATTAAGTGGTATCTGTCACTAAAACCAGTTTTTTATATCTAACTACTATTGTTTACGAAAGGTATGGTTTCCATCATCAGCTCAGTTTCATGATGTGATGATTCCTAAATGCAAATACCTGATTACGTTATGCAAAGTAAACAGAAACAATGTTTGTGCCCAATTTTCAAGGTTTTCTGACAATTTTATCAGGATTCCATGATCAGATCCTAATGTCCTTGACATGGGACTATCCTTGAGGTATACCCTATGTAACAAAAAAAGAATCATCAAAATCGGTTCATAAACAACGGAGTGAGGGCCGAACATACGTACAGAAACGCTAAACGTGCCCACAATTTTCGAGGCTTTCTCTCAATTTTATCAGGATTCCATTATCAGATCCTGATTTCCTTGACATGGGACCACCCCATCTAACAAAAAAATAATAATTAAGATCGGTTCATAAATGACGAAGTGAGGGCTGAACATACACAAAAAAAAAAAAGAAAAAAAATATGTATACGGTCGAATTGAGAACCTCCTCCTTTTGTTTCGTCGGTTAAAAAGTTAGGGAGCTGTTGACTTAGACACAACCTTGAAGTTATGTAACTGTAAAACATATACAAAGTTATTGCTTAAAAAAATCATAAAACTGCTGTAAAGTCATACAAAATGATATATCAATAAATACTTACTACTTATACTTATAGTACAAATAATACTAGATACCTATTTTACTTACTTTTTAACTATTAAAAGTACTTAATAACTGTTTGTAACTGTTGTAACTTAACAATTGCTCAACTCATGCTTTACCTCACATTTGGTTAAATTGTATAATGTCAGTATTTTATGGACCTCATTATACAATCTTGAGCTTGCGACCTCATATTTGCATCTTGGAAAAGCTGTTCTGCAGCTAACGCCGGGTCATACAACTGCATCGGAGCGCTTTTTATTTGGTAATTCATTTAGAGGTAGCCGGAAGTGTCTTCGTTTTTTGTATGTATAGCAGTCTCACGGTTAGTACGCGGCATTCAGCATATAGTTTGGTGGTTGGATGTAATCGAGGCTTATGATGAATCACCTTCAAAACTGCTCTCTGCGATCTTTCCAACATAAAAAATAGGGTTGTATCGCAGCACCTCAAATAGGTATGCAGTAGGTTAGTACAGATTGGCAGAGGGCTGTATATACTATGTAGATTGTAGATTTATCTGCAGAAGATCTGAGCTTCTTAAATATATATATATAAGTCTTCAAAATCGCCTAGTGATAGCAACCACCTGTGGACGCCAATCAAGTCGCTCGTCTAATATTATTCCAAGGTATTTGGTGCTGGTCACTCGCATTAAGGACAAAAAATCGCAGTCCGTAGGCTCGGCACATGTATGAAGTTTCAATAAGTTAGTAGACTCGGGTGGAACTCACCGGAGAACTTGGTTAATGAAAACGGATGAATTTAGATTTTTCTGTTTAATAAACGTAGGTTATTGGTTAGCCATTTCTTAATTCTAGGTACGCAGTCCATTTTCAGCATGCTCTTTGGCGAATTCCAGTCTACTCCATGTGTTAGTAAAACGGTATCATCTGCGTAAGTAGTTATATCAACATTTGATATTTTGAGACTACACAGTATACTCCCCTGGGGAACGCCGTAATCAATTTGTTCTTCATCGGTCACTACAGTGCCGATCCTAACAGATTGCTTACGATTTGTCAGATAGTCTTTGAACATTTTTGAGACTTGACCATGTATACCGATACGTTCCATTTTTAGTAATAAGTGTGGGAATAGAGACCGTGTCGTAAGCTTTCGACAAATCTAAAAAGATGCCATAGCATTTCTGCTTCTTATCCAACTTGCTAATTACATTGTTACATAAACTTGCCACAGCGTCCTTCATTCATAGACTATTTCTAAAGCCGAATTGATTTTTGTTTTATCTAAATAACTTATTAAGCAAATAATTAGAACGCGTTTTAAAATTTTAGACATGTACGTTAGAACCGAAATGGGCTTCTAGTTATTTACTAGGTCTGAATTCCCACTCTTATATACTGATGTAACAAATGTTTTTTTAAATCCCTTGCAAATATACCTGTGGCTATGGAGAGATTATTTATATGAGCGATTTGTGGAACTAGGACTTTACTCGAGAGTTTGAAACATATCGGAGCATTCCGTGCCCATCCTGATGTTGTACGGTACTGCTCCGACGCACTGGAGCCAGTTTTTTTTGGGACAAACCCACCACACTATTCCCAAACCACTGTAACTTCTGCAAGCCGGAATCAATAGTGGCGACCACCAGGAAAAACGCCGAGGCAATGAAGCTCGATGAGTCCCAGAGAAACGATGAAACTGTCTTGGGTCCCGCAACGAAATTAATCAGAAAAGATAGCGTAGGAGTAAGAAAAACATAATTGTCACTTCCCTCCTAATCTAGCGGGAGACAGAACAAAGCTAGGCCACTAGGCATAAAGGGGGTATTTACAACTGGGGTAAGCCCAGTTGCCAAGCACCACTGGTTAAAAACACTAATATTAATGGGTCCTAAGATTGTGAGCTGTTAAACTTGATTCCAATAATAGGTATGGGAAAAACGCTTGAACGCACGGAAATTCATTCTAGTTTCCACAAGGTCCGTGTAATAGACAACTCCAGGCGTAGGCTGAATACTATCCAACATAATATTGCGTTCAGTTTGCCAAAGAGTACACTCCCATAGGATATGATGTGCGGACTGTTGCAACCAGGTGTAGAACATTGACATAAAGGTGAGGCAGTTATTAAACGAACAATTATTAAATTATTTTCCTTCAAGCTAGTTAGCTTGAAGGAAAATAATTTAATAATTGTTCGTCGAGTCATTGAGCTCCTTAGTAGTTCTAAGTTGAGCTATTCGACTACTGACAAATGCTTGCACTGACTGGATAAGTCCTCTCAAATATGTGTGGTTCTTTCTTCAAAAGACCATTACAGACACTAATCTGCATGGTCCTCAGCATATTGTGAATGTGAGAACTATTTAGGTTATATTCTAAGTCGTTAAGTTCTGAGTTGAGCTACACGATAACTAACAAATGCTTGGACTGTCTGGACAGGTCCACTGAAACGTGCGTGGTGCTTTCCTCAAAAACTCATCTCAGACATTAACGTACGTGGTTCTCTTAGGATTTAATCAGTAAATATTGTATGGATTAGAACACTTTAAAAGAGACTTTGACCTCTGAGTTTGTTTTGGTGTTTTTCAGGGTAGTCAGGTAGGAATTGGGCAACAGTGATCCACCTCCAGCCATGTCCTATCCAGCCGTTCGCGAACCGATGGGAAGAACTGTAGAAGATGTCTGCTTTTGATGGAACTTTCCCACCTACATTGCCATTCGGATAAAAGGTCCTCCCAGCCTTGAGGTTTAAGTAATCTAGAAATCTTGGCACGATCGTTTTGAGGTAAAAAGTCTAGGTCCGTAGTCTTTCGTGCAGAATGGTACATTGCAGCACGTCGCTGCACCTCAAGATCGACTGGAAGTACACCTGCAAGTACCAGTAAGGATTCAGTGCTAACCGTCCTATACGCTTTACATAGGAAAATCAAAGCCAAACGTTGACTTTGTAGTAATTTACGTCGTATTCACCGCGAACTATGGGGCTTCCGGTTCCAACCAACCTCCCACTGTCCTGGCAAGCATCACAAGATGTATGGACGACTCATAAAGAACTATCGATCTCCGATCTTCGGAGAGATGAACATAGAAGGTGTGGAAATATTTAAAAAACTGCTTCTGCTCATGGAAATGAACAACCTTATCTGAGTCATAAACATTTTCCAAAAAAGGGACTTTCCATACAAAGTTATAATTAGCTGATCAAAATTTAAATGGGAGGAAAAATTTAATTTTTGTGAATAGCCTATGATTTCCTTGAAGAAAGTTGTTCATATCGATGAGCAAAAGCAGTTCATAAAATGTGGGTACACCTTTCCGTTACACCCTGTATACAACAGTCCGAAATCAACCATTGGGCAGTAGCCCGGACCAGACACAACAGCAGTCTGGTCGGAGGATCCTCCTGTTTCAATTTAGGTTTGCGGAACTTCACACCCTGTGCCGCATACCGCTTAGGTATGAGGTGTGCGGTACATGGTAGATAAAAATAGTTCAATAACAAACACTCCGTCCATCGCCTATTTGGAAATCTCCAGGACCGGACGGACTGCACAACTTTTGGATAAAGTGGCTACAAAGGTCGCACGGTCGTTTGGCATCTCAGTACCAGGCAGCCTTGGAGTCTGGTTCGCTACCCGAGTTTCTTATAACAGGAGTTACCCACCTGTTCAACAAATCGGAACTCAAAACCCGGCCAAGTGCGACTTGCGCATGAAGGGTTCTTTACCATCGTACAAGATTATACGCGTCTACTTGTCGCTATTATCAAGATCAAGCAAAAAAAGCCAAAAGAAAACACGTTTCTAGGATAGTAAAGATCGAGCGGAGTATATTTCAGGGTGGTTGTTTGAGTACCCTTTGGTTTTGCCTGCCCTTGAATCTCTAAGCACACTACTGGAGGTTTCAGGCCTCGGATATCGATTGAAGAGAGGTTATATCTCACCTCTTTACATCGATGACGTCAAACTTTTTGCCCTCAAAAATCTGCAACTGATGGAATTTACTGAAAGTAACTGAAAACTCCAGTAGTGCTATCAGAATGGAGTTTGGTGTAGACAAATGTGCGGTCATGCATGTAAAGCGAGGGAAGATTGTGGAATCCGTGGGATCTCCATTCTCAGATTCCATGAACCTGAGATCCCTCTTTCCAACCTAAACCTATAAGTATTTGGGTATGTCGGAAGCCTTGGTAGTCCTGAGTGTAGCGAGGGATTTAAGTTCACCCAAGACTAAGACGAAAAAATTAACACAATAATAATACGACATAAGCATTTATTGAAAATAATGACAAATAAAAGTAAAAGTTAACATTCGAAACATTGGTCCAATTATTGATAGAGAAAGTTACATTTTTGTTTGGTACATTTATTGTTGATGAGTTGATTTGAGTATTTCTCTGTTCTTGCGTCTGAAGAACTTGCGTTTCATTGTAGATACTCGTAGTATACGTCGGAGATACTGGTTGTGGTGCATCGTGAGTTACGGACGAAGATAAGATGCCGGAAGTTGATGGTTGTGGCTCTGATGGATTAACTTTTATATTTTTGTTAATTTAACTGCTTAATATGGTTTTATTCGCCATTGAGCTTTCGATATAACCCTCAGCTACAGTATCAGAGCTCCAACCACCGTGTCTTTTTATTGACGTATTATCCGCCCCTGAATCCGCCAAGAAAGTCGCCGAAGTTCTTCTAAAGCAGTGACCGGTGTAGAGTTCAACATCTTTAAGTTTTAAATATTTAGCAATTTCCTTTGGCATATTGCTAATTTTATTTTTGCCGATGGCTTGTCGAGTACATTTCCCATTCCGATAGTTTATAAAAAATCTATTGTTTTCCATGTTGGTGGGACGTAATGCTTGGTATTTATGAATGATTTTAGTATATTGTCCTTGTACAGTGAATGACCGATTTTTCTTAGTCTTAGTTTCCTTTACATTAATCAGCAGCAACTCATTGGAATGATTTTCAACGTCCTCCACCTTTAAGTTTACAAGTTCACATCCGCGGCAAGCACCATTGAGTCCAAAAATTAAGGCCACCTATAACAAATATAAAAAACAGGTAATTATACTTCGTTGCTTCGTCCTTCGAGATTAGATAACATTGTTGTTTCAACCCCCAGATCTTAAATACACGCAGAAATTATATGGTTTGTACACAACACAGGTCTTACAGTACTAAATTTAGTACTAAATTCTTTAATTTCCTCGGTGACTTTATCTACAATAAGCTTAATAAAATTCTTAATATGTATCCGCTCAACACAAGGCGTTGCAAGAAAAAAGTATCGAAATACCTACAAGGTCTTACATATGAAGAGACCGAGCAACTTCTAACTGTAGCAAGATAGACTGTAATTAGGATTGGCAAACATTCATTATCTATATACTTATATATTACATACCTACATAATTATTCACTATATCCGCGTATCTCACTTAATTATATGTTCACTCACAAAATCACAAGCACACTCACAAATATACACACCCTCTCACACTCACTCATTCACCATATCACATATCACAAAGAGAGGTGCAGAAAATACAAACTATTATTTATTATTCCTTTGCTAGCATTTAAGAACTCAAATATAATTAAACTCGAGGGGATTGGCGCTGTTAGCCGAAATACAGGTTCCTCCTAGTTCGGCTCCAGATGCTAAATCTTTTGTGTACTTTTGTTTTACCATAGCACTTAACTGTAATGTAATCTAAGTACTGTTTCCATGAAATAAAGCTTATTATTATTTCGTTTATTCATTTGTAAATACATATAAATTATATTTTTAAATATTTCAATGAAAAAATAAAAAAAAAAACATTTAAAAATATAAAAAATAGTATCCCACCGGTATCGGGAACAGGGTCCAAGCTACCGGCGGTCAGGGCTCCAGAGAGAGGAACCGCCTGACAATGCGAGCCGTGTCCAGAAGTACTGCTTTCTGAATCAAGCCCTTGATCCAGCCGCCTAACGAGAGCCTCCTGAGGTGTTGGTCGAGGCTCGTGGCTATTAAGCCATTGGCTGACACGACTATCGGTACAATAATCGCTGAGTCCACATTCCATATGTCAACCTCGCGAGCCAAGTCAATATACTTGATTTGTTTATCTTTCTCGGCTTTCACGAGGTTCTCGTCATGTGGGACGGTAATGTCAACAATCATTGCACGCCTCTCGATTCGGTCCACCACCACTATATCAGGCTTATTGGCTATAATAGTCCTGTGATGATGGACCGATCCCAGTACAATGAGATATGACCATTATCGAGAACTGGGTCGGGCGCATATCTGTAGTACGGCACTTCCGATTCCACAAGAGTACTCTCGTAGCCAGGATTATCCATCAGCAACTTGCTCTGAAATACTTTTCAGAGCAAGTTGCTGATGGATAATCCTGGCTACGAGGTTGTGCCTATGCAAGTACTCACCGTTAGCTAGACGAGAACAACCAGAGATTATGTGGCGGATTGATTCTCCCGGACGATGACATGCCCGACATATGTCAACCGTGCCGTCCTTCACAATAAATCTCCGGTAATTTTTCGTCATGATAACTTGGTCCATAATTGCACAGACAAAACCTTCGGTTTCCCCAAAGAGGTCACCGACACGCAGCCAGGCTACGGACGCTAGTTGGTCTACATCGGGCCCATGTAGGGCCCGGAAAAGGCGTCCGTGAAGTTCCTTACTCTGCCAGGTTTGCGCCAGTTCTCGTTAGCCAAGGAGAGTGGAGTAAGGCCCTTGTCCACTGCCACTACATCTCGATGCATACCCACGTCAGCAGCTAGGAAATATTCCCTTAGACTGCATACCTCGCGGTTGTGTAGGGTCTTAGCATTTAAAAAGCCTCGGCCTCCACACTTCCGCGGGATATACAGTCTCATCACCGACGAACGTGGGTGATGCAGTCGAAATGCAGTCAGCAGCGTACGGACTCGCCTATCCAGGGCGTCAAGTTCTGTTTGAGTCCATTTGAGTACGCCGAAAGAGTACATCAATACCGGCATGACCCAACCGTTGAAGGCGCGCACCTTGTTTCCGCCCGAAAGAAAGCTATTAAATACCTTCTTCAGGCGGCCAAAGAAGCGCTCCTTCAACGATTGCTTC
Organism: Polia nebulosa; assembly: GCA_951329385.1. NCBI lineage: Eukaryota > Metazoa > Arthropoda > Insecta > Lepidoptera > Noctuidae > Polia > Polia nebulosa. Next base: position 15,359,520 of record OX589604.1, read on the forward strand.
ATGTCAGCAACATTGATACCTAACGCTTCCGACATACCCAAATACTTATAGGTTTCGGTTGGAGAGAGGGATCTCAGGTTTATGGAATCCGAGAGTTGTGTTCCCACGGATTCCACAATCTCCCCTCGCTTTACATGCATGACCGCACATTTATCCACACCAAACTCCATCCTGATGGCACTACTGAAGGTTTCAGTTACCTTCAGTAGCTCCATCAGTTGCAGATTGTTGGGGGCAAAAAGTTTCAAGTCATCCATGTAAAGGAGGTGAGATATAACCTGACCACCTCTCTTCAACCGATAGCCTAGCCCTGAATTCTCTAGCAGTGTGCTTAGAGGATTCAAAGCTAGGCAAAACCAAAGCGGACTCAAACTGTCACCCTGGAATATACCCCGCTCGATCCTTATCGGTTCGCTATTCCTCTGGATTTGTCGACATCCTGGATAGCGAAGGACCGTCCTCCATTGCCCCATACATGACATCAGGAAGGTGCGTAGCGTTGCATCAACTTTATACAATTCCAGCACCCTCATGAGCCATGTATGAGGAACTGAGTCATAGGCCTTCTTATAGTCTATCCAACATGTCGACAGATCCTTTCGGAAACGCCGAACCTGTTGGCTAATGGTCATATCTATGAGGAGAAGCTCCTTAGTACCGCGGGACCCATTCCTACATCCATTTTGAGAGGCAGACATGATACAGTTACTATCTATATGTGTGTTAATCTTAGCTCTCAAAATGGATGTAAAAACCTTATAGACCGTCGGTAAGCACGTGATCGGTCTATAATTTTTAGGTTCCGCAGTACTACCTGATTTATGGAGCAGGTGGGTTATTCCTGTAGTTAGAAATTGGGGCAGCGACCCTGACTCTAAGGCAGACTGGATCTGAGATGCCAAGTGGGTATGCGACCTTGTAAACCATTTGATCCAGAAGTTGTGCAGCCCGTCCGGCCCTGGAGATTTCCAGTTAGCTAACGGACGGACTGCACGAGCTACATCTTGGGGGCTGATGATAATTGCCCCTTATTATTATTATTATTATATTATTATTATTATTAGTTTTTAAGGACTATATCCGTATCATAATTTGACATGACGTCATATTACAAATAGTGTTGTGTACATCTTAAGGGGATGTTACCTTCACATGATTTTAGCTGAAGTGTTTTCGTATCAATGTAATAACAAATAAAGATATTGTGAATAGTTTTTAAGGACTATATCCGTATCATAATTTGACTTAACGTCATATTCCAAATAGTGTTGTGTACATCTTATGGGGATGTTACCTTCACACAATTTTGGATTCCCAATAATTAAATATATACCTACCTACATATTAGTGACTGTGTACATTTGAAAGGAATGTTACCTTCACATTAGTTAATGCTTACTTAAATTGTATGTAAGTACGTAGGTATAGGTTAAATATATTTAACATTGTTGTGGATAGTTTTTAGGACTATCAGGGCTCTGAAGTTTAGTAGGTATTCACCTACCTACACAAGAATGATAAACTTGGTGTTGTGGATAGTTTTTAAGGACTATCGCCACGCTATTTTTTCCAATGCCTATCTACATCTGGTATTTATTATATTATTCCAGATGAAATGGAAGTTCAAGTTCAGCCCGAAGTCGAGTCAGTTCCGATTTTGAATGCGGAACAACCCCAACCGGACACGCCCACCTTAACTACGCATGTCCCTGCTACAGATGCGGAACAGATAGTACAGTTGGAACTACCTGTTGAAGTATCACTCGATCCCCCTGAACTGGATGAAGAGATTCTGAATCTCTTGGGTGAAACACCTTCAAAGGACAAAAAATATGGACCGGATATTAGAGGAGAATTATCTGTTCGCTGGGAACACATCGCAACGACTGGCTTGACAAAGGAGGCCCGAAAGGAGCTGCTGGAAAAGCATCTTGTTCCAAATAACTGCAAAAAGATTGATGCGCCGAAGTTAAATCCAGAAATAAAGGCCGCTTTATCAGAAGTGCTCATCAAAAAAGACAAAGCACTGGAGAATAAACAGGTACAGGTCGCAGCAAGTATATCTTGTATTAGTGAAGCTCTCAATACATTGTTTTCTTCGGATCACAAAGACCAGACAGTTATAAAATTGCTGATCGAAGCGGGTCGACTGATGTGTGACTCTCAACACAACGAATCCATGACAAGACGTAGTTTTATATGTTCTACAATAAAACAAGATATTAAAGATCAATTGTTTAACACAGAAATCGATCATTTCTTATTTGGCGAACAGTTGACAGATACCATCAGAGCTGCAAAAGCCATATCCAAATCAGGAGCGGAAATAAAAATAAACACACCAGTCAGAAGACCTACACCAGCGCATAGACTGAGACAGGCCCACTCTCAGCCTTTAAACCAGAGGCCTCCGTTCCCGCCCGCGCGGCAAGCGGGAGCAGCGAGGAGGACCGAGCCAGCGGCGCGGCGCCCGCCACCGCAGCAGCAACCGCGACGGCCGCCGCGCTTGCAGCAGCGCCCAGCCCCCCGGCGATAGACCTGGTACGTTCCGCAGGACGATTATCACATTTTTATGAGCAATGGCAGTTGATAACCAATGATCCCGTTATATTATCGTGGATAAGAGGTTACGAGATACCATTTACGAAATCGGTTTATCAATCATACGAACCTAAATTACCTACATTATCTACATCAGAATCCCTTCAATACAGGGTGGCCATCACTGATCTTATAGACAGTGGAGCTATTTCACATTGCAAACCATGTGAGGGACAGTTTCTTTCTAGTTATTTCTTGATTAAAAAACCTAATGGAAAAAACAGATTTATATTAAATTTAAAATCTCTAAACAAGCACATCATAACAGAACATTTTAAAATTGAAGATCTGAGAACAACTTTAAAACTAGTATCAAAGAACAGTTTCATGACCACCCTTGATTTGAAGGATGCGTATTTTCTCGTTTCTATACATCCGAGCTGCAGAAAGTACTTACGATTTAAGTACGAGGGTCAAGTTTACCAATTCAATGTTTTACCGTTTGGCCTAAACACAGCCCCGTTTGTCTTTACAAAATTATTAAAACCAGTAATTTGCTTACTGAGATCATTAGGCTATTTGTCATCTATTTATTTAGATGACATTTGCATTATTTCAAACAATTATCAAGATTGCTTAGACAATTTATTACAAACAAGATGTATTTTAGAATCCTTAGGATTTATTATTAATATAGAAAAGAGCTGTATGATTCCGAGTAACGTTTGCAAATACCTTGGTTTCGTGATAGATACGAAAAAATTTCATGTTAGCCTACCTAAAGATAAACGAAATTTAATTAAACAAGAATTAAAAACGTTCCAATCCAGACCTCAATGTAAAATAAGACATTTTGCACGCTTGGTAGGCCTCCTCACTTCATCTTGCCCCGCGATTCAGTACGGTTGGCTTTATACTAAGCAAATGGAAAGATGCAAATATCTTGCATTGTGTCAAACAAGTAGTTATGATAGCCACATGTCTTTATCACAGAACCTGCAGGACGATTTCTCCTGGTGGTTAAAATCAATTGATAACGCAGTCAATCCCATTAGACAAGACAGCTACTCGCTAGAAATATTTTCAGATGCTAGCAAAAAAGGGTGGGGGGCAGTATGCGGTGAGGAGACCGCCAGTGGCCAATGGAGTAATTCAGAACGTGTCAGACACATAAATTATCTAGAACTCCTGGCAGCGTTCTTGGGTTTACAAATATTCGCAAAGGGATTAAAAAATTGTCAAGTTTTACTACGTATTGACAACACAACTGCCATTTCGTACATCAACCGTATGGGTGGAGTAAGATTTCCACATCTAACTGAAATTACAAAATCTTTGTGGCAATGGTGTGAAGCTCGCGATATATTTGTGTTCGCTTCATACATAAGTTCAGAAGATAACGAAATAGCAGATGCGGAGTCTAGAAGATCTCACCCCGATACCGAATGGGAGATAAAAGATAAGGCTTTTGAAAAGATTGTACAGGCCTTTGGGCAACCTAAAATTGATCTTTTCGCATCAAGGTTAAATAATAAATGTGTTAAGTACATCTCATGGAATAGAGACCCGGGAGCATTCGCTGTGAATGCTTTTACTTTAAGCTGGAAAAATCTGTATTTCTACGCGTTCGTTAAGAAAAATAATAACCGATCAGGCTGAGGGTATTATGGTTGTCCCATTTTAGCCCACGCAACCCTGGTTTCCACTGTTTCAAAAACTTCTCTGTACCGAATTGATTCAGTTTACACCCTCTGATAATGTATGTCTATTTCCAACAGTCTCCCGAAGCTCACGTTGATTGCAGGGAAGTTATCAAGACGGCACTAGGGAACAGAAGAGTACCGCCGTCGGCTTTAGATATTATGATAGCTTCCTTGTCTGAAAATTCAATTAAACAATATGACATTGCAATTCGACGCTGGGTTAGCTTTTGTAAAACTCAGAATATTGAAATACATGAGGCGTCAATTCCTATGGTAATTTATTTTCTCACTGAATTATTTAATTCTGGTTTACAATACGGATCTTTAAACAGTCATCGCTCCGCTCTGTCTTTGATCTTAGGATCGAGAGTAGGGTCTGATGACCGTGTTACTAGGCTATTTAAAGGTTTCTACAGACTTCGTCCTCCAGTCCCCAAATATAATATCACTTGGGACCCCTCAATGGTTTTGGATTCGTTATCAAAATGGTACCCAAACCGAAATTTAAGTTTAGAACAATTGACTAAAAAGACCGTTACTTTGCTCATGCTAATAACTGCACACAGAGTGCAGACGATTGGCAAAATAAAACTAGAAAATATAACTATCCATGGTCAACGTATATTAATCAAGATTAACGATTTTATAAAAACATCTCGCCCAGGTTCATCTCAACCTTGTCTTAATATTCCATTTTATAAAGACCGCCCGGAAATATGTCCAGCTGAAGCATTGGTAGCTTATATAGATAGGACAAAGTCTTTGAGAAACAATGCCAATTGCCTATTCCTAGGTATTAAAAAACCACATAAACCGATATCCACAAATACTATCAGCCGGTGAATAAAAGATATGTTATCAATTAGCGGAATTGACACTTCAATATTTTCTGCTCACTCCACCAGACACGCAGCCACCTCAGCTGCACATAGAGCCGGTGTCAATATTGACACGATACGAAAGACCGCTGGGTGGAGTGGCACCTCCAATGTCTTCGCTAGATATTATCATAGAGATATTCAATGTGAACAATCTGATCAATTTGCTTTATCAATCTTAACCTCTGATTGATGCATTATGTTAGAATGTTATTAAAGTTTAATTAAGTTTTTAATACATAATTAAAAGATAACCTTAATTAATGAGAAACTATATTTTAGTTATAAAAACAATAATAATACTGTATGATCATTACAAATTTATAATATGTATGGAAGAGTGTTTTAATATTTCACTATCTTTCAAAATCTACAATGTTATCTAATCTCGAAGGACGAAGCAACGAAGTATAATTGGAGATTAAACGAACTTACCTGAAGTGAAGTTCTATCCAAATTATACGAGTTGCTTCGTCCGAAGAGATTAGTTCCCTCCCAACCCTAAAGGTAACTCCCAATATATTAAATGAAATATTAAAAAGGTTCCAGGCTTTCAACTAAATGAATGACACTACAGGTATAACGAGAAGGAAGAAGAAGTACCCACAAAAAAAAAAAAAAAAAACTCAAAACTTAGTGGGTGAAAGGCGATATCTTAGACGTATTACTACAATGTTATCTAATCTCTTCGGACGAAGTAACTCGTATAATTTGGATAGAACTTCACTTCAGGTAAGTTCGTTTAATCTCCAAATATATAGAATAATTATCATTACTAAGATACGAAATATTCATAGTTAAATCATGTAAGTATACTTACTTTTGGGACCAGAAAAATTTCGTCAGCAGCTTCATTAAGAAATTTTTCCACATTTTGAGTCGTAAAAATTTTAGACTTCTTTGCGCAATGCCCTTCTGATTTTCTTTTTAAAAAGGCCAGTAATTTCTTGAATCTATTTATTTTAATGCTGTGTTTGATGCTTATTGTATCTTTCAGTTTTGAGTATATGCACCAAAGTGTATTCGGATTCTTTGTCTTGGGTAAATAATCAAATTAGACAAGAAGTACTGATTCTGAAATTGATAGGCCTTTCGCACTTCTCCACGTTGAACATTCTTCATAAGTTTTTAAATAATTTTCCTTGGATTTTGTTGAAAGCAAATTATTTATAATTGCGGCAGCATTTGCACTGATGGAATCCGACAATTCACTGTCACTGTCGCTTTGATTTAACATCGTAACGTATTTTTAGAACATTAACTTATTTATAAAAATAAATTAAAATAAACTTAACGTTTATGTATTTGAAGAAAACAAAAGCGCGGCAAATTCCTAGACTAATATTTTTTTGTCGGAAAAGCAAAGGCATCAAGCTCATACGGCCTCGTCGGTTTTCGTAATTTTATTTAGTAATCATAACTGCATAATAAATGCGTATTCCTTTTTTAAAAAGATGTATAATGCTTTAGATACAAACTCAATGGTGTAAACACAGATGTAGTTCAGTATAAATTTCGGTAAGTATTCCAAATTTAAGTCACATTCTCTCCCTAGAGGATGAATGAAATTCAGTACAATTTTCTTTCCCTGTTTTTAACAGATTAAAAATGACTATTGTTATGTTCGCTTTTTGTGGCATAGAATGTCACATTTTTGAGCAAGTGGTACGAAAATTAATATACTTCACCTTTTCCTCACCTTTGTGTCAATTAGAGAGGGATATCAGTTTCATAGTGAAGATGTGTGTAGTAGGTGTATCGTTAACTACATTTGCGGTATTATGGTAGGTCTTGAGTTCGCCCAGATCCAAAAGAAAGTTAGGCAACATATATTTGTCAATTCTTTTTGTAATATTCTCTCGACTCTTGCTTGATTTTCATGAATTAAAATGTAATAAAACAGATCGGGGCAATGAATAAAAAAGAAATAAATAAAGTTTATATTATTTAAATAATATAAATTATACCTAGTGCTACCATAGCTAAAACCGGGGCCTATATGATTAAATAATAATATAAACCCCGGTTTTAGCTAGGCAACCCATTCGCAATTTATTCATGTAGGTACGTATTCTCTAACATATAAACTTTGTCATTTTGAAATAATAGATGGCGGAATAAGTATATTTCTACGACCTATATTTTCTATAGGATTGAGGCGGGCATACTTACTGATGCATACTATGCATCAGTAATTATGGTATAAAATACGAAGTCTATATATTAAAAATTTCTTTCAGCCACGACTTATTACCAAGTACCTATAAGAGGCAGCCATCTTTGAGTGCTTCGTTGCACTTTTAAGTGAACACATAAACACCTGTAGGTTACGGTGTGTGTTACTGTTTATGTGCTATTTCTTTCTTTATAACACTGGTTATATAATGCTGGCTTAACACCCTTCCCCAACCCTTCCAGCTAGGGAAGCTTTGTTAGAGTTAATCCATTCGGTTTAGCGCTGTTAATCTCAAAAATTCGATTCGCTGAAAGCTAACCAACATTCGTCGGTCTAAAATAATTTTAGCGCATTGCTTTTGTACTTACTACTTGCTTTTTGTTTGTGATCATTTAATTATGTACAATAAAATACGGAAGAAAATTTCAAACGGCTATGGACTAAATGGCTGGATATGATCATTTTATCTGATGTTCCTGATTGATATAATAAAAGAATGAGATTTAACAATGGTTCAATGATTCCAAATGATATAGCGGCTGTTCAGTTGAATAAAATTTTGTTTTCTTGCATACGTATTTTCTCGGCATCACTTTACATTATTGAGGAGAAATTAATATGAAAGATCTACATATATTAACCATTTCACAATTCTTTATTACTTAAACAAACCATCAATTTATTGTTAGTTAAAAGCTGACATCAATAATGCAAAAAAGTTATGTTCACTCGAGCACTTAATAATCGAAGATGTAAGTAGTAAATCATTTATTTCTCCAATCTTCATTCTCATTAGATTTTGCTTGTTTAACATGATAAAAGATAGTAGATAGTAAATCATTGAACTTCTTTCTCCAAATCCATGAAATTCTCAATAGCTTTGGTTTGTTTGTCAGTCCTGTCGTCACTGCCTGAGGAGGCAATGGATGGAGCCCTGCTGGGGTTGCGGAGGACTGGCTTCCGAAGCTGGAAGAAGTTCAGCGACGCCTTAAGCTCTTTGATGAACGCTTCTTTGTGTGTGACCTAAAAATATAATCAATTATACTATATATATTCATCAGATTCAGGGACGACGTGAAAGTACCGAAGTTTTGGGCCACCATTAAATATATCAAGTCATATGGTACTTTGTATTGCTCCCACAAATATATTGTTTAACCCACCACACACAGCTCTCATCGCAGGGTAACCTATGAGGTTGTTGGCTCTTAACCGGACTTTTTGTGTATGCCTTAATAAATTAAAGTTTCCGGGGTTAAGTTAGTGAAGTAAGTAACACTTGAATATTAAATGCCAAATCTACGTACCTGTTCTCGAACAACAATATTGCGGACCTCGTTCATGAACTCGATGGCAGTCATAAACAGGCAGAACACCAGTCCCACCACAAGAACCACGAATGCTCCAATCAGGTTCTCCATTTCGAGATCACCCTCAATATCATTCTCATCGGTGACTGGCTGAAATAACATAGCAAACCCTTTCAAATCATCCCTTATTTTTGTAGTGGTCGAATAAAACTGAATAAAATATTCACAGATTATTTTGACACAAGATTCCTATGTATACGTCCGTAGTAACTTTGAATACGTCCTTACATCACATTTTTTGGCTCCATATTTTTCAAGCCACCATTTGTTTTTAATTTTATCCAAGGTTGTTAGTTCTTTTAGTCTTAAAATAGCTCGGTTTATGTCAGTTCTGAATGGTGAATCTGAAAATAGTAAGAAGGTATAAATCATAAAATGATGTAAGAATTTTACTTGCTACCGATAAACACATTAGGATGTCACTACACAAAACTATCGATCGTCGATCGATGACATTGGTCGACGTTATTCACTTGATGTCGTAGCTTTTGGTGCAGGAGGAGACAACTTACAACGACTGATCTATTGATTGATTTGATTTAGTACATAATATCTTTAGTTTCTGGTAATTTTGGCAATACTCACTAGCTGGCATCGCTATCCCGTAATCCTTACTGTCCAATTCTCCTCCGACTTTCTTCAAGTCACAGTCCCTTTTTAATTTGTATTCTATGCTAGTGGACTCCATAAAGAAAGCGTACTTGTTCCTACTTTTAAGCACCCTTCTCTCTCCCTCGTCATTGCTACCAACTAGGACGGCTGGGTTGGCCTGCATCGTCTCGTATATATGTCTATATGTTTTGTATTTAGACGCCTGAAAAATAAATGCCTTTTTAGACTACCGTCGTGGTTATAAGCACAAAATTATTTGTTAGTTATGGTACCTTAAAAAAATCAAGAGTTGATCCTCCATCGATAGCTCCGTAAAGTATCTTGGTTTGCTTGGCCAAGTCTTCGATGCTGTTGATGGGTTCGTTTTCCAACGCTGACGTCATAGAAGCTGACAGCTGGGCGATGTAAGTCTGACACACGATCACCGCGAAGAACCACCACATACCACAAACCCAGCGTGTGCCAAAAGCTCTGAAAGTGTAAATAAATCATATTACATATCATATTTTTAAAAGACTTCATTAAAGGAGTTTCTGTATTCGACCCGTATGTATGTATGTTTGTTTGCTTGTTTGTCCGCGATTTTGTTCATTTGTTTTTGCTACTCATATGCATATTTTTCAAGAAAGGTTTTTGTATATAATACATTAGGATCTAATGAAGATCTTCGGAGATAGACAGTGGAACTCTTCAATAACTAACACCAAATTACTCGCAATCGTTTGTATTGTTAATACAATTTAATGGGGAACCACAACTAAAAAGTGAAAAATAAAAAACCTTTTTATAAAAAATAGAACCGACTGTCAAAAGACGAAGTGATGAAATCAGAAACACCGACTTCTAAAGTTATTTTGCACTTTTTTTTTTTTTTTGGAAGTCGGTTCGTCGGTAAAAAAGTTTTTTATTAGACTTAGGTGGTTTGTTATTCACTATTACTCATGGCCGTAAGATTTGATTAATATATAATACAAAAAAAGGAGTTACTTAATTTCCGAAATGTCTGTTTGTTTAAAATCAAAATAAGAACCAGAAAAAAAAGAGAAACTAAGTTACTTGGGCAATATGTCGCATCCTTGCGTCATGATAGATCCCGTCGTTAGCCAGGTGCAATTCTTGAACGTCCATATATTTTCCAATTCTTCTGGGTCTTTCTCGCATGGTTCTGGATTTTCCCAATCAGCTGGTGATATTCTGCAATTATGTACTTTATTATAATAGTGTTCGCTCGAAAATATAGCAAGTAATTTTAGGTAAAAGATAAATTATAAATAACTTAGAAGTCAATAAATATTTATTTTCACAAAGCTACACTAAGCCAAATTTCAAGTCTTATGGTGTGACCGGTTAAATTTTAATAGAAACGAATTTAGTAGGTAGATTCCTGTATTCTTAGACTCAAGATGAAGGTTAAAAGGTTGCAATGTAAACAATGTAAAATATTTACTTAGGTATACCTGGCGCAAATGAATAACATCATGGAAACTAAGACATAAGCAGTCGCCGTGTGCATCCAGACCTCAAAAGTATACGGGTAGAGGAAAGAAAACATTCCTGGCTTGACTTTACGATCCTGGGTGTACAAGATACTTATTCCGAGTGACATGAAGGGTACTGAAAAGTCAACGTATTTTTTTCTGTCTTCCGTTATTGTGAAGTCACATACAGCTAAATCAGCTTTCTGAAATTAAAAGTAGTTCATTAGTTCAGTATGGTACAGGAGTTTGGCCCTCTTTGTCAAATAAATAATAAGAAAATACTAATTGAATTGGAAGTTACGGGCTTGGTCAGTGTTAAGCGTTCTACGTAAAAAAAATATACTTCAGTCACTTGCCTTGTCTAATAAAACTCCTACGAGCTCTGGATAACCCATATCCTTTTCGTGAATGAATTTATAAGTGTAATTTAGCTTGTCTTCCCTAAGTAATTTAAAAATGTTTTTGACCAGGTCTACGGAAAAACCTTCGAACATTTCGTTAGGGTCATCATCGTTAGCTTTACATTCGTCAGTTTTACATTTTTCTTTGTACCAGAAATAGGGTTTCGCTCTACGGGATACTACCTATGTTGGGCAAACAAGAAGGGATTAGAACTGTGAGATACAATTTATGTAGATTAAGTAATCAGTCAGTTGCTATAATTGATTGCAACAGTTAAATCAAAGTACTGTTCAATATAACACTTACAATAAATTCTTTGCTGGAGTGCTCGGTACTGATGCTACTCTTAATCCGTCTATTCTCAATGATGTCGGTTCCATTAGCAGATTCCCACTTACCGATGGTCTGCCTGACATGGACGTGTATTTCGTTCACATATAACACGTAATTAATTCTCCGACCTTTTTCGTTAAATTCTACGTTACCAGTAACACCGTAGGTTTTTGTCTGTAAATGTTTAAGTAATTACAGAGATGATCTGTAAATATCTCAACCTACGAGCATCAAGTACTGAATAAGAGAAATTTAATATGATAAATTGACAAGACAGCAGCAATTATTGGGAATATTTTGCGAATCCGAACAATACCGCGACTCCCTTTCAGAAAAAAAACATTAAATAATGCAAAATTTGAATACAGTGGGTCACCTCCAGTATCTTGCGTTGGTATGCGGCCCCATGAGCCCACACCTCCGCATCATCAGCACAACTGAAGGAAGGAGGCTGTGTTAGATCTTTTGACTCGGCTATATCAAGCGCCTTCGCAAGGTGATTAGCAACGTCATCCATTATCAATGCTTCGAGCTGTATTAAAATGAAAATATATACATCACAAAGAACAAGACTCGAATTTAAATAAAATTGTTAAAACTTTTTCTCCTCACTTTGAACTGGACTACAGATGGTGATTCCTCTTTAGAATGCCAGTTGCCTACTCTTGTTGCCAGGTAATGTGTGTGGTCCTTCAACTTTTCGTATTGAGTGATGCTGAGCCACGTGATGTTAGATGGCATCTTCACTAATTGCTCAGCTACTGTAGATGTGTCCATGGAAACTAAAACAAAATGCTAAAACGAATTGGGTAGAAGTAAGTGAATCTGTCAATGTTTCTACCCGTTACGTCTATCTAGTTTCAGACACAGACAAATACCATGTTTTTTCTGTGTCCGAATCATTATATATATACTTACCTGGTACTCAGTAACTAAATGCGCATTGTCAGCTTCGCCTAGATATTGCAAAATGTGTTCTGCACTACAGTCCAGTACGAAGCGGGATATTTGATATTTATTTAATGCCTTGAAGATCTGAAAGTATCGAAAAGTAACAAAGTTTTTTTAATGCATCGGTTAAATAAGTGATATTGCACTGGCGGTAATGTTTGCTAAATGTAGGTTATGTAACGAGTGGATATTCGGAATCGTATGGAGTTATTAGGTTTTTATAAAAAAACCGGCCAAGGGCGAGGCCTCGCGCACGAAGGGTTCCATACCTATAAAAACGGCAAAAAAATCATGTCTGTTGTATGGGAGCCCCTTAAATATTGATTTTATTCTGTTTTTTAGTATTTGTTGTTATAGCGGCAACAGAAATACATCATCTAGAAAAATTTCAACTGTCTAACTATCACTGTTCATGAGATACAGCATGGTGACAGACGGACAGACAGACAGACAAACGGACAGCGGAGTCTTAGTAATAGGGTCCCGTTTTACCCTTTGGGTACGGAACCAAAAATAAGTTACTACAGTAGATTGATCGTGAATGCCATGTAAACATAGATGTCTCATGTTGATACTAATATTCGCCGGGCATGCCTGCGAGCATGAAACGAGCGGCTACGCGCGGCGGCCGAGCAGGGCTATTGCGACAAAATAATTTTGTACCATCGGGATGGTCCCTGTCGACCATCATTGCACTCTCGGTCGTTTCATGGCCGTAGGCTAACAAACAGACTTTGCGTTTTATTATTAAAAAAATACCCGTCTATTGTCGCCCTCTGGATCCAATTTATACATAATGATTCGTGAATGTAGCGATACTTCAGAGAGAATCTTTTGCACTCTTAATAAACCTAGAACAAAAGACATACAATTATTAAAAAAGTCCTTCACTGAGTTATTTTTCACAGAAACGAGATGTGAAAGCAAAAGCACAGACGCAGTGTAGACACTGAATTGAATCTGAAAAATAGCATGCACCCATCGAGTTATCAGAATTGTTTAAACAGATTTAGTACATACCAAAGTTATCTTCGTAAAGGGCTGCAAACTCTGTCCATTTATAATACTTCAGAAGTTTTCCATAAGCTAGTGAAATGTCCTCGGAGTCCGGATAAAAGTTTATTGACATCTTTTTAAAGGTTAATTCTTCCTCGCCTTCTTCCTCTTCCTCGTTTTCTTCGCCTTCTGGACTAGTTTCTTCTACTTCTTCTTCGTCATTTAGTTCTAAGTCGGGGTCTCGAGGTTGCCATGTGGCTTGAATGTGCGGTATGTTGGCAATAGCGCACTGGTCTCGAGTGGCGCCGTCTGATATTGCATTTTGTGGACCAAATACAGCCACCGGTTGTATTCCATTGTTTGAACACACTGGAATTGTATAACAAGAACGTCTGTTTGTGCAAATAAAATCAATAGAATAATGTTTGTGCAATTTCTTTACGAGCTTTACTGCAGTATCCAAGTGTACACAAGCAGAGGAATATCATATTTTTATTCTGTTCCTTTTTAACGTGAAATGAGTTGCACTCTACTGATTTTGTTTTTAGATACTTAGTTGAGACTTGGAAATTAATAGTTAGTTCTTGAGTTATTTTTGTCATGTCATGACAATGCTAAAGACGGACCTTCAGTGACAATAAGAATTGAATGCCAGATTCACCATACTTGTCGAGTAGTATCATAATTTAGTGGAATTAGCTTTTTGCCTAGATAATTCCTTAGATAAGGGTCAAATAATAAGCAATGCTCTGGTACTCACATTCTCTCCAAACCGAATAGCTGTCAGACCTCAGCGGCTGCAAGATAATAGGTTTGATCCGAACCTCCTGAAGGTGCACATGGTTCAAACTGTCGTTAAATGCCGACAGCTGGGTGGTCGCCTTGTTATCGAAGATACCAGCTGGATAAAAATTAAATATTTTATCAGAAGCAGTTTATTCAACCAACTTGTATAATTTAAAATCGATCACATAATAAATATATCGTAGATAGTAGAAGCACACGTGATGCCGTCTATCCAAACAATGTTAATCAGACGTTAACAAATTCCAAAAATTCTTACCTATTTGGTAGGAAACTTCAACAGTTTCCGTGAAGACAAACTGCGGTGTACATCTTTGAACACAAAGCAACAATAGGAGTAAATACCAGCACATGGCGTAAAAACTTTAACGCGAATGCATAGTTTACTTTATAAAATCTATTTCACTATAATTTGTGGGCGCACCGCTTAGCGAATGAACGTCTGGCTAGCCGTTCACTCAAATAAAATTAACTTTTTTCAGAGTTAGGAAGAAATGGAGGAGGCATAAACGAAAGATGTCATGCGTTTTGTGCAGGATACACAGTACCCAAATTAAAAGATATTCAGAATTTTTGATCGGATGGTACCTACAATGAGCTTTTTTATTTAGTCATTGAGTCATGGCTATAGCATTTCCTTAGAATTCACATAAATAATATTCCAGGGCCCTCAGTGGAAGCACGAGGCGATGCGGCGACGGCGACGCGTGACGTGATGGCGCACGCGACGTGACCTAAAACTGCTTTCCAAAAATACTTCAGACGGCGGAGAGGCGGCCGGCGCGCCGCATGCCCGCCCAAACAACACACTATATTGTATTCATAAACCAAAAACTTCTACAATGATCACTTTCAAAGCTTTTCTCATTGTTAACTCAATTGTATTCATACCGAATGCTCATGCACTCCGCACGGCCGCTTTTCCCATAGGTATGTGAAATTTTAAATACATTATAAACAACAATTTGGCAACATAAACAATTGGGTTGTGCATATTTTCAGGGGGTCTTTTCAACCGGGAAACGCTGCCAACTTCCGTGCAGGTATTTAACAAGATGATTGAAGCAAACCGTATGATAACGTACCATGGTCGGTCCCTCAACTCGAAGGTAGTCGACAGTTATTCCACTTCATTAGAACGTAAGTCATTATCATCGTAATATAGTTATACATCATTGTAAAAAATACCCCGGTTAAAAAAGTGACTAAGTTCACAGACTTATTAATCAGAGAAAATAATTCGGATAAAGCAATGTTTGTTATGAATTAGAATTATGGCCGCTCATCGCATAGAAATGGACTGCCCATAATCAATACTTCAAAAATATGAATGATTGAAAGTAAACTTCGAACTGAGCTTTACAGTACTCGATTGCACTACTGCACCTGTTGATGCCATATTTAATAACTTTATTTGTAGTTCTTCCACAGTAATACAGGACTTTTATAGAACTGTTGTTTCAGTGTGTCCATTTACTTCAGACGACAAGGGGATCGTGGCTTTAATAGACGCTCGTCCGACTTACAGCATCTGCGACACTACTTGTTTGTTGTGCAATAGATTAAATGTAAGTTATTTTTATATAGGTAATGTTAGTTTCATACCTTATACCTGCTTATTTTAATAAGAACAACATATCGTCTCATGTAGTAAAGGGGAATTCGGAGAGCTTGTATCGATACCTGAGTAAGAAGGGTGTGAAAATCACAGCTGCCGCACTGAACTTTATAGTACCCAAAAATGGCCTCAAGTCTCGACAGGCTTGTACCAATACGACACAAGAATTAGAATCGTGAAAATCGGCACCGTATAAATTAAAATAGTCAAATGGGTACGATTAGAAGTATTTCGGCAGAAAATGTTCGTAAAGTGGTAAATCATAATAATTTCAGATAAGCCATTTAATTTTGGGGTGGGAGCCGACAGAGACTCTAGCTGAGGACTTCTATTCGTTTTCCTATCATCCACCACTTGAACTAATCTCGAAGGCTTACGCAACCCTCATCAAAGACCTGAAATGGGACAAGTTTACAATCCTTTATGAAGATGATGGCTGTGAGTTTATATTACATATACTCGTATTTGGCTTTTTTTGCATTGATTAAAAACGCTTCTGCATGAAAGGCGCTAATGCATCGTCTCATTTCGTGAATAAAAAGTCCTATATATATAGTATTTATTAGCGCAGATGTAGTAGATGAACGACACACTGAACACTTCACTAGAAGTAGTAGACTTCCAAATATTTCTAAATTCTAGGCTGTTGTGTGAATGTTCTAACACAAAAAAAAAATACTTCAGTGACCCACCTGGGAATTAAACTTTAAATTGGACCATTTCAGGTTTTTTACGGCTACAAGAAGTAATAAACACGTGGCCTAGCGTAGGCGTGGAACCAATTCTATTTAAAAAATTAGATCCTAATAGCGACAATCGAGAAGCATTCAAGTATCTATTCAAAGTAGCTCGAATGTCCTACCACGTCCTGGACTGTAACGTTACTAACATTCATAAATATATGAATGAAATCATACAAGTTGAAAACGCGACGGAGTATCAAGTATGTATCATGTTGTTTAAGTAACATTCTTTGCAAATGTAGCCGTGAAAGTGAAATGTTTTAGTATTTTAAAGCCAACTCTTCCATGATTCTCTTCGTTTCCACGAATAGAACTTCAAATCGACCAAAACCTTTTTCTTGCAGAGTATTATATTATCGAATCTAGATGCATACAGTCTTGATTTTAAAAGGATCCCTGCTCTTATGGCGAACGTGTCAACTCTGCATTTGACCACGCGGAGCGAGGCAACATGGAAGGACAAAGGAATGCTTCAAACTGGAGCATTAGGGGTATTTCATAGAATGTAGTTCACTTGTTAAAATTTAATTTATTTAATTAATCTGAATTAAAAAAAAATTACCACCTTGTTGAACATCACAAAATCATTGCAAAAAACAAGTTGAGAATACTATTTCGATTAAATTAAAATAGTAGGTTGTAGTAATATAGCTTGTCCCAACAGATTTTTAATGTCCTTTTCAAAATGTCAAACTAGGGATATAAAGTTAAAAAAATATTGTTTTTGTTTTTCAGCTCGAAACAGCATTAGTTGCAGATGCACTGAGTCACTTAGAGAAAGCAATCAGAAGTATGCAAATTGATGAAAACCCACCTGAACCACCTGCATTATGTCTTAAAAATGGTAAATCAGAGTACGAGGATAGTGCATGGCCTGTAGGATATGATTTACGAGAAGCATTGCGTAAGGTATCATTCAAAAATTGAATTCAACAAAAATCTGGAACAGAACATTAATAAGTTCGAAAATCTAACTTCCAAGGAGTCACAAAAAGAAAGATACTGTCCATTGCAGTAATAATTTCATGTAACTTTCAGACAACGACCAAAGGATTCTCAGGACACATTGAGTTCGACGATGAGGGGAAAAGAGTAAATTTCAAGTTACACTATTCAAAATTAAACATGGAGAGTCAATTTATGTATGCAGGCGATTGGGACTTCAAAACAAACGTTATCAGTTATCAGGACAATGTAGACGATAGGTCACTTGCTGCCAGCACCAACACAAAATTAAGGGTAACAGTAATTTATGAATTCAAAGTTTATTCGACGTAAATATTCAGTAAGCATTGATGATGATGTTTAGACACATTTTCATTTAGATCGCGACCAGAGAAGGAAGACCATATTTTGATATAGTGAAAACTGCAGATGGAACGATAATACATCGCGGTTATTGTGTAGATCTCATTGATGCCATAGTTAAGCAGATATACAAAATACACAAAATACGTTTCGAGTATGAGTTTTATAAAGCCCCAAAGAATAACTATGGTAACCAGTTGGAAGGTACAAAAAAGTGGGACGGAATAATAGGAGAACTGTTAGAACATGTAAGTTACATTTTGATTAATTGGTTAACTTAGTAAATAAAATAAATCATAAAAAAACACGACAATAGCAAAATTTTATCAAATCCAATTTTCATTCCAGAAAGCACATTTAGGTATATGTGATTTGACAATTACCTCTGAAAGGAATTCCGTGGTCGATTTTTCAATTCCTTTCATGAGTTTGGGAATCAGTTTGTTGTACAGAGAAGAAGAACCCGAGGCGCCGAATCGATTCTCCTTTATTAAGCCATTGTCTTTAGATGTATGGTTGTATCTGGCGACCACTTACGTTATCGTCTCATTTGTATTGCTTATTTGTGCAAGGTTGGTATTGTTTTGTTTTTTTAATCTCATGGAGCTATGTGGTCATTTCTTTACATATGTTTTTTAAACGGGGAACCAACTTTGGAGAAACCCTGATATTATGGAGAACTTCATCGTTAAAAATATGTGATAGTCTCTGTGTCTGTAGGGTACCTAAGCAAATTAATTTTCATAAACATATTTTTTTAGAATGAGCCAGGATGACTGGGTAAATCCACATCCATGCAACCAAGATCCTGAAAATTTGGAAAATATATGGAGTCTCTACAATTGTATGTGGCTTACTATGGGTGCTATTATGACTCAGGGATGTGATATTTTACCTAGGTATGGACAGTTTTAACAGAATTGCAAAAATGTTTTTTTTTTAAATTATGTGATAAATTGATGTTTTATTTGACAGGGCAGCAGGATCACGTTGGATCACAGGCATGTGGTGGTTCTTCGCTCTCATTGTGACGGCATCGTACACCGCGAACATGTCGACTTTCCTTAGTAACAGTCGTCGTAGTAACGACATTAAGGATATCAAAGCACTCTCGGAACAGAACAAAATTTCCTATGGAGCTGTGACCAATGCCTCAACTTATAAGTTTTTCCAGGTAGAGTTTGAAATCGTGTTTTAAATGAAACTGAAAATAATATAAGCTAGGTTTTGACTGCCTTATTGGTTTACTGGTTGCAAGTGCAAGTTCTCAACATGTGGTGCTTGGTTCGATCATCAGAAGAGGCTAAGTTATTGGGCGTTTCAGTAGTAATTCCCCAGTAATTGCTCGTGAGTAGGATTCTTGCGTGTTAACTAATTCTACTCGTTCATTTACAGTCATCAAACGATACCGTGTACTCAAAAGTTTGGTCAGTGATGGAATCAGCAAAGCCAACAGTTTTCACGAATAACAACGACGAAGGGAGAGATCGTGTTCTAAGGAGTAACGGGAAGTACGCCTTCTTTATGGAATCAACTTCTATTGAATATTTTATTAAGAGAAATTGCAAATTGAAAATGCTCGGTTCTAAATTGGATTCTAAGGAATATGGTATCGCTATGAATAAAAGTAAGTTAAGAGTTAAAGTGCAATTTAAAACCTGTAAATAGTATTGAAAATTATTATTATTGACTTATTATTATCTTTGTAGATTATCCCAACAAAGGATGGATTGATGGGGCAATATTGTCACTACAAGAAAAAGGAGAGCTTGAGAAACTGAAAAAGAAATGGTGGGAAGAAGAGGATAATGACGAACATTGCGAGGTTTCGTTATTTTACTACTGTGTGCCTTTAACATTTTAATCATGAACTGGGATAGTTATCTTTAAAATATGACGTCTCGAACCTAATAAAAGTGTGAAGTAAACATAAGTTATACTAATCAACTCAATATCCAACTTTGTCAGCAAAACTTTGAAACAATCTTAGGATTTTTTTAAAATAATTTTTATCTCCTTTTTGTAACAGAGAATTGTCAAAGAAGAGGATGACAACGGCTCGCTACAGATGAAAAATACCAGTGGTATCTTTTTAGTGCTGGGTTCCGGTGGGCTGCTGGGTCTCGTGGTGGCCATTATAGACTTTATGCTACACGCTCGGCAGATCAGTGTCAAAGAAAGGGTATGCTTTCAGTTTACATTGTCTTACAATATGGTCATGTGATGGATAATTTTATTTATTTATTTATAAGAGGTACAGTAACAGAATACAGACTAAGTTGTGATCAGAATTACTTTTAAGTGATAACATTTTTAAATCTGCACTCCAATTACTACTATACACAGCATACAGGATTTATACAGCTTCAAAGATGCAAGTGGAGGCTATTAAAAATAAAAATAAAATAAAAAGAAGTTACAAATAATATAGTCAAGACAGCATATTACAATACAATAGCTTAAGGTGTATTCAATTTTCGCAAGGATTCTAAAATCTGCCGTGACTATCCACAAATATATCAACATGAGTGCAAATATCATTATATTGTCTACACATTCGAAACCGTGGACTATTTTGGGACACATTGTTATTGCTCGTTGGTATCTGAAACAGCTGCGGAGTACGCACAGATCGAGTAGGTACCTTGAAGTGTAACTGACTTAGGAGAGCACCATCAAATGAACCGTTACACACCTTATAAAAAGTGGACATGTCGCTCATCCATCTCCTTTTATCCAATCCAACCATGTTAAAGTACCGCAGCCTAGCCTCATATTCAGGTATTTTACGCCTTAAGCCACATTTCATACATAGAGTTCTGACAAACCGTCTCTGTATAGACTCTATACGGTCTATATGAGTTTTATATATTGGAGCCCACACAGATGCGCAATACTCAATAATACTTCTAACTAAAGCATAGTACAGAGTTATCAGTGAAATGGTTTGTCTAAAAGGTTTTACATGCCGGAGTACGAAAGATAACATGCGATTAGCCTTATTACAAACCTGATCGTAATGTGGTCTGAAAGACAGCCGAGTCGAAGATTATAGAATAGTTGGTAGGCCAATATAAATTCCTCTGGTTTTTGTGAAAGGTTGCCAAAGCGACCTACTTTTAATAGGAAGGTAGTATTCTCTTTCCGATACCTTTTCTCTTCTTCTTCATAGGTCTCTCACTGCTGACAATCGAGATTTCGTTTCACGACAGTGTCTCAGTTGTTCACATATTTGATCCGACCATTGTCTATTTTTTTGCGTATTTTTTGACCTTCTAAATATCAACTTTTTACCCGACTGCGCGACGCAAGGGAGGGTAATGTGTTTATCAGCCTATGTACCGTACCGACATGACAGTAATCAAAATACAATAAGGCGACAACCAAACACCATATTGTAAAAAGAAAAAAATAAAGTCGACGAACTATATTAAGTGGGGCACCAAAATAAAGGATTCAAGAAGGCGATTCCAAAAATATAACTCACTAAAATTTAGAAAAAAAAAAAAAAAAACCCGACTGTAAAAAACCACTAAAAAGTTCTAAACAAGTCACTTTTCAAGCAGTCTGATGCAGTTGGTGGCATGAAATCAATAATTGAACTAAATAACTGCCACCAACTGCATCAGACTGCTTGAAAAGTGACTTGTTTGGAACTTTTTGGTTGTTTTTTACAGTGGAGTTTTTTGAAAATATTTCTAGGCACTACAGTTTTACGAAAGCGGTCAACCGAAAATCATGTCTTTGTAAAATAATTCAGTATAATTTTCCCACTGCTTAGGCTTCTTCTCTGTGAGAAGTAGTTTTGGGGTGTTAGGCTGACGAGTTAGCTTTTTGGACCTCTTTGTGATAAAAATAATGATTAATTTACAGGTGACGTTCCTAGAGGCACTGTCCAGTGAATGGCACGCATCTCTTAACCCTCGCGAGCTGCACAAGCCGGCCGCCCCGCCACGCTCGGCGCCGCCTTCCACCGCCACCCCCTCCCCGCAGCGTGAGCGCTCCCAGTCCAGAGCCGTCTCCGTGCTGAGAGCTGCTACATCCTTCATCAACTTTGATGAGATTTATTGAGAGAGAACAGAAGGATTCATTAAAATTCATCGTAAATCATGTCATCGCTTTATCATCATCACTATCTCAGATTAAATGACAATCACAACATGGATCACAATCATTAACCCACTTAGTTCATGAACGTTCATAAGTTTTGTTGGAAAACGTCCACTGTTTATTATTTGTGTTTAGTAGACTTCAGTGTGTCACTGAAGTTTATCTTACAGGAGCAAAATGAATACCTAACTGTCTATTTTATAAATAGTTGTATTTATTTATATAATATGTTAACATGATATATCAGTTTAACTACCTCAAAAGATTGTTAATATATGCTTTATATAAATTGTTACATACAATTCTTGTTGTTACTTATTGAATACGTTAAGATGGAACAAGTCCACTGCGGATCGAAGCACGGAGGACGCTCTTGAAGCACTGCGTGAGGCCGAAGCAGAAGAAGAGGGACGTGAGTGCTTCACTGGCTTCTCCGTCTCCCAGAAACTTAGCGCAAACGATAGCTCGGCCCACAGTGCTTCTGATTGAGTCATCTGCAAAGATGAGATTACCAAAGTAATACAGACGCACACAGCACAACACTGAAGATTAAACGCCTCCAAAAATATGATATTTTAAAATGTAGTTCTAGTAGTTCGACTCCTGTATTCCACTAAGCTTTTAATATTATTTTACAAAACGTAGCCAGAATAACAATATAAGGATGGTATGTCAATACAAAGCTGTGAAAATGTGGTATTCAATGTGACTAAGGTCTTATGTATTAGCATATGAATGCTATTTGGCGCTAGTGAAATTCGTACCTTCTGCTCGACGGCGACTTCTCTGACGTTCCAAAGGAATTCAAATATACCCATTGCGGTGGCCATGCTGCATCCTAAAGCCAAGACCACGAACACACCACCTACATTCTCTACTCCTAATTCTCCAGCAGCGCCTTCTTCGCTTGCTTCTTCAGCCTGAAATGTAAATAGTTTACATTAAAAATAATTGTTTGCCAAACCCTTCTGCATACATACAGTAACTAAAGTCCGAAAAGCAAGTCGAATGGCCGAGAGATCGGACGCACAATAATTTTAAGCAATTTGAAGAAACTTATCTAGAAGAAAGTTATGCGATAGCATCTTTTCAATAAGTAAAATAACTACCTGACCGATAAAATTTTTTTTATTCTTAGAAATCGTTGTGTATTATCAACTTACAACACAAGCTTCTTCCTTCGGTGCTTTCCACCAGCGGTTTTTAATCTCCACCAGCTTACCACTTTCAGCTAGTTTCAGCAACGCATTGTCCACTGCCGTTCGGTATGATGAGTCTAAGAAAATATTATTAAAATATGAGTACGTTTTAGGAAGCATTGAAGTACTATTAGAATCCACTCGTTACTTACCAAAGGGCATAGCTTTTTTTTTTTTAACTTTGCCCATACTAGGGAATTACTCCTGTATCGTGGGTGCGTTCACAAACATTTAAACTCACATACACACGACACCCAGACCCGGAACAACTATGTTTTGTTCCGTGCGGGGATCGAACCCGTGACACGCAGCGTAGCAGCCAAACGCTCAACCACTACGCTAACCGTGCCGTCATACTATTAGCATCCACTCGTTACTTACCAAAGGGCATAGCTATTCCGTAGCCTTTGGAGTCAAGTAATCCGCCAACTTGCATCAGTTCGCAGTGTCTTTCTAACTGATACTCAATGGCCGTGGATTCCATAAAGTAAGCATAATCTCGTTTGCCTTTCAACACTCTGTCCAACCCCTCGTCGTTATTCTTGACGAAAACGGATGGTCGAGCTGATTCCATGGCGCCGTAAATTCGTTGGTACATGGAAACATTGGAGCGCTGAAAGTAAAACGGTTAAAACGTATTAAAAGTCTCAATTGAGTTAGCGTTTAATTGAACTCGTTTTTTGCGCAGATATTCCTATATAAATTATATATTCCTTCAAACCTTAAAAAAGGAGTATGTCGAGCCACCTTTCAAGGTTCCATATTTAATTTTGGTTTGCATAGCAAGATCTTCGGCACTTTTGATTGAGTCATCCATTGCAGCATTCGTGAGGAAAGCAGCTAGGTTAGCAGTGTAAGAGGAACACATGATGAGAGCAAAGAACCACCACATGCCACAGACCCATCGCGTGGAATAACCTCTGTTACAGAAAACAAAAACATGGTAAATTTTGGGCTACACGGTATCGAGGAAACACCATAGAAGGTATGTATTTTGTTGAACTTACTTTGGTAAAATATCAGAACCCTGTGTCATGATCGATCCCATTGTAAGCCAGCAAGAATTCTTAATGTGCCAAATATTCTCTAATTCCTCAGGGGATTTGTCACAAGGATGAGGATTCTCCCAATCATTTGGCGCCAGTCTAAATAAACAAAAACAGATAAATAACTGATATATAAAAAGCAATTTTATTGCAAGTATGATTCGAAATTATTACCTTGCTAAAATATGAAGCAATAACGACACCATTAAATAAGCTGCAGCCATATAGATCCATACATCAACAGAAAATGGTTTCAGAAATGAAAACAGCTCCGGGTCGGGAGGAGTTGGTTTTAAATAAAGTATACTTATACCCAAAGTCATAAAAGGTGTCGTGAAATCTACTGAAGAACGACGTTCATAAGTTATAGTTAAATCACAGATGGCTAAATCAGCTTTCTGAAAAACAATTTCAAAATAGTACTCAAGACATAATGTTCTTTATTTAAGACTAAATTGTAATGCTACTCACGAACCCTTTCTAAAAGATGTCCCACTAGACCATCCCATTTTTTTGTTTCTTTGTGGTATGACCCGTAGCCGTTGCCAGGCACTATTTCGATTTCATAGTTCAAGTGTAGCATTTCTTTTAATATTTCATGTATTAAATCTTTCGAATATCCTTCATATCGATCGTTGCCAGTTAGCGTTTCGCCTTCCTTGGGGATCACTTCGACTAAGTACGGTGCGCCGATGCGAGACACTACCTTGAACGTTTTGTTTTGCCATTTTTCCGCCAAGCGATCTGATGTTTCGTCCACAGAGCGAACATATTCGAAACCAGATTCTGGATTCCACTTTGCAATACTATTAAATCCACTATTCGATAATTCCATTACTTCAACGTGAAAATTCAATCGTTCGCCCGTTATATTATCTAAATTGATTTGGTTTGTTATGCCGACGATAGGATTCTGTAATTAGGAATAGTCAACAGTTAATAGGTTGCTGGTTGATTTAGAAAACGTCATTATACTGATTAATTACTTGTATTTACCGTTAGCAAATGATTGATAAATTGTTCGCCGGCTTCCCATGTGTCCTCAGAATCACAACTTATTTCCTGGGCTTCTAATTTAAATTCGTCTGGAGCTTTTTCTACTGCATCTGTTATAAGCCTGGCTGCATCGCTAGCAAGTGCAGCTTCTACCTAAAATACAGTTTAAAAAAAGATGACACAGTTTATTTAGCTTAATTTTTTTATTGAACTTAAAAAATAAAAATAAACTTCCTAACAGATTATTAGAATAGAATAGAATAGAATAGACATTTATTTTGCAAATATGGGTAATACACAATAGATGTTTAGATACATTAAAGCACAGCCATATTTCACCATTCGGCATGCAAACATTTATAATATAAAATTAACAAGATTAAATGATTATTAATATGATTATTTGATTATTAATACAATATCCATTATTATAAAGATTATTGTCAAAATTATTAACAAGACGAAATAATCCAAACAAAATAAAATTATTCACAATCTTATCCAAAAGGCCAGATCAATTCAGCAAATTTTTTTCTCTGATAAAAACTCAGTCACACTGTAGTACGTTTTATCCATTAAAAATTTACGCAGTCTACTTTTAAACAGCACTGTTGGTAAGTCTTTCCAACTACGTGGCAACTTATTGTAAATAATTGGGGCCATACAATAAACACTTCTGCGCATCAAAAATGTTCGACACGGTAGTTGACGTAATTTACTATTGTCACGCCTGTTTCTTGGGAACACATCAGCTAGAAGTTCAAAACGATTTGGATTTTGCTTCACAAACATAGCTACCTCGAAAATGTAAATACAAGGAAGTGTCAAGATATTGTACTGCTTAAAATAAGGCTTGCAACTGTCTGTAGTTTTAAGTTTAAACATTGATCTGAGACATCTTTTTTGGGCCTTAAATGCTTTATCTTTATCAGTTGAGTTCGCCCAGAAAATGACACCGTAACGCAATTGAGATTCAACTATACCGTGGTATGCCGTAAGAAGTGTTTTGATATCTACTATGGAGGACAGTCTATATAAAACGTATGCTGATGAACTTAATTTTTTACACAAAATATCTATATGCGTTTTCCAATTTAAGTTGTAGTCTATTTGTAATCCCAAAAATTTTGTATTAGTTACTTCGTCAATATTGTCATCTTTGTAATGTATGTTAAGATTTGTGATGCCGGGATTCCGTTGTCTAAAATGCATAATCTTTGTCTTACTTAAATTTATATTCAAATTATTTTTGTCAAGCCATTTAATTATACAGTCAAGAGAATTATTTATGTCACTTTCATATGTAATTGTATCTTTACAAGGGATCGTTATGGTGCTATCATCAGCAAACATAGTCAAAGGTTGTTCAATGGACATGGGCATGTCATTAACATATAATATAAACAAAAAAGGTCCCAGAACGGTTCCCTGTGGTACACCGAATGCAATTTTACGTTCTCGTGATCTAGATATCTCTTCATGTTTATTAACTAAATTAATGCGACTAATTTCGGTTATTTGTGTTCTGTTTTCTAAATACGATTTTATAAGTTCGAGCACGTTGCCTCTAATGCCGTAGGCTTCTAATTTATTTAGCAATGTATTATAATGGACATAATCGAAGGCCTGAGTCATATCACAAAATATAGCACACACGGGGGATCGATTATCCACATTTCTAATAATGGTATACAAAAAGTCATAAATTGCCATATTAATGTTTCTATGCTGTCTAAATCCTTTTTGTTCTTCACAAAGTATGTTATTTTTTTCAATGAAGTCATATATTTCTTTGTAGATGTATTTCTCAAATACCTTTGAAATAACCGGTATGAGTGATATGGGTCTATAATATTCCATCAACTCCTTATCTTCCTTCTTAAATAAAGGCTTAATTATAGCTGTTTTTAAAGCTACTGGGTACACACCCGTACAAATACTTAGGTTAATTAAATAACATAAATGACCGCATATCTCAGCTGACACTGACTTCAGTACCTTTGTTGCGATTCCATCAATACCTACACTGCCAGTATTTTTTAAGGACATTATTATTTTATATATATCATATGGTGTGCTAGGTGACATAAACATTGATTTTTGTGTTACGGATGACATGCATGCCTTTGACTTAGATTCAGCATCTATTTTAGGGTGTATTTTGTCTACGAAAAAGTCATTAAAAGCATTAGCAATATCCAAAGGTTTGTATATAATTTGATTACCAATTTTGAGTTTTTCAATTTGTTGTTTGGGAATATTGTGCTTTGTATGATTAATTACTTGCCATGCAGTCTTTGATTTATTTTTAGATTGTTGTATTTTGAAATTATTTTGTGATTTTTGGGTAAGATTAATAATTTTATTGTAAAGTTTAGAATAAGTAGCGAATTTCCTTTTATTGTCGCGGTTGGGTTTCAGTCTGAATTGCCATAAAAGTTTTCTTTTTTTCTTACTGCATAATTTAACGCCATGTGATAGCCATTTAGGTTTATTTAATATGTTGATTTTAATTTTTTTATACGGAAAGCATGAGTCGTAGCATAATTTAAATGTGTTAATAAATTCACTGTAAGCTACATTGGGATCTTCATTATGGTAGATCTCCGAAAATTGAAGTCTTTTTAAACTATTTTTAAATTTCTCTATATTCTGGTTACTATAATCCCGTCTAGTCATATACCAGTATTTTATTCTGCATACATTGGGTACTGGGCACTGAAGTAGCTGTGCTGTATGGTCTGATAATGCAAACTCCAATACGTTAGCCTTGCAAGTCCCTTTAAAATTATGCGCAAAATTGTCGATGCACGTCATGCTAGCCATTCGAGTTGGCTGTTTAAGAGCAAGTTTTAGGTTGAAATTTAGTAACAGATACTCCAGTGTAACCGAATTATTATTCCGTTTTAAAATATCGATATTAAAATCGCCTGCAATAACGACATTCTTAGAACGTCTGTTGGATATATGTTCGAGTAATTTTCCTAGTATATTAAAACAATCATTTATTTTCCTAGCATTTGGTACTCTATAAATACATATTACTGTTAATTTATAATTAATTAGCTCAACAGCACAACACTCAAAAACTCCTTGTGTTGACAATTTAGCTATTTGAGGTATTTCCCTCCATTGGTGACAATTATTAATAACAATACATGCTCCTCCTCTCTTTTTTCCCTGTCTACTATAACAGGCAGCCAAACTATAATTTGGAATGCATAGTTGTTTTTCATAACCTTTCATGATAAAATGCTCGGTAACACATACAATATCTAAATTTATTTTTTTCTCTGATAGCTCATTCAAACAAACCGTGAGAGCATTTGATTTATTTAATAAACCTGCAATATTTTGGTGTAAAATGTTAATATATTTATTAGCGAAAAAACAGTTCTTTTGGTTCATTTATTGTGTTGAACGTGTTTTCTTCCAAAATTTCCAAGTGAAGGTTGAATAGGTCCTGAAAAACAATTTCCATGGCATAATCTTTTAAGGCTCCCGAACTCGTGTACGTAGAATAGTGATAGCTTAAGTTCAAATTAGAGTCCAAAATATATGAGTATTGATGCGTTATGTTGTCCATATATAGCATATTGTTGAACGTTTCCAGTCTTGAGTTATATAAAACATTGTAGTTATTATTCCATTTGTATGTTGGCAAAGTAATAATTATGTTTGTGTTCTATCCTGCAATGCGTTTCTCATGTATGTAATTATGTCAAAGTAACATTTTGTAGTTTTAAAATCTTCCTCGCCGATCATTACTATACAGAAATCATTATTTGTGTAATTTCTGAGTTTTGTCTTTATATCCTGTAGAAGATGCATAATACTAACATTTGGTGTTAGATAGTGACATATTTGATAATTGTCCTGAAAGTATTTTTCTGCTAAAGTATATATTTTTTTGCTAGTTTTATTAGTACTTAATATACATAGTTTAGATTTCAATTTTGTTTTGTTTACTTGTGTACTTTGCGTTTTCACTTGCTCATTCGTGGCTTGTGACGCCATCTGTGGACTGGAATGTGTAGTGACAGGTTTTTGATCGTCACAATTCTGCGTCACTTTTTCTTTGGCTAATAAATCCGAATCAGTCTGGGTTAGTTTATTTTTATATCCTGTTTGTTTAAAGTATTTTATCCCCCTTTTTTTAGGCGTGATGGTCGGAGATTTTGTTGGACTAGTTAGACTTACAGTGATTTCATAAGATTGTCGTGGGATTTTCACACTGTCTGAGCCTCTAACTTTCCAGTCTGCTAAGTAAGACGCGGTTCTCGAATCTGAGTGGTCGAAAATTCTCAAACACGTAACGTTTGATAATCCGTAGCGCAACTCTTCCAGATCCAAAGTATGGGCGTCCAGTGACATCAAAACGTAGCTCTGAAAAAAAAATTTAAATTATTTTTGCTTACATGCCTGGATTTGGGTCAGTAAAGGTCAAGATACAAAAATAGTACAAATATGAGGATGTAGCTTCAACGGCTTAGCCACTAGAACCTTGTGTCAGAATGCTCTATTGAATATTTGAATGAAATTCCAAAAACAATTAAGGATGATTCACGTTACACCGTGTCCCCACCGGGCCGTGCCCCGGCCGGGGCACGTCCGAGGCACGGACAAGCATGGATCATTTCATACAAAAAGTATACTATATATTTGACCGTGCAATTGTTTGACCGGCAATTGTTTCCCGGCCGGGGCACGTCCGGGCCCGGTGCACACGTTCATGTTACACCGTGTCGCCACCGGGCCGTGCCCCGGCCGGGAAACAATTGCCACCGACATTTTCGACATTCATACAAAATGTATGCAACAATCTTTGACCGGCCGGGGCACGGCCCGGTGGCGACACGGTGTAACGTGAATCATCCTTTACACTTTAGCTGTTTGTTAAAACATGTTCATTAAATGGGACTGCCACTATTGCTTTCGTAAACAGCTGAAAATCAACTTCCATTAAAATCTTCTTCTGCCTAGCCTTTTCCCAACTATCTTGGGGTCGGCTTCCAGTCTAACTGGATGCAGCTAAATACCAGTATTTTACATGAAGCGATTGCCTATCTGACCTCCACAACCCAGTCACTGGGTACAGCGATACCCCTTATAATATTCCACTTAAAAATAAGGCGATTTATTTATAAAAAAAATAACCATGTGATTAGTTTAAACGCTGATTAGCAAGTTCTCATTTCATATTTTTCTAACCGGAAGAAGGGTAGATGTGGGTGATAAAGTGGCAGTGGAGTGATGAAGTGGTGGTGGTAGTGTGGGTTTTGTCCCATATACCTACAGTAGAATTAGATGAATGAGACGTTTGTTATCATGAATTTAGAATCAACTAGTTTTTATTTAAACTAAGCTTAAAGCAAGCGAGTTTCAATAAACAGGACTAAATGTATAAACGTGGGCGTCCAGCAAAGAGCTACGACTAGATTCGGTATCTAGAATAGTCAATTGATAATAAGGCTTAGTCAGTCCGTTTGGAACCTTTGGGTAAGGAATCCTAAAAATAGCACTTACACAATGCTTAGCTTCGAATACTGTATATACATAATAAGCTTTTTCATTATAGTGCCAAGGAATACTCTCGTTATTAGGTATAATTCATTTTACGGGTGTATTTGCCTTAATTTTGTGACTCCGTTCTGTTTAGGCAAAGCTCGCGCTTTTTCTTCGCGACGATAAGTACAAACACAGTCAATGTAATATAGAGTTTCAAGATTGGAATACTCACATTTGTACTTTTTATTTATCTAGGTGGTTAGCTTTATTTTGATATTTTTTTTTTTTTTTTTTTTTTTTTTTTTTTATGTTTGATAGGCTCGCGTTTGACCACTATCTCACCTGATGTTAAGCGATGATGTGGTCGAAGATGGAGCACGCTTGCCTAGAAGTAACCTATTCACTCTTGACTTAAAGACTCCCAGGTTGTATCTTACAGGAAACACAGACTCCGGTAGAGAATTCCACTCTCTAGCTGTACGTGCAATGAATGTTTTCTCAAAACGCTTTGTGCGTATGGATGGGATGTCCACCATGAACCGATGGCACTTCGCCGTACGTC
This sequence comes from Polia nebulosa, assembly GCA_951329385.1. Classification (NCBI taxonomy): domain Eukaryota; kingdom Metazoa; phylum Arthropoda; class Insecta; order Lepidoptera; family Noctuidae; genus Polia; species Polia nebulosa. The sequence continues at coordinate 15,390,854 of OX589604.1, forward strand.
TTGTGGTCCTTAGATGAAACGGGCTTGGCGGAATCAGATCATGCAATTCCGTCGCACACTCCCCAAAATGTAATCGATAGAAAACCGACAGGCTAGCAACTCGGCGTCTATGTTCAAGACTTTGGAGTTTTGACTCAACGAGTCTATCATTGCCGATGATCCGCTTGGCTCGTTTCTCAATTGACTCAAGGGCATCATGCTGGTATCTTGCAGATCCGTCCCAAAGATGAGAGCAGTACTCCATACACGATCGGACTTGCGCTTGATAGAGTTGGAGCAGCTGTTCCGGCGTGAAGTATCGTCTCACCTTTGCGAGGACCCCCAACTTTTTGGCAGCCACTTGAGCCTTAGCCTCTATGAAGGGACCAAAATTGAGGGTAGATGTTAAAGTAACACCAAGAAGATCAAGTCGGTCGGTTATCGGCACGGTTACACCTCGGAAAGATGGAGCCGGGTGAAATTGGCTCCTTTTAGCAGAAAAAAGACACGCCTGGGTCTTAGCAGCATTGAACTTAACCAGATTGGCATCGCCCCATTCTGAGACAGCCTGCAAGGACAAGTTCAAGCGCCCAACCATATCCTCTCGGAGAGACCGGACCTGAGACCCACTAACTCGTGCGTCCGGCACGTATCTCTCGGCAACAGTGCTGTCGTCTGCATACCCAAAGGTACCGGGTTTTAGCAGATCGTTAATATGCAGCAAAAACAATGTTGCCGAGAGCACCGACCCCTGAGGAACACCGGCATTAATAGCCAGCAGTCCGGACGAGCAGCCATCTATGACTACTCGGATAGACCGATCCCTCAGGAAATCTGCTATCCAATCACACAATCCAGCGGGCAGACCGAAGGAAGGAAGCTTGCCAATTAAGCTGTCGTGCCAGACCCGGTCGAAGGCCTTCGAGATATCAAGGGAGACCGCAAGGACTTCCCCTTGTTTGTCGATGGCCTCACTCCAGATGTGAATGGCATACGCTAGAAGATCTCCCGTTGACCGATTTCGGCGGAAGCCGTATTGTCGGTCACTTAGGATATCGTTAGCTTCTAGGTATGCTAGGAGCTTACCATTCAGTATACGTTCCATACTCTTACAGAGAACGGAAGTTACCGAGATGGGCCTATAATTTGCTGGGTCAGCTCGACTACCCTTCTTGGGTACGGGTTGCACGTTAGCTTGCTTCCAAGCCATCGGCACTTTTCCAGTCTCAAACGAAAGGCGATATAGGCGTGTCAAGATCGGAGACAACTCAGGCGCACAAGTCCTCAGTACAATTGCCGGTATCCCGTCGGGACCACTAGCCTTGTTCACGTCCAGGTTACGCAGTACCCTCCGGACATCCTTCTGATGAATGCGAATGTCTGACATAATCGACTCGCATCCACCAAGAGTACCAGAGGGCCTCGCGCCACCAGGATCTAGACGCGAAGATTCCGCAAACAGAGAGGCAAACAAGGTTGCTTTCTCCTCAGCGGAGTGGGCCAGCGACCCGTCGGGTTTCAGCAGTGGAGGTAGTGAGGGGCGGCAGAAGTTCGATTCAACCGACTTAGCCAGGGACCAAAACGCCTTACTACCAGCTGGGTAAGAAGCAAGTTTGTTCCCAATTCGGCCAATGTGGTCAAACCGAGCCTTCCGCAACACCTTCTTGCAGAACTTGGCAGCCCTGTTGAAGGCTCTCTTCTTCTGACTCACGTCACTCGCTTTACGCGTCCGAGCGTCGACCCATGCTAGGTAGGCCGCGTGTTTAAGCGCATCAGCGCGATTGCACTCGGCACCAAACCATGGTCGAGCCCCGCCAGACATTGTTACGTCAGAGAATGGAATGTAGTACTCCATTCCCCGCCGCAACACATCCGTCACGGCGTCCGCGCACGACGAAACATCAGTCGAAGAAAAGCAAGTGGGCCCCCAAGGATAACATGCGAAGAAAGATCGCATGCCATCCCAATCTGCTGACCTGTATCGCCAAACCCGCCTGGTGCCTCTAGGGCTAGGATCGGGCGGGGAGTAGACGGATACAGATTTCACCAGACAGTGGTCGGAAGTACCTAATGGTGAAGAAATCGACACTGAGTAACGGTCTGGATCTGTTGTCAGCAGAAGGTCCAAGCAATTGGCTGTGTGCGAATCAACATCCGGCACCCTCGTTGCCCCCTGGACCAGCTGGGTAAGATTTAACGCCAGCGCTAGCTTATACGTCTCTTGTCCAGCATGGTCTGTGTACTGGTATGGGAAGAGCCACTCCTGATGGTGGGCGTTGAAGTCCCCCAGTAACACCAATTGGGCAGAAGGGTACCGTTGCTGAGCCACATCCGCCGCTTTACTCAGGTGTTGTGTGAGCCCAGTTGTCTCCAGATCACCGCTGTGCGAACGGTAGACACAGGCGTAGACAATTTTATCTAGGCCTGTGTCCACTAGGACCCAAAGAGTTGAGAACCTGGAGTCCTCAAGGTTACGGAGACGCCGATAGCAGATGTCGTCCCGGGCGTACATGCATATACCAGCGCGTGGCTTAAAATTGTGCTCCAGGGTAAACCCTGGGTAAGATAGGTACGCCACGTCAGACGGACATCCGATCTGCGTCTCCGAAAGGAATAAGAGAGCTGGTTTCTCAGTCTCTAGGTGGTGGTGGACTGCGGCGAGATTTGAGTGCAGACCTCGAATGTTAGAGAGGTGCACTTTATGTGAGAGGGAGTGCTGCCGCTGTACAGCTTTTTTCTTTTTAGTTCCTTTTTTCATTAATAAAAGAGTGAAGGAAGGAGAGGAGAAGGAAGTGAAATGAGGTTCCATGCTGGCTACCTTCAGGCACGCACTGACAGGACGGTATCATTGGGGGACTAGTCTGGAGACTGCGGGGACGCCCGAGCCCCCCCGGGAATGTCCATCGGGCCCTCTCATCTGGTCGCCAACCAGCACGATGGTGCATTCCGGGATTTTTCGTCAGTTGGCGGGGCAGCCTTTCGTGTGTGGCTAGTACACTACTTGGGCCCCCAACTAACTGCGGTCGGCCAGCGGCGCACCGTGCCTCGGATCCCGCAAAAGTGCCAAAAACGGCCATTTCTGACACTTTTGCCTACTACTTTGGATACGAAACATTTTGAGACCTGTTTTAACAACGTAAAAATTCTTTATCCTCTTTGTAACAAACGTGAAGTTGGATTTTTTAATATATATTTTCTGTGCTATGCTACGATTTTTTATTCAATGAGGGCGCCACTGGACCGCGAGAAGGCCCTTAAATACCCACCCCTGTTCCTTCCTTGCACTCAGGCCTTGAGCTTCCATGTTCCTTGCGCCCCTGGGCACTCAGGCCCAGGGGCGCGGCAACTATGTTACGAATTTATCTGTGACCCATGGGTGTTATTTGGTAAATCGTTTTGAATCTGAGCTAAATTGAAGAACTTTAAAAAAAGTTCATCTGACGTCTGCCTTACCATATAATCTTCAAAAAATTTAACTTCGTTAGCCTGGCGCAGATATTCAAGGACTCTATCGGCGGGACAGTCCAGGATGACTCTAGTTTCACCGGTGCTTTTCAGAGCCTTCAATAATGGCCGGTTGTCGTCACCAGGCACCAGTCTTCGTACCAGCCACTTTACATCCGGATCAGATTGTTTTATAACCTCTTGGAGCCTTATTAAACCTGCGGAAATTATTAAAACAAAATCTCAGTGTACTCGTAAGTGAAAGCTTTTTCTGAATGGATGATATGAGACTAGTAAAGAGGTGGCTATTTAAATGACGACAAATAGTGACCTATGGAAGAAAAATCATCACGCACCGACCCCAGATTAATTGGGATAAGGCAGAACGGCTCACACTGCTCTCAAAACGGTGAAGGAAAACATCGTGAGAAAACCGGCAAAAAAAAAAGTCCTAGAACGAAAAATTCAAAGACATGTGTCATCCACCAAACCGCATTGGGCCCGCGTGGTGGATTACGGCCCACACCCTCTCACAGAGAGAAGGCCTGTGCCCCAGCAGTAGGGACATCAAAAAATGATGATGATGATGAAGGCAGACGGTTTTTTTATCATTTATAGACTCGCGTTTGACCACTATCTCACATCAGGATAATGCTCATGGGCGCCGGGAGGGAGGTGCAAGGGGGTGCGCTTGCATCCAAGGGGGATGCAATGCTTTCAATATTGTATACAAAATCAAAATTAAAAAAAAAAAAATTAAAGCTTCTTAGAAATTATTCCTAACATGTGCTGATTTTTTCGAGCTCGCTTCGTTTGCTCTTGCATACCTCTGTTTTACTGCCGTGTTCGTTCTTTCTCTGACTCAGCCCATGTGCTATTGATGCATCCCCCTGAAAATCGTTCTACCGGCGTTCATGATGATGATGATGTTATGAAACTTTTGCTAGCTGCCTTGATTGTGGTGAATCATTTAATAAGCAAAATCATAAGTGAACTAAATGACTTGCGTTCATGTCATTGTTAGTTCCTGTTATTGCGAGTTGAATTTATGTTGTAATCAGTTCATTGTAATCAGTCTCTTGTAAACTTTGAAAGGTGAATCACTGGGTTATTCCTTGAAACGAACCAACTTTGAACCGCACCAAATAAAGCGCACCAAAAGTATTCCTCGAAACGCACCTACGATGAAACATAGAGAAGAGAATGAAAGATTCGTAATAAATGATATCGATAGACGTTTTAAAATTCATCAGTCCTAATTGTTTATTTATTAAAACTACCAGGAAAGCAGAAACGAACTGGAAATAGGTGTTTAAGCGACTTACTTCCTAGCTCAATAATGGTAAAACTACAGGTTTTGAAATTTAATTATTTGTTGTTTTGAAAAGTACCAAGCTGAAATAGAAATGAACAGAAAATGAGCGCCTAAACAATCTCACTAAGTTGTGCACTAACGATTAAACACAAAGAGGAATATAAAGTGTTCTTTATTATTCACTATATCGAATTAATGAAATAATCATCATCATCATAATCATCATCATCGTCATCATCAGCCTTTTAATGTTACTGCTGGGGCACAGGCCTCCTCTTTGTAATAGGGTGTGGGCCGTAATCCCTCACGCGGGCCCAATGCGGATTGGTGGATGTCACATGTCTTCGTATTTTTGTTTCTAGGACATGCCGGTTTCGTCACGATGTTTTCCTTCACCGTTTTTGAGAGCGGTGATGAAATAATTTACACACAATAAAGCACCAGCCTGGGTTTGAACTCACACTTGTATGTCGCGGCGGATACAACAGGGCCAACACTGCTCCTATGAAATAATCTGTGTTTTTGTAATTATTGTTTGTTGATGATCTGGTAACTTTGTAACCAGTTATACAAATATTTAAACATAACAAAACTAAAAGTGATTTTATAATTATTATGTAACAAAAATATATGAGTTATATGTTTGAGCCGTTTGGGGTTGAAACAGGGCCATGGGGTCCGAGTGTTCATCGAGTTTTCCGTGACATCAGCAAACACTTAGTCGACTCTTCACGTGACCAGAGGGCTGGCCTGGCTGGCCACGTTGAATGGAAATGCTGCCAGCGTTCTGGACACTTTAATTTTCTGTTCAATTCTATCACCCTGGTACTTTTCAAAACAACAAATTATTCAAATTCAAAGCACTTATTTCAAATAAGCCATTTACAGGCACTTTTGAACTGTCAAGAAGTCGGTTAGTCAGAAAGATGAAGGTAATTGCACATTCCAAAGCGTAGATCTATGCGTAGTAGTCTATGGAGAAGAACGTGCAAGAAACTCCATGGGCACTCTTTATAATCATGTAATTTCAAAACCTGCATTTTTGCCATTATTAAGCCAGGAAGAGTCGCTTAAACACCTAGTTCCTGTTAATTTTGCTTTCCTGATAGTTTTAATAAATAAACAATTTGGACTGATGAATTTTAAAACGTCTATCAATATCATTTATTACGAATCATTCATGTTCTTCTCTATGTTTCATCGTTGGCGCATTTCGAGGAATACTTTTGGTGCGCTTGCGCTTTGAGGAATACGAATCACGGGGACTAGTGTCATAAAGTGTGTTTAATTATAAGTGTCAATATTTCTTTGTTAGTTCATTTTGTTGAATGTTATGTTAATTAAAGATATTTGAAAATTAAATATGATTGTGGTGAATGTGAGAAATAATGCATATGCTTTACCTTAAGACTAAGGTTAGTCCCGCGAATGCAGGCAGCTTTATTCGGTTATCGTTGCCAGGATAGAAGACACACCTACCATGGTCATCATCATACAGTAGAGTGTAGGACCTCCAATCGCTGTCCGCAATAAATAATGCCACAGCCTTGGAGAGGGCCACGGCTTCAGGGTACAGGTTGAGGCCAGGCGGACTTGGTTGTTGCAGTCCTCGGACTGGTGGCGGTCTCCATACAGCCTGCAACAGATGCTTTATTTATAAGACTGGAATAAATCGTATCAATTTGCTGTTCATAAATGTTTTCATAGAACAATTTATTAGATAATGATAAAGAAGATTAGTCAGTCATCCAGAATAGTCGAAGCATCGGCTTGCTCACATCTTGAAGTTATCATTTGGAGCGAGATGCATCTGGTAAATAGCAAGGCGAAAGCCCCGCTAACTTCAGTCGAGAAAGAAATGTGATTTAGATTTCCGCCATACAATTAGTTCCTTCTTCAAGTATAAGGGTAGGGAAAAGGGAAACATGGAGATGAATTTATTAACTTGTTTGAAATAAATATAGAATAAATTGTCTACATTTCTTTCTCACTTCTCCTTTCGCAGGTCTGCTGGTAGAAATTTCTTTATTTATAATGATGTCTATTTTTACTGTGTCTCTGTGTGTATATAAATGATTAAATAAATAAATACTGCCCGCTTCACTAGAGAATTTCCCAAATAATTTGAGTAAACTTTTTTGAAATCTTATTCTGGCTTATCGGTATAAAGAACTCGCTTCAACCAGGGGCCTCGTAAGCCTGAAAGCTGGGAATTATCCCAAGAGATCGTACTACCGAGCGGAATGAAAAATAACACACATATATCCTTATCAGTACACAGTGCAGTACATGGTCAACAAATGAAACGTCATTTGTTCAGCTGTTGAGGCGGGATTGATTAAAAAACATCAAGACTTTAATATTTATGGTATTAGTATGATAGTGTGTGTTTTGAATGTACCTGAATATGGGGTACGCCGGCAGCCCGGCAATGTGCTTCGACTGCCGACGCAGACACCGGGTCAGTGGGCCCGAATACTGCGATGACGCCGGTAGAGAGCAGTTCACATGCTGCGAATACACGGAATTGCGGTGCTGTACTCATTACTTGACTACACACAAAGATACTGTAGCGGCATTTAAACCGCTAGATACGACTACAAAAAATAGACCTTTTTTTTGTGGGGTGGGAAATTATCCAATAACTTCTCCCGTACTAGGTGGAGCGGGAGGGCGTGTCAGACTTTTACTGACTAAAACCCACCACTGTTCCTTCAGTTGTGTGCCAAGGGGCATGGTGACACTCTTTCGAATTTATCCACGACCCCTAGGCAGGCATCGGTCTTGGTAGGCCCCGTCAGTTATTCCTGACATCTCTTTCAGGCGCGCATGGAACACTACGCGCCGTCGACTCTCGGGCTTATCGGACGGTGAGCTACTCATTTCTCGTCCGCAAGCCCGCGCCTAAGGTGGCTGGAGATCGGCTTGCGACCCTCGACAGCCAGGGTGTCTCCTGCGGCGGTGATGAGGGCATGCGTGCGTCTCTGTTGAGTCTCCCTCACGCGTTCCGCCTCCTCCTTCGCGAGCATTACTGCTTCACAGAAGGAGGCGATTGCTTCCCAATCCTTCTCGCTCCATACCATACCCTGTACCAGAGCCAGGCGCGGGAGGTCTCTGCTGCAGATCACCTCTACGAGGAAACGGCGGTGCTCCGCCCAAGCGGGGCAAAACTCTACCGTATGCTCCACCGTGTCCTCTGAACGATCCTCACAGTGTTGAAACCCGGGCGTTTCCGCCCGCCTTTTCCGACACAGAAACTTCGCGAAGCAGCCGTGTCCGATGAAGACCTGCGTAAGGCGGAATGCGAGGACGCCATGGCTCTCCAGCCACTCCTCAAAGAGGGGCCTGACGTCACACGAATCCTATGTCGCACAATCAAAGTTATCCGAGCAACACTCGACAAGTATATTTACAACAGCCTGACTTTAACCATCGGGTAGATGCCCACCAGACACAATATCCGGTCTCGGAGGATCCTCCCTTTTCATTGGACGTTGCGCGACTTTCTAGTTCCTACCCACTTCTACATACCTCTATTACTATTAAGGTGGTTTTCGTACCTCGTAAGTAAAATCTGCTTTAACAAACCTTGTAGACAATGTCGCTGGACGTAGAAGACAACCCAGATAGATCTTGGAAAAGTTACATGAGCAAACAAGTTTCAAAAACGTAGCTTTTTAGTCCATGAAATGATAAAGGAATATTTTGTTAAGGTGAATGTACAAAATGTCATTATCAGAGACAAATGACAGATAATTGAAAAGTAACGAGTAATTATTATCAGTTTACATTTGTGTCAACTGTACAAAACTATTGTCTCTCCAATAATTTTAATGTCAAAATAATACGAAACCAAATTGCTGCCAATAGGCATGTCCTAAATGTGGTATTAATAACTTAAATTGTTGTGGCGTACGTATTGTGATCGGCGAATGCAAAATTGATCAAACACCGTGCTGTGTTTATTTAGCGTGTATTGTGCAAAATTAATCTAATATTAGTGGCGCCAAATAATACTGTGAGAGCATTGTTTGCTCCGTGAAGCACCACATGTAATTTTGTTGCTGATACAGTTTGCGTAAAGCTGTTTAATTTATAATTAAGTAAATATTTTAGTTCGAAACTAAATAAATATATCGTTGTTTCAAGCGAAATGGTTTTCTGTTAAATATTAAATATTAATCAAATTCGTATTTAAAAGTGATGAAGTAATATGAATTATTGACGTACTGTATGTTACTAAATATGGATTTATTATTGTATTTTTTCCCGTTAATTCTTTCCCTTAAGTTGCACCTCATTCCGTATCTGCACCACTCTAAGGTCGACTGGTAGAAAATGTCTAAGACATTAATGTCATTCATGTCTACCAGTCGACAGAGTAAAGAAACAGATAAAAATCACTGTACAAAGGCCGACTTAAGTCCGTCTTTGTCCAATGATTTTTGTCTCTGCATGAAGTTTAATAAATAAATAAATGATTGACATTCGGTTTTTATTTTAATATATTTGATCAGCTGCTGGCTTTTCATAGCTTTATCTAGCTTTAATGAAATCATAAAATATTTATGTCTACGTAGACTCGTATTCTGAGCAAAATAAAAACAACCTAGATGAAACTTTTCTAATCAACTGTATCCTGCATTATCTAACACTCTTCCTCTCATTTTTAGATGATAAAGGTAATGTGGATACTATGCATGCACTCTAGGTAATATTGGCACTGTGACATATAAGTAGGTAGCTTGAAATTCGAATCTTGCCAGTTGCTAATAACTTCTCCCGCTCTAGGCGGAGCCGGCGAAGTTATTTGATGATGCTACCCGCGATCCTTCAGTTGCCTGGGCCGCGGTGACTTTATTTCTACTCTGGCAGGCAGCAGACAGGCTGGACGGTCAAATATACTTTTAAAGGATGATACAAATTTAAAAGAGGTTTTAAAATAGAATAAAAGTGTTTTTTTTTTGTTTTAATTGTAGTCTACTACGAGCCATCGGAAAAAAACAGTTTGTTTTTATATTATAGGAATTTCAAGACTTGAGCTTCGGTGTTTCCTTTTGAACATACCAGAAACATAAAAGCACATTCAGGAAGTACACACCACTGAGCTACACGCCTCCAGACTCTACAGTACCTACTATTTACTCTATGTCAATATAGTGAAAGTGTTAAGCTTACCTGCCTTGGAAGCTGTGAAGCTATCACCAAATGGGGAGTAAACAGTTTTCATCACATAATGATACTTCTCACTTTCCATGGAGGCTCGCGCCAAAGCCGATGAGAAGGCTACTTCCGTCACAGTACTCGAGGGAAATATTGCACCTGGACAAAAGGAACTACTTAAAGGACAAACAGAAACACCTAAGTAAGTACTTTTGAAGGAAAACTTCTTCCACTCCACTTGACTCAGCCGCCGAGACAACGGAAAAAAACACGGGTCATATGCGAGTTTGACTCGCATTCGATATTCCGTACGATTTCTATTATTTGTTGATACAGCGGCAATAGAAATACCTATTACGGTTCATGAGATATATAGCCAACTGACAGACGAACGGACAGCGGAGCCTTAGCAGTACAGTTCCGTGGGTTACCCCTTGAGTACGAAACCCCAAAAACATCGTTCACTGTCAATAAATAACAAGCTAAACCATCAATTTGTTAATTGAGATGGAGGAAATGACTTCGAATATGGGTCTGAGTCAAGTAGAAGAAATTAATTAGAATATAATGTTGAGTTACCTGTAGGCTAAAATAGTAGATCCCTTACCTTACAGGTCTCTAAAAAGGGACGATCTACCAGTCTTTTTAAAGAATAGAAAAGTGAGTATTTACTTTCGGCCTAACGTTTAAGGCCAGTTTCTTAGAACGATCAGTCATGAATCTCGACTTGATACTGCCTGATTTGATCCTAATCTCCATTCAAATCTAGATAAAATCGGTATTCATGACGGAGGATTTAGGAGGCTCAAGGATTCAGGAGGGTTAATAGTCGTTCGCAGATAGTGTACCGTCACATAAATAATTATGTTTTTTTTTCTCTTCTTAATGCCTTTTATAAAAAGGAGTTATATTAAGTGACAAATATCCACATTAACATGACTTGCAGCCGTTTTGTCGCTACGGATGGCGTTCTCGTAATTATTCCAAGATCTTATTTGTACAAAGTTGTATCTCAGTCGTAAACCAACTCACCGATGTTAACAGTCGTCTTCAGAGTTTCAAATTTCCGAAATACGGCTCCAGCGTTCCCGAGAATTAATATAATTGTTACCACCGTCACGTACACTCCTGCAAGAGCAATATTGTAACGAAGAACTTTGTTAAGATACTAACTGAAAACAGATTTAAATGTTGCCAAGATAAACACATGATTTCTAGTAAATCTCATTAAAGTAAAAACTTGCTACTCGCCCCCGTGTAACATTTTCGAGACTGGATTTTCCGGAATAAAAGTAGTGAATTGGAACAATGAGATTCAGCGCGGCACAGCTGTCGCATTACAAGTTTGCCAGTCGTCGGCGGGTGTTTACTCGACACATGGCAAACATCGGATGCCCGGATGTGCGCGGATGTGCCCGGTTGTGCCCGGATGCAGGGTGTAGTCACCGAGCGTGATATGCGTGATGCCCGCGCGGGGTGCGCCGCGAAACGTCCCCGCACTTTCATGCATATTATCACAGCTGTTTTGCCAACTGCAGTCGGACCTATTATTAGATAACGCTAACTAGTGTAGTAGTGCAATGTCCCAGTTTCAGGTTAACAGGTGACAACGATCAGCCGCAATTAAATCTTATCCAAAATATTGTACAGACTTACAGGCTACTCCGCGCGGCTCACAAAAAGGAACTAGCGTTACGTACCACGCTTGCACATGACCACGCTGTTTTTGTTCAGTGTTAGTGGTGTTTTATCAGATTTGGACGACGTTGTAAAACCTTTATCTTATTAGTACATGACGACGACGATGTAAATTCGCAAAGCTGGGTTCGTATTTAATAACTCAGTGATCCTTAGCCACAAACGAGGAAATTATAAGAAATCTTATTTGAAAAATGAAATGTTATATTTTAAATTTCTGCGTAGTTCCAATAAGAATCCAGCTAAAAGTTTAAAGCTAAAATTTAATAGAGAAATGAATGTCTATTAAATAGGGTTTCATGCATATTAATATTGTAATATCAATTATTTTTTTTTTTGCTTCTGTTTTAGCGTCTCATAAAATGTTTCAAACAATTTTCGCTAGAAGTACTATCGAACATAGTTCTTGTAGGTAGATTCAGTACCGTGTCGTAAACCAGGTGATCTGAATCCACCATGGTCAGACAATTTGGCGCTGATCCAGTGTGTCGGCAGTCGGCACTGTCACGATTACTATTATCGTGGGGACTGCTGACGTGTCAGAATTAACTGACCGAACTGCTCCTAGTGTGTGTTCTGCTAACTCGGCGGGCATTATGAAATTGCTGATTATTTGGTACGGTTTTTGCGTTTTTAGGTTTCAATAAACCTAGGTATATGATCAAAATTTTGGGTGGAGTATGTGATAGATGATATGACTCCGAAGCCAGGCGACTACTGAGATGACAGTGAATGGAAACATGCTGCGCCGACCCCAAATAATTTGGGATAAGGGCAGGAGGGTAATGAGTTTTCAGTTACAATCATTTATTTGTTGCTAGAATTGCAATTTGCATAGATAATAATTGTTCGGTAATTAATAAAAGTCAATGTATGAACATTTCATGAAAAAAAAAGATTGTGTAGGCACCTACTAAGAGAAACAATGAAAAAATACATTTAGGCTAAAATAGCACAGTGGACTAAATGTCTCCCGCGCCACCCAGAGCGGGAGAAGTCGTTGGATGATTTGAAAAAAAAAGTGGACAAAAAGTTTTGATGTAGAGTCCAGTACCTAATGGTGTTACCAGGCCAGGTACCAGGCATACACTTTCAATATTTATATAAATCCTATTAATAATATGAAACTCTGGATGTATGTTAATCAATAATGCATCCAAGGCTGAATGGATTTGGATAAAACTTGGTATACATTTTTTTTTAAATATTAGCCTATAGTGTCCCACTGCTGGGCAAACGCCTTTCCCATATTCTTCCAGAAACTCTTTTCTTGTGGCACCTCAAATCAGTATACGATTAAACCAGGATATCCCGGTAGTACGTTCCCTTGGGATTATTTTCGACCTTCGGACGCAGCCGGTGCCAGCGGCAGAAGCTAGTGACATTGTATTCTACCATATAATGATAATATAATCTAACTACTAAGATTAGTAAGTAATTTAATAGGAACCTACATTTCGAATTAGAATGAGTCATGAATATTTAACGCTGTTACATTACATTTTATAACCTCAGTGTGGGTGAACCATTAGTGAGATAATTTATTATTCAGTTTGGTCGAGGTCGCTTAGTGCTCAGTTCCTATGTCCTACATCGGATTGGTTTTGAAATTACTCGGGAGATATATCACCTGTGAATTTCTGTGAACCAAAAGATGAAAGGGACCGCTGGGTACCTCTTACTAGGTACCTATTACTTGAAACTGGCAAAGGTTTACGTTGAACCAATATTATCAATCTTTGACCGATAAGAAGCTCTTGCAAATTTTTTCTTGATATTGTAGAGGTCTTATGACCAATATGAGGAAATTTTAGTTTAACACGTAACGGCAACAAAATGGATATAAGAAATTTAGATAGTATTAATATCAAAATGGAAATGGATGACAATAGATGGACTATCTGAAAGCTGATACGTATGTCTTGAAAGGGGCCGGTGACCACTGAAGTTACGACTAGTAGAGAAGTATAGGAGAAGACATGTAGTGCCGGAGTCCTAATAAATTGGGATAAGGGGAAGAGAAAGAGGATGAATCATCATCATTTCAGCCGAAACATCCACCGCTGAAAATTGGCCTTAAGTGTCGCCATAATGATCCTGCCGGATCATCGGTTCAGATTGTGGGAGGCCTTCCAATGCTACTACGTGTCTTCCGGTATGCGGTCGCCACTCCAGAAGTTTTCGGCCCAGTGACTATTTGTTTTTCTGCGAGCAATGTACCCTGCTCACTGTCACTTAAGTTTGCGAATATGCAAGTAACTCAAAACTTTTTTATTTTTTAAATATACGTTTTATTGGACCATAGAAACAATGTGGTGCACTTGATTGATTTTTTAATTCATCACATATTTTCTACTTATTAATTCGTAAAAAGTACTTTAAATTTCACTAAAATTTTATAATAATATTTAAATTACAATTTCTGCTTGACTAAAGTACATACAATTAGTAAAATTACTCATTTAAGGACAAAATAAACAAGGCGAATCGAGGTAAGTGACGTCACAGTACAGCTTTGACAGTCACGAACATTTGAAGTGTAGTAAGTAGGGCAGGAATGAACAGGGGTGGGTTTTAGTCAGAAACAGTCTGACACGCCCTCCCGCCCCACCCAGAGCGTTAGAAGTCATTGGATGATTTTCCACCCCTCAAAAAAAAAAAAATTAAGACAAATAATTTTTCGAGCGACATGCAGTACTTGAAATATTTTTAAATAATTTTCTTGAGTTTTTAAGTACTGTTTTAATGCTTTAAGTGGAAAAAAATTACATGAATATTCCCTATTCTTTTGGCTATGTTCCCATTACCTTGGTTTTCCTGCGAGAAGATGAATTTCTCTAAATTATTGATTAAAATAAAGTGCCATTTACCTAGTAATGACGATCGGAGTCGCTTAATTTAATCTGATCCATCTTTAAACAAATTACTCCGTCAAAATGATAAAATAAAAGTTGTTGGAACAGCGAAATCCTTTTCATCCCTTTCAGCGTAATTTAACGAAACTGGAAGTGACTCGGTAATGATCGCGGTAGATATTATTATTCAACATTTTCGTCAATCTTTATACTACTCGTAATGAATACAGCCGCCATTAAAATTAATTGAATACGGTCTCTTGTTGTGACAACTTTTTGCAACAACTGTAACTAGATATGTACGTGTTTAAGCTAATATTAAAGTAATAGGAGTGAATGTTTTCTAAACTAAAATTATTAATAGAAAAAACATTTGTTTGAAGCAGATAATTTCTGGAATTACTGATTCGATAGCGAGAAATGTATTCATTGATTTATAGTTATACAAATTTGTTTAAGTATTGCCAGAGAGTATATACCAGAATAGATTTAATCCCTGAAAAAATGAATTCCTACTACTAATTATGTATTCCGGGTTTCGTTAGTGGTAACTAATTCATAAGATATTGTCATGTAGGTACCTTTCAACCGCATGACAGTATACGAGTATACCACTGACAGAGGACATGGGCCCAGCATTGTACTGCAGCTAAAGATCGGATATTAAATTCATAACTCTAATTAGAAGACAAGGTGATGAAATTGAAATACCTTTATGTAGTTAAGCAAAGAGATCATCATTCTAGAATTACTGACTCAAAGCGACATGGGCAATTGGGAATGGCACTACTAATTCATTTAGCATATTTTAGAATTTGAAGCGTCAATCATAAAGTAATTAGCCATAGGTACGTGAAAAGTGGAGCCATTTATTGGACAGGCGACTGGATTAAAAAAAAATGTAATAAATGGGCGTCAATTGAGGGTATCGCTCATCGCTGGGAAAAATATTTAAATCGGATTTTTTGTTACAACCGGCCGAGCTTCAAAAATCACGGAGACTGCTGTTGAAATTGTTGTAAGTGGGAAACTGTATGAAGTGCTTATACACAGGTAGAATATACAGTTTTATAAAAGGAGTAGGAATAAACAATATGATATACAAATTGGTGATAGAAGAGGGTGATGCTGTGATATCTAAGGAGATCGCATGACAAACGAACCTAGTCATCAGACAGGCTAGTCGGTCGAATATATGTTTATTTAAAGGGTTGTTTTAAATGTATTTATATGTATATACAAAAATATAATATTTAAATTTTATTAAAAAAAAATTGAATTGTTTAAGGCAGTCAGTTTTGAGTTATCTATCTATATATATATATATATAAAATATTGCTTTGCGGTGTTACTTTTCACTCACACCAGAGCCTAGAACTGCACACCGTGCGCACACCCCCAGTCACTACAGTACCATAGTGCTGATAGCATTTTGTATTGGTAAACATAATTTGTAAAGTTATCCGTGGAAATTGAGTTGAAAAAACAAGATGGCGACATTCGTTCTGGATTTGACCATGCGCCAAAAATTCCATCTCTATAGAAAAGACTGGCTCTACAGAAATTGAGAACCAGTAATTAAAATGTTACCACACTGTTACTCTCATGGGACCTTTGCCATAAAAATCGAGTAACCGAAGTATTTAAAGTGTCGTCACGTTCACATAAATCTGATCGACTTTAGGGAGCTCAGCCTGAATCATTTCTAATTCTGTGCAATTTCCATTTTAAAATAGCGTGGGAAGCTTTCGAATTTCCGTTTATCCCCGAAGTCCTTTGGCAACAAGAACTTAATTATAAAGGGTTGGTGGGTGCGGTCTCTTCGGCAACCAGCACTTAACTCGCGTGTGATATAAAAGGCGACCACACGACTCCGTAATTGTTCGCACTCCGACGCAGCGAGACCCCAAACAAGAGTAGTTTCCAAACTTATATGGAATTTAAAGCTTCAGTAATGAATTGTGTTAATTTCTTCGAGTTTTGGGCGCTTCAAAATGGTTGTTTGATCTCTTTGTGGAGTTTATGTGGTGACTCAACAAGGATGTGCTTTAAAATAAAAGAGATTTAGGTAACCTGCATAGGACAACGAATATAAATAACATCAGAAACAGTAGTTTAAGTGTTGGTTTTTATAAAAAAAAAACATTTTCAAAAACACGACTGTAAAAAACAACTAAAATTTTCAAAAACTTTTTAAGCGGTCTGATGCAGTTGGTGGATTTTTTTTGTTCAATATTATGTTCTACATTTTATTGAGTTATATTTTTGTAACCGACTCCTCAAGGCCTTTTTCTTCGGCGGCAGCGACCCCTCACGCCCGGCCCTGGTCCAGGCCATGGTACGGCGAGAGAGGGAATGGGACGCAGTCGGCTCGTTCTGCGAAGCAGTAATGCTCGTGAAGGAGGAGGCGGAACGGGTGAGGGAGGCTCAACAGAGTCACCCTCACGCTCCCATCAGCAGCCGCCGCAGGACACGCCCTGGGCGTCGGACGTCGCGAGACGATCTCCGGCCACCGTAGACGCGGGCCTGCGGGTGGCAAGTAGTGGGTAGCTCGCCGTTCGATCAGGATCAGGCCCAATAGTCAAAAGCGCGTAGTGTTCTACGCGCGCCTCAAAGAGTTGTCAGCAATGCATGACGGGGCTCGTCATGGCCGATGCCTGCCCAGGGGTCGTGGATAAATTCGAAACAGAGTTACCGCGCCCCTGGGCACTCAGGCCAGGGGAGGAACAGGGGTGGGTTTTAGTCAGTAAGAGTCTGACACGCCCTCCCGCTCCACCCAGAGCGGGAGAAGTCATAGGATGATTACCCATATCCAAAAAAAAAGCGCTTTTTCTTGATCCACATTGATCATGTTACAAAAAAATACGACCTCACTAACATAATGGCGGCGGTCAATTCGTTTTTTTTTTTCAAAATTCATACAGCTTATGTCACTTCAGCTCGGCAGTCAATCTAATGATACCTAAAGATACCATTTGTTGAAATCCAGACGTTTAGGTGGACGTGCGAATGATACAAACATACTTACATACATATAAACAAACTCTCGAAATATATTAACTTCCTTGAGAGGCCATCGGCACCTATAAATTTTTTGAGTACTACTGAGTGAGGCCTGACAGACTACCACCCGCTGATAGATTGCCAACGAATTTAAAGTCACAAAGTGTAAGTACCCAAGTAAGGCAGAAAGAAATTAACCAACTCTACACAGACGGAAACGGAAGAATCGAACTGAATTACTTCCAGTACCTATATCTTGATTTTCCCCACAAATATCTTAATTCAATTTATATAAAGTGGATCCGATTTAAAACCGACTGTTTGATTTCCGTGATCACGTGGCACATGCTGATAACGTATCACGAAGTCTTTTCTCTTTGTGAACTTAATGTAATTTGTCATTACCAGAACCAAGCCGTTTGTTACGCGAAAGATTCGCAATGCGAATTGGGTATTGGAGTTCTGTAACAAATTCAGGTTATAAAAATGCTATTTCAGAGTAAAATATTAAAATCAGTGGAAAATGGAGAAGTTTCACGCTATCGAAGTTATTTACATATCGTTATCACGCAAATCGTTTTGGGTAGGTACCGAATGGTGCGAAGTCATTATGGCGTTACTGCCGAGTGACGTCAGATGATTGTAAGGCTGTCTTTGTTTATTATATCTATATATATAAAATTCAAAGTCCTGACTGACTGACTGACTGATATATCAACGCACAGCCTAAACCGCTGGTCCTAGACACATTAAATTTGGAGGGTGTTTTCTTTGTGAAGAGTAGGTATCCACTAAGAAAGAGGGTTGAAAGTTTAGTACTAATTCCACGTGGGCAAAGTCGCTGGCAGAAGCTTGTATAAATATAGCGCTTACAACTTTGCATATTTTTGAGATATTTTTTATCTGTTTTGAATTTTTTATTAGATTCTGAAGATCTAGAGAGATCTAGATCTACAGAATCTAATACAAAATTCAGTCAATACTCTATAGTCTTTAACCGTGTCACACGTGGCCTCGTAGGTGTATATTTGTTTAGGTTTATAAAGTGTGTTTCGCTAAGTCCTGAAAGGTTCCTGAAAGGGACGAAAATACTCTTGTATTATAAATATACTTTGTTACTGCGGTAAAGGTCGACGCTACGATGTCACGTTGTATAAATACTCAAATATTTGACTAGAATTATTTTTTTTTGTCTTTACTTTATTTTCTCATAATGGGCTCTTGACCTCGACTCGCCACACGGAGAGCGATGAATGAGGTCTTTGTTGGAACGAACGCACCTATCCAAAATATTTGTTCATCCTTGAAGGTATGCACGATAAAAAGAAGAAGGAAACTATTGAAGGTTGACAGGTAGGAAGCACAGACGCTGGCAAAGAGTTCCACATTATCGCTGTGCCCATAATGTAAGTAGAGGCGCTAAGTACGACGTGTTGGGAATTTAACCAAGTGTGGATGGTACCCTGCAGGATGCCTGGTAATCCGGTAGTGACAGGGAGATGCTGGGATCAGGTCGTTTGGCTCCAGTGCACGCTTTCCTACTAGCACAACCTGTAGAAGACCGACGGACAAGCAATTTAGGCTTTTTGTTCTAAATCGCTCGCAATACCTACAAAGATGTAATGAAAACATACCTAATTTTTGTGATAAAGCCGACCTATTTCTTTAAATGTATTCACAAGAATATAATAAAAAGGACCTAAACCGTAACAAAAAATCTTTGTTTCCAGGCAGAACTAAATAAAATGAAAGAGCAGAAGTCACCAGCGGTCGTTTTCACATTCGCGGTCCGACACTTACTTGTTTTCAATGCCTAGCCCAGATATAGTGGTATAAAATTTTATAGACTTGTGTAAACTCGGTCTTGTTCAACTTGGAAAATTGGTAATGGCGCCGCGCGGGGTTAGGGTTCCTCGCGCAGGGGTACGAATTGAAAATGGAGGAATATTTTCATGTAAATTTGCATGGTGCTTTATGATATTTAAGCAAGTAGTGGGAAGTAATCCTATTCAATGACGATAATGATTCACTGACCTTTAATTTAACTGCTGTGTGTTTTTATAGCCAAAATGTAGGGCATGATTTATTTAGTTCTTATATCTATTCGTGTTCCTGCTAATTCGCGGCACCAGCAGCTTGGTATTTTCAATAGACATCTACAAAGTGTTCGCTAACAAAGTTGTGTGGCGCAGTAAGTTGGTCCGCACTCTGGCAGCCTGCTCCGGCTGGACGGAACTTGAGCGTTTCTTAACAGCTTCATTACCAACGGAAAACTTCTAACTCCTGAAAACCTGAAGAAAACTAGCCAGCTGAGACTAGCGAATAGCTCTCTCGGTAATTGAAATTACTTGGAATGGCGTCATCTGCAATATTACGTAAGTTTTTGCTGACAAAACGTTCTGCGGATATTACAATTAATATTGCGGCTACAATTTTATTCATTCTACCTACGAGGGAGTTATACGAATAAATTGTTCTCTTTTGTAGAGTGAAATATCTAGGGAGTCCTAGGTACTGGAGAAGCAATAAAATGTATTTTTTAGCTGCAGAATCGTAAACTTTTGTTCACAAAACATAATATTTGCAGGAACCATTCGCCGAAAATACCAAGCTGGAAGTTTTACACGTAGAGACAAAAAAGGTTTTAGCATTGAAAATACCTGGTCTCGTATAAAGCGGTAACAGTTAACATAAATGGATGAAAAAAACAGTAACCAACAATGAAAGGTATCCTATTATCCGCCTGAACGACGAATGAAAATCGTACTACTCGTATCAATGGAAAATAACGTTTGAGCAGTGTTCGTATTTGCGGTTTCTATAATTCGAAATACAATCCTGAACACATAGTAATGTGCCATTTAGATTCAAACTGAGTTGGTTGTTTGGAACAGGGGGAGTTATATCTGTAACTGGAATATTATTTATTGTTCCCACCTACGGAGGTACAACAATAGGTTGTAGGTAATCTATTTTAGTCCAAGTGGCAATGTTTTATCTTAATGAAATACCTTTCGGAGGAAACAGGAGTAACAGAGTAAAGGTGGTAAACAAGGGTGTGTTTTAGTCAGTAAAAGTCTGACATTTTCATCTTCATCTTCTTCTTTCATCTTCTCTAGCTCCACCCAGAGCGGGTGAAGTCATAGGATGATTCCCACCCCCGAAAAAAAAAGGTATGGGTGATTCGCAGGAAGTGTTTCTTATTAGTAGTCGATATTCTTTTGTTTTTTATGTTTTTGGCTGTTTCTAACTAGATAACATAATTGGGACACATAGGGAAGATGATTTCATGGGGTTGCAAAAATCAAACTCAAAGGATTTATTTAATTTTAACCATTTACAGGCACTACCGAATTGTTAAGGCTGGTCAGTAAAAAAGTTATGAAGTTATTTGCACGTTCCAAAACGTATATCTCTATGGAGAAGAACGTGCAAGAAACTCGACGGACACTCTTTTAAGTAATTTCTAATAATTTAAATAACCAGTAGCAGCTGAAAGATCACAACTGACGACCGGCCAGCATTGAGCCAAGCAATTTTATCATCAATATACCCAAGATCCCAACTTATAATTATGCTTGCCTGCATAGTGTGCGTTTAAGATTTAAATTTTATCTCAATGAGTTCTAATATGTTGTTATTGTCGAAATCTAAGGACTATATGCTTTTGTCTAATATGTATATTCCGTTGCAAGATATTTGCACGAAGCGATTTTTAAAATCCATATATGTAAGTCACGAGAGCTTCGTCTATAACGTCCATACCAAAATATTATTCCACCTGATCTTGACGTAAACTCCAATTTCATTATGCATTCCTCAAGCATGTGTAAGAGCAAACGTCTCCATGCCCGTCGCGTCATGCTCGACGCTTGGCATGTCGCCAGTCCTCGGCAGGGACACGAGAGCTATCGAAATCTATCTACGAAGTACACCCTCCAATAATCCCTTACCTGTTGAATAATGGATGCTTCCACGTATTTATTCCTACTCTTAATCACAGAATAGATAGCGCAGAAGGTCGGCTGATTGCAAACAGAGAAAACAGGCGCACGCACTCAGGAAGACGCTTATAACGTGCAGTGGTCTTAAAAAACGTAAACTAGCCAGTTAACTGCAAAGTTCTTTATCTTGCCCTTGTCCCAATTGACTTAAAATCGGCGTAAAGGAGTCTGTCCAGTACACCGTATCATACCATGACCGTGTTAGGAACGTATCAAGCACGGAAAGAAACGAAACAGGCTTACTATTTAAGAATCAACAGCGTTTCATACCCGTGCATAGCGGTCATCATACACGGTTATAACGCGTATGTGTTTTTTCTTAACACGTTCCTAGCAGGTCATGGTATGGTACGGTAAAGCGGGCAGACTCTTTAACATGTCTTCTTAATCTAATCTTCCCATAGTATTCTATTACTTGTCATCTCAGCAGACACCCTCTTCTTAACTTTTCTATGTTTCACGAAGTCCACCAATCGTTTCTTTGATCGATCTACATTCAGCCAGAACATCAGTCCTCAAAACATTTTCATAATTTGTCCGCATCAAAAAAATTCCACACATCTTTTCAGTCAAACTCCATTCAGACTTTCTCTACTGACATAATTAAGCGAAGTTTACTGTCATGAACTTGAACATGTCACGTAGAACGTGCGAAGAAGTTATTCTTATTAGTCTAGTCCGTAAGTTAGATTTTATAAAACATTAGTCACGTATTTTTTAGCCGACTTCGAAAAAGGAGGAGGTTCTATGTTCGACTGTATGTATTTTTTTTTATGTGTGTCCACCGATTTCTCCGTCAGTTGTGGACCGATTTTCAAAATTCTTTTTTTATCCGAAAAAATATACTCTCGAGGTGGTCCTATATACATGTTATCGAAATTGCTTCAGCGTTTTTTGAAATACTGAACAAAAACGAAACATACGTGTACCTCGATGACGTTTTGGTTTTCTCCAATTACGAGTATTTTAAATTCCACGTTCCATGTTATTGGGGTTTTTAGTTCTGGGGTATAACAACTAAAAAGTGAAAAATAAAAAAACATTATTACAAAAAAAAACCACCGACTCCAAAAAAGAAAATACACTAAAAATGAAAAAAAATTACTTTAATTTCGGAAGTCGGTGTCAAAGAACGAAGAAATAAAATGCAAACACCGTTTTCCGAAATTAAAGTTATTTTTTTAATTTTTGGTGTATTTTCTTTTTGGAAGTCAGTTGTTTTTTTTTTGCTTTACCAACCCAATAAAAAAGGCAAAGATAAAACGCATTATAGTTAAGGAGTGGGCGCTTGTTACGACACTTATAGGTAAAAAGAGGTAGGTACATTTTTGACGAAGACATGACGTTACGCGAAATGTCAACGCACTGTAACGTCCTCATTTTTAGGGTTACGTTACCGAAGGGTCCAACCGCAGCCCTATTGCTGTCACTTACGTGCCCATCTGTTCGTCGGTCCGTCTGCCTGATGTCTGTCCGTCATCTGTCACAAAATTTTGTTCAGAATTTTTTTTGACCTATGAACTTGAAATTTGGTGATAATTTTTATTTATTTACGTATATTTTACTAACAAATACCATTATATTGATAAATCAGATTTTTTCTTTGAAATCTCTTTTGGGTCTACGGTACCCTAAATATGCGAAGTCTGACACGCATTTGGCCGGTTTTTGTTAACGTGATAAAAAAAAAAATAGTATCCAATCTTTTTTGGTAATCTAACTGACAGACCAAAATAGATTTTTTAGTCATCTATCCTAATAAAATAATGGAGTCGACCTTCTGGTACTTCTTATCTGTTCTGTATCTCAAAGCTCCCCTGAGTCCGGTTTACCTACTCCTTATTTAAATCGCATTTAATGATGTTTACTACAATAGTCCGCCGGGTCCAAGTTGCTCGTGATTGTCAAATATTGAAATTGATTGGAATAGTTATTTAGTCCTTTGGGTTCGTCGTTTTGTATTTGATAGTTATGAAGAGAACGTGTTTTAGTAATTACGTTTATGAAATGCCCACCTTTTGACCGCTACTTGGATGTATTATTTCTGAATTTATACTTACTTACATCGATCTTTCATGCTCGAACGGTAATGTGCAATAACATTTTTTTTTTATATTTTTAAGTTTCTTTATTTAGGCAACCAACAGCGATACATAAAAAATGTTACAGAATAAGTGTGACACAGTATTCTAATAGGTTTCCCTTTGTAACTGGGATAAACATTTATGCGAACGTATAATGAGAACAAAAAAAATATACACTACAGTACAGTATTGCTTAAAGTTAAATTTGGAATAAAATTTAAAAAATTTAAATGAAAGAAGATCAATTGCTTGTCATTTGCCTTCGTTTATGGTTTTAACAATTAGTTTTTTGAATATTTGCCTGAACCACGTTCCTCAATGCTCGTTACTGCAAATTCTAGCTGCTTTATATGAATCACAGAAATTCCTCAAAGAAAGACACAGGTCCAAAATCTCCGCAAATTCACATGAGTGAGATGAAGAAACATAAAATCTGATCTCGTTAGTAAATATCTTGTTTAAATCTGTACTCCTAGATATCCTGTGTTCTTGGTCTCAGTGGGATAAGCTGTTTATGTGCGAATGGGTAAGGACTGATAACATTTACCTGCGAACTCGATTCTCTTACCGGTAGTTTACAAAACTTGCAGTGACAGCGGAATTGCTTTAAGCTGTACAAAGTACAGACATAACAGTTCCAGTAGATATTATTGGTTTAAATAGAATAAATTAACACAATAGGGATGATTTCTGGGTAAAAAAAAAAATATAAACCCTTTTGCAATACATTTTAGCTTTTTTTCTCTATCTTAAATTTTTATAAGAAGAAAGAGGTTTTATTGATTTGACGATGTAGTGTCCTGGCATGACTGCTCGACGTTCCAAATTTAAATTAACAAAAGAAAACTAATGATTATTGTGAAATTGCTTTTATTGATGGCGGGCATCAAAGAGTATAATAATAATATGGCATTGTTGAAACTGTTACTTGGATATTTCTAAAATTTTGAAACTTTTTGGATAATTTACGCAAATTAATTCTTTTAATTTTACTTTTTACATTCAATACCACTTTCTGATATAGTTGATAAAGCGATTAGGGCCGGTAAAATTATAGCACTCCTTGAAGAAGGTTGTTCGCAAGCTTACGTGTCTCAGCGGCTTGTGAACGTGCAGTTGAACGACTCACAATTGAGTCGTTCAACTGGTCAGAGGACTTGGCAACGGTATCAAGAGACCGGTTCGGTCCAAAGAAGACCAGGTTCCAAAAGAAAGCGATGCACAGAGCCACGAGATGACCGCTTTTTGGTGAGCCAGGCGTTGCGGAATCGTAAGGCGTCAAGTGTGGACCTAAAGAAGAGCCTTTAAGAAGTAAGAGGAGTAGAATTTAGCTTGTGGACGGTCAGAAGGAGGTTTTTGGCTATCAATATCAGTAGTTACCGCCCAGCCCGGGGGCCTAAATTACTCCGTGAACACCGAGTTGGCTTCAGTTTGCTCGAAATTGTGCATCATGGACTCTGGAGGACTGGAACAAAGTATTGTTTTCCAATGAAGCAATCTCTTTATACAACGTTGATGTGACAGAGGGGCATTAAATTAAACTACGTATACTATACGTGTTTAGTATTAATTCGATACGGTATACAAATAAAAATAATAATAAATGAGGTTTTTTTTTTTTCAAACAAACTAAATAGCTTACAATTCAGAGTAAAACGCAACCACCCTTTATACCATACTTTATACCCATTATCCTTGTTTGCATTGCCATCTTATAGCGAAAATGTACTTGTGACTTGCGTGAGAACGGCAACAACGCGTCGTATCGTAGGTTATACTCAGATTTATCGTTTTAAGGTGCATGACCTGTGCGTATAGACATAATCAGCTGTTAGGAAAGATACATCGTGTTCAAACGAGGCCAAAACTTAAAAAATCGTTTGTGACTAAACTACTGCTCCGATTTAATTGATTTTTGGTACAGAGCTTGAAAATAGTACCTAGTATATGCAGTTTAAAGGAAAGCCCCTCTGTCGTATTAACTTTGTATGGTAAATATCTACGCCGGCGAGTATTATGAAGACCAGGGGAACGCTACGCGGACGTGTTTTTCGTAGAAATCACTCTTTATGGCGGAGGTTCAGTTATGCTTTGGGCAGCAATGAATTCTACGGAGCGTGCGGAGTTAGTTTTCATAGAAAATGGAACATTAAACACACCGGTACATAACGGAAGTCCTAATTCCACATGCACAACCCGCACTGACTGCTCTTGGATAAGATTCCATCTTTAAGGACGACAATGCTCGCGCTCACCGTTCTGGCAACGTTGAAGCTTATATGCAAGAAGTTGGGATCCGTCGTTCAGATTGGCCTGCTCGAAGTCCCAACCTCAATCCAATTGAGCATGTCTGGGATGCCCTAAAAAGACGGGTAAGATCTGTGCAACCTGCTCCACAAAACATCAGTGAGCTAAAAAGAGTCACTGCACTGCTGAAGAATGGGAACGTATTTCACAAGATAAAAAGCATGCCTAAAAGGATACAATCTGTGATTTTGGCAAGAGGAGGTCACACTCGTTATTAGGATTTTACATTTTTTATTGTTTTAATTAAAAATATATCTTCTTTTATTTATTACTGAATACTTTTTATTGTTTAGACGAGTACATCGATATTATCGAAAAATGAAAAAGTTGCCAGAATTCCTTCACGCATATTCATTGCCCAGTGGCCCAGTGGTAACGGCCGCGACTTACAAGTTGTAGGTCGTAAGTTCAAACCCGGCCTGCTTGGGTTTACTTTGTGTGAAATATTTCATCACTCTTGCTTTCAAAACGGTGAAGGAAAACGTGAGGAAACCAGCATGTCTAGAACCAAACATTCGAAGACATGTGACATCCACCAACCCGCATTGGGCCCGCGTGGTGGATTAATGCCCACACTTTCTCACAGAGAGGAGGCCTGTGCCGCAGCAGTGGGGACATTAAAAGGCTAATGATGATGATGTTATTCATTTATAAGATTGTAAGTCTAAAGGCTACGTCAAACAATTAAATTCAATTGAAATAGCTGAAATCGGCCTTGGAACATAAATTATTCCTTAGGTGCCAAAAACGAGTGGATTGTATTGATAAATCAAATTAATAAAGAATAACAAAAATAAAACGCACCAAAGTTCGGGAGTGGAGGCTTGTGACGTGACTTCTAGATATAAGTAGGTAGTACATTTTATACGTAGGCGTGACGTCACACGAAATTTCAACGCACTGTTTCGTCTTAATTTTTTGGGTACATGTTAAAAGAAAAAATAGGTGTCCAGTATTTTTTGGTAATCTAACTGAAGTACCAAATAGATTTTTTTAAGTCACTCTATTGCTTCTCTAAAAGTATTTCGCCTCTCACTACAAAGTTAAAGTTAGAACGGAATAGATGGATGACAAGGATTATGAAAACAGCAGAAAGAAAAATGTCCGAAGACAGTTATAAGACTCGACTGAATTTAAAAGGAATGAGTTAAATGGAAAACGTTTTAGACTCCAAGTTAATAAATTCTTCTAAACTTTGAAATGAAATTGATAAAGTGAATTAGCATCACTTGAAAGTAATCTCTTTGTGTCGAGTCTTTTCTTTATTTCTTCAACAAGTAACAAAATTAGGTTCTACTTTGTCGAGCTATCTATTAAGATTTATAGTGGCTTATTGGAATACCAAGCCGGGTATCTAAGACTGTTCAGACAGACAATGCGCGATTTTCCTTAAATTTGGTAACATTTCAAGCGTTCTTCGTAACTTGCGCCGGTTGACCTTAATCTTTCGAGTCTATATTCCATTTCGGGTCTATTTTAGGAACAGACATGACGTCATCATCATTATTCCGTACCTACGAGTAACATATTGGTATTTTATTTCATCCTGTTTGTGAGACTGGAAGCCAACATAGTTGCGAAAAGGCTATGCAAAAGGATACTATTAAAAAAATGCAGAGATGTAGAAGTTGACTTTGTCTCCGGTTTCTCGCAGACAGCGTGTCGTGTCAGAAAGCTGGTGCTCAAGTAAACGTGACAACTCGTAAGTATGAATACATAAGCGTTCATTACACGCATACACATTTGCATCTCGCCTGGCCGTACATAACTCGACTCAACTCAATTTCCTAGCACTCAAACGGTTTCCCGGTCGCAGGGGGTGGGGGGATCGGGGGCATTACTCATTTCCGTATCATAAAGCACTTGTGCTATGCAAATTTGTTTACGCTTTACAGTACTCCGTATATAAGGTAATAACACTTGTATAATTGCTGTCGACTGTGAAGAGTACGTAATTATAAATAAAATTAATTTTCAATGCAGCTACGTGAAATTTCGCGTCGCGTCTCGTTCGTGGAACAAGCGACAAAAATATGGTTCAGTAATGGGCGTGCGGCGGCTCCATTTCATAATTTCGAAATGTTTGTTAAAATAACATTCGAATTAGGAGTTATTATATTACAGGAGCAGCTCTTGTTCTTCAATTTAACCTGTACTTTTTTTAAACAAAGGAAGTGTTTGGAAAGACTGTTAGATGTAAATGTGTATTATACGTATACTATGCACAGAAATGTTTTAGACTATTCATATGGAAAATACAAGTTTGCCAGTGGGACAAACAAATAAAAATAACTATTTTATTTTTATATGGTGTACCGATTCCAAAATTCGTAGAATCTGGTTTCACCTAAGAGGTCATTCAATTCTTTAAGATTTTACGTGACTCTTTCACGGGAATTCGAGGAAATTTTCAGAAATCTAATGAATTCTTATAATTTCGACATAATTTTTAAGCAGTTTTCAACAAGTCCTTCAAAAATACGAGACAGGATGGTGCAGTACCAACTAATTACCTCGATAATAATCGACTTTGATTTATGGCAACCAAATTAAATTGGCCAGAAGATTGTTTAAATTCGGCCGCGTCGCCGAGAGCATCTGTCAAAGCTTTCTGTCGGAGTAATCGGGAGTATTACAGAGTGATTTAGGAACATCTGTCATTCCGACACGGTTCCAGTATTCCTGTACACTTTTTTCAGGCTTAAATGGTTTTTATTGGTCATTAATCGTCCCAGTCATCGTAGGCAAGTGAACTTAGAGTATTGAAGAATACTATTGAAGTCCATTTAAAAATAATCTGGTATTGCCTGTGGTAAGGTGGTTTTAATGTAGTCCTTAGTAGCACAGTAGCCATAATATGGGATATTGTGGCTGGCCGAAGGGGTTTGCGACTCAATAGGTAATAACCATCCGAAACTATCGATTAGCGAGGTTGAGCTGCGCTTCGTGACTGCTCAACTTGTGGCTTTTGTGGCTGTTATCCCCTACCAAATTGAGCCCCTCAAACTGCAGGAGCGTAGTTGGTACATGAATCTGTGGCATTCATGATATAATACTTAGTGACCAGTTTAGTTACCAGGGTTAGTCGTAGTCTGGGATTATAGCTATCACAGAATCAATCTACCTAGACTTTTCTCAACTATATTGAGTTCGGCTTCAAGTCTAACTGGATGAACTGAATATCAGTATTTTACATGGAACGACTGCCGATTTAACATATATTATACTAGCTTCTGCCAGCGGTTTCACCCGCATGAAATTAGAAAGTATTTCCTCCATAATATACAGGGTGTACGGGGAACGCTTCCGAAGCCAGAACGTAGATGATATACAACCTAAATGCAAACCGCGAGCGCCAGCTGATATTTTACGTATATTTACGTACATTGCATGCTAAAGTTGTAAAGAAAAAAGTGTCTAACTGCAAATAACGGGTTCATTTAATTGTTCTCACAACATGGTGTACGCAAAATTCTAAAAAATTAGGTAAAATCATATTTTTTTTCCAGATTTTTGATGTTATCGTATCGAGAATAACTAGCCTCGTAACCTGTCTCCGTTTTCGGAAGCGTTTCCCTTACACCCTGTATAGCCTATGTGCTAAACCAGATAATCTGTCTCTGAACCAAATTTCATCCAGATCCGTCCAGCTGTTCTGGCGTGATTGAGTTACAAACGACTGTCCAAACTTTCGCATTTATAATATTAGTAGTAGTAGGATTAATAGTAAAAGGGTAGCACGACACCCCTTGGCGAGACTGATGTTAGATTTTCAAGCTTCTAACGGCTTTCAAAGATCCACAAATAAGAAATCGGGATGGCGCTTTTTCGAAGCACGGAAGAGTAACAGTATGTAAGGGATGGTCACCCATTCACGGAAAGACCTCGAATGATTGTGCGTACAGCTAGGGAGTGGAATTTTCTAGTATACCTGGGGGTCTTTAAGAAAAGTGTGAATAGGTTACTTCGGCAAGCATGCTCCATCGTTGCCACATCATCGCTTACCATCAGGTGAGATACTCAAGTGCGTGCCTATCATATATAAAAAAAGCGTTGCATAACCTTAAATATCGAACCAGAATAAGGATCATATATTCAGTGGTTGCTACAACTCGTAGCCAATTCCTGTCAAATATTGTTATCGACTTGGTCTGAGTAAGAACTGAGCAGACATCGTATAATTGATACCCTTAGCGTCACTTGTCACGGGGTGAATGGGGTGAGCGGTGTCGTCTTACCTGCGCTGGTCTCGGCAAACGAATGGCGACAGCGTAGGTCAGTAAATAAACTCTTTTATTTTATGTCCTGGTATTGATTGGTGGTGTGTTGTTCTTTCTTAGGAAGACGGGTTGGTCTTGGTTGTGTATGTAGTCACGTGTACATTGTTTCTGTCACAAAATTTTGTTCCAAAGAATTTTTCATTTTCCATTGATCTAGGAACTTAAATTTGGTGATAATGTTTATTCTTACGTAGGTACTAACGTAATAATAAACATTATCACCAAATATTGGTATTTTACTAACAAATACCAATATTTTGATAAATCAGATTTTTTCTTTAATATATCCCTCATTTGGTACGAAACCCTAAGGCCGCGGGCACGAACTCAGCGGCGGGCGGCGTGTTCCAATGCATAGATTTATATGGAACTGGTCACGAAGGCAGTGGCGCAGCGGCGGCGCGGGGAGCTGCGTACGAGCGATGCGCGCCAGTCTAGCGGTGCCTGCGCGTCTGCCTTGTCGTAGTGCTGTGTATTTTATTTTTTGTCTTTTTAACGACCAATGTTTCAAAATAGCTGCCGACATGGTGGTTCAAATTATTTAAATAATTCTTGTTCGCGAACAAAGACACTAATTTCTCATAACACAACACTACTCCGCTATAGCGCCGCGCGATCTGCTCGCTGGCTTCGTGACCGTGCATGCGTCGCCGCGCCGCTCCCCGCACCGCCGCCGCCGTCGCCCCGCTGGCCGCTGAGTTCGTGCCCGGGGCCTAACTAAATGTGGGAAGTCCGACACACACTTGTTTATGACATCGAGCGCTCCGAGCTTAGCTGTCATTTCTGACTGAGTAAGCTCGGAGCGCACAGGTGTACGTGAATCTACACACACATCCAAGACTAAATTGTACTGTTTTTTGTTGTATTGGATACCTAGTAAGTCTTATGGTAGCAAACACTACTGCTGAACATGGGGTCCTGGGTTTGGTTCCTGGTTCGGGCAAAATGTTACTGGGCTTTTCTAGTTTCTATCTTTTCTGGAATTACTCATAGGCAGCCCAAACTCAGAATTTTTGTCCAGTAAAGGGTAAAAGATGATCCTTTTACCCACTACTGGGCAAAAATCTTGTTAAATAGGACTTAAATATACTGGTGAAATGTGTACAGATACATTGTCTGTCTTCGAGGAATTCCAACGTAAAGTTCTGTTTTATTGTATTGGCGATCCTCGAGTCCGGCAAATGATACTGGGTTCATAAATATTTCATTAGGAATTTCTAAGAAGCAGCCTGGAGTCTGGAATAGTGCCCAGTTAATGGCAAGCCTCGCCCCTTATTACCTAGGAAAATGAGAGAGAACTATACAACAACTCCTTAGTCCATATCATTCGGGGCGCAAGGGATTTATGTTATGTAAGTGGTATAATTTATTGGTACAAACCTACTACTAAGCAAATACCTATTGTCAGAACCGAACGATTCCAATTATACATTGAAATCACTCTCCTTTATATTTTCCGCTGCGTGTTACGTTTCGTCTAGCCAATCCATCAGGCTTATTCCATAATTCATATCTTCTATTCTTTTTGCTTCTATTTGGGTCGTTGCGCAATACAGTACTAATGGAACTAGATTGTGTTCTTATTGTACTTATTTGGACGATTCACGCCTATTCTTTTAGAGATTCGTGAATTTGCAGGATATTCGAGCCTGGTTTTAGTTTATGATTAAACTTACTGATGTAAAAGCCGTAAAAGGTCGTGATGTGCTTTTACAGGATCTCTTTTTTATGGTTATAATATTAGCGTTAGAATAGTAGGTAATTTTATTTTTTTAAATAGGGTCTTCCTTACTTTATCTATTTTACTAACCAATCAGCCTACGGCAGTGGGCCTACTGGTCTGTCCGGGCTATAAAATATATTTCTTCATTGGAGTTCAAACTCTGCCAGAAAATTTTAATTTATCTTTATGTTATATGAGTTTCTTCAGCGTATCACCCCACAAAGATTTTATGATAAAGTCCGGGATAGATGTCACACTTTTTGAAATCACTTTATATGGATTTTCAGTAATTTTATTTGTAAAACTACAGGTAATTTATGAAAACTAAAAAACATTATGTTTGATATTTCTAGATTTTTAGACCTATCTATTTTTGCGGTCCTCTACAGTTTGGGATAGA
This sequence comes from Polia nebulosa, assembly GCA_951329385.1. Taxonomy (NCBI): domain Eukaryota; kingdom Metazoa; phylum Arthropoda; class Insecta; order Lepidoptera; family Noctuidae; genus Polia; species Polia nebulosa. The sequence continues at coordinate 15,423,109 of OX589604.1, forward strand.
AATTACATGTTGGGGGTAGTTGTCGAATCGATATAAATTACGTATGGGATAGATGTCCTGCCGAGAAACAGGACATCTGTTCCGCAAAAATTATGACCGCACTTAGCATTGATATGCAATTGCACAAAGACATGCGACATGGTCAACTTAGTGGTATTTGAAGATTTCCTTGATAGATAAATAAAATAGCATGCGATTCATCCGCGAAACTACAGTAATTATAACATTCGATGCACCTATACCCCTTTTTTTGTCGGGTTGGGAAGTAATCCTAGACTTCTCCCGCTCTGGGTGGAGTGGGAGAGCGTGTCAGACTTTTACTGACTAAAACCCACCCTTGTTTCTTCCTTGCCTGTGAGTGCGCAGGGGCGCGGTAACTCTGTTACGAATTTATTCGCAACCCCTGGGCATGCATCGGCCATGACGGGTCCCGTTAAGTACTGTTGCCATCTCTTTGAGGCGCGCGTGGAACACTACGAGCCGTCGACTCTCGGGCCTGGTGCTGATCGGACGGCGAGCTATCCATTACTCGCCGTCCGCAGACCCGCGCCTACGGTGGCCGGAGATCGTCTCACGACCCCCGACGCCCAGGGCGTCTTCTGCGGCGGCTGCTGCTGGGGGCGTGAGGGCGACTCTGTTGAGTCTCCCTCACTCGTTCCGCCTTCTCCTTCGCGTGCATTACTGCTTCGCAGTAGGAAGAGAATGCTTCCCATTCCCTCTCTCTCCGGACCATGGCCTGGACCAGGGCCGGCGGTGCTTTGCTTAAGCGGGGCAGGACTCCACCGTATGCTCCACCGTGTCCTCTGATGCACCTGTACCCCAGCTAAGTATCCTCGTTTTATTCAATGCAGGGTGTAACGGGAATGCGCAATTTTAAATATCTCCCCATGGAAATTGTCAACTTTCTTCATAGGTAATCTGTATGTCTTAGGCATTCTCTCAATCAGTCAATCATAGGGTGACGACAAGACAACAGGGTGAACAAGACGTGACATTGATGGATAGTATTTGAATACCTAGTTATATTCGGAAACTCTCACGGCAGCAGGTAAATACAGGTTTGATATTTTTTATGTCTAGATTTTGGAACTAGAACCTCTAAACATACAGACTTTAACATTTAGGGCCTTATCTATAAAAAAACTGGCCAAGTGTGTGTCGGCTTTCGCACTTTAAGGGTTCCGTACCAAATATTGGTATTTGTTAGTAAAGTATACGTTATAATAAACATTATCACCAAATTTCAAGTTTAGTCAATGGGAAGTTAAAAAATTGTTCGTATCAAAATTTTGTGACCGACGACAGACAGACAACGGACACGTGAGTGACAACAACGGGGCTTCGTTTGGACCCTTCGGGTACGGAACCCTGAAAATAACCATGTGATTAGTTCAAACACTAATTAGCAGGTTCTTAATTCAACATTTACCACCCGAAAGAAGGATAGATGTGTATGGCAAAGTAATGATTTTGTCCTATAGATAGCTGAATGTGAGGGATGAGACGTTCTCGTATTTTATCTTGAATTTATAATCCGCTACTCAGTATTCAAATAAAGTTCAAATCATGCATACCGTTTTGTATTTTTTGTATCTGTACGCACCCATACACCCAAGTCACAACATAGTTAATGCTGCCAGTCTTCTGGGCACGTTTCCAGATGACAGCGATGTGGAGTACTTCGACGCCTGAACGTATTTTGTTTTTGTATATAATTAAGTACGTAGTTAGGTAAGATTTTTTGGTTTAAGTTAGTTAAGTATTTTATAAATATTAAATCTAGCTTAATATGAATAAGAATTTTTTCCTGTTAATTGGTAGACAGAACTTAATATAATATTACTTCTCACTAATATTATAAAATGTTTTATAAATAAGGTTGTTTTAATATTATTAAGAAGTAAAGCGGATCGTAATTAACTAAAAGCTGTACATACAACAAAAAATCCTCACTGAAAATGTTTAAAATCATGATTAAAGAAAATAGTTTGCCGACATCGTCGTGTTTGGCACTCGACGATCTATTATCACTCCCTGTATCATAGTTTGCGTAGGCTCCACTAACTTTACTTCAAGTTTCAATGATGGATGGCTCCCTTTACTTAATAAATCTGCAGGTTGCTCACTCCTTTGATGACCTCTTGTAAAGGTCGATGGACTTCGAAGTGGTTTTGAGATTTTATGGGATACTTAGGTATAATTAAGAAATTTGTCGATTATCGTTAACATATAACGATAATCGACAGGAATACCTCGTTGCTAAAGTAATAACAGCCGCACGGGCCGATCCATCAGGTTAAGCTACGCTTGCCGGGGTTGGTCCATGGGTGACCATCTTTACATACCGAGACTCCTCCGTGCCTTGGAAAGCACGTTAAGCCGTTGGTCCCGGCTGTCAATTGTGGATCTTTGACAGTCGTTACCGGTCGTCAGAAGCCCGAAAGTCTGACAACCAGTCTAACCAAGGGGTATCGTATTACCCTGTTATTGTGAAGGGTCAGATAGGCAGTCGCTCCATGTAAAATACTGGTATTCAGCTGCATCCGGTTAGACTGGAAGCCGACCCCAAGATAGTTGGGAAAAGGCTAGGCAGATTGATTATCAGCTACATACAGTTTTAATCAGCTAAGTTTTCTGTTTTTTCCCCTTAAATATTTGGTTTTTGACTTAGTCAACGTTATGTTTTATAGTAAAATTAGCGACCCGCCCCGGCTCCGCACAAGTGCAAATTATATACACAAACCTTTCTCGTTTATTGCTCCATATTAGTGTTGCCCAAAATCGGTCTTGGTCTTGCAGTCTTGGTCTTGTTCTTGCATTTTCGCAAGACCAAGACCAAGTCCAAGACCGCCTTATTGTAGCAAGACCAAGACCAAGACTGAACCCTGCAAGACTTGAGCAAGACAAGACTTAAGCCTGCAAGACTCTTGCGTCTTGCAGTTAAGACAAACTGAGATTTGGGCGTTATTAAGTAGGTATTTGGTTTCAATCCTGATTTTGAGAGACGTTCCCCAGTATCAAAACCGTAGGTATCGTCATAACACTAAGCTAAGGGCTGCAGTTGTATCTGCAGTAGGCAACGTGCCGCTCGTCTGAAAGAACCCTAAAAGGTTGTATTGATTAGGTAGGTAAGTACTTATTATGTTTCAACTATTTATTAAGTAGGTAGCGTGTTAATACTCACAAATCTGTTCCCATCATCCCATGTGATAAAATGTACCTAGAATAACTTTCTAGCAAAGTTCATACCTTGTAGGTATCTAACTATAATAATATATTATGCTTGTTTATGTCTAATGTGCAGATCTAACGTTAGGACTCGTAGGTTGGTATGTGCTTAAAATTATAGCCAACAAAATTATATAAACATTATGTGGGTACCTACTTATGTTTCAAAGTTTATATTATTCTTCTATTCAAATTTAAAACTAACACAGAGTCGAGTAGGTCTAGTAACAGTTTCTACGGCAGCCAATGTTATGGTACAGACGCCAGCACATCAAGCTACTACAATCTGTCAAATTTCTTTAACAGATTTTCAACTTTCTCGCTAAAGAATTAAGGTTCAAGGTTGATTGGGAAAATGTGACGTTCTGCGAATAAACTGTTGGTCGGTCGGTGTATTATATACCTACTTATTTGATAATTTACCGACAAAGACGCCGCGGTTTGCAACAAGTGTATCACAGCATTTGACACTGTTTGAGCGCCGCATTCGCCGACAAAGAGTACGGACAGAGGCACACAAAATTGTTACCTATTTTGTAGGGTTGGTACAGAAGGATAAAATTAAATGACCTTGAAGATGTCTCAGCAGTAAGTAGGTATAAATTGAATGCTCTGAGTTTCTTGTATAAATACATTCACACACTGGCTCGAATTCGAACACTACAGCGTTTAAAGCTGTCGGGCGAGATGATAATAATTAACTAAGTAGGTATTGCATCTATTGAATTGCGAATATTTTGATTTCGAAATAATTCATTGTTAATATCGGTAAATGATAGATAGTGAGTGATATACCTAGGTACTAAAATGTGAGCAGCAAGATTGAAAATTGATATTCAAAGGTCGAGGAATGAGTTTGACCTTGAAAAAGTCATTTTTTTTTAAATAATTCCTCCACCTTTATGAACTTGGAGGGTTGTATTGATGATTTTGAAAATTATAATTCTGTAACTACATACGTCTTACAGCGCGAATCATAATCTAAAATCTACACTAACGTGTTCAATAAATAGCAATAGGCTAATAGGTATTTGCAAGACTTGCGAGACTCTTGCTGCAAGACCAAGACCAAGACCAAGACTGAGAGCGCAATACCAAGACCAAGACTAAGACCAGGTGTATTGACGCAAGACCAAGACCAAGACTGGCCTAAGTCTCGTCTTGGTCTTGCATTTGGGCAACACTACTCCATATATTAGTGAAAACCGCGTCAAAATCCGTTTAGGAGGAGTAAGCGGAGAAACGGACAGAAACGCAAAGCAATTTTGTATTATAATATGTAGAAAAGAGAAGATGCTACAACACATTTTATGGGAAACAAAGTGTAGGCATAAATTGGTGAAAACAATTCCATTTTACAATCCACACTGGCGCTAACGGATCGTAAGATATATGGCGACATATTGAAGACAAAGCCGCGCCTAAATATAAGGTCACCAGGCGAGGACATTAGTCAACACCACCGGTCGATGCTAAACAAATAATATATTGTCTGGGATCGCCCAGCGAACACTCCCCGAATATGTTTTTATTCCGTGTCGTGAAAACCTTTAACGATCCTATCTTGTTTCTTATTTCACCTCGGCTTTTAAAGAAGCTGTGTAAGTTTATGTGCGAAATGTTCCGGAAGCTCATATACGTTGTTTTATAGGTCTAGACGCAAGGGCCCGGGGATTTATCGACTCGGCAATTTATTACCCCACAGTTATCTAAAGGATGTTTTGACGTGGCCCAGTCAGATACCGAACTGTTTACCCAAGCAACTACAACCAATCAAACAGAAAACTAGTAATAACACCAGACGCTCGGCAAATTCGGAAAATGCGGAAATATTTAAAAATAAATAATTAAAAGTTTAGACGGAAGGAAGCACTGGAGTGGGCGAAGCGGAAATAAGAAGAAAAAGTATTAATAGAAGAATTTGTTAGCTGTGGGCGATGTCGAGGCACTCCGGGGGCTAAACACGATTGCTGAATATTTTAATCCAAGAAAGTGAACGTTATCCTACTTATCTAATCAAAATGTAAAAAAAACCAAATTCACAAATGACTTCCGTATTTCTGAGTGCCACAATCTTTTGATAAGCCTCAAAACACTTATCTTTCAGAAATGATACCTGCCAGTACAACAATAGAATACAAAAAAAAATAAAGCTTGGATTATACTAGTTCTCAGCATTTCTCAGAAGTCTACAATTATATAGGCAAGAACCTAAAGACAACTGTAAGAAAGATGGACGAGTCGTCAGACTTAGTAATGACCTAGTCATTCTACAAAATAAAAGTTGCGATAACATGTTGTTGAATGATCTCACAGTTCCTAGTGGGACTTAGTTACAATGCCAAAGGAAGACAAAGGAAAAACAAATAAAAACAAGAAAGCTTTTCTATTTTGACTTAATTTTACGTCCGAAGAGAAAAACAATCGCGGGTGGATTGGATAGGTAATTTAATGCGTTGTGTAGAAAATAAACGAATCGGAAAAATAAATAAGCTTTTGTGGGCCACTGAAAGAGTCTAATTTGTGGAAGTTATTGAAATTAATCAGCCGAGTGCGGGCTACGGTGGTTTGAGCTCTATTTAGCTTTCGGAAAACAGTTTAATTTTACGGATAACGTCAGCAATTCCGGCCTATTTTCACGTCGTTATCAAACGGTTTTTGTTGAATTTCTTTAACTGAAGCGTGTTTTTTAATTATTATAGCCTTTTGAAAGCATCAAATACAATACTCTACAGACAACAATACTATTATTCTTTCCTAGCTTATAATAATTATTTCTAATTCGGATATCAGTATAAATTAGAACGGTTATTACATCAAAGGCCGTGGGTTTAAAGGCACTGTTACCGTACCGCGTAACGACTCAACCAGGGCTCGTAAAGCCGCGACTCCGGGAGGTCGGCCGATTGAATGAGATTATATCACGTAGAGATGAACAGAACTCAGTACTATCTGGTAGCTTAGCACGAACTACCGCGATAAGACATATCTCACGGAAACGTCGCAGTGTTTTGAATTTCGTACCAAATTCGTGTCGCATTCAACAAAATGTGTAACACAATTAAAAAAGTGGTAGGTACACACGGGCCCGATCATTGACATCGACATCTCGAATCTTCTAAGTAAAAGGCGTTTATAGAGGAACAAAAACTCCCGCACTATCTGACAGCTTAGCACGGACTACCGCGATAAGACATCTCACGGAAACGTCATGTTGTTTTGAAACTCTCGTGCCAAATCCATGGAAACTTCAACAATATTTGTGATACAAATGTTTTTTGAGGTTTTTAGAAGCATCGGATGTTCAGGCACCGCATTACAACCGATGGATTCTTATACATACCTACATCTGACAACAAATTCCGATGTTATGTCACCACTTCAGCCAGATACGCAATTAAGAGTAGTTTCATCTCTGTGTAGTCTTGCCATTGAATCGGCTGCAGAGTCCATCGAAATGCAGTTCTTCATATCTTGGGTTGTTGACAGAATGAAGAATATAAACCTGTAACTATAGACGTGTCATACGAAGACATGTGAACCATTCACCAACCCGCACTGGGCTGCGTGGTGGATTACGGCCCATTTCCTCTCCTAAAGAGAAGGCTTGAGACCCAGCAATGGGTACATTATAAGAAAAACAAAATAAATTAAAAAAAAAAACAAAAAAAAAAGGCCGATTATGTTACAAATATTTTATTGGAACAAAAACATATAACAATTTTGTGTACTTACGTTAATACTGCGTTAGTTTAGTAACTGTGTCGCAGTTATTAGCGCCCACCCCAGGAGCAAAAGACAACTGTTATGTTATGAATATATGTCTAAAGGCTGAAAATCCGTGGTTGCATTCTTATACTTCCATACCTGTCCATCCGTTGATGCGCTATGATGACGCTACAATGATCGTATTTGAGACTTGATTAAAAATATCTATCGGTGCAGGATAGTCTTTACCAAAAATTTTCATCATATTATTGGTTCAGTAGCTTCAACATAATCAAGATTGCGCCAGCATAATGATTCATCATGGCGTGGTTAAGACAGTGACTCCTTGGACATGATCTGTCATCAAGAGACTGCCGCCCCGCAACCATCGATGAGACATTCCGCAAGGATGACAATCACTTCCAGGGTCGCGGGTGTGTTTGAGAGAGTCACCGCGACCCTGGCACAGGCAACCGAAGGAACATGGGTGGGTTTTAGTCAGTAATAGTCCGACACGCCCAGCCCCACCCAGAGTGAAGAAGTTATTGGATTTCTTGGCGGCGACCTCTCGCGCCCGGCCCTGGTTCAGGCCATGGTATGGAGCGAGAGGGAATAGGAGGCAGTCTCCGCCTTCTGCGAAGCAGTAATGCTCGCGAAGGCGGAGGCGGGACGCGTGAGGAAAGCTCAACGGAGTGGCCCTCACGGCCCCGGCCGCTACCACCGCAGGAGAGGTACTGGGCGTACTGAGCGTAGGACGTCGCGAGCTGATCTCCGGCCACCGTAGACCCGGGCCTGCGGACGGCGAGCAGTGGGTAGCTCGCCGTCTCATCAGCACCAGGCCCGTGAGTCGACGGCGCGTAGTATTCCACGCGCGCCTAAAAGAGATGTTGTCAGCCACCACTGACGGGGCCCATCGTGGCTGGTGCCTGCATGCCTAGGTGTAGCGGATAAATTCTGAAAATGAGGTACCGCACCCCTGGGCGCTCAGGCAGGGAAGGAACAGGGGTGGGTTTAAGTCAGTAAGAGTCTGCCACGCCCTCCCGTCCACCCAGAGCGGGAAAAGTTATTTAATGATTTCCCAACGCCCAAAAAAAAAAACAAAAAAAAAAATTGGATTATTTCCTAACCAACAAAAGAGGGTGACAATTAGCAAGCAATGTCACCCTTATTATTAGACTTTTTCAGTGATTGAAGTAGGTAAATTTGTAACAAAGTAGTTAGAAGGCGCCACAGACTGGCACATACCTACCAACAAAACAAAGTAAACGCGTAAAGATTTGACAAACAGAACAATGTAAAGCAAAATAAAATTGGCTCTGCAAATAACGGGAAACTTTTCAAATCTTGAACAAAACCACATATTTTACAGACACCAGGAATAAGAAAACTAAATTACATTATTACCTTACCTACACGTTTCAATGAGGGTTTTCAGGCAAATACTCCACTAGTTACCACGCCCCATAGGCGAGAGGTCTTCTTCTATCTTGAAAACATAACATGATTACGTACCCGGGCCTGCGGACGGTGAGCAGTAGGTAGCTCGCCGTCCGATCAGCACCAGGCCCGTGAGTCGACGGCGCGTAGTGTTCCACGCGCGCCTCAAAGAAATGTTGTCGGCCACCACTGATGGAGCCCACCGTGGCCGGTGCCTACATGCTTAGGGGTAGCGGATAAATTCTCAACATGAGTTACCTCACCCCTGGGCACTCAGACAGGGAAGGAACAGGGGTGGGTTTTAGTCAGTAAGAGTCTGACACGCCCTCCCGCTCCACCCAGAGCGGGAGAAGTCATTGGATGATTTCCCACCCCCAAAAAAAAAACATGATGATGATGACGTAAACCTGACGTTGACGACAGGTCTCTGGACCAGGCGCCTCAGTACACCGGTGTACGTCATTTCAGAAAACCTACATGAATGGATTCAATTATTGGTATATAACATAACAATAGCTTCTGCCCGCGGATTCGCCTGTTTCAAAAGTCTTTTCACGCGCTTAAACCGTCCAATCATACAATCAAGCTGCCTTATCTTTTACGTTGGGGTCAGCTTCAAGTCAAACCAGCAGCGGGATACCAGTATTTTACATGGAGCGACTGCCTATCTGACCGCCAAAAAACAGTAACTGGGTAGCACGATACTCCTTGGAAAGAAAGAAGAAAGAAAGAAAATACGTTTGTTTGCGTTAAACATGACGCAAAGACAGACAAATATTACAAAAAAAGAAAAAGCTGGGCGATAACATGCGTCACATCCACGCAAAATAGCAAGACTGGGGTCAGATTTTCTGTCTTCTTACTATCCTTAAATATTGTCAAAGATCTACAAATGACAGCCGGAACCAACGGCTTAACGAATCTCGGTATGTTAAGATGGTCATCCATCCATCGACCGACCTCGGCTAGCTTCGCTTACTCCGTGCGGCTATTATTACTTAGCCACGGGCTCCTCCAACCGTTCAACAGTAGTACTTCACATTTATATATAATAAGTATTAGTAGAAATACGCAATGAAGAGTGGTAGCGGAAACTGTACAGCATTTAGGTGTATCTCCTCCATGAACCCCGAGCGCGTTCATTTGTTATTCTTGTCGAAGATATTACTGCACCCTTGTTGGTTCACAACCACACTCGTTTGTAATTGTTGCTTGCGGTGGGTAGCGGTTCATAAATGGTGCGATATTCGTGTTTCACAATTTTTCGTGAGAAGATTTTTTTTTTACTGAATAAAAATATGAAACAACTGTATTTCTTTTTACTGCAGGCCGCTCCTGTGCTTCATGCTTCCAGAGGATTCCCGCGGCCTTCACTAGAACCTTTAGGACCCATCTACCATTTCCTCGAAACCTTTTTTTTTTACTGCAATAATTATGAAGCATTACCCCAATTATAATGTTCTTAAAATAGACAGAGTATGCTCGCATAATTGGCACAATTAAAATCACCTACATTATAATTCCATACTCGAGTCGAACTACGTTTTTTAGCGGTTTTATTTTATAATACTCATTAAAAATTAAAAAGTCTTGAGGTCTAGTCTTCCGCGTCCCTCAAGCAGTACATTCCTTGTATTCCTCTAAAGCTGTTGAATATATGCAGCTCCTTCATGAGAGCAGACCAAGTTGTTCTCTTAATGAGTTCTCGAACCAAACTTTAGGCGTAAACTGCTCTTTTGACGAATTAATTTTGAAGTTTGACTTAATGGTGCTCCAGGCAGACTTTTTGCATAAAGCCGAGGCGCATTATTACTTTTAATAATGCCTTCCCAAATACAAAGAAGATAAAAATGTTCGCGTTTTTAAAAAAAATCTTTGTTGAAAAAGATTGAATAAATAATTGCACACCGTTTAATTTTTACGCCCTAGAATAAAGAACTGGAAATTGTGCTGAATATAAAACAGTTATTTTTATACTAATGCTCCTGTTCGCCGAGGAAAGCAATGTCAAGATCTTTTGTGAAATATTTTAATTAAATGTCACTTAAAAAAGTTGTAGCAAAAATGGAATAAACAATTTTGGTGTTGACAGGAGAGTGCTGACCGCTTGGATTGCGGCCAGAGATTCGAAATTTTGCGGCCATTTTTACACTAGTTTTGAACGATTCGCGGCGTGTGTAACTCAGGCGTGCCTATATAACTGGAGCGCTTTATATCAACGTGCTCATCGTGCTCTGACCAGTTGTAGGGTTGAAATATAGCTTTTATGAATGGACGAGTTTGTGCGGTTTTTAGGAAGCAACCTTTTGATGTTTGAGTAGCATTCCTGCTTTTAGCTCACTTTGGAAATTGTTTGTTTTTGCTTCGAAAAAAACAAACCATTGTCAAGTAGCTTACCACGACGTAGATTTAACTTACGTTCGTATGGGGGTGGAATAAGTGGCTGAATTTAGTAGCATTAAATTTTACCATTAACCTGAAACTTTACGACGTTACACATTAATTACACTTGTAGTAATATAATTTAATTTGAGTTTAGTTTAAGTCGTTTGTTGGTCGACGGTCGGCTATTATTTTAGGTAGGTAGTTATGTTAAGGGGTGAAATTAATTAAGTACGTTCTTTGGGATTGCAAGTATATTGCACTCTCTAATATATTACTTACTATAGGCACCAGGTTATTCCATTTAAGTTTGTTTTAATGCTGAGAGCTGGAATAAGTTATAGGTTTTTAATTATTAGAAGTAATTTTTGTCCTGACCACGATTCGAATAAATAATATTCTTACCTAAGTATTGACAGCCTACCACTCAATGCCATGGTTCTAGCTAAATCAGATTAAACCAATAAATTCGTCTGACTCTGTTTTTGATCAAGAATTGTTTCTGCGTATGTTATCTTACATCTATGTTTTCCATGGCCAAGGGGAGGCCATAGAAAGCCCCCTGACGACAGTAGAGATAAGTCTTCCAACCCACGCAGTAGGTAAGTCGGTTTTATGTAGGTACCTATCACTTCAAAGAAAGTTGAGATTCTTCGCAATAAATATTATAATTTACAAACTAATAACTTATAATTAAGTACGTGTAAACCTCTACTACTAATGGAGCTGGCAGTGGCGGCCTTAGGGGAAGGCGAGCAGAGCAACCACCCGGGGCCTCGGTCTTGTAGGGGCCTCGCGTTACAACTCGAGGAGAACTAAAGTCGGTTAAAAAGCGAATTTTTTTAACTTTTTATTTTTATCCTACCTTTACCTTTCATAGTAAAGGTTATATTAATGGTAGGATAAGTATTGAATTCTTCAAATTCAGTGACACAAGACCGGTTTTCAGCTCTTGCTATTCTTTCAATTGAAAATGACGTAGCCCTTTCACTAGATTTATTAAAAAGCAGTAAACATAATTATCAAATCATCATTGTCGTACGTATCATTTTTTACTTAAAAAAAGAAAAATCTATTAAAATATTTCAAACACAAAAGTTATTTAGTACCTACTCATTTATGACTATTGATTTTCTCGTCTATCATCAGAAATATCAACTTTTGATTTACATACTTTGCAAAAAGGACAAAGGCCTCGCAATGATCTGTCGCCTGGGGTCTCGCAAAAATCTGCCGCCCGGGGTCTCGTAACGGTTAAGGCCGCCCCTGGGAGCTGGGCAGCACACCTGAAAAGGTGCGGTGATGATAGGTGGAGTAAGGCGGTGACCGAGTGGCGTCCAAAAACTGGAAGGAGAAATGTTGGTCGTCCGGTGGCGAGATGGATGGGCGACATTGATTGCTATCGCGGGTAGGAGACATGGATGAGACTGGCACAGGAGCGTGGAGATTGGCACGTGAAAAGAGAGGCCTATGCTTAGCAGTGGGCGAAGTCGGGCTGTGGATGATGGTAATGTTGAAACCTCTGCTGAACACAACTTAATGAAAATTGAAGAGAATCTTACATAATTATCTGCCAAGCTTCGCAGACAGATTGCCGATCGCAGATTGCCGTTATCACCCAAATAATACGGTATAAACAACAACTGCCTGTTATCTTACATGTAAATGTATCTGTATTATCGCCTTTCGCGTTTCAAGAGCGTTTCAGCGTCTCATGGGATAACAACCGTGTTTCCTTATCTCCCACAAACTACTTTGAAAATATACGAACAAAGAATATAAGAATATTCGTTGTTCAGATGTCAAAGGAAATGTATATAGGTACAATACATCAGAGTTTGGATGTAGGCAATAGAAGTGTGTGTAAGAACACATCACAAAATCCTTAGAAAGTTGTTACTTATTTAATATTTATAATGGGTATTATACGTAAATTTTTTTAAAAATATATTCTTTTTTTTCGTTTTTAATTTATACGTTATGGTCCATTAAACCGTGAACTCAATTAATATATTCATAGTAATAAACATAAAGCCCCCTTCTAATACCACATGTTATAACGGGCGACTACGGAACCATACCATGCGCGTGGCCCGACACGCACTAGCCCGGTTTTTTTTTAAAAAGCGACCGATTTAAAAAAATACAATTCTTTTGTAAATTGGAGTGGTTAAATGCTGAAAAAAATATTTAAATAACGTGAAAACACCCATCAAAATTTTATTTCTTTAATCCCTAAATTCCCAATCACCCCGTTTGGCAGTATGTTCTGAGGATTTTACTATTATGAGTTATAGAAGTGACATTACGGTACTGTAGTACCCCAGGGCTCCAGTAAGGCCTGCAGGGCTCCAAGGTGCTCTATAATTTTGGGGAATGTCTCATTCGCTGGCTACGCCTGAGTGTGGTATATGAGAGTAACTGGCTAACATGAGGAGTGTGATGAAAGAAAGAGGGATAGACTGAGGATTATTATATTAATTAGAAAATAGATACATCTGCCCACTTCAAACGGGCCAACTCAAGTCTGACATCCAACCTATGTTTTTATATACATTCGAATGACTCCTCAATATTCTCAACTGCCAGCTAAAGGCCGGTGCAGACCCGCTGAGTTTAGGCTGTGTCTACAATCGCCACATGAGCTACGCCCCTACGAATAGAAGCGCAAAGGCTAGTAAGTCTTCTATTCATTACACATTTGAAGAGTCGATCGAAACCTACGTAAACCTAATACGACCATTTACCTAACGCCAGAAATAACTGTACATTAAGGGTATCTCCCTTGCAAAAGACGCCTCAAGACAGGACGAAAGACTTGTCCTGACACTACAGCATATTTCTTCAACTTTAATATTTACTATGGTGCCTATGAGCAACAACAAACTAACGTCGTCATGTTTGAAGCTCCTGGCACTAAAACTAGCGAAAAAGATGCCAAGTATCCCTCTAATACAAATAAAATGATGTGTCAGCACACATCAGCCCAAAAGGGGTTTAATAAAATAAAATTCAAAACTGTAATGATTTTAAATCCACCGGACGCTTATGAAGACCAGGAGATAAACTACAAACGTTATGAAAACCCACTCACTTTTTCCTGAACTTCCTCCAAAGTGCACTACAAATATAAACTGAGGGATACTCTCTAATTGGTTATTTTATAAAAACGTCATGGGCTCGGTTACACCAAAATGTAGTCAACTCGACCACACTTTGCGAAGGCTCTATGCCCCATATACAAAGCTATTATAAACCGACAACAAACCCAGACACATTTAGGCGAAAAAGTACGAGCTGTAAGACTTTTATATCATTGCTATAATATTCTACACCATTGCTAGGCTACTGCTTGTATTTGCTACGACACTGAATAAAATAAATAAATAAATGAAATAAAAATAAGCCAAAAGGCTTAATTAAAATTTATTCCAAGAAGTAACAAAATAGTTTCCCTAGGAGAGAGGATCGCAATCCCTCTCCCTCCTATCTGTAGTAATATCTTTATTAAAATAGCACTCTGGAAAAAAATTCCACGCCTATTTCTTCCTAATAAACTTCTAACATCATCAATTCCTTGCTCATCGTATGTTGATTAATTCTCCCATTGGTCTTCGGTCACGTCCGTGTCCGTCCATATCGTCCATTTCGATTACATGAAACCAAAAAACAATGATTTACATAAAATTAAACCGATTATTTAAATATTGTCATACATATTAACGTTGACGTCCCAAACGTTCTCTGACAATTTGTCATGTCAAATGACTTCTGAGACACTATCTATTCTCTACAATTTTTTTTTTTAAAAAAGCAAGAGGATTTTCCATGGACAATTTTGAAAATTTCTTCTTATATTTCCAAAATTTGTATTTATTTACAAGGGACTGCTTTATTAAATTATTTGTATGCAGTTCATGATTCCCTTTGCATGTTTTTTATTTCTTTAGGATAAGTTGGATTATAGGATTTATTAAATTCCGCACTTCCCTGGATTTTTTGTTGTCAACTAGTTTATTAAGTTGCTACGATAACACACGTCAGCCAGAATAAAAAAAATATACACAAAAATAACTTTATTTTTAACAAAGAAATGGATGCCATCCCTCTTAGCAAAACTCGGGAGGGTATAGAACTCCTCCTCCGGAAAATCCCGGGAAAAATGTCGTTTCGCTTGCTATGGAATGCTGTGACGTTGCGAAGTGGCATTTATGTTACAGTTTTCACCCAGGAAGATATCCGCTGGACTATCACCTAGTGGAATAATGATAGAAGGAACCTGCATCGCTTCTTCTGGCATGCAGCGCTGTTCCGACTCTATCTTCATCTCGGAGTTCTCTTGCTCGCAAACGTCAGCCGAAACATACTCTATTTGAACAACATTATCGTCTGAATCGACGTCATGAAAAACATGTGTCTCCGAAGGAACCTCCATCTCGCAGCTTTCCATCCCGACGACATCAGCCGAAACCACATCTAATTGAATACAATTCTCGTTCGACTCGGGCTCGCCATGTATTTCTTCTAATTAAGTCGCTTCCTGGTTCTCTAAAATGTTAAAGACTAATCGGAAAGGACTGACCCGCTTCTGTCTTTTCATCCACGTAATCTTTCTTCACCTCATCTTCAACTTGACTGCTATCATCGCAGCTTCGGCCACCATCGCCTAGGCCGCACTCTCCATAGTTTTGCACATCATCGACTGGGCTGGCCTCAACGCAGCTGTGGTCATCATCGTCATATTCATCCTCCAACTCATTTTTTTATTTGTTTCAATTATTGAGCTAGAAAAACAATGTGCATCATTATCCTCGTTCCTATCATCTGACTGTTCACACGCCTCAGACACAACGTCTGGCTTCTCAAAATTATAAAAATATCGATTATTCCGCTCCTTGCAAGAAACACATTTGCATGGGGATTACTTTCTAAGCTTTTCACAAAGCGATTCGAATGCCATATCATACTGGAACGTATATCTAAAGAGGTGTTGGGCTGCGCCTTGGAGCCACACTCCTAAAATAAGAGCATAATCACTCTTTCGCCACCCGTTGGCAATGGCCATCGACACGAACTCGTCGATAAATTCCTCAAGAGACACTTGATATGTGTGGCCTGACAAGAATAACATTTTTCACTCTCTTAAGTAAGTGACACTTTATTAAATAAAACCACTCAGCTTTGATTGTCCTCTGTACACTCCTCTACGTATGTCATCACATACGTCGTCCTCGTTACTCGGCGCCTCCACCACATGTAGCACCCCAGGGCTCCAGTAAGGCCTGCAGGGCTCCAGGGTGCTCTATAATTTGGGGGAATGTCTCACTCGCTGGCTACGCGAGAGTGTGGTGTATGAGAGTGACTGGCTAATATGAGGAGTGTGATGAAAGAAAGAGGGATAGACTGAGGATTATTATATTAATTAGAAAATAGATACACCTGCCCACTTCAAACGGGCCAACTCAAGACTGACATCCAACCTACGTTTTTATATACATTCGAACGACTCCTCAATATTCTCAACTGCCAGCCGGCTAACGGCCGGTGCAGACCCGCTGAGTTTAGGCTGTGTCTACATTCGCCACAGTACTTTAGAGTCTTTTATCAGGATCTCTTTAGAGGGTTTAGAATTAGAACTCTTGCACATCATTAATAAAAGAAATATCAGTATTCGAATTTTGAAATAAATAAGATTGTCAGATAGATGGAGGACGGCTGTCAGGCCGATAGGCGCGAGCAAAGACTACAATAATATATAGGGTAGGCGCGAGTGAATTTTATAGTTTTGTAAAAGTTTTAACAATATAAAATATTGTGGTCCAATATTTCTTTTCACACTCATCATAACCTAGACCTGTAGACAAGAAGCATACACAGAGTCTACGACCTTAGATTTCACGGAACCTTGATGAACTTTATTTCCTTACTCATTTATACTTAGTGTGTAAACTTTGGAACGTAATAGGGTATCGCGGCCCTCAGCCGGGCGTTTGAGTGGTTATGACTAAAAAAATACATTTGGTTCGTCAGTTAGATTACCAAAAACTATTGGACCCATATTTTTTCTATGTCACGTAAGTAAACAAAAAATGAGGACGATGCAATGCGTTGAAATTTCGCGTGACGTCACACCTACGTGAAAAGAGTACCTCTTTTTACCTACAAGGGACGTATCAAGCCCCCACCTTGAACTTTGATGCGTTCTAGCTTTGTCATTTTTGATTCATTTGGTAAAGTAAAAAATATGTGTCCAATCATCATTCTCTTGCCCTTATCCTAATTTATTTGGGGTCGGCGCAACATGTCTTTTTCTTCCATGATCCTCTATTAGTCGTCATCTCTGTAGTCATCCTCTTTTTACCCATATCCTCTTTCACATAGTCCAACCATCGTTTCTTTGGCCTTCCCCTACTCTTATAGCCATCCATATCCGTACACAATACTTTCCTTACGACATTTTCTTCATTCCTCTGCATCACATGCCCATACCACGACAACCGATTTCCACACAACTTTTCAGTGAGCGGTGCCACTTTCAGACTTCCTCTTATAAACTCATTCCTAATTCTATCCATGCGCGTAACACCACACATCGCTCTTAGCATTCTCATCTCTAAAAATATGTGTCCACTATTTTTTGATAATCTAACTAAAACAATTATCATTTTTGTACGCAGGAACCATCCTTATACGTTTTAAATCTAATCGTAGATAAGAAAGGAATCTGCTGCCAATCCAATCGACAATCTCAAAGTCAAATGTTTTGAGACAACCATTGAGAGGACTTACAGTTCCAAGGGGATTCTCACTCCTTTAAATTTAGTTTCCTGAGAAAGATCATAAAACATTTCTAAAATGGTTGATGAAGAAGTTTATGTAAAATTTATTCCTAATATAGCCAGGACCTGCGACTAGTTTCATTATTACTACCTTAAGATGCGTGTATTTTCTTACCGAAAGTGTATAAACTTTGCATATTAATTCAAAGGGGTAGTTTCAGGCTAGCTTACAACTATTATGCATAATCGTACTAAAGTTGGGGGTAAGATAAAATATATCTGCGTTCAAATTGATCCTCAGACAGTTCATAAAGGCATAATCCTACATACATTTGCTTCGCCTTTCATTCTCCTAATAAATGTGATGTTTATTTAAGTGAAATTCGTCTGGCTTGAAAAGCTTCTTGTTAAATGTCCCGAAAAATATTTGTTTCTTATTCAGAGAATTCAAATTGCGATTACACGAGCCATTTACTTTACATTGACAAATCAGTGATTTGTCTTTGTTGTTACTGTGATAATTAGCAAATGTAGAGGATTAGGAAGGTACATATTTCCTTAAATAAACATTACAAGAAAAATATTATTATTTAGCAATTACCTAACTACAGTTTGGTATAGAGAGAACTGGAGTAAAGACGTTTATAAAAAGAAAATAGCTATTACTGAAAATTGATTACCGTAGGTACCAAATGTAAAAAAGGCAAATGTCTAATGTACCTATTAATTAATATCAATATATCTATATACATAAAACAAAGTCGGGTTAGTTACACTATTTATAACTCAAGAACGGTAGAACTGATTTTAATGATCTTTTATTTGTTGAATTTGTCTCCGTCCCAAATAGCAGAATAACTATTAAAAAATCGAAAAAATTCACGAAAAAAAAATATGATGAAAATTCATTTTCTCATACATTTTGTATGGAACGAAAAGTTATTTCTAAGAGAGTGAAAGGAAACGACTTTGTGGTCGACAACACTTGGATTGTTCCTCGCCACTACTTTCCAAATCATTGAAAGCACATTGCAACCTAGAATATTCCAATTCAGTGAAATCCATCAAATGCATTTGCAAATATGTCACAAAAGGTAGCGATATGTCGGTTTCTGGCGTTCAGATTTCTAATACATCCACTACTAACGCATCACGCACTATCAAGTTGGTCGATATGTGAGCTGCAATGAGGCGATTTGGTGTATATTCTCATTCCCCATTCATGAACGTCCTCCCACTGTTGTACATTTGGCGGTCCATCAACCAACGGTGAACCAGTCATTTTGAACGAATGTAAGTACCACTGTTGAAGCCCAACAGAAGGAAATGTACAACACGATAATGAAGGCAATTTATGATGGAAATATTGGCTTATTTTTTAACCGACTTCGAAAAAGGAGGAGGTTATCAATTCGGATGTTTGTATTTTTTTTTTTTTTTTTTTTTTTTTATGTATGTTCGGGCATAACTCCGTCATATATTGACCGATTTGCAAAATTCTTTTTTTGATCGAAAGGGGTTTATTCCGAAATGGTCCCATTTAAATTTCAAAAAGATCTAATGATGGGTTTCGGAGACAGACAACGGAACTCTTCAAAAATTGACAGCAAATCAACCGCGATTGCTGCTATCGTATGTCTATGAATTATTAACACAGTTTAATGGGGAACCACAACTAAAAAGTGAAAAGTAAAAAACTTTTTTACAAAAAAATAGAACCGACTTCCAAAAAAAGTGCAAAATAACTTTAATTTCGGAAGTCGGTGTCAAAAAACGAAGACACAAAACAGGAACACCGACTTCCGAAATTAAAGTTATTTTGCACTTTTTTTGGAAGTCGGTTCTATTTTTTTGTAAAAAAGTTTTTTATCCTCGATGCGCCCGGTGGACCTGAAAAGACATTCCAGTTCCACCGGATTCCACTGTTCGTGCGAGATCAGAAATTGCTGTAGCAGTTACTTCTCCTGGGATAGCAGTAGGGTTGCCAAATTTTTTAAAAGAATTAAAAAAAAAGAGTACATTTTTTTTTAATTTTTGAAAAGATATATTTTGTGCCTTTTGCGGCACATAACACATTTTCATAATTTTTGGAACGAAGTTCCTTATCGCGTGTTGCGAAAGGGGGCTAGACGGAAAAAATTAGGACCAAAAGTTGTAACGACACTTTTTGATCCAAAAGTTGTAACGACACTACTTACTAAAGTTGTTGCTGGTTGAGTAGACTTGAGTTAAGTTGAGTTGAGTTGAGTTGAGTTGATCTGAGCTGAGCTGAGCTGAGCTGAGCTGAGCTGCGCTGAGATGAGATGAGATGAGCTGAGCTGAGATGAGATGAGATGACATGAGATGAAATGAGATAAGATGAGATGAGATCAGATGATAAAGTATAACTTCTTACGTGCGTATGTGTGTGCGTGTGTATATAATATATATATAATAATATATTTGTTAATAATAAAAAAACATAACTTAAAAAAAAATTAAATTATATTACAATTCCTTCACTAATTAATCAAAACGAACTTCGTTCCATCCGGGTGTTCCTTGACACCTTTCAAGTTTTTTAAAGAATTGTATGACTCCAAACATTCATAATCTATTTTTTTTAGCTTATTTTTTATTAATTTCAATGAACATATACATGACTGGTATTAGTATAGTAAACATTGTGAAAAAAAGAGTATTTTAGCGTACTCTATTAGTTTTACAGATTATAGAGTACACCTACATGAAATAGAGTACAATACTCTATTTTAGAGTAAGGCTGGCAACCCTAGATAGCTGCCGCATTGCTAGAAAGATGCCGAACAGCTCATTCAGCGTTGAAATTGCCATTAAACTTTCAAACAACTGAACAACCGACTGCAACATTGTGAAACACTCAGCAAAGGACAAAGGTTTGATAGCAAGTAAAATCATCATCTGGGATGAATACACAATGGCGCACACGCATTTAAAGTAAAGTAAAGTAAGTGAAGGAAATTACGACACATCTGACAAAATAAAATAAAGAAATAGATAAAGTGCAATAAAGTAACTCATTGGAATCAGTTAATCGAACTATGCAAGATCTGCGCAATAACTCAAGACGTTTTGGAGTCGCAATGATTCCACTGTCTGACAATTTCCGATAAATACTACCAGTCATTCCAAGATTGACCGCTCTGTGGCGCTGTGTGAAGAAATTTCAGCTGACCCTGAACTCGCATGTTTGTACATACGAGTTGTATTGCTAAACGATCTGCCGAAGATTTCTCCATGTAATTTCTGACTATCGGTAATGACGTGTTCTTGTCGACGAATCGAACAGATTGATTTCGTTTCTATCGAGTTTTTGAAATTACGTCTCATCGAAGGACGAACTCATCAACAAAGTGTTCCCGAACATAATTACTAACCACAAAAACCACAATTGGTTGAGTGAACAAGCATATTTTCCGGCAAAAAACAAAGATGTGGATTACTTAAACTTTACAATTCAAAATCAAATCTATGGTCAACAACGTTCCTTCAAATCAATCGACTGTGTAACAAACAAAGTTGCAGCAAAAACGAAAAATGTCGTATAAAGGATGATTCACGTTACACCGTGCGGCCACCGAGCCTCGGCCGTGCCCCGGCCGGTGCACGGCCGGGGCACGTCCACCGGGCTAGTCATTCATGCTACACCGAGCTGTCACCGTGCCGCCACCGGGCCCCGGCCGGGGCACGGCCCGGTGGCGACACGGTGTAACATGAATCCTCCTTAACACAACATCCTTCAATAAAGGGAATCGATCCGAGTGCAAAGAATTTAACAAAAAGAAGCGCTATAATGCTACGCGAATCATTTTGATTCTGCAAAGTGAATTACATTCATTTTAATGTAATTAACCCAACTAATAAAATTTAACACTACATCTATTGATTCTCAGGCGGTACGAAGTTCGCCGGGTGAGCTAGTTATATTATAAACGCAATACAGCAGTTGAAGGGTTCTTTCGGACGTTTGGGAGGCTGCTGATTTTCACCCTATTTGAAACAATTGAGTTTGATTTGTTGAATTTGAAAAGGTGCCTTTACAAAATCGGAACAATTTCAAAAGAATAAATAATACCCTTTGTATTTTATTTGTTCTTTTGAAACCAAACAGCTGTCAATAATGTCATCACGAGGTCATCGTGAGGAAATTGTCGCGTCGGATTGTTTTGTCAGGTGTCAATCGTAAGTAATGTATTGTCATGGGGGAGCGAAGCCATACAGGAAAATTGTTTATGTGGCAGCCAATAGGGGTGAAAACATTTATGTCTCACCCGACACACTTTGTGAGATTAATCTCTGCACAACACAACAATATGTTTCAAAGTGTTGGAGAGGATGTTCCTAAAAATATTGCTTAACTTTGTAATAAATATTGCGAATGTAAGAAAACTTATTTAATTCCGTTCAATGAATCACACACTAGCTATAACACTTCCAAAACGGAAAGGCAAACGCTTAAAGGCCCAGCACACAATGATCGCCGCACACCATAGGGTTACTTATGAGGGTAATCTCCGAAGCCAAAGCGTGATGAATTGATTGATTCTGTCTTCTCCCTCGGATAAACAACCCTCCCACAAATACACTGATTAGTAGGGAACAGGAGCATACTACCGACTCGATTAACGCCAGTTCCGCCTGACCCAAAAAGGTTGTTTGTTTTCTTGGTTTGTGGACCGGTAATGGGGACCTCGAGGGGTCTATGTAACTGGTCGAGCTTACCCACCGATGTTAGGTTTCGTAGTTGCGGTTTTAACGTTTATCCGTTCATTTGTTCTTGTAGGTGTGTTTAGACATGAGTTACGTCTGCCTCTAATTCACTCGTTTTCGAGGCGAGAGTCATTATTTTCACATTTACGCGTACAAGAACTTATTCCACAGATCCCTTACCCTTTTTACAACACATTCAAAGTAAGAATCACTTATCTATTGGGGGCAAAATAATAAAAACAAATACGACATAGATAAAAGAAACTTCCAGACCAAAAGGTTTGGGTATTTGCATTCAAATGTGGCGGAACCCTTCAGTGAAACCAAATATAATTTTATTGACAATGATTTCGGTCTAAAAGCTTCCACACGACCGCTAATATTTGTACCACGTGATATTAGGCGATGACGCGCGATATCTCGAATGTCGACCCTATGAGCATATTATTGGGTACATGCTTATTACGAAAAGTTTTAGAAAAATCCGAGCGCCAAAAGGGACCGGCAATGCGGTGGGAAATTAAATTTCCGAGGACACAGAGTTTGATTGCTTTTCTGCGGAATTGAAAATTAAAATTGTAGATGTAATATTTGCATGTTAGGTACTTTCAATTTCCTCGCCGGAATAGTAGCAGTGGAAATCGGAAATAAGTGATATTCAAACGAAGTGCTTTCATAGTAAAACTATTAGTGCACGGGAAAAAATAATGTGTTGGTACTCTCTTGTGAATTATTTCAATAGTAAATGGACAGCTGCATCCTTCTTTATTGAGCATTTATTTATTGAAGGTTCCATTCCCGGGTCAAGCAAAGTTTATATGGTTTACATCTGGATATTCCGGCACCTAGATTTGTGCCCGGTTGATGGCAATAGGCTCGCCCTCTAAATACATGGGACTTAAATCGATGGCAGCAAAGTACAAAAAGACATCTACAAATTCACAATTTTAAAGGAGAACACTTTTAGTAAAAAATTGTGACCATTTTGAGAGTTAGGGACCGATTAACATGAAATTTTCTATAATGCATTAAAATAACCTTCTTTATTGATGGTATAACAAAATTAATCGCTGTATCGTTGTTTTACTGAAATAATATAGATGTACTTTTTTACTCTGAAAAATCTTCCACTTAAAAGAAGACATGTGCCTGATACCCGTGTAGACGTAATCTAAAATATCGAATAACTAAGATGATAATCTTCAGTAATACTTTTATGGATATCTAAAGAAAATCTAAGCAACATGCAATCAATATTCCCCCTTTTTAGGGTTCCGTACCCACAGTATAAAACGGGACCCTATTACTAAGACTCCGCTGTCTGTCTGTCTATCCGTCTGTCACCAGGCTGTATCTCATGAACCGTGATAGTTAGACAGTTGAAATTTTTACAGATGATGTATTTAAAAAAAAAAGAATGAATGAAAGAAAATACGTTTATTTACGGTAAACATGACGCAAAAAACAGAGAAACACAACAAAAAAAGAAAAGCTGGGGGAAAATATATGCGTCACATCCACGCAAAACGGCCATCGCTCAGCTTAGTGCTATGACCCTATGCAAGACAGAGCCCCAGCGCTGGTTTTCAGCGACAGCCGGCACCGACGTCATGACGTCGACCGGTGCAGCAAACAATGATTAAAACTAAATATTAGACAGCGTAATAAATATTAATATTTAAGTGGCAACATTCCGTTCCCTGCAACATAACGCGCGTATCGATAATGGTACGGTTTGCCTGGGAAGTATGTTGAGTTGATTCGTGCTATGTACAGACAATCCAGTACCTACGTCCGGTCGGCTGCTGGCAACACTGATGAGTTCAGTGTGGCTGTAGGCTTGCATCAAGGGTCGGCTTTAAGTCCTTACCTATTCCTGTTGATTATGGATGCTCTCACGTTGGCAATACAGGACGAGGCACCCTGGTGCATGCTGTTTGCCGACGACATTGTTCTGGTCGGTGAAGATGGACCTGAGATCCAGAGTAGATTGGAGAAATGGCAACAGAAGCTGGAGAAAGTTGGTTTGAAAATCAGCAGAGCCAAAACTGAATACATGTTCGGCGATTTCGGCGGTCTCGGCAGTTCTGAAGCTATAGTGCTAGATGTTGCGCTTCTCCCAGTCTGCTCCGATTTTCGGTGTCTCGGTTCACTCGTGCAAAGCGATGGCGAAATAGATCGGACTGTTAAGCACAGAATTAACACTGGATGGATGAAATGGCGGCAGGTCACCGGGACTATCTGCGACTCCCGCATTCCCCTTAAACTTAAGGGAAAGATTTATAAAACAATGGTCAGGCCTCGTCTCGGTCTTGTAAGGTTCAGAATGTTGGGCCACAAAAGGGATGAATGAAAAGCAATTGCATGCAGCTGAGATGAGAATTCTAAGAGCGATGTGTGGTGTTTCGCGCATGGATAGAATTAGGAATGACATAAGAGGAAGTCTGAAAGTGGCACCGCTGACTGAAAATTGTGTGGAAATCGGTTGTCGTGGTATGGGCATGTGATGCGGTGGAATGAATAAAATGTCGTGAGGAAAGTCTTGTGTATAGATGTGGATGGCTACAAGAGTAGAGGAAGGCCAAAGAAACGATAGTTAGACTGTGTGAAAGAGGATATGGGTAAAAAGGGGGTGACTACAGAGATGACGACTAATAGATGAGTATGGAAGAAAAAGACATGTTGCGCCGACCCCAAATAAATTGGGATAAGGGCAGGAGAATGATGAATGTACGGAACCCTTCGTGCGCGAGTCCAACTCGCACTTGGCCGGTTTTTGACAAAATTTTGTAGATGTCTTTATTTACTTAGCATTTATCAATTTACACATTTCATTAAATGAGTTATCTACCACCAAACTTCATCTATTTATGTCAATTTAATCATTTATTTAGTTATCGAATCACGTAAAATATATAATTTAAATAAAAGTGCAATCAATTACGATGTTTTACTTATTGACAATAGACACTTCATAAGGAAAATAGCGGAAATGAAAATGAATTATGAACTGTATTTTTTAAGTATTTCACTAGAAACCTACCAGCAAAGAAAATTAAAGATATGATCAAAATAGACTGCCCTAAAAAACTCTTTCTATACGTATTAGCCTTTGAAATTCACGATTTAGAATGTGACAAGTGATAGATGACTTTTTTTTACGTTTCAATCATCTAACAATGTTCCGAAGTAAAAGCGATCAAATGCAAATGTCCGTTTCTACTGCGATGATTTTTAGGGTTCCGTGCACATGCCTAGGGGTAGTCGATAAATTCGTAACAGAGTTACCGCTCCCCTTGGCACTCAGGCAGGGAAGGAACAGGGGTGGGTTTTAGTCAGTAAGAGTCTGACACGCCCTCCCACTCCACCCAGAGCGGGAGATGTCATTGGATGATTTCCCACACAAAAAAATAAATAAAAAGGGTTCCGTACCCAAAAGGTTTTTTAAAAAAAGGTAAAACGGGACCCTATTACTAAGACTCCGGCGTCTTAGTAATAGGGTCCCGTTTAGGTCCCGTTTTAGGGTTCCGTCCGGCTGTCCTTCTGTACAGTTGAAATTTTCACAGATGATGTGTTTCTATTTCCGCTATAGAGCGGCAATAGAAATACATCATCGGTGAAAGTCACTGTCTGTGAACATTTTTATATTCTGATCAGATCTGATCATCAGATTATAAAAATATTTATGTGGGGCTCCCATACAACAGACATGATTTTTTTTCCGTTTTTATAGATAATGGTACGGAACCCTTCGTGCGCGAACCCGACTCGCACTTGGCCGTTTTTTTTTAAATCGATCGTCTTTATTTACTTGTCAGATTTTCTTAACTATTTTGAATTTTGAAATCATTTTAATACAGACTTGTAGAGAGGGTTGATAAAAGTAATTATAAGTATAAAAAACATTTTGGCAAAAATTTGGTTGTCCGTATCTACTTTTCTGCAATCGAAATATTAACTGGCGATATGTTGGTGCTCCATAGCTACTCCCCTCCCGTATCCTTTGGTGAATTGAATACAGGTGTGACGTTATATGTACTAATTAGATCAGCACAAATAATAACTCTATAACAAAAAACTATATTTAACCCCCATTACTATTAGTTGTAATCTATTCTATTAGTTGTGATAGCATAATGGTGGGCCGTGTGGTGGCACGTCATTCCTACAGCTAAGGCGATCTATTCTCATGACGTATACGTAAGCCCCGAAAAGCAGCGCAAATAAAAAAAAAACAGAGATTTTCCCCGCAGCCGGCTAGCAAAGCGTACTGGCGCGGGATTGGCCGCGGCCCACCGAGTTATACCGACACCGATTGTCAGGAGCTGGAAATGGATTCCGCCTCAGTTCAGCTAGCTCTGTGAAACCTGGGAAGTGGAAGCGAAGCAGACATGCGATTGATTTGTTTCTATTTGTTTTGTGAGCTTGATTATGTGGGGGATTTTTAGGAGATGGTAACTCTTGCTTTTGCTGTTGTTCAAGGTTAAACCAAACACCTCCGATGTTCCGATATTTATTCTGTCATAGAGGATGTATGATCATAAAATCGTAACGTACATGAGCTCTATCCTGATGAAGAGGCATCATGCTCTCTATACCTATATAAAAGCGTAATTTCGGTTGGATCATAGGATTAAGTCTGTTGTTATGTAGTAAAATATTGAGAACCGAAAAATCTGTATGTGAAAATCTCTTGTTATTTTCTAGAGTTTTGTGAAAAATACACAAACAAATATTTATGGAAATGGAAAACCCCATAAATGTTTTCACCAACGATAAAAATATATTTGTGAGTTTTGACGAGCGTGTTGCGTAGGTACATAAGCCCCTATGTACTGACGTTGATAGAACTGAGATAGAACACGAATATTCGCGAGTTGATTCAGCAAAAAAGTGGATTTCAGACATGTCAGCACAGACGAGGTAACGTTAATCTATTACAGATTACAGTAAGGGTGTAGGTGCAGAATCTGGGTCACATACTACGGTAGGATAGGACTTTTAAATCATTATGATTGGTGGGGTTTTGAGGTAAAGGCGTGTTAGGAGGGCCCGTCCTGGTTACATAATGTTAGGGGTTGAACGGACATCAAGTCTATGAATTGGCAGCCGTCCTTTATTGGAAGGAGAAAAATGTGAGTAAAATGCCGCAGGTATAGTGGCGTACCCGGCGTAGCACCGCGTAGCACGGCGTAGCACGGTGTAGCCTCTCGTAGCTACACGTAGCATGTATGACATTTACACGTATAACCTGAATGTCTACCATTATGGGCATACAGGTCGCAAGTACCTACTTAATTAAAAGTAAAAAAAAAGTTGTTATTTATTTAGCAATAATAGTGGTTATTTACAGAGAAATTAAATAACACTAAAATCCCGTTATGGTTGTTAGTATGACAATCGTGATTAAACTTAATCGGTTTATTCTGCATTAATTGATTATGTAGAATATAACAAATAATGTATGAGGCAGGTTGAATGCGGTGCGCGTTACATATTGGTATCAACGTACTCGTACGTATATCTATGGCTGTTTAATTTGGGAAAATTTATTTGGGTCGTACTGTTTAAATATCCACTTTAATTATATTAAGCGAGCCATAAAGATACTTTATAAGCCTCTTTCATAAAATAAGGTTGTACTTCGCAATACGTCCCTGTATGCCCGCGGAGTCTTTGTTTAAAATGTTTGCAACATTTTCCTTATTAGAAGGATGTTTCACAAGAATTTTCCCAAAATTTCAACCAGCATCTACTCTACATTCTATGACTACATTATTTTAAGTGGGTCTTCGTGGTTCTTTTATAACCTTTTAAGTTCAATGTTTTTATTCAAGTTGGTGCTTAATAAGTAATTCATTAATGAACAGGAATCAAGTTCAGGTTTTCATTAACTGGGTACAATAATTGCCGAGAATAGTGCACCAATGTTTTTAACACACATCTTGTGCACTATAATATCTCACGCGTCAAAGATTTCTTTCGATTCTCTGAGATTGGCCGTCATGACTGAATTTCTGTTAATTCATTTAATTGCCGAGTCCGAGGAACAATTGACTCAGTATCCAACAAAAAAAAAAAAATCTGGCACTCCGGGAGTACCGTCAAAAGCGAAAACAAAAAACTTTAACAAAAATGCTCAACGTGCCTCGAGATCCGCTACGAGTGCTACGACACTCTCGTAGCGAGTCGCGTAGCGGTGTCGGTCGCGTGCGAGTTCAATTGTTTTTTTCCCATCTCAAAACTGCCCAACGTGCCTAAAGAAGTTTTCTCTTTAAAAAAAAACGAGTGGCTTTGCCTAAAAAACACCACCTAAAACAAACCCGGTAAGACACAAGCAACACACATCATGCAACACTTCATGAATACTTAACAAGTTAATGAGACGCGTCAATATTACCCAGTTACTGGGAGGCGGGCTACGCAAATACGTGAGGATACACGTTCTAAATAATTAGTGTGCCGAGCTAATAGGTTGCGGCGCGGTGCTAACGAGCGGTACCGGCCACATTTGCGAGTGAAGCGCGGTTCAGCGTCTTGCAAACTAAGGGAGATGCCTCGTAGACAGCGGGGAGGAAACTAGATACACAGTTTCAATACTCACTCTAACCGCATCTGGTACACCCGGGCAGGCCTGCCCAATGTGTGTGGTCACCAAGGCTCTTTCTAATCTCTACACCAAATCATGAGTTATTTTTACATTACAATACAATAAGTAAATAGTAAAAATACAACCGACTTCCGTAAATAATACTAAAAAATGTAAAATTACTTTAATTTCGGAAGTCGGTGTTTCTAGTTTGGTTTCTTCGTTATTTGACACCGACTTCCGAAATTAAAGTAATTTTACATTTTTTAGTATTATTTATGGAAGTCGGTTGTATTTTTTTTGTAAAAAGTTTTTTATTTTTCACTTTTTAGTTGTTGTACCCCATTCCAAAACTAAATTAATAGTAAAGTTATGCCCAAATTGATAGCCCCAAAAATAGGGAATTTGAACATAGTTGGTGAAATTAGGGTGTACCCGGGTGAACAGTACAAATCTGTATACCCCTTCATAGCGCATCAGCGTGATGTAATGTTGTGAAGTGGTGAAAACAATACACAGACATGCGATTGCAGCAATTCTGGAAGGTTTGCTATCATTTATTGAAGAGTTCCATTGTGTATCTCCGAAGTTCTTCATCAGATCTTCACCAAATTAAAATGGGACCACATGTGAAGCAACAGCTTTCAAATAAAAAAAAATCTTCAAAATCGGTTTACGTAGTAAAAAGTTATGAGGTAACACACATAAAAAAAAAAAAAAAAAAAATACAGTCGAATTGAGAACCTCCTCCTTTTTTTGAAGTCGGTTAAAAAAACATTATTTTTAAACAAGCTTTTAAATTCATACATAAAATTTCGTATCTGTACTGTTGACTGTTCAAGAGTTTCTCTATCTGGAGCTAATTCTGAATATCGATTCAGGTCACGCTTACCATAAAAAGGCATTGTCATCAGAACTGAACAAACATGTAAAAAAACTTTTTTACAAAAAATACAACCGACTCCTAAAAATTGCAAAATAACTTTAATTTCGGAAGTCGGTGTTTGTATTTTTTTGTTTCTTCGTTATTTGACACCGACTGCCGAAATTAAAGTTATTTTTCAATTTTTCGAAGCCGGTTGTATTTTTTGTAAAAAAGTTTTTGTTTTTCACTTTTTAGTTGATAGACCCCAGAAGTAAAACTAAATATTAAAGTGATGCCCGAATGGATAACCAAAATAACATCGAATTTGAACATTTGGAGACAGCTAAAACGTCATCTGTGTATACATATTTTTTGTTTATGTTGATTTTTTCAAAAAGTGCTGAACCAATTTCGATAAAATTTAGGCCCACCTCTGAAGTACGACCTGCCAAAAAAAAAAGTATCATCGAAATCTATTTACAAATGCCGGAGATATCGCGTAACAAACATACAAAAATATAATATAATATATATATAATACATAGAGACGAATTGAGAATCTCCTCTTTTTTGAAGTCTGTTAAAAATTCAACTCTGTAGGGTAAGAAAAAGTGGTTCTAATTCAGCTTGTAAGATTTGACCCGAACAAACAAACATTGCAAGTTAAATAAAAGCGTATAAAATTAGCCGATACCGCCTACAAACGTGAGAAGACAAATCCTTTCAGTAATCTCTCAACATATCATTCAACAAAGCACCTATAGATTAAAATTGTATAAAGCTTGTTACCCGTGGTTACATCCAACCAAGTCTCGCCAATATGCCAATGCGACCACGCCACTCAATCACTGTGACGTCGCCGTCACTCATCCCAATAGACATGACAGCTGCAGCCCAGCTTTTTCCGCTCCGCTCCGCTTCCCTCGTACAGTATAGCCAAGCCCGTAATCAGTAAGACCTTGTGTCCCTCATAGCCAATATGACACCCACGGCCTCTCCTTTGATAAATTATGCATATGTCATGCCTCGCGTCCTCGCATCATCATCGATGTTGTGACGGCTAAATAACACACGCAAACGCTCTCTGACACTCGCTAAAGGAAAATTTACATGGTAGAGGAAAAGAGAATATCTTTACACTGTCATATTGCTTTGAAGATGTTTCACGTTGACTATGAAAGATTCCTACATGTAAGTAAGTACACTTACACCAGTAAATAAAACAGCAAGAAAAGAAGGTAAATATTTTTCATTCGGATTGCTCTGTATCTGACGTGTGTTACTACAATATTAACTTCAATTGTGAGTATGTTTATGAAATTGCTATTTTTCTTGTTGTAATGCTAACGTGAAGTTTGATGTTATTGAACGTTTATTATCCTGGGCCTGCTGCGGAGCTCAAGTATAATAAATAACGTTGTTTTTTAGAAAAATACACTACGCCCACATACACCAAAATATGCAAAGGGGAATGCCATGCTTGAATATTGTATTATATAATAATATAATTAGATTAACGGTACATATAGGTCGAATTACATAAAATTAATAATAACTGTGCACTAATTATATAATAGTACGATTAGGATTATTTGACGATTCTTCTTTAGCTGAATGTCATCTTACAAATTTTAAAAATATAAGGCGAATATCAATATTTTAGTGATTGTTATATTTTTACCCCAGTTAAAAAAACTTAAGAATTATTTCACTATACATACTTTATTCTAAATAAAATTAAGGACTAAAGTAGTTTCTGTACATTTCAGACATATTTTTGTGTGGCTGATGGGCATTCCCTTTTTTCTATCTGTATTTTCCAACAGGTTAGGAGGAGCTCGTGGCTAAAACAATAACAGCCACACGGGTCGATTCCCAAGGTTTAGCAACGCTTGCCGAGGTCGGTCTGTGGATGGGTGACGATGTTCACTTACCGAGATTCCTCCGTGCCTCGAAAAGCACATTAACCCATTGGTCCCAGCTGTCATTTGTAGATCTTTGACAGTCGTTACGGATAGTCAGAATCCAGGAAATCTGACACCAGTCTTGACTAGGGGTATCGTGTTACCCTGTTACTGGGTTGTGGAGGTCAGATAGGCAGGTAATCACTCCATGTAAAACACTGGTATTCAGCTGCATCCGGATAGACTGAAAGCTGACTCCTATAGCTGGGAAAAGGCTAGGCAGATTTATTGA
This sequence comes from Polia nebulosa, assembly GCA_951329385.1. NCBI lineage: Eukaryota > Metazoa > Arthropoda > Insecta > Lepidoptera > Noctuidae > Polia > Polia nebulosa. The sequence continues at coordinate 15,455,021 of OX589604.1, forward strand.
TAGACTTTCCAACAGATTTCACAAATTTAAGCGAATGAATGTGAAGGGTAACAACATTAGCACCTGTCTTTCACCAATCTATTTGTCTGACACTTTCTCGTGACAATTTGACGTGGAAAGTTGAAGGATTATTACATGAGCAGCGATTTACAAACAAGAATTTAAAAGCCAATGCCAAACTTGTGTCTTCAAGTTAAGTTGGAGCCTTCTTCTTCCTTGTATTTTATCGTTACTCTAGCATAGCGTTACTCTGCTAATTGTCTATATTTAGATAACAAAGTTTTAGGCTAACACTTTATAAGAGTCAACAAAGGCACAACTAAAACTGTAAAAATTTGTTAACGTTGAATTCCTTAAAACCATTTCGCGATGTTTTCTTAGGAAAAATTCCGTCATTATTTTAAGCCGAGCTCAATTTAACTCTAAAAACAAGTCCCCTGGGCGTATACAAACAACCATTTGTAAACAGGCGGATCTTTTAACCAGATCACAGCAGCAGCGGCGACGGTGAAAATTTTAGCGTAGGTTCCTTTTTTGTTTTGAGTATTTTTTAGTTAAATGAAAAACATCGAACCGATACGACGGGTTCCGTGTCCTGAAAGGGCTGTATTATATAAGTTATTGCTCGGTAACGATATCTCAGCTCCGATATCACATGTCTAAACATCGTTGAGAGTAGAATACCTTCCCCAGGGCGTATTCAGTACGTCGATCGTCAATCTCGCAGCTATCCCTGCGGCTCGTCAAATCGTACAAAGTTGTCTGGTATTTTCAGTGCTTTACATCCCTTGGGATGTCATGTACGGCGTGACATGCCTTTGTGTTGCTGTTGTCTTTAAAGGGTGCACTATGGGATAAACCGGTTTAGATATGTTTGGGATTTTTGTTGGAATGTTTAACAGCTCAAACAAGTACACTTCTCTTTACTGTAATCTACTAACATCATCATAACAATGTCACACAGGTTTTGAACCACATTATTCTTGAATGCCTAAGACCCCATTCATTCTGAAAATACGAACACTGTGCCTCAAGACATGTTTACCTCACAATTTCCATACTTAATTGTTGCAGACATTGTCGTTTGTTGAGAACATTTGGTCGATAACGATGTGGTTAGCAATTTGTCGCTCTGGTGTTCGACTTAGGTGCTCCAGCTGCCTCGAGGCGGTGCCAATGGGTTACATGTACAACTATTTGTGTAGGTCTTAGGTACGTGTCGATTGCCATTTGTATAAAGAACACAACTTTAATTTATTGTGATTGGAAGTTTGTCAGTTGCCAACAATAGTTTCTGTACCACCATTCTGTCTTATAAACAAAGCCAGAACACGTTTAATAATCTTTTAGGTATTGTTCTTTGTTCTGCTGTCTAAGCACATTTTACTTATCTTTATAATAAGTACTTACTACCTTTAAGACCTTGTGTAAAATAAGCTCCGACTTACTTGTGAAAATAATATATTTAGAAAGAAGTTATTTGATTTATTCCATAATTTATGGTTTACTGTTGTGTAACAGATTTCTTGGACATATAGACCTTTTGAATCGTCATAAAAGGATCTGAAATTGAAATCATACCCTTATTTACTCAAAGCCTTTTCTTACGTATAAAATATCCAGGTTCCAAAGAATATATTGGACTTACAAAGATGACAATACTAGTGGTTACATTGCCATCCATTTTCTGTGCTCGTATGAATGATTTCTCGATGATGAGATGTTTACGGCCCTGGAAGAAACCTCGGTAACAATCTGAAAGGATTTTTCCATACATAACTAACATGCTTGTAATTCAAGCAGGAATACACTGATATATGTTCTTTTGTGCGCTTATAGCTTAGGCACTATATGCCTAAGCTATAATTAACCGTGTTAAATCAGACATAAAGTAAGTCTTGAGAATAAAAATCCATGTGTTGAATCAAAAATTGAACGTTTGTGAAGTGATGTGGTGACCAATGAAATGGTCTCGAAAAAACAAACAACTTTCGTTAACCCAATCTCTAAAATAACTTCAAAAAGCTTAGAAATAAGGCTCTTTATTCTTAATTGTTAGATCTACAGATTATATCTCTAACTTTTTTGCCAGTAGGTAGGTCTCACGAGCGTAAAAATCATAATAAAAGAATTTCTTTTAAACCCATTTTATGATAAATTCTCATTGATATTCCGTATAATTTGTCTTATGAAAACTTTCAGATCCTACGTGAATGTCGTCTGTGGCAACTTTGTTCAGGAACTACATAGCCAAATGGAAATATTGTAATTCATGGAATTCGTATGGATGTAACTTTTGTGGCTTGTGTCAGAAAATCCTTTTGATAGCGCTCTGAAATATGTATTCAACTATTTGTAATCTTTTGAATACATTCACGTCACGGTAAGATAATATTATGTTATTATTTATCTCATCTCCTAAATGTGTAGCGACGTGACAGAGGTTTATCAAAGGGTGGAGCAGCACCCCCCTATATATATTAGATCAAACTGAAATCACCAATTTGTTTAACAAACGCTACGGAGTGGCAATATAGATCAACTACTTGAATTTGTTGGAATGAATTGGCTGGAGATGCATATGCATAGTCTCATATTGTTTTATTGATCGTATATCTAATACCTTAGAGCTGGCACATGTTCTAAAGAAACAGATCTTTTCGGTTAAACCCTTTAAGTTTCTAGGCTTTTTCTCTGTTCTGGATAAAATACAGATCAAATCTAAATTCAGTTCAGCTAAAATCAAAAATCATTTCGTAATACATGAATTGATATATTTGTTTACATATAAGCGGGCTGCAGCGTTATTCGGGTGTAACTTCGCAGTGATTTGCATTTAAAGTACCTTTCAGGGATAGACGTTTGTGGGCAGCACACACCGGTACCTACCTATATGGGGGATTTGGATTTCATACATATATAAATACACGAATATTAGATAGGTAGCAACATTGTTAACATCGCAGTATCAAATGAAGCAGATGTGTGAATCAATCGAATAAAATTTGTTAAATCTAAAAATGTAGCTCTATTTAATCAACTGCTGTGACTCGATCTGTGTTTTATTTTATATCAAAGTTTGATCTGTTGTTCTACAAAACGCTATTTGTTTATTACAAAAAAAAACATTAGAAATAATTTAAGAAGTACTACATGGACAATTTTTTTTAGAACTGTAATCACCACCTATCCCGTATCTAATGTTTAGATGTGTATCTAATGGTTAGATACCATTTAACCCGGTTTAAAACCCGCCCGCCATAGATTTAAGATCATACTTTGTAAACCTACATTCTGGTAAATAAATGAATTTGAATTTATAATTATTAACAAGATGGAAAACCCACATTAGCGATATTCCGTAGATTAGAAGCAGCAATAAAAATTCTTTAAATCTCCGTGGCATCATTAAAATGGTTTGTTTCAGTAGACATTCATCAAGCGGTAGTTTAATTAAAATGAAAGTCTTGTGGCAACACTTTTTGCTGTTGACTGACCCAACAGGGTAATGTGATTACAGGACGACACAGATTAATCTGAATGGAGTGTTAACTTTAAATTTGTTAGGAAAATAGTTTTAGGTATTATTATGCAATCAATAGAGGCCAGCCGTCATAGTACAGATATGACGTTTCATTTCCATCATAAATGTGAAAAAAAGATAGTACTAATCGTTCTGTATAGCTCCATCTCTCTCTCACAGGTAGGCAGTCGTTCTATGTAAAATACAGGTATCTGGCTACATCCAGTTAGACTGGAAGCATATCCCAGCATAGTTGTGAAAAGACAGATTGATTGATTGACTGGGTACTGAGAACTGGCATACTTTTGGAGAAAAATAGGTCCAATGGCGAACTGATAAATGACAGATGTTGATGATGTACCTAATTAATCATGGCTTCTTGTAATTGATTGTTGTATCATACATAACAAGAGACGCGTAATTAAGAAGTATCGCACTGTTGAACCACGCTAGTTTCCGCCGTTCCGCCGCTAAATCATCGCTTCCACAATACTCATACAAAACTTAGCTTTGGACTTCATATCTTCATACTCCATGTTCGCTGGCCATTAATTTATGCTAAATGCTGGCGGTATTACCCGGCGCTCGTGTAAACATAATGCCGTCCGATGCATTGAGGATAGAATTTAAATGTAAATTTGTACTTTTTGCTCATTCGCGCCGCTTTTTTGTAACGTTTACATTTTGAGATTCAAGGTTGAATTTGTATGGAATACTGTGAAGAGGGTTTTTATGTTACCCGGATGATTTGTATACGTGTATGAGTGAGCTGAACACTGATTTAGCTTCGTTATCCACCGAAATTATATTGCTATCTTTAATTTGAGTTACCATGTTGTATCAACTACCAATTTACGATTCAATTTGCCCTTCTTGGCTCTGTCTCCAAAAGACAGCTCAAAACTACAATGTATTATTATGTACATTTTGAACGTTTTCAATAGGGTATACAATACAAAATAGAACAGAGCACAGTTTTATACTTCTCCCGAGGCGATAAAATGTATCAATGGCGACAATTCTTCGGCAAACATCGATAAATTCGGTTCAATGTGTATGCTATCTAGGCTACTAGTATTGACACCATTTGTGGCAATATCTTCTATATATTTCTCCATTTCTACCGATAAGTCATCCATTTACAATGTCATTTTGTGAGCTGGGTATGTTTATTTTATCAACTTTCTCTTTCAATAAAGGAAAGTTTTATAGTTACAGTAGCAAGCTGTTTGGTGATTACGCCCCTATATAGATACCCTGTTTGTTTAGTTTATTATTTATACTGGCTGCAAACTTTCGTTTACCCAAGATATGACTGCATTTTGTTTGACAGTTTTAATTCTGTTTCTGTATATTTTGATGTATATTTGCAGCTCTCTATTATCACTATGCGGTTCCCAATGCGTCCAAATGACCCAGCCCGAAAATTTACGTAGAGCGCATTACGTGCGTACGTGAGTTAGATTTACGATGGTTCGACGAGATCGAAAGATTCAGCCATGTCGGAGTAATCCGGGCTCGTGCGTCGGGCACGTTTGCATCGTCAAATAAGTTTGCTTTGTCCTCGTGGTACAAGGGCCCTCGGGCGACGGCCCACAGTTTCGCACTTCCGTACGTGATCATTACGCGTATGGTACTTCCATTCAATTTACCCTGCTAACGAGATACTCTATTGTTTTCTAAAATACTGATTGTTTATGGCAGTTCTTTATGAATGCATCAAGCAATAGCTGTAGGTATAAATAATAATTTCGGGCGTTATGTAAAGGTTCTCCTTTTACGAGCGCAGAATTATAACTCGTAGATTTTATTGCACAATCAAATTGTAAATACGTTTCAAGAGAGGCCTTTCATAGTAAGAGAGCAATATTGGAGATAATAAAAACATAACGTATAAAAATATAAATTGCGTAGCACTCGTAGCAGGTGCCGCGAAGCGTGAACACTGGGGTTATTATCAGCGCGGGTTCCGTCCCAAAAACCCTTTTCCTCTTAGCCGTCTAACCGGAAACCGGAAAACCCGTATTCAATGGGTTATCGTTGGAAATTGTGATTTGGAAAGCGTGTGAGTTTTACACCTCGTATTTTACATTTCAGCGCCCTAGTGCTTTTGAGATAAAAAAGGCGATTCAAGATGAATTGCTTTAAAATTTCCTTGCTTATCCTGTGTGAAGGAGTTTTCTTTTTTGAGTAGTTTTACTTCAGAATGTCAGTAGAAGTTCACGAGCATGAACTTACCGAAAAATCTGTTTTAATAATGTACAATAATAAATACGTTTTTTGGTAAAAAAAAGTGTTCCGTACCTGAAGAGTCCAAACGGAGCCCTATTGATGTCACTCGCGTGTCTGTCTGTCCGTCTATCCGTCTGTCCTTCTGTCTGTCGTCTGTCACACAGGTTTTACTGCCGAACGGTTGGAGCTACAGTCTTCAAATTTACACAGTATTAGCATCTTGTTGATCCAAAGCCATAAAAATAGGCACATTTAGAGTTCCGTACCAAATGGATGTTCATTTGGTACGGAACTCTAAATGTGCCAAGTCCGACACGCACTTGGCCTGTTTTTCATTAGGCTTTTATGAATACCCGCACATATCATGACGCAATATGTTAAAAACATTTTGTTAGATATTTAGAAACAAAAAAAAAACCTACATGTCCACATTCAGCCCGGGGCATGAATACAAAATGTTAATATAACTGGCATTCTGTTAACACGGAGCAGCGTGGCCGTCCGTTACAAAGAGTAAACAACGTAAACACAAGTTATCCGCGGCATGCACGCCTCGCTCTCGCCTCGCTCTCTCGTCTCGCGAACGGTTTGCTCCCGTCTCGCCCGCGCCACGTCGCGCCATTTTGTTTCGGCTAATTAACGTAGGATTGTCACAGGCCCCCGGGGACCTTGTTAATGTACCCATGTGTTGTACAAAATGTCTAGCTATGGGTTAAATTAATATTGTTGGCAGAATTTTTGGGATAGGTTTATTTTTTGGGAATTTGATGTATGTAGGGCGATAGTGAAAGATTATGATGGTCGTGCTGACTGTGAAAATATATAGTTATTTAAAAAAATAAGTCATTTTTATCACTATTTGTAGCGCCTGATGATAAAAAATAAAAAATAAGATAAAAAATGTCAGTTACATGCCAGTAATAACTTCTACTTGGCGAAATTCGGCAAAATGGTAACGACGAAGTGAAGCCTAGGGTCTACAAAATAAGAAATCTTTAAACAATATGGCTAGATACATACTTTCAATGTTACAATATAATTATTTTGTATAAAATACTGTTTGTTTTATAAAACACTAGCGGTGCTCGCAGTTTCACCCGCGTTTATGTATCTCTCGTAAAAAAATATTTTTTTTCATAAAATACGAGTATATCCTATGTTACTTCTGATACCTCCAAGAATATGTGTACAAAGTTTCATGATGATCGGTTAAGTAGCTTTCGCGTGAAACCGTAACAAACAAACTTACATTCAAATTTATAATATTAGTATGATGTAAGCTTCAGCTTAATGTTAGCCCGCAACATGACATCTGTACCTAAGTACCGAAATATGTTATTTAGCAGTAATGCTTTTTACAAAGCTTTGCAAGATTTGCGCTATAACAAATTTAAGTGAGAGTGTAAAACATTTTTTCCCTTTTACCACAAAACGTGATCACAGTAATATAACTTTTATTCTTGGTATAAAAATTCTTAGCTTGATATACGACTCTGTAAATCATTCCTTTTACAGTAATAAGTCTTTTGAGACATCCACACTCTCTGGTGTAGTGGTCGCAAGCGTGACAGGCGATGGCAAGTTCCCGCGATAAGCTCCCAGACCCGGGTCAAAGTTTCATTTGGATTTTTACTCTAAGGTAAATTACAGAAGCGAAAAAAATAAACTGAGACCCACAGGACACGTGGTCGGCCATACCGTCTCCGAGATTTTTTGAGCAATGTGGGGCCTCACGCTCGTGCGACGCCGGTTGCATTCGCAAAAATTAAACAGTTTGGCGCTAGAATTTATTGAAAGTGAAACTCCACGCTCTTTAGCTAAGTTAAGATGAGTGGATTCGATATATCCTCCTATCTGACTGCCTCAGAGAAGAAATGGTGAAACAAATACAGGATCTATGCCCTCTTTTAAAATCCGGACACTATCAAAAGAATCATGTAACAAAATGCAGATTAGCATCCGTACTAGCCTCCATTCTCCATCATTATTAACCAAATTTCCAGTAGATACCCTACATGTTTGTACAATGCTAGATAATAACTTTCCCCTCAGTGGTAAAGCCGTGAAGTCACATCATTTACTTTCTAAAATGCCACCAAGTTTTACCACCAATATAAGTACACAAAACACATTGAACGTCGAGGGGCATGGGGTCACACACGCACTTATACAATTTCTTCATTGCCCTTTTGGGGGTAGAAATGACCGCATTACCTATATGTATATATGTAATAGAGCAGCCGTCACAGGGTAAAAAATTGCCAGCATTTTGCCCTAAGCCGAAATAAATGGCCTATTACATAAGAAAAAAGTGTTTGTGAGAACTTCGAAGCAAAAAACTATTTTCAATGTTAGTTTTTTGCCTTACTTACATTATTTTTTACTTGCGGACTTTTCCAGCTCCTCTTTTGTTCGAAAGTATCGAACGAATCAGGCTTTTTTGTAAAGAAAACTAGGACTCCTACAGCAAAAGTTGCAATTCCTAATTAGTTTGCAAATTGGTCGCACCGATATTGGATTTCGAACTAAGTTTTGATTTTATCATAGGTACTTCGTAAACTTTCAGCTTTTTCTTTTCTGCCCAGACTGATTTAGATAACCTTCATTTCATTTCTCCATTTTCGGTAATATAAGGGGTAAGTTTGATCTAATTTAGGTACCACACGTGTCATGAAACAAAAGAGTCCATAATGTCTATAAAAACAATATAAAGGCAACTTTACAACAGCCGCTACAAATATACTTAGTAAATACTGCAATATGAAATACAGTAATATATTTTGTGTGTAATAAAATATAAAAAAACACTTTACGCCGGTGACAGAGCAATATTTTGATAGGTGTTCTGGTTTACTACCCGGCGGCTCGTAACCGACGTCGAAGCGTTACGGAGCGGAGCTAGCTCGCTCGTATAAAAGTTGTAAAACGGTCGTGAACTAACTCTAACTCATTTACCTGCCTCCTATCTATTTATTTTATTTCTAGGTTTACGTTCCGTACCTGAATCACTCATTATCCTGTTTTGATAATAAAGATATGAAAACGATACAAGCCTTGTTATGATTAGTTTAATTGTAACTTTTATTACTGTTCATCGAATAGAATATTTGTATGGGATTTACTTTTAATAGCTTCGTGGAAATCGTTATAATCTTTCATTTCAACTGTTTTTATTGTGTAACTCCTGTTCATTAATATTGGATTCACGGTTGCCTGGAGTTTCATTAACAGGACAGTGTACACAAACACGACGGTAAATAACACGGATATTAAATAACAAGCCATGGATATTAATAAAACAATTTATTTATTTAAACTCGGCAATGTAAACTTACAAAATATATTACAGACAGTGAACAGGATATTTGGCACATGTTGAGCCTTCGAAACGATTCCGATAAGTACCAATTACAAGTATATGCATGGAGCAACGACCATAATAATATGGAGTATCATGACACAGAATGATCTCGCGCTGTGATTGGTTCGATAAACATCGTTATTCCAATGTACACTAAGTTTACACCCAATGAACTATAACGTAAATATATTATTTAATTATCATTTAAATTTTCCACAAGTCAATTTACTTTGATCCATCATAATTACTTAGAGCGAAAACCAAATTGTTAACCTTATTCATCCGTTGTAAATTTTCCTAATTATTAAATCTACTTTGGCAGTACCACTGTATCGCTTTATTTACAGATTAATTTAACTTGAAATATTTAACATTCTCTTATTCTATTTTTAATGAAATGTTAATTTATTTTATTTGATTTATAAAACATCGATATATCTACTGATGTTGTAACATAATTCTCAAGTCGATTCGATATGAAGGTATACAAGAATTTAAAACTGTGTGGATTAGAAAATTATTACAGACGCGTACGTTCGTATGTCTTACAGTCAATCGTAATATTTGGCACTTGTATCTTTGGCAAGGCGGACGCTACAAATCAAGATTTATTATCAAAAGAATTCGTTGAAAACGATATCAAAACTTCGTAACATCGGTTCGCTTAAATTACAACGGCACTTAGCCTATAAAAATTAGATATGAATTTATTTACAATAATATACCGTAAACATCTACGCTACTCGAGTCGACAAACGAACCTTCAGCTAGTTTGAACATTCACAGCAGGTTGCGGGACCGTTGCAACTGGTGTCGCGATTTGCGCCAGCACTGGCCGCCAGCAGCGAGGGGTTTGGAGCGTCCGCCGCACTCGCCTACACGTCGCTGGGTGGCGAGGCGGCGGGCTCCGGCCGCTAGTGCAGCTGACTCTTGGTGCTGAACCCGTAGTGCAGGTAGGGCGAGCCGGCTCCGTCGCGAGCGCCACCAGGCCCGCCCCCTCCGCCGCCTGCGCCCCCGCCCGGACACTTCAACGCTGATCGCAGCTCTGAAGCCATCTCTGAACACAGCGATGCCTGTGCAAGAAACGATGTCATACTGAATACCCCAAATAACAATCAGCCTACAGCAACCCACTGCTGGACAAGGCCATAACGCCATTTAATCGATCGTCAGCTACTCTCATCCAGGCACGAGTCCAGCCTGCAAAGTACGCTCCACACAGCTTTAGAGGATCCCACTTTACCCAAACAGTCATCGGATCCACATCTAATATGGCTAGGCCATAAAAATACCTATAGTAGGTTAAAAATAAACGTACCTCCTCCTTCTATGGTCCAAGCAGCAATGAAAATATAGAATTGTAGTGAGTTAAGATCGAGCGAGTTACTGTAGTAGTATAAAAAGAAGGCATAGCACATTCCGATACCTAATCAATTCATAACTTTGAAACTCAATGAAAAATAACTCTCAAGTTGGTACTTAATTAACTTCAATACCTAACTAAAAGTGCCTGAGCTACAAAACAAACACAAATAAATCAACACATTTGTTCACTAATAATAATTACTCTCTCACTAGCGTCTACAAAACTAAGTAATAGACTCGCTGCAAAAATTGTTACCTACTTTATTTTAAAAATAAACCTAGAACAAAACAAAAACGCAATTAATTATTTAAAAAAATAAAATTAATAAAAATGACAAACGTGCTCACGACAACTCGCATTAATCAGAAATTGTAAATAAATTAATGTTGAACATAATTTTAATGAATATCGCCCGTCGAACTCCGTCGCTGACCGGAAAAATATGAGCTTCTGTCAATTTTCCGTATATGAATATTATTTGCATGGAAGCGTTTAACATCAGATTTCAACAAAGGGCTACATCACCAAGAAAAGGGTCTGTTGGCAACACATATTTGTAAAGGTAGTCGATGTAACTATGTAGCTAGCCTGGCAGTTTCATGTATGTGTGTGCACGGTTCGTCGGTTCTCTCCTTAAATTGGTAGTCCTAACGCACCTACTCAAAAAGATGGTCCTATATCATATTACGTTTTAGAATTAGGTATTACTCACCCGTTCGTCCACGGCGACTTTGCGCGACTTCCAGACGAATTCGCAGACGGCGATGACGCAAGCAACGCCCATACCACCCATTAGAACCACGAACACGCCGCCAACGTTCGCCAGTCCTAGCTCATTGGCCGTCGATGACGACTTTGATGTCTCGTCCTGTGGTATCAAAATCAATGTTAAATGAACATGAGACTCTAGTCGTAGTGACATTCTATAAACGAAATAGATTGTCAAAAGTCCCAAATGATGAAGTAGCGCTGCCAAAATGTCATCAGGAGGCGTATTCGCTAACTCAGTCGACATCAATTTGATAGGCACTTTGTCGTACATTGCTGCTTTGACGTATAGGAAAACCGTAGTGCCTATTATAATCGATGTTCACCGAGCAAAGTACTGCAAAGTGCCTATCAAATTGATGTCAACTGAGTTAACGAATACACCTGCTGATCACTTGCAGTCTCAGCAGCTTTGATAATCTAGCATGTTCTACCGTGATTAAACAAGTGCTGTACCCGAAAAGTCTAATTACGGATAAAACAAAATTCTATGGTTTAAAAAAACTAAATAACATTTTTTTTTTCGTGTTCTTCTCAGCAAACCGATACCCCCTAAATATGCATACAAATAACAAGTCCGCCCTCTTTGGGAATCCGCCATATTGAATTTAGAATGACGTCACTTAGCTAACCATGCATTGTCATCCAAACTAATTATGTATGCAAAATTTCCGCTTAATCAGAAACCGGGGACAGGGTCAAATGTAAGACGACATGTTTACATAGTTAAAATCAGAACAAATATGTATCATCACTGTCCTTAACCAAGTGACAATCATAAGGGCAATATTTACCAATAAGCGTCGACTTGTATTTTCAAACTTTACCTTTATTTCAGTTTTACTATCAACAATTCGTGAGGTAGCTTTTGATCTATAGCTCCAATAGAGGTTCCTATTTATTTTATTTCGTCATGATTGAAACATTGTTGAGTATACGTGACACATCCATGCCCTTTTATATCCTCTATAATGCCCCATAAACGTTTAGTGACGGCTTCTGACGTTTCTCGAACAAAAATGCGAGATACAAGGAAAATTATTCGAGTTCTTTAGATGCTAAAGGAAAAACGATGGGTTTTTAATGAAAATTCTTCCTTTGAGGCTGCTTTCAGTATTTACAATATGCTTAGTGGAAAATGGAGCTGAAATAAAGTATGCCCCTAATTAATAGAATAAGCTCTTAGTGAATTTACTCGTGGTGTGTGCTTAAACCCTAGCTTGATTTTCTTCTTTTCCTTTGTGTAAAAAAATGGAAATATCGTTCAATATTTTGCGATTTGCTTTAAATATTTCGTAAGTAGAACCCAAAAGACAAGAATTCGGAATCGCCGTTTAACCGTTAAACACCGCAAAGGAAACTACGGCCAGTACGAGTAGCTAACGACGCCGTTTTCCCTTTACTTACCCTACAAGACCCTCCGCCACGTTTCTCTTTCCACCATTTTGTTTTCAGAATGTGTAATTTTCCTTCCTCTTGCAGTTTGAGAACGGCCCCGCTTATGGCCGTACGGTACGGTGAGTCTAGAAACAATTAGGTAATAAAGACGTGAAGGTATGTAACCGGCTGTAAAGGTGGTACTTTACTTAGTTTTAGAAAAAGTTCGGCTATGGAGGCCAACTGAAGCTAGGTACACGTCACCGTCAAGTTGCCGATCAGTCAACTCACTGTAAAAAATATAGGTAGGGGCATAGTGATCCTACATGTGAGTCAAGCCATGATCGACGCGACTCAGGGCCGATTTCACCATTCGCTCTATAAACTAAGTTTTACTGGACTAAACTTAGCGTAAAAAATAAAAACCTTAAAAAGGATTATAGTGAGTTATCCTTAAAAGATAGACATTATGCTGTCGCGACTTTTTTTTTGAACTTTAAAAATTTCGTCATACATATTTTTTACGTAACTTTAACCGTTTACGCAGCGCACGCCGACCGGGCCTCCGGATGGCGAGTAATGGGTAGCTCGCCGTCCAATCAGCACCAGGCCCGAGTCAACGGCGCGTAGTGTTCCACGCGCGCCTCAAAGAGTTGTCAGCAATAATGACGGAGCCCGTCATGGCCGATGCCTGCACAGGGGTTGTGGATAAATTCGAAACAGAGTTACCTTCGCCCCTGGGCACTCAGGGCAGGGAAGGAACAGGGGTGGGTTTTAGTCAGTAAGAGTCTGACACGCCTTCCCGCTTCACCCTAGAGCGGGAGATGTCATTGGATGATTTCCCACCCCACAAAAAAAAAAACGCAACTAAAGCTCTCAAAAGGATTTTTTTCCCGTTTTTGCCATATTTTTCATTGACGCTTTGCTCCTGTTGGTTGCAGCGTAATGTTATATAGCCTATAGCCTTCCTCGATAAATGGACTATTCAATACAAAAATAATTTATCGATCTAGTAGTTCCTAAGATTAGCGCGTTCAACCAAACAAACAAACAAACTCTTCAGGTTTATGACAGCGGCTAAACGCATTAAACGTCGAAAACTGGGCGTTTAGAATTGGTGAAATCGGCCCTCAGTCATTCACACACAATGCAACGACTCCGATCAGTCACTGGATTGATCGGAGACGCTTCGGTCACGTGAGAGATAAAATAAAATATATATACATGTACACAACATGTATATATATTTATTGTTTTTTTATTCTGATATTCATACCTGTGTAACAGCATTTTTATTGCTCGATAATGGTTAGGCCACTGGTATTAATGACCTTAGTTTCATAACCCGCCAGCATATTTTCGCAGCTCGTATATAAAAATACTTCTGCATACATCGACAAACCTCGTTCACAAAAGTTGGTACAAAACTACGTTTGTGCCGATACAGATATAAAAGTTATCTCATTATTCGAAGCATAAGTATGAATTTGTTTGAACTGTAGTTTTGACCCTTTATACTAGTTTGCAGAAATGAAGGGAATTATAAGTTTTTCACATATATTACGTGGAATTAATTTTGATTTTTGTACGAGTAATAGTACACAAAAGAGCTTTTATAATAAAAAAATGAGGCAGTATTTTCACTTAACGGAATAAAACAAAACAGAAACATACGGATTTCACTTACTGGGAGGCATAGCAATCCCGTATCCTTTAGAGTCCAACATCCCTCCGACTTGGGTCAGGTCGCAATTCCTCTCCACCACATATTCAATGGTGGTAGACTCCATCAGATAGGCATACGCGCCCTTCCCTCTGACCACCCTCTCTTCGCCCTCTTTATTACTCGTCGCGAATACTGATGGCCGAGCAGACTCCATGAACGACCACATGCGTTGGTATGTCGAAAAGTTTGAGTCCTGTTTAAAAGAAAATTGAAAATTGCACATTTCTATTCTTAGACTTTAAAACCAAATACATGTACTTAAAAATTTGTTGCTTCATTGGAAAGTTCAGTCACAAGAATCAGTTATATTACATTCTAGGCATAAAACGTAAAAAAAACCGGCTAAGAGCGTGTCGGACTTCGGACATATTTAGGGTTCCGTACCATAGAGAGAAATAAATATTTTGGTATTTGTTAGTAAAATATACGTAAAGGGAAGTTCAACATTCTCCGGAACAAATATTTGTGTTGGACGACGGACAGACGGACAGACGGACAGACGGACAGACGAACAGACGGACAGATGGACGGACGGACAGACGGACAGACGGACTGACTGATAGATGGACAGACGGACACGTGAGTGACAGCAAAAGCAATAAAAAAAACCCTAAAAACTACTCCTTAGTTCAAATTTTATAAAAAAAAAACAATACAAGCAAAAACCTATCAAGATTCTCAATCTTATGAAAAGACTTGAATAGACTTCTCTAACGTTCTCTTCATAGACTCAATATCTTAACTTTGTCTAACATACGCGGTACATGATAGCACACCATAAATCCTTGACATCATGCTTAACAACAGAACAGAACGTTTCATATTTATGAGGCACTTGAGTCGAGCCTAAATTCATAAGGTAAGACTCTAATACAAAAGATTTATTCTATGACACAAAAATACGTAAAATCGCCATCTCACGAGTATTTCACGATACTTTCTTGAGACAAGTGTTAAGTTTAAAAGCCATTTTAAATTAAGGGGTTGAAGCATCTTTCGGTGATTTTGAGGTTTGCAAATCTACCGAACGCAAATTACGGGAATTAGAATTCGTTTCGTTAAGCTGTCACCACCGTCTGATAGAAATCGAGGAGAGTAATGGAGTGGATTACATTTTGGTGAAATAAATTGCCGAAATTTGTAACTGAAATGTATTTTAACTTATAATCGTCTTAAATATCTTGCGTGACATTTCTGAGTAAGAAGACGAATAAATAAACGACAGAAATGTTTTTGCCAACAAGCAACTATGCGTCTCTTACATATTATTTTAGTAATTTGGCACCTACACGGTTGTACTCACCCTGAAAAACGCGGCAGTGGAACCACCCTTCAGCGCACCGTACTTAATCTTGGTCTGTTTGGCGAGGTCTTCAGCGCTCTCAATGGGCGAGTCCATTCTCTCCACGGTCAAGAAAGCCGCTAGGTTGGCGGTGTACGAAGATATCATAATCAGAGTGAAGAACCACCACATTCCCGCCACCATGCGAGTCGATACCGCTCTGGTGCAAACAACAGTGTGTGAATAACGACTCTAGTACAAGAGTTACACTAACGAGCATTGTTAAAATAACTATGTTAACGTGGGACTTGCACTGAAAACTCGGTGGCATTTGAAGTATGTAAAAATATTAAGTTGCAGGTGTACGATTTTGGTTTCAGTGTAATAGTCTATAAAATTGTGTACGTTACGGTGTAAAATGCATTTTAAAAACGTGTATTTCTAAATTAAACAAGACATTAATTTCACATTGAATCTGATGTAGAGCAGTGCGTCACAATATCAATGTGCAATCAATATCTCAGTCTCACAAATATCTAACAAACTTTGATGCAGCAAGCTGTGGATACTGCACAAGCAAGTCTCGAGTGCGATATCAGTTACGTTTGCGACACTAGTTGTTTATTTAGCTACTAAATCAACTGTAAGTATTTAGCTAAGTACTGTGAAATGGAAACCAAGGCTAGTCGAAATAGCCGACACGTCTCTATTTAAATTGGACCCTCTAGGCGACTACCGATGCTTGAAATTCACAAAGGGCTGTGGTCGCTTTGAAACTAATTAGTAAAAGGGAGTTCTTCATCCAAGCTCTGCAACTGAAGGCTACATTTCCGTTTTGTAATCACTGCGAGATTAATCTTCCACTCAATTTTACACATTCTTATTATGTCTACAACAAGCGACAACTTCGGTCCAATTACAGTCTTTAAACCATGTGATTTGTTGGTTTGGCATGCCGTTGGCGGGCTATAGCGGAATTGTAGCCATCAGAGGCATAAGGGACTTACTTCGGCGCGATATCCGAACCTTGCTGCATCAAGGAGCCGATAGTGAACCACAGCGAGTTCAAGAGAGTGAACTGATTCTCCAGCACCGGCGGCTCGTCTAGGCAGTTCCTGGGGGAGTCCCACTCGTACGGACTGAACCTGCGCCCAAATACTGCCCGTCATTCATTAACAATGTATCTCGTGATCGCGCGCCAACTTACTTTTTGTGGATTTCAACGCTCGGAATAATTTTACCAAATGCAGCGTCGCACAAACATTTCAGTTTGGCAAAAAGTATTTATTTTCATGGAAAGAAATAAATGGTTTACGCATTTAAATTGTTTATATTATAAGTTAGGTTCTAGTATTTTAAAAAATATTTTTCTGTAGATAATCATTTGTTGTGATTCTACTCTCACGTTTTTTTTTGCAGACATTCATAATTATAATTGCATCCACAATGTGTATGCAATTAGTTTTATAAGAGGAAAACTTATACATTTAAAACGCTTCCGGAATTGAAATCCACTTGCGAATAAGTTGGCGAATGATTGAACAACCCCTCTTTTATGTTCATCTTGTGGACTTCGCTGAGTTCACTATTTTATCACCAGAAATGAAACGCGTGTTTAGAATGCGAACCAAGTTTTTATTAGTTTCCTCTCTTTTATAACATTTAAAGCGAAAACATGCTTAATTTCATTTCCGGCAAGGAACTGCTCGTTGGCAGTCTGGTACTAATAAAAGTTAATGTTAGGGGTCTTTCTGAATTATCTTACTTGGGCAAAAAATCACAGCTTTGCTGCATAAGAGATCCAATGGCAAACCACAGACAGTTTGCCAAAGAGAAAATGTTTTCCATTTTGTCACCATCAGGAGTGTGCGTTGGATGCCATTCGTATGGAGTGAACCTATCGAACAGATACATTTAGCAACCTAATTACAGTCGGCACTCTTCCAACTGAGGCAAGGCGATGCTTCAACTGAAAGATCGCCTTGCAGTAGTTGGCGCCATCTCCGAATTGAATCCATATACCGTGAAATATACGGTACGTTATACGCTGAATGGGGTGCACACATTACCAATTAGAATAATTCGTTCAAAGTGCCTATATAAATAAAGAGAAGAAAATATAGTGAACTTTCAGTGTATCAGTTTCCACGTCATGTGGGCGATATACTCAGTGTGTCTACGGCTACGTACCTCGCCAGTATGAAGAGTAGCACGGACACGCCGAGGTACGCGGTGGCCATATAAATCCAGACGTCGAGCGAGAGCGGCGATAGGAAGGAGAACAGGTTCGGCGGTTGCTTAATGGGCTTGCGGTAAAGCACGGAAATGCCGAGATTCATGAACGGCATTGTGAAGTCAACCACTTGCTCTCTGCACAAACGAAAATAATACAATGAATAGGGTAAATACAATGAGCTTCAACGAGCCACAAAAGGTTGCTGGTCGAATGGTAAGCGAGATGCAAACAATACTTTGCTGCAATTGTTTTTCACTTCCTATAATGCTGAAAATACTTTCTCGATATAAAAAATAAGGGAAGTTATGATTACATATTAGCATGAGTACCTGTCGTATGTAATGGTGAGATCAGCAATGGCGAGGTCGGCTCGTTGTTCCAACAATTCCCTTATCATGCCGTCCCACTCTTTAGTCTCCCGGTTGTAGGACCCGTATCGACCGTCAGGCGCCAGCTTGAATGTATAATTGAAGCCCAGAATTTTAGATATCTCGTGAATTAGATCAATGGCGTAACCCTCGAACTGCGCGTTGCCCGTGAGCTTCTCGCTGGCCTCTCTCCTCATACAATACGGCGAGCTCTAGGGATTAACAGAACAGATTACATATGTAAATGTGTTAAAAAAGAATTACTACATGAGTAAACAGAGTTTACATACTTGGGGAATACACGTGAAATGAATTCGTAAACAGCGAGCCTGGAGAAATGCTCGAGTGATTTTTTTTATTTAAATACAGGTTTGTCTGTCTTCTGTGTTTCTGTTTAGGGCTTTGTATGTATCAAGTCATGAATACGGATATGTCTCGCATGAATGTTTTCTCTCAGGGAATATATTTTTACTGTGTGCCAGTCTACATAAATCCCCTTTTCGCTTCTCGAGAGAACACTCATATATATGTGCGATACGCTAATTTTGCTTTTGTGGGCCACGAGAGAGCAGTAAAATGTTTCCGGTAGATTAATGCCTATATCTTGAATGTTATTTATGGCTTACCAGAATGGTTGTTACGATGAGCGTCTTGTTCTGCAGTATTTCCACTATCTGCTTCTGGTTCTCGCCGTACGACCGAGTGTAATTAACGCCTTCTGAAGAGTTCCAAGTTCCAGCTTTTTGCAGTCCGTCCCTTGTTAATTCAATTATATCTAGAGTGAAATCGCTTCTGAATCCTTGATGGTCAAACTTTATCACTCCAGTTAAGCCTTTCATTTCGACCTGTTCATTGAATTAACGAGTTGAGTATTGTAGAAGTTATTTTGGTTATCGAGTTTAGAGATCTATAATAATTAAGTTGTAGTGCAAACTTTTGGGTCAAATGTGCGTTACAATTTTGGTAGAATCGTTATCCTCGTTTACAGCGAGTATTACTTATTGATTATTGTTAATTGAAAACTGATTCAATTACATACACGTGCCCTATCAGGAAAGTGAAAGCCATATTTCTGTTCTGATTTCGTCCATCCCATCGTTCGTGAGGTCATGACAATAACGGAGGTTAAGTTAATTACCGCTATTGAATTACCAATATTAAACCTATCAATTTGTTCTTGAACCTACCAATATTACGCATGGCGTCGTGGAACAGCTTGCGTTGAATTTAACGTACCCACATCTACCTACGTGTACACTTGTTTATATTTAGATACTTTCAACAAGTGCTTTTTCCAGCTAATTACAAAATAAAGTGCTCGTCGAAGCTCACCTAAGTTAACGGTTAGTACAACAAGAGCGCACAGATTGACATAAAAAGCGAAATCCCGGGTGCTTAAGCTGAACATTGCTGGAGCAGTTAATCCGTCAAGTCTCACGTTCCAGCACTTAATCCCACTATGTTGGTCGCAGCTTTGTTCAATGACCACTAAACTTCTCTTTTTATTGCGAGACTTCAGTACGCTTTGAACGAAAATCGCAGAAAGTTTGTACGTAGACTTTCAATGAAAGCTTATTGTTCTGCTATTAACTATTGTAAGAAAGAGTGTTACAAAACTGGTATTAGGTATATATGCTACTACGGAAATATAGCCAAGTCATCAATCGCCCGTTAACTTCGAAAAGGCTATTTTTAACAGAAGATTTATGCGATGAATTAAACATGTATGGAGATTGAACTTACGATTTTCATGTAATTGATGAGGCTGTACCCGTGGGGCCAAGTGTCTTCAGCCTCACAGGAGAGGGGTCTCACGTCTATCTGCTGAGACGTATCGAGATCATGTAGCGCTTTAGCGAACAGATGGACTGCATCATACATCAGGGCCGTTTCCGTCTGTACACCAACAAAGGATTGCTCTCAGAGAAAATTAAATTAAAACTTTACAGTAACGAGGGTCAAGGGAAATGTTTAATACAAACAGGATCTGATTCTAAGGAGTCGAATGAAAACGAGTAAGTAACTAAATGAACAGAAATTGTAAGGAACGCTACAACATTTTATTTTTACAAATGTATGGAATGCTTTTTAACTTAAGTAGGTATAATGAAGATAATTAAATAGTTCTCACCTTAATAAAGGTCATGTTCTCCTGTAAACAAACAATTAGTTTTAACACAGGCCTGTTTATGTTTACTCGTACAAATAACTTCATCATTGGCCTACATTCAGATGGGTGATTACCTTTGCCGTAGTGTGGCCCAGTTGGAGTTTGCGTCCTTTTCGGGCTTCGTCGTAAACCCAATCCCTTACGACTCTTTGGACATCAGCACGTTCAGGATCAAGTAATCTTAAAGCTGTAATATTTGTGCCACCATATTTGAATTCTTCTAAATCTACGCTGTGAAGGTCCTGTTGACAATTCCAATTTTCGATACCCCTTTTTTTATCGCGTCATTAATTTATATTTTCTATAGACTTACCAAAGATGTGATTAAATAACTATGGTAGTCTGACATCATTCCAATTTGTTGTGCTTGTTGAAGCACATCCCTTATCCTTTCTGTGGCACAATCCAATACAATATGTGACTCTGCTGAATTCTTTATTTGTTTCAAAAGTGGCCTGCAAAGGATATTGTGCTTTAGTACAAGCTGCTTAGCATTAAGGTTGTTTGTGGATCAAGACATACCTGTAATCATGAGAATCTGGCAGTTGTCTCACAGCAACAGGCAGTTCGGACGGCCCATGAGCTTTGAGCAACTCTTGTAGACGGACTAAGCCGTCACTGTTCTCGTAAACTATTGTGAATGATCTCCATCCCCACGCCCTCACTAAATCCACATAAGCCTAAAATAAATGAATATCATGAGTTTTGGTAATTATTTTGATCCAACTGGAAAATCGACGGCCACAATGAATACATCAGCTAATTGGCGTTAATTTCAATACTTTGTAGCTGATTAGTATTATTACCGATATGTTTTTGTTTAGTTATTGAATTAAAGCCAATATAACACTAATTCTCAACACATTGTACCTGCTCATAATTAAATTATTTGATATTCATATTGTAATCGTGTGTTGGAAAATTGGCGTTTGTTTGATAATGTTTCTTGCTTCCAACGTTTGAATGGCTTTGTATTGTGTGTCCAAGCTATACAAATGGACGATCGACCTAATTGCGGATGTCCAATCTTCCGGGTGGGTGGACAATTTCATTTTTACCAACGACAAAGCCGCGACCACATGTGCGCTTAATGGCCGTATCGTTTTAGTATTCAATTTTATGTGGTATACATTTCTGTTTTTGAAAAATGGCGGTTGATATCAAATAACTTATAAATGTGATCAGGGAAACGGGAAAAATGTTGAAAAGTGACTTTAAAAGACATGATTTATAAACAAAACAATTATTACATTATTGCAAAAAGTTTCCATTAGCAACAAAATTTTCCTTTCTGGTTGTATCAAGTCCCGTGGTCACCTTTTTATATTTCAATTATGCTTACAAAAGGCAGAATTAATTAAAATCGTTGGTGTGCGTAACAATTAATTTATAAGAAAGAAACAGTCAACTTTAATTATGGACAACGCTTTGTAATACAATGAGTTGTTTTAAGCCTTTAAGATGTAAAGTGCTGAGATTTAATTAATTTTTAATCTTCATTTGAAGAATTCTTAACTGAGAAGTTGTGAAGCGTTTGAAACGGAAAGTGGAAAAGCTAAGTACAACAGTTCATGGTGAAGCGATGGCATTTGTTTTAATGATGAAGGTTTAAGGCCCTACTACCGGCCAAGTGGCGCCCTCATTGAATAAAAAATCGTAGCATAGCTTAGAAATAATTATTTATGATAAGCTACAATTTTTTATATTAAAAAATTGTAGCTTATCATAGAAAATAAATAATTATTTCTAAGCTATGCTACGATTTTTTATTCAATGAGGGCGCCACTTGGCGGGTAGTAGACCCTTAAGTGATGTCGCAAACATCTTCTTTTTCGAACCTAAGTATACTTTAGGCTAGTGTTGTAAATTTACCGCCAATTTTTTGAGTCTTGTGATACTCGAATAAAGAGAAATTATATTCTAGACGAAGTGCCATTCTAACACCGATGGCCATTATCAAAATGTCCTCATATTTTGACTTTTTTGGCGATTGTTGTCGTTTATATTTATATTTCGTTGTTACTCGGTATCGTCGCAAGCACAAACGGGGCCATCCCTTCGGGAAGAATTGTCGTCTCCACGAGGAAAACATTTTCAATGTCGTACACATTGAAAATGTTTTCCTCCATTCTCGCGATAGGGTCGACTAACTCTCGCATACCGACGCCACTTCCCGCAATTAAGATAATTAATTAACAAAGTTTTCTGTGACAGTTTCTAAGCCCTGCAATGTAGGCTTTCATTACTTGGCGAGTGGTCAATGTTTGCCACAGAAACTGTTTTAGTACTCCTGAGTTTTATTCGATTACATTCCTGAGGTCTTGTAAGGTCTAAAATTAGATTTCAATGAGTTGGGGTTAGTATGGTCGGCTACGAAAGTGATTTAGGGCCAGGACAATATTTTCAAATAAAAATAATATTTCTAAAGTTTAAATATAAAAATGGACTCTTGAAAATACTCTTTTACTTGTTTATGACTTGTAAAGTTTGGGAAATTAATTGTTTATCAAATTAACTACTAACTTCAATTGCTCGTTGGTTGGTGCATATTTAATATCACAACTATTCTTTAACAGTTGTATGAAACGCATAGAACTCGGGAAATCAGGCAAAAGTGTCAATTTGATAAACAATTAATTTTCCTGACATGTAGGTAGGTAGGTAATTTAATTTCAATCTCGCTCATTTAATTTTGTCATGAATATTGGAAACTGTGCGTTGTTCTAGATCTTGAATACAACCTTAGTACATACATAGCCCATACCAACGTTCATTGAATAGTCCCCAGCAATGCCTAATTAGTTTGCAACACATGATTTGTAGTCTAGGTAACATTCGGGTAAACAATTCGATAATTACCTAGCTAATTTCTGAATTAAACCCGTTCATATACATTAGTTTTAATAAGTGTATTTGTATTACCTACTAATATGTTATGTTACGCTAATAGCATATTAACACACGTTTCCCCTCCAACGCGTTGGAAGTGCAGATACAAGAAAGCACTTATTGGCATGGATCATTATATATACCCCTTGAGGGACTTCCGCATACATTCCGTAAGTGACTATCGGCTCTTTGGCAAGGGTGTCAGGTTATCAAAACGATAATAGTGGGAAGCTATATTGGAACATGGGAAGTACAGTCATATATTATGTCGGTTGGCTATCTGTGGAACAAATTAATTAATTTGTTGCAAATAAAAACCTATTCACTATTGAACATATCGGGTGTAAAAAGACAGTTTCCGAAATCGAAAGCCACTTTCCACTAGACCATACCTGGTAATCCACTGGTTCTGGAGATATTGAAGGTCAAAGACGATTTTTTTTTTTTAACTTTTTTATGAAAATGAATTCCAAGTGTAAACTTACTAAACTTTTTTCCAAACAAACACTACCTGAATTTTCGTTTTTTTCCAATTTTCGAAATTACTTATTTGCAGTAAGTAACAAAAATGCAATGAATATCAAACGTATCCGACAAGTACCTACGCGGCTTAGAGCGAAGGGCTTAACTCCACTCGCCTGGGTTCGCGTTACATTGCGCGCAGTAAAAAATTGTTTTTTTTTTCATAACTAAAAAAAAAGTCGTTTCTCAGCAATAATTTTTGCGCAAAGCTACTTTGTTATATGTACAGAATGCGTTGTTGACGGCTATGTGATGTGTCTTTTACACCCTGTATATCAGTAATTACTGTTAAGCACATTCAATAGTGAATACGCTTTTATTGAAACATTTAAAATTCCTTTCAACGTTTTCAATAAAAATACTTAACACAATTTTTTTTGATTAATAAAGCCGCCGAGTTTAATAAAGCTCACCGACCGATGGCTGAAAGCCCTTTTCGAACAGTAATAAAAAACATTTTGTCAATTATAAAATATTCAAACACTCACTCGGCTCAACGCGGCAGGATGTGGATAAAGGTTGACAAGGCAGGATTCCCTTCGCGTGCGGTAATCCCACCTGGTCTCCAAATGTGGCAGTTCCATCGTGTCACATATTGACTGAACGTGAGCAGCAGCTGGGGCGGATTGCGGGCCAAAGATGGCCGCCACGCCGCTTCGTAGGAGGTGACATACTGTGTGCAGAAAAATCAACTTTAGCCCAATATGTCATAAAATAATATTGCAAAACAGTCCAGCTGGAGCCATATCTACTTACTTACCAAAAACAATATAGTCTAAGTAAATAAATTCTGCCTACTCACTTAAATCTAAATAAAAGATCCTTGATCCAATATATTTAGTGCACTAGTATTACGAAGCACGAACAACGAATTAAAAATATAACAATATCTTAAAAAAATACATGAGTAAAAGAAAGAAAAGCATCACGTACGGCACGGTCACGTTGTCGCGGCAGTGTGTCGTACGTGATCGCAGGGGGAAACTATTACGTCACACGACCCGCTCCCAACTGATTGTATCCGTGCGGGATCGGACAACCGGACCCCGGGACTCACACGGTCATATTAGCCACTGGCCAGGGTGAGGAGCTCCGCGGGTGCTGTAGCGGGCGCGGAGTATCAAACAGGAAACCGCCATTTGCGTACATAAAGGAGAGATTTAGTGCGCCTATCGTTAGGTGATGGATCGGCCTAGTTATCGAGCGATCGTCTAATGTTTTAGGTACCCATTAGGAAACACGTCTTATCTCTACTACCCGCTAAAATAACTCGCGATGCGAGATGGGCACATAATCTCGACTGCCACCGCGCCCGTCCTATTTACCGCGCTTTCACTCTGCACCAGGCCTTAAAAGGGCACAACTACGGACCTTATTATAACGAGGACATTACTTCTCACCCAGCTTTGAACCGAATAAAATGTACGTATATTTTCGTGATTTTTTCCAAGATTGATTGCGAATGGTTTATTTGACAGGCCTTCTGCCTTTTTTATCGTGAAGGCATAACAATAGTAAATGTTTTAGCAATAATATCGGCGAATAGACAACTTATTTGGATATGTCCAAATAAGTTGTTCTTGTTTCAGTCGAAATGAAAGACGTATTATCTAGATTTGTTTCAGTACGGTAACTAGGAGTCTGTCGTGAAAGTTGAAAAGTCTGTTAGGAAACTTTTTGTAATAAAGATGTATGCCCAGGTCGATATATTATCTTCAGATCGACAGTTCTTATGGTGGATAGTTATCACCTTAGTTTGTGAACATCCGATATTACTGAAAAGTTTTCCCATACGGTGTCAACTTTATCAAGAGAGTTGAAAGTTCTTATTGCTCTGGAATCTCTCAAAGCAGAATACAGCAATCAAACACACAATAACACACGTCAAGCCATTACCGCAAGTTACAACAGTGTATGGTCAGTCCCCTCCCTCGTCCGTCAAGTGCTATATAGACGAACATCTATCTATCTTCATTAAATAAAGGGTGAGAGGGACATAAAGAAACGCCGGGTGATATATTATGGCGGAAAGATTATGGCTTTGAAGTGACGCCGACGGTGACGTGGTGATAACGTTCTCGCGTTAGCGGTACCCTACTTTGAAATTTGCCTTTCCTAACAACTGCCTACCAAGATTGGTGGGGAAACTTATAGGTAGAAGTTTGAACTTTGAAGTACGAGAAGTTATTGCGCCAATTTTAGTCAAATGGGATCAAATACTTAAGTTGAATGTGTTACGGTCTTGATAACTTGCTTATGTTACTGTATAATTGCAAATACCGTAAGACACAGAACAGGTGCAGAAGTTGAAATATATTATGATTAGGCAATTTTAAATACAATTAATCTCATTCAAATTGGACAATTTACAATGTATCCGAGCCTTATTGAATAAAAAATGAGTTAACAATTTTACGTGATTTTTAGGGTTCCGTACCCGAAGGATAAAAAACGGGACCCTATTACTAAGCCTCCGCTGTCCGTCCGTCTGTCTGTCAGCGGGCTGTATCTCATGGTCTGTAATAGGTAGACATGGCAGTTGAAATTTTCACAGAATGTGTATTTCTGTTGCCGCTATAATAACAAATAATAAAAATAAAATAAAAATTGAAGGCAGTAAATTAAAACGTGTTTTTTTTAGAATGGCAACAAGTAGACGCGTATAATCTTGTACGACGGTACGGAACCCTTTATGCGCGACTTCGACTCACACTTGACCGGTTTGTATGAACTAACGGTGTTTGCATTTATATGGTGACACGTGTAAAGTGTTAAACCGAATTTTATTTCTTTGAAAAATACGATGCTTTTATTTAGGTCTTATATTTAAGTAAACAATACCTTAGTATTCCTCGCTCGGCATGTTTGTGTGCGAAAATAGTCCCACGTGACGCAGGTGTCTGGACATTTTTCGCCTAAGTCAATACGAGCCTTTCGTTTTTTGTGCCGTTTTATTTACACCATTAACCTTTCCCAGGCTATTTTGGGCCTGGCTTCCAGACTTTTTATTACTACTGGGCAAAGGCCTATTTACCCTGTTTATGCTTTTTTCTATTTAAAGTTACTGAATGGCCAGTATATTTGAAGAAGTCCAGATGTGCCCGCCATCTCCTCGGCTTCCAGACTAATTTATTTATTAAAGACTAACTTTTTGCATATCCCACAGGAACCATACATTTTCAAGGGTAGAAAGTAGACTATGGTTCTCAGTGATAGTGTCTAAACTTTCTAAACATAAGTTAGAGGATTTTCAGAATTAGATCAAAACTTCCAGATTATATTATATATTATTTTATACAAAAAACAAACGTGTGCCACGATGGTACGCGAAGTGTAAATAATAAATACCTTCATTCAATCTTTAACGTCTAAAGTTTAGATACAAACCTCGTTTAGACGCATGAAAGCTGTCCTGCGGCGAGATGGTCTCCACTTGCGCCAGTAGCTTGGCTCGCGGCAGCACTGCCCTGTCCGCGTTCACTCGCTCCACCGCGTAGCGGAATGCTACCTCTTGTTTGTCATCCTCAGGGTGGAAGAGACCACCTGCGACGCGAGTCAATGTTATATTGAAGTTATTTTAATTACAGCCTGTAGATTTTGACCAATAAAATTATTTTCATCATTAAATGTTATGCCTTCTCTACTTTAAAGGTACCCACAGACAGGCTCGACAAGAAAATTCAAGTACTATGCGACACTGTTGTGTCGTGTCTATCTGTAGAAGCCTAGTGTTTAGATTGAAATAGCATACAGATTCAAAAACAATATACTAGTATGAGGTGAATAAATATACATATATATATCCATACTTTTAACAGATATCGTTGTTTTGTATTGGAGGAACAAGCCTTTTTTAGAGAGCCGTTCTAGACGAAACTCTTCAGGAGTAGCTACTAGTGTAATCACCACACGCTTGTCAGAGAATTATTGATGAAGGTAAGTTATAATAAGCACACTTTCCTCATTTATTGATCAACTTTTTCCGTGGCCTGTCCCACACATTTCCCATACATTTTCCGGGGTAAAATAGGTGCTCAGTGATATAAGTTATTAGTTAAAAAAGTATGTTTTTAAACAAGATTTTATACCGGCTGTCACAAAATTTCGTGTCCGTGCTGTTCAGCATTGAAGAATTCCTTTATCTGGAGATAATCCTGGATGTCGATTCTGGTCATGCTTACCATCAACATTCATTGACACCGTAACTGAATCACCATGTATTTCAGCCTAATCGGATACCAACAAATGGTCGAAAAATACACATACATACGAACAGTGCAAGTTAAATACAAGCTTGTAAAAAGCTTAAAAAATAGCTTTCTATTAGTCCAGTCATTTAAGCTTAAATTAGGTAAGAATCTCGGAATTCGAGATACCCAGCTGTAAGTCTGCAAATACTTGTATATTGACACCCTAAAAGTTGTCTCAAAACCTATATATGGTAGGGTGTACGCAACTATTAAATTTCAAGGTCAAAGGTCACAAAAATCGGTTTTTTGCGCTTTTTTTGTAAATATCTCATTTCCTATGGGTTTTTTGCTATTTGTATATATTATCAATATTGTAGAATACAAAATTCTCTACAAATTTTGTTTAAAAAAATTGGGAAAGTAATGTAAAAATGGAGATATACTCGACTAAAAGTTTTGATAATTATCCTCATTCCAAAACACATATTTTATTTCTGCACGCATTAAGTGGCTGTGACACAACTTCTGCGCTTTTTAAAAAGGAAAAAAACATTTTTAAAAGTTTTTGAGAAACTGACAAATTTGGATGAACTAGCTGCAGCATTTGAGGAAGAACATTGTTCGGCCCAGAGATTATTAGAGAGTGGAATTCAAACCTTATTGGCAGTCTATAATGGTTCGAAATCTGTGAAAAGTCTCGATCATCTTCGTTATATGCATTACGTCAAGTCTACAAAACTTAATAAACCTGTGCAGCTTTCAAATATTCCACCAACAAGTGCAGCTGCATATCAACATTTCAAACGTGTATATTATCAAGTTCAAACTTGGTTAGGGCATGATTTGGAACCCCAGGTATGGGGTTGGGCAATGCGAAACGATTTTCTGGAGCCTATCATGACAATTTTACCACCTGCTCCAGAAGATTTGCTAAATACAATTTTCTGCGACTGCAAGAGTGGTTTTGGTTCGCGATGCGGATGCAGGAAAGCGGGCTTGCAATGTTCTTTAGCTTGTGGCCAATGTAATGGGCAAGCTTGTCTCAGTGCTCTACCATATCAGAGCGACATTAACGAAGATGGAACTTTGACCCCGAAATCATGGAAGAACTTGAGACAAATGTCGTTGAAGACGATAATGAAGACCAGTTTGAAATTTACCAGCAGCCGGAAGACGACGATGAAGAGGAATAAGATGATTAAAGGTATAAATTGTAGTTTTTGTACCCTTTATTCCATTTACTTTTAATAAAAATAAATGTATTGAATGATATTTTTTAATAAAAAGATGAATTCATAATTTATTTGTTTTTTTTTTTCATCATGTAAGAAGTTATTAATATTAATTAGGTTAAAATTCAAATATAATTCCTATATTTTCATTAACAATTCTGCAATTACATGTGCAGGTAAGTGTTGTTAAATAAATTAATACTGAATAAAAAGTGGATAGGTTAGGAAAAAAATGATAAAATATAATATAATAGTTAATAAAAAATGACAAATATTTATAATCATTGATTTATCGATAGTTCATCAACTATATATGGCGCGTTTTTGACCGGAGACACCGGTTGACCTGAAGTGATGCTGTGACCACGCGCTCTACGCCCTCTATTTCGAAAACGGTTCACCGTATAAAAAAAAAATTTAAACAAAATTTGTAGAGAATTTTGTATTCTACAATATTGATAATAAATACAAATAGCAAAAAACCCATAGGAAATGAGATATTTCCAAAAAAAGCGCAAAAAACCGATTTTTGTGACCTTTGACCTTAAAATTTAATAGTTGCGTACACCCTACCATATGTAGGTTTTGAGACAACTTTTAGGGTGTCAATATACTCGTACAAGTATTTACAGACTTACAGCTCGGTATCTCGAATTCCGAGGTGAACTTACATGATGAACTGATATGAGTGGACTATATCTGAGAAAGAATTTTTATAATCTAATCTTTGCTACAAAAAAACTAACTATTTTACCACTTAACAGTTTTGATTTGAGCAACTAATGGCATAGACATGTTGTCTGATCATAGTCCTATTAAAAGCCGTAAACAAGTCGGATACAAATAAAGGTATTTTAATATAGCCTTTTTTATGTTATACTTCTTAAGGCGCGTTAGGGAAAAATGATCTCGGCGGACGGAGCTCCGGCGGGATCTCATGGCGAAATGGAGACAGCGACTGTCGCAACCCAGCGCTGGGCACTCCACCATTGCGGCCCCTCTTTGAGGAGGGGCTGGAGAGGCGTCACGGCGTCCTCACCTTCCGCCTGATGCAGGTTCTCACCGGACACCGTTGTTTCGGGGGGTTCCTGTTTCGAATAGGGCTGGAGGAAACGCCCGGGTGTTACCACTGCGCGGATCGCCTAGGGGACACGATGGAACTTACGGTGGAGGTCTGCCCTGCTTGTGTGGACCACCGCCGTGTCCTCGTGGATGCGACAGGCGGTAGCGACCTCTCGCGCCCGGCCCTGGTTCAGGCCATGGTACGGAGTGAGAGGGAATGGGAAGTAGTCTCCTCCTTCTGCGAAGCAGTAATGCTCGCGAAGGCGGAGGCGGGATGGGCGAGGGAGACTCAAGTAGTACGGAGTGGCCCTCACGCCCACAGCCGCTACGCGCGTAGTGTTCCACGCGCGCCTCAAAGAGATGATTTTTAGCCACCACAGACGGTGCCCATCATGGCCGATGCCTGCATGCCTAGGGGTAGCGGATAAATTCGTAACAGAGTTACCGCTCCCCTGGGCACTCAGGCAAGGAAGGAACAGGGTTGGGTTTTAGTCAGTAAGAGTCTGAGACGCCCTCCCGCTCCACCCAGAGCGGGAGATGTCATTGGATGATTTCGCCCGCTCTGGGTGGAGCGGGACGGCGTGTCATACTCTTACTGACTAAAACCCACCCCTCTTCCTTCCTTGCCTGAGTGCACAAGCATTTAGGAATATATATTCCTACTAGCTAGTAAGTTTGTAGGAATTTTCCTCTAGTACTAGGTAGGTTTATTGAGTTCGTAAATCGTCGCTGAGTTAACGCTTACGTTAACTTCAATAATATTGGCGGGAGGTTAAACAGTTAGATGAACCGTGTTTTCCTTTCATGCCCAGGAGGTTAGAACAACAGTTGCTTCATACTTGTTCACAAATATAATATTATTATCTGTAACTTCTGACATACGCTCTACCTATCTATATTCCCATACATATTGTGTTATTCAGTTACGTAAGAATTGGTTGAGAAAACCCACGCAGATATGTTAAATAAATAACAAACACTTACGTTTAGATAACAATAACAATTAATTTTAACAGTATTTTAGCAATCCTACAATTAGAACAAGTTAGGTATAAAATTCACATTGTACCGAAGACCCAAAAATTAATAACTTAATGAAAATTTAATCGTTCCAAAGCTGTGTTTCTAAGACTCATTATATTCAGATCATTGCTTTAATATAGATTTTTGAAATAACACCCACGATTCAGCATAAATCAACGTTATATTCAGATTTCGTTATAATTAATTCATTATTATAATTAACTCGGTAATGTAATCCTTACCTATTCGGATGGTGTCGGGCAGGGCTGAGAGATGGCCGAAGAATAATATAAGGAATATTGCGTTCGCCCCTCTCATCCTGTAACAAAGAGAAATGACGTCATTTTATGGACTATAAGTCGCTAAGATAGATTACACAATGACCAATGGTGGTTTATTCGAGTTGAAAACTGGAAATTTTGTTTATTTTTATTCATTTTTTGCGGAATATTTATTGTGCATTGAGAGTCTTATAAGCAGCATTACTTTTACCAAACGAATGTAAATTATATCTAAGTTAGGTAAGACACCATTAGATAATATTTTGATACATTACATCAAAAAATAGTTAGGTAAATAAGAAGCTGGTTATATAGAAAAATTGCTCGTATCCTGACGGAATTCGTTCATTCGTTGTACAAGAATCCTAGGACTTTCGTGAAAAAACCGTCTTTTTTTCAATTATCCTGCGAAATATTTATTTCTTGTCTGTCAAAGTAATAAAACACACAATTTAGTTTGTAACAAAGATCTTCCTCATCACTTTGTCATCAATATCACACATCGTTACCTCGCATTTTCCTTGTTCCCGTCTCAAAACTCACCTTAGTTGTTTTATGGTACTACCAACATCTCATAGAGTTTATTTTTAAGTTTTACACGTGTTCCTGACAAAATCCCTAACGTGTGTGCCTACGTGTCTACCCTATACTTTATTGGTTTCGGAACAATAGGGAGAGGTTTTCCGCTTACCCTTAACATATACCTTGCGGGAAATGGCAATCGACAAAATGTAGGACTTGTTTCTAGGAACGGCATGTAGGTTACCGAGATATTTTAGAGTTGTGTTGTCTGTATTACAAGTTATGCGTAGTAACTTCCTTTCTTTTTAAACGTATTCCATTTTATCAAAGATTATTTAGATTATAGATAGTATACGCACATTGCATCAGTGGTAAAAAAACCAATACTAGCGGGCTTCGTGTTCTGTAATAACTCCGTACTTGGCCAAAGAGAGAGAGAGAGACGAGGGAGCAATGGTGGTCCAGAGGTAATTTGTTGGCAGGCATTTTAATTTGTGTAAATTATTTCATCACCACTGCTCTCAAAACGGTGAAGGAAAACATCGTGAGGAAACAAGCATGTCCTAAACTGTAAAATTCGAAGACATGTGACGTCCACCCACCCACAATGGGTACAATGGGTCCGCGATTCTCCCTCACAAAGGCCTATGTCTCAGCAATGAGAACGTTAAAAGGCTGATTATGCTTTATGCTTACGCTAGGCCGGATCAAGGTCAAAATGTTAGCATCCACGTGCGGCCTACTGTACATAAAGGTTTCTCTGTAACGTGGTAAATGAGGTTAGCTTTTGAAATAGCGGTTTCTATGCCAGAAATTTACTTAGGCATATGGCGACATGTAATAAAGCGTCTGGTTTTGGAACCATGCATTTCAGTTAGGTACAGACAAAAAAGAGAAAAAAGCGAAAAGTTTCATGATTGATTCTCAGCCATCTGTGACAGTTTGTTATAAGAATAGCGTCTTTTACCGGCACTAACGTTATGTAAGAACAACATCCTTATCCTGTAAATTACATATAAACTATGGAAAATACATCCTGTAAAAATATTGTAACGAAGCACCTTTTACAAACCTACTTATTGTTTGTTGTATCATAATAATAAATGATGGTGGCGCCATGTCTCTTTGTTTTCTCCCATTAATCTCGCATTTTGAAGAGGAAACAATCAAATGATTTTCTTTTGTTGCGAAATAATTCGTAGATATAGTATAGGTCACACGTCAGTAGTAAAAAAACATTTATCATTTGTACTTTTCTTGTTTAAAGATTTAGTAAATAATTAAATAAATAAAGCCAGTATTTATAATCTGGCCACTTATTTTGTTGAAAGCCGTTCTACGCTAGGTTAGCCCAGCGTCAAAGTGTTATCTCTCACCGATGATGTGCGGTCGCCTGGACCTACGAGTATATCGTTAAAAATATTACCCTTCTTCTGGGGTAGTTGGGTAAAAATAGTATGAGAACTATAATTAGAGATTAGCGAATGCAATTGCCGTCGCTGGATACTGGGCCAAACATAATATTTAATTAAATTTGCCATCGACACGTTAAGAAGAAGAATTAGGGAATAGCCTTAAGTATTGCTTTGAGCACTTATGTATGTATGAATGACGTAGAAGTCTAAAAGAGCAAAACAAAATAAAAAATACTGTTAAATATGACATGGTCAGAAAGTGGTTGAATTTAGAAAATGCTGGATAATCGAGGTTTATAAAATAAGTCTGTATTATCAGACATAGGTCCGTTAGAAAACCACTTACAATTATATTCAAAACACAAAATGTATTAGTAACAAACGGTAACAAAACATACAATTGATTAGAAACACAGTAAAATGGTGTGTATTTAAAACTAAAGATAAGATCTACTATCCATTTACACAGCCATTATTCCCATGCAGGTGTACACCTGCCCACTATTTTACAAAAGGACTGTCGAACTTGACAGCCAACACCCTGAGGATAGTGTTGGTGCTAGAACGGAGCCTGCTCATCACAGATGCCGTGCTCCTCCTAATAAAAGCATAGAAATCATATGTGCGCGTCAATACCGAGGTTTGCTCAACGCTATCCTCAGCGCGTCGTTGTTCACCGAACGTGAAAATCTTCGAGCCAAATACTGAATAATTAATTTCTAACATGATATAGGTATCTTTTTTAGACCATGATAGCCTTCTAGATAGTTTCAATTTACTAAAGTGGTAATTACCACCAGTAATTACTGGTTTTTGTTTGAGAGTATTTATTTTAAAGTTAAACGTCAACAAAGTTTTCAATTAGCAATTATTTTGGACACTACCAGCCTCTAACAAAGGAGCTGGGTGATAGCATTAATAACTAGTTTACATTTAGTTCACAGCCTAAACAAATAAACTGTCTAAGGTCGACGTTGTCACATAAAGTAAGCAAAAAGGTTCCAAAGATAACCTTCCTAAATGTACCCAAATTATTCCTCATCCTTACCGCCCACTGCCGCTCAAGAAAAGACGTAAAATATACAATAGACATGGCAGATCCTGAGAGCAAAAATACAGCTAATAATAAAAGGGCATCTGAGTGTCGGTCGCTTATATAATGCCAAGCTTAAAAGTAATTGCAACGTTATACCGTGCAAAGGTCATAGCAGTTTGCGAAGTTAGTAATAGGTGTAAGTGGAGTCAGGTCTCGGAATGTAGAGAAATTGTTGTTGTAGCTAACTCCATACACAGTGCAGAACAAACTGGTAACTATATTACAAGTATTTTAGCTGCACGATATTTTAATTAGTCTTGCTGATGAGAATATAGATACGTAGTTAGACAAGCTTCTGTTAGCGGTGTGTAATTATTTCGTGAATGTTAACGTTTGAGCTAAAACAATTACTAACTGTTTCTAGTTATATGGGCTTAAAGCTTAATGAGCACCATGTTCGTGTAATTAAATCAAACATTTTGTTGGTTTTATCACCATTTCTATATTTTAATTTAAATCTGATTTTAAATTATAAATCTAAAGAAATAATTCTAATAATCTAAAATAAGTCTAATAATAGTATTTTATCAACCAACATTTTTTGAAGTACCTACACAATCGAAGTATTTGTTTTTGATGATTTCTTTAAATCTAATCTATTCATGTAAGATTTTTATACACTTATATTTTTTTACTATTTTGATCAGCGTTCTATTGAGGAACTTTACTAGATTTGTAATATGTAAGGCTATGAATTTCGCTTTATAATTTAACTACTACACTGTGAAGCCCCGCAACTCACTGGTGAGTCGGACGAAAAAAAAAAAAATTAAAGAGAAAAAAAAAAAATCGGCTGTCAACCCGGGTTGTCGTCGGGGTTCAATTTGACAACCCGGATTTGGCCGCGGGGGTTGAAGGGTTAATGCATGAAATAAAAGGCATATTTTATTTATCACTATTTTTACAAAACCTAAAGCTGCCGTGGCTAAGTATGTTCAAGCAAGTAGGTAACTACGAGTATCGTACAAATACTTAAAGGGTGTAACGAAAATGGCTGGTCATATTTTAAAAACTGCTTCTACCCACGGAAATGAAAAACTTTCTTCGAGAAAGTCATAGTCAAAATTAATCAAAATTGTACTAATTTTGATTAGCTAATGATAACTGACATGACGACGTCAGTTTGTTAATGCACATTAGCACCAAAACAAATATTAAAGTTGAAGACACATGCTGTAGTGTCAGGACAAGTCGTTCGTCTTGTGTTGAGGCGTCTTTAGCAAGGGACATACCCTTAATGTAAAGTTATTTCTGACATTAGGTAAATGTTCGTTTAGGGTTAGGTAGGCTTCGATCGACTCTCCAAATGTGTAATGAATAGAAGACTTACTAGCGGTTGCGCTTCTATTCGTAGGGGCGTAGCTCATGTGGCGATTGTAGATAAAGCCTAAACTCAGCGGGTCTGCACCGGCCTTTAGCTGGCAGTAAAGAATATTGAGGAGTCGTTCGAGTATATATTAAAAGCATAGGTTTGATGTCAGACTTGAGTTTTGCCCTTGCAAGTGGGCACACATGTAATTCCTATAAAAAACAATATAGAGTATATCGCGCCCTCATCTCTTTTCTTATCCACCTGTAGCCAGTTACCCTTTTATACACCGCACTCTCTCGTTGCCAGCGATTGAGACCTCTACCCTGAACTACTAGAACGTCCCAAGATCCCTGCATGCCGTACTGGAGCTTTGGGGTCCTACAATACCTACTAAATTGTGAGTATCCAAGATTCTGGGAAAGAGAGAAAAGAAGAATCATTTTTTTTTCGAAGTACCTGCCTTTTCAATCACAGCTTGGTATTTCATGCAAGTTGAATGCAGTTATTCAATAAAGCTAGTTAGCAATTACTCCACTGTGAGTTAGTTTGCGGCTATTCATTCACGGACTGGGCCATTCAATGAGTCTTTGTCACGTGCTCGAGCAGTTGAGAGCAGTTAGCTAGTGCATGCCTTGGAAGTGGTCGACCGCACGACGAAATTTTGCTAGACTACTGACCGGTCGGTACCATAAGAGAGGAAATGGTTAGTCAGTGGTCAGAATTGGCGTCGTTTTACTAGTCAAGTTTTTTATTAAAATGTAACAGCTTACAATTTAGGATCTCTTAATACTTCAGCATCATCAGCCTTTAAATGTTCTCACTGCTGAGATACAGCTGCCTCCTCTCTCTGAGAGGATGTGGGCCCTAATCCACCACGCGGGCCCAATGCGGTTTAGCGGATCATATGTCTTCAAAGTTTTGGCTCTAGGACATGCTGGTCTCCTCACGATGTTTTCCTTCACCGTTATGAGAGCAGTGGTGTTGAAATAATTTACACAAAGTAAAGCACCTGCCTGGGTTCGAACCCACGAGCTACAATTTGTCAGTCGCGGCCATGAGCACAGGGCCACTGCACTGCTCCTCCGTTTAATTCTTTAGTGCTTGTCAACTAGGCGTATACTAGTTGTTAACGTTCCTTATTGGCCTAGCTCTGTACTGACTCCCTCAGAGGAAGGCGGCAATTACGTTTCTCTTACTTCTGGTGTCTGATTAATTTGGTTGCATCGTTTCTCCGGGAAACATAGCGTATCATTGCCTTGGCACTTTTCTGATGGTCGACACTATTGATTCTATCTTTCAAGAACTTCAGTGTTTAGGTGTAGTTAGGTGGGCTTGTCTCACAAAAAAAAGAGCGGCACTCCGGGAGTGCCGACAGAAGTGAAATCTTGAACAAAAATGCCCAACGCGTCTAAAGAAGTTTTCACTTAAATCCGCGCGTAGCCGTTTCGGTGTCGGTGTCGGTGGCGAGTTCAATTGTTTTTTCCCATCTCAAAAATGCCCAACGCGCCTAAAGAAGTATTCACTTCAAAAATGATGTCCCACTCCTTCGTCCAAGTAGTGAGTCAGTAAACGTACACCGCGGCTACAGTAATTAAATCCAATGGCTTGTTTTAAACACGGTAGCAATTGTTTCTTATTTAGCTCAAGGCTCGAGTGACACCTTAAGAACTTCTGCTTGAAATCCGAGACACGAAAGTTACATTGACTTCAAACAGACCGAGTTACCTTCTTAGTTCGAAAATGTTGATCAACTTAATGTTCAATAATCCGTGGTTATCGTTCCAGACGGAGGGGAGATTGACTAAAAAAAAAAAAACAAAAACACGCTTTTTCGTATACTTTACATTAAACCTGGTAGAGAATGCCTACGGCATTATAATTATAAGTTCGCCTTTGTACTTTTGTTGCATGAAGTGTAAATAAATTATTAAATAAACCCTTTAATTTGCTACCCTTATCATGGGAATGCATAAAAATAACTAGTTCACCATCTTTGTGAGTCCATATTGTATTTAGAATAACGTTAAGTACCTAGTTAACCATGCAATGTCATCCAAACTAAACATGTATGCGAAACTTCAGCTCGATCTGAAACCGTGAAGTGCGTCAAATTTAACTTCTAAGATTTTTTTACATGGTTAGTCAGTTCCACATATTTTGATATTTTTACTAGCGATTATAGTTACAGGCTTTTTTTTTTTTTTTTTTTTTGTGTGGTCGGAAATCATGCAATGACTTCTCCCGCTCTGGGTGGAGCGGGAGGGCGTGTCAGAATCTTACTGACTAAAACCCAACTCTGTTCCTTCCCTGCCTGAGTGCCCAGGAGTGCGGTAACTCATTTTCAGAATTTATCCGCTACCCCTAGGCATGCAGGCACCGGCCACAATGGGCCCCGTCAGTGGTGGCTGACTACATCTCTTTGAGGCGCGCGTGGAACACAACGCGCCGTCGACTCACGGGCCTGGTGCTGATCGGACGGCGAGCTACCCACTGCTCGCCGTCCGCAGGCCCGGGTCTACGGTGGCCGGAAATCGTCTCGCGACGTCCTACGCCTGGTACGCCCAGTACCTCTCCTGCGGTGGTAGCGGCCGGGGCCGCGAGGTCCACTCCGTTGAGCTTCCCTCACGCGTCCCGCCTCCGCCTTCACGAGCCTTACTGCTTCGCAGAAGGCGGAGACTGCCTCCCATTCCCTCTCGCTCCGTACCATGGCCTGAACCAAGGCCGGGCGCGAGAGGTCGCCGCCACCTATCGCATCCACGAGGACACGGCGGTGTTCCGCCCAAGCGGGGCAGACCTCCACCGTATGCTCCACCGTATCCTCTGGGCGATCCGCGCAGTGGTAACACCCGGGCGTTTCCTCCCGCCCGATCTGATGCAGGAACCTCCCGAAACAACCGTGTCCGGTGAGGACCTGCGTCAGGCGGAAGGTGAGGACGCCGTGACGCCTCTCCAGCCACTCCTCAAAGAGGGGCACTACCGCCGCAATGGTGGCGTGCCCAGCGCTGGGTTGCGACAGTCGCTGTCTCCATGTCGCCATGAGATCCTGCCGAAGCTCCGTCCGCCGAGCCGCGAGGTGTCGCGGCAGCAGAGTTTCGCCCTGGCGTTTGGCCTCCTCGCGCCACTCCCAGAGCAGCGCGAGGACCCTTGCCTCTAGATCCCATGGCGACAGTCCGGCAAGGAGGCTCGCCACCTCACAGGAGACCGTGCGGTATCCGCGGATGAGCCGAATGGCCATGAACCTTCGGGACGCGTTCAACCGGCGAGCTGGTCGCTTCCTCAGGGAATAGTTACAGGCTAAGCTAATAAAAGCGTGTTATAAACTATGTGGGACTAACATGCGCTTTTTTAGAGCCCCTAAGTTCTAGAATATTTGGGGTTTTAGTCCAACATCTATTTTATATGCAACCAAGCAGCCAAGCCATTTGAATGTCGCATTTCAGTGAAGGAGCTGTACCAACTACTGATACTGTAAGACAGTTGTCAGATTCGGAGCGTCTCGCTTGCCGACTATCACAGATATTCACGATACAGCTGGGACCATTTTGTGTAGTTTCCTATTTACTACATCTCGGTTTCGATTTAGCATTGGACTGGTTTAGCACGTCTGTTTATTTAAGAAATAGTGGTTTTACCCTCATTCGTGGTTTGGGTCCAAGACCCTAATTAAATCTTATTATCCTTGTAGACCATTGTCGTCCATCCTACTACCTATCCCATCCTTTTTAATATAAGAACTTTGAAAATCTATAAACTATGAATTAGGATATATATAATTATCTTAATCTCGTCCGTTTCCTTATGATATTTTCAATTTTCATACGGGCAAAGCCGCTGGCAAAAGTTATTTACGGAATAAAATTGGGCTTTCCAAAAACGGACACAATAGACGGTTGATTAGAGAATTGCTATAATCACCATCAATCTTGGCTGCCGTGTTTTTGATGGCTAATTTATATTGCAAGATGCTGTATCCTTGCAAGTATACTGTCGAAACCCTCGGTAACTCAGTACCTATCGATGGATGTAAAACACATCAAAATAAACTACCTGTATTGAATTTACTCTCAATAACTTTCTGTAGTTTAAAAATACTAAAAACACACTTAATTTTCTATTTTTCGTGTTCTTCTTAGCAAACTCTTTCATTTCATACCCATATCATGGGAATACAGTCATAAAATAACTAGTCCGCCATCTTTGGGAGTCCACCATATTAAATTTAGAATGACGTCACTTAACTAACCAAGCATTGTCATCCAAACTAAACATATTCGCTAAATTTCAGTTTAATCGACAACCGGGAAGTGGATCAAATTTAACTCCTAAGATTTGTTTACATAGTTAGTTTATAGTATATATTACGCTTTTATGTTATCTTCACCTGTTAGGTGAATATAATATAAGTGTGTTAAAAATGGAAACGTTGACTTTGTCTTCCGTCTAGCCTAAATTTGTCTTTCAATCTGCCTTTTCCAAACAATGTAGGGGTCGGCTTCCAGTCTAACCGGATACAGCTGAATATTTTACATGGAGCAACTGCCTATCTGACCTCCATAACCCAGTAAATATGGAACTAACTAACCCATGGTAAGACTGGTGTCAGATTTTCTGCATTCTGACTACGCGTAAAGAATGTTAAAGATGTTCAAATGACAGCCGTGACAAACGGCATAGCGTGCTTTTCAATGCACGAAGGAAACTCGGTATGTAAAAGTTGGTCACCCATCCACGGACCAGCCTCAGCACGCGTAGCTTAACCGCGAAGATCGACCCGTACGGCTGTTTTTAATTAGCCTCAAGATCCTCCCTAAAACCTTGTCTGCATGTCTAGCAAACACACTTTCCTTACCTGGCTTGAAATGGTGAATGCGGAAACTATTCGTCTATTGACAAAGTTAAAAGACTTACGTGCCTGTAACTTTACTACGTTTGTTTAGAGGACCCAAATTACATGAAGAACCTTACCCTGAGCCCTAAGTGTTCATAATCTTCACCCCTCAGACCTTATTATACGAGACATGTAAGACGCCCATCACGAGGCACTACGATATTATAACAACGGAGAAATAATCCTTTTTGTTACGCGAATTAACACTTGACTAAGAGCTCTTAGTTGTGTCGAGGATTCGCCAACTAACTATCTAATAATTTTATGCCATCAGCCTGTGTCTTCTTCGCTTTGTGTTATTAATCTTGAAACTTTCATAAATGAATGTGTCTCCTTAGTTTGTGTTTACTTTGTGGTCTGAAAAGAGTTGTTTTGTATCCAGTCGTCCTTTACGACTGTCGTTTGGAAAGGATGTGTGATGTGTTTTATGCCGTAATCACCATGCTCGGTAGATGGTTTGCTCATCACAGTTTGAGGCTCATACTCACATCAGTTGTTGTCACCGTTGCGTCGCCGATCAGTCACTGACTGTTAATATGTGAATGACTGAGACGCGCTGGTCGTCTCGTGACTAACATGTGGGGCTCATGTCGTCACGTGACTGATATGTATGGCTAAAGTCCAACTACTTCTACGAAACTATTTTTTTTTATGTGACTGACCGGCCACGCGACGGTGATATTACTGATGTGTGTATGATGTGTATCTCTATTGTTGCTGCTGAAAGGAGGTCGCTGCTCTAAATCTTGACGCGTTTTATGACCTTCTGGTGGGTAGGATCTTTATGATCTGTCGTGTGCTATAGTGATCAATTGCCAAAATAACCACACCTGGCAAATGCAGCATTTAATTTGCCTTAATTTATAGTTGTTTTTTTACTAAGCCTGTACTGTCCCACTGCTGGGCAAAAGCCTGCCCCAAATTCTTCCAGGTATTATTTTCGCTTACACGTTTAATCAACCATAGTTGTTACTAGAAAGAAATCCAATGCTGCCAATCCTGTAACATTTTACGACCCCAACGTGTGGTCAAAAGGTGCCCCAAAGAACGGCCGCCATAATCTCCACGCTTGGCTTGCAATCGAAATAGATAAGGCCCACCAGACCCATAGCTTTTTTACGACCAAGGAGTGAAAGGGACGTGCTGTAAAGGCTTTAACCACCACAGGACACCGTTGTTATTATCAGCATGCCTGGCTGGTGGAATGCAGCTGTAATCAGCTACCTATCGAGGGTTGAGGTTGGTGTTAAACAACCGCTTTGAACGATACCCACGCCACGGCCGGATGATGATGGCGGCCTGGTTTCAGGGAATTAACTCTGCATAATATGACCATAATCATCATAATGATGCTGAAAATGGCCTTTACTGATACTTATCTATCCTCTTACACAACATTAAACTGACCTCATAATGAAATTATACTGTAAAGGAGGCGGTAATATTTAATTTCCAATTACACCACAAGGAAAAATCTCCACAAAATGAGCTGTGGTGGAAAAATAACAGAATAAAATTAGAATCTAATAAAGAATGTAAATGTAGATGGTAGGTACTCGTAAGTATATGTATTCCTGCAGGGTCTTATGAATGAAAGGTTTTATTAGACAATGTATTACATAAAGAGAATTCAGACACAAAGGAACGTTTATTTTGTCTTCAATTTCTTCTTACGGCATTATTTGCTAATGCCAGACGTCAGAAATGTCACATCATGACACGAAAACAGACTATACTAGGTTTCAGGCTAATAAGTGTACGAATAAGCAATGTTTCCATTATGTATCTCATCATAATAACATGTTGTGACAGTTTCAGACAAGAAATAAGCACATTTTTTTCCAATATTAGGTGTTTCTATCAAACGAAGGCTTTGTTTTTCGTTTTGTGAAAGATAAAATAAAGGAAAATGAAAAATTACCGGTCTTGCTGTAAAAGGTTAAATTGCTTCTATTTTTAGTATTCTAAGACATTCTGTTGCTTTGCGACGGGCTTGGGAATAGTAGTTATTATTTTATAACCTCAGAAATAATAAGATTTCTATAAAACTGCAGCATAATAGTTTGCTCAACGAAACGCGTCAGAAAGTGACATTTGTTATTAGCAATTCAGATAAGTTGTTTTGCATTTTACTCTGTTTATGTTAATGGCAATAAAACTATATGATACATACCTGTAAATCTACTAAATGTCACTCACAAACGAAACACCTGTGTTATGTACACATCGTCACCAATTAATTTACTACTACACGATCACACCAACCATTCACTAACACTAATCACACATAACATTTCTACATGGTTATTAGGGGGTTGAAAACTGTCAATTGAGGGTTTTTGAGCATAGGATTCGTTTGGCACGTTAGTTGTCTTGATTAATCGGGTAGGTATCGATTTGTATTCGAGAGAGGATCGAGTCGTGCGTGTGTGTGGCCGTTGAGCGTGGCGTCCGCCCGCGCCCGTGGCGTCGTAGAGCTGGCGGCCGCGGGGCGCAGGAGCCCCAGCGCGCCTGCGTGCCGACACCCCGCTCATGGTCCACCATCCACTAAGATCTAATACTAAATCAAAATAATTTTAATTGCATGACGTATATATGAATGGTCAATGATATCGCATCGCTACGGATTTGTTTAGTTATAATTTTGCTGACGAAGGTAAGTATAAAGCCTATGTGTAGATTTTTATCACGTGAAGATTTTAGTTTTGACTTAAATATATTTTCATCTTTACCTAATGAAGTACCAGATACCTATACTTATTAGTTAATT
The DNA here is from genome assembly GCA_951329385.1 of Polia nebulosa. Classification (NCBI taxonomy): domain Eukaryota; kingdom Metazoa; phylum Arthropoda; class Insecta; order Lepidoptera; family Noctuidae; genus Polia; species Polia nebulosa. The sequence continues at coordinate 15,498,632 of OX589604.1, forward strand.
TAAGAAAAAATATCTGCTAAGCAGTTAAGATTCAGATTCAAGATATAAATAAAACAAACACTAGATGGAAGTTCCAGGCGGCCTAGTCCGTCAGCCTCGCACGCACCCGCCGCCGTCCATTGAACTTGCGTCGAGGATTCGCATCGTCAACGCAAATTGTCTTTTCATTATTCACACCGCGATTATTTCGCCCTTTGACAGTAGACAATAAAAGTTTGTGCACAAGAATGAAAGCGGTTCTATCGTGGAGACCTCAAAAATTCCTCTGCATAGAACCGAGTGAGACAGAAAAATACGATTTGTCCGTACCATTTTATTAACCGTTTCACAGAAATGATACGTCGATTATAAGGAAAATGTGAACATGGCTAGCTTCCTATTAATCAATAAATCAATAACCCAAATACCTACTAATTCTGGGCAGTTTTTAAGGAAAATAATACATAAACTAATCGGTAGCACATTTTCATTCGAGGCTTTGCATGAAATCATTTTATTAATACTGACTGAAGTCTATGTATTTCATCTTTTACCTTTTTAGGGTTCCAAACATACGAATGTAAAAACGGAACCCTTATAGGATCACTAGTTTGTCTGTCTGTCTGTCTGTCCGTCCGTCTGTCACAGCCAATTTACTCCGAACCTCCTCAACCAATTAAGTTGAAATTTGGTACACACATTAATATCTGTGACCCAAATACGAACATCTCTTTGGGGGTGCAAATCAGAAAATTAACAAAAAAGTTTTTTTTTAAACTAGTGTGCTACATATCAAATGAAAGGGTTTACTGTAAGGATTTCAAATATATTTTTTTCATAATAAAATTCTAAATTAACATTTTAGAATTTTATTATGATTTTTAAGTTATTTGAGAAAATAAATGAAAAATGACCATTCCCAATCCTCCTTTCTTATCTGCGAAACCACTAGGCCCAAAATTTTGAAAAAAATACAGAAAGTAGTTCTTTACTTAAAGATTTCAGGAAAACTTCTAAGAAGTACCTTTAAGTAGTTTAAACCTGAAAAAATATGATTTGTTCGAAATCTTTGGCGCACGAGTCCGATTCGCTCATCTCAAAATTAATGAACCGTAGTCGTAGGTAAATAAATATTGAAGGATAGAGATTAAACTGATTTTGAATGTCACTAAGCGATCTCAATTTTCTATCAAGTTAATCTTCGGTGCGCAAATCTAATTAGATTACTCGATTACATTTTTAATTTCAATAAGTCTTTGCTGCCTTTGTCCTTCCAGTAAGTTATCGTAAAGTGGAGATTGTGAGCATTGTTAGCGGTTGATGTATCAGCTGCTCGAGCTTCGCTTGTTGAGATGTACGTTACAACCAATTTCCTAGAACAAGTTTGATAAAGTGCTGAGAATGTAAGTAGTTGTTTGTAAGTCAATCTAGCTCTCTACGTCATCAAGAATATTAATAGGTTTTTCCTCTCAATCATATCGGCTTTTAGAGATAGATTTATGTGACGGAAAAGTACTAGGATTTATAAAATGCGATGGGCACAGCCTCACGACCTGTGTCACACAGGTCGTGTCGCTGTCATCTCCATGTTGGACTCCCGCCAATACTGATGCCATCCTCGCGACGTTTGCACTCAAAACATATAAAAAATTCCAAAAGTGGACGAGGCTTCCAAAGTTCAGATATTATTAGGAGACAAAATTAGATTACACCGTTACGACGTGACGAATTTATAAAGGTTTTATTATTAGATTTCCTGATAAAGCCGAAAACTTGACGGTGCTCTCGTAAAGGATTTTTTTTAGGAAAAAGGCCGATAAGTTGCGAAGGCAGGAATTAATCGAGTAAGGACGTTGAGTTTTCGCGGAGTTCATAATCGCTTTTCTTAATATCTATTTCAAAATGTTAACACTAGTTACTAAAACACAGAATTACACCCACCCACGAGAAACGTCTTTAGGTAGCTTATATTTGTTAAGCGGGCACATGAATATATAATTATTCGTTTTAGCAGAATTAAAGTTAGACTTAGCGTATTCCGTAGTTAGTTCTTATCTATTCGGTAACCAACCGTAAAAGTATGATTTTAGTGGGACTTTTCAATAGCACCGCGAGGGTACTAAACTTGCCCGACAAGTTGAGTACCAATCCGACTCTGGCTCTAGTCCAAAAGATAAAAGTCAAGTCAACCGCGACAAACGTACACAGCATAGCATTTTATCAATTTCCTGCCCACGTTTGATATTAATCACCCGTGCAAGATCCCGACGATCAGGATCTCGTCGTGGTATTCCGTGACTGAACGGGATTCGTTTCCAATTTCTTACACTATTAAACTGAGGTTTTCCGGTGCTTACCTTTACGGGTTTTTCGAAAATCAAAACGGTTGAAACAGAATAAATAAAGACTAGCAAGTAGTAGTTAGACTTGGAATTAAATGCAACGATATTAGTTCTGAATTGGAACAGTCCCCGAAGGTAGATTTTGTTCATAAATAACAATTCAAATAGTTCTGCAACTTCGTCCTGCGCTTCGAAAGTTCTAGATTTGTTTATTTTTCTTTCATATAACTGAAGTTTGAATAGGTAGTAAAAGTTTCGAGCCTTTAAACAGTACAAAGGGAGCAGGAAAGTGTAGGAGTTATATTTCGAGAGGCACACTAACAAGCCGGGCCTGTATTTCAAAGGGAACGCCCGTGAAAGATACGTGAATTTTACGTTTTCTGCTTTTATGTTACGATTCAGAAAATGGGTAGTTTCTTAGTATTATTTGATGTTTACTGCTATATTAATCTATTGATATTTACTTTGTAATCGGCAAAGATCTTGAAGTCTTTTATACGATATCCTTTGGTCTATTGTTGAACTTATAATGTCTATTTATCTTTTGTGTTTAGATAAAGAAGCCAGTTTATAGGATGTCTATTTTAGAGCGATATTTATCATGAGTCGTCACATAAAACGTAATGCCCTTTGTGGGGAGCTTTTTGTCTGTTGTGATAGACTTATAAACTACCTTAACAATAAACTACTTACGTATATGGCGCATTAAATAAGGTTAATGCGTCGAGCGTCAGCTTTATTGAACACGATTAGTGTGTCAAATGCGTAGAAAAATGAGACACGCCAGTAACTAATGTCTTTTTTCAGCGTATTTATTTATCCAGCAAGTTTATATTAAACCGGTCACTGAGGTTGCAGTTAAGACAGTTTCCAAACTCGCCGGGGACGTCTTTTACGAGCACTTTTTAAACTTTTATATCATGTGTTACAGTAAACTAACTAACTCCTTATGCAGGCAAGTTATATCGCACTAAAGTTATAATTGCATCTACTTGGCTTTAAATTAATTTAATACTGGATGCGAGAACGGTACATATAGTTAATTTCCAGAGATTATCTCAGTGGCGCGTATCTAATAACGTGCTAACTCGTAAACAGGAATACTGCACTGTGGTTTGCATTGTCTCGGTGGGCAAAGTTACGATCGCGCAATGCGCCTTCCTTTGTTCTCCGCTTGCTTTTATTTTTACCTCATGGTGGGCAAGATTAGTGGTCCTATACAATACTTAATCTAGGTTGAACCCGGCTTCCGGATAGTTTATTTATGACCCTACACATTGTGGTGCTTGAGTTATCCTTCCGGCAGGAATTTGATACTTTCCGGCTTTTCTGTTTTAGGGTGGATTTGTATCTCTTAGCAGTTTTAATGTAAATATTCTACTAGCTGAATACAATAGTATCAAAAATAATATGCATTTGTATACTTCATTATCAGGAAGATTATTTTCCTTATCAAGAAGTTCTTTCTGTTTAATGGAAATTCTCCATAGTGCAATTTTTCGAAAACTTCCAAACAAGCCTTTATTTTTATCTCCGACAAAGCAATTGCCTCTCTATAAAAGATAGTAGAACTACCCTAGTTTCTCCAATGTGTTAAGCATCGTAGCGTTGGGAGGCATTCGTGAGAACTGTTATTGGCATCTAAAATTGAAATGAACCATTAGGGGGATGCTGTTTCTCGGTCAGGAATTCAATTACGTAATGGTTATGTGAATACATCTCCATGATATCGGCATTATTGGATAGATGGAGGTGTCTCCAGTGTTAAGTCCTGCGTTAAATACCTGGGTAATATCTTCATAATGAAAAGCCGTTGACAGTGGTCAACTGACTGAAGACAATAATAAAGCTATCCAGGTGGCTACATACTGGTTGGATTTTTTTTTTGTCAAAATTGGCACGAAAAAAAATGGTCAACAGTTGGACCAAATCCTTAAAATAGTATTCTGCAGTAATCGACATTTTAAGTAATAAGCGATGGAAATAAACTTATTCGGTCTAACGTAACATGCTATTATCATAATGATTAGCTCTTTACAATCAGTTGTCATCTATTGAACATGGTACTCACTAAGACCTCTGCAGTAATCACTCATTCAATAATTTTAGTATCATATTTAGCAAAAAGAGCTAAAATTCTGGTGTTCAGCTGCATCCGGTTAGACTTAAGGCGCAGTTATACGACTTTTAAAGGTTTTTAATTGAACATCACGTCTAAACGACTAGTCTTATTTCTTTGAAAAAAATATATGTTACTCTAGACTGTTTTCGTCGTAATTTGAGAATATTTGAAATAATATTTTTATAACATAGTGTAATTAATTTGTAAAGTTATGTCTAACGCGGATAAAAAATTGAGAATCACGCAAAAACCATAAAGCGTATTTATAGGAAACTTTCACCATTTTAAAGATTATTTAATTATTTATAATTTAGTCTCAGTGTTTTAGTTTAATACTTGTTATTTTATGTGTAATAAATTAATAATGCGTCTAATTTAGGACAGCGCTCCTTGATGAAGGGTCCTATTACTGGGTGGACGTACGACGCGTTACTTGAGCTCAGCACAGAACACGCAAGCTAACCACTCAAGGTCGTTGGAAGGTAATAGCGCCTTAAAGCCGACCCCAAGATAGTTAGGAAAAGGCTAGGTAGATTAATTTAGCAAAAAGAGCGGTGGAGACAACACTAGGTTACGTTCATTTGGCCCATCCCTGATTCTTTTGCAACCTGTTTTCAAGAAGATTAGTAAATTAGTAAATTCGTTTATTTTCTCCCTTAAAACATATTATCAATTAGAATTAGTACAAAATTGGAAGAGAGACAGGAGCCCAAACTAAGCAAAGCTTGTGTCTTGGGTCTCCTGACCCCAACCGGAGATCTTCGGCCCGATCCAGAGAAGATAAATAGTAGGTACTGTGTTTTGAAAATTATGGAACAAAATCCACTTTCAACCCATTTAAGTTTAATCGTCTTTTGACTCGCGTCAGGCCCCTCGCGTTACCAAGGTAATGCAACAATAGTTTTTCAATTGTGTCTGCTAATCAGGGGCTTGACACGTTAAAGTAGCTGCAAAAGATTATCATAATATGTAAAATTCTTAGATCACCATTCTCTGGCCCTTATTCTAATTACTTTGGAGGTTGGCGCAACATGTCTTTTTGCAAACTTTTCTATCAGTCGTCATTTCAGGAGCCACCACTTTCAAGACATCACTTTCACAAAGTCCATCCATTGGTTTTTTGGTTTTCTCTGTGGTCGACTCTTAAAGCTATCCTCATTCATACATAAACTTTCGTACCTTTTTTTAACTTTAATAATATTTTCGTCTAGAATGTAAGGAGCTTCCTAATTAAAAAATGTTCTTAAGCTTCCCATACAAAAACGTCTTTGAATTAAAAATTGTATGTAGGTATCCACCTACTTACATACGTTTAGGTATCTACCTAAACGTATCAAATTATAAAGAATCACTAACGAGATCATTCCCTTAATGGTTATTAATGGAAATAAACACTTGCAAATAAAAAATATTCGGTCAATTAATTAATAATAATAATAATAACACCTGTACGTCGGCAAGGGAGAGGCCGGCCACCGAACAGCCTGGGACGTAGGGGCCAACTGACCCCGAGCCGGGTCCCCGCTGCCGGTGGTTGTGTGCAGCGCATGAAATGGACTCAGTCCATGAACGAGAACGTCATGCGCGCATATTATGGGTCTACAGAGGGGGGAACTAACCTCACTGCGTACCGTGTCAGGATGCTGTCTCTGTTCCAGGAACTAGAACCAACCGTCGACGTCACGGCGCAACGATTGTCGGATCAGGTGCGGGTCATCCAACGTAACCGCAGGTTGGACGATGCTGTACTTGATAGGCTGCGCTCAGAGGTACTGAGCAACCTTATCATCTCAACCCCGACACAGACAGCGGTACAAGCACCCGCTAGGGGCGCAATTCCACCGCGTCCCATTCATAAATGATGAGGCAGATGATAGGGTTGTTACGGTAAGTAGCCAGTGCAACGATCGACTGAGGAGCGCACTGGAGGATGCGCTTCGCGAGTATAGGTTCACTCCGACCGAACTTAGACCCCGTTTACCACGTTTACCCATGCACAAAAAAAATAGGGCGTTGGTGTGTGCTTTGGACTCGCTGCTTAAAAACATCTTTGAAAGCAGCGAGAACCTCGTTGATACGCACTCAATCTTGTATTGCGGGGCTGTTGCGGCATGTCGTTTGGCCAACGTGAAGTTTCCGATTAGCGACGGAGATATTCGGCCAAAGCCTGCTGTACCAGCCTGGCAATGCAGGATCGAGAGGCGTATCGATGGGGCCAGGGTACTCATCGGCAAACTAATCTGCTTCAGGGAGGGCAATACACGCCCACGTGTGATGCGCTTTGTGAGGCGGGCGTTCTCGGGGACTGAAATCAACCCTCGAGAATACATGTCCCGAGTCACAGAGCGCATCGACTTCCTGAAGTAGAAAGTTTGTGCATGGGCAAACCGTATTCGGCGGTATAAGCGGCGAGTTGACCGGTACTCGCAGAATCGCATGTTCCAGAGCGATGAGAGGTGGGTATATAGAGCTTGGGAGCGACCTGAACAAAATGTGACGGATGGGTGCCGCCCGGATGATGTTGCCACGAGTACATTCTGGCGCAGCATTTGGTCGGTGCCCGTCTGTCACACTGAGGGTGGCTGGATGCGTGATCTCGAGCGTGTGTGCGAAGCTATACCAGAAATGGAGAAAATAGACATCAGCCCATTAGATGTAGCCAGAGCAGTCCGTCCGTTACCGAATTGGAAGTCTCCAGGACCGGACGGGCTGCATAACTTCTGGCTAAAGTGGTATAGCAGCTCACACGCGCTTCTAGCATCTCAGTTCCAGTCATCCTTAGAGTCTGGGTCGCTGCCTGAGTTCCTAACAACTGGTGTTACCCACCTGCTCCATAAAACAGGTAGTCCCGCGGAACCTAAGAATTATAGACCGATAACGTGTTTGTCGACGGTCTATAAACTTCTTACATCCATCCTGAGAGCGAAAATTAATCTGCACATTAACAGTAATTCAATTATGTCTGCCTCTCAGAATGGATGTAGGAACAGGTCCCGCGGTACTAAGGAGCTACTCCTCATAGACATGGCCATAAGCCAGCAGGTTCGTCGATCCCACAAGGATTTGTCGACATGCTGGATAGATTATAAGAAGGCCTACGACTCTGTTCCACATACATGGCTCATGAGGGTGTTGGAGTTGTACAAAATAGATGCAACTCTGCGCACCTTCCTTGGGTCATGTATGGGGCAATGGAAGACAGTCCTTCGCTATCCAGGATGTCGACCAATCCAGGGGAGTGATGAACCTATATGGATTAAACGGGGAATATTTCAGGGCAACAGTTTGAGTCCTCTTTGGTTCTGCTTGGCCCTGAATCCTCTAAGCACATTGCTGGAGGACTCGGGGCTGGGCTATCGGTTGAGAAGAGGTGGTCAAGCCATATCTCACCTTCTTTACATGGATGACCTGAAACTCTTTGCCCCCAACAATTTGCGACTGATGGAGTTACTGAAGGTAACTGAAACTTTCAGTAGCGCGATCAGGATGGAATTTGGTGTGGACAAATGTGCAGTCATGCATGTAAAGCGAGGGGAGATTATGGAATCCGAAGGGATCCAACTCTCGGATTTCATACACCTTAGATCCCTCTCCTCGACCGAAACATACAAATATTTGGGTATGTCGGAAGCGTTAGGCATTAATGTTACTGACATGAAACAATCGCTGAAGGAGCGCTTCTTTGGCCGCCTGAAAAAGGTTTTGAACAGCCTTTTATCGGGCGGGAATAAGGTGCGCGCCTTCAACGGTTGGGTCATGCCGGTTTTGATGTACTCTTTCGGCATACTCAAATGGACTCAGACCGAACTCGACGCCCTGGATAGGAGGGTCCGTACGCTGCTGACCGCAAACCGGATGCATCACCCACGTTCATCGGTGATGAGACTGTACATCCCGCGGAAGTGTGGAGGTCGAGGCTTTTTAAACGCTAAGACTCTCCACAACCGCGAGGTGTGCAGTCTAAGAGAATATTTTCTAGAAACCGACGTGGGTATGCACCGAGATGTGGTCTCAGTGGACAAGGGACTCACCCCGTTGTCCATGGCAAAAGAGAACTGGCGCAAACCTGTAGTACTCACTGCTGATGACCGCAAGGAGATATGGAAAAGCAAGGAGCTTCACGGGCGCTTTTATGGGGCTCTTCATGGGCCTGATGTAGATTTCTTAGCGTCCGTGGCCTGGCTACGTTTCAGCGACCTCTTCGGGGAAACTGAAGGTTTTGTCTGTGCGATTATGGACGAAGTTATCTTGACGAATAACTACCGGAGACATATTATGAAGAATGGGACGGTTGACGTGTGTCGGGCATGCCATCGTCCGGGTGAGTCCATCAGACATATTATCTCTGGTTGTTCTCGTCTTGCTAACAGCGAGTATTTGCACAGGCATAACCAAGTGGCCAGGATTATTCACCAGCAACTTGCTTTGAAATACAAACTTGTGGATTCTGAGGTGCCGTATTACAAATATGTGCCCGACCCAGTTCTCGAAAATGACCATGTCACGTTGTACTGGGATCGGTCTATCATCACTGACAGGACTATTGTTGCAAATAAGCCTGATATAGTGGTGATAGACCGATTAGCGCGCCGCACAATGATAATCGATGTCACCATCCCACATGACGAGAACCTCGTGAAAGCTGAGAAAGAGAAACAAATGAAATATCTTGATTTAGCACACGAGGTTGTCGATATGTGGAATGTGGACTCGGCTGTCATTGTGCCGATAGTCGTTACCGCCAACGGCCTGATAGCCAAAAGCCTCGACGACCACCTGTCGAAGCTGTCGTTGCACGGTTGGATCAAGGGCCTGATACAGAAGGCAGTACTCCTCGATACGGCTCGCATTGTGAGGAGGTTCCTGTCTCTGGAGCCCTAACCACCGGTAGCTTGGACCCTGCTCCCGACACCGGCGCACTACTATTTTTTATAATTTTAAATGTTTTTTTTTTCTTTTTTATATGATTTGTAAGAAATATTTAAAATTATAATTTATATATGTATAGAAAATTAATAAACGACATAATAATAATAAATTTATTGCATAAAGAAGGAGATTGTAGCATACACAATGTTATACATATAAGTTTGTTCCTACCATGTCAATCACAATCTGGTGGGTGAAGTTCTGCTTTCCTAGCTAGGTTATGGAATAACCTGTATTAAGGAATAACAGTCCCTGTCCCTTACATAGAGTTACAATAGAGTAGTACAATTTTTATTACCTAAAATTGTTTTTTTTTTTTTTACTACAATAATGATTATAATATTGAAAAGGTGCGTGTGTGTATAAGTGATAAGTGATTGTATGTCTGTTAATGGTATGTGTGTGTGTGTGTGTGTTCGTGTGTGCGTGTGTGATAGAGTGAAAGAGAGAGTGTTTGTTTGATTTGGTTGAAGTCGTGTGAGGTAAAATGTAATCTGCCACTATCATTATCACTTACATACTGAGATAAATTTCTGTTTCATCATAGTATAATAATGGTTTGAAACAAGCTTTTTCATTACATAACGTTATATTAATTCAACAACCAAAAGCTTTTAAGTGTTATTCAATTATGACATTGATGTAAAATGTTTATATTTCAGCATAACTATAATGAAATTAGCATTATCAAGTAATTTATTGATAGGTATGCCTTAAAATTTTGAATAATTGTTGAAACTTATATCATGCTTTTCTAGGAATCCTTGAAATCCTAATTTGGTTGAAATCTGTTATTTGTTTCAATTTTAGGATTTATTAGATGGGTTCAAATTGTCAACGAATTCAAAGAATTCGTTAATAAATTTTCAAAGGTACTATTATGAACCGTTTTCACTACAGGACTTGAAATTGCGGAATAATTTGCTGATATCTACATTGTTTTTTTTTTTTTTAATAAACGTTGACCCACACTAGGAATTATTTCTGTATCGTGGGTGCGTTCACAAACATGTAAACTCACATACACAAGACACCCAGACCTGGAACAACTATCTGTAGGCCATACAAATATTTGTTCCGTGACCCCGAATCGAACCCGCGACACGCAGCGCAGCAGCCGAACGCTCAACCACTGCACCAACCATGCCGTGAATGTCGGTCTGTCCGTCTGTCCGTCCGAGGCATAGCGTAGAGACTGTTAGTATCAGAAAGCTGCAATTTTGCATGGGTATATATACCTATTAATCACGCCAGAAAAACGAAACAATAAAATTTTGAAAAAGTTTTCTTTATGGTAGTTCCTGTACATATGAAGTTGGGATGACTTTTTTTTTCGTATATTCTATAGTGGAAACTGTTCAACGGTACCCCGTTGGACAGATCTTTTGAAATCATTGTGGTTTTGTGAAGACTATTTTTCCATTCAGTGATGTGTTTGCGAAATATTTAGCTTTAAAGTTACATTTTTTGTTCGAGTTGGGCGTACCCCGCATAAAACAACGAAAAATCTTTAAAAAATCGTGATGGTAGTAAGTATATTATTATGTTACCGGAAATCTGTATAATTCAGGTAGGTATTCTATACAATACCTAGGCAATGTATAGAATACTTAGGGCGTCCACGCAATGCATGAAAGATTATTACTATTATTGTCGTGTGAATTAAAAAAAATACCTACTACGCGGGACGGCCCACGGCGGTGACGCGGTTTTTTTTTTTTTTTTTTGGGGGCTGGAAAATCATCTTATGACTTCTTCCGCTCTAGGGTGGAGCGGAAGGGCGTGTCAGACTCTTACTGACTAAAACCCACCCCTGTTCCTTCCTGCCCTACATGCCCAGGGGCGAGGTAACTCTTTCGAATTTATCCTCAACGGGCAGGCATTGGCCGTGGCAGGCCCCGTCCTTTGCTGACAACTCTGAGGCGCGCGTGGAACACTACGCGCCGTCGACTCTCGGGCCTGGTGCTGATCGGGCGGCGAGTTACCCACTAATCGCCGTCCGCAGGCCCTGGTCTACGGTGGCCGGAGATCGTCTCGCGGCCCCTGGCGTCTCCTGCGGCGGCTGCGGCTGAGGGCGCTAGGGCGACTCGGCTGTTGTTGAGTCTCTCTAACGTATGCCGCCTCCCTCTTCGCGAGCATTACTGCTTCGCAGAAGGAGGAGACGGCTTCCCATTCCCTCTCGCTCCGTACCATGGCCTGAACCAGGGCACGGCGCGAGAGGTCGCTGCCGCCTATCGCATTCACGAGGACACGGCGGTGCTCTGCAAAGCGGGGCAAACCTCCACCGTATGCTCCACCGTGTCCTCTGGGCGATCCTCGCAGTGGAAACACCCGGGGTTCACCTCCGCCTTGATCCGACAAAGGTACCTATCGAAACTCTCTATGACTGTCGCAACCCCGCGTGTCACATGGTAGGCCGCCGCTTCGTGCGACCTCGCCTGCGCTTAGACCAGCGTGTCGTCAGCGTAGCACACTACGCTGACGCCAATGTGGAGGTCGGCGCGCAGCGCCCAGTCGTATCCGATGTTCCACAAAGGCGGCCCCAGGACCGATCCCTGTGGAACACCGCACGACATCTTTCGCCAGTTCCATACTCCCTGATGACCGGGGTAGATGACGACTCTGTCTGTCAAATACGCCTCGACTACGCGACTGAGGTAGGGCGGCACCCGGTGATACCGGAGTGCCTCCCCTATGCAACTCCAGGGCAGGGTGTTAAAGGCATTGGCGATGTCCAGGGACACCGCCAAGACGACCCTACCCCGGGCCACTGCATCCCCCGTCGTGAGGGCTCTTACGCGCATGACTGCGTCCACCGTGGAGCGCCCCCTGCGGAAGCCGTACTGGCTCTCCGCCAGGTCCGGCCCCACCCGCACCATCTGCCCGACGAGGCGGTCTGCAATTACTCTTTCAAAGAGCTTGCCCACCTCGTCGAGCAGCACAATGGGCCGGTAAGCGGACGGAGAGTCCGCAGGGCGGCCCACCTTCTTGATCAGGACCAGCTTCCCCGTCTTCCACCGACGTGGAAACTGGCCCCTCTCCAAGCATGCGCTTAAAAGCCCTCTGAGTCACATTTTGAGACCTGTTTTAACAACTTAAAAATTCTTTATCCTCTTTGTAACAAACGTGAAGTTGGATTTTTTAATATTTATTTTCTGTGCTATGCTACGATTTTTTATTCAATGAGGGCGCCACTGGACCGTGAGAGGGGCCTAAAATAATAGCCTGTTATTTTTCTAAGCACAATCTTTTTCTCACAAATAGAGAACCTCGTCACTTCTATGAATTAAAATATTCATCAATTGCTTGATATTATATCGAATAATGACCGTCATAGACAACTGCCAAATAGTAAAAAAATACCTTAAAAATGACTCTTCTTTTTGTTAGCAGAAATGATCATTATATTTGTTTTAACTTAGCCAAAACTTATTTTTGTTGCTTAATCTAAGGGTTATCTTAGTTTTTAAACATTATTGCACAAAAGTTTTAAAACGTTAGTGTCCATAGTTGTTAAATAAATTAAGAAAATGTTAATATGAAAAATGCTACTTCTTTAAAATTCTCCATACAAAACGCTGATTTCATAGGTGCGGGACCTAATAAATCATGATTTATTAGGTCCCGCACCTATGAAATCAGCAGATATAGTAAATATGAGTAAAATCAGTACTGTACATGTACAGTACTGATTTTACCCATATTTACTGTATCTTATACAGGGTGTAACGGAAAGGTGTGGTCATATTTTAAGAACTGCATCTGCCCATTGATATGAACAACTTTCTTCAAGAAAAGCCGAGAAAATTCTAAAAAAAAAATTTTACTCCCCATACAAATATTGATCAGCTGTTGATAACTTTGTATGGAAAGTCCAATTTTTTTTTTGAGAATTTTCAATTTTTCTTAGAGAAAGTTATTCACTTCAATGGGCAGAACCGGCTCCTAAAATATGACCACACCTTTACGTTACACCCTGTATATTGATAATTTTATCCATGTATTAGATATTTAACCTTTTCATATTACCAACATACCTACCAAAGGAAAACTGCATCATTGTAAAATAATATACGTAGTAATGTTAGCAACAATCTTGCAGTGATTCCAAACTGAAAGTTGACTGCTGCAAGTCCTCGCGCACCTGTAAGAGTGGCGCGAGGAGGCGAAACGCCGGGGTGAAACTCCGCTGCCGCAACACCTCGCGGCTCGGCGGGCAGAGCTCCAGCAGGATCTCATGGCGACATGGAGAGAGCGACTGTCGCAACCCAGCGCTAGGCACGCCACCATTGCGGCGGTAGTGCCTCTCTTTGACGAGTGGCTGGAGAGGCGCCACGGCGTCCTCACCTTCCACCTGACGCAGGTCCTCACCGGACACGGAAGTTTCGGGAGGTTCCTGTGTAGGATAAGACGGAGGGACACGCCCGGGTGTCCCTACTGTGAGGATCGCCCATAGGACACGGTGGAGATGTGCCCCACTTGGGCGGAGTCCGGCCGTGTCCTCGTGGAGGCGATCGGCGGCGGCGACCTCTCGCGCCCTGCCCTGGTCCAGGGAATGGTACGGATCGAGAGAGAATGGGAAGCAGTCTCCTCCTTCTGCGAAGCAGTAATGCTCGCGAAGGAGGTGGCGGAATGGATGAGGGAGAGGCAACAACAACAGACTCGCCCTCACGCCCTCTGCAGCAGCCGACGCAGGAGACTTTTCGGATAGTAATACTAGGTAGGTGCTTCTCGTTTTAGCAAGATTCAATGACGCGGGTGTGAGCGAGACAGATTAATACATACGAAGAATCTCTCCGTGACCCGGGAACTTACAACATCCAGGAAAGGACAGTACTGATGAATTCCTAACCGTTGACTGCAAGGCTAAACGAGTGCCCCAAGGTAGATGCGGTCATGAATATGGTGATTCTGACCCCTCACTAACGGGGGTACGACTGCTAGGGACGCATGTTGCATTGATGCATAGCTATAGGAGGTTTGTACAGGTAGAGGTGCCTGCTTACGAAATACGATTGCAAAGCATAATGTGCTGGTATATCTTTTCTATATTTTTCATACACTAACCATTTTTTTATCATTTATAGGCACGCGTTTGACCGCTATGTCACCTGATGGTAAGCAATGATGAGGTCGGAGATGGAGCACGCTTGCCTAGAAGTAACCTAGAAGTATTCACTCTTGACTTAAAGACTCCCAGGTTGTAGCTATCAGGAAACACAGACTAAAAACAAGATAACAACGTCTCATTTCTCACTTTCGGCTGTTTAGATGACAAATGCTCATTTAGTACTATACCACCTATATTTATCCTCCTTTCGGGCAGAAAATTTTAAATTAAGAACTTGCTAATTATATTAGTAATTCTTTTTTTATAAAAAAACTGGAGAGGTGTCAAGGGACACCCGGATGGAACGAAGTAGCTTGCACCTACCCACCAAAAATACAAGAAGTTTTTATTAGATTTTTTTTCCAACACAATCTTTTTGGATGGACAGCCTCATTAGTGTCGTGACAACTTTTCGTAAGAATTTTTTTTATTAGATTGTTTTTCCAACACAATCTTTTTGGATGGACAGCCTCTTTGATGTCGTGACAACTTTTCGTAAGAATTTTTTCCGTCTAGCCCCCTTTCACAACGCGCGATAAGGAACTTCGTTCCAAAAGGCCCAATTGTGTTGTGTAGGTGTGTTTTATTGTTTTTAACCGACTTTCGAAAAAGGAGAGTTCCTTATCGCGCGTTGTGAAAGGGGGCTAGACGGAAAAAATTCTTACGAAAAGTTGTCACGACACTAATGAGGCTGTCCATCCAAAAAGATTGTGTTGGAAAAACAATCTAATAAAAACTTCTTGTATTTTTGGTGGGTAGGTACAAAGTTTGCAAGCAGATCAAGCATTATCTAACCAATTTCGTGAGTTAAATCTAGCGGAGCTTGGAACAATCTAACTCCAGATTAAGAGTTGAGTTGAGCTGAGCTGAGCTGAGCTGAGCTGAGCTGCGATGAGATGAGATGAAATGAGATGATGAAGTTCTTACGTGCGTGTGTGCGTAGTTAATAATAAAAAAAATATTATAAATTAAAAAAAATAAAATTGTATTACCTACAATTCCTTCACTAATTAATCGAAAGGAACTTCGTTCCATCCGGGTGTCCCTTGACACCTCTCAACTTTTTTTTTTTTTTATGTATGTCTGCCGATTTCTCCGTCAGTTGTGGACCGAATTTCAAAATTCTTTTTTTATCCGAAAGAATATACTCCCGAGCTGGTCCCATATAAATTTTATCGATATTGCTTAAGCGCTTTTTGAGAAACTGAACAAAAACGAAAAATACGTTTACCTCGATGACGTTTTGGTGTACTCCAAATGTTTAAATTCCACGTTCCATGTTATTGGGGTTTTTAGTTGTGGGGTATAACAACTAAAAAGTGAAAAATAAAAAACTTTTTACAAAAAAAAACAACCGACTTTCAAAAAAAAATACACTAAAAATTAAAAAATAACTTTAATTTCGGAAGTCGGTGTCAAATAACGATGAAGTAAATTACAAACACCGACTTCCGAAATTAAAGTTATTTTTTAATTTTTAGTGTATTTTTTTTTTGAAAGTCGGTTGTTTTTTTTTTGTAAAAAGTTTTTTTAACATATTTTGTTTAATACGCCCAAGGTAAAAACATGTCATGCAGGACAGATAAACACCGAGAACAAGACATGCATGTATGTTAGTTTCAAAAATCACGAAACTTAAAATCTTAGCCTTCTACCTAATTGTATTTGAGCGGGGTTGTTCAAATTCCTTATTGAATAATCTTCTAAATTCGAAAGCCTATCAGTGCGGAGTACCTGCTCCGCTGTTAGTACAAGCTTTTAAGTGCCTTCAATAATTCCCACAATTGTGCCGCCATTACTTGATAGCTCAATATTTAATCAGAAACCTCTCCGCTCCGAGTACTTACCTATAGTAATTGCATTTATTTGCCGGGTCTGTTCGTTTTACACTTTTTAGTTAATGATTTATTTTGAAGGTAAGTGATTGTTTTAAAATAATTTATTAAATTTCGTAAAGGTACGCAATGAAAGAGTACATAAAGGGCAAAAAGGCTTGGAATTGAGCTGTTTCAATGATATAGGTAGGTACATGAGCCAATGTTTTCGTTTAAACTTTCTACGTTTTTATACACAGATGACATTTTGTTATTATTTTAATTTTTATATTCTTTTTTGACATGAATGTTTACTTAGTAAAGTATTTTTGATTTTTTTAAATTATTTATGTAAAGAGGACTTTGTGGGTTATTTTTTCCTTTTTCGAGTAGTTGTTTAACGATGTCTGACAGTTTGAGTACTTTTGCGGCTTACCCAAATGTCCTTACTTTGTTATTGCTCGTTGGTTCCTTAAGCTTCTTAAAGGTCTGAGTTGAGCTACACGATAACTGACAAATGCTGGCACTGTCTGGACAGGTCCACTCAAGTCTGCGTAGTCATTTCCTCAAAAGCTCATCTCAGACGTTAACGTAGATACATGGTTCTCATATGATTTGACCAGTACCACAGATAATATAATACTAGCGTAACCAGTACAGATTGTACAACCAGTACAGATTGTACGGACATTAAAAGAGACTTTGACCTCTGAGTTTGTTTCGGTGTCTCTTCTAAGGGTAGTCAGCTAGGCAACACCGGCGTCATCTAGCTTAAACTGACAAAAAAATATTGTCGTGTAAAAGTGTTACCTAAAATCTATTTATAAAATAAAATCATTTATTTATCGTAAAATAATGCTGTCAGTTATCATTTATGTTTTATTTTAAATAATGATCTATTTAATCACAGTATAATAAAAATAGTAAATGATATCTAAAATACCTAATCCTTTTTCCACCTTTTTTCTTTGACTAAAATAATATTCAGCAAGAATCTTACCTAACAGCGAAATAAATTCAAAGCATAAAAGAAGCCTGTGTCTAAAAGAAGGAGCAATGTCAGAGAAATAATGTCCTAATTTATTTTGCCAAGCAGTTGCAGGGGAACTGAATATAAAACAGGTACCTCCCAACGATACGCATTTAAGACCCCGGCTTCAACATTTAAAATATTTAACCATCATACATAATATAAAACCGAGATGTCGTGTCCTATAAAAAATGTATTCGCTCCAAAAATTGGAAACTTTGTAAAATATTGCTTGGTTAACTTTAGGGTTCTGATATGAATAACATTGGCTCGGGAATATATAAACCGCTTACTATGAAGACATCAAGGGGCCGAAGGTTTGATCTAAGACGGCCTAGATCCCCGGAATCCTACTTGGAAGGCACATTGGGGTTATTAAGTGTGGCAGTAAGATCAATAATGTATAATGTTCGATGGCGGAGCGTGGTGTTGACCTTTTGAAAGTTCCGGTGAGGTCGCCCCGGTGGTTTGCAAGATGAGGGTATTAGGCATCCGCCCTTCTGTTTAATTAATGGAGGCTTGACCCCCGTCTAACTTTCTCTGCCTGTATTTAAGAGACCGTTATGTACGTAGGGATGAAATAGTTTCATTGTGTTTTTATGTCAGTTAGTCGTAACTTAGTGCTTGGGTTACATTCTCTTTAGAGCTCAACCGAGGAGCAGCTTTTTACAGCGTTAAAAGAGCACGATCAAATATTGCCATTGAACAAAAACGTAGGAACCTTTGTTTTACAAAAACTTAGCTCGAGCCAACACACGGGAGCGTACTTAAGGCCTTACTAACGGTCCAGTGGCGCCCCCATTGAACAAAAAATCGTAGCATAGCACAGAAAATAAATATTAAAAAATCCAACTTCACGTTTGTTACAAAGATGATAAAGCATTTTTACGTTGTTAAAACAGGTCTCAGAATGTTTCGTATCCAAAGTAGTAGGCAAAAGTACCAAAAACGGCCGTTTCTGACACTTAGTAGGGCCTTAAGTCTTGATTAGAAGTAAATTCAAAGTAGAAATCCCCTAATCCCTGTGCTTTAATTCATTACAAAGTTCAGTATATTATGTTTACGAGACTTAAAATACCAAGCAACTCGATTATGAATATTTATGTAAGAGCATATGAGCTGATGAGCTACACTCAGTAACTGTAAACAAAGTTTATGCATACGAAACGTCGTAAAGTCGTACGTCAAGGCAGCCCCGCGACAATTTTCCACGCTACATAAATTCGTCGAGTCTCTGAAAGTAGACAAGTTAATATGAGATTTCATATCGTACGGCGGAAACAACGGTGCGTCGAGCTCTGCGCTAATGAATAAATAACACGCTTGTATGTCTACCTCCCACGAGCTCGCATAAATAGCCTTTTTTCTTTGAAATGTAAATAAAGTACACTGTATGTAAAACGTACCCTTGCTATGAGGCAATTAAAAATTACATCTTTTGCAGAAAAAGACACACACACAACGGCACTCCCACTTTAATTGGCATCAAGTACCGCGCTCTATACAGTTCGCTACGCAGTAATGTCATTATTGGTTGACGGCATGAAAGTGGGAAATCGGAAGTGGTGACAGAGTAAATGGATAATTAAATTTGCGAGCGGTTAAGCGCGGTGTATCACGTATCGAGCTGTTTCAATAGGTGTGACACTCGATGGCCCCCGTCAATTTGCCCAGGGCGGCGAGCACGCGGGCGACGCGACCTACCACCGACCGACCGACGCCGAGGACCATTCACGTCACGTTCACGGCTCCCAGCAATTTTTTAATTTTACGAATAACGACTGCATTATTTCTATGACAATGACGATGGATAATGATTGTTTAGAAACCATCTTTGTCATCAGAATTTATATTTTCTTCTAGCCTTCGAACTATCTGTCTGGCCCTACCTTGTCGGTTGTTTAGTAATCATAATGTTTTTTTGAAACTGAACAAACATTTTTTTTTTTTTTTGAATTTTTATCTGCTAACTATGGTATGTTTAGAACCTTAAGGTATGTAGGTAGGTGCATTCCCTGGAACTCAAAGGCGTAGAAAAACAGAAACTTCTAGTTTTCTCGATTTTTTAAAAGGAAAACCTTGTCTCACCTAATTCTGGATACACAGCAAATTTAGTGTAAAACAAAGGATAAAAGTAACGCTTTATCGACCTTAAGCTAAACGCTGTGTGTGGATCTACAGGTCTTCTTCAGAATAAAATCAAATCACTTAAGCACCATTTACTCGATTGGCAACGTTAATTTGAAAGCCAAAGCCTTTTAATTTACCGCGGCTAGTGCCGTGCGCCAAGAATTACTTCTATCTGATGGTAAGCTGGTACATAGTGTCTTAATTGTATTTAAAAAATAAAAAGAACTTTGCCTTTTAACAATCCATTATCGCGTTCAAAGTAAGATGAAACGGACGTTTTATGACTCGCCTTTTAATGGTCTTTCAATGTTTTAAAGCTTCGAGATAGATCCTTAGCTACAAGAATTACTTTGTTACGTGTTTCAACCTGATTAATAATGGCAAAGTTTTCTCGTTACTCCTTTACTGATTTTCTGAACTCATTTTTACTTGTCCGGCGAAAAGCCATCAGTAAGTCCGACCTTCTTCAGTAGATAAAAGTTTGTCTGATAAAATTTATTTTGAGTTGGAAATGGAAAACGAAGCGTTGATGCTAACATTAACTTTCATAAAATAAATTGAAGAAATTCCTCGATTGATTCAGCTGGATCGTTGTATTAATATTGCAAAAAACTCGCCGAGAATAAATGATTGTACAAATTGTTTGAAAGCCACAATTAGACACAACGGTAACCACAAGTAAACGTTATCTAAACTGTTCATTTTATTTTTTGGAAGCAAGAAACACTCGTTCGGTTAGCGGCGGTGGGCTGCCGGGTATGCTACACCCGCAAGTCACGTAGTTTCTCTGCAAGTAACGGAACTTACAATTGTACTTGCGGAGGCCCCGGAGCAGCTGCCTCCCCGGATGTTTGTGCAATGGTTCCCCGAGGAACTCCCCAGGAAATTTAAATACTTTAACTAGAATAACTGGAAGAATTCTTAACACAAATGGAACAAAAGACTTTTAATTTATTGCTTCGAGGAAATGTTTAATTTTTAGCATGTAGTTCTGTTTGGACTTAAAATCTACTCGTGGGTAGGTTAGCCTACAAGATTAAATGTTAAAATTATAATAAATGTTGGAACTACGTATTAATAAAACAAATTAAGGCGCTATTAACTGCCAATGACCTTGAGTGGTTAGCTTGCGTGTTCTGTGCTTAGCTCAAGTGACGCGTCCTACGTCCACCCAGTAATAGGACTCGCCCATCATGGAGCCCGCTCCGAAATTAGACGCATTATTAATTTATTACTCATAAAACCACAGGTATTAAAATAAAACACTGAGACTAAATTATAAATAATTAAATGATCTATAAAATGGTGAAGGTTTCGTAAAAATACGCTTTATAGTTTTTGCGTGATTCTCAATTTTTTATCCGCGTTAGACATACTATGTTACAAAAATTGAAAATCAAATTTTCTGAGATCAAATTACGACGAAAATTGTCTAGAGTCACATATATTTTTTTCAAAGAAATAAGACTAGTCGTTTATACGTGATGTTCAATTAAAAACCATTAAAACCAGTCGTATAACTGCGCCTTAGCCTTAGAGCAAACCCGCAAAATGAGGAAAAATAAATATTTTCCTATAATCCTAAAAGCTAATTTCGTAGCATGTCTTTGAACTTTGTTACTTTAAGTTTCACAGCACACAGAGAACATAGAATAAGTATAAAGATAATTACTTGCTGGAGAGAGTTTCACGTGGGTAAGGTACCTTAATTTTGCTGCAACTGTTATTAAAGCACATAAAGCTTTGTATTTTTTAAGAAATGAGAATGTTTCGTTATCTGCATTCGCTGCTTCGTAAGAAATCTCAAACTCAGGTAGAACTGCTTAAAACAGCGAAAAGCGTAATCATATTTAGCGCTCGCTCGTTCCGTTATAGACCTCCTCCATGACTTAACATCAGGCAAGATTACGGTCGAGCTCATCATCATCAGCTATTTAATGTCCCCACTGCTGGGACACAGGCCTCCTCTCTGTCAGAGGGTATGGGCGGTAATCCACCACACGGGCCCAATACGGATTGGTCGATTTAACATGTCTTAAAAGTTTTGGTTGTATCTAGGACATGCCGGTTTCCTCACAATGTTTTCCTTTACCGTTTTGAGAGCATTGGTGATGAAATAATTTACACAAAGTAAAGCGCCTGTCTGGGTTTGAACTCACGACCTACAACTTGTGAGTCGCGGCCAATACCACTGGGCCACCACTGCTCATAATGTGTTAAAAAAATAAACAGTACCTACTTCCACCTACCATAGGTACCAATGCCCGAGACGCAGTGTTAACTATTAGTTATCAGTAGGTATTCAATAGAAACCCAACATTAACGTAAACAACTAAACAATAAAAACGAGTAAAAGCCTTAGAAATAAAAAAAGAACATTAGAGATCCATTATCTCAATCTAAACATTGTGTTCAACATTAATTTCGGATGAAGTACTCGTAAGTTGTGTCAACAACGATTGTGATCCAGACCGCGCTAGACTAAACTACGATGAACAACGCAATTAAAAATAAGCTTTTCTAGAATAGTTGGCGAAGTTATTAGACAGAAGAGTAAAAAAAAGTATCCACACAGTAAAATAAATAAATAAATCACCTTATTGTTATTTATTTTTTACAGGCTGTAACGGAAATGGGTGATTATATATAAGTTACTGTTTCTGTCCATGGAAATGTTCGTTACACCCTGTATAGTTATTAGATACGCTACCAATATTTCATGATGGGAGAGTGACCGATATACCTAATACACAAATGGATACGTTACAATCTATCCACACTTGTTACACACACATAGCTAAAATCATCGTTTGGTTACAAAAAAAAAAGCCTGTTTTATACTATCCTAGCTGAGCCGGCGAACTTCGTAGCGCCTCAGATTCAATAAAAAAAAAACCGTTCCATACAAATTGTATGAGAAAATGTTTTTTTTTTCATTTTTTTTTCGTGAATTTTGATTTTTAATAGTTATTCTGATAGATGCGGAGTGGAGACAAATCCAACAAAACAAAGATCATTAAAATCGGTCCAGCCGTTCTTGAGTTTTAAATGGTGTAACTAACCCGACTTTATTTTATATATATATATAGATTAGGGTCGGCTTCAAGTATAACGGTGCAGCTCAAGATATTTTATATATGAAGCTACTTCTATCTGATCACCGCAATCCAGTTACCGAATAATACGATACCTTTGATAAGACTCGCTGACATATTTTCGGACGTCAGTGTCCCCATAACGATTTTCAAAGATCTACAATTGACTGCTAGGACCAGAGACACGGAGGGCTCTCGGTATGTAATGTATTCACACATAGCCACGGACTTAGCTCGGCAAGCAACCTTGGATTATGCCTAGGGGTAGCGGATAAATTCGTAACAGAGTTACCGCTCCCCTCGGCACTCAGGCAGGGAAGGAACAGGGGTGGGTTTTAGTCAGTCAGAGTATGACACGCCCTCCTGCTCCACCCAGAGCGAGAGATGTCATTGGATGATTTCCCACCCTGCCAAAAAAAAAGTAAAATTGGATGGGCCCCCAAACAAACTCAAGTACAACGTAATACACAAAAACAAAATTGTAGGAGACTGGTACAGTCAGAGGCCCGAGCCACTAAAATCAGATTGTGGATTATAACAAAGTCATTGAATAATTAAAAACTGTTAATTTTAAAATTAAGAAAAAGATACCTATGAGACTCTCGCAATAATCCCTTTTATTTTATATGTTATACCTATTGTATAGTTTGAAAAACTTTATTTGATAATTTTCCGATTTGCACCCCAAAAGTGACTCCGTTATTAAAATAGTTATTTATGATACTAGTGCGGTAAGTTGTTTTTTACAAACGAGTAGACGAATGACGAATGTAAGCCCGAGACGAAGTCGAGGGCTTACCATAGTCACGAGTTGAAAAAAACTTTTTCAACACATTTGCTCAAAAAATGCATTTACGAAGCCTGTATACATTGTTTGAAAGTTAAAAATTACGCACCCAATAATCGAACGTGCGGTAAATAAGGTACTCACACCTAAGTACCTATTTTACCGCACGCTCCGTTGTATAGCGTGCGGTAAAACCGTGCGTATCCTTTACGTTTTTTTTTATTTTCGTTTAAAACATAAAATAAGAATTTCTATTTTGTTTTGTTTTTATTTTTGTGTTGTTGTTGCTTGTAGTGGTTGTTGTTGTTGTTGTTAGTTGTGGTTTTTGTTGTTGGTTGTTGTTTGTTGATGTTGTTTGTTGTTGTTGTTGGTTGTTGCTGTTTGCTGATGTTGTTTGTTGTTGTTTTTTGTTGTTGTTGTTGTTGTTTGTTGTTATTGTTGTTTGTTGATGTTGTTTGTTGTTGGTTGTTGTTGTTGTTTGTTGTTGTTGTTGGTTGTTGTAGTTGTTTGTTGATGTTGTTTGTTTTTGGTTATTGTTGTTTGTTGTTGTTTGTTGGTGTTGGTTGTTGTTGTTGTTGTTTTTTAATGTTGTTGTTGGTTGTGGTGGTTGTTGTTGTTAGTTGTGGTAGTAGTTCAACAACCAGCAACAACAACTACCAGAACTGACAACAACAACCAACAACAATAACCACAACTAACAACCAAAACAACCACCAACAACATTAACAACAAACAACATCAACAAACAACAACCAACAAACAACAACAGCCAACAACAACAAGAAACAACATCAACAAACAACAACAACCAACAACAACAAAAACAACCAACAACAACCACAACCAACAGCAAAAACCACAACTAACAACAACAACCACCACAACTAACAACAACACCAAAAACTACAACACAAAAAAAAACACGAAACAAAATAGAAATTCTCATATTGTTTTTTATGGAAATTAAAAAAACCGTAAAGGATACGCACGGTTTTACTGCATGCTATACAACGGAGCGTGTGGTAAAATAGGTACTTAGGTATGAGTACCTATTTTACCGCACGTTCCATTATAGGGTGCATAATTTTTAACTTTCGAACAATGTATACAGGCTTCGTAAATGCATTTTTTGAGCAAATGTGTTGAAAAATAATTTTTTACGATACACGTCCATGTTTAGGTCACAGATATTCAAGTGTATAATAAAGTTCGACTCAATCGGTTCAGTAGATTCAGAGTAAATTGGCTGTGACAGACGGACAGACAGTCACGAGTCATTCTTTGGGGCTCCGTATTTTCATTCGGAACCCAACAATCGGAACCCAAAAAAATAATAGGAAATTAAACATAAAAACGCGTTATAGCAATACAAGATGTAGACTAGTGCATTGTACAAGTACATTGTACATTTGAACAAGTTACATAGGTATAACTCAGACACGTATTCGAATAATTCATTTTAATGGCCACCTCGAGGATAGTGGAAGAGATATACGTCGTCATAGTATTAAATATTTTATCTTTTATGTATTCAGATACTTTTGTTTTGCTATTAGTACAAGATGGTGAAATAGTTTTGGAAATGGATGGAGCAAATAGATATTCTCATATGGTCCATAATAACACATTAGCTGGGAATGAACTGGCTATTTATTTATAAAGATTATATTTAACTAATATACTTTACCCTTGTGCGTAATGTTACATTACGCACTCAGAGCCAGCTTTTTGATCCGTACTTATCTCAACCAATATTTGTTGTTATTTTCAACACATTTGCTCAAAAAATGCATTAACGAAGCCTGTATACATAGTTTGAAAGTTAAAAATTACGCACCATACAATGGAACGTGCGGTAAAATAGGTACTCTCACCTAAGTACCTACTTTACCGCACGCTCCGTTGTAAAGCGCCGTGCATATCCCTTACGGTTTTTTTTTAATTTCCATAAAAAAATATATAAGAATTCCACCAAGGAGTTTCACATTACGAGGATAAAATAAGCTGAATGATCGAACCTCCTTGGAAGTGCTTTTATTGTTGTACGTTTGTCTCACTTTATTACTAAAGAGAAAATGAAACGAAAGATATAGTTCTAATTTTCACCACGCGCACGTGTGCCAAATCAAATTCAATTTTTTTCAAATTCAAATTCAAATAATTTATTTCAAATAAACCATTTACAGGCACTTTTGAATTGTCAATATTCAGTCGGTTGTCAACAGTCGGTCAGTCAGAAAGATGAAGCTAATTGCACATTCCAAGGCGTAGATCTCTATGGAGAAAAACGTGCAAGAAACTCCATGGACACTCTTTTAAACCATGTTACGAGTATGTATTACGAAATCCTGGTTACATATGTCTTGTTGCTTGTACTGTATAAGAACAATGCAAAATAAAAAAATCATAAAAAAAGAAAGATTAATTACTAAATATGTTATTGATAAAAAAACAAGTCTATAAAAATAAAAGGAAAAGCATCTCTTCCAAATATAAAAAGAACTAACTAGTGGACCCAATTGGCTGTGACTGTGGAGCAGGACCCCCATTAAGGTAGAAGCTCCAGGGTAGCCCGCGAAATTCGAATTTTCTTACGTTTTTTGTAATTTGCAGGTCAGTGTCAGGTTGTATCTAACTCAAAATTTGATTCGCGAGCGTAGCAAGTATGTATTTATAGAATTATAATCTTTAAAATCATTAATACATGTTTTAATTTTTTTTCTCATTTAGTTGGAGAATGTGTAGTGGTACTTTGTTATAAAATTTTACACAGTACCCCTTAAAAGAATTGTGTACTTTAGTCAACCTGAACCTAGTTTGATCTAAATTGTTCCTATTTCTAGTATTATGATTATGTCTGTCACTTATCTTAGTAAATAGATGAAGATTTTTCCGAACATACATATTGTTTTCGTATATTTATTGACAAGGTACCGTCATTATGTTTATACCCTTAAACAGCTCCCTGAGAGAATCGTGCCAGCCAAGATTATATATGGCTCTGATAGCTCTTTTCTGCAGAATAAAAATAGACTACGACTTGAAGCTAGAAATAAATAAACCGACCAGACTTCGTAGTAAAACTTGTTTAGATAATTTTGCGCACAATTCAAAACAAAGCTGCCAAAGTGAAATAATAGACTTCGGATTATCCGATCATACGGCTCAAATATATTCAATGAAAGTTAGTAAGTTTAATCGAATTAAAACATGGAAAACATCAAGACGAGATATATCTGAAGAAAATTTAATTATCTTTAGAAATCATCTCCAAAACTTATCATTTTCAGATATATTTAGCACAGAGTATCCGAATGAAGCTTATGATTTTTTAGAAATATATCAACTCCTGTATGAACTTTGCTTTCCCTTTAAAACAGTCATATTAAGATCAAAAAAAAAAAAGATTGAATGGGTATCTAGAGGTATTAGAATCTGTAGCAAAAAACAACGCCAATTACTCTGGAAACAAAGACTTAATCCTACTAGTGAAAACAAAACGACATTTAAAGAGTACTCAAAAAAAAAGTTGTCAAACTAACCCAGAAAGCACAGAACAAGTTTCTAATTAAAAATTCCAAAAATAATTCGAAAACATCCTGGCAAATAATAAATTGTACAAAATCTATAAGAGAACCCATAACAAGAATAAAAAAAACATGATTTAATATTAACTGACCCTAATGTAATAGCTCAATCTTTCAACGTTTTCTTTATTGATCAGATCTCAGATCCACCCCTGAACACAACTAAAAATACTGTAAGAATACCGTATCCCTCTATAACCCTCATTCTGTTTTACCCTGTTGTCAAGATATTATAAAGGTGATCAAATCTTTAAAGAACAAGAAGAGTTATGAATATGACGGTATTTCAGCAAACGTTACAAAATTTGTCTGCTCTACTATAGCCAACCCTTTAGGCCACATTCTTAACGCAAGCATATCCGCTGGAACATTCCCCGATAGTCTTAAAACGACAATAGTTAAACCACTCCTTAAGAAGAACAATAAAGAAGACATGGCTAACTTTAGACCAATAGCTTTAGTCCCTGTATTTTCTAAAATCATTGAGAAAGTAATCTATGAGTCATTTTATTCATTTCTGTCAAAATATAATATATTATGTAAGGAACAAAAAGGTTTTCGTAAAAATAAAAATATAAATATGGCCATATACGATCTACTACATAAAATAATGGTTAATGTAGATAATAAAATACCAATTTGTGTCATTTTTAACGATATGTCCAAAGCTTTTGATTACGTGAACCATGGCACGCTTTTGGTCAAACTAGATGCTTACGGTGCTCTACGTTTAATAAAATCGTATCTAAGTGGACTTCTTCAATATACAGAAATCTCTAAAATATGTGTCAAATCAAATCGTGAGGTTAAATATTTATCTGGTCCTAGGGATATTAAATATGGCGTTCCTCAGGGCAGCGTTCTAGGGCCCTTATTATTCTTGCTGTATATAAATGAACTACCCCGATACATCCCATACCCTTGTGTATTATTTGCCGATGACAGTACGATTCTAATGGACTGCCTCGACAAAGAGCTTTATGAAGATCAAATAAATAATTCTCTAAAACTAATAATAAACTGGCTCAACGATAATAATCTTATCATAAACCCTAATAAAACAAATAAAATGCATTTGTATCAAAAAATTCTTCCTTTTAACATAAAAATTAATTATCAAGGACAAACCATTGATAGATTTGGCGTCGCCAAATTCTTGGGTATATTGATTGACAATCAATTAATTTGGAAACCGCAGGCTGAAAGAGTTTGCAAAAGATTAAGTACGTCTGCGTATGCTCTCTACAATCTGTCCAAGAAGGTAAACGCCGATACATTAATGGTTGCATATCACGGTCTGGTGGTCTCTGTTCTAAGGTTTGGTGTAGTATTCTGGGGTAATTGTTCCGAAAGGGAGTCTATATTTAAAGGCCAAAAACGGTGCATAGGATCCATTTTCAATCTCAAGGACTCACAGATAGTTGTATTCCTTTTTTCAAGAAACATAAAATACTAACTTTCCCTCGAAGTAGTAACTATATTCGACAAAACTTACAAGCATCTATTTCCTACATTAAATGATACGAGGATGCGAACTACTGCCATGAGATCAAAATATCAGAGTCTACTGTGTAATGGTGGTTATAACACTGCCTTGCTTAAAAAAAACATTCTTTCGTGCGGCATATTTAACAAATTGCCAAATTGTATTAAGGATCAGCCCTTAATAAAATTCAAGAAACTCCTGTCGTCGTTGCTGACAGAGAAATGTTATTACTCTGTTACCGATTTTATAAGTGATGAATTGTAATATTTGCTTCACTTTATCTCATTTATTATGTAAATAATTTTAGACTTAGCTGATCCATGATCTCATTTTGAATTTAAGTACCTATCTAGTTTTTAAATTATCTGTAAGTTAACCACTTTATTTTTTTATGCCAACAGGCAGAATGTACTGGGGATATATCTAAAATTAACACTATTATTGTAATACCTGCATTCTATACAAATAAAGAAATTATTATTATAATTATTGTCAAACAATACTAGTTATGGTTGATTTTTGAATAGACAGGGGAGATCATTTATATTTACTAAAAAGAGGAAAGGACCCAATATTGAGCCTTGTGGTACCCCTATTTTGACTTTTAAACCCCGTAAATCGACCACATTTATTTGAACTTGCCGCTGTCTGTCATTTAAATAAGACTTCACTAAACTGAGTGCAAATTTACCTAGTCCGTAATGTTCTAGTTTTAAGAGTAATGTTTCATGATTAACGCAATCAAATCCCTTTGAGAGGTCGCAAAATATTCCTATCGCATCTTGGACCTCTTCCCACGCTGTAAATATGTATTTTAATAAAGTGACACTAGCGTCACTTGTACAACGTCCTTTTGTGAAACCAAACAGTTGCAAATTCGCGCCATTTTCATATTAGAAACGTCAAAGATTGTTGTTACTTTCCGACTGATATCTAAAAACAAAGGTTTGTTCATTACCTATTGTACTGTTTTCTCGCAAATGTGTTGAAAAACGTTGTAGGACACACGTGCGGAAATGGTATTTACAAACTCGTGACTATGGTAAGCCCTCGACTTCGTCTCGGGCTTACGGTCTACTCATTTGTATAAAAACTTTTTTACAAAAAATAGAACCGACTTCTAAAAAAAAAGCTTTCGCAGTGTTTTTGGAAGTCGGTTCTATTTTTTGTAAAAAGTTTTTATTATCACTTTTCAGTCGTAGTTCCCTATTGAATTGTGTTAACACTATATTTGATCATTTCGGAATAAAGCCCTTTCGAACAAAAAAAGAATTTTGAAAATCCGTCTATTTATGACGGAGTTACCCGATATACATGAAAAAGAAAAATACAAACAACCGAATTGATAGCCTCCTCTTTTTTGAAGTCGGTTAATAAACCAACTTACCGCACAAGTATCCTACTAGTTATATATGTCGTATCCGCTAGTCAAATTGGCAACAAAACAAAGCACGCCACCTGGTGGCAACTATAAACACTACAGTTGGCGGGCTTTGACGGAGTCCGCGCGTTTCCGTTAGACTTCGAGGTTGAGGAAGACTTGCCTAGTCGGGAGTCTTAGCCTGTGAAGACGCATCGGAACTGTCCTACGTTTTGTTGCTACTAGTATTTTAAAGTACCAAGTTTATAAGTTTCAAATTAATTAAAGTGAACAATTGCTTTGCCGTTGTTATTTATTGCACGATATACCTACACAGACCCACCTAATGCCTGATTGTAGCTCGATACATCCTGGTGATCCGACATCAGAAGTGGGATTCTGTCGTGCAAATAAATCGACAAGCGGTGTGAACAACAGTGACGTACAATGGTGGTTAATTTTTAAATTCAAAACCAAAACATGCAACCATTGATTGCGGTGCTGCAATCACCGAAACCAGCTTACTGTGAAGAACTACATTCGATCCTGACAAACAAGAAACCGACACCAGGACCGAGCCAAGCGGTACAGCAGCCAGCTGCGAAAATCTGGATCTGCTATAAATATGACGGCCTGGACACATCAGGCTCCGGTGCACGGACGGCAGCCTTGTGGAGGGCTGCGCAGGTGGTGGCCTTGTGAAGGGCTGCGCAGGCGGCGGCCTGGTGGAAGGCTGCGCAGGCGGCAGCCTTGTGGAGGGCTGCGCAGGTGGCAGCCTGGTGGAGGGCTGCGCAGGCGGCAGCCTGGTGGAGGGCTGCGCAGGCGGCTGGCGGTGCGCGCACCGATTGGCGGGTAGTCGCATGCATCGCGAAACCTCCCACGAGTTGTCTACATGACGGGTGAGCTGTATTGTTTTTCTTATGTTCTGAATTTTAATTAACTAAATTATAGGTTCTGAATTCTCGTTGGTTAAAAAAAGTATTGGCGCGCGATTATTGATTGATTTAGTGGCAAGCGATTTTATAACGTTTTTGTTATGACTGGTATTGACCAAACACGCGTATTCAGCACAGAACGAGTTTAATATCGAGTAACGATCACCTTCTTGAGATATTATTGAACTTTTTACTGGATAGTTAGATATTGTTTACACAGTGACATAGTGATTGCGCGTGAAGTACTAAATTTAGAATTTTCTAATAACATGATTTCTAGTGACCTTTCATTAAATAAAGTTTAAACGTTAACAAATTCATTGTGCGTACGGCTAGGGAGTGGAATTCCCTGCCACAGTTTGTTTACTGATAGCTACAACCTGGGAGTCTTAAGTCGAGAGTGAATAGGTTACTTCTAGGTAAGCGTGCTCCATCTTCGACCACATCATCGCTTACCATCAGGTGAGATAGTGGTCAAACGCGAGCCAAATAATATTAATAAAAAAATAATAAAAAATTTGAGGGGAGTCAATTTATTTGATAATGGTGCCGATTCTCTTGTTCAATAACTAAACTAAAATTGGAGATCTTTTACTAAAAGGCTGTGCGAGAAAAGGACTGCTATAGCTATGAACTAAGTTAAAGATGTCAAACTAGTTTACGCCTTGCGCTTTGCCGTGGTTTTTAGTCGACATGTGTTTACGTGTACCCTTATTTATATGGAAATATTACTTCAACCAAATTTGACAGCTCTAAATTACGTCCATTTCTTTCTAGTTTTATGAGAGAGACAATGATAGCAATATCCTAAACTAAGTTAAGTTTGTGCACAACAAAATCGGCACCAATGTTATTAAACGAACGGTACATTTAAGTTCGATTGATACTAATTTTTCGAATGACTTTAAGAGTAAATTAGTGTTCAAGGGTAAGTTAGTAAATAGTGAGTACACTTGAATAATCTTGCGAATGTTTTATTAAGGGAATACTGACTACTCGAGTGAATACAGACAAATTAAAAATTCGATTAGTCTAACCGTATAGTGCAGCGGCGATCGTATATGAGGTTCGTAGAAGAACGTGGAGTAATTTGAGAACGTAACTCTTTTACACAAATCTTGCCAGGCCTAATTGTTTCCCTTTTCACAATCAAAGACGCGCATAGATTCGAGGTCGGTATGTTTTTTAGTTCCAAGTGTAAATCGTGTTAGAAAGATATTCGAGCCCAAGTACGAGTACCAACTGACGTTGTGTGAATCAAATGATGAATTGGCATCAGTTTAGTATCTGTGAACAGGTTCTGAGTTCAGTGAGTTGGTGACTATACCAGGGTATTGTAGCGATAGCCCTGGGTGGTATAGACGGGAGAGTCTGTACCAGGGTGTCGTTGTGGTAGCCCTGGGTGGTGTAGTCAATAGAGAGGACACTGCATTCCCGTGGGGAAGTGCGAGTGTAGCAATTGTGTATTGCTTAGCTCCGTGAATAAGATACCTGGTCTTTGGTTTTCTTCGTTCAATTTAATGGGAGTTAGACTGTTAGTGGTACTTGGACTTGATATTCACTATACTGGGTTTGCTTGCTAAGATTTTAAAATGGATGAGCAAGAAGCTAAGATGTGCAAAAAAAAGATCAAAAATCTTTGAGTTAGTTTTAATAGAAAAGAAAGAGTTTAGCCAAACAAAATTAGATACCAATGGTCCTCTAACCATTTCAGATTGCAGAGATCCTAGACGGAGATCGTTACCTTTTAAAGTTGTGGGCCATGTACCAATTGAGGTTGTCGGAGATGAAATAGAGGAGGTAGAGTCTAATTGAATTTCTTGCATGAGATGCACTGGTTCTCGATTCGTTGGGTTGGAGACTGTATCAGAGTATCGTAGTCGTAGCCCGTTGGAAATCGGTGTCTGCTCAATGGAGTAGTCCGTGGGTACGCGATGGGAATTAGCTCTGGGTAGTATAGTCGGGTTTAGCCTAGAAGCCAAAACCATAGAGTCGAAGACTCGGAGACTGTACCAGAGTATCGTAGCCGTAGCCCGTTGCCAATCGGTATCTGCTCAATGCAGTCCGTGGGTACGCGGAGAGCGGTAGCTCTGGGTAGTATGGTCGGGTCTTGTCTTAGAAGCAAAGACCATAGAATCAAAGATTGATTCGGTATTCCCGAGAGGAATAGTGTGTGTGACACGTTGACCGCGAATGAGATACCTGGGGCTTTGTAAATTGGTTTAGAAACGTAAGATTGATTGTTAAATTATCATTGAACATAATCCTCAATAGTACTTGAACTCTGACTAATTATTTAAAATTTTATTTCTCTAAATCTTTTGTCATGTTGGAAATTTAATTTCTGTCTCTGCCTACTATTTGACTTGTAACCTACTTGTTTTGAACTGATGTTGCTATTTTGGAAGTTAGTAAAATGATGTTAGAAATGATGAACTATGTCATTTCTAGTTCTAGTCATTAATCAAGTTGTGGAGGCATGCAGAACAGAGTGTAAAGTCCCGCAAACCTCCGTTGAAGAGGGAGGATCCTCCGACCAGACGGGTGTTGTGTCTGGTCCGGGCTACTGCCCAATGGTTGATTTCGGACTGTTGTATGTGTTCAAATCGCGCGGAGAACTCTGCTTGCGCGATGTAGAATTTTTGCTATTTTAGTTCGCGTGCGGCGTCATAGATGTCGCTACATCACTCCCCTCCGGAGATCGGAGATTGATGGTTCTTGATGAGTCGTCCATACATCTAGTGATGCTTGCCGGGCCAGTGGACGGTTGGTTCCAGTGAGTCGGAACCGGAAGAGCCGCATAGTTCACGGTGAGTCGGAACTGTCTGCGGTGATGCCCCAGTGAGTCGGGGTGTTGCTATCCCAGTGAGTCGGGATGATGCCCCAGTGAGTCGGGGTGATGATGTCCCAGTGAGTCGGGATGATGCCCCAGTGAGTCGGGGTGATGATGTCCCAGTGAATCGGGATGATGCTGCAGGCTCCAGTGGGTCGGAGCGGTGCTGTGCGACGTAGTGGCTTGACTGCTGGCGTCGACCAGGAGAGGTTCTTCGACCGGCCGAGGGTGCTGTTCGCTGCGCCAAGATCGCTGATGAGGTTGATGGTGATGAAAGAGGCTGAGGATGCTGACCAGGAATGCGCATCCGCTGCATGCTGGTGGTCAGGATACCCGTAGAAGCCGTTGGTACTGGCTGGCTGTATGACTCATTGCTCAAGAGCTTGAAGGAAGCGATTATGATGACGTCACGCTGAAGTAGCTGCACGAAGGCTGCGCTGACGTTCATGGTCGAGGGTCACCAGTGTGGAGGCATGCAGAACAGGGTGTAAAGTCCCGCAAACCTCCGTTGAAAAGGGAGGATCCTCCGACCAGACGGGTGTTGTGTCTGGTCCGGGCAACTGCCCAATGGTTGATTTCGGACTGTTGTATGTGTTCAAATCGCGCGGAGAACTCTGCTTGCGCGATGTAGAATTTTTGCTATTTTAGTTCGCGTGCGGCGTCATAGATGTCGCTACAAAGTAAACAAATCTTTAAGAGTCCAAAATTTAATTAAAAGCAAACAAATAGTAACGCACAGTTCGAATCGATGTCTGGCATGGCCGAACGTATACTGTACTATGGTTATGTTGTTTCAGATTAACACACGAGGACGTTTGTACTCGCAGGATGGCCGTGTCGTATCCGCTAGTCAAATTGGCAACAAAACAAAGCACGCCACCTGGCGGCAACTATAAACACTACAGTTGGCGGGATTTTTATTATTTATTTATTAAACGATAAAACAATACATATCTATACATATAAAATGCTTTGTCCTGAATGACTGACTGACGGATCAACGCACGACCTAAACCGCTGATTGCAGAGACCTGAAACTTGGAGGGTGTGTTCTTTGTATGATTTATGCATCCGATAAGAAAGGATTTTCCGAAATTCTACCCTTAAGGGGGTGAAAAGGGGTGCAAAGTTTGTATGGGACAACGTGATTTCTTGGTCCAATCTACTTCAAATTTTGCATTAACCTTTTTTAACAGAATTGATGGAAGACGTGTTTCGTATTTTATTGAAATTCATCCCCTAACGGGGTTAAAAAAGAGTAGAAAGTAATTTTAGCGGTGATTTGCTTCGAAGTTGATATCAGTACTCCTTAGTGCTTTTGATTTAAAATACAATTTATTTTGAGACATTTCTGAAAACTCAATCCGATGTTATTAAAAATAGGTTGAATCTATTGTGTACTGTTTTTCGCATTTTATTTACATTTATAAATTTGTCTGTCTATTTTTAAAAATGGGAGCAGAGTAGGTTAACATCAATGGGAAATTAATAAACTTTACTATTGTACCAATAAGGAGCTTATTGGTACAATAGTAAAGTTTATTAATTAAGTAAGCTTTCATAGTTGTTGTACGGCACACAAGAACGCTCAATGGATATTCGTAAAGAAATTGTGTGTCATGTTACGAACAATTAGGATGAATTTGCTGTTATGTCTCATGACCTTCATGGCAACAATCATGGGACAAAAGAAGAGTAGGTACGACTTTACTTAATCTGCCGTGGAATTAAGGGATGAAATTTGTGGGAGGAGGGGGTGTAGAACCTCCCCACTCTATGAAGGAAAACCGCCCTTTTTTAAATAATTTTTAAAAATCGGCTTTTGGGGTTATGTTTACGTAATTTTTTTGTCGATTTAAAGGGAGGAAGGGAGAGGAGTAAAGTGTAAACCACTCCCCATGTAGAAAAAGTTCCGGAAGCCCTTCACTTTTTTAAATCTTTTTTTAAAATACATATTTTATTTTCATGTTTAGTTAACCTTTAAATCCCTACACTATAGTAAAGATTGTTATATTGTGTAAGTATTCAAACATTTGAATATAATAATTTGTGTTATAACAAAATTAAAAACGTAAAAAACCAAATAAAAATCCCATTAGAACCACTTTTGACTTCTACGCGGACGAAGTCGCGGGCAAAAGCTAGTATAAGTATAAAACAATAAACTATAAACTAATACATATTTTATACAATAAACAAAAACTACTGTACACGAAGTAACGGTGTCGTGTTACGCTGCGAGGTGTCGCGTAGCTAGCCGCGGAAACGCCGATACAGCACACCTTTCGGCCAAAACTCTTCCTTGAGGAAGGTCATCAAATGGTGAGTCGGAACGCGCACCACGAACGACTTGAAATTGGTGTTATGGCGCGCCTCCAACTTCTCCACGCTTTCGTTAGACTTCGAGGTTGGGGAAGTCTCGCCTAGTTGGGAGTCTTAACCTGGGAGTCACGGAGTGAAGACGCATCGGAACTGTCCTACGTTTTGTTGCTACTAGTATTTTAAAGTACCAAGTTTATAAGTTTCAAATTAATTAAAGTGAATAATTGCTTCGCCGTTGTTATTTATTGCACGATATACCTACACAGACCCACCTGATGCCTGATTGTAGCTCGATACATCCTGGTGATCCGACATATAAGAGTTATGTACAAACGTTGGTTTGTAAAAAGCAACTTAAGACACTTACGGCTTCGTAAATGTATTTTTTGAGCAAATGTGTTGAAAAAAATTGTAAGTAATTGCTGAATTACTCTAAAATAAATATAAGAATACTACCGGACCCGGCAGACGTCATCCTGCCCGGAAAAGCAGCTATTTTAAATTTAACATTAACATTTTTTTAATTTTGCGATTCCATAATTACTTAACGTAACGAATTTACGGTTGAGTCATCATTTTTGGATATCTGAATCTCACTGTTTACCTACTCTGGTACGTCTGGTCTTTATGTCAAAATGATTTAATTCTTAATTTTCTACCAAATCTTCTATGATCGAAGCATTGGCGGAAGTCTTTCTTAAAATTCTTTTGATTTTAAGCTAGCCCTTTCGATGCGTTTTCTGTGTCTCTTAAACTTGCATTTTCCGCTAATCGTTCTTCTGCACCATTTGAGATTTTTGTGTGTGATGACCAATATTTCTCCCCCGTCCACGACCACGGCGACGTGGCATTGTAGTTGTACCCTAATTTGTGATAGGTATTACAAGTTGTTCAATTGTTTGACAATCCTTCACAATAATAGAATAAATATCACAATTATAGAACGCACCACTACTGAACTAACAAACGATGCGCTTTGAAAACTTTAATATTGGCATACATCTTTTTAAATGAGATTGCAATAAAACAAAAACTAAATGTTACATCGTGATATTGTATTCTATTAACAATTTTAGTAGGTTTTAAAAATACCTATTATTTCTTATTGGCATACATCTATTTTATTGGATGTGACGATTGCAATTAAATCGTGATATTACATTATATTCACAAGTTTGTTTTAAAAATATTATTTCTGTAGAAAAATGTATTCATTAGTACCATTTTGGGTCAATAGATGCCGCTGCGTGTATATTGATAGTCATTGCGATGCAAAAAAAAATTAACGCCTTTTCTACACTTTCAAGTCAGTTTTTTTTTAAATGTATGATTCCATCTTTAATATTTACATACATAAGTTTATGCCACGTTTTCTAAAGCAAATGAATAAGATGTATCATACAAACTATATCCCCCTTTTCACACTGAAAGGGATATTTTTTTTAAAGTCTTTTGTGACTGCTCCATTATTTGACTTATAGATTATTTATAAGTAGTCGCGTTCCAATTACATGTAAAATTAAACATTAAGAAAAAACAACAATAACAATAAGCAAAACCAAGAGTGGCACTCCGGGAGTGCCGACAAAAGTGAAAACTTGAACAAAAATGCCCAACGCGCCTAAAGAAGCTTTTTGGCGCGATATTACTTCAATCCGCTACGCGATGTAGCACTCGCTGTGGGTCGGCGTCGCGCTAGTTCAATAGTTTTTCCCATCTCAAAAATGCCCAACGTGCCTAAAAAAGTTTTCACTTCAAAAAATCATTAAATCGTCCCTGCCGATTAGGAGAAGATCAGTGACATACCGACAGCAGCGCCACCTACTGGGTCCAATAGTGTTTTCAAATCATCCAGTAACCCATTGAGATATACACACAAAATTTCATTTAAATCGGTCGAGCCGTTTAGAAGGAATTAGTTGACAAACACGTATAGAAGAATTATAACATACTAGCGACCCACCCCGGCTTCGCACGAAAAATAATTAATTTAATTACAAAAAAAGAACGTAAAAAAAAAACGTAATCGTCAGGACAAGGTTTGTATAAAAGAAAATTTTGAGAAAAAAAAATGCACCCAAAGAAAGAATAAAAGTAAAGAATTATTCAATTTGGTGCAGTCGTTCGGAAGATATGCGACAAGATTTATTTTTATTTATATAGATTAAGAATATCTATATATCGAAAGATCTTCTTTCATTCACCATTTTAATAACTGCAACACTAAAGAAACGCCCCTTACAAGCCATTTGATGGCATCCCCATGTTCGATAAACGCAGTATTTAGGGCAACCTACTGTTCCTATTCCCTGCTCCCCAAAATACGAAGCAATAGCGTTGACATTGTTTGCGACTAGTTCTACAAGTATCTGAACGGTAAATCAAAGCTCTAATCGTGTACACGGTGTTCTGAGTAATCTGCTTGTTGATCGGGAGTTACGAGTGCGACAACAGTGTCGTGGTCACAATATGTTGACCAGCGGCTTTACGGCGACCGATACAGCCTCGTTGATTGGAATATTGATTAAGGGTGGTAGGCCAGTGTGGTTCTGCGTGGAAGCCTTGTTTGCTCTCTATTGGAGGGTTAATAAACTGTTGTTTGGGAATAAATTGTTCAAGTTTTATTTGAGTCAGAACATACTAGTTTGTTATAGGTTACATCTTTCGTTTATCGATAAAAAGTAGCTCAGAGTCAGCACTGAGTCACCAAAATACGTGAATCCCGAAATGTTACTAGGTTTTGTAAACGAATTAATAAGGCATCCCAAGTTGGCACTTCATGAGGCGGCACTATTTCTACAGCTGAACGAATAAGCTGGTATTGAGCCTGGGAGGTTCAGTGTCTACAAGATAAATGTAGGCTCGGAAACAAATGTGGAAACTTATTGTACACTATTTCGTGTGTGTACGTACAACCTTAATGGATATTGCGAACAGTTTTACCCGGTTGAAATGGAATCACTTGACATGTGGCTGGTTCGCATCTGTTCAAGCCTCTGTTTTTATTTCCATCACAATTTATGCTAAACATCTGATATATTTGGGTTCAAACGATCCGCCCAAAGGCATTTGTATGTAAACCAGGACAACATCTGTCGTGACTTTCAGTTGACCTGACTTACCCTTTTGATTTATACATAAATGTTTCGTATTAGTTCCATGGTTTCAATGAGGAAGGAGAAAACTTTGCTTGAACCTAGTATACGTGTGTCCGCTAAAGATTTTCGCTCGGCCAGCTTTTAAAATATTTAAGTATTCCCTTTCAAAATGTTCAAGAATTTTTCCAAAGGAAATCTCTGGAGCACTTAAATGATCATTTGGTGGAAAATCTTTCTTTGATCAGAAGGTACGTGCGAAAATTTAAACACGTCTAGCACGCTCTCGTCGCTGTATATTTCATGGAAGTATTTCGCACCATTTCCTTGATCCTACTTTATAAAGAGCAATATTGTAACCGAGCAATATTCTTGAGCTACGCAAAATTAGTTTTGAACTACTTAAATGCTGGGTATTAAAATAACTTTAGGAGAAGGTGCAACTTTATAGAAAAGCTTTACTAAATAATTTACAGTTTACTGATAAAATATGGAAAGATAATGATAATACAGAGTATAAAAAGGCATGTTTGCATAGGTACCTATTATATTACAGTATTAAACCTAAAAATCTTTTTTTTTTAAATACAACCGACTTCTAATAAAAATTGCAAAATAACTTTAATTTCGGAAGTCGGTGTACATATTTTTTTTGTTTCTTCGTCATTTGACACCGACTTCCGAAATTAAAGTTATTTTGCAATTTTTATTAGAAGTCGGTTGTATTTTTTTGAAAGAAGTTTTTTATTTTTCACTTTTTTTTTTATTGTTGTTGCACACCACAAGTAAAACTAAATATTAAAGTTATGCCCGAATAGATAACACCAACAACATGGAATTTGAACAATTGGAGACAACCAAAACTAAATTTTTTGTTTATGTTGATTTTTCCAAAAAGTGCAAAATCAATTTCGATAAAATTTATATGGGACCACCTCTGAAGTATGACCTATTATACAAAGAAAGAAACATCAAAATCTATTCACAAATGGCGGAGATATCGCGTAACGAACATACAAAAAAAAGAAGAAAAAAAAACTTACAGACGAATTGAGAAACTCCTCTTTTTTGAAGTCGGTTAAAAATGTTTTAATACCTCTATGCGTGACTTTAGAAAAACCCCGTTTAATTAATGCTGGTAATACCCTTCGTTACATCCTTGGATGTAGACACTAGATATATTATCTTATTATAAATAGGTACCTGGCCTAGTTGAGTAACATTAGGAATCCTAACTATAGACATATAACAAGGCACATTGAACCAACGTATGTTTGTAAGTTATTTCAATAGTGCGAGATAGAAGCTTCCAAATCGGCCAATCGTGTGTCACGGCTGGTCAACACTATCGGGATTGCAGACGACTATGTAACCTGGAATTCCAACAGTGAACCAAGTTTTGTGCCTACAAAATCGTAGTATTTTGCCTGAGTGCATGACAGAGAGGATTTTAAAGATTTTATGAAAAAACATTTCTAACGTAGAGCTGTTGGAGAAATTCCACGAGAGCCTGATTGACCGCCTGATCAAGCGTCGCAAGTGGAGGTGGATTGGCTACACGCTTCGAAGGGATTCCGATCACATACCCAAACAACTGTTGGACTGGAATCCCCCAGGGGAAGAGAAAGCGTGGCCGTCCCCGTCAAACCTGGCGTCGTACCGTGTTGGTAGAATGACGTGGAACGAGGTGAAGCGTGAAGGTCAAGACCGTTCGCTATGGAGCACTGCTGTGGGCGCCTTCTAGCCCATATAGGGAACATAGTATATTACGTCAAGATGACAAAACTTTTACTGAAAATGACAACTATAGTACCTATCTGTAAAGATACTATAGTTGTAATTTTCAGCAAAAATGAAGGTGTTTGCAACTAATTGCAAACACCATCATTTTTATTTAAGTCGTTCAGTATATGGCCAGTTCCTAGAGTCACCACATCGACCGCTCCCGAAAATGAGCATTTTGTGTAAAATATACATGACTTGGATGAAACGAAACCTCCAATCTGAATTGTTAAAAGCCCAAAGCAAAAACTTTGTAATTTGTTAATTAAATAGATTTTCCCAGAATTCAGTATTGTTAGAACGCAGGTATTCCGGTCTTTACGTCATCACAGTAAAGTCATTTGTAAGGACATGTTCTACAAAAATAAAACTAATTTAAAATTCACTCCTTTCTTTCAGAATTTCAAGTTTATCCTGAGTTTAAAAAATCTTTCATTCAGGATTACAGGGATTATGTTTCTCTTTCAAATTGCAGATAAATTACAAAAGTTCTGTTATAAACATTTAATGCTGTATTTTTAATGGCATGCAGATAGAATATGTTTCTAAAATAGTATCACAGAGTCTAGTTTTCGAGGTAAAGGGAAGCTTTATATTGCTTTCTTTACCAATATACAGCCTGTGTCGAAATAAAACTAGAAATATAGGAGTATGTAAACTTGGTTTAAAAAAATCGACCAAGTGCGAGTCGGACTCGCGCATGTAGGGTTCTGTACCATCTTACAAGCTCATACGCGTCTACTTGACGCCATTATTAAGATCGAGCAAAAAAGCCAAAAAAAACACGTTTCTAGTAGAGAAGCCCTCTTTATTTTTTATTTTTTTTAGTATTGTTGTTATAGCGGCAACAAAAATACACATTCTGTGAAAATTTCAACTGTCTACCTTACATATCATGAGATACAGCCCGCTGACAGACAGACGAACGGAAAGCGGGAGGCTTAGTAATAGGGTCCCGTTGGTTACCCTTCAGGTACGGAACCTTAAAAACAACTATATCCTTAAGCCTTTTATGAATCAGCCTCAGTGGTTCTTCGCTTCAAAGAAGAAAAATCGGCCAAGTGCGTGTCGAGCCACGCGCAGTGTAGGGTTGCGTAGTCGCCTGTTACAACATGCGGACTTCGAAGGGGGCTTTATGTTTATAACTATGAACATATTAACTAACCAACCAAGACAATAACGTTTAAATTAAAAACGAAAAAAAAAATATTTTGTCAAAATTTTACATGTTTACTACCCGTTTTAAATATTATATAAGTAACAACTTCACCTCAGTATTTTTTTTTTCTAAGGATTTTGTGTATTGTACGTCCAAGTAGGTACATTTTATAAGTTGGGCGACTATTTCTCGTAAACGAACAGATAACTTTGGTTAGCCATCATGGTTTTCCTTCAAAGTTCTTTATATACTACTACCATACTAACACCATTGACCCGAGCAATTCGGGTTATTAACGATCTTCACGTCAAGATCGATGTATTTACATGCCATTTGAGTAAATTTGCAAAGTTATTGTTGTTTATTTTATGTTATAGTGTAGATTAGAGTAGGCTGTATGTTGTTGTTTTTATATTTTAAATATTGTGATTTTATATTTAGGGAACTTAGTATAGAAGTTATTATTATTAGATGTTATTATAAGTACTACCAGTTTTTTACGTTTTTCATAGTTTTATATTGTAAATAAATTAATTTTAAAACCGCGCTATCGCATTAGATATAAACCTGTGATGATAGATGTAAGGGAGATTTTAATAAATAAAAAAATATTTAGATTTTAATAAATAAATCATGATTTTTTTCAAATTTTTCTAGCCAACAGTTCCTTGGGCTTGTTAGATTTCCAATTGGAAATCAAAATGTATCTACCTATTCCCGTGGTCGTCATTTCGACAGTTACGTTACAAATGAAACTAAGAGATAATTAAAGTAGATTTTTGTTCAAGTACTCGTATTTTCTTAAAATTACCTACCATTCCATGTGAAAGTCACCCTGTATTTGTCAATTTTAGGCTAAGCCCGGAAGCGGTTAGGTGGTTAGCAACAAAACCCAGCCAATCTCTAAGTTTACGATGCGATCCAATCCGACATCGTAGCACCAGAACTGCTTTCGGTTCTACTGAAATACTGTGACACTTTCCTAATTATTGGAGGGTACATATGAACAGTCATATAGGAAGTAGTTGAGATGTAGGTAGATAGGACCAATATAAGGTACATTTGTATGAATAATAAGAGGCAATATAAAAGTCTTTGTGCTTTAAGCTGACTGGAAAAAAAATCATTCTTTATGGTATACCCTATAGAATGATTTTTTGCGAATGTCGAACGGCCAACATTTTTGGGATTGATTACTTAAAAGTTTGGTAGATTTGTTCAATCCCACACATTTTTGTAAAGCGTTATTACTGGTAGACTGTCACGTTATACGAGTATTGAGGCTCTTGGGCGTTTATATCCGCCAAGTGGCGCCCTCATTGAATAAAAAATCGTAATAAAGCGTAGAAAATAAAGATTAAAGAATCCTAGGAAAAGGACTCAAAATGTGTTTCGTACCAAAAGTAGTAAGCAAAATTGTCAAAAACTGCCGTTTCTGGTACTTTTGCTTACTACTTTGGCTACAAAACATTTTGAGTCCTGTTTTAACAACGTAAAAATACCTTATCCTATCTGTAACAAACGCAACATAGGATTCTTTAATCTTTATTTTCTAAACTAAGATACGATTTTTTATTCAATGAGGAGTTAAGTTATGTGGAGGTAAACCCTTTAGGCGCTATTAACTGCCAACGACCTTGAGTGGTTAGCTTGCGTGTTCTGTGCTGAGCTTACGTAACGCGTCGTACGTCCACTCAGTAATAGGACTCGCCCATCAAGGAGCGCTGTCCGAAATAAGACGCATTACTAATTTATTACACATAAAACAACAGATATTAAACCAAAACTCTCAAACTAAATTATAAACAATGAAATGGTCTTTAAAATGGTGAAGGTTTCATAAAAATACGCTTTACAGTTTTTGCTGATTCTCAATTTTTTATCCGCGTTAAAAATAACTTTAAAAATTAATTACACTATGTTATAAAAGTATAATTTCAAATATTCTCGATCAAATAACGACAGAAATTATCTAGAGTAACATATATTTTTTTTCAAAGAAATAAAATTAGTTGTGTAGACGTGATGTTCAATTAAATATCATTAGAAGTCGTTTAACTGCGCCTTAACACTTGTAATGAAGTAGAGTATACTTAACATGCCATTGGTTTGCATATCAACACACTAAAAACATATTGTTCAGTAAATTGGTAATATTATTTTAAGTTTTTAATTATAAACTTTGTAACTCATTCATTATACCAAGCTGTAGCAACGCGCCATCTATTAGAGGCGAAGAAAAATTATTCATAAGAAATGCCAGTTGAAAACTGTCCCGGGAAAATATAGAGACAATCAGAATCAGAAATTTCGTAAAGAAATGTAGAAAGACAATATATTTTTATAGTA
Source organism: Polia nebulosa (assembly GCA_951329385.1). NCBI lineage: Eukaryota > Metazoa > Arthropoda > Insecta > Lepidoptera > Noctuidae > Polia > Polia nebulosa. Next base: position 15,542,878 of record OX589604.1, read on the forward strand.
CTCCGTAGAGGGACTCTTAGCCACCGCCATCTAGTGTGTAAACTTGTAAGTAACAATGAAAGTTCCAGAGTAAAGATGTGTTTTCAGGAATGTCGACATAACGCTTTACCACTACAGTAAGGAGAATACTGAAGGATGTATGAAACTGAGGAAAGATGTCGCCGTCAATGATTAAAACAATGCTAGGTTTTAGGATAGATTTATTAACATACCTACTAATAGACTAGTAGTTTTTTATTGATATTACATGATTGATATGCATCTTGCAAGAAAACACTGATAGACTAATGTTGATTTCATCGAATTTGATTGAACTTGTACAACTAAATATTAGATTATAATTCTATGAACTGTCTTGTAATTTTAGTACACTAAATGTAATTTGTGGGCAGATTATAACGCGTTATACATACAAATCGGGAGCAACGCTAATTTTAGCCCTGCAGTTAGGTGTTAGAGCCAGTAGAATAGCATTCGAAACAATTATAGTTAGGGCATCCGTTCCCGCAAGACATTCAGGTCAAGTGGCTTCGTCTCGAGTGAAAAGTCGTGGGGTTTCAACAAGTCAATAACAGGAATTTTACTTAGATGTTGTGCTTATTTGTGATTAATTATGCAAATACCAAAGTTACTGCTGAGATGGCTTACAACAACATTTTGTTTACTTCACGCTCTTGGCGATAGAACTATAGGTATGTTTTATTACGTATTACTATATTAACTTGTCTTCGTGTTGACCAAAAGCTACCTCTGTGCTGTCTTTCACTAATTTTAACAATACACTTTTTGTTAAATTTTATTAATTTATCTCTTTATAAATATACTTTGTCTGTACTTAAGAATATAACATTTTGTATTACCGTCTTAGGTGCTATTTTCGATGACGGCACATTTTTATTAGAAGCCGCTTTCAACATTGCACTTACCGAGGCATCCGAAGACCAAGAAAATCCATTTGTAGCAAGTGTCATACGAACACCTCCAGGAGACATATTAGAAGCAGAAAATGCTATATGCACGCTTTTAGAGGTAACGTTCATATTTCAAAAATATCTCAGTAAATTGAAATACATTGTTGTTGAAGATAATTTAAAATTCTATCAGAATTCTGTTTCCAGAGTAATGTGTTCGGAGTGTTTGGTCCAACTGGAAAAGGCTCACTGCTGCATATTCAGTCGATAGCAGATTTCCTCGAGATACCCCACGTTATCACAGATCCGATAGAGACACAAAATCGTAACTGGTCTGTCGTTAATTTGTTTCCGCATCACTTGTCTTATTCACAGGTATTTATATTTAGTTTTAAAGTGTTTCGTAGTACGTTTTATTGGTAAAAATTGTATTATTTTTTTGCAGATTTTTGCCGACCTCATAGAATTAAAAGGGTGGACGGATTTTACTGTAATTTATGAAGGCGCGGAACTTCTACCATTTTTTGACAATATTTTATCAATGCAAGATTTAGATACTGGTCAGAAAATTCGTATAAATATTGTCCAATTACCTGATGGTGATGATTTCAGGTAAGTTCAAGTTTTTACTTTATACTATTTACCTTTAGTTGGCTGATTTTATTTATGTTGTGATTTAATTTCTAGGACTCAATTAAAATTTGTAAAAAAATCAGGGTCTCTGAACTACGTAATTAACTGTGGCAGGGAAACTTTGCCAAAGTTATTGGAGCAAGCGCAACAAGTAGGAATAATGTCTGATGAGCACAGCTATTTGATAATGAATCCTGATTTTCAAACGATAGACATAGACCCATACAAACATGGTGGCTCTAGTATAACAGGTAACTCAACTATCAGATTTAAAATGACAAATTAATGTAGTCTCATTCTCTTAGTCATATTACATTTTGAGAGACGTAAACATGTTGACTTGTTACAATAATGACAATGTTTTTCATGTTCAGGAATTCGCATGTTCGATCCAACGTTAGAGTCCATTCAAAACTTTATCACATCTTTAAATAAGAAAGTAGCTGAACTATCTGACAACAATATAGAAAATGCGATAGCAGAGAATGGTTTGACTTTAGATTTAGTTTTGGTATACGATGCTGTTACTTTATTTGCTTCAACTTTAAATACTATGGAATTAGAAGAGGGTTCTAATGTCACTTGTGATGCTGAAGAAAGCTGGGCTTTTGGTTCAAGCATTGTGAACTATGCTAGAACAGTAAGTTTTTTTTTTAAACTTTTTTATTATACAAACTCAAATTGGTTTTAGTTATTTACTAATGCAGGTTTGTTTTTCATTCCAGATGGAAGTTGATGGCTTGACAGGATTAATAAAATTTGATGAAGAAGGTTTCCGTTCGGATCTTGAAATAGACGTACTTGAAGTTATGACCTATGGGTTAGATAAGGTATTTAATGAATATGTGACTGACATTTAAAATTAAATACCGCAGCTGCAGAATAAAATCAACATATTGTTTTCTGATTGTTACTCAGGTGGGAACATGGTCATTAGAAGATGGTTTTGTTGAAACTAAAGTTGAAATTTCACCCGCAGTACAAGAAGGATCTGAATCAATGAAGGGCAAACATTTCATTGTTCTTACAGCTTTGGTGAGTTAGTTCATTCACAACACTTCTGTAAATACGTTCATCTTTGATGATGGCAGCGAATTAAAGCTTTGTTTACGTTTCTAGAGTGCTCCATATGGTATGCTTAAAGAATCCTCAAAAAAACTTGAAGGTAATGATCGGTACGAAGGCTTTGGTATTGAAGTTATTGAAGAGTTAGCAAAAATTAATGAATTTAATTATACCTTCGACATACAAGAGGACGGTGTATATGGATCATACAATCCGAAGACTAAATCATGGAATGGCATGATGGAAAAAATTATGGACGGTGTAACTATTATTTGCATTATTTTAGACCAACTTCACGAAATATGACAAGTTTTTTGTCTGGGCCCTGTTTAATAAATGCGACTGGGAAAATGTGATATTTGACAGATGACAATTCGATATTCCGATCATTTCCTGTAAAACAGATTTCCCTAAGAAAATGTTGACAATTGTCGAATTTCCGTATGGTAAATGTTTTTTTCCTCTATATATTAATAAGTGAAGAAAAAACTTTCGACCCCTTTTTACGAAAATTATGCGGACGGAGGAGAATTAAATTTGTCACAGTTAAAGTTTACATGGTGATGTAGTGCAGAAAGCTAATATTTTTAATTAAATATGCATTCAAATTAAATAAATAAAAAGAAAAATTACACACACTATCATTCCTTTGACACGTCTAAACTCTTTTGTTTATAGTTCGCAATGTCATGTTATGTCATGTTTATGGTCTATGAAAATAAGGCCCGTATTAATAAAGGCTCCTCAACGACGTCCTCAAGTGCGATATAATTTGATGCGCGATTATTACGATACCAGGATCTCAAGCTCCTTGCTTATTAATAAACACATGAGTACCGGAGCTCAGTTACCAAGATCCGCTCTTTAAAGTGCCGTACTTGATGTGAACGATTACGTCACATTGACCGAAGTTTATAATTACATTCGTCACATTTTGTTATTGTTATGCCGTAATATTTATTTAAACACTTATAAATAGCGCTGTATCACGTTGTAAAGTGATTTTCTACCTAAAAAGCTTCAAATGGTTGTGTTTTTTCTTTCCTAATACGACCAAAATGTTCAAGTACTTAGGCCCATATTATTAAACTAGCTGTGCCCGCGACTTCGTTCGCGTGGTTGTCGAGAACAAAACAACGTCGTTTAGATAAGAGTATATCACCTTTTTGATGATTTAGATAAGAGTCCTGACTTTGGTATAGTTGATTACGTTAATGCTTCTCTATATACTATGTTAGCGGTGGAATTACCCGGAGCATATACAAAAAGGTTGTTTGGGTTGCTAACACGTGATAGAGAAACATAGAGTTGGCCGTGTGAAAAACAATCAAAAGTAAGGTCTACACCCGCAACGGATAACGTCTGGCCTTGGGCTTTATTAATAGTCATAGCGTAACAGAGGCTTACAGGAAATTGCACACGTTTGAAAGTAAACGGAAAATTATTGGGGATAATGGGTATCCTGGGAATGAAAACAACATCACCGGAGCCGCAACCTGTTAAGATTTCGGCTTCGATGACATTTCGTTGGAGATTTGTTACTCTCAACCGAGTTCCATTGCATAGTTTTGGTGGGCTTAAATTTCTGAGTAGAATGATTGGTACTCCGACTTTTAAATAAATAGGATGTGCCTAGCTAGCGCGGCTAGCTGTGCCCGCGACTTCGTTCGCGTGGTTGTCGAGAACAAAACAACGTCGTTTAGATAAGAGTATATCACCTTTTTGATGATTTAGATAAGAGTCCTGACTTTGGTATAGTTGATTACGTTAATGCTTCTCTATATACTATGTTAGCGGTGGAATTACCCGGAGCATATACAAAAAGGTTGTTTGGGTTGCTAACACGTGATAGAGAAACATAGAGTTGGCCGTGTGAAAAACAATCAAAAGTAAGGTCTACACCCGCAACGGATAACGTCTGGCCTTGGGCTTTATTAATAGTCATAGCGTAACAGAGGCTTACAGGAAATTGCACACGTTTGAAAGTAAACGGAAAATTATTGGGGATAATGGGTATCCTGGGAATGAAAACAACATCACCGGAGCCGCAACCTGTTAAGATTTCGGCTTCGATGACATTTCGTTGGAGATTTGTTACTCTCAACCGAGTTCCATTGCATAGTTTTGGTGGGCTTAAATTTCTGAGTAGAATGATTGGTACTCCGACTTTTAAATAAATTTTGTGTGCTGGAAGACCTGGTGTATTTAGAGAGTCTAAAAACTCTACTGGATAGTGGGTGGCATCTCCTTCTTCTAAAACCGTGTTAATAGATAAATATTCCCTACTTTCTCCAGAAACATGTACCAATATTTGAGAATTTATTGCTGCTGCTTGGTCGTTGCGAGGTGCCAAAATAGCTCGTTGGCATAGCCAAGCAGCGTCATGGTTCGAGATCTCTGATGGATCTCCGTATACAGAGGAAATGAGTTCCTGCTGTGAGGCAACAGAAGAACACAGGCTTTCGACTAAAGTTACTTTACCTCCTTCTTGAGTCGGGTATGTGCCGTTACCAATTTGAAGTAGTAAATTTGAGAAAACCTGCGCGTTTGCGTCACCTCCCAAATATGCTCGCATATTAAAGCTCAAATTAGTTAATATGACACTACGCCATAAAATAGAGCTCTTTAAACAGGCACCTATTTCATCGGCCCTCGTTCCTCTGGGTATTATAGGGAGTGTCTGCCTGAAGTCTCCACAGAATAGCACCGTTAAGCCTCCCATCGGTCGGTCATTTTGTCTTATATCTCGCAACGTTCTATCTACAGCTTCCACAGCTTTACGATTTGCCATCGTACACTCGTCCCAAACGATAAGGGCGCAATCGCGTAAAACCCTTGCTTTATCACTATTGCGAGACACGTTGCAAACAGGGTTTTCTGTGCGGTCCAAGTCGATTGGTATTTTAAATGTTGTATGTGCAGTTTTTCCTCCTGGTAATAAAGTGGCAGCTATTCCTGAGGAAGCGACGGCAAGGGCAATTTTGTTTTGGCTCCTTATTTGAGCCAAGATAACTTTAGTGAGGAAAGTTTTACCTGTTCCACCAGGTGCATCTAAAAACAGCATTTCTCCTAATGAATGTTCTACACTACAGCATACTCTATCAAAGATTTGACGTTGTTCTGTCGTCAAATTTGAACAGCCATTTCGCAATATTTCTGCTAACTCTTCGGGGTTGTAATTTATTTCAGATGTATACTCCCTATTAATTCGTTCCCCACCAACTGTCGGTGTCGGCAAGCCGTATTGACTGAGGGGGTTCCCTCCTATACTTGTAACTATATCTTGTATAGCCAGCAAAGCCCTATTATGGCAGCTTTCACGTACTTGGTCAGAAGTTTCACTATTTATATTTTGCTGTCTCAAAAAATCTTCGGCAAACGCGTCTTTATATTTTTGCCACAACTGCCCAGCGTCCGATAGGCCACAAAATGTCAACAAAATGGCAAATAAATGGCGCAAACGATGTGGACTATCACTGACGCATGCTTCGGCTAAAGCATCATCCCAATGCTGATCGCCATCTAATAAATGCCGTGCGCGGCAAGCAGCTTGAAATGTGGGATATTCTATATCGTCCACTTTGCGGAGCTCAGCAAAAGAAGTAGGTCCTCGCACTGTGTGAAGAAGAAGGCGTAAATAATAACACTCTGCATTATTTGGGTGCACCGTGTATACTCTTCCAATCACGTGTTCTTTAAAAATGCCGGACTCGCCTTCTACAGCAGTTCCACGTCTCCTGCGATTAAAAACACCTTGCTGCTTGTTATAAGTATAATAATGTGGCACTTCATTGTACAACAGAGACTTAGCGAAATTGTCTCTTTCGCAAAGGCGAAAGAATGCGAGCAAGGTGGTTTGTCTTGGGTTGTTCATTCTTTCTGCCACATTTTCTGGCTGAAAGTAAACTCGCTGCCCGCCTTCCAGGTGCACGTCAAGATGGATGACTGGCGGATACCTTTCATGAATAGGGAAACTCAAAATGCGCCAAACTGCCTCCGAAGAGCTTATGTATCGGCCAGATTGATACCTTGTCACTTCATCAAATTGGTTGTTATTTCTTAGTGCTATCATGGCTTGATCACTACCTTTATTAACATATTTACATATATATTTTATAGATTCGACGCTATTACAAATTTCAACATTAATGTGTGCTTGAAAAGCGTTTGACAAAACTGGAGAATACGGTACCACCCAACTATTATTTAGAATTATTTCTTGTCCACGGAATCTGACAGTAGCTGTGAAACCACCTTGTGACGGTGATCTTCGCCGGTATTGCGGATACCCATTTTCCCCAGCCATAGTTAGTTCTTTCAGTGCTCTGGGGTATTTTTTTGAGCATTGACCATCTTTCATGCACGGTGATTCCCTGTTTAAGAGGCCACATGGCCCGTGAACCATATGTGTTTTTACTATGTCATGCAAAATCGGATCTGCATTATAGTCCGGAAATTCTGCACTTATGACACTGTCTATAGCATCGGGACGAATTTTTTCTTCCAGCCACAGAAGAATGTGCGCGTGGGGTAAACCACGCTTTTGCCACTCGACGCTATACATAAAACAAAGAGTTGAACCGAAAACTTTCTCCTTTGTAAGTAGATTAATCAAGACTTTGAGTTTTAAATGAAAAATCCTAGCAATAATGTCATGTCTGTCGTATGACGCCTGTCCTGTGAGAATTGCCTGGCAAATCTCCGTCCACTTTGGATTTGTTGTAAATGTTATAAAAAGGTCCGGCCGGCCGTATTTACGGACGTAACAAAAAGCATCTTGCGTTCGTTCGTGCATATACCGCGGACCGCCTGTGAAACTGGATGGCAAAATAACCAATCGGCCCAAGTTTTCGACGTTATTATCTGATTGCATGGCGTCCCGCAAGTGCACGTATTCTTCAGCGCGTAACCGTCGCTGGTTAGTGCGAATATACACTAAACGTTCAGTTTCTATTTTTGTGTACATGTCCACAATAAATTGGCTGAACAAACCACGAAATCGTTGCAAATATACGAAACTGTTTTGCCTTATTTGTAAAAGGTAGGAATAGTATTGTTGAGCAGATATTTTTTTTTGATAATTAGTGACTCTCGTAGTAGGGTTCACTTGGTACAGCCCAAAATTGTACCCATCTTCACCATGACAATAAATTAGTGGATATTGCAGGGCGTCGTAAGCTCGGTGGGTTTCCAAAATGCGTTGAAGGCGATCGTCGCGTGTACGCAACACGATATCACGTCTCTCACACTCCTGGTCGACTAAAACAACTGCAACTTCATCTGCGACGGGTGCATTGTGTCTTCCACGGTGTTCACCCACAGGACGTCTATCGGCACTTATAACAATTTTCAAATCATTGCTGCCTTGTGGAATTGACTCCAATGCAGCTTTGAATTCACGAACGTACTGGTTAACGTGATGCAGCAATTCTTGAAGTTGACCCAAAAGCTCAGCATTGAGCTGGGGAAAATTGTGATTTCTAACATTGAGCTGTTGCGTGTAATCGGATACAAAATAAATTTGGAGAAATTTGGGTTCATTTTCTGGCAGCAAAGATCCAATAAGGTGATAAACTTGACCTTGTACTTTGAAGGTTGGCATGAACGGTCCTTCCGTTATTTGTTTTGCCCCAAAGGAAGTCATTTGGAAAGCACTGTTATATAAACGAATATTATCCAAAAAACGGTTCGACTGGGGATGATCGCCATTCAGGAGACTTTTAAGTAAGTGTGGTGGATCTTGGAAATTTGGAAGAACAATTTTTCCATTTGAGCAGCACATTCCATCTGTCTCTTTCCTCCATTTCAAAGCATGACAAAAATTACAAATTTCTCTCATGTCACCCACGAAAGTAAAGCCAGCATAATTAATTCTAGACGAATATGTGAACCCTGATTTTTCCCTATTGTCCCAAGGTAATAAAATATTTGCATCGTCATTTTCCATGGACTCATCAGCTCCGCTATTTGTTTCTCTATTCATATGGTATCGAGCTCGTTCTATTTCTAGGCGAGATTGACGTTGTTCTGCTGTTTCTGCTCGTCTTAGTTCATCTATTCTTTCCCTTTCAGATGCAAGATAACTTTCATTGTTTCTTTGTACACCTACATAGTTATGTCTAGCTATTTGTAATCGTTCTTCTCTTTGGGAGAGAGATTCAGACTCGCGCGAGAGAGCGTGTCGCTCTCGGTCAGATGACAGACGTGCTTGGCGTTCCTCGATACTCTCTTGAGAACGCAAAGTCGCGGTCCGAGTTCTTTGCGAACTTAAGCGCGACTCCCTTTCTGTGAAAGTCTCTGACTCGCGTGAGAGAGACTGGCGCTCCCGATCAGCAGACAGCCGAACTTCGCGTTCCTGGATATTCTCTTGAGAACGCAAAGTCGCGGTCCGAGTTCTTTGCGAACTTAAGCGCGACTCCCTTTCTGTGAAAGTCTCTGACTCGCGTGAGAGAGACTGGCGCTCCCGATCAGCAGACAGCCGAACTTCGCGTTCCTGGATATTCTCTTGAGAACGCAAAGTCGCGGTCCGAGTTCTTTGCGAACTTAAGCGCGACTCCCTTTCTGTGAATGTCTCTGACTCACGTGAGAGAGAGTGGCGCTCCCGATCAGCAGACAGCCGGTCTTCGCGTTCCTGGATACTCTCTTGAGACCGCAAAGTCGCGGTCCGTGTTCTTTGTGAACTTAAACGTGACTCCCTTTCGGTGAACGTTTCCGATTCACGTGAAAGAGCGATGTGCTCTCGGTTAGCAGATAACCGTGCTTCACGATCTTCTTCCGATTCCTGAGACCTACAAAGTCTCATCCTTTTCGCATTTCGGCTACGCAGCGAAAGGTTAGTTTTTTTTCTTTGAGGCATTTTCAAGGAAAATTAAAGCAATAAACAAAACTAACAACACTTATGACTGAATAGCCTACAAACTTAAAAGATCGGTGCGTCGAACAGTCTAGTGTGACAACGTATCGTCTGTTCGTGGTCGTGACTCAACGAATTGGCAACACTAACTTACTGTATAACGATTGGCACTATTGGATTCAAACTACGAAGTAAATCAAATACAATCTTTACTTCGTACTTCAAACCAATGACCAAAGTTGACCAAACGAAACCAATAAGATAAGCAAATACTTTTTTTTCGACCAATTTAGAAAATCGATAAACCAAGCAACCAAAGAACTTTTACGACACACGCAAGAACTTTTAAGACACCTAACGAAACCCAATTTGCCTAGTAAACACGGTGGACGTCATCCTCGCGCGGAAAATCTTAACACCGCGATTCAGAAAATGACGTCATTTGCACAACGCCATCTATCGGATTTAGATTTCAACTATCAACATTAGTTCTATTTTTAGTCTTAAGATGTCGTTGCAAGTACTATACTTAATTGCGTAACGTAATATTTTACTTCTTGAACTCACTAAATTAATCATATCTTTTGATAGAGTGAACCGATTTCGATGAAACAAAAACTAAGTTAATCCTCAAGTTGCGTATAATTTTTGTATATAAACATTGTCAGCATTGAATTCGTAGATTTTACGTGATGTGCGCACAAACAAACAGACAAACAGACAAACAGACAAAAATTTCAAAAATGATGGAAATGGGTTCTGTTACTTATCTTTTCATTCACACGCTGGCTATTTTTTGTTTCAATTTCTTCAATGTACAAAAATGACTTTTCTACAGATTTATTATATGTATAGATGTTCCTCAGGCCAAGCTCTCGCACTTGATGCCAAGCTTGAGGTCCTGATCGTAATATTTAACGAGATTATTTATATACTTAAGTTGCGGATTAAGTTTACATCAACAGCCGAGTGTGTGTCAGTGTCTTTTCGTAAAACACTTTTGATGGCATTGTTAAAAGCTTAAATAAATATAAAAATACTACCATTACAACAATTATTAATTATAAAAAAATGAGAATATTTTATGAAAAAGATACCTACATTTTTATTGTGGTCATATTCACTTGAATGCTCTTTGATGTAATCAAATACACAACTATTTCAACATTTTCTGTTAAAGCTTCCATAGAGGGGAAGAACGGAGGAAATATATAAAAGTTGGTCAAAAACAGCTATCTAATTAGGGTGAACAGTTTTTATTTAAGTGTCGACTTCCCGCCGACGAAGTAGCGTAAGCTACTTAGCTTACTCACACTTGTGAGTAAGCTTCATAATATACCGTGAATTAGTGTCCGTATTGAGAAGAACAAGTCCACACAACGTCGGCAAAGTAGGGCGCATCTGGCGATTTAAATCTTTGATGACCGGCTTGCATATATGTTTTTATTGACATTTATGTCGATTTACCAAAACAGCATTTGTCGTTAAAATATGTTATACGTTTTTTGACCAATTGTCGCATTGTCAGTTATAGTCACAGAGTAAATTATATATAATTAAACAAGGTGTTGGTATTAAGTGGTTGAATTTATTCGATAAATAATTGAAGTATTTATCGGTACTCCTATTATCATTTCATACATGTTTTTCCTATCACGCGGGCAGCACGCACGTGGAACGCGGATTGTTATGCCACCCGCATGCGGGCGCGCGTTCTTCTTCTGCCAGTGTAGTTTTTAGTGTCGCGCACCTGGGAGTGAAGGGACCTCCCTTGCATGGTGACAGTACAGTACGCATAGTGCAACACGCACGCGGGCGATACGCACGACACTGCAGCGGCGAACGAAATTTTTGTCCTGCGTGTGGCCAGGACCATGCTAGCACCCGCATGCGGACCAGATCCGCACGCGGGCCGCTACCCGCATGACAGGAAAAGGGCACTTCATGTTTTCACAATCCATTTATGTTACAGAGAGCAGATTTCGCTATAACGGACTTGACCATAACAGCAGCCCGTCAAAAAGCGGTTGATTTCACCAGCCCTTTTATGAACTTAGGTATAACTATACTGTATAAGAAACCAACAAAAGAACCACCTGACCTCTTCTCTTTCATATCACCTTTTTCAATGGGTGTAAGTAAATTGTCAATATGATTGAACTCACGAACTCACTGAGCTCAAATCTGCAGTTTAATTTTTTTAAATATTTCTACATAGGTTTGGGGCTGGCTTGCAGGAGCCTTTGTTGGCGTATCTGCGCTTTTATTTATTTTGGGACGACTAGCACCAGAAGAATGGCAAAATCCTTACCCATGTATTGAAGAACCAGAAACATTAGATAATCAGTTTACCTTAGCCAACTCGTTTTGGTTCACTTTAGGAAGTGTTCTCACCCAAGGATCAGAAATTGCACCGATGTAAGTAGTTCATAGCTTATTATATTTTCCTAACCGTACAATGTCACCATCATCGTCATCATTTCAACCGAAAGACGTCCACTGCTGGACATAGGCCTCCCCCAAGTTGACGGCACGGTTGGGGCAATGGTTGAGCGATTGGCTGCTGCGCTGCGTGTCGCGTCGCGGGTTCGATTCCCGTACGGAACAAATATTTATATGGTCTGCAGATAGTTGTTCCGAGTCTGGATGTCTTGTGTATGTGGGTTTTAATATTTGTGAACGCACCTACGCTATATGAGTAATTCCTAGCGTGGGGCAATGTTTTTAGGGTTCCGTAGTCCTAACAAGGAGAAGGAACTCTTATAATTTCGGTCTATCCGTCTGTCCGTCCGAGGCATAGCATAGAGACTGTTAGTACAGGTATATGTATAATAAACCCATGCAAAATTGCAGCTTGCAAAAAAAAAGAAAAATAATTTTTTTATAGTAGCTCCCGTAAATGCAAAGTGGGGATGACTTTTTTTTCTCGCCTATCCTATTATATGGGGTATCGTTGGATAGGTCTTGTGGTTGTAAAGATTATTTTTTGAGTCAGTGATTCGTTTGCAAAATATTAAACTTTAAATTCTTTGTTCGAGTCGAGCGTCCGCTCCACTAAAAGCTTGAAAAATCTGACTGGCAGTATAGTATATAATGAACTTTGAAGGAAAGCTATCACGGCTAAGTTGTCTCTTTTAGTTCAAGAGTAATAGCTGCCCAAATTATAAAATGTATCAATTCCTTATAAAGAAATACTTAGGTGAAGTTGTTACTTATTAAATATTTAAAACGGGTAGCAAACATGTAAAATTATGGCAAAATAAAACCTTTTTTCCGTTTTTCATTGAACGTTATTGTCCGTAAAACCGTGAACTCAATTAATATGTTCATAGTAATAAACATAAAACACCCTTCTAAGTCCACATGTTATAACGAGCGACTACGGAACCCTACACTGCACGTGGCCCGATGCGCACTTAGCCGGTTGATTTTTTTAAAAGAAAGCAAGAAAGTGTCGCAACGACCGGTCCTGTGCATCTTGCATCCATCAAATTCCTGCGACCCTCAATCGGTAATCGGACCACCTTGTGGCCTTCCAATGTTACGTCTTCTGATAAGCGGTCGCCATTTCAGAACCTTTCGGCCACATCGAGCACTGTTACTTTAGTTTGGCGATTCTTACATTTTATATTGATGTAATCCTTTCGTTTTAGTGCTGTGTCAACTCGTATGGCTGGAAGTATGTGGTGGTTTTTCACACTTATCATGGTATCGTCTTACACCGCCAACCTTGCTGCTTTTCTTACAGTGGAATCTAAGTTTTATGCGATCAAAAGCGTAACTGACCTTGCAAATAACCCGTACGGAATAACTTACGGAGCCAAGAAAGGAGGTGCCACCTTCAGTTTTTTCAAGGTAAAAGAAATGCTCAATGAATATTAAATTGAGTATCAAGAATATCCTTGAATGACAAAGATTTCAACGTTAAAAATCCAATTCGCTTTGTTTATGTTTAGGAATCGGATAATTTACTTTATCAGAAAATGTGTCAATATATGGAAGACCATCCAGAATATCAAACAAGTTCCAATGATGAAGGATTAGAGAGGTAAGTTTATCCATATATACCATTCCTACTTATAGAGACTCAGCCTGTCACATAAATTTTACTTAATGCGGTCAGGTTCTGAGGAACGTAAGCCATTGATTGTATAGAAACTGAAAACCCATTTGTACCGCTTTTTGAAACATAGTCTTCTTTTCTTTCAGGGTGAAATCTAACGACGAAAACTATGCATTTCTAATGGAATCAACATCAATTGAGTACATGGTTGAGAGAAACTGTGATGTTGCACAAGTTGGTGGGCTATTGGACAGCAAGGGGTACGGCATCGCTATGAAGAAAAGTAACTTTTACTTATATTTTTAGTTTATTTCTTGAGATATGAACAATACGTTGAAGTGCAGTAACTACAGCACTAAATAAATACGTATTTTTGCCAGATTCACCTTATCGTCAACCAATGAGTGAGTCTATACTGCAGCTGCAAGAACAAGGAAAACTAACGAGAATGAAAGACAAATGGTGGAAGGAAAAAAGAGGAGGCGGTGCTTGTGCGGTACGGTCTTTAAAATGAATTCGAATATTTTTTATTTTACCAAGATGTTACAAGACCTTGGAGTTCCACCATCGTGCTTTTTTTAACCGACTTTCAAAAAAGGAGGAGGTTCTATGTTATGTTATGTTTTTTTTTTTTTTTTTTTTTATTAATAAAAACGTTGCCCCACACTTGGAATTAATCCTGTATCGTGGGTGCGTTCACAAACATTTAAATTCACATACACAAGACACCCAGACCCGGAACAACTATCTGTAGGCCATACAAATATTTGTTCCGTGCGGGGATCGAACCCGCGACACACAGCGCAGCAGCCGAACGCTCAACCACTACGCCAACCGTGCCGTCAAATGTCAATGTTGCTGTATGTGTGTGTGTTTTTTTTATGTATGGCCGCCGATTTCTGCGTCAGTAGTGGACTGATTTTCAAAATTCTTTTTTTATCCGAAAGAATTTACTCCCGAGGTGGCCCCATATAAATTTTATCGAAATTGCTTCAGTGCTTTTTGAGAAACTGAACAAAAACGAAAAATACGTATACGATAACGTTTTTGTTTTCTCCAATTACGAGTATGTTTAAATTCCACGTTCCATGTTACTGGGGTTTCTAGTTCTGGGGGATAACAACTAAAAAGTTAAAAATAAAAAAACCTTTTTCACAAAAATTAAACAACCAAAGAAAATACACAAAATTAAAAAATAACTTTATTTCGGAAGTCCGTGTTTGTATTTTATTTCTTCGTTATTTGACACCGACTTCCGAAATTAAAGTTGTTTTTTAATTTTTAGTTTATTTTCTTTTTTGGAAGTCGGTTGTTTTTTTTTCGTAAAAAAGTTTTTTTTTAATGATGGTATTCTTAGTTTTTTTTGTAAATTAATAATCTCTTAAACATTTTATCAACATTCCCAATTTTATGAAAGTTGCAAAATTGAAAGTAGAATAAAATTCACAAAATAATAAACACGTTAAATCCTGTGAAGATATTATCGTTGGCAATTCGCCTATACACGTCAAAGCCTTTAACATGAAAGGCGTTATCGTCAAAGATCCCCTGAACCATTAACAAAGCTTTATCGACCAGGATGACGACGCAGGCGGCGGTGAGGCCCAGCCCTTAGTTCTCGCGAACGTGGGCGGTGTGTTCATTGTACTCGCGGCCGGCTCGGGCATGGCCGTCGTATGCGCCTTCTTTGAAATGGTGTTCGATGTATGGATGATATCCCGCAAGATGAAGGTACCACACGCCATTAATATTCATTACTTTGTGACTCTTTAATGGTTTCACGTGCTTAAACGTTGCTCTTTATAAGTCAGTGAGATAGATGATAGTTTGCTTAGGGCTATGTTGAGAAGTATTTTGATTTAATTTTTAAAATATTTTGGTAATATTAGATTATTATTGCATTATTTATGAAAGAATAGACCATAATCATATAATAAAGAGTTAATTTTTCATACTTCATTCTGATCTTTTTTTGCGTGCCATTGTGTCTACAGCTACTCTACCAACTTTGTAAATATGGATTTTTATTTTGAAATTGTGATTTTCCTTTTATCAGAATTGCATGTTCCAGTGTGACCCTTCACCAGAATATAGTCGCTTGGAGTCATTCTCCGTAGTTTTTATTACTACTATGGGTAAGTTTCATCCTATAGCATTGTATTCCTTCCAATCCAATCTGCCATCTAGTAATCTTTCCAAAATATATGTAGATAGTATTTTTTCTTCTTTTATTCATCTGTTTTGTAGATTCTTTTTCCACCCTTCCTCAATGTTTCAAACAATCTCAACAGCTTTTTCTCTTAAATCAATATCTGAAATAATTTACAGGTATCATTCACAGAAGAATTGATAGCTGAATTGAAATTCATACTAAGCTTCAGCGGAGATACCAAGCCTGTGCGCCACAGAGAATCCACTGGCAGTGGTTCAGGTGAATCTAAGGGAGGTACCGATGAGAAGAAAAATGGAGACCCGGAATGTCCTGATGATGATGATGATAGACCTGACCCGTCCCCAACCCCACGCTCGGAGAGGTCGAATCATTCTCGTCATACCTTGCAATTGAGCAGGAGACAGAGCAATGCGGTCCAGATGGCTAAAATGAGAAAGTATAGCTTAAAAAGTGCTTTGTAGAACAGCGTGTCCTGTTTGGAAACAGGCGAAAGCAGAAGTAGTTCATATTAATTCAATTATGCTTTAGATAGGCCAGAAGTTATGTCTTTTCCCACAAGAATATTACAAAAGAGAGAACCGAATAACTTTCTAATGCTTGAGGTGGAAAAGAGAGTTGAAGAATTTATAAATTCCTTTTTTGGCTTTCCATAGCATGTGTTCAGTGAGAGAGACTATGTATGCAACAAATGATAAGTGAAACCGCAATCTAATTACCATGCGTCAAGCTAGAACGTTAATTAAAACGTTTTATCATAGCCTGAGTAGGTATATATTGGGGAATTTATGAATTTGTTCAGTGTTTACTCCATTGTCTGATTTCAAACCCAAATAAATGCAAAATCATAAAAATGTTAGAAGTTTTATTTTCTAGATTACTTCACTTCTGCTAATAAAGTAAAATAGTATGCCGCCACAATTCATCACAACTCTCATAAAAGTGACCACACATGTAGATCTTCTAAACGAAAATGATGCATTAATAATTTTGGCCTTATTGACTATTTTGGTCTTATTCTCCTTTTTCCTTATCAGCAGTGTCTCAAATTCCTTGTCCTCAAACTAGTTGATAGTAAGTCAAGATGTTAATTAGTACACGGTTTGAGAAATGCGGCTGTCCGTCCTTGTAATGTGTCGAGTGTGAGGAGGGTACGGTAATGAACGGCCTTGATTGAGGACCCGCCACTCCTTGGGGTCATTCCTTATATTTCAGAGCTGTTGACAACTGGCTGGAGAGAAAGAACGCGGAGAGTACATACTTTTTCTTGTTTATTTTGGACTTTTTATCTTCTCACTCGGATGCGTTAAATTGTGTCTGTAAATGTAAATATTTTGAGTTTTTGGCAGGCTTTTTCGAGTGAAGTTCAGTGGCTGTTTTAAATTATTCGCAAATTGATTCCTAGTGGATATTTTGATGTAAAATAGGTGTAGTTTTGTTTCTCAAGTGTCTAAGCAACTGGACAATATGTGGAATCATTGAAACAGGCGCGATCTCGGTAAAATAAAGCTGAGAGTTTTGTCGTAGTATTGACTACCTCAGCGAAGCTTGACGAGAAGGCTGACTCGACTCATTTGCTGCCAAATACTGCAAAAACATTAGAATGTGTTTCATTTGCAGTCTAATGGGAAAAAATAGACAGTATTCTGTACTTTCTTAACTTGACACTGGCTAAATGCACAAACCATAGGAAGCCAAAATTAAAAAAATTAAAATATTAGAAATTTCGCTAATATATGACTAAAGTGTATAGGCAACTAAATAGGTAAGTACTCTAATAACAAGGAATAATTAAACTATCAAATGTGTTTAACAGTCCTATTATTTATGAGTGAACATAAAAATAAATAGTTTTAATCCTTATTAAGTAGCTAAATTCTACTAAACTCAAACCAAAGCAAGGTTATTATGACTTTTATTATAGGGTGGCTAACTCTGAAATACAGAGTGTAACGGAAAGGTGTGGTCATACTTTAAGAACCGGTTTTGCCCATGGAAATGAACAACTTTCTGTAAGAAAAATGAGATAATTCCAAAAAAAAATTGGATTTTCCTTATAACGTTATCATCAGCTGATCAATATTTGTATAGGGGTAATTTTTTTTTTGAGAATTTCCTCAGTTTTCGTTGAATAAAGTTGTTCATATCGATGGGCAGATGCAGTGCTTAAAATATGACCACACCTTTCCGTTTCATCCTGTATACATGTATACAACTTTTTTTGGCCACCGTTTCGATTTGAGGCCAAGTGCATTTTTTTGCTAGCAAACAGATGAAGATTTGATAGATGTTGCTATCGGGGAGCCCCCTTTTTATCGAACTGCGCGACGCAAGAGGGGGTAATGTGTTTATCAGCTTATATATGTATGTATGTGTGTGTGTATGTGCGAAGCCAGTATAATATAATTATTTAAAATATCTGGTAGTGTTCTTTAAAAAAATATATATCTTAATTTAAAGTTGTAAGTATACATCCGATTTGGCCATCCTATAAAATAAATCTCGATAGCAAAACGATAATCTCAAGTCATTTATAAGGATCATTTCCCTTATAGATTGTAAATTAATCCCAAGATCCATGTTTCCTCATAACAATTTATTTACTAACACCGCAATAACTAGGCGTAAACTTATAAGTTGATGTCGTGCAATTTGTTAGGCTAATGGAACCGCAGTAAAGGATCGTGGTCCAGGGGTCAGTCTCCATTTCGCGCTGGACACTGTAATAATGGCCTTATGTATCAAAACTATGTACCCACTCAGAAGATATTGTGCTGCTGTTACGAAGAAAATGTTTTTGAAAAAGTCTGGAAACTCGTCCCTCTCCTTCCCATGACAAAAGCCAAAAAGATTAGTCGTCCATAATTGGATCACAAATACTCTTAAAATAGACCACTTCTTATCGCGTGTCATAAAAGCGTCTATTCGTCCATTTTTCTATGCGGAAAATGATAAATTACTACACTTTTTGACAATCATTTTACCAAATAAGTATTGTGAAATGATTTTAGCAGTCTTTCCCTTCCTGACTTTTGAAAGTAATTGATTGTGATTAGGGATTTCAAAGAACCAGTGACGAGTAGGAAGCGTCTTAAATATAAGGGATAAAAAGTGTGCTAGTAAAATTCTATTACCGAATCTGAAACCCATAACATTTCGCTTTATATTTTAAGGACAACACTTAAATCCGTTCACCCGATTCTCATTATTGGATTTTATTTTTGGAAAAGATAATCGTTAGTGATTCTTGATTGAATCCACTGCCTTTGTTTTCTTGCTACATATTTTGAACTGCCTACTGGTTTATAGGCAGTTCCAAAGTAAGAAGGTAGTAAGTAAGCAAGTTTTACGCCATTAGAGTGGCACCTGTCCGTATTCATTAAGAGCCTATACCATCTCAGCTCAAATTCTAATTTCGCCCCCACTTCCCCGCGTGCCACTGCACTCTTTATCTCGCTCGCACACTTTTGCTCGCAGAGACGCGACACGCGCGGCCTTGAGGTCGAAGCGATTTCGTTAGAGTAAACTACACTATTATCGGACGAGTACTAAGAAATAAAATTATCAATCTAATTTAATTTTAACTTGTCATTTTATGAATATAAAATTATATATTATATCGCAAATACAATTTCAATGTATCTATAAACGATAGGTTTCCAGTATAAGCTGACCTCTCAGTGTGCGGAAAGCCTATAAAATGCGAGATCAGTATATACTGGACGGTATAGGTGATGTCTAGCCGTGCACACTATTTTATTTTACCTACCTACTTCTATAAAATACTAGTCAAATGCGAGCCAACTTTGCGCTGTGGGTTCCGCCAATTAGTTTTGTAGTAAGTTTGCGTTTTATAGTTTTAGCCGTGTATGTATGTTATGTGACAGCCGTTTGCGCATGTAGGTAATTATGTAGGTTGTAGGTATATGCAAGTACCTAGGTATACATACATATGGTATACATAGGTTAGAAAAATCGATTCTAAACCACTACATAAATTGTAGAATTTATGCAGTGGTTTAGAGTCGGTTTAGTAGCAGTAGAGCTACAAAAAACTAGTCAAGTGCGAGTCACCATTGCACTGAGGGTTCTGTAGGTACATTGGCTTGGTAGTAAGTTTACGCTGTGCCATTTTAAAATCTTATAATAGGTAGCTTTCTCCTTGTATTACCACTTTCTTAGTTATTATGCATCTATATAAGAATGAATCGCCGAAATGTAGGTATGCGTATATCTTTCGAAGGACTTCACCAAATTGCATAATTCTTTTTTTGTTGTGTTCGTGATTCTCAGGACAAGGTTTGTATAAATATAAAATAGGTAGGTATAGGTAGGATAAGTAGGTAAGTATGCAGGTAGGTATGTAGGTAGGTATGATAAATACCATAAGTTTTTTTCAAAGTAATTAAAAATAGTCAAAATTAAATAACATTTATTTTTAATCGCTTAAATTTCTAATTTACATAGTTAGAACATGTCTGGAATTGCATAGCTCAGGTAACATGCATGTTTTATAAAAATGTTCTAATTTTAGTTCCATTTCAGAAATATTGGTCATCTTTCTATAATTTCGACTTTGATTTTTTTGTCGCATCCAGACCTTATTCCGAAAATACATTTTTTTTTGTACCGATGATATGTAATTGTCCTTGCACTTGTATATACCAAGGATGTTTTTTATTTACGACAAGTCCGTTTTGAGTTTTTCTCCAAAAATTTACTTCTATCTTATCTATATCTTAGCTTCGTCCAAAGATGTTCAGAATGCTGCAATGGGACGCTTGATTTCAATGATTGTGTATATTCAGTGAACAGCTCATGTTCTCAGGTGATCTGCAAGAAAACACAACATTCATTATAAAACACTTTTTTTGGGGTATGTTATGTTATCATTCAATGACTGGCGTGATGGGCGTTGGTGGCTGCGCCAAAGTTTTAAACTTTTGCAGCTACCATCGTTGTACATTGTTTTTTTATCTGCCTGTATTTGTTGTTCTGTTCCTAATAAACGATTATAATAAAAAAAAAATATAAAAAAATGACCTCCCGCTCTGGGCGGAGCGGGAGGGCATCTCAGACTTTTACTAACTAAAACCCACCCCTGTTCCTTCAGTTGCCTGTGCCAATAGCCGCGGTAACTCTCTTTCAAATATACTCGCGACCCCGGCAGCATAATTTTGTCAACATGAATAAATAATACGGAACCCTAAAAAGTCCAACATTATGAAAATTTTATTATGAATTCGCCGATTTCGTGATAGTACCATTACGCGTTAGTACCAAGCGGTAGTGCCATGGGGGAACAGCAAATTTCGTGATTATCACACACGTATGATAGATAGGTACTTACAATTATATATTTTGTAACACATGAAGATTTGTTTCGTCCGAATTTATTTCTACAGTTTTCGGAGTTCATACCTCCGTCCGTCCGGTCCTGTAACAATCACACGGGACAAATAAGTACCTACCTAGAACTCACATATTTTTATTTATGATTTGGCTATGGAACCCTAAAAATATACAAAAGAAGACAAAATCGTCCATAGAAGCAGACTTGCCCTATGAATAACAAATAACAATTACCCACCCTACATTTTTTATTGAAATACAAATTTGGTGAATTGGTATTTGATGGTGAGGGATAATTTTCCAGTACAAGCTGACCTCTCATTGTACGGAATTCCTATACAATGTGAGATCAGCTTATACTGGAAATTTATAGCTTGATAAAAAAAAATTGATTTTTGTTTGTCTTTTAAAAAAATTTTCCCCACACTAGGAATATTCCTGTATCGTGGGTGCGTTCACAAACATGTAAATTCACATACACAAGACACCCAGACCCGGAACAACTATCTGCAGGTCATACAAATATTTGTTCCGTGCGGGGATCGAACCCGCGACACGCAGCGTAGCAGCCGAACGCTCAACCACTGCGCCAACCGTGCCGTCAAAATTATATAGCCATGTGTAGTAATAATAATAACAGATCAGTGTTTTATGGCCTACAGATAGTTGTGTCGGATCTGCGCGTTTGTGAATGTGAAGATTTGTGTTTGTAATCGCACCGTCTCCGATTCAGTTGAAATCCTGGAGTCGGCAACATTATAAAAAAAAACAATTAGGTACTACATAGATACCTATTTGTTGTATATTGTCAAAACAACAACAAACCTATTTAGGGAACTTTTTAACTTTTTACAAAATTGGACACCCATTTTTCACATTTTTTATCAAAAAAAAAAGTGGACACCTGGATTTCGCCTGAATCGTGAAAGGTGCGTTTACAAACACAAATCTTCACATGCAGAAACACCTGCAACTCCTAACGCAGCAGCCAATCACCTGCCACTGCACCAAACGTGACATGTTTGTAATCACTAATACTGTAAGTAGATAGGTAGCTATATACTTACTTCATTACGTTTATCATGTTTTCCAGTTTCTTTGCGCCAACCCTTTCGTTTCTTATTTTTATTACGGTTATTTCCCATTGCACCAACACTATAAGTATAAGTACTACAAGATTTGTATTTTACGTAGTCTTGTTGCGTAATGTGTGCTCTGAGCGCAAGCGACACAGCCCTCCCGTTCGAAAGCCGCAGCGAGACTGAACGGGGGCGTCGGGCGCCAGGGAACAAGCTTCAAGACGGCATAGTTTAGGTGATAGTTTAGGTATTTTATTTTTACTGTGAAAATAATGGTAATTTAAAAATAAAAAAACTTATAGGACCTGCTTTATAGTAAGTTCAGTTAGTATGCAAAGTTTCATGACCTAATTTTAAGCATTTTTTGAATGCTAGCGGTTTATTGTTTTCGGTTTAGAGGTAACTTTGGATTTTTTTTCTATCGAGAAAATTTTATGGAATCGTGTTTTTGAGGTTTATAATACTTAACATTGATCCTCAACCTTGCCATATATTTATTTCAAAATTAATGCTGCAGTATTATCGACATAACGGAGGATCATGCTAAGCCATTTGAGGTAACATAGACTCTTAACTATATGGAGCTTGACATATTTACTCTATCTAACCATGTTTAAAAAAAAAAGCTATAAGTACATATTTTGCCAAAAAAGCAATTAAAGGAAAGTGAAAATTAGTTTACATATATATATATATATATATTTTTTTTTTTTAAAACGTTGCCCCACACTAGGAATATTCCTGTATCGTGGGTGCGTTCACAAACATGTAAATTCACATACACAAGACACCCAGACCCGGAACAACTATCTGCAGGTCATACAAATATATACAATAATCTTTTGTTAGGACGTGGATATTGGTGTGGGTTACATGTTTGTGATTTTTAGTTTTTAAGGAATTTTGGTATTTTCTGTAGCATGTAACTGTTTTATGTTCCCAAGGAATAAAATAAAATATATTTTGTTCAGCTCAAACTCACTTTATCCAAAAATATAAGAAAGACACAGCAATCCAAAAATAAAAATTATCATAGGTACTTAAAATAAAAAAAGGGTTTGAAAAATTACTACACTTGACACATTGGAAATTGATTAAATGTACCATTAATAATTTTATCTTAAGGTCAAGGTCACCGAATGTCGTCCTAAGATATAATGGACGCATTACGTACGACCCATTTTTTATCCTTCTTGACAATAATCATAAATTCATAAGACGATGACGTATGTGGGGAAAACAAGTCGTTAAGTACTTCCCGGAAGACTTCTTTTAGAGACCACTTTAATACTTTAAGAACAAAACGAAGCCAAATATTTTTATCAACTTTTATTATATTTTAATAACAAACTGTACATAATTTGTTAATAATGAATAATTTCATCTGCCAACTATTAAAATATATTATTGTGTGTTAAAATGTAAAATTCAACTACTTGAGTTACACGCCTCAAGCTGTAGGTACACAACTTCTGACCAAGATCAATCTATGGGGCTCACGTACCATAAAGGATAAAAAGCCTAAAAATAAATATTTTAAAAAAAATCTGCTCAGATCCATTTCCCAACTTTTTTGGCGTCAGCTTGCAGTCTACTCGGATACGATATTCCTTAGCACGGGATCTCATGTCCAAGAAAGAATGAATAAATTTCAAGAGATAGCGTAAAGTGTATCGATTACTTAATGAAGTTTATGTAATATTAAGATTTTGTTAAAACTGCTGATGAAAATTCTGGAACAATATCCTCCTAATACAAATTTAAAAGATTATTGGACCGAATCCTTTAACATCTATATTTTTACCAATAGATAGCACTGTTTGAAGTTATAGAGGTATTTCTTTCACCTCATTAAAATTTGTTTGGTAACAACATTTTGATACAATCTCTCAATAAAACAATCTCTCAATGTTTATGAGAGATCCCAACATACTAAGTTAATTCAAAAGGCAAGCCAGATTATAGCTACGATCTAGATCTAACCAAAAAAGACAGCAAATTAAGAACTGGCAGAAGAAAGAAAGAAATAACATCTACATTAGAATTAAGTTAACTATAAGACCGTCGTTTAGCAAACGCCACACTAAGACTGCGGGACGAATGCCTGGAGCTGTGCGAGTGATGTGTGTGAGTTGACCGGATCGAGCGAAGAGACCGTATATCGTCCTTCGCTTCGGCGTTCGCAAGAGCTTCGAAGCTTCCTTCGACGGACTTCTTCTGTGATCGTTTGACTGGCTTTATATTGCCACTGAACTTTAGGGCAAACTTGAGCTCTTCCACTAATTCGTATCTGAAGGTTGTCTGTAAGATTGGAAACAATATATTAGTTTGGATACTGTCTGTCTGTGTTTTACCATGGGGAAATACAGTTGCTATCTTTATGCGACAGATACATATTAATTTAATTTATGATGAGTAGTGCAATAATAGTCTGCCTAGTTCCCATTTGTCTGATAATATAGAAAACATCATTGTCACTTTAGGGAGTGACAGAGTAAATCAATTAAGAACTATATTGATATCCTTACTACAGCATATTTTTACTCCGAAAAACCTGTTATTGCAGCTACAAATTACGGTGTTGTGACAATATGAACCCGTTTTGCAGCAATTTGCGAGAATACAACAATTAAGCGTGTATGTCAAGAGTACTCCTGTTTTGTAAGAGACACTATAGTTTAATCAGTGCTGTCACATAAACTTCTGAAGTAATGTATTTATTTATTATTAACCAGAATGACACAATGCCAATTATACTGACTAAACAGATTAAAAATTATATAAAGCACATTAAAAATAAAATAGAACAATTACACAATTTTATACTTAAGCCTTTCACTCAGTCTTCTCGCAAATCGTCAGACATTCAGACAGTATCTCCTTCCATTCACCAGCGAACAGATCTAATCCAGGATTGGACTCTAGGAGAGCGTTCACTGCGTTCAGCATTCGCGGAATGGGTGACATATGTCGCGCAACCGTACGGCAACGTGACACAATAAATAATTTATGGCCGTCTCGCCCGGCCATAGTTATCGCGAACAAAAATGTTACACAACGCCCCATGCAAACTAGGAGAATCGATGGTTCCATGTATGATTTTGCAAGCAGTAACAAGTTGGTCTAAAGCTCGTCTTACCTGGAGTGAAGTAGTCGTTTTGATTGGATATATGCATATTACCCAAAACCTACGTTTCTAGAAATACCTCAAGAATGCTTTTGAACTTTTTTAATCATGAGGATATAGGGTTTCTCATGAGGATTCCAAACACAAGAGCTAGAATCAAGTTTACTTCTAGCCAGTGTGTTTTAAAGAAGGCGGATCACTTGATGGTTTGTAAACTCACGACAATTTCTAAGGACAAACCCTAATCTCTGAAACGAGTCTTTAGCTAGAGAAATAATATGGTCATGGAAGGTAAACTTAGTATCGAAAATAACACCAAGATCTTTGACTGTAATCACTCGTGCTATTTCTTTGTCATTCACAGAGTAATTGTATTGAATTGGGTTTCGTGAGCATCTGAAACTGAAACTGTAATATAGTCGTCACATCGGTATCTGTAGGTAAAGTTACCTACATATGACGTTGACGCGAAAGAAATATATTGGAGTTGAATCTTAGCTCATATTTTGAT
The DNA here is from genome assembly GCA_951329385.1 of Polia nebulosa. Classification (NCBI taxonomy): domain Eukaryota; kingdom Metazoa; phylum Arthropoda; class Insecta; order Lepidoptera; family Noctuidae; genus Polia; species Polia nebulosa. The sequence continues at coordinate 15,568,642 of OX589604.1, forward strand.
CACACGGCACCAGAGCGTAATTTTTTTTTTCATAACCATACTTTGATGTTAAACTTAGTTCAGTAACTCTTTCAGGAACCTTACGTATTTAGCCACTTTATGTTTTAATTGTAAATTCCTTTTAAATATTGATTTTACTTTCGTCGATAGTAGCAAATAGTTTTACTCAATCAAATTTTTTACTGAAAAACAAAATATATGATAACCAACATTTCAAAATTTTATCTTTTTAACCCGCGACGCAAAAAGAGGGGTGTTATAAGTTTGACCGCTATGTGTGTGTGTCTGTCTGCGGCACCATAGCTCTTAAACGGGTAAACAGATTTGAATGCGGTTTTTTTTATTAGAAAGCAGGTTTTCTAGCGATTGAGGTGTTTTATCAAAATCGGTTCTGCCATTTCAAGGTCATCGGCTCTTTTGTGTTTTTTTAATGTTCACTTTTATTTCAAGCGTTAGGTTTTTTTTTAGTTTTTTATTTAATTGGTATCTTGTTAAGTGTTTTACTGCATAACCTTGGATTTTACTTGAGCTGGGAGTCGGAAACAATCAAGAACTCAAGATTCCGTAATTTTTTAACTATAACGAGGTTATTAGCCATGCTATAAATAAAAAGGAAAAAAGCTTCAATCGGAAAAATAGCACTGACATTGTAACTAGGAAGATACAAACATCTAGATAAAGGAGGACTGTTGAAGGAAAATCTGCCTACACAAATATACAATGCCCTTAGAAACAGAATGAAGTAAAGAAAGCCTATTTTGCTTGCAAATGTAAAATTTTATCGTAATGGTATTTGTTTTTTACTATGATTATAAATTATACATCTACCAATAGATACTCGTACTTACGCTATATTTGACGGATCTCTTGAAAACCCCCCACAGCATGTCTATGATGGACATGAACAGTCCTAAAAGACTGCCAACCCCCAGCACCACGAAAGCACCCAGCATGTTCTTCATACCCAACTGTTTTGGGTCTTCGTCGCGTTTCTCCTGTGAAGATTCAAGTTTATTTTTATTAAAACACATTTTCGCAACAGTCACACTGAAATCACCGTAGACGAAATCGGCAAGGGATATAAAGTGTAAATTTTCCAAATAGGCGTGGATGGTCAATTCCGAAACTATGAGGAAAAGGCAAAAATAATAAAAAATAATCTCGGGCTTGGTTTTGATGAAAACTAATACTGCATCATTAAGTAATAATGACACACACACATCATTATTTTTGTGAAGCTGTTTTGAATGGTCAAGCTAGAAAAAAAGTGTGTGTGTGTATACACGCACGTATATACGCACGAAAGAAGTTATACTTCTTTGGCGTAACAAGATAAAAAACCAAACTGTCACAAAATTTACAAAAGGAAACCAATAATTCTTCATGAACCACAGACCATAGCTAACTTCAGGGTGTCGGTTCTAGCTAACTTCAACCTGTCAATTTTGTCTGACAGTGATGCGCGCGCATCTTAAAATTTCACTCTCATAATTTTTCATAACGCGCCAAAAAAAAAAAAAAACGCGCCTAAAAAAAAAAAAAAAAAAACGCGCCTAAAGAAGTATAACTTCAATAATGTTATTAAATTATTTATCCAAACATAAGTTACCCCGCACTTTCCACCGCCTCTTTTCTCCTTCCACCAAACATTCCTCATTTTTTCAATTTCACCCATTTCCTTCATATGTAGCAATGCGTCATCTATAAACTTCTTATATGGTGATTCTGTGAATACAAATATGAATGATTTTGATGAAAAAAATCTTTTAGATTTTAAAAAAATATGTGAAGGGATTCATACGCTTCTTCATTCCGATGCCGTAACTCTTGGAGTCGAGCAAGCCGCCAACTTGTAGTAAGTCACAATGTCTTTCCTTATAATATTCTAGGGACGTTGATTCCATAAAAAACGCATACTGCTGGGTTTCAGCCCTGAAAAAAAGTTTACGTGTACTATACTTACAGTTATCACTACATATTATAAAACCAAGTCCCTCGCCTTTGTAGTAAAGTACTAAACGGGAATTCATGGGGTTTTCACCATTATAGAGAGTGATTCATGAGAAATGAGAAAGGTGTATACTTTGTGTAGGAGTAAAGCTGGGGAGGGTCGCTAGGTCAAAATATGTGGATTTGGCATCCAATGAGTTAAATACTTGATTTTCAACAGTGATGATGAAAGAATGTACTTTTTAACCGACTTTCGAAAAAGGAGGAGGTTCTATGTTCGACTGTATTTAATTTTTTTTTTATGTGTGTCCGCCGATTTCTCCGTCAGTTGTGAACCGATTTTCAAAATTCTTTTTCTTCTGTCCCATATAAAATTTATCGAAATTGCTTCAGCGCTTTTTGGGGAAACTGAACAAAAACGAAAAATACGTATACCTAGATGACGTTTTTGTTTTCTCCAATTACGAGTATGTTTAAATTCCACGTTCCATGTTATTGGGGTTTTTAGTTCTGGGGTATAACAACTAAAAAGTAAAAAATAAAAGACTTTTTTACAAAAAAACAACCAACTTCCAAAAAAGAAAATACACTAAAAATTTAAAAATAACTTCAATTTCGGAAGTCGGTGTCAAATAACGAAGACATAAAATACAAACACCGACTTCCGAAATTAAAGTTATTTTTAATTTTTTAGTGTATTTTCTCTTTTGGAAGTCGTTTGATTTTTTGTTTGTAAAAAAGTTTTTAATAATAATATTTAGAAAGGTAGGTAGTTTACGTGATACCAACATTGTGACTCCTATGTCATTCTCACCAACAAGCCAACTGTTATCCACCATTTTCTTGAACATCGCCTTATATGTTGGGTTAGTGGAAATCTACAAGAAAAGTTGAAAGTTTCAGTTATTTTCTATCAAAAATTGATTCTACTTCATCATTACTGCTAGTTTTTGCTGTCAATTTGCTACTTGGATTTCTAAATATTAAAGTGCCGAAACTATAAGTATAACTATAATATAATATATTACTGTTCTTCATTATTTATTTTTTTTCTTATTGAGATTGTTTTAAATTGTGCAATATATGTGATGTAGCTGTACTTAATTAAATAAATTAATTGCAAAAGTAAGGTTTACAATTACAACGGCACCTAATTGGACTAGAGAGATCAAACATTAGGTAGGAAAAAAATGAATAAAGAAAAAGAAATCACAAAAATAAAAACCTCAAAAAACTGTTTAGTAGATCCCTTACTCTTGGCTCCATAAGAAATATGCTTATTTTTGTAGAGCTCTTCAACCGTATTGAAAGGCAAGACGTTTTTCTCGACGGTAAGGAAGGCCACCAAAGTACCGACGTACGATGCCACCATAACCATGGTGAAGAACCACCACACGCTGGTGATCATACGCGGAGCTAGGGCACTGGAGACAATTTTATTATTTCAAGCTTTGAAGCAACCGAGTGCCATAGTGAAGAATCCTTCAGGATTATTCACTATGGTACTTGGTTGTAAATATTATGGCTAATTAAGTTTTTGGTAGAAAACGTCTTGGGAGACGTATCCCTCACTATGCTACTGTGTGACCTGTCTCTTTCTAACGCTCGATGAGTACTAATATTTACGACCATATCCTTTTCCTAATATTGTAAGCTAGTTACGTTTACTAGACGCTTTTATACAGGCTGTAACGGAAATGTGTGGTCATATTTTAAGGACTGCATCTGCCCATCGATATGAACAACTTTCTTCAAGAAAATATGTGAAAATTCTCAAAAAAAAATTTTACCTCCCATACAAATATTGATCAGCTGATGATAATTTTGTATGGGAAGTCCAAATTTTTTTTTGGGAATTTTCTATTTTTTCTTAGAGAAAGTTGTTCATTTCCATGGGCAGAACCGGTTCTTAAAATATGACCACACCTTTCCGTTACACCCTGTATAATTGACATCTGAATAGAAAATAAGACAAGGTATTGAGGAAATATAAAAAAATCTACTGATAACTTACATTGGAGCAATTTCAGAACCTTGCTGCATAACAGATCCAATGATCAGCCATACGGAGTTAGCAAAACTGAACTGGTTGTTCAGTTCCTCGGGAGACTCTATGCAGGGCACTGGGTTTTGCCACTCTTTGTTAGAGATACGGCCCACAAAGATCATCGTCACACCCAGAGCCAGTTGAATTAGCATCATGTAGTACCATACCTGGTGGTGTTCATGTAAGGAGTTATAAATATCATTCTTTGGTAGGACTTTTAGAGTACTCCTATAAGATTGTAAAATGAAGCATAATAAAGCTTGTTGAAAAAGTTAAAAAAGTTATACTAATATAAATTATATTACTAAAAAGAGAAAAATAAAGAACATAAGCTTTTATGCGCCCCTATATAAGATTATAAAGAGAACAAATGTACGATAAATAAAGCTAATATAAAATACCTCCTTAGAGAAGACAGCCATGAAGGAGAACATTTCAGGTGGCTGCTTACTGGGCTGCTTGTAAAGAATACCGATACCAAGTGTCATGAAGGGCGTGGAGAAGTCGATGCCGCTCTGTCGCTCCGCGGTTATCGTTAAGTCGCAAATGGCTAGATCGGCTTTCTATAACATATAGTGAAAACAGTATTTTACGAGGATACCTGCGTGTTGAATCTTTAATGAGCAACTAACACCTAATTTACTTCTGCCAGGGTCGCGGGTGTGTTTGAGTGAGTCACCGCGGCCCTGGCACAAGCAACTGAAGGAACACGGGTGGGATTTAGTCAGTAAGAGTCTGTGACACACCCTCCCGCTCCACCCGGAGCTGGAGAAGAGATTTGATGATTTCACACCCAAAAAAAATATAATACACCTAATTTACTACATAGATTCAAAAGAAATAAACACTAAGGTTCGATAACAAAATATATAATTGGATGATAGTTTTGGATCTGGTCTTTAGTCTTTAAGATTGATTGTTAAATTGTTAACTTTTTAAGATGACATTGTATTTCCATTGAAAATGTATATCCATATAAATGATATCCCAATTCCGATGAGAGTATGCACGAGTATATGCCATTGGATAATTGTAAACACTGTTAGTTTATGAAAAATTATACAAGACGGATCGTATAAATTTTCATCGGATAAATTGTAAATTATCAAATTTGGATGAGATTTATTGTATTTATGATGTAGATTTAGTATATTCATAAAATATCGAGTCTCGCAAGATTTAACAAATCTTACGGTATTTACCACTATCTGGTGACATTTACATATTACATACAGTACACATAAATATTACATACCGATTAAAAACCCCAAACCTAAGTAGGTAATAGCATCTAGGGATATACATATAATACTTTCTATAGAATATAAACGGTTAACTACAATTTGAGTTTTAATTTATTAATTATTAAGATTATAACTTACATCTTCCATCAATTGCAAGGCCATTCCAGTCCAGCCATTTTTGCCCAGATTTCCGTAATCTTTCTCAACACCAAATTCATAACTGAATCCTAAGATTTCACTGAGTCTATCAATTATATCGATGGTGAACCCTTCATAGCGGTCGTTACCTTCTAGTGTTTGATGGGATTCTTTTAGGTAACCATATGGCGGAGACTGTGGAAAAAATAATAATTTTGCAGAGCGTCAGAATGAAAACGAAAAACTTTAAACCAAATAAGGACGAGAATCTGCACTTTTTGAACGTAAAAGTATCACCACTTCCTAATGTTACTACTGGAAAGAATTTTAAATCCTACTTACACAATCTCACCATTTTGGGAACACATTTATTGTGCGTACAGCGAAGGAGTGGATTTATAAATACATACTTGCTACGGCCGCGAATTAAATTTTTACCTAAGTATTTCATGAAAACATGACATTTGGCATCAATTCTAACTGAAAGGGTTGTATTGAAGCGAAGTTCAAAACGGTTTGTGATGAATTTATGACGTACTAATATTCTACAAGAAGGAAACTAGTAACATTGATTTGATAAAAGAAGTGGAAGCCAGATAAATGCTGCCCCTACTGCAACGTTGACCTTAAATAAATTGGGCTAAGTGCAAGAACCAGGATGAATGAATGGATACATAGGTAAAGGGTGCAGATAATAAAATTACTACTAAGACTTACGATCGCAATGAGCACTCTCAATGTTTTGTTCCTGAGTGCTGCTTCTTGTGAAATTTCTGCATCAGCGACAAATGGCCTCTCAATTTTTAGTTTATTGTTTTTCCATGATCCTACCTAAAAATAAATCATTTGCATTATTTAATTTTTGGTAATGCAGTAGTAACTGTTTAGCTTTTCTATTACTAGATAATATTATAAAGAGGAAATATTTTTTTGTTTGTTTGTATCGAAGAAGCTCCGAAACTACTGGACCGATTTTAACCATTTCTTCGCCAATAGAAAGCTAAATTATCAGCAAGTAACAAAGGTTACTTTTTATCTCGGGAAAAATAACAGTTTCCGCGGGATGGGTCACGGCGGGAGCGAATCCGCGGGCAAAGTGCTAGTACCTACGAGTACCTTTAAAATAATTTAATCATCGTCATAATCATGAGCCTTTTTAATGACCCCACTGCTGGGGCAAAGGCCTCCTCTCTGTGAGAAACAACAATAATTGCAATAACTGTTTAGTTTTTCTATTACTAGATAATATTATATAGAGGAAATATGTACCAAGCCGATGGTGGTACATTGGAGGGCAAGCTCAGTTTTCGATAGGTACTTATTATAGTTGAATATGATTAACTGTGCTTGCTCGCGGGGAGAACGATAGACCTTCCAAGCATAAAGTGCGTCACTCACCTGCTAGGCTCCTGTGGCTTTTCGAGGGAATCTTGTCCTGATGTGGCACGTGGTTGGCGCTGCACGACGACCGGCCAGTCCGACTATCCACTCACAAAATTGATGCACCAAGTCTGTCCTGCACTATATGAGCCTTCAGGAATCACAATCAGTCCAGATAGAAGCTGTTTAGCGACGATAAACCCTCATCCGAAGGATTTTAACCGGGAGCGCGCACTTAGGCAACTGCAATTGCTGCCGTCTTGGATTCGAGTCTTTTTTTCATTCGTTCGCAAGCACAGCGCGCGCATATATAAAAATTGAATGGGTACGGAACATTCCGCCCACCAAAATACATAGTATTTTCACTACGTGAAAAAGCGGAACCCGAGAACAACGGATAAAAACGAATGAAGAGCTGAGTTGATCGATTGACACTAACGCTAATTAAAGTTAACACTAACCTAAACTAAACTAGAATCTAATGAATTGAAGTTACGGTAAACGGTCTGTCTAGTCAGTCTGAGTTGGCAGAGGGCACAACTTCACAAGGGGTCTCGTAAGAAGTGATCCATTTGCCATACGTACGGTGGCCACACGTACCACGCCGTCTGGACCCGGATGTAATTCCGTGATCCGAGCAAGAGGCCAATGCAGCGGTATAGTGTTTTCGTTTTTGATGACCACGACTGAATCTACCGCCAACGGTTTGCAATGCTTAGTCCGCTTTGCTCGCTGAGTCAATGATTGTAAATATTCGACCTTCCAGAGTTTCCAAAAGTTTTGTTGGAATCGCTGGATGAGTTGCCATCTTCCTAACCGAGTAAGATTAATGCCTGATAAATCCTCATCAGGGACTGAAGTAAGCGGCTCCAAAGTTAGGAAATGACCCGGAGTCAATACGTTTAAGTCATGGGGATCTGAGCTCAGCGAGTAAAGAGGGCGCGAGTTCAGCATTGATTCGATTTGTACAAACAAAGTGGTCATCTCTTCGAACGTTAATGCCTGATCACCGATAATACGATAAAGATGGGATTTAACGGCCTTAATTTGTATTTCCCATACACCGCCAAAATGACTACTAGCCGGATCATTGAACTTAAATGTTATGTTTTCGATATTAGATGCATCCTTCATATACTCATTGAGATGGTTGCAAGCGCCTACAAAGTTGGTTCCACAATCTGAATGGATAATGCTTACACGACCCCGCCTGCCAACAAACCGGCGAAGCGCTGCTATGAAAGCGTCCGAAGTCAAGTCCGAAGCGACTTCCAAATGGACTGCCTTCGTTGTGAAGCACACAAACAAGCATAGGTAAGCTTTACTTATTTTAGCTCCTCGATGTCGTCCTAACTTAATGCGAAAAGGTCCGCATAGTCAACACCGACGATAGAAAATGGTTTGACTCGATTGATGCGAGTCGCTGGTAGATCGCTCATAAAAGGCTCAAGCGGTGTAGGGCGCGTACGGAAACATTGTAAGCACTTTGACAAACAATGACGAATTGCGCGTTTGGGTGATAATATCCAAAACTGCTGTGTCAAAAGATACTGCATTGTATTTATACCGGGATGACAGTTTTCTCGATGAAGAGCTTCGATGATCATGACCGTTAGTTTTGAATCCTTAGGTAGCAGCGCAGGATGCTTATGCTCATACTCGAGCCCAGAACGAGATAAGCGACCGCCCACCCTAAGAATTCCCGATTTGTCTAAGAAAGGGTTAAGTTTTTGCATAGGTTTTGAAAGAGGTTTTGAGTCTTTCAAACGAGTTATTTCCTCATCGAGATGCAATGATTGTACTCTGCGTACGAAAATCAATAAAGCATTATGAAGCTCTGTTCGATTTACATGATGGTCAGAACTTCGCGAAGATTTTTTACGTGCGCAATCTACAAAACGAATGCAATACGCGAGTACTCGTTGTGCTTTACGAATTGATGAGAAGCTTTCGAGTAAAGAATCAATGACGTTAGTGTCGCTATGAACAAACAGAGAGACCGCACGCTCTTCAGATAATACATCGGCTTCGTTAACATTGTCACTGTTGATTGGCCAAGTGTTAGAAGATTGAGGGAGCCAACAAGGCCCCGCCCACCATAATGAATTGTTGACCAACTCAGCAGGATAAAGACCTCGAGAGGCAATGTCAGCTGGATTATCCGAGCTGGAAACGTGGTTCCAGCGAGCTTCCGGAATAGTATCCTGGATATGACTCACTCGGTTGGCGACAAAAGTTTTCCAACGTGACGAGTAAGATCGAATCCACGATAATGCCACCATCGAATCTGACCACGCACAAGTGTCAGCTATGGGGAAAAATGTTGAATAGGTTTCTCTGACGAACTTCAGAAGATCTGCCAAGAGGACTGCCGCGCACAATTCGAGACGAGGTAATGATATTCTTTTCACAGGTGCTACGCGAGATTTTGAAGACAGAAAGAAGACAGATACACTAACATTGACGCAAGTGACACGTAAGTAGATTACAGCTCCATAACCTGACTCGGAGCTATCAGCAAAGCCATGGAGTTCACACGATTTCATATCTTTTACAGAGATGCATCGAGGGATCTCCAAGGATCCGATGACAGGTAACTGCTCAGTATAACAACGCCATTGTTCGACGATTTCACACGGCGGAAAATCGTCCCAATTCATACCCAACATCCACAACTTCTGAACTAAGCACTTAGCTAAGAGAGTTATAGGAGTCAGGAAACCCAAGGGGTCATAAATACGTGCGAGTTCACTTAGAATCGTACGCTTTGTGCATTGGCGATCGATAGGTATGACCTCAAACAAGAACTTGTCTCTCCTGGGACACCACTTCAGGCCCAAGATCTTCAGAGTGCTCGACTTTTCGATGTCCATAGACACAAAGTCAGTGAGACAGTGTTCCGGAGGTATGTCAGCAAGCACTTCTGATTTATTGCTAGCCCACTTACGCAGCTCAAACTGACCTCTCTTTAAGAGTTGAATGACCTGAGTTTTGACTTGGATGGCTGTCGGGATATCAGAACTGCCACTCGCGATATCGTCAACGAATGTATCAGAAGTCATCACTTCGCGAGCGAGAGGTAAGTCAGTTTCATCTTCTACAAGTTGTTTAAGAGTGCGGCAAGCAAGAAAAGGAGACGATGATACCCCATAAGTTATGGTATTTAATCGATACTCTTGAATTGGGTCCGTTGATTTGAATCTCCAAAAAATTCTTTGGAAATCTCGATCGTCAATTGACATAGTAATATTTCTAAACATTTGACGAATATCGGCTGTAAATACAACAAATTGTGTTCGAAAGCGAAGAAGGATCTCGGCAATGTTAGCCTGCAGTTTAGGACCTACGAGTAAAGCTTCATTCAACGACACACCACGAGCGTCTTTCGCAGAAGCGTCGAAGACCACCCTTAGCTTTGTCGTTGCGCTGTCAGGTCGCAAAACGCAGTGATAAGGTATGTAATAATAACCCTGGTTGATTTCCTTCGAAGGAACTAGACTCATGTGACCACTTTGTAAATAGTCATACATGAAGTCGCAGTATTGTTCGCATAAAGCCTCATTTGCCGCTTACTTGCGTTCTAATGATTTAAAACGACGTAAAGCAGATTCTCGCGATCTAGGAAAAGTTAGATTCTTGTCTTTATCTTTGAAAGGCAAGGTATACCTCCCTGAAGCATCGCGGGAATATTCGGTAACGAATTTTTGTTCACAGAGTTCTTCGTCCGGTGTTAACTTTGAATACTGAGGAATGTTGTCCATTTCCCAGAACCTTTTAACCTGTTCATTGAGAAGATTATCGTTTGAAACGAAGAACGACTTTGGCTGTTCGTGATTATCACTGCAACTGACGTTACCTAGTTGGATCCAACCGAACACAGTGTTGATTGCAGATGGTCGCTGCAATCCTCCACTAACACTACCTGGTAACAGGAGTGAAGGGAAGACCTCAGCACCGAGAAGGACATCGATTTGTCCAGGTAAGTGACAATCAGGATCCGCTAGCTTAAGATTTCGAATATGATGCCACGCAGATTTGTTCAACTTAACGACTGGCATATTGCCGCAGATCTTAGGTAAGGTTAACGCTTCAATACTAAACAAATCATTGTCGTGGACACCTACGCTTAAGCAGATTGTACCACTAGCGGATGTTGAGGCATGACCTAGGCCGTGAATCCTACGCGTTAACTGCGTTCGTTGGAGACCTAAACGCTCAGCAGCACGTTCAGTTATGAAGTGAGCTTGACTTCCGGAATCAATCAGCGCACGAAATGTCTGATAACGACCTGCTGAATCACGAATTTCGATATTTGCTGTGGACAGCAGAACCATGGAACGATCACCGATATTTGTGAGTACACTGACCTGTGAGGTAGTGGCCTTTTCGTTATTATCGGTTTTCGAAACATCTAGATTTTGATGTAGCAAGGTGTGATGTCGTTGATGACACACTTGACACGTAAACATTGATTTACAGTTTTTGAGGCCATGTGATGGCTTCAAACAGTTGAAGCACCAATGATTGGTCTTCACGTATTCAAGTCGTTCCTGAACAGATTTGTCAGTAAACGACTTGCACTGATTAATGGAATGTTCTTCCCCACAGAACGGACACTTGTACTTTCGAGGTTCAGTTGGTGGCACAAGAGCATTTCGTGAAGGACGCGACGATGTTGATGACGATGTTGCAGATGCGTTCGATGTAGTTAAATTCGATGATGGGGGCGCAACTACAAGAGGTTTGTCAACTACTGTATTCGATAGAAAAGTCGAAGTGTGTTTTTTACTTGTGACCTCGGCGTTAGAATTCCGTAAACCACTCGATTTATGTGGTTTTTCGTTGGTACGGTTATCGCGACCGCTTGCGGAGAAGTGTGTGTCGCGAACCGAAGCCTCGCATCTGGTATACAGAAAATCGTTGAGATCTTTGTACTTCGGAAACTCACGAGAAGCAGTAACTCGTTCACAAGCACAACGCGATTTTGAATCCATTTTCGATAGTAGAAGGTAACAGATTACAAAATCCCACTGATCCGTCGGTACTACCGACGGATCAGTGGGATTTTGGGCTCATCAGTGGGCTACCGACTCGGTAGCCCTTGCCGTTTGAGAATCGATAGATTCTCGTTGAAATAATCAAGAACACGTCGTAAATCAATGGGTGAGTTGGCTTTCAGGTTAACGTTCAAGATCTCCTTCCAGCAAGTAAAGGCAAGTTCCCGCTTGTCCTTATACCGCGCAACCAATGCAGAGTATGCTTCGTGGTAGTATAAGCCCGTCACAGGAAAGGTTCGTATAAGTGCTAACGCATCACCAGTGAGACTAGAGACGAGGTAGTGCATGCGCTCCGTATCCGAAAGTGAACCATTCTCGTGAATCAGCGAGGTGAAGATATCAAAGAATTCGGGCCACAACTTTATGTTACCACTGAATTGCGGTAAGTTAATTTTAGGTAATTTTACTTTGAGTACACTCGACGACTCATTATGAGATACATTTGGCTCATCGTTATATTCGTTAGGCTCATCGACCTTCGTTAAGCGTCGGTGTATCGCTAAAATCTCATAATATCGTTCGTCGAAGTCGATTCTGATACTATCTTGTTCCGCTTGTTGTTCATCTATAAGTTCGCATAAGCTAAGTATGTCATCATGGGCTTCTTTAAAGTTCTTTACTATTTTAGTTAAGTCTGAGTAATGTGCTAAAAATTTACTTAAATCACATTCATTGTTTTCCGCTAAACGAGCGACTTCAAGCGTCTTAGATAACCTATTTATCGCTAAAGTACGTTTTCTACGCAATACCGGTAAGTCGCGTTCAGTTCGGTATTCGACTTCAACCGATTTACCTTTACTCAATCTACGTAATGATTTTTTAGAATAATAAGGCATTTTGTTTATTAGTTAGCCTTAATGACGTTAAAATAATCTATATTAATAATAAGATTCTATAATAAACAAGTAATGGCACCGTTAAGTTTAACTAAATTACAATGAAAAAATGTAAACAAACAGTTTCAAACTGAATAGAACGCCCAATTCGAACACCGTACGTCAACTGTTCAATTGCAGTTCATTCATTCAATCACTACAACGCTAATCCAACAAATTAAGTGAACACTAGTGTGTCAACAAGTGAACACTAGTGTGTCAATAAAGGGTGAAGAGTTGAAACCCGAGGATTCCACAGTGTTCTTAGGTTTAACTTTGGATGCGCAGCTTCAGTGGAGCCCCCATATAGATAAACTGTCCAAAAAACTTAGCTCTGCAGCATACGCCGTAAGGAAAATTCGTGGTTTAACTGATTTAGAGACAGCTCGTTTAGTATACTTTAGTTATTTTCATAGTGTGATGTCGTACGGCATTCTGTTGTGGGGAAATGCCGCCGATATTCAGACAATTTTTGTTTTACAGAAAAGGGCTATTCGTGCAATTTATAAATTAAGTCCCAGACACTCCCTCAGAGACAAATTTAAAGAGATTAATATTATGACTGTTCCCTCTCAATATATTTATGAGAATCTCATGTATGCACATAAAAATATTAATCTGTTTAAAAGATACAGTGATATCCATAGCATAAATACTAGGAACAAACACAAATTTATTGTACCAAAAACCAGGCTCAAGAAAAAAATAGGTGGTTCGTTTAGATGTCAATGTATACGTTTCTATAATAAACTTCCTAGCCAAATTCAAGAACTAAGCATAAATAAATTTAAATCATTTATTAAACGTAAGCTATGCCAGAAAGCTTTTTACACAATTAATGACTTTCTTGAGGACAAAAAGGCGTGGGATTGAGCTGCTTCAATGATATACATGAGCCATTGTTTTCATATGTACTACTTACTGATGAAAAATTTTTTATATATATATATTTTTTTAATATTCGTTTTTGACATGAATACTTGTATAGTATTGTATTATATTTTTTATTTTATTTTTTTATTGACATTTTATATTTATTATTTTTTTTGACTTGAATACTTTGTTAAGTATTATATTTATTTTTATTTTTTGATTGACATATTATGATTACTATTTTGTTTGACACAAATATTTACTTTGTAAACTATTATATTTTTATTTATTTTTTTTTGATTACTTAATTATTGTAAATGTGAGGACTATGTGGGTTATTATTATTATTTTCTCCTCCTTTTTACAGTAATTTTCAACGTTGTCTGACAGTTTGAGTACTTTTGCGGCCTACCCAAATGTCTTTTCTTTGGTATTGTTCGTCATGTCATTGAGCTCCTTAGTGGTTTTTAAGTTGAGCTATTCGACTATTGACAAATGCTTGCACTGATTGGACAGGTCCACTCAAATATGTTTTATTCTTTCTTCAAAAGACCACTACAGACACTAAGCTGCATGGTCCTCATATAGAATAATGTGAATGCGAGAACTATGTATGTCGTTATATTCATGTAGATTTTATGATTGTCTGGCAGTTTGAGTATTTTTTGCGGCCTACTCAAATGTCCTTACTTTGGTATTGTTCGTCGGTTCGTTGAGCACCTCAGAGTTCTGAGTTGAGCTTCGCGATGACTGACAAATGCTTGCACTGTCTGGACAGGTCCACTCGAATTCGTGTGTTGCTTTCTTCATAAAGCTCATCCCAGACATAAACGTACATGGTTCTCATAGGATCTAACCAGTCCACATTGTATGGATTTGAACACTAAAAGAGACTTTGACCTCTGAGTTTGTTTCGGTGTTTCTTCTCAGGGTAGTCAGCTAGGAAACACCGGCCTCATCTAGCTTAAACTGACAAAAAAACATTGACGTGTAAAAGTGTTCCTTGTAACCTATTTACTGAATAAACATCATTTATCATTTATCATTTAATTATTATTGTCGTTGAATAGAAAGAAAAGGGGAACTACTCAAATTTAATTTGTCTATGGTTCAATCCAATTTCAAATCGTAGAATAAAGAACTACTCGAACTAATATGGCGGCGAGGAAATAATATAATTTAACGAACCAGAAGTTTACAAATTAATGTTCTAAGTATGGTTAATTGTAGTTATTTACGTTTCGATTCGATGTTATAACAACTTGTATGACAATTTTGATAGAATATAACAACGAAATACGCGTAGCCACTCGAGTTTATAGCAAATGAACAAGAACGCATCGGACACACAAAGAATCGATGATAAATTTTTGAAAAGATCGATGCACGTTTGAAAATACACTTTTTTGGTTTTTAACTATTAACGAAATAAACTATTGTAATGTATAGCAATCGACCTAAAACGAATATGTATTGCCCAAAAGTGGGAAATAGTTGGGGGTAAGTGGGAAAATAAAATATTTTAATTTCTTTGTGTTGAATGTTGAAAATTACCTAAGATTTTACGAGAACTTTACTGTTAACTTATAAATATTATCGAATTATATCCGTTAATCCCTGGTTTCGGCACCAAAAAATGTACCAAGCCGATGGTGGTACATTGGAGGGCAAGCTCAGTTTTCGATAGGTACTTATTATAGTTGAATATGATTAACTGTGCTTGCTCGCGGGGAGAACGATAGACCTTCCAAGCATAAAGTGCGTCACTCACCTGCTAGGCTCCTGTGGCTTTTCGAGGGAATCTTGTCCTGATGTGGCACGTGGTTGGCGCTGCACGACGACCGGCCGGTCCGACTATCCACTCACAAAATTGATGCACCAAGTCTGTCCTGCACTATATGAGCCTTCAGGAATCACAATCAGTCCAGATAGAAGCTGTTTAGCGACGATAAACCCTCATCCGAAGGATTTTAACCGGGAGCGCGCACTTAGGCAACTGCAATTGCTGCCAGCTTGGATTCGAGTCTTTTTTTCATTCGTTCGCAAGCACAGCGCGCGCATATATAAAAATTGAATGGTTACGGAACAAAATATTTTTTTGTTTGTTTGTATCGAAGAAGCTCCGAAACTACTGGACCGATTTTAACCATTTCTTCGCCAATAGAAAGCTAAATTATCAGCAAGTAATAAAGGTTCCTTTTTATCTCGGGAAAAATAACAGTTTCCGCGGGATGGGTCACGGCGGGAGCGAAGCCGCGGGCAAAGTGCTAGTACCTACCTTTAAAATAATTTAATCATCGTCATAATCATGAGCCTTTTTAATGACCCCACTGCTGGGGCAAAGGCCTCCTCTCTGTGAGAAACAACAATAATTACAATAATTTGTAGTTAGTTTTTGTTTACGAATTAATTAGTGATTTGTTTATTTTTATCGCTATCAATCAATGTAGTACTTACTGTTTGATTGCCAGCAGATGTTAGTTCTAATATATCAAAAGTCACATCCGTACGCTCTCCCACGCCGTTGAATATCAATGATCTTGTGATTCCATCAACCTTGTTCTGTGACAAGTAAAATAAATTCTGATTAAATATCAAATAACCGACTGGGAGCATCAATCGGGCCGAGTTAAACAACTGTCCTGTCTCAAGGGCTCACCATTTCGTGTAGTTATTGGGTTATAAACACCGTATTCCTTATGGACTCATTTTAAGACGCAATATGTTAATGGGCCTTTGTTGTAAGATCCAATCCAAGATCCAAGGTACAATAACGTAGGTTACATAATCTCAAGCTGGATTATGGTGCTGATATTTAATTTAAAAAAAGAAATGCAACAAATAAGCTGCAAGAAATACTCATTAGTCTTTAAAAAAAAGACTTGAAAAAGTCTTTAGTATACCTTAACAAAAAAATAACTCACCGTCTTCATAAAATTGAGGAGAGTCGATCCGTAATCCCATGCCTTATAATTTTCGCAGCTCAGTTGTTCAGCTTCCACGTTGACTTTCTTGATGGCTGCCGCGAATACTTCTACTGCATCGTGTATGAGTAGTAGTTGCGTTTTGAGTTCCTCGGGCTCAAAAGTCTTACCGGTTTCTTGATTGAACGTCAAAGTAAAATTCCACAGCTTGTCATTGTCTGTTTTGTTTAGTTCTACTATACGGAATCCTGGAAAAGAAGTTTGGGCTTTTTAATTACACTCCAAATAGTTCATTGAGTCAAAAATTGTTTTTAGTGTCTATAGTTCAAAAAAAATGAATTAACTAGGTACTGTAGAGACTAACAACCGGCTGTTTGGAGTTTGAAGGAATTAATGACATTGGCACCTTAAAGATTAACATCAATTCTTATTTTAAAAGAATAGTAATACAGGATAACGTAGCTGGCAGACGCGTTACTAAATAAAAATGTGAAGTCTATTTGAATTCGGAATTCGAGACAACGCTTAAGCGATACGCGATAGTGTTTTGGTGGAGATGGATTCAAATTTTTTGAATTATAAATTCAAATGATTTTGCCACACAATAGTTGTTGCACTCACACAATAGAACCCACCTGTCATATTAACCCCACCGTATCGGAACCGGCTCATATCCACCGTGAAGAGGTCGGGCGACACGAAGATGTACGAATGCTCCTCGGCCATCATGCCCACCTGTTGTGCGTGCAACAGCATCTGTTCCAAGTTCTGAGACGGACAGTCCACCACAAAGTTCGTGTAGCCGTTGTGTTTAGCGTCTATTAAGACTTCCCTGAAACGTGAAAAACTACTAGTGGCTTAAGGTAAAATTAAAAGAGCCCCTAAGAAGCTAGGCAGTTGGTTTATTATAAAAACTGACCACGTTTTTGAGTCTTGTTTTCAAATAATTAGGTCATTTAACTTACCCGAGCTAACAAGACACAATTCTAAAAACCACGTGCGTGACTCACTGAGAGTTAACGGGACCGAACATTTTCTGATGATCAACATATGGTTGAAAGTAGTTACTTGGGTAGGATAACCAACACCCAAAAACTATTTTTAATAAGGATACTGATAATAAAAATAAGATACTTATTCCGTTTGACAAACCAGAATTAGATCCAGACTCATGTTACGTAAATCTCTTTAGAGTTTTACAAGTAGGAGTACAAAACGACGCCCATTTAAGAAAAATAAACGCTGGAACACACCGCAGCTTGTAGAATGACGCCCACACTTGACGAATACAAAGAGAGAGAGAGAGATTATTTTATGTTTCTCAAATCAAACGCAAACTGTCTAGCCAGGTCTGTGTGTACTCACATAAAATAGTATGAATAGTACGTGCAAGACTATGTATATTCTGTATCGGTATTACCTTCACGTGTCGTAAGGAAAGTTTTCTGCGAATTATGACTCAGATTTGCAAAAATCTTAGCTTACTGCTAGGATTTTTCCAGATATCTGAGTAACCACAGGCCAACTTAAAGTAAACTTAGCTGCAGGCACAGGCTATACTGTACCCAGTATAGCCTATCCTGCAGCTAAGTTATCAAAATCGCAGGGAGTTCACCGGAATACCACAAGCATCACATCATCGCTTCATCGCTTATTGTACCTTTCTTGTGCATATATATCATATTTTTACCGTGTTCGACTGTATGATTTTTTTCTTAGCTTTTATGTTCACCGATTTCTGTGTCAATTGAGGACCGATTTTCAAACTTTTTTTTTATTCTAAGGAGTATAGGTACAGACGTTGACGTTTAGTTTGACTTACGACCTTATATTTTTAAGTTTTCGCCAACAAATGATTGAAATTCACAATTTGATCAACTTAGCATAAGTCAAGATGGCCCAGTGGTATAGAGCACACAGATTGAAGCGCAAATCAGTGTGCTGCAAGTTCAAATCCCACGCAATTGTTGACTTTTTGTAAGTTCTTACCCGATTGGAAGTTATGGATTAGCATTAAATATATTAAATTATTCTTTAACTTGTTCACACATTTCTTAGAGTTAGAAAGGTCTTTTAACTTGTGCCATCGCCTTATCTTAAGAATGCAGTGAACTCGCTATCAATTTTGTTGACAATAATCATGATTCTATTTTGTTTTTTATTCTTCTACCCGCACTGTTCTAACATAATAGTTCAATTTATTTTTCTCATCTAATTGACGATTATCTTGTGAGAACTAAAGTTCTTTTAACAGAAATTGAGGTTTAGTTTCAATCTTCTTTTCGTCAAGAAAATGAACAATTAAGCTATGACCTCAATACATTCGTTGTGACGTTACATAAAAATAAAATGTTTACAAAGTCTAAATCATATATCACTTTTCAATAAATAACTGGATATTATTATTATGGGTCAAAAATAAGAATATTGAGTAAGATTTCTAGTTAAACTTTCTTTATTACTATTAACCTAAAACGCTACGACATGACAATTTTTCAGGAGGCTAATAGACAGAACAGCGCACCAAGCGGCAAGGAGTAAAAACGATTCTTATTTTGAATAGCAAGCATAGATAACATGACTTATGTTCTATACAGTATGCATTATAAAATTTATCATTTAACACTCCCACTTAAATTTTAGAATTATTACAATAGTAAGCTTCAAACCAACTACTGTCTTCCAACAAAATTAAACCTAACTAAAAGATTTACTTTTAAACATAATAAGTAATATTTAACAACCTCAGTTTATATTCAGTACTTGATCTTTGTTATGAATAAATTTATCAGAAGGTAAAGCTTTTGTTAAAAAGTCTGCAAGTTGGCTTGAACTATTCACATATGGAATATTTATGACATTTTGTTCTACCTTTTCTCTTATGAAATTATATCTTATATCGTGTGTTTTGTTCTTTTGTGGTAAACAGGATTACGAATGAGTTTAATAGCACTCTGATTATCTATAAACAGAGTTACCACCAATTGTGGTTCATCAATATCAATTAATAACTGCCGAAGCCAAAAAATTTCTTTGGCAGCCTCACTTGCAGCCATGTATTCTGATTCTGTAGTTGATAAAGCCACAGTATTTTGCTTTCTGCTAGCCCAAGTAACAGGCGCACCATTCATCATAAAGATATATCCTGTATGAGATTTTCTAGAATCAATATCTGAGGCAAAATCTGAATCAGAAAAACCTACTAGTTCTTTGTTACAATTATAAGTAATACAAACATCTTTTGTCTTTAACAAGTACCGAATAATTCGTTTAACAGCGTTTACATGGTCTTTACTTGGATTATTTAAGTATATTGTATGGCTCAGAGGTAGCCCGTTGAGTTGACGAGTGAGTTGACGAAAGCCACAGAATCACGTTATAAGGTTTATTCGTAAGTTACATTAAAGTTACGTTGGATGCTTATCCGCGGCTATGCGTCAACTGAACGTTGAAATTATAATTAATTTAAATAAAATAAAGTTGCGAAAAGTAGGTCGCAGCGTAAGCAAATTTGCCTGTACGTGAACCGTACATGCTCCCGAGGGGAAAGTGGGATGAGCATCCATTACAATGTAAAGTAAAAGTATAGAAAAGTGTAAAGTAAATAATTAGAGGTAAACAATAAGTAAGAGTGTAAAGGTATAGAGAACACTCAATTAAGTTAATCGAAGTGGAATACTTTCTTCGGCCGTGTCGCTTCGCTGTAAATGGGCTCCACGGTTGTCGAATTGCGTATTTCTTGTAACTCGATGTCCCCTCCAAAGTTCTCCCTTCCTCTAGGTGTCACTTCAGTGTTGGCGCCTTTCCTCGTTTTACACCGTCGTTTTAACATAATATAGAGGGCAAGCACAGCAATTCCTCCCAACAACAGAAAAGTAACTGAGTAGAGGTAGATGTCGTGACTTGAGATGTCAGACGACTTCGGTAATATTTCCCTCTTTTTCTGGAATTCCAACTGCTGATCTATTTTTCTTATTTCCACTGCAGTTGGCAGTTGTAGTTCCACTACGTTAAATTTTGCATTCTTCCAGCCGATGTCAAATATGTTGTTAATCGTTGAATTTATATTTGGGACTTCAATATCTGGTTCCATATTCAAACTACTTCCCAGCTGATTATGTGTAAATATAGTGGCGTCCTTTTTCTGGAGTACTCCAGTCCCGTCAATGACCGCTGGCGTAACTTGATCGTTACATATGACGCGCATCAGCTGTTTACCGCACAATGTAAACAACCACATGTTTGTTTTATGTAGCTTCGTCCAGGTTTCTTTGCATTCTACGTCATTGAGAACGCATGATAATGACTCTTGTTGGTTGAAGACTTGGGCCTCACATGGGGCATGTTTATCGTGCATGTTGTAGACAGGTTGACGTGAGAAACAGATGAATTCGTCTTCTCCGTATGAAGTGCATTGGCGCATGTCTTGATCTTCCATTGATATGTATGAGTTTTTAACAAAGTTAATAGCGATAAAACTTGAACTTGGTTGAACAAGTTTTAAATGTCCTTGTCTTAGGAACGGTATCGGTATGACTCAATATATCTTGTAGTCTTCATCGCTCAGCAAGGGGATGTGTATTTCGAACAGCATATAGTTTTTTGTTATTCTTGCCTTCACATGAATGAGGTCGTAGATGTTTTGCAGATTCCTTTGGACGTCCTTTACAGGCAATGACAATCCCTGTGGCAACCTTCCGGATATTATGTTAAGTTGTTCAATCAGTTGGTTTGCTGGAAATAGATGAGTATCTAAATGTCCTCTATAAATGTTGGCAAGACCGTTAACCAGCATTTCCAAAATTCTATTTAAATCACTTAAAATCAGAGTTGACGTCACGGCAGCGGAATTTATGTCATTCATCGTGAATAACATTTGCGCTCTGTTCTCTATTTTAGTGATTACGCTGCAAGTTTCATTCATGTAGGTGCGCAATGTTTCGAATTGCTTCTCCATAAATATAGTGTTTCTTTTTACTACGTTGTTTTCCGCCTCTACGATCAATGTTTGATTTTTCATAAGTTGTAGTAAGTAGGCATCATTTAATTGTAAATTCTGTATGTCTTTTTCGTACTTTTCTGCAAAGTCTGCATCGAGCACTCCGAAAAGAGTTCTTGCTAATTTCCCAACACCATCAAAGTAGCCTCGTTTTGGTCTTGAATGTTGAGTGAGCAACATAGAGTTGTAGTCGGCTAGGTGACTCAGTTCATGCCGTAGGTGGCTGACGATTGCTAGGCAAGGCTTGTACTCATGTGATATTCTTTGGCATAGTTTGTCAATTTGATTCACATAATCATTGATCCGCTCTGTTGCTTGCCAGTATGACGTTAAGTTGTAGTAGACCAAGAGGTTCCATTCGTCATGTATCAGTTGAATTTTCCCAGCTTCATCGAAGTAAATCGGGTGATTGCTCGATATCGGCGTGACCTTCCAGTTATCAGTCATTGGCGCAGATTATCCAAGTCCCATCAATACTACTATGGATAGAAGAACAAGTGACAGCCAATTGTTCTTGTTTCTTGTTGTGCCTCCCCGTTTTTTGACTTCCGGAGTAGGTACCCTTTTCTGTTCCTCTTTGTTTACTTGTAGATCTTCAAGTTTCAGCGGTAAAGGTGAAAGCTTCGTGATCGGTCGTTTAAGTGACCCTTTCCTAGTTTTCAAGGTAACCACCCGTACTCGACCATCGGTGCCTGAATGAAGTTCCTGGACTCGTCCTAGCGCCCAGCGGCCAGGAGGTAAGTGTTCATCTTTAACTAATACTAGGCTTCCTTGTTTCAGGTTTTCTTTTGATTGCTGCCATTTGCTGCGAACTTGCAGTTGATGCAAATATTCAGTCGACCAGCGCTTCCAGATGTGCACGTTCATTTGTTCAATCAGCCTCCATCTGTTTCTTAGATCATGCTCAGCAAAATCTTGCTCTTCTTGTGGTGGAGACAGTAGGGGGCCGCCTATGAGAAAGTGACCGGGAGTTATATATTCCAGGTCTTCGATGTCCTCTGTTAAGGGGCACAACGGACGAGAGTTGAGACAGGCTTCAATTTGCGTTAGTAAAGTAGTGAATTGTTCGAGAGTGAGCTTCTGATCCCCCAGTACTCGATGTAGGTGATATTTCATGGCTTTGACGGCCGCCTCCCACAGGCCTCCAGCGGTTGGCCAAAGTGGAGCATTGAAATGCCACTCAATTTGTAAGTGGCTCATCTCATCGAAGAATTCAGAAGTCATGAACGTTTTGTGTTGTTCAAATTCTTGTTGAAGTAGTTTTGCTGCACCTACAAAGTTCGTTCCGTTGTCGGAGAATACGTGTCGGGGTGTGCCCCCTGCGGGCACATAACCTTTTGAAGGCGGCGAGGAACGTTTGTGTACTCAGGTCCGACACCAATTCCAAATGCACGGCTTTGGTCACCATGCATATGAAAATTGCTATGTACGCCTTGCAAGTTTTGACTCCTCTTCCTTTGTTTATTTTCACATCAACATGTCCGGTGTAGTCGACGCCCGTGTTCGTGAATGGTCTTGATGGAGTTACACGCTCCCTTGTTAAGTCTGCCATCAGTTGAACGTTTCGGTTGGGTTTAAAACGATGACATCGGACGCATTGCCGTAGCTCCTTTTTCACTGTTCTGCTACCTCCAATGACCCAAAATTTTTGACGTAAATGGGCCAAAGTGAGTCGCGCGCCTCCGTGGAGGGTGTCGCGATGAGCTTCTTGTATAATAAGCTTCGTTAATCTTCCTGTAGCAGGAAGAATAATAGGATGTTTAGCGTCGGGTGGTAAAGTTGAGTTGTCTAGTCGCCACTTCACGCGCAGTATTCCATTTTCATCCAGAAATGGGGTTAACTTCAGTAGGTTGCATTTTGTTGATATTGGTCGATTTTTCTTTAAACATTCTATTTCTTCGCCATTATATTCATTTTGAACGTTCTCGATGACCAATACTGTTGCTCCCATAATGTATTGTGGTGACAAACACAAAACCTCTCTTTTATTATCGCAGTCGGATAAGTTATTAGTTGAGTGTTGTGTCCGTTTTTGCTTACGAGTGTTGCTTAGTCGTAGAATCCATCCAAGCACTCTAATTACGCGTTTATAATTACTGGTTTTGTTGAGTAATGTTTCAATTATTTCACATTTCTTGTTTGTGACTGCGCAGCATTTTATTTCTTGCAACTCATTATTAGTTATGTATGTCACACGATTGTCTTGATTGATTTGCGGCATGTTTGTTTTTAACCAATCAGGTCCATTCCACCAAAGTTTGAAATCAAGGAGTTGAAGTGGTGTGAGCCCTCGAGTCGCACAGTCAGCAGGATTTTCTTCTGACTTCACGTAACTCCAGCAGTTCGCAGGCACAATGTTGTTTATTTGTTTCACTCTGCATGCTACGTATTTTTCCCATCGGTTTATATCGCCCTGTAACCAGGCTAAGATGACCTTGGAGTCACTCCAGCACCTTATGAGCAGGTTTTTGTTGCAGAGAGTATTTTGTACCTTTTCTAGCAGTTTAGTTAGTAATACAGCCCCGCAGAGTTCCATTCTAGGTACAGTTATCCTATTGCTGATTGGTGCAACCTTTGTTTTTGCCGTGATTAGCGTAGTCACGTATTCACCGGCTTGATTTTTCACTCGGCTGTAAATGACGCACGCGTAAGCTTTTTCGCTTGCGTCGCAAAACCCGTGAATCTCTAGGTTGTTTTCTTGGCATTGTAACCATCGTGGTATGGTTAGTTTGTTTAGCAAAGGGATATCTTTTCTCATAGTTTCCCACTCAGTAGTGAGATCGTCGGGTAAGCGTTCATCCCAGTTGATTTTGTACATCCAGATTTTTTGGGACAGAAGTTTAGTTTTTATTGTAAGTGGCGATAATAATCCAAGTGGGTCGTATAGTTTGCTTATCTCGCTCAGTAGTATGCGTTTTGTCAGTTTTTTCTGGATTGGTATATCCCATTTATATGTGAAGCTATCATTTTCTTGATTCCATCTCATGCCCAACATTTTTGCGCTTGAGGTTTGTTCTGGGCGGAAGTCGATGTTTGTGTTGCGGCTCTTTTGATCATCTCGCAAGTCTTCTAAGATGCTCAGTTCGTTTGTTTTCCATTTTCTTAAGTTAAATCCGCCTTTTCGCAGTAACTCAATAAGCTGTGTGACCAGTGTTTTCGATGCATCGACAGTATCCTGCCCGTAGACCAAATCATCCATGTAGAAATAGTTTTTTAGGACATTTGCCGCCTCCGGATAGGTAGCTATTTCATCTTCTGCGAGTTTATGTAGAGTTCGCATTGCTAGATAGGGTGCGCTTTTCATTCCGTAGGTTACCGTGCCCAACTGCCAATCTTGTAGAGGTTCGTTAGGGGATGATCTCCAGATTATAGTTTGCAGATGTTGTTGTTTTTCGTTCAGCCAGATGAAACGATAAAGTTTTTCTACATCTGCTGTAAAGACGTATCTGTATGTTCTCCAGTTAATTAGCAGTGTCAGCATATCCTTTGTAAGTTCGGACCGCAGTACATGAGATCGTTAAGACTGCTGTCTCCTTTTGTCTTGTACGACGCGTTGAACACTACTCTTAGTTTTGTTGTGGTGGACTCAGCTCTCAACACGCCATGGTGTGGTAAGTAGACTTGACCTCTTCTTTCTTCAGTTACAAATTTCATGTGGCCTATAGCAATGTATTCGCTCATAAAACGCTTGTACTCGTTACTGAGTTCCTTGTTGGTCAGCATTTTTCTTTCTAGTTGAAGGAACTGTGCTAACGCTTGTGACCTAGCATTTTTTAGGTTTGTTTGGAAATTGGGCTTCATGGGCATTTGCACCACATATTGTCCATTCGCCAATCTTGTGGTAGTCGCGTTGTAATATTCCTCACAGTGTGGAATTTCTTCGGTTTCCCAAAATCTTGCCATGTTTTCGAAATCGTTGAGTGTTACCAAGCAGTTGTAAGTCTTTACATTTCCGCATAGAATCCAGCCCACTCTGGTTTGTTGGGCTACTGGGTATTTATTGTCACTCCTGATGACTCCATTTAGAATAAGTTCTGAGTAGACGTCCGCACCCAAGAGCAGATCGATCGGGCCTGACCGATTGAACTGTGGATCAGCTAGTTTTAAGTTTTCCAAATAGTCCCAGTTGCTGATTGAAAATGATGCGGTAGGTAAGTTACTTATGAGTTTCTTCATAATTAATGCCTCCAAATTGAATTGATAGTCTGAATGTATTGACTGGCATTCCAAGTTCATTGCTCCTTTGCAGTTGCCACCGAGTGATCCGACACCCGATACAACAGCGCTCATTTTTCGTCGCTGTAATCTAAGGCGCTGTGCTGCGTTTTCCGTTATTAGGCTTACTTGGGAGCCTTGGTCAAGTAGGCCTCTCAAGTTGATGAAGTTTCCATCAATTGTTTTAACTTTTAGAAGTACAGTTGTCAACAGCACTTCCTTTTCTTCGTTTGTTATGTTGTTGACCCCATAGGAAGTTGAAGGGGCCGACGATGGGTTTGCTTCCCTTCTTGCTTGTTTGTTGCTAGATAGTTGTGTTTCTGCTTCATGCATAAGTGTGTGGTGTGCCTTTTGACACAATTTACACGTCTTTCGTGATTTGCATTGTTTTTCTCCGTGGCTGAATAGACAGTTTATACAAATATGCAAGTTGCGAACGGTGTCATTCCGTTTGTTTGTGTCCATAGCCAAGAATTGTTCGCAATTCATTAAAACATGATTCGTTTTGCATATTGGGCATGTTTTTGCTGTCGTGAAGAACGCTTTTGGTGAGCTTTGTGATTTCTTAAAGTACGATGACCCGTGCGTTTTATTCTTATTAATGTTATTTCGGTGTTCAGATTCTTTGTGTGGCTGTGTTTCCGATTTTCATGGTTTGTTGCCATGCAGCGCTTCCAGTGACATGAATTTTGATTCTAAAAACTCGGCGAATTCTTCCAGGTCGGGAAATTCCCTAGGATGTTTGATATCTTTTACGTATTCGTTATACGTACCGCTGTCTAGTTTCTGAACCAAAAGGTGTACCACTATCGGATCCCAATTGGTGATGTCTAGCCCGATGTTTTTGAGCCCGTTCAAGCACTCCATCATGACGTCGTGAAGCTTCCGTATGCTTGCAGCGGTTGCTTGCTGAATACTCGCATGATTCAGGCGTGTGTTCATGTAGGATGTGAATAACAGCCGTTTGCTATCGTAGCGGTGGGTCAGCATCTCCCAGCATGATGCATAGTTTTCAGCACTGATACCAAGATGCTGAACAAGTTTCTCAGCCTCACCCTTCAGCTTGGTTTTCAGGTGTTGCATTTTTTGAGCTCTAGAAAGAGTGGGATTGTTGTGTACACTTTCGAGGTAAAGGTCTCTAAAAGTCAGCCACTGGTTATAGTTGCCGTGAAAATCCGGTATTTCAATTTTTGGCGTAGATTTCTCAAAATGTGCATTATTCCAGATGTTTTGTTGTAGTTGCCTTTTCAGGTCATCATAAAGGTTCTCTGCAGCATTGTACTTTTGTTGGTAAACCGTATCCTCGTCTTGCAGTATGTAGTCAAGTTCCCAATTTGCTCTTTCGATATGTTCCCATTTAGTTTTCAGGACGTTCAAGTTGTCTTCTAGTTCCCATTTTTCCATCGCTACTTCCAAAGCTACGTTGATCTTTCCGATAGTGCGTTCGAACATTTTGAAGTTGCAGTATTGTTGACGCAAAAGATCTTGTTGCTTTTCCGTCGACTCGCTTGTTCCCCGAGGAGGTATGTGGAATTTGATATCGTCGAAAGTAAATTTCGACTTTCCCTTATCTTGCGCAGGCGTCGCAGGTGGTTGTTCCGTCTGACTCGTAGATGCAGACGGTAATTCCGACTTTCGTTTCAACACATCTTGCAGCACTTCTTCATACATCTTCTTCGTACTGCTGAAGATGTCGTCAGTGAAATATTGCAAGTCAGTTTCTCCAGACTCTTCCAGTAGTTGGTGGTTGTGAACAAACTTCTCCCAGTTATTGTTCAGCCGAGAAAGACGGTCCTCCAGGTACGCCAAGTTCTTCCTGGTGGGACTGTCCTTCTTGTAGTTGATGCAAATAAGCTTCAAGTCTCTGAAGATAGATTCTTGACGGCTTATCAGTTCGGGTACACCATGAACCATTTTTGTAAGCTGTTGGTTTGACCTTTGGTGGAGTAGAGTTGTATCACCGCAGGTACTAGTTCACCAAAGTTGCGAAGTTTCCGCAAGTTTAGGATATTAAGTGCGTCTGCACTCCACTAACGCTGTGTGCACCTTCTCAATCCAACTGGGGCGACCCTCTTCTGGAAGACCCGCTAGACCGATTCGCTAACGCTAATAAAGATACTACGCACCTGTTATATCCGGCTCGTAGGACCAATTTTATGTATGGCTCAGAGGTAGCCCGTTGAGTTGACGAGTGAGTTGACGAAAACCACAGAATCACGTTATAAGGTTTATTCGTAAGTTACATTAAAGTTACGTTGGATGCTTATCCGCGGCTATGCGTCAACTGAACGTTGAATTTATAATTAATTTAAATAAATTAAAGTTGCGAAAAGTAGGTCGCCACGTAAGCAAATTTGCCTGTACGTGAACCGTACATATATACTAACTACATTCAAAGAATAAGAAATGTCAGGCCTAGATACGGTTGACAAAAACATCAGGGCTCCCACTGCTTCCCTATATGGAAAATCAATATTACTTTCATTATCATTTTTCTTTAAAATTACATTATTGTCAGCAGGGGTACTACAAGGATTGGCATCTGACATGTTAAATCTATTTACAATTTGTTTAATGTACTGTTTTGGACTTAAGGTAATTATTCCATCATTTTTAGTTATTTCCATGCCAACAAACATATTTAAGTTCAACTCTTTTATCTTAAAACTTTGTTTCAAATCGTTTATAATATGCGACAATATACTTTTACTTCTTGAAAATAATAAAGCATCGTCTACATACAATATCAAGATAACTTTATAGTTATTAAAATGACCAACAAAAATACAGTTGTCAGAGGGACACATTTCAAAACCATAAGTAGTTAGGAAAGAAGAGAATTTTCTATTCCAACAGCGTGATGACTGTTTGAGCCCATATAAGGATTTTATTAACTTACAGATTTTTCCGGGCTCAGCATGGACACCCTCAGGCACCTCCATATAGACATCCTCTGACAACTCACCATACAAAAATGCTGTTTTGACATCAAATTGTTGAAGTTCATAATTCTCTCGAACTGCAAGAAACAATATTCTTCTAATGGAATCGAATCTCGTTGTTGGTGAAAATGTTTCTTTGTAATCGACATCCTTATTTTGTGTAAACCCACGTGCACAAAGACGAGCTTTATATCTTTCTATATCACCATCTGAATCTTTTTACACAAAATACCCATTTTGATGTCCCTATTTTCTCATTATTTCTATTTACAAACTTCCAGGTTTCATTTCCTTCTATAGACTGTAATTCTTCGCTTATAGCTTCCTTCCATTTATTACTATTTTTACAATTTATAGCTTCTTCGTAGGTCGTTGGTACATCAAACTCAATAAAATTTGCTTCTTCATTCCTGTTCCTTCTAGGTCTCAATGTAATATTTCTTTCAACATCTTCAGAAATTATTTGTGAAGGCTGGTACGTCAGATCATTGGGATCCTCTTGTGGCTCTACACTTTCAAAACTAGACTCAGAAATATCTTGGTCATCTCCTGGAGAAACTGGTATATCTTGTATTCCTTCACTTTGCTCTTGTTCATCGGTGATAGAAATTGAAGTTGTGTTTTTTC
Organism: Polia nebulosa; assembly: GCA_951329385.1. Lineage (NCBI taxonomy): Eukaryota > Metazoa > Arthropoda > Insecta > Lepidoptera > Noctuidae > Polia > Polia nebulosa. The sequence continues at coordinate 15,597,913 of OX589604.1, forward strand.
TCAGTACTGGAATGTTGTTCTCATTGAAATGTACATTTCTACTTATTGTTATCTTACCACCCACCCACTTTCAATATCAAACATTCTATAATTTTCATTTTTATATCCTACTAATATTAGTTTTACACTCTTTTTATCTAGTTTTCTTCTTCTTTCATCAGGTATATGAACATACCCTTCTGAACCAAATACTCTTGTGTTGAAGTGCTGGCTTTTGTCCATTCCACAGCTCATATGGGGATACATTCTTTGTCTGGGTAGAAGAACTTCGATTTAAAAAGTAAACAGCACAGTTTCCTGCTTCAGCCCAGAGATTCAATGATAAATCACGAGAGTACAACATAGATCTTGCGCTCTCCATGTTTGTGCACATTTCTCTGTCCACTCTTCCGTTCTGTTCGGGCGTGTAAGGTGCTGTGCGTTCATGAACTATCCCTTCACTATCCAAATAAGATTTAAATTCATTGTTAACGTACTCACGTCCGTTGTCTGTATGCAATATACGAGTGCCATGAGCAAACTTATTTTTCACTATTGCATTATATTTCTTAAAGCAATCCAGGACATCACTTTTGTGCTTGATTATAAATACATGCCTGTAGCTGGTGGCACCATCTTTAAATAAGACAAAATATCTTGCTCCAGATACAGATGTATGTTCTACAGGTCCACACACATCACTGTAGGTTAAATCACCAGGTTCACATTTTCCTCTACAAGATTTATGAAATGGCAAACGGCTCCGTTTGCCATATTGACAAGCCTCACAAACAAAATTGATGTCATCTGTTAACTTCACTGGAATCCCACCATTCTTGCTCATATTTTGCATTTCCTTCAAGTTTAAATGTCCCAAACGTATGTTCTATACAGTATGCATTATAAAATTTATCATTTAACAGATATATTATATTCAGTTATGTATGGAGGCTTCTTTAATTTGATTTAGTGTTTATGCTTGAGTTTGTTTTTAATGGCATGATTGAGTGTGCTAGCTGGCAAGTGGCGGATTATTTAATTTTATGATTATATTTTAGACGACATATATTTATTTTTCTGTTTTACATAATGTTAAGATTGTTGCATATAATTATATAGATTCAAGTTCTTAAAACTTAACAGACAGATGTGTTGCTGGGGAGTTTGTTGGCCACTTCTTCTTCACAGCTAAAACACTAGGAAGTGGTGACGGGCGGGCGTTTTTTGGGGGACTGTCTTTATGTAGAACTTTGACGTTCAAAAAGTGCTGGTTCTCAGCCTAGTTTGAATAAATGACTTTTGATTTTGATTTAAACAATTACATTTTATTTTATTAAAATTTTAATATCCTTTCATTGTTACGTTATTCCCGTTTGCCATATTGACAAGCCTCACAAACAAAATTGATGTCATCTGTTAACTTCACTGGAATCGCACCATTCTTGCTCATATTTTGCACTTCCTTCAAGTTTAAATGTCCCAAACGTATGTTATAGACAGTATGCATTATGAAATTTATCATTTAACAGATATAAACAATTATGTTTTATTTTATTAAAATTATTATTCATATTATGAATGGTCTAAGTGGGTATACTTCCAATAAACAATCTTACACGTAACATAGATAACGGTTACAAGATAACTTTTTTGTCTAGGTAACAATTTGACGTCACAATTCTAATAAATGTTTAATTTGTAAATATAAAGAGTAAACATTTTTATTAAACACGTCTTTTTATTTCCACCTTACAACATCGAAAAGATGTAACAACTAAATAATTGCAAATTACGAATGTGATTCTTCTTGTGGTTAAATCATATTCGTAATTTGCAACTATTTAGTGCAAAAAATGCAATAGTATTTTTCATAGAAATATAAAAAACAACGATATTAATATAGATTGGGAATTTTCAAAGTAAGAAATAACCGCAACGGACCGACCATGATTTGAACTCGGGCTACGTTATTTGCGAATCCAACACTTAGTTCATACGGCTACCAGCACATGACATATTTGCGCGAATTTTATCAATGCAATGGTAAGAACAAGTTGCCTCTGTGACTGTGTGATGCGTATTCAATGGCACAGAAAAATAATAATGATGTTTTTAAGCTCAGTGCGACGACAGTTCCTTAGTATGTGTTATCTGTGGAATGTGGATTCTCATACACGCGCACACATACGCACGGAAGTATCGTGCTCGCTCGGTTCGTAGCAATGTAATCTTTAGCGTTCTTATGGACTTTTGCGGCCTGACTGTACTCCTCAAGTGGTCCCATTTAAATTTTTTCAAAATTAATTCAGCACTTTTTGAAAATTTGAACGAAAACAAAAAATATGTATACACAGATGACGTTTTGGTTTCCTCTAATTATGTTCAAATTCTATGTTCCATGTTATTGGGGTTATCAATTCGCGCGTAACTTTAATATTTAGTTTTAGTTCTGAAGTATAACAAATAAAACGTGCAAAATATAAAACTTTTGTATTCATATCATTTTAGTGAATCAGATCTCCGTCGGATGGCATCGACATGTATCAAGACGCGAAATGATACGCGATCATATCATACGCCGTATCTAATACATTTCGTATCGGACACTTGTATTGTGATCGGCAGTATGTACGTAGCATGGACAATTGGACATACGCATGAATACGACTACCATCTCATTTTGATGCATGACCACGGTCCATCTCGAGATGGTTTTTCCCCGGTCTTGAAAGTGGATACACAATGGCGACATGCTACAAGATACAGTATCGATAAGTATGGACGTGTTTTTTGTTACAACGCGGTGATCAATAAGATAGTGATACAATATGGTCGAAATGGGCGTCCTTACTTAGGATACAAATACTCGATACAATACGTCTGATTATGAACTTTACGGTGATGCAAATGTAGACCCAGTTTTAGGCTACTTATCACAGAAAACGAACGGTTCCTGTATGATAGACTACGGCAGCGAAGTCCTGGGCCAACGTTAGTTGATTGTCAAAAATATAAGTTCACCTGTAATCATCACCGCTCAGTTCTCTCAAAGTGACGACGTACTTGTCCGTCTTGTTGCCGAGATGCAATAACTCACTCACGCGCAGCAAGCTGTGACCCTTTGCGTACAGCAAAGTGAAGTTCTTCCATTCTTTATGCTTTATTAATTCTTCTAATACCTGAAATATATACACAAACAGCAATCTCAACCAATGATTAAAAATAGTAGAAAATTGAATTACTTATGCTAGAATGTGTAAGTACCTATAGGTACATATATTTGCTTCTTCTTTCTTGACCAATAGTTATTTATTTGTCCATTAGTCAAGCTAAAAATTGATTAAAAATAGCATTTCGCCGAAATTTAACAATTACTTACTTTTTTAACTATTGGTTAACTTAGCTACGGATAAAAAAACTCGCCCTAAGTTTGACACTAAATTACTCTTACATGAACAACTATAACTTCTTGATTCAAGACGTACTACAAGCGATATTTAACCTAAAGGTGAGAACCGACTAATTTCCTTGACTCCGTTTTGTTTCTGTAAGTTTATTCCTGCGTATCCCTATATTATTCTTTGTCTTGGTTGAAAACGAGTCAAGGAAATAGACTATTAGTTTTTATTTAGTTTGCAACTTTTATAGAACAACAGGAGCCAGGTAGTCTTGGTAGATGTTGTTCTCCAAATACCTAACAGCAACATTTTATTATTTACAGATAAAAACAAAGTATTCATTAATAAAGTATTTAAAAGAAAATTACAAATAAATAACGTTGTAGATGAAAGAGGAGGCAAAGAACTCATAGGGCATCGAAAAATTCGTCCTCATAACTGTCAACGGGAAATGTGCTCAACACTGACAGCATTGGCACGTTGAATGGCAATACTGATTTTTTGCCCGAAAAAAAGCCAGCCCTCTTGTCGGCTTTAAGTTTTATATTCCATTTTAGAAATTATGAATTACATTAAATGTAGGGGGGTCAATGACCACTCAACACTTTCATATCAATGATTTGCAATAGTAACTAAATATTACATTTTCAAGTAACCCAGTAAGTTGAAGCTTACTATCTATTCCCTTGTAAGTATGTAATAAAATGTAAATATACTATGAAAAGGAAATAATAGTATCAAATATTATCATCCAAAATATGACTAGACATGTAAAAGGTCTCCCTGGAGTTATTACGAATATCAAGTGACACAAATAAGCTTTACCGGGAATTTGAATTCGACAACACCCATGTCATTGTGCGGCATAGTTTTTCTGTTAAAGCTTCTTCATTTTCAGTATCCCTATTGCCAACCTACTGCCTCTTAATTTGATCATCATTCTTTTGCCCTTCTGTTTTGCTTAGTCTTTGCTGATTTATTAGTGGGCAATTATTTATTTATTTTATTCTTTATGCACATACAAGTACAGAGGCGGGTTAAATGCCTCGGCCAATGGCCCGCCCCAAGACCCTACAGAAACTCTTTTCTTTTTTCTTGCTCTTATCTTATCTCAATTTATTTGGGGTCAGCGTAAAATGTCTTCTGGCATACCATTTTTTTACTATTTTTTTTATCTTGCTTGAATATGGAATAGTCGACATCTTAGTAGTCACCCACTTTTTGGTCATGTCATGTTTCACACCGTCTATCCATTGTTTCTTTGGTCTTCCTATACTGTTATAGCCATCCACATTCATTTTCAAAATTTTTGCAATAACATTTATTTACCAAACAAAACACAATTAAAGGTATGCACTTATAGTAAGTTGAACGAATCTATCAAAGTTCCTCCGCCTCTGATTGCGTTTAATCTTTCTCTGCAGCAGCGGATATGATTTCAGGAACAGAAAATTACTGTGATCTACTATTGATTACTTATCTTAAAACTTGGGATAATAATGAAAGGATAAAAATATCTATTGTCTTAGGACACGGACTCAAAAATATAGTTACAAATACGCGCGGTATGGTTCGCGCAGTGACTGAGCGATTGACTGTGGCTGCTGCAGTGCGTGTTGCGGGTTCGATTCCCACTCGGAAGAAATATTTAAAACGCACCCATATTACAGGAGAAGTTCCTAGTGTTAACAATGACTATTACTTAAAAAAAAATGGTTCATAGTTTTTACGAGTATAGAAGACTAATTCTTCATACTTACTTTAGTATAGCCAAACGTAAAAAAATACAAACAGTATAAAGTAGGCTAAACTTCAACAAAATCTGTTTCTATAGAACAGAAAAGCAAACATCAACGTCAAACAGCTGCTGGCTATCATTTCACGCAAGAAACTAGAATAAACTAATTATTGTTCTAGAAACTATGTATTTTCTCAGTAGTATAGGTAAGTTCAGTTGTATATAGTGTTTGATGACAGTATTACCATACTATTATGCTTTACTTACTGTATAGAAGATACGACGCAACGACTTTTGGTTTTTGATATAAAAGTTCTCGGTACCTAATTATCTCGAGGCAGAAAGCGAGCAAACAAAATAAACTTTCTATCACAACACATTTCCGTAATTTACTGTTTGTGTTTATGTTTAGCCTACCTGTGAAGCCCCGAAACTCACCGGTGAGTCGGACCAAAAAAAAAAATAAAATAAAGAGAATAAAAATAAAAATAAATTCGGCTGTCAACCCGGGTTGTCCTCGGGGTTTAATTTGACAACCCGGATTTTGCCATGGGGCTTCACAGGTTAAAATATATTTAATTTGAATGGCATAACATTTCTGCTTTACGTAATACACTTCTGCCTACCACACAAGCTTTTTACTGGTCATAGACAAAGCGTATCATCACTACATTCTAGTCATTCATTACCTGCATTAAAATTATGTAATGGCTTTTCATAATTATTTCAGAACTAATGGCCAGTTTTCATACGTGATTAACAAATAAAGCTTGTTGAAGTAAAAAGGTTCCACTATAGTTATAATTTAAAATACTGGTAGCTTTGTCACAAAAAATAAAATGAAACGTCATTTTAAGTAAAGAAAAATAAAAATAGAAAAATAAACTAATGGCATCTCGTGATGTTTTTAAGCATAAATGGCCAGTTAGTACACCAATAACCAAGAAAAAAGGTCATAAAAAAACTTGAGAGGTGTCAAGGGACACCCGGATGGAACGAAGTTCCTTTCGATTAATTAGTGAAGGAATTGTAATATAATTTTATTTTTTTTAATTTATAATATTTTTTTTATTATTAACTACGCACACACGCACGCACGTAAGAAGTTATACTTCATCATCTCATCTCATCGCAGCTCAGCTCAGCTCAGCTCAGCTCAGCTCAGCTCAGCTCAGCACAGCTCAGCTCAGCTCAGCTCCGCTCAGCTCAGCTCAGCTCAGCTCAACTCTTTAGCAATCTGGCTTGCTTTCTATAAGAGAGAGAGACAGACAGAGAAACATGCGCCGCCGCACAGCTTACAATAGCTTACTATAGCAATAATGCTTGATCTGCTTGCAAACTTTGTACCTACCCACCAAAAATACAAGAAGTTTTTATTAGATTGTTTTTCCAACACAATCTTTTTAGATGGACAGCCTCATTAGTGTCGTGACAACTTTTCGTAAGAATTTTTTCCGTCTAGCCCCCTTTCACAACGCGCGATAAGGAACTTCGTTCCAAAAGGAAATATGTCAACTTACCACATCCTGAATATTGTTTCAGATTTTATTTAGGAGTGCAGTTGTAAAATTATAACAGGACCGTAATTTCTTATAAACTTTTTTATGGAATTTCTGAACCGATGTTAGCTATTGAAATATTATCTATAATTTTTAAAGTAATGTCTAAATCCTTACCATATTATAAGCCGAAGGGCTAGGATACATGTTCAGGACGGACCACTCGTCATTGCATAGGTCATTGTGCTGTATACTAACGTGGGGCAGTTCCAACATGTCGCACAAAGCCTGGATATTCTCACTAGCTCGCCCACCCGTCCCGTCTATGATGCCGATCACGCCTTCCTGGAATTTAGATACGGTATTTTGTACTTTAAGGAGGAATTTCTTTTAAGTAAATCGTTTTATTTTGAGATTTGAGAAAAAAAATGTTGTTTCAGTTCTGCCAACGCGATCATACAGGTTTCTAATTTCTATTATAAAATTATACATGGGTGCTTGGGTAGAGGAAAATAATAGTTGAATTCAACTCGTCAAGGCTTGTATAAATCGATCGATATAGACCGTTAACTTAGCGAAAAAGACAAGAAGCTATTTTGCTTTCTTAGCTCTTATTTATCACCTGTTAATGTTTTCATTTGTGATAGATTTGTCAGATACTGTAAACTTTTAGTCACATTTAATTAAAGTCAAATTGATAAATTCACATACCTACTTAACCATAAGATACCTAACCAATAGTTTTAAATAAAACGAACCCCACCCAAAAAGTTTTAGTGGGTTCGTAAAATTGCAACATTTTTCACTAAAAGACGAAATTCAATTTGAATCTAAGATGAACACAAAGAAAGTTTGGCGTTCTGAATCCGAATTATCCTGAACCACGTAAAATAGGTGGGCAATGAAAAAGAAAAGAACAATTGGAAAAAGTCGTAAAAAAGTTGCGTTTTACAGTCAGATCAATGAACAAAACTGAATAGATAGGAGCAAAGAAATTTTAAATAAGAAATCCATATCAATCGCAGGATTACATTATTCTTCCACACGAGTAAATTTAAATTGAATGAGGTCGGAGTCATTTCAATGAATTTTTATAGCAATTAATTTTGCATTGCTTTTTGCCTCATTTAGCGTAAAATATTGGGTTTTTATTATTATTATTTAGCATCTTTCAAATTTCTTGAGACTTGAGACACCAGGGGTCCCGTACCTGTGGAGCATACGAGGGGATGGTCAACTCGCAGGGGCCCAGTAGACGCTTTTTATGAAATGAGGCATCAACCCACGACGATTGGTGTGTGTATGTATATTTGGCTATGGCTTTGGTAGGCTAAAGTAGATGGTGATGAGGTGGTTACCTGGGTAAAGACTATGGCCCCTGCCTGAAAAATATTATTAAAATGGAAGTGCGCTCCCAAAAATAACGCCGTTGGGAAGCGGCAGTACTTTTTTTCTTTTATTTTAGCGAGCTCGGTAACTTAGGGCACCACGACACGGACAACGGACAGGTAAAATACGTCGCTAAAAAAGCAGTGGGTGATTTGCACACTTAATAAATGGGTCCCAAGAATGTTCGCTGGTGTAGTGACGTAGCAACAAGGAGGCAACATATCCTGAAGTACTTGACGAGTGGAGAGGTATACCTATACAAGAAAGTACAGTCAAGATCCCTATCAGCATCGTACTGGATTTTACATTCTTCTCCCAAGCACGATTGCTCTTGCAAATCTCCACTCAAGCCAGCCAATAAAGGCAAGAAAGAAGTGGGAGCCCAATAAAGGTAAGCCGGAAATGAGGAAATCTCCTGGGAGATCGGGCCCGTGATGTCGCTACTGAATCATCCGTTCGCCATAAAACTGCCCTGCAGATCGTATCTCTCTTACTCAGGCCCCCCAACCAAGGCATGTTGCGGCAAAGTTTTTACCGACACAGGAAGACTTCAATGTAATGATACGGCGCGGCGGTGGTGTTTTTATCTACCCGGCTGCGTCAAAACTAATCGGTTTATAAAAAAAAAAACAATGATTTCAACATTGATTTGAACTTTATCTAGGATTCTTGTGTTCTGGTCAAAGTTCATTGTTTTTTTACTAATTTCTGATAGTTGTTTTTAACAGAATGCTACAGCACCTTTTCTTTTTCGTGTGAGGGTGTACATACCTCCGCTAGTTCGCACACATATTTGCTGATTACCAGAACTTCTCCTCTTTCAGACACTTCTTTTATGGAAGTCCTGAAGTTAAAACTCTTCGCGCTCACCTCCAGAGCCACTTTCATGTCTTCGGAGTCTTTGTAAAATATTCCTCCTGAAATATATAAATTGTATCTACATAAAGTATAACCCTATGTAGGACTAAGCAATATATTTATATCTTATTTTCGCAATCATCAACAAGGTATTGTAGATTGTGGCCATATTTTAAGAACTGCATCTGCCCTGTATCTGCATACGAACTTTCTTTTTGAGAATTTCCTCAAGAAAACCTGAGGAAATTCTCAATTTTTTTTTTACCTCCCATTGATCAGCTGATATCTTTTTATGGAAAGTCCAATTCATTTTTTGGGAATTTTCTATTTCTTCTAAGAGAAAGTGGTTTATTTCAATGGGCAGAGCCGGTTCTTAAAATTTGACCACACCTTTCCGTTACACCCTGTATAATGGGAGATTAATTGAAATATTTTTTTAAAGAAATTGAATAGAATTTGGAATCTGCTAATCAGTACCTATTTAAACTAATCATATTTATTTATTTATTTCATCATTTATGAACACACAGAGACACAGTAACAATAGACGTCATTATAAATATACGAGTAGTACAAGGGAACTGCTTATTTCTTAAGAAATTTCTACCAGCAGACCTGCGAAAGGAGAAGTGAGAAAGAAATGTAGACAAAAAAAGGAATACGAGATGTCTTATACCTACTAAGGTATCAAATAAACGTACACATAATTATAATGTAAAAAAAAATTGTTATATTTACATTGTTAAATTTATTTTTTAAATAAGGCCGATTCCAGGTATTTGGCTCGCTAATGAAATGATCGAAAGCTATTAAATACCTCATAGGTATTTAATAACAAAATCTTAAAAATAATGGAAATTCGTATAGAATAGCTTTTATAAATTGCAAAAGTTCAGACTTTTTTAAGAATAGCTGGATTATTTCCACGACCAATTACGGTGAGTATCTACTACAATAATAAGTTTGAAACTAACCGATTATAGGTCCTTCTGTGTTCTCTTCTTGTCCAAAACCACATTGTGAAAACAATAGCAAGACGAATGGAACCAACAACATGTTTCTAGAAAATGTGTCACAACCACATCATACTAAAATAAACACTATCATGAAAAATCACAACACAGCACAACACTGCACTTTCATCGTAGCACGTTTCCGCGTTTACACGAACTTTACGGACTGTAAAAGTTAAAAAGTTTACGTTTTACCCTGTAATTGCTGATAAAACTTTACAGTTAATCAATGTTTTAAAGCATTGTCGTAATAAACGTTGAAAGTTTAGGCGGTGAGTCGGTAATGTGTTTAGACTGGTAGTGGAGGAGAGCACGGCGCGCGCGACACGCCGCTTCAGAAATAATCCCGCGCCTATATTTAGGACGGGTTTTCCACAAAACGACATACTTTATCTCGATGCCGTCTGTCTCAGTCTGGAGCGATGTCACGAAAACCGATTTACGAACAAAAAGCTTCGGTTTTTTGGCTCGCTTTTTAACTTTGGGCGATCTAAGAGGGAGTTTCAGTATTTGTTCCAGAAGTACCAATCTAAAGAATAAAAATATCGGAGAATAAGTGTTGAATTATATATTTCAAATTAAGGTGTTTTAATTACGTGCATATGGTGGCACCGCGATTTGTAATAGCAATCTAATTTTTGAATTCGGTTTGCTTTCGAAATAAATTCACTAACTATGTTACGATGCATCGTGATTTCACGTAATTTCACGTGGGAATACATTAACCTCACTGTATAATTATGAAACGACAGGAGCCATAATGAAAATGACCAATCAGCTATGATAGCTCTCATCGTAAGAACAATGTTGGCCCATACCTACGTTTCTGATTGAGATCAAATCCACTAACACGGACAAAGGGAATTTATAAACAATATCGGCTTAGTATTCGGGCTATTCAATCAAAAATCAATCTGCCTGGCCTTTTCCGAACTATTTTGAGGTCGGCTTTCAGTCTAACCGGATGCAGCTGAATACCAGTATATTACATGAAGCGACTGCCTATCTGACTTACTGGGTAATACGATACCTCTTGGTAAGACTGGTTGTCAGACTTTCGGGAATCTGACGACCCGTAACTACTGTCAAAGATCCACGATTGACAGCCTGGACCAACGGCTTAACGTGCTTACCGAGGCATGGAGGAGTCTCGGTATGTAAAGATGGTCACCCATCTATGGACCAACCCCGGTCAGCGTAGCTTAACCTAGTGGATCGACACATGCGGCTGTTATTACTTTAGCCACAAGCTCCTCCGAGTATTCGGACTATTATTGAAAAAAAGTGCTAGACAAAATTGGCTTAGCCATATTTTTTTTTTCCACGCAGATTTTTGTACAAGAAACCTTCATAGGAGAATTAGCCATTCGTCAAATGACCGTTTTTAGGAAGCCTTCCTAATGGTTATATCTAGGAAACAAGCTTCTGCCAGCGGCTACGCCCGCTTGGAATTAGTACTTGCCCTTTATAAACTTTCAACCCCTATTTCACCCCCTTAAGGGTTGAATTTCAAAAAAACCCTTTCTTAGTGGATACCTACTCTTCACAAAGAAGACACCTTTCAAATTTCATATCTCTAGGACCAGCGGTTTAGGCTGTGCGTTGATATATCAGTCAGTCAGTCAGGACTTTGAATTTTATATATACAGATTAAAAAAAATAGAACATACCTAATTAATAATAAGGTTAGCGAAGAATGGAATGTTCAGTAGAAATGAAGAAACAAAAAAAATAGTTAAAAAAAAAAGAACATTTTACTATAAATTGTATCGACAAATACCAAAGTTATCTTTAGCCACTATAAACGTTTCATCGAACTTCTGACAGGTAAACTCTACGTGTAAAAGGTTTGCACTTAGCGGAAACTGGGTCGCCATAACACGTTATAAGGAAAACGCGTAGTGGTCCCAGTTAACTGAACCCCGAATCCGATTGTTCCACATTTCGTGCAGATTAGTTTGTATGCAAGAGAGTGAAGACCATTGACTTGCAGACGTGCCGTATGTGCTTTAGGATGAAGGCAAACTTACTTTTGTGAAGGACGAAAACAGTCGCGCTCCCCAAAACAACAACAATTCCCACGTTCCTGTTCATTTGTTTATTAGAGCGAGAAATAATGTAGCACAATGCAACTTTTTAAAATTTTATTTGTAAATAGTTAATACATATCAGAAATAACAATTTTCATAAAGAAAAAGATACTTATGACAAACAAATGTTCTAAATTATGAATGCGTTAATTTAGATTGTAACTTGCAAAAACAGCATAAATTTGCGTAAAAGCAAATACAATGCGTATTTAATTGACTTTAATTTAACTACATTGATGATATTCTCATTTTATTTATTGAGACTATCAATTTGGGCATAACTTTACGTTTTAGTTTTAGTTATGGGGTACAATAAAAGGCGAAATATAAAAACATTTTTTACCAAAAAAAAAATACAACTGACTTCTATAAAAAAACACTAAAAATTGCAAAATAGTTAACTTTAATTTCGTACGTCGGTGTTCCTAGTTTTGTTTCTTCGTCATTTGACACCGACTTTCGAAATCGAAGTTATTTTGCAGTTTTATTGTTTTTTTTTTTTATGGAATTAGACTGTATTTTTTTTTGTTAAAAAGTTTTTTTTAGTAACTGTTGATGCGATGGTACCCATTGTAGTATGTAAATACATATAATAATTCAATGTCATGCGGTGTCAACCTACTAAAAAAATATTTTTAAAGAATGCATGACAAAATTGAAGAAATAACTCTGTTCACTTTGTTAGTTTATTTTGTCGCACGCTACAAAAAGTCGTTCGCGTGGATTGATCCTAAATAAACACCAAATGGAAATTCACAATGGCGCGATCGATGAAGCCCAATAAAATATTTACGAGCATGATTGCCAAACTTCTGTTTATGAGTGAACCTATTGCTAAATACAATCTGGATATTGCAATAAACATTGTACATTCAAACTAATTTTGGACAAGGTCTGAAAAGTAAAAACGATTGAAGTTGTTTAAACTTCAAAATTGCTTGCTTAATGTTTTCATATTCTGGAATTAAGTTATTTAAACTCTATTTCATTCGTCTAACATACCAGTTGAGTGAATTTAAAGTAACTGAGAATTTAGTTATGACTGCAACACACCTTTTAAACTTGTTTATTTTGTATTAAATTCAGCTTTTCGCCGCCAAATGGTATAAAGGAAATCAGAAAACGATACCTTCGGCACAGACGCCCAATTTGATGTGTAAACAAGATAGACAGACCGAAAGTATTTGGACGTTCGCGTCTTACTTACATTTGTTATCATTATTTTTCAAGCGCTGTCTTGTATTTTTTGGTAAAATCAGTTTGTTGCTGCAAAATCATGAAATAAATTGTTAATTTTCAGGTAAATTGCGTTTGTGTGTAATAAAAACAGTCGTTTGACGTAGACTGTGATGCTTGACAGAAAAACGATTTAGGGCAGCAAGTTGAATTGTTTAGCCCAAATTGATCCAAATTATTTAGATTATTTTTCCGACCCAAATATCGACCAATAGAATTGCACCATTCGACGTCACGTGGTACAACCTACATGGTATTATACTAAAAATTTTTTGAAAATTTTCTAGGTTGTACCACGTGACGTCGAATGGTGCAATTCTATTGGCCGACATTTGGGACGGAAAAATAATCCCCCGAATACCACACGAGCTTCAAAATTATCTGGTATTTCCCGATAGGTTCCCTGCAAACAAATAAAATCGTCAAGTTTTTCAGGAAAAATCACTCGCGCTTCGCGCTCGTGATTTTTTAACCTGAAAAACTTGACTCCTTCATTTGTTTGCAACGAACGGAAATACCCGATAATTTTGAAGCTCTTGTGGTATTATAAGTGAAAACTCAATGGCATTTTGCAAGAAGGTATGGCGTCGGGATAATGGAAACCAAGGACAGACACTAGGAATCGAAGGGCTTATTACAATCGTAAAAATAATACCCAAAAACTGAACGAGGAAAACGAGAGAATGGTTTGCAGTAGGCGGGGATCCCTAGCCTCAGCGTAAAATGATCAAGAAAGAGAGCAAATAGGATGAAAATTTATTATTATACAAGGTATCAAAAAATATCTTTGAAATAACTGCAGACATCGTTCAATCATCGGCTAATAAGACTTTTCTCCAGTTTTCTTTTCAATACTAATGAAAATCAAAATTTCAGAAGTAATATGAAAACATGAAATGGTTTGAAAGTCTTGCCGTTCGGTTGGCACATTAGTGTATAAAGGTCAAGACTCGTAGGACCGCTGGGTGAGCATCTTGCGTGGAACCATTCAATTGAATTTCTCAAGAAGCGCTCCCACTTAAAGTCCCGGTTTTAATATCTTTTCACAACGTTAATTTCTATCTTGCTTAATATTATTTCCTTTAAACTCTACCTGCCTCGGAATTAAAGCAGAAATATATTGGCTAGCTAGTTTTAAATAGGTGTATTCCTACGAAAAAATCATCCAATGACATTAAACCCTACGGTTTAATGTCATTGCATGATTTCCCACACCGTAAAAAAAAAGGTTTCACATTTTGACTTAAGAAAATGTAAAGGCTCAAAGGAGAATACTGGGTGCTCGAAGCACAGGGCCAGTGAATGTGGTGACGATTGGGGGCGGTAGATGTCCAGCAGTGGACGTCTTTCATCTGAAATGATGATGGTGAAGCAAAAAATGTATTTAAATGGATTTGTATGGACTTTACAATTCTTGACTACCTGAAATTCTCTCGAACATCTTTTTGCTTTAAAAGAAATCTTCAGCTGTGTTGTATTTTATTTTTGTCCATCATTGCCTTAACAATGAAATAAAATAATAACTATTCAATAAAGTACTAACTGAAACTGTTATACTTAAGAAAATGCTTTGACCTACACCAATTTCTTATAAAAACGAAGAATAAGACCTTACAAAATGAATAGTCGGTAGAGCGGGGCAGTAAAATTATAATTATTATTCATTGGCATGCCTATCCCAAAAAATAATAACGTAGCCATTTAGCCGGAAGAAAAGAAAATTGAAAAGCTTTAATGGAGACAAAATAATTTCTGTTACCGAGCAGGTGGTTTATATTCGTAACATAACGACTTTTTCTTAAATTTCCATGAATTATACTCATTTCTTTGGTTTGGGTGGAGCGGGAGGGCGTGTCAGACTTTTATTGACTAAACCCGACCCTTGTTCCTTCAGTTGCCTGTGCCAAGAGCCGCGGTAACTCTTTTTCGAATTATCCGCGACATCAGGCAGGTATCGGCCCTACCAGGCCCCGTCAGATACTGCTGACATCTCTTTGAGGCGCGCGTGGAACACTACTCGCCGTTGACTCGGGCCTGGTCCTTATCGGATGGCGAGCTACCCATTACTCGCCGTCCGCAAGCTCGCGCCTACGGTGGCCGGGCGTCGCCTTGCGTCCCGGCGACGTCTGGGGCGTCTCCTGCGGCGGCTGCTTGGGGCGTAAGTCTCCGTTGAGTCTCCCCTCCTTCTTCGTGAGCTACTGCTTCGCAGAAGGTAGTGACAGCTTCCCATTCCCTCTCGCTCCGTACCATGCCTGGACTAGGGCCAGACGCGAGAGGTCACTGCCGCCGATCACCTCTGTAAGGACACGGTGGTGCTCCACCGGGGCAGACCTCCACCGTATGCTCCGCCGTGTCTTCTGGGCGATCACACAGTGGTGACACCAGGGCGGTTCCTCAAGCCTAATCCTGTACAGGAACCTCCCGAAACATCCGTGTCCGGTGAGGCCCTGCGTCAGGCGGAAGGTGAGGACGCCGTGGTGCCTCTCCGGCCACTCCTCAAAGAGAGGCCTTACCGCCACAATTGGGCGTGACCAAGATTGACGGTCTAAACTTAGTACAGCCTGTTGTCAACATTATCTAACCCACCCTAAAAACAAACGAATTTGGACCCTCTGCATGTAACATTAAGGTTTATTCAAGTTATATGAGTTTATCAGACAAGTGCTCGAGGATTTGATAAACAAATACAATAATAATACAGACACGCAAATTTGATCTTTAAAACGTTAGCATTAGGTTATATTTTATAACTATTTGTTATAATATGATAAGTGAGCTTATTTTAATGATTGAGTTTAAGTAATTCTGGTCTCGTGGTCTGTGTCTCTTATAGAGAGAAAAACAAGTTTCGAGTTCAAATTCTGCGACAAAGATATTGTTTTGCTTTCAATATAGAATTTATATTCCAAAACTATTTCTTGTATTATTGTAAAGAACTACAGACTATACATAAACTTTTTAAAATGGTAATATTTTCACATAACTTGTAATAAGTGGTAGTTGAAAAATAAATATTCGTATTCATTATAAAGCTGGTATTCAAATGCTACTATGGAGTGATTATTTAAAATACAAAATAATTAGCACGAGGAGAAGATGGCTGCTCGTGCTGTGCAAGAATAAACTTTATGATAGTATACTATATGGTTCAATTTTTTTAGAATATTGCGTCTAGCATTACAACTAAGATCAAATTTCAATGTGGCTTATAAGAAAGTTCTTTAATATCTAAAGAGTCTTTAATATTGCAAGCAATATTGTAGAAATGAAAACAAATTAAAAAAGAAACTGATATATAGGTGGACTGTGTTTTCGAACCCACATGCTGTTCGTCGTCAATCCAGCATCAAACCGCTAAGCCACAAGAACTTGTTGGGAATACCCGAAATTTAAGATTGGGTTGTAATTATGTAGTGTGACTTAAAAGCTTTTCAACTTTAATGTTAACGAGATAATGATTAAAATAGCTTAACAAAAACATATATAATGCCAGTGGCTCCGAGTATGTTGGGTGGGTTTACCTTAACGTTACGTGTTAAAGATCAAATTTGCGTGTCTGTGTTATTATTGTATTTTTGTTCATCGAGTCCTCGAGCACTTGTCTGATAAGCTCATATAAATTAATTAAACCTTAATGTTACAGGCAGAGGGTTCAAAGCTGTTTGATTTTAGGGTGGGTTAGATAATGTTGACAACAGTCTGTACTAACTAAGGAACTATCAAAATGGTAATTTTTACAGTTAGGCATAGGGCAAAGATCTCAATTTTCTGCAGTAGGTATACTGCTATTATTAATTAGCATATCATAGTCCAATTTTATCTATCCTCTTGGAATAATCCTTCAGTTACCTATTACGTCATCTTTGACTAATGAGTTTCTATGTTATGATTTAAAGTTTTTTATTTATTTAAACTTTATATACTGTTAGAGGTCCATAGGCTGACTTAATTCCACACCCATTCAAATTCTTGGCAAAAATGTCTTTCAATATTTATACCTCTCAACATACAACCACTCACACGTCCGGAATGCCATGGTCATCCAAAAAAAAGTCCGCAGGAACGCCACGATGACCAGAGCGATCCACCCCGTTTTTTTGCTTTAAACCTTTTTTTTGCTGTGGGGGCGATGCTAGTGTGTTCTTACTTTATTGTTTATGGTACTCGACTAAATTCCGCGTCTTTTTGTTCTTGGGCACCCCGCACTATGACATAGAGATTTTTTTATAAAAATTTTTGAAATGTCGGCCGTCAACAGTCAGTGTCAACAGTCAACTTATGTCAACTTTGTGATTTAATTGGAATTTTCGTAAAATCCAACCTACCTATGTTATCTATCCATAAAATCGGCAAAATTTCAAGGATTACGAATACATAAACTTCTCAGAGGTCCCGTCTGTGTTGAAAATACTAAAATTGAGAAACGGAACATGGAAACGGTGGAATGTTTACGTAATTATATAAATTATGTTTATTTTTTTTTTAGTATTATTTACTTCATAATCTCTTAAAACATCGCTCGTAATGTCGAAAGTAGTTAATAATTAGTATTTACAAACACATAAAACAGTAAAATACAACGATAAAGTAGGTCAACATTCCATCTTCCCGTAACTTGACTCGATTTTGGCGGGAAAAAAATGAGAGAAAGGGGTGTTTTGTTTTGGTTTTCTGTGGTACCTATAATATATTGCCTAGTGACTTCTAGGTATCAAAAAATTGGTTATATAGTCTAGATTAATAATAAATAGGTTTTAAAGGTACAAACTACAAAATTATTGGTAAGGGCATAAGTTAACAAATATTAACGTTTTTTTCTAACGTTTTTTTACGTTTACATTTCATTTGAAGTACTTTAAACACTTTATCATTCTTTAGTTTTCACGTATGTCGATTCTCTATATTATCAGCAATACACACGTATTTTTTGTTTGCATATAGCTCCAGTAGTTTCTGAGATATTAAGCTTTAATTTAGCAACGAGCCGCGCGCTCACGCGGCGCGAATGTTCGGGCGCTCCTGCCGACGCGGGGGGGCTCGCGCGGGCGCTTGAATGGCTCAAAAAATATGAAACAGTTGGAAGAGTTAGCGTAAGAGTAACAAACAGCCACTTACCGCTAATCGGTACGAGTACCGACGTGGTTGAGTAGCGCAATAATTCAATACTCGACTCCACTATTTATACAACCATTAGTCGGATAGCACTAGACAGCAGGGCTACGGGGTTAAATCCTGCGGAATGTGCTTTTCGCTCCTTTCTGGGCCATCGGCTTTACTAATGGATGTTAGAAACATTACTGACGTCTTCTTATTTGTCAAATTATGAAGGTAATTGATGTTTCCAAAGATTTACAGACACTGCTTATAAATGCGACATCGCCTATATTATTTTACTGTAGGCCTTCATTTAACTTTTGAGCAAGCATCCCTGTTGGGTTGTCGTCGTCAAACAGTTTCAACAGCAAGATATACATAACTCTGAACTTATTATTATTACTACATACAAACCTGTAATATCCCACTGCAGGGTTACCAAGGACGGTATCGGATAAATTCGTAACAGAGTTACCGCTCCCCTGGGCACTCAGGCAGGGAAGGAACAGGGGTGGGTTTTAGTCGGTAAGAGTCTGACATGCCCTCCTACTCCACCCAGAGCGGGAGAAGTCATTGGATGATTTACCACGACCAAAAAAAAAAGGTTACTTAGGACTAAAGGACTAATTGACGGTGGCCACCAGATTCGCGGGAGCGTTCTAAAAAGTCACCGCAGCCCCGTAACGCAAAGGGAAAAGGGTTACTAAGGACCAAACCTTATCCATGGAGTTCACGGGCGAGAAAGGGATAGTGCTATACGGCCTGTCTAGTTCCGTCTCTCTCTGACACCTCGGATTTATGATGATTTTAAGACGTCATGGTACGAATTTATAGCAAAGTTAGCTGGCTCATTGTTCATCTGACATTCGGCATAATATGTATCCAACCTATTTCCATTTTAGAGTTTTAACTTTCCGAATAACATTATCTCTGAGCTTGTAGCTCTTTAAATATCTAGTGGTACAGGATCAGCATGACAATAATTGTGTAAAACAGTAGGTGCCTAACTGTCCAACATTCATAACTAAATTTATCCAGCAAAGCAACAACAAGTAAAACCTATTAAAATAAAAGCGGGCAAGTGGTCATTAAGGCAACACTCGGTCCTCACGACAGCGCGTTACCAGCAAGCGGCTCATCTATTGGTACCTTCGTAATTAAGCCATTTCTGCAACAGACAACACGGTGATGTGACTTACAGTCTTTTAGTACAGCAAACAGGAGACGAGCGACGCTTTTCTTTTTTACGAGCGATGCTTGTGGCATTAAAATGATAACTTACTATGTCATGTCGGGGGTTTTGTAGACTAGCTCAGCAGCATGTAGGTACTCTTTTTTTTTTGTGGGTTGGGAAATCATCCAATGACTTCTCGCTCGTCTGACACGCCCTCCCGCTCTGGGTGGAGCGGGAGGGCGTGTCAGACTCTTACTGACTAAAACCCACCCCTGTTCCTTCCTACCCTGAGTGCCCAGGGGCGAGGTAACTCTGTTTCGAATTTATCCTCAACCCCCGAGCAGGCATCGGCCATGACGGGCCCCGTCTCTATTGCTGACAACTCTTTGAGGCGCGCGTGGAACACTACGCGCCGTCGACTCTCGGGCCTGGTGCTGATAGGGAAAAGCAGTTCTATCCATAAAGCTGAATTGTCTAATTATTCTCTGTAAGAAAAAGTACCGTAAAGATAAGGTTAATAATGATTAAGCTCTATTAGCTCTGGGCATCTTAATTTTACATAATGTTTTTGCTAAGAATTTGATTAATGTTTCTAACGTATAAAACAAAAGAGATAATAATTTATTTTAAATTATTTGCTAAAATTATTAGAATATATATAAAATATTACTGTTACGACAAACAGAATGTGCGGGCATTAATTCACTGAATTACTTGAATCATCAATTGGTCAGGTCATCATTCAAATTAAAACTGAATTGACACTTGCTTGATAATATCAATAAAAATTATAACACCACGTAGACGATCTTCTTCTTTCGAATCGATGGTTTCCTAAATTTTTAAATACTTTGGGCCCAGAAACTGGCCACATCAATTGCAGCGTCCGGAGCGTTCATCAGGTCCTCCGTAGTGCAGGTGTATGGGCACTTGGAGTATTCCAGATTTCCAGTATGTGAGTCATGTTCTAGGCAGAGGCACCGCGCTCACATTGGAACGGTAAGGTGACGGTAAGATAGGCAGCATTGCTATCGCATCAGGTTAGCTCAGGAACGTGGATATGGGCACAACAAAAGAGAGGCCTATGGCTATTATTGGGCGAAGTCGGACTATGGATGGGGATAATGATGAGTAGGTACACAAGATTAATGGCCTTATTTATATAAAAAATAAAATAAACATGTTAATAGTTTGAACACTAAGTAGCATCAGAATTTAATTTCTACCCGGAAGCAGTATAGATGTGGGTAGTAGTACTAACTAATTATTTAACTGAGGTTTAGTCTTATAGGCAGCTGAATATGATGGATGAGACGTATGCTATCATGACTTAAAATAAAATAAATAAAAATAAAAATATTTTATTTCAGACCTTGATCCATATGATGTTAGTAATACATTCTGCTTAGAATTCTAATTAAGAATCCACTAATTAGTAGTTAAACTAAGCATACGGTTAGCGAGTTTTATAAATAAGGTTGTAATATTACAAATTGTTTTCTGGAGCATCCACGAAAGTAATGCATAATTTAACTCCTTCAAAAAAT
Source organism: Polia nebulosa (assembly GCA_951329385.1). Lineage (NCBI taxonomy): Eukaryota > Metazoa > Arthropoda > Insecta > Lepidoptera > Noctuidae > Polia > Polia nebulosa. Next base: position 15,618,928 of record OX589604.1, read on the forward strand.
AGGTGACATGAATAAACTATATGAAGCTATGTTCCTCATTTAAACAGACCGTGTGACCACTTGCAATTCTGACAGTAAGTGGATTTAATATGGCGACCAGGGCTCGCGTGCCCCAGTCGCTCACAACCCACTGCGGACCACTCCACAACACTATTTCAAACTGCGGTGGTATTAATTAAACTTTACGCTATAATTCTACCATCCAGTGTAGATGGCATCAGATATTCTGGAAATAAATAAGTAAATACGAGTTTAAATGTGAATAATGTCCATTCTTGTAGAAATAAAGTAATACCTCTTCAATGCTTTGGGAATCCCAAAGCAAGTGTATCATGACAATACCTAAGAAGACAAGACACGGCCGCTTTGGGACCAACACTAAATAGATTTACTGTCAAAGTCGTAACCTTCAGACAAAGTAGTTTATCACTTACAGTTTAATTTTATTACACCAGACTCCAGCCTCTTCAGTCCGAAAGTATAAAAATAAAATCATTTTTAATATCGCAGCTGTTGTTTTATTGCCATTATATTGTTACAGTTGGTAGACATGTCATGAATATGAAGATGCGTGAGAGACGTGATTCTCAATGAAGGCATAAACTTTACGAGGACTTTGCAAATATCAATAGTGCATCATGAGGGATAATCCACTTTACTATACGATCATGCAAATCCTAGTCTACGATAGATAGAAATAAATTGATCATAAATAAAGTCTTTGACCTTCGACGAGGTCCTACCGATCAACAAATAAATCAGCTAAGCTGTTTATGTAAATTTATTTATGGATGTTTCAGCAAATGGTGGCATTTGATATGTCTGGATCATAAAATGCGATTCAAAAGGTTTCTAAGAAACTGTATTTACCTGTACAAAAGCAATCAAGTCAATATGCTATAGTTAGGTTCATCATTTTTGAACACAGATAGCATAAGAAATGATGCGAAACGTAGATACACACGTAGAAACATACATGCATATGTACATGTATACAATAACAAACGATACATACATACAACACATGCATTTGTCACAGAGGGATGAAATACAACAAAAACTATTTAAAAGCATTGTAATTTTGCTTAAGAAAGTATTGGAGAATATCCGGCCCTGAAGAAAGGTCATAGCATAGAATCACAATGCTAAGTGGGAATGAGGACGATGCAGCTGCAAAGGTGTTTAACAAATTAATGGATTACCTAGAAATCTCGAGCTTTCTTTAGAAAACGAGATAGTACTCAAAGTAATTAAGGTTTTGTGGTCTCACCAGCTACATACCTACTCACTTAAAAGAATTGAATATTCATTGAAAACCATTTGGTACTGAACTTTATCGTTTAGCTTGATACTGTCAATAAAGGTCCACAATTTGACCGTAGACTGCATTACTGTCATAGTTTGAAGACAGTTTTAGGTTATTGTAGTCTTTGGACCGTTTTAATATAGTTCAAAAGTTTTAAACTTCCAGATTTTACTTTCCACCTTCATTGCAATTTTTACATAGGATGTCAGGTAGAGTAAAAGTTGAAGTAAAAACTGTAATCTATACGTCATGTATGTCGTCATAAACGTGATATGTTCTACTGGATGCTCTTGATGTTTTTGTCTAGACAATGTTGAGAATCTTCAAAACAGACTTTTGTCTTGCTATCACAGATATACGCTTAATACTACAGCTGTAAAACGAAATTCGTTCAGTGACGTAATTGCAAGGTTTGATCCGTTCGTTGTAGTTCGGCAAACTTTAGACAACTTCAAGCTTTGCTATCGATCTAGAACAAATATTGTCTAATACTCGACCAAAGCGATCTTTAGTTAAGTAGTTTGAATTACTTTTTCTAAGTAAACAGTTTTAGAAGAGAAAATGCGTACCCGTACAGGACGGGTGCAGGACTATTTTGTTTTCAAACTCCGAAGACAGTAATGCATGCTTTAAGAATTTGATTGAACGGTTCACCTTTCTGTCTTATCTTTCACAAAACCCCTTAAAATCTATAGCTTTTGGTTTATGATTTCAGTTTGTGAGACGTCAATCCTCTCCGAACGCTATTAAATTTACGAGCCTCGTGAAAACAAAGCAAGTCCCTTATTCTGCAGTATATTTTATCCTGTGGAATTTCTCATTGGATCTTCATTATCTTTGAAGTATGTTTGGAAATTGTAGTTAAAAAACCACTTTTAAAATATATATTAACTAACAGAGTGTCGTTGAATAGATGTTCTTTTTCGATATTATGACGTCAGCGTATGGAAGCTTATAATTAAAATTCTCATGGCGTTGTTAGTCAATGTCTGGATGCAGCCTCTCGGCCTGAATTCCCAGTTCCTATCCACATCTTTGTGTCTGCAATCCAAACATATTCCCACAAGATGACCCGATTCTGAGAAGGTTGAATGTTATGTTTGTCACATTAAAAAAACTTTTTAACAAAAAAATTAACCGACGAAAAAGAACTAAAAAGCAAAAAATAAATGAAACTTTTAAGTCCTGAGTAATGAGCATATTACCTACACAAAATATCAAATTTTATATAAACTAATTTTGAGTCGGCGCCAAACAACAATCTGATTATTAAATATCTAAATTTTATAAGTACTTACAAATGAAGAAGGCTGTAAGTAGGTAATTAATCATTTTATTAATTGGCGCCGACTCAAAATTAGTTTATATAAAATTTGATATTTTATGTAGGTAAATATGCTCATTACTCAAGACTTAAAAGTTTCATTTATTTTTTGCTTTTTAGTTCTTTTTCGTCGGTTAATTTTTTTGTTAAAAAGTTTTTTATTTTATGATTTTTTGTGGCTCGCATCATCTTGTAACACTCTGAGGCTAATTTCTAATTCTTCATCATTCCTTTTGCCACTGAGCTGATGAAATAACCATCCTTCCATGAAGTTCCCACGATATTGACCAGTTGAGGTTACCTCCAATACTGTAAAGACGTCTTTTCTTCAAACCATATTAAGTGGTATTTGTCACTAAAACTAGTTTTTATATCTAACTTCTATTGTTTAGGAAAGCTATGGTTTCCATCATCAGCTCAGTTTCATGATGTGATGGTTCCTAAATGCAAATACCTGATTAAGTTATGAAAAGTAAACAGAAACAATATTCGTGCCCAATTTTCGAGGTTCTCTCTCAATTTTTTCAGGATCCCATGATCAGATCCTGATGTTCTTGACATGGGACCACGCTAAAGGTATACCCTATCCAAGAAAAGAAGAATCATCAAAATCGGTTCATAAATAACGGAGTGAGGGCCGAACATACATACAGAAACGCTAAACGTATCCACAATTTAATGGTTTTCTCTTAATTTTATCAGGTTTCCACTGTCAGATCCCACAATAAGGAAGTCAGGATGTGACAATGGATGTCACATCCTGACTTCCTTATTGTGGGATCATCCTTGAGGTATACCCTATCTAACAAAAACAGAATAATCGAAATCGGTTCATAAATAACGGAGTGAAGGCCGAACATACATACAGAAACGCTAAACGTGCCCACAATTTTCAAGGTTTTCTCTCAATTTTATCAGGTTTCCACTGTCAGATCCTGACTTCCTTGACATGGGAGCATCCTTGAGGTATACCTTATCTAACAAAAAAAGAATAATCAAAATCGGTTCATAAATGACGGAGTGAGGGCTGAACATACACAAAAAAATATATATATATATATATATACGGTTGAATTGAGAACCTCCTCCTTTTTTTTCGTCGGTTAAAAATACTTATTATTAGTCACAAAGAAAGACTTATTATTTTACTTTTCTGTCAGTGTAAGGCCCTGTCCGCACCGCGGTTTTTCACTGCGCGATTTTTTTTTTACATTGAATCATATCGGAGTATAAAAATTCGCGCGGAAAAAAAATCTGTGATTTGATGCAAATTGAACGCAGTGCGGTGCGGATTTATTTCCGCGCGAATTTTTGTACAGTATGAAGTAGTATGCCTATGTCCGCACTGCGAAATAAAATTCGCGCGTTTTGCTCTCAGTAGTGCACTGGTGCTATTGACAGCATGTCGTGCGCTTCGTCTCCCGATAGGCTGTATGATTTATTTACCTCTGTCAGGTACTAAATATATACTGGAATGTTACAGTAGTCAAATGGGGGCATAGATTAATTAAGAGAACATTAATTAAAATGAATGGTTATTATCAGCGACAAAATGACAGAGGTGGCAGAGTATCCTTACGAGGGGTAAGGATACTCTGCCACCTCTGTCATTTCTCCTTCCTTAGAGTGGCCATAACTCAAAGAAAGTAGGATGCACTTCCAATTATTTCGAAGAAACTAACAAAAGAGCACCATACTTTCTTTTAATAAGATTGATTTTATATTTGATAAAAATCAATTCTATTAAAAGAAAGTATTAAGGGTAGGTAAGAAAGCTTATATTTTATTCTACTTATTCTTACACTGCTGCACAGACTGTACCTACTACCACTAAGTTTGGAACATCTTTTGCCCGACCAACTAGTCGTAGTGAATTATCGAATGATTTTATAGTCATTCTGTATTATCTGAAAAACTTTTAAATATATTTTCGCAGCTGTTGAGGTTTTTATGCAGAAATATCCTTTCATAGGCCGTAATGGGTGAACCCAATATTCATGACATCTTTAGATACGCCTGTTACGCCGCGCCGCCGCCGTAAATTGAAAAAATCTGTTGTTCATTTTAGACATTTGACGTTCGTCTCAGCCGGGAACAGCATCGAACTGTCAAAAATCGCGCGAAATTTTATTCGCTGTGCGTACTATGTGCAATTCTGGCAGCGGAATATAATCCGCGCGAATTTTATTCGCGCGGTGAAAAATCGCGGTGCGGACAGGGCCTAAAAATCAATGCAACCGAGGAATACAACATTTCAGTACAGAAGCTTCAACGTGATGGTATTTTTTTCTTTTAACGGTTTTCTTTAAACATACATTTTTTAGTATTTGTTGCTATAGCGGCAACAGAAATACATCATCTGTGAAAATTTCAACTGTCTAACTATCACGGTTCATGAGATACATCCTGGTGACAGACGGACGGACAAACAGACAGACAGACGGACGGACGGACAGCGTAATCTTGGTAATAAGATCTCGTTTTACCCTTTGGGTACTGAACCCTAAAAAAAAAGGGCTGCGGGCTGCACAAATGCTGCCCTCGATTTCAAAATTATTTGCACTATTAATGTCCTTCTCAAGATACATTATTTTGCCTTCCTATACGAAAAACCACTGCTACATTTCAGCGGCTGTCTAGAAACTCTAGAAACATAAGTGTCATACACTACACTAACGAGACGTCAGTTTCACAATAAAAAGAAATGTCTCTCTATTTTTGAATTATTCAATAAAAATCCTATGAGAAGACACTGAAACAAGTTGCAATGTGTCGCAGACAATGCACGAATTATAATAAAATATTGAAGTTTTTGCATGAAAACGTATCTGTCATCGATCTTGACAAAGGGGAGAATTAAAATATTTTTTATTTCTGATCCTTCCAATAATGTATCTCGATAGACAGCTTTAATACCAACAGAACCTTTGGAAGTGTTAACCGATTCCTATATTTTAATTTTATTTGAATAGTCATATTCTGAAGGGTCTGAATTTAAATTCTGTGCAGGTTCAAGTTCATAAATATTTTGTAGCCATTTGATGTTTATATGCGTAGGTACCTGCCTGCCTCTTAAATTTTGACGCAGGCACGTTTATTCTGTTTTGTAATAAAGAACAAATGCTCAAGATAATCATACCCTTACCTCCTGGTTCCTAAATTAAGTTTTGGAAATTGAGTACTATTATTGTCAAACTCTACTTTGGCTTGTAAGCCTGTTAAACTTCAGCATTAAAGCAGGCATTGACACGTTTTTAATTCCAAAATCTCAATTCAGAAACTGTGTTTAAATTATTTTATTACGATATAGATATGGGTATCTAACTACTAATCTTCAATTAAATTTTAAACTCCTCGATATGATTAAAATAGCCCGAATTATCGAGACCTAAATTTTTATGATAACTTTAATTATTCATGTAGAATCAGAAAGCATACAATAAAGGCATTATCTACAAAATTCATTTCCTCGTATGACAGGGTAGGGAAGTAAGCGTCACTTCCAGTTACCGATGTTCATGCCATCCATTTTTTTTTTTTTTGTAGGTGGTGGGAAATTGTCCAATGACTTCCCTTCCCTCGCTCTGGGTGGAGCGGAAGGGTGTGTCAGACTTCTATTGACTAAAACCCACCCTTGTTCCTTCAATTGCCAGTGCCAAGGGCCGCGGTAACTCTATTTAGAATTTATAAGCGACCCCAGGTAGATTTTCATGACGTCCTAATGTGAAGGGTGACGTCACTACAGTATGTCCATCGTTCGATTTGTTACAAACGATCTGTAGTTAGAAATTCAGGACGTCCTAATGTGAAGGGTGACGTCACTGCAGTATGTCCATCGTTCGATTTGTTACAAACGATCTGTAGTTAGAAATTCAGAACGTCCTAATGTGAAGGGTGACATCACTAGAGTATTTCGATCGTTCGATTTGTTACAAACGATCTGTAGTTAGAAATTCAGGACGTCCTAATGTGAAGGGTGACATCACTAGAGTATGTCGATCGTTCGATTTGTTACAAACGATCTGTAGTTAGAAATTTATGACGTCCTAATGTGAAGGGTGACGTCACTGCAGTATATCCATCGTTCGATTTGTTACAAACGATCTGTAGTTACAAATTCAGGACGTCCTAATGTGAAGGGTGACGTCACTGCAGTATATCCATCGTTTGATTTGTTACAAACGATCTGTAGTTAGAAATTCAGAACGTCCTAATGTGAAGGGTGACATCACTAGAGTATTTCAATCGTTCGATTTGTTACAAACGATCTGTAGTTAGAAATTCAGGACGTCCTAATGTGAAGGGTGACATTACTAGGGTATGTCGATCGTTCGATTTGTTACAAACGATCTGTAGTTAGAAATTTATGACGTCCTAATGTGAAGGGTGACGTCACTGCAGTATATCCATCGTTCGATTTGTTACAAACGATCTGTAGTTAGAAATTCAGGACGTCCTAATGTGAAGGGTGACATCACTAGAGTATGTCGATCGTTCGATTTGTTACACACGATCTGTAGTTAGAAATTCAGGACGTCCTTGTGAAGAGTGACGTCACTGCAGTATGTCCATCGTTCGATTTGTTACAAACGATCTGTAGTTAGAAATTTATGACGTCCTAATGTGAAGGGTGACGTCACTGCAGTATGTCCATCGTTCGATTTGTTACAAACGATCTGTAGTTAGAAATTCATGACGTCCTAATGTGAAGGGTGACATCACTACAGTCTGTCGATCGTTCGATTTGTTACAAACGATCTGTAGTTAGAAATTCATGACGTCCTAATGTGAAGGGTGACGTCACTACAGTATGTCCATCGTTCGATTTGTTACAAACGATCTGTAGTTAGAAATTCAGGACGTCCTAATGTGAAGGGTGACGTCACTGCAGTATGTCGATCGTTCGATTTGTTACAAACGATCTGTAGTTAGAAATTCATGACGTCCTAATGTGAAGGGTGACGTCACTACAGTATGTCCATCGTTCGATTTGTTACAAACGAGCTGTGGTTAGAAATCCATGACGTCCATTAAGATGTCACCCCTTATATTAATAAGGGGTGACATTACTACAGTATGTCCATCGTTGGATTTGTTACAAACTATCTGTGGTTAGAAATTCATGACATCCTAATATGAAGGGTGACATCACTACAGCATGTCCATCGTTAGATTTGTTTCAAACGATCTGTGGTTAGAAATTCATGACATTCTAATATGAAGGGTGACATCACTACAGTATGTCCATCGTTGGATTTGTTACAAACGATCTGTGGTTAGAAATTCATGACATCCTAATATGAAGGGTGACATCACTAGAGTATGTCGATCGTTCGATTTGTTACAAACGATCTGTAGTTAGAAATTCATAGTGAGGAGAAATGAAGTATTTTTTTTAAATTGTTATCAATATAAATACAAATATGAGAGTGTCTGTCGATTTGACACGATTATAAAGTTAAATTATTTACTCAATTTTGATAAAAAAATTCAACAAAAAGATAAAAAATGCCATACCGAGTTGGATATTTCTGACTTTTTATCCCGCAAAATTCAACGGTTTCGAAACTGCGACTAGCTACTGAGAAATATAAACACAATAGATACAGCTGAAATTTTAAATTCAGCAGCTGTATTCCAAAATCTAAGCCGTTGAATGGCTATTGGTAGTGGCCTCAAATATCCCGTTCCCTTATTGTAGGTAATCTACTTAATGCATGAACACATATGGGGATTATCAGAAATAATCCGATCGAATCACTGAGTGGATACTATAAGGGATATCCGTAGTAAAGATGACTTTGAGGAGAATGAGGAGCTCGTGGCTAAAGTATTAACAGCTAGCTATTTAGCCATCAGGCTAAGCTACGCATAGGGTTGGTCCATGGATGGGGCTCTACATACCGAGACTCCTCCGTGCCTCGGAAAGCACGTTAAGCCGTTGGTCCCGGCTGTCAATCGTGGATCTTTGACAGTCGTTACGGGTCGTCAGAAGCCCTAAATTCTGACATCCAGTCTTATCAAGGGGTATCGTATTACCCAGTAACTGGGTTGTGGAGGTCAGATAGGCAGTCGCTCCATGTAAAATACTGGTATTCAACTGCATTCGGTTAGACTGGAAGCCGACCGCAAGATAGTTGGGAAAAGGCTAGGCAAAATGTTTGATCCATAGTAAAGATGACTTTAACCTTGAGATCAGTAAGGATCATCAATATAATAAATGAATCAAGATTTATCCTGTTTAATATTATAAATACAAAAGTTTGGATTAATTTTTGGTACTCAATCACGCCAGAACGCCTGAACGGATTTGGATGAAATTTTCACAAAAATAAATTATAGTCTGGACTGAATGTTCCAAACAATTTTTTTTTTTATCATTGTTAGGCACGCGTTTGTCCACTATCTCACCTGATAGTAAGCGATGATGTGGTCGAAGATGGAGCACGCTTACCTAGAAGTAACCTATTCACTCTTGACTTAAAGACTCCCAGGTTGTAGCTATCAGGAAACACAGATTCCTGAAGGGAATTCAATTAATGTATTCCCAAAACGTTTTGTTCGTGTGGGTGGGATGCCCACCTTGTACCGGTGGCGTATCGCCGTACGTCTAGTGGTCCGATGATGGAACGGGGTTGGTGGCATTAAACTATGCAGTTCCGACGCACACTTCCCAAAATGTAATAGAATACTGTCAGGCTAGACACTCGGCAATTTTGATGAACGAGTCATTCTAAATTCGAACAAACAGTGGAACCTTAAAATTATCATCCACCAGTAAATACGAGTACTTATGTTACTGTTGTTATTGATCTATTTACACTAGGAACCCACTTCAATGAAACATGATAAAGAGCTGTTGGTTTGTATTATTTTAAAGCGTCTCAAAACGACGTAAATCGCAAACTGATGCCTTGGCTATTGTACATCAGGTAGGTAGGTATAAAATGATATGAATCAAGTGGGCGAATTCTTTCTAGACACTCTTTATTCGCTCGTATTTACCTACCTTTAAATCCTGCGATCTTCAATCGCTAAAGCTTGCGCGTGCGGCGTAGGTGGGACTTTAAATCTTTTGAAGTTTCCCTCAAATGGAAATGCATAACATCAAGCGATATACCAAAACTTTTTATGTGAAGATGATTTTACATCTTATCAAGTTATATCAGACCAAATTCAGAAAAGCTTGACCCTTTGACAACGGATTTCCGCACATTTTTTCAAAAAGATCAAAAACGAGTTACTGCTCGGAAACACACACAACTCACTTTGATTTATTCAGTCTCCCCGACAAAACTTGTTACAAACTTTTTGTTTTAATTTTGCAATTTTTGTTTGTCAAAGGTTGCGCTCAACCCACGGTACCTACACAGTTGGCTATACTACCGTCCTTAAACTATAGTACCCTTATCTGACATTTGGCGGGTTTTCATTTTTTAATGCCACAGTGCAGCCAAAAATTCTCTATATGTAGATCTTTCTAAGCAGTCATCATCATCATCAGCCTTTTAATGTCCTCACTGCTGATGCACTGGCTTCCTCTTTGTGAAAGGGTGTGGACCACAATCCACCACGCGGGCTCAATACGGATTGGTGGATATCAAATGTCTTCGATTTTTTGGTTCTAGGTTCGGTTTTCTCCTAAGCAGTATTTTCTACCATCAATAGATTCAGAGATAAATAAATAAAATCACCGTTAAGTTACCTTGATTTCTATGTAATTCAATGCTGTTTTTTTAACGTAACTCGAAATGTGTTTTTGTCAGATATCGGCATTATAGCTTGTACACGATATTGTATGAAAATGACACTTTAATAATTCACTCTGTGGACATAACTCTCAATATGCACCGAACCTGCCAAACAAGAGCTTATTAAAAGCCGAAATTGATGCGCAGCGGTCTCATTTATAACACAGAGTAATAAATCGCTGCCATTAGGTAATGCGTTTGTTAAGTGTCAAAGTGCGAACAGTGTAAAGTGTCCTACGGTGCAGGGGTTGTCAACACTTCGCTATCATAAATCAATCCAACTTTACCCACAACACCGATTGCCCGGCAATACAATGCAGTCGAGTTTCGGCGAAATCTTCAATAGTCATTCGTTCTGTAAAGTCAATTTCCGTACAATTCCTTTGAAATAAATTAACCCATTTATTTATTAGTGAGAACAACAGTCTTACGAAGTGGCACGGAGTACGGAACTCGAGCCAAAATCGTTTTCTTAGTAAACTATTGATCTGGGATAGAGTGACTGGATGTAATATGTAGGAACGAGCGTTTGTATAGGTTGCAGAACGCAGCCCGGCTTATGCATATCAACAAGAGTAGAAAGTGATTGGAACACCCAAACTTACAGATCTTCTTTGAAGGTAGACACCGAAGACCGATCATCGAATTATCAATTTTGCCTGAGACTTCGCCAGCATAAAAGTCGAAAATTGTCCCATAAGATCGTACTTCCGGGATAAAAATGTATTTTTTGTCTTAATTATTTTTAATTCTTACAGGATCATGTTAAAAAAAAATACCGGCTAAGTGCGAATCGGACTCGCACCCGAAGTGTTCCGTACCATAAGCTGAAAAAATCACGTTTCTTGTATGGTTGCCCCCTTTAATTTTTAATTTATTTTTTATTATTTGTTGATATGGCGGCAATAGAAACACACATTCTGTGAAAATTTCAACTGTCTACCTATTACGGATCATGGGATACAGCCCGCTGACAAATGGACGGAGAGCGGAGGCTTAGTAATAAGGTCCCGTTGGTTACCCTTCGGGTACACTTTTTTTTTTCCTCAAAATACATATAGGTAGCCTACGTCACTGGTTGTCAAGACCAGTCTAATGATTGGTTCCTCATTGGATGAAGTCCATCGAACCGTTTAGGCTACAGGGCGTGCCAAAGAAATAGACATACAAACATACATCCTTCTGTGGCAGTCGGGCAACGAATAACAAAAAAATTTGGAACAGTTTAGTGATCACCAGAACCTTTAATCGCAGGTCACTTGTGGAAAAAAAAGAAGACATTTCCAGACTGGCACTTCATTTGATATCTACTCTGCGTCACATCTCCAAGCTTCAAGCACACGTGTACCTAACTCACGGTACGATTGAACCCCGACGACAACCCGGGTTGACAGCCGATATTTTTTTTTTTTCTCTTTAATTTTTTTTTTGTCCGACTCACCAGTGAGTCGCGGGGCTTCACAGGTTAACGTACACATTGACTAAGGGCCGATTTCACCAATGAAACTAATCGCGATTAGTTTAAACTAAACTCAGTTCATGCGTTTAATCGAGATTAGAACTTCATTTTGCGTTTCACCGAAAACTGGGCATTTAGAATTTAAACTAAGTTAAGCTTAAACTAGTTTAGTTTGTATCGTTGTTGATTTCACCATTTGCTCTATAAACTAAGTTTTACTGAACTAACCTTAACGTAAAAAAAAAACCATCAAAAAGATTATAGTGAGTTAACCTTAAAAAATAGACATATTCTGATGCAGACTTTTTTTTGGAAGTGTAAATGGAGAACAATTCCGTCATACATATTTTTTGCTTAACTTTAACCGTTTACGCAGCGCACGCAACTGAAGCTCTCAAAAGGTTTTTTTTTCCCGTTTTTGCCACATTTTTCATCGATGCTTCGCTCCTGTTGTTCGCAGCGTGATGTTAAATCCAGTAGTTCCTGAGATTAGCAAACAAACAAACAAACAAACTCTTCAGCTTTATGACAGCGGCTAAACGCGTTTAACTGGGTGTTTAGAATTGGTGAAATCGGCCCTTAATGTGCAACCACAGACGTTTCTATAACTATACAAGGTTAAAGGAAATGGGTGGTCATATTTTAAATACTGCCTTTGTCGATACTTCAAGAAGGTAGTCAATTCCATCAAAAAAATTGGGTCTCCTATACTAATTTTGATCAGCTGGTGATCATTTTTCGGTCTTCCTTGAAGAAAGTTGTTCATTTCCATGGGCAGAAACGGTTTCTAAAATATGACCGCGCATTTCCGTTACACTCTGTATAGTTTGATATACACATACTTTTCAATTCTACTCACTTAAAGCAATGTTTGTTTTCCAGCGATTTTTTTAATTCAAGAGATACTCTCTAGACTAGTGTTCCAAAAAAATAAAAGATTAATAAACTATAAAATAGATTCATGTCAACTTGATATTCCATAATATTTTAGTCCTTAATAATTTAACTTAAGCTATAAAAATCTAGTCTTTAAAACTTTGGAAACTAAGGAAAGCAAGTTATTACTTTTGATGAGCAGTAAAAGATAAAAGAAGAACCTATTATGAATCTAGTGCACTCAAATAAATCATAACTTTTAAGTGGGTTACTCACAGAAACAATTCGAGTGTCTAGTACTTACATATTCCATTAATCACACCAGTTTACGTACATAATAAATCTCAACAACAATAATAGAAGCACATAATAATTATTTGTTTTGGTTGTTATCCATAACATACCTAAACCATAATCCCGGGATTATTAATACGTGGAATGGCCTTCGACCGTTAATTGCGGAACGAATGTAAAATAACAATGAAAATAATGTGTGTGACCCGATTGCAATAAATATGTGAGTAAGTAGGAACGATAATGGTGTAGAATATAAAAAAGCACTTTCAACACGACTAGCATCCTTATAAAAACAGTAGTGGAGTGTTCGCTGAACTACGAATTTTATTACATGGTGTTACATCATGTAGCATTTCGTAAAGTAAACCACGAAACGGATCACAAATTAACATATTTTTGAGTGAGCTAACTGCAATTATAATTATGCAATGGAATAATGGCTGACTAGCACTCAGAAAAACATTAATTGTGTAGAGTTATTTTCTTCTAAAACAAAGTACTTTCAAATGAGCTACATATATATTTCCATTGCCTGCAAAACCTCAGACCTACATTTACTTTGTAATAGGTTTATCTTAAGCATATTCTAACGCCGATGAGGGAAATTGCCAACGAAGGACACTCGCAACCTTGTTAACATACAGTGATTCAATAAATATTAATCTCGCTACGCCATCCGCTTACGCTAACATTAATGATCGTCTCATTGTACAGTCTACGAGGAAGATTATAGCTTTATTACTTGGAAATTTATACTATCAACTCGCCGGTCAATACAAGCACTATTTGCAAAGAATTGTTGGTAACTTACTGTGATGTGTAAGTACGAGTATATGATTCCTTTCGTTTTTGAGCGCTCATTCGTCATTCATTCAGCCTTTTTATATCCACAATTTGAAAAAGGGTAAAAAGTTTGAGAAAGAACTTTAATAAATTAAAGCCTACACAGGCAAGCCCGGTTGAGCAGACGACAGCCTCAGAGGCTGACCTGCAAGAAGTCCCACAAAAAAAAAAGGTAAAAAGTGTTTTTAGGCGCCATGGTCACAAAAGTATACCTACACCATTTTTACTTTGTTTAGGTATCACTATTCAAATATCTTTTTAGTTTTTTGCTGAACAGCAGGTGTATTCGCTAACTCAGTTGACATCAATTTGATGGGCACTATGCAGTACATTACTCGGTGGACATCGATTATAATAGGCACTACGGTTTTCGTATACTTCAAAGCAGTAGTGTACGGCAAAGTGCCTACCAAATTGATATCAACTGAGTTAGTAGCGAATGGGCCTGCTGGACCTATTTGGCGCAGCCGTGAGGCACACAATGTTATTGTTTTTAAAATTTTCTTCGTATTCGTTCCTAAATTGTGTGCCAAATAAACATAATATATGTTGGAGTCCAAGCAAAAAGGGTCCAGTTCTCGACACTTATTGTCCGACATATACGCTGTTTTGTAAAGTTGGGAGAAACAACGAATTTCACGATTTTAATGATTATTAATTTATTGCTCAGTTATCTAGAAATTCATAAATAGTAAATGACTTTACATGATGTTTTTACCAGAAATTTCTTCTTTGCTTAAATTTCTTTTTTTTAATTCTTTTTCTCAATTCTTTTTCAGAGTTTCAATTTCGAATGTCTGATAAAAAAAATGTGGCAGTTTTTAACAGACTTCAAAAAAAGATGAATATTTTTTAAATCCATATTTTCAATTGACTATTCTATATACCGAATCTAGTCTTAACTCAATACCCCACTACTGGACCCTCTTTGCTTGGATGCCCACATATTTTCTTTCTTTATGTGGTTTTTCAACTTCTTCATTACATTTTTATTTTCACTATTAATCAAACAATGCAAACCATGTTCAATGCAAGTCTTCACCCTTTGTTTCGTCATCTCTCTTTTCCCTCATTTCTGTTCCGGTCAATCAAGTACAGTTTACAATTATACCCCTTTCCTTGAATGGACATTGTTAGTATTGTAACTTGTTGGGTTTCCACATAACCCAATCACAATGACTATGTTATTGTGAGCAGTATCCATTATGTGTGCTACTTGACCCTTAAGCTCATGAGTTGCACTTGATTCAATAATATATTGAAAACTGTCTGAATTCTTGCCACCGAGATCTCAATCTCCAAATAAGGTTTTAATCATAAGATTCATTAGAATAAAATAGCTTTTTGTTTATTTACTAGCTTTTACGGAAACTCATTTATTGATACTAGGACAAAATGCCATAATAAGCGATTTTATTAATATCGTCGGCCTTCTTGGGCTGTATGATTGATAATAAACTATAGATTATGACACTTAAAGCCTCATTAAAATATTGAAAAAGCGATTGTTGTATAAATTTACAATTTAGTAGAACGTGAAGATATTGTTAAGAAACTGCGGTGATCAATCTGCCAAGTGGCAATTTCTTCATTGACCTTTTAAGATACTACTTAGTTAGGTTCTGAGCGTATGTTTAATGCAGTAGACCTTTATAGGCTAATGAGTCAGTGTAATTTATTCACTTGTAGAGTTACGATTACACTAACTTTAACTAACTTTACACACAATTCCTGACTCACTCATCGCTTAGAAGTCATTTTTCGTTGGCTCATTAGAATATCTCTTTACTGCTTGATTTTCCACTTCACTGTATATGGATTTTCCTCAGTAAGTTCAAGCTTCATACAATATATTTTCTTAATATGCAACATTCACATATATATTCTTAATCCTTCCACATAGTCCGAATATGATACTAACGACGACGCTCTTAGTGAAATACTAGCATTGCTCATAATTACACACTTGAGTGACAACCGGGTAATCGGTCTATGATAATATTAGTGGACAGATTATGTTCCCCATTTTTCTTAATTTATCTATAAGTTGACTTTCATGAAGGAAAATCCCACCACATACTCGGTAGGTATGTGGGCAGTAATCAAGCAGTTCTATTTTTGTCCTAAAACCAACAAAGCCAACCGTTATTAATTTACCTTTCATTTATTACATTTCACGAATCAACTATTTAAAAATAAAACTGGCTATATTCATACACCCACTTCATAAAACAAGGATATTTTAGGACATGTTTTGTAACTTCCAATCGAATGGGAATAAACGTGATCCGGAATAAATATCATGAATATAGATTTTTTCATGGGGTTAGCCCCGCCTGAATTGGGACTGAAATTGTAAATGGTTCATGAAGAATTCAATTAGATCGCATCGTTTGGTCTGGTTCACGGAGTATTACCTACCCTCTTGCGCCGGCAACTGATTCGATCACTTTCACTCAATTAGGAAAGCTTTTTGGTTTAAAATGTTAACGTTTAATCTGTTATTAATTGATCATTCTACGTATCGTTTAGCAAATTGACTAATTGCAATATTAAGTGATTAGGTACTGACACTTTCCGGCAATCTCTTGATTATAACAGCACATTATCCAATAAATATAACAATATAGCAGAAGATATAAATGGCATACTTAGGTATTATCGGAAATTGTCGAAGGTAAAAGACCCACAGACGAAGCCCGAAGAGATTGTTGGACCAGATCTCCGAACAGCTGGAGTTATCTGTCAGAACCTTCCACCAGGCGACGCACCGGATCAGTAGGAGGCAGACAATTGATAGTCAAAAAATGAGTCACGATCCTCAGCAATGAGAGAGTCCCTGAAGGCAAGTGCTCTACGTAAGCAGGTAAGTATATAAATTAAACTATCAATCACTGTGGTAAATGACCATTGTCTCACTCAATTATTTCTACATTTTCATAGTATCTACCTACCTGCACGACGACGTAGGCATAATAGTTCAACAGTGTCTGTCCATTTGTTAATTAATTGGTTGATGGTGATTGCATAACATACCTACCCAGATAGGTACTAGTATATTCGGTCTGAGTTTAAACGAGTATATTACGCTCAAAGACCGAAATGACTTTTGAGCTATTTTGGTCTTTGAGCTTTGGATTATTTATTAATTATATTTGTGAAGTTTAAAAAGCAAAAAAGGCGGCCGAAGCAGAGCCCGTTAGGCACTCTAAGTGTCGAGATAAGAAGGACTAGCGTGTTTCCGAAAGGTCCGGGACTTCAACCTTAATTAATCCATACAACATATTTATTTTGCGATGGGTTGCCACAGTTAGGCCTCAGGGCGCGTCATGGCTTTTCTTCGGTGGCCATTTTTTAAAGTGACAAAACGTAAATTTCGCAGCGATGGCTGTTTGATAGATCCACCACAACGCGTTATGAGTTATTTTTTCGTTCAATAATTGCGATTTCGGTCTTTCAGCGTACCATCTACATACTAATATTATAAAGAGGTACAGTTTGTGAGGTTTTAGGGGGTAATCTTTGGATCTACTGAACCGATTTTGAAAATAATTTTACCAATAGAAAGCCACGTTATTTGTAAGTGTCATAGGCTATAATTTTTAGATATCCACGCGTATGAAGTCGCGGGCGAAGTGCTAGTATATATCCTATAACCTTCTGACCGTTATTTGTAAATAAGTCTGACTCATGAAGCCCAATTTGACGGGAAGACCTCGTCTTTTCATAGGTAACGACAGTTTCCTTTTTTGTAGAAATGGTATTACACTTTACTATTAGTACCTACATAAGACTAATGAGACCATAATACATATAAACACAGCATAAAGCGACAATTTAAAGACGTCTCTATACGAAACGCGACAGTGCAACTCTGGACTCAATTCAACCAGCGCAGTCGGTTAAATAAAGTGTGACATTAGAGTTACATCTGGAGCACCTTCATCCATTTCTATGCTGATTCGGGAGAAACCTTGGGCATCTAAAAGCTGACCGTACTAGGTGGTCATTGGAAATAGTCGCATAACCTGTCTCCCACTAATTAAGCCCTTTTGCGGCAAAACGTATAACTTATTTTTTTGCTTCAATAAAAACTAAGAAGTTTGTTTTTCCAACTATTTCCATATACATTTATGTTTAACTGGCAGTGCTTGCGGCTTCTCCTGCGTGAAAAGTATGGTTTTCTGGAAATTTTTGTATGTGAGTTTAAATAGTAAACGCACCACGATAAAGGAGAAAAAAAATAGTTAATTCAAACTCAGTAGTTTTGCATTTAAAAACTTAGCAAATAGACTGCAGATAAACTCACTTTCGCTAAATTATTGAAGATCTAACGTGTTTTTAAACGTTAGATCTTCAATTATACTACGCAGTAGTACCGTCTAAAAAACATTACGGTTCAAAAAGTGTTATATCAAGTGACATCTCAGTAATAATCCTCTTTGTTATGATGATCGATTAAAATGTAACACCTACATTGATGTATTCCTTTTAATATATCAATGTACAACTACAATATTATTACGTACATAAACATTAAACCCGTCGAAAGTTGCAGACCTGAAACTTTTCACCTGCCAAACGCGATTATTATGTCAGCCGAATATATTCGTTCAGCCGATCCCAAGGGACGTCTATAAGGGCCATATTCCGGTGAGCATATCATGTTTTTAATGACGCTGGAAATTACTATTCTGTCCATAAACCTTTGAGATTTATTAACAATCAAATATTGTCAAATCAGTGTTTTTGCTGTTTTACCACGTTATAATTATCATCAGTGGATTTAGATACTTTTAGATCAAAAGAGATTGGGCATGGATTGGATCAAATATTAAATGCAAAACAATGCTGATATGAATATTTGTGTATAAATAATTTGGGGAGACAATCTTTTTTAATATGGCTGTCAACGAATGACGGCGTGGTTGGCGCAGTGGTTGAGCGTTCGGCTGCTGCGCTTCATGTTGCGAGTTCGATCCCCGCACGGAACAAATATTTGTATGGCCTACAGATAGTTGTTCCGGGTCTGGGTGTCTTGTGTATGTGAGTTTTCATGTTTGTGAACGCACCCACGATACAGGAGTAGTTCCTAGTGTGGAGCAACGTTTTATTAAAAAAAAAAAAAATACCTTTAGGTAAATTGTTCAACGTAAAATTATAATTAAAAAACACCTATATATGCACCTTTACTCTTTTATTTATTCGTATACAAGTTGGAGACCACAATACAACAATAAATGATAACACTCTGGTAATACTCATCATTATCTAAGACAACTTTTACTATGGGACCAAAAACCACAGAAATCGCGAAAAAAAATCAGCTGCCCCATATACCGGGTGTAAAAAGACACATCACAAAGCCGTCAACTACGCATACTGTACATCTAACAAAGTAGCTTGGTGCAAAAGTTATTGCTGGGAAACGACTTTTATTTTTAACCGACTTCGAAAAAGGAGGAGGTTCTATGTTCGACTGTATGAATGTTTTTTTTATTTTTTTTTATTTATGTCCACAGATTTCTTAAACAGTTGTGAACCGATTTTCAAAATTCTTTTTAGAAGATATAACATTAAAAGAATATATATACTCCCGAGGTGTATCCTTCCCATATAAATTTCATCGAAATTGCTTCAGCGCTTTTTGAAAAACTGAACAAAAACGAAAAATGCGTAGGTATACATAGATGACGTTTTGGTTTTCTCCAATTACGAGTAGGTAAGTTTAAATTCCACGTCCCATGTTATTGGGGTTTTTAGTTCTGCGGTATAACAACTAAAAAGTGAAAATTAAAAAACGTTTTTTACAAAATAAAAACAACCGACTTCCAAAAAAGAAAATACTCTCATTGGAAGTTGGTGTTTGTATTTTATTTCTTCATTATTTGACACCGACTTCCGAAATTAAAGTTATTTTTTCATTTTTAGTGTAGTTTATAAAAAAAAATTTTTAGGTCTGAAAAAAATAGCAATTTTTTATGTCACGCAATGTTACGCGAACCCTGGCAATTGGAGTTAATCCCCGCCCCTTTGCTCTAAGACGCGTAGGTACTTATCGGATACGTTTGATATTCATTGCATTCATGTAACTTCAAATGCATAATTTCGAAAAAAAATTATCGAAAAAAAAATCGAAAATTCAGATAATGTCTGTTTGGAAAAAAGTTTAGTAGGTAATAACACTTGGAAACCACTTTCGTAAAAAGGTAAAAAAAAATTGCGACTTTGACCTTCAATATCTCCAGAACCAGTGGATTCCCAGGTATGGTCTAGTGGAAAAAAAATCCAAATAATGGGTAGAGTGGGTTCCGGCTTCGGAAACTGTCTTTTTACACTCTTTATTTACTTAACTCGCCAAAACGTTCTGAACAGCTGATTTTTTATCGCGATATAAAAAAAAGGGCTGGTCCTGTAATAAAAAGAGTACCAGTCTTTTTCATTTATTGTCGCCTTATCTTTGTTTAAAAACACTTAACCAGTCAACACCTACACCTGTCTATGTGCGTGTCATACATGATAAACCACTGTGTAAAATATGCAATGAGAAACTATTCTAGTCAAGCGTACTCATCAATTGAACTAGTATAAAAATAGACACACTTGAAGGGAATCTCGTGTGGTTTTTAAAAACATAAACATAGGTTACAAATGAGAGGAAAACCCAGCTGCAAAACCTCATCATCAGATGAAACGCTATATATCTCGACGCTCATTAACGAACTTACTTTTATCCTCTCCACATCAAGCGTTTCCTTATTTATTTACTCAAAGCTTGTGTAGATCTGTTTTCAAATGGTATGTTTTCAAGCAATTATTTTCGTGTGCAATGTTTACCGAATCATTAATAAAACTTAAACGAGAATTAGAATAACATTATAATACAACGTCCTATCTCTGAAAATTTAAAATCCAACAACAGAATGCAATCCAATTTCCTGAAATTGTAACGCAAAATGTGATAACAAAGAGCAAAACCTCCCGGAGGTTTATTCCCATGATAATATGCACGGAGATAAAGGTAGGTGTGCATAGTGGGATGCTATCAGTGCTCTTTATCAGAGGCGGGCAGTGCGAGGCCGACTACGGCACGGGGTACACGCGCGGACTGCGCGCCGCGACTCACCGGTGACGCGATTTACGTAAACACGATCGCGAGTTGAAAGTTTTTTAATACGGTAAGTATTTTTTGTTCTTGTTGGCAGTGTGAATTTGCGAAGTATTTACAGGAAATTATCAAAGTCAGCACGTTTTATTGAAGTATACATGTCTTATACGAGTACATGGTGGAAGTGCTCGTATTTATTATTTATTTATTATCTCGTAATTATTATAAATTCATCAATTAATGTTATGAATGAATCGTGATCCCAAATATGTGTTTT
The DNA here is from genome assembly GCA_951329385.1 of Polia nebulosa. NCBI lineage: Eukaryota > Metazoa > Arthropoda > Insecta > Lepidoptera > Noctuidae > Polia > Polia nebulosa. The sequence goes on from OX589604.1 coordinate 15,640,169, forward strand.
CAGTAATTGATATTTTACTATCATTAATACTGAAACTCATGTTTCATTTTGGTTTGCATTAATACAGGGGGATATGGAAAGATGTGGTCATATTTTAATAACTGCTTCTGTCCATGTACATGAACAACTTTCTTTAAGGAAGTCATCATCTGCCTAGCCTTTGCCCAACTATCTTGGGGTCGGCTTCCAGTCTAACCGGATGCAGCTGAATACCAGTATTTTACATGGAGCGACTGCCTTTTACTTTCTTTAAGGAAGTAAGGAATAGTTAATTCCGAAAAATAAAATACAATCCCTATAAAGTTATCATCAGCTGATCAAAACTATGTCCATGTCTTCCTTGAATAAAGTTGTTCATTTCCATGAGCAGAAACAATTCTTAAAATAAGACGTCACCTTTCCGTTACACCCTGTATAACATTACAGCAATCATATTTCATTCATCATTTTAAGAGGATAAATTAAAATGAACGAGGCACTGCCTGCACTTGATGCCGACTCATTGAATGCATATAAGCCTATCAGAAACACATCCATTCAAATTTTATCAATCTAAAAATATGGTCCATATGGTGTTCCAGAGACTACCCAAACATACATTTAAAAACCGGCAAAGTGCGAGTCAGACTTCGCACATTTAGGGTTCCGTGCCAACTGAGGGAATTCATCATTAGCCTTTTAATGTCCCTCTCTGTGAGAGGGCGTAGGCCGTAATCCACCACGCGGGCCCAATGCGGATTGGTGGATGTCACATGTCTTCGAATACATTGAGGGAATTATTAAAGAAAAAATCTGAATTATCAATATATTGGTATTTGTTAGTAAAATATACGTAATAATAAACATTATCACCAAATTTCAATTTCATAGGTCAATGGGAAGTTAAAAAAATCTTCGGAATTAAATTTTGTGACCAACGACGGACAGACGGACACGTGAGTGACAGCACTATGGCTCCGTTTGGACCTTTCGGGTACAGAACCCTGAAAAACATATTTTGTTTTACGATAAACAAACGAACATTTCTGTGAAATTATCTAAACAGAGCTTAATTGACAAACCCGCGAAAAGCAGAACCGTTTTATAAACTCATCATGAAAACAATTTACAAAATTTTCCATTTCATAAATTTCGATTATGAGAACAATCAAGCAGAGATTCTAACAATTAATCGGCACCTCGACAAAGGGCTTTTGTTATTAAGCACTTACGAAGCTCCAAACTGATGACGATTTAATGCTTTTCCCATTATGTGTAAATAAGTAGCTGAGCTTTTTACGTTGGCTTCTTAAGTTAACGAAAAGTAGTCACTTTATCTCGCTACAATGAAATACATGTGGCGACAGCAAGACCTTGAAAGTTCATAGAGTGAAAAAAACAAAAATCGACAATCGGACAGATTGACTCTAGCGTATATAAATACATATACAGCGTGTTACGGAAATGGGTGATCATATTTTAGATACTTTCTGTCCATGGCCCATGGAAATAAACAACTCTCTTCAAGGAAGCCATATAGTACGAGAGACCACGACCAAAACCATGTCCCATCGTTTTACGGCCAAAACCATATAAAATCGTTAGACTAGATAAATCTTAAACCGACTAGGTGGGCAGCATAGACCAAAATCGTCACAGTTCATTTATGCCATGTCAAAAAAAATAAGCAGACGGTTCTATCACAATATGTCTGATATTAAAAATGTACATAGGTTAATTTCTTGAAGAAAGTTGTTCATTTCTATGGGTAGAAGCGGTATTCTACATATAGACCTAAAGAATAGACCACGCATTTCAATAATATACCCTGTATTTAACAAAAAAACTGGCCAAGTGCGAGTCGAACTCGCACACGAAGAGTTCCGTACCATAAATTGAAAAAAAAAAAAACAAAAAAAACACGTTTCTAGAATTGTGTTATTTTTTGGGTTTTTTTTTGGGCTTGTATCTCATGATCCATAATATTCACACAATTAAAATTTTAACACAGCGTGTAAGTACAGAAATACACATTCTGTGAAAATTTCAACTGTGTAGCTATTACGGATCGTGAGATACAGCCTGCTGACAGACAGACGAACAGCGGAGTCTTAGTAATAGGGTCCCGTTGGTTACCCTTTGGGTACGGAACCCTAAAAAAGACTGTTATTCTAAATTAATTTAGTAATCCTGCGATGCAAAATGATTCATAAAACTTCTAAGTTCAGACAAAGTTTGTAATAGGCTATAAGGAGGTTTTAATTAAACTTTGTATCTATACTTTTGCCTGCAGACACCAATATTAGAAGCTTACATTATAAGTAGCTTAGGCAGAATTAAGAAGAATAATTTTCTGAAATCTTTTTATCTTAGTTATTTGCACCGAACAATTTTCTTTGCAAATTATGTTTCGTGGCTTGATGAAATTTTAAATTCCAAAGTTAGTTTTAATTAAAAATCGTAAATAGTTTTTATTTTATTGTATCTGAAACTCATTCAAAATATTTATAGCTTTAACCGTTAACAGTTAGGTACATTGTCTGGCACAAAAGTGTGTAGGTATTTTCATTAACCCCTGAACGGCCACGGGCATACCAGTATGCCGATCCAGATTATGCGGCTTAAACCTCTATTATTAAATAACTAAAGATCTTATATCCTGTGGCATGGTGCACATGCATTCTTAGATAGTTATTACATAGTGTTAGAAAAAAAACGCAACACAAAACGCAACGCAAACGCAGAAACGCAATTTTAAAAAGCCGTTATGTTGTTTTGATTTCGTAATTTGAAGTTTTGAGTGTGAATAATAGGAAAATATGATATCGGACTCTACAACTCCAACACAACAACTCTATTACTTGTCTATTCATAGTGCAACATGCAAAATGTCATGTAAATTAATACAGTGGTTTTTACAACTACCCACACACACACACACACACACTATTCCCGACAAATCGTTGATAACAGAATTTGAATAAAATTCAACTCTTGAATTACAAGTATTGTTTACATGTTATTCTAAGGTCTGTTTATTCAACAACCCAAAAAAGTTTACTTTAAGTGCCTCGCTCCAATAGAAACCTCAGCAAGTTGTTTTTTATGAGCCCGGGTCGTAAATATGTCAAAATGCGATAAGAGGCGCGGCCGTTGAGGGGTTAAGCTTTTCCGTAACAATGGGTGCGAAAATAAACCCTCCATACATTTTGATCATAAAGTATGAAATCAACTTCTCATACACAGTAAGATAGGTCGTAATAGAAGCCGCATTTTCGGAGTTAGTATTTTTTCACGATGTTAGTCGGGGTTGAGAAATGAGGAGAATGCCTGGCCGCATTCCGGAAGGTCCAAGCAAGCTTGACATGGAGTAGTAAAATAATGAAGTATTCATATTCACTATTATTTGAGTATACGTACACAAGTCAATAAAAATCTACCATGTTTACCTAGTGAGTTATGGTTTACACTTAGGAAAAAGTCTCGAGTCCAAATAATTCTAGAAGTCATCGACTGACTCTTTACTTATTTATTGGGATCTCCAACAAAATGTACACAGATTAATAAAGGAAAATGACAATGATTTTAAAAGTTTTTTTTATTGTTCCTTCAATTATAGGACACCACAGCATGCACATGTAAAGCACCTATGTACTTATAATTCTTTTCGATATAGTGTTGATCTATGGTGAACAATGAGAATTAATTACCCGCAGTTGAAGAATGAATAATTTGAACTTAAGCATTTATCACACTCTACTTTAGCCAGAAAACTTATCAAACTTTGGCACTAGAATTTCTCCATGCTTTTGCGTACCCGGGCCTGCGGACGACGAGTAGTGGGTAGCTCGCCGTGCGATCAGCACCAGGCCCGAGAGTCGACGGCGCGTAGTGTTCCACGCGCGCCTCAAAGAGATGTCAGCAATCATGACGGGGCCCGTCATGGCCGATGCCTGCCCAGGGGTTGAGGATAAATTCGAAACAGAGTTCGCCCCTGGGCACTCAGGGCAGGGAAGGAACAGGGGCGGATTTTAGTCAGTAAGACTCTGAGACGCCCTCCCGCTCCACCCTAGAGCGGGAGATGTCATTGGATGATTTTCCAACCCACAAAAAAAAATGCTTTTGCGTACCATTATAATATCTGTTCACTACTCAGTGTTCTCTCCATAGTACCTACTACCAAACCGCAAGTGAGAGAGGGTCGTTCGTCACCAACTGCTACATTTCCGAAACATTATGTCATCCATTTTCCTATCACGTCACTTTTGATGTATAATTTCCGGATCTTTTGGTATGAATAAATATTCACACCTACTTAGTATGCACAGGCAAACATTTCTATTTATAATATTAAAAGGGTTGGTTGTTTACAGGGCGTAATTTAACTTAATTTTTTTTTTTTCCTGTAAAAAGGTCCACTACCTTGCCGCGTTATTTTTTACTGCTTTACTTAGGTACAGATTATTTTAAAGGGGTCGTAAAAAGTCACGCAGTTCCTACACATTTCTATTTTACATTCCATATGAACGAACGCCTTAGAAGGGTTATGCGAGGGATATGAATGATTTTTTTACAACTGACAATAAAATATACTTTTTATGCGCAAACATTCAGACAGCGAGCTTAAATGTTAGCACCATTAACTTGAACGAATGTCGACTCAGTATGTTGACATTAGGTACTGTCCCGGTGTGAAATTTACAACCGCGCCTACGATTAAACGCGAGATTTTTTTGTAAACTCTACAAGTTATGGAAATCCCGAGCACTGCTGTGCAAAATAGAACAATAACGAAGTAACATTTCGGATCCGTTGGTAAAATAAAAGTTTAGTGGTTGAAAAAGTTTCGCTAAATTCGCGGATGCAAACGGTATTTGGTAATGATAGGTACCTAGGTATCGGTATAAAGTTTCGCTTTCGCTTCACTTATAATACTGTTGCCCTACAAAAAAGTTATTGGGAAATAAAATGTTATCACTGAAGCTCAGAGTTACTGCTAACTATTAAGACTGACAATGTTACACACTTCACACTGAACTTTCCAGTTCCCGCAATCGGGACATTTTCTCGAGTTGTGTGTGTTCAGTTGCACTAGAAAACAGTTTTCAACACTCCACTCCATCGTTACTGGTTAAACATGTGGGTAGTTTTTAATCAGGACACAACGTAGGTACCTACGTAACTTTGCAGGTTTTATGGATATTTATAAATTACCAACATACCCACTCACAGTTATCATTTTTAAATTCATTAGTTCATTTGATTATCAAAATATTAATATTGGAAAGTACCCAACTGCTCACAATATTTTATATTTAAATCTCTGCGGGCTTCATCGTGTGGACTTCATATCCGCCATAAGCCTTTTGATAGAACATGGTCGTCCTTGTGTAGGATTGTGATTGTGACCCGTGGGAAAGGACAGTTGTGCTCAATTTCATAGACGAAATTGCGGTTTTTCCAACAGATTTTTAATTATCTGATTGATTACTAAAAATCTTTTCCCTCGGGTTTGCTTATCCCAAAAAGTTGTCTACAATAACTGACAGTGTTGCTGTGTATGAGTAATAGATTTTTATAGGAACAGCACCTCGCCATAGATTGATCCACAAACAAACAAGTTTACTTTTTATAATAATAGTTTTGAAAAACAGTGATAAAGTCAGGTTACCAACACAAGGTGGACCGATGGCCTGGTGAAGGTCGCGGGACACCGATGGATGCGAAACGTACAGGATCAGTCGTTGTGGTGACACTTGAGAAGGTCTATGTTCAGCAGTGGACGTCTTTCGGTTGAAGTGATGTGAACAAATTCACTACGAAAATACTCACTTGCTGTTACCAATCTGTCAAAGAATTAAAAGCCATGAAATAAATTGCGAGAAGAAGAGTTTGGGAATTCATTAGCACTTAACAGGTAAAACAACAATGAGTTTAGTACTAAAATTTAAAGTTGTCTTAAATATGTAATTAAGGAATAAATAAAACAACTAAGTTTGCGGCGACCCCCGGCGGTGCCATCTGTCAAATTTCGCTAACTTATTTAGCTACAATACAAAATTGTTATGGAGTAGTTCAGCGGTAACTTTTTGAACAGTTTGTATTGTAATACGAAATGTTTTTGACAAGTTAAATTGAGGGTTCTTCAAAATTTTCGACAGCAAATAACTTTCGGAAAGGATTGAAGAAGAAACCTGTTTGTAAACCTTTTTTACTAAAAATTGTCACATTATTTTTGAATCTCTTGTTTTCCTTTATGTTTATAACAGCTCCTTTCAGCCAATTTCCCTAATATCTACTCTAAAAGAATAGCCATAAGTGTAATAAAAATAGGCTTCGAGCCCAGACCTTGTTGTTTCAAATGTATATTTTTTATAACCACTTGTATGTTATTGCGAAAAAAGTACCTATTTGTAAAATGATAAAAGGGTTTTAGGGTATTACAGCTTTTTTATTTGCGGTCAACAATATATAACCTCTCAGAGACATATATGTTAGTACTAGCCTGTTTTTAATATTACTAATGATAACACGTTAAGCAACAAAGATAATTAATATTATAAATACGAAAGTAAGTTTGTTTGTTTGTCGTACCTACTGGAATATTGATTGCGACATGCCTAGTTTAAATATAAGATGGCTTTGTCTACTTATTTAATATTACCTAATAATAAACAAGTAAATTCTCAGTATGCTGTTTGTTGTTTTTTTTTTTTTTTTTTTATTTACCCCGAAGGGAAGGTATAGTCTTTTGACCATATTGCCTAGTCTTACTTAGTGGTGTATTTTTATTTCTTAATGTACATTTATTATAAATAAATATATATCGGCTCACTTGTTCACGCACAACCTCCTCACTCCCTGACAGCTGTCATCTGTTCAGTCCTTACGTCAATAAAGCCCGCGAAGTACATAACCGGAGACGACAACAAATATAAACAGCCAATACTAATATGTTGCAATTATAAAATGTTTATGGATGGTCTATATGTATGTATACACTACACTATTATAGGTACCTACCTATAATAGCATATTGAGCCTTTTAACGTTCCCATTGCAGACAAAAAAAAGGAACATAGATCTATTCTCTGTGAGCCGGAATGGGCCCTAATCGACCACGCGGGCCCAGTGGTTGGTGAACGTTAGGTACATGTGGTTTTGGTTCTAAGACATAAAAACTTCCAGACGATTTTTTTTGTTCTCCGTTTTGAGATCAGTGACGATAAAATAATTTACTCAAAGTAATATGCTTGGGTCTGAACCCACGACCTACGATACAAGTCGGTGCCGTTACCACAGGGCCACCACTGCTCTTTTAATATTATATCATAATCGTAAATTTGTAGATGGCAATTTGTGTAAATATAACACCTCCATATCTACAAGATTTAGGATATGAGAATGTTTTGTTGTTGTTTACTCCTTAGGGGCCCATAGGCACCAAGTAGGTACTTACTTGTTAGTTCGTGGCATCTATCTTCTATGTAACAAAGCATTGTAATTAAAACTTTTATAGGTAAGTGTTTCCTCTGATTTCTCGTATTCCTACATAATTACTTATAGTACTTGTGCGAAGTATATTGACGTCACTAACTATCCACTGTTCTTTTATGTTGTCGTTAAATCCATTAGTAGACTTATGCAACATTGTAGTAAATATTTGTTCCCATTTCTGTTTTTGTTCTATTACGGAGAATACCCAAAAAGAATATTAATACATTCCGCCATCGTGAATTCTCATTAGGCAAGTCTAAAATGATATAACCAACCTACTTTCTAGTTTTTGACTTATAACCTGTTATTTTTTAGGGTTCCGTACCCAAAGCATAAAACGGGACCCTATTACTAAGACTCTGCTGTCCGTCTGTCACCAGGCTGTATCTCATGATCCGTGATAGTTAGACAGTTGAAATTTTCACAAATGATGTATCTCTGCTGCCGCTATAACAACAAATACTAAAAAACAGAATAAAATAAATATTTAAGGAGGCTCCCATTTAACAAACGTGATTTTTTTCCGTTTTTATTAGATAATGGTACGGAACCCTTCGTGCACGATTCCGACTCGCACTTGACGGTTTTATTTCTATAATCCCAAGTCAATGAACTTTTTAACAAAACCATAAATTAGAATTAATCAACCAACCTTAATTATAACACAAATTACTACGTTTGCTATTGCTGTCTAAATACTTAGAAACTTTAATAACAAAAGTTATACAATAAGCACTTTTAATAAATTATTGTGGGTGCTAAACTGCTCACGATAACTTTCAAAAAAGGTTATACTATCAAATTAATTATAGTTAATTAGATTCCAGTCTTAGCTGAAGAGCAGAACTTTTAAACGATTTAAGAAAAGATTCTAAAATATAGAGCTATTTTTTAACAAACATCTTGTTGTCATCATTCCTTTGTTGTGACTTACTGACGTGCTACAAAAGAATTCCGTGGCAGAAACGAGATTATTTATATCTGTTCCTATATTTATCATAAGTATTATTTCTTCCTTTTTTTCAAACACAAAACTATCTTTTATTTACAGTAAAATAATATTACTTCCCAATTAAGTCGCCGTCGGTGCAAGGCAGTACAATTTCAGGACTTCCACGGCATCAAAACGTACTGTCATTCATAACAATAGAACTAATAATGAGGAAATTTCAGCGGTACGCCGCGCCGCCGCCACCGCGCCGAGCTCCATACGCGTCTGAGGCGAGTGTCCAGGCATGTAATTTGTGGCCCACTCTCCCCACAATGGCAATGCAATGTGAATACTGGCACCTACATTCATGATAACAACCAGTAGGGTAGATTGGTACGAGGGTGGTTTGAAAAGTATTCGGCCTGACCAAGAAAATAAAGTCGTATGAAATTAATTATATTTTAATTTTTCTACGTAATCACCATCAAGTTCAAAATAATACTCCTATCTACATCGTCATCTACAAAGCTTTCAGACCAATTTAAAAAAAATCTTCCTTAGTGGTAAAGTTCAATGCTCAATTTGCTCTATTTGCGGAAAATTGCGTCAGATTGCTTGACAAATAAATTTGTATAATCACAAATAATTATCGCGTACGTTCCAAACATCGCATAGTTAACTACTTAGTATGAACTAAACAAAATAATGTAAGTAGTTTTGGTTTTAAGAATCGACCCTCACTTTCAAACCACCTAAGTACACAAGGACCACAACAAAAATTTCTACTTCAATTCATCGTGTTGCATATTTCATTCCACAGCAGCTCTGTAGTTGTACTGTTTGAATGAAATTTTCTTCTGTAAAGAAAACACTCGTTTTCAGCTTTACGGTGCCGTAGCCACAAGAGCCATTTAACAATTCTGAAATTGAGAGCCATATTTCCTAGAAACAATATACAGCATGAGAGCCCGTTACTTAGGTTTGAAATTGTAATATTGCGTGAATTGGATGAATGCATTCAGAGAATATTTTCAATAGTTCGAGGACATTGAAAACAACACATTGAAAATATATTAAACTGTTTCATTTGGATTATGTATTTACAAATTTACATTTGGTTGCACAATGCCCGAACTTAGGGGAACTATTTTATTAATGCAATAAAATCATAAAAAAATACTACCCCGATAACAACAATCACTAAATAACTAGGTCATGAAACCAAAATAGTATGCATATTAAAGACGATATCTATATTAATGCGGCAATTGATAGTGACTCACTGTGAGCATCATTATATTGTAAAAATCTCAATATCTAGTCCACTATACGCAATTAAGTGGCGTGCTGCCCACATATTGTCCACAAAACGCTACTTACCCCAGTTTCAAACGACTCCATATGACGAAGTATTTTAATATCAATATGTATTCCAATTTCCAGTTAAAACTTTATTATAGCCGTTGCATTTAAGCATAGTGATTGTGAACATTGACTACATTTATCAAGATTCATTTTCAAAAACGGAAATAAAGACATAAAACCTTCCTAAATCGACATCTATTGAGATGCTCTTATTTCCAGTGAAAAACATTGTAAATATGTACCAGCCTCTAAATGTGGTTTCGCCCGCTTGAAAGTCGTAAGTCATCCCAAGGGACATATTCGCGGGATTAAATGTTTTGTAGTCCTATTCCAAGACGTGATATTCCTGTTTGTCAAGTTTCATCCCAATCAGTTCATCCGATAAGACATGAAGAGTAAATAAATAATACATTAAGTTCTTTTTTCGCTAAACACAAAACTGGTTTAGTAAAAACATAACCCTTTCCTTGCAGCCGGGTAAAAAGTGAGACCCTGACTCCTAAGCTAGGTTAGAGAACAGAAGCCAGTGACTCTTTTCGTTTAGGTTACAGTTTTGTGAGCACTGTGATACACGTAGATATTTTATGCTAATTATAATTAAAATCATTCAAAAATAAATTACACTATTATTCAAAAACTGAATTCATTTTTTATTAAGTGTTGAAATTAATATTTAACTTTTACTTATTGCCAAAATCAGGAAACACTGATTCTATTCATCGCCAATATGTATCTTCTTCTTAGATAAAAATTACAAATAAAATTTAAATTAATGAAAAGTAAAAATTAAATAAAATTAAGAAAATTACCAACAAATAAAAAAAAATATTGTCATTTAACAAGATTATAAATATCAACCACGATCAATCAATTAATATTAGAATAAGAAGAGGTAACAAACAGACACAGTAACTTTCGGGTTTCTAAGAAGAGGTATCAGGAAAAAGACAATGGTACGGATTCTCTTGTTCAATATCTAAACTAAAATTAGAGAATTTCTATCTTTTACTAAAAGGCAGTGCGAGAAAAGGACGGCTATAGCTATGCACTAAGTTAGAGATGTCAAACTAGTTTACGCCTTGTGCTTCGCCGTGTTTTTAGACGACATGTTTTTACGTGTACCCTTAATTTGTATGGAAATATTAGTTCAAACTAAATTTGACAGCTCTAATTTACGTCCGTCTCTTTCTTGTTTTATTAGAGAGAAAAAGATAGCAATAGCCTAAATTAAGATTAGTTTGTGCACAACAGAATCAACACCAATGACCGCTATAGCTATGCTAAAACGAATAAACTATACTCGTACCTTATAATATAGTGGCGGAATTAAAATGACCGCTTGAGACTTTATCTGAAGTTGTTGTTGTTGTTGTTGTTGCAGCTGTCAAAGTTAAACACGACCATAAAAAGTAATATCGGTGAGTGTGGTCGACCATAAATCGCTTATGAGGAGGACTATATTAACTGATACGAACTGAGTAAGCATGTCAAGGCTACTAGCTATATTGATTGACTTTAGAAACTTTAACATGTGGGCCTCTCGTCAATGGATCATGGACGTCCTCGGTCCTGGGCAGGGAAAACGAGTAAATAACGTTAAATTCTTACTGGCTTTTTTTTTATTTCCCACCCCACAAAAAAAAAAAAATCTTACTGGCTACAAGATGGTTTCGACTTCCCTCTTTGGCTCCGAAAGTCACCTGAGAGCTTAAAAAAAAAAATTAAACAAGTGAAAAAAAAAATCGGCTGACAACGCGGGTTTGTCCGCGGAGCCTAAGAGGTTAACAGCGATTCTTATCCGTGACCCACGTTTTACTTATCAATTCGGTAAGATTCAGAATTTTTCTAAACTTTCACAGGAACTATAACTATCTTTACCTATCGAAAATTGCTAGTTGCTAGCTTATATTCCTTGAATTCCTATCAAGGTTTTTTCTTCTTAATCTGCTCCTGTGTTTGCTTATTGTGTGGGCTTCACAAAAAGACATGTTACCCTCCCATCACTTACCGGGACCAGGAGGACCGTAGGACATTACTGAGGGATTACCGGAGTATGCAGCATGACATATGTCACATGTGTATTCAAGCATAAAAAGTCAACAATAAAGTAACAAAACTGACTACACCATACCCTTTTTCCACGAAGACGTACCTCATAGAACATCCCCATTTTGCTTTAATTTCCTTTTCTTGTCAGCTATGTTTGAGCCCCGTGTAATAAGGGGCACCCCTTATTATCACGGCATATTTATTATCCAAATTTGTACTTACAGCCTTATCTATAAAACTCTCTAACCATAAGCTTAGTTAAATACTCATTAGTGGATTCTTAACCCAAGATAGCATACGTCTCTTCCATAAAATTCAGTTGTATAAAGTAGGTACTAAATCTCCTGCAAATGATTGGTTAGCTTTATTACTCACATCTTTCCTTCGTTTCGGTAGAAAATTTTGAATTATGATCCTCCTAATCAGTGTTTAAACTAATCACATAGTTATTTTTTTGTAAGAATTTTTATGTTTAGGTAAAGTTATTAAGGTGCTATTAACTGCCAATGACCTTGAGCGGTTAGCTTGCGTGTTCTGTGCTGAGTTCACGTAACGCGTCGTACGTCCACCCAGTAACAGGACATCAAGAAGCGCTATCCGAAATTAGACGCATTATTAATTTACTGTACATAAAACAACAAGTATTATACTAAAACACGTATACTGAAATATACTCGTAAATAACTAAATGGTCTTTAAAATGGTGAAGTTTCATAAAAATACGCTTTATAGTTTTTGAGTGATTCTCAATTTTTATTCGCGTTCGACATAACTTTACAAATTAATTACACTATGTTATAAAAATATAACTTTAAATATTCACCAAATTACGACGGAAATTGTCTAGAGTAACAATATTTTTTAACTAATAGCGATCGCTGTCTATGTATACTACTCATATAAAAGTCTGGTTTTCACTACTCCTCTGCTATAGTGGTATTCACATAAAATAGACTTAAATAAATGGTTATAGCAATTTTTTTTTGTAGTTGTTTCATTGCTTTGTCAAAACATTGTATCGTTTAAAGTTCGTTCGACAACATATTATCTTTGTAAAGCTTGTTTATACCAAACCTTTGAACGATTCTATTAAACGGTCAAGATTCCAGAATCCTTTCTAACGAAAACAATGGGTGTTTATTCAACATATTCTCAATAACAACAACAGTTCGAGGAGCTATTATTAGGATTAAATTCCTATAAAACTTACACAATTATTTTGTTGGAATTCAATAATAAGTTTGGAGTCAGACAACTGTCACAGTCCCTTTATAAAATTAAATCTTTTGAAACGATTATAAGATCATAATATCCTAGAAAACGCCTCGTCTAGCTGGGTATTAACGTTTAAACCCGACTTCTGCTAATTAGATTGTCGTTTTATTAATTTCATTGGAATCTTACAAGACTTCAAGTTTCTTGAATATTTTCTTCCAAAGAACTTCTGCAAATATTATTAAGAATATTGGACTAACCTAGCCGGGAAGACGAAGATGTAGTTCTTAGTTCAAATCAATATTTGAACCTATAAATCGTTGCTTAAGGCGCAGTTATATGCCAACGGCCTTGAGTTTAGCTTGCGTGTCTTGTGCTGAGCTCACGCAACGCGTCGTACGTCCACCCAGTAATAGGATCCTATACTCGCCCATCAAGGAGCGCTGTCCCAAATTAGACGCATTACTAATTTATTATACATAAAACAACAGGTATTATACTAAAACACGTATACTCAAATATAAATAATTAAATGATCTTTTAAATGGTGAAAGTTTCATAAAAATACGCTTTATAGTTTTTGCGTGATTCTTAATTTTTTATCCGCGTTAGACATAACTTTACAAATTAATTACAGTAAAAATATAATTTCAAATATTCACATAATAATATCAATTAACGAAAAAAATTGTCTAGAGTACCAAATATTTTTTTCAAAGAAATAAGTCTTTTAGACGTGATGTTGAACACATCTGATTTAAAATCATTAAAAGTCGTATATCTGCGCCATAAGTTCTAACACCACGTAAGTCAAAATCCGGCCAGTTTCAAAATTCTTTTTTTATTTGAGAGAGTACATACTCCATAAGTAGTCCCATAGAAATTTCATCAAACGTGATTCAGCGCTTTTTGAAAAAATTTACAAAAACAAAAATACACAGATCACGTTTTGGTTTCCTCCAATTATGTTAAAATTCAATGTTCTATATTATTGAGGTTATCGATTCGGGCGTAACTTTGTTATTTAGTGTTATTTCTGGGGTGTAACATCTAAAAAGTGAAAACATTTTTTTTTACAAAAAATACAATCAATTACGCGTCACCTTTCTTTCTTATCCTCTTTCCTCGTGTTTGATTTCAAACGCTGCGTCGTTTAATTCCTTATCGAATGATATACGTAAAGCACTTTTTCAAAAAAAGTTCTTATCCTCGTGTTTGATTTCAAACGCTGCGTCGTTTAATTCCTTATCGAATGATATACGTAAAGCACTTTTTCAAAAAATTACTTAAGGCGCAATTATATGACTTTTAATGGTTTTTAATTGAACATCACGTCTAAACGACTAGTCTTATTTCTTTGAAAAAAATATATATTACTCTAGACAATTTTCGTCGTAATTTGATCTCAGAATATTTGAAATTATATTTTTATAACATAGTGTAATTAAGTTGTAAAGTTATGTCTAACGCGGATAAAAAATTGAGAATCACGCAAAAACCATAAAGCGTATTTTTATGAAATCTTCACCATTTTAAAGATCATTTAATTATTTGTAATTTTTGTAATTAAGTCTCAGTGTTTTAGTTTAATAGCTGTTGTTTGATGTGTAATAAATAAATAATGCGTCTAATTTCGGACAGCGCTCCTTGATTTGCGAGTCCTATTACTGGGTGGACATACGACGCGTTACGTGAGTTTAGCGCAGAACACGCAAGCTAACCACTCAAGGTCATTGGCAGCTAATAGCGCCTTAACATTTATGAAGCGACACGAAGCAAACGCACTTCAAGTGATCCGATTGGCTGTTGAAACTTCATTCAACCAATCACAGTAGCTAACACAATTTAAGTTCCAGAAACTGTATTTACCTAGGGGTAGAATTTTTGACTACTCCCTTAGGTATTAGGATCAAAACATAATCCGGTCTGTTATTCTGAGGCAAATTGTACATTTTCACGGTGCCTTGACGTTAATTAGATCAGCTCCTACTATGAAGGGGTGACTTAACGAGATTTTACAGTTTACACTGAAGGAACCGGGCTGAAATGTGAATTCTGGGCTGAAAAACTAGCAAGATAGAACCTCAATAAGTTCTATCTAGACATTTTTTAACACTGCGTTTGTTAGGTTGGTAATTATGTACTTATTATCTACAGGCGTAACATAAATGGGCCATCATATTTTAAATACTCCTTCTGCCCACAGAAATGAATAAATTTCTTCAAGAATTTAATTTTATAAAATCCGAAAAAAAAAATCGTACCTCCCATACTAATTTAGATTGTGTGATAATTTTGCATAGTGAGTATAATCTTCTTTAGAGAATAGGGTATTTTACTAAGAAAATGTAATTAGTCCGTCAGTTAAATAACCAAAAACGTATTTTAACAATGGGGTATTTTACTAAGAAAATCTAATTAGTCCGCCAGTTAAATAACCAAAAACGTATTTTAACAATGGGGTATTTTACTAAGAAAATCTAATTAGTCCGTCAGTTAAATAACCAAAAACGTATTTTAACAATGGGGTATTTTACTAAGAAAATCTAATTAGTCCGTCAGTTAAATAACCAAAAACGTATTTTAATAATGGGGTATTTTACTAGGAAAATGTAATTAGTCCGTCAGTTAAATAACCAAAAACGTATTTTAACAATGGGGTATTTTACTAGGAAAATGTAATTAGTCCGTCAGTTAAATAACCAAAAACGTATTTTAACAATGGGGTATTTTACTAAGAACATCTAATTAGTCCGTCAGTTAAATAACCAAAAACGTATTTTAACAATGGGGTATTTTACTAGGAAAATGTAATTAGTCCGTCAGTTAAATAACCAAAAACGTATTTTAACAATGGGGTATTTTACTAAGAACATCTAATTAGTCCGTGAGTTAAATAACCAAAAAATATTGGACACGTATTTTTTGCTTTGCCAAACCAATAAAAAATTACAAAAATAAAACGCATCAAAGTTCTAGAGTGCGGCTTGTTACGTCACTTTGTAAAAAGTGTCGCGCAGCATGACGTCACATGAAATTTCAAGGCACTGTATCGCCTACACTTTTTGTTTACGTGACAAAAGAAAAAGTACGTGTCCAATATTTTTAGGTTATTTAACTGACGGACTAATTAGATATATATATACGAGTATATAGAGATATATATATATATTTTGTAAAATACGCTATTGACTGTGGCGTCCTCGAAGAAAGTTGTTCATTTCTATGGGTAGAAACGGTTTTTAAAATATGACCACGCGTTTCCGTTACATCCTGTCATCATCATCATCATCATCATCCTGTCATCATCATCATTTCAGCCGAAAGACGTCCACTACTGGACATAGGCGGTAGCCTATGTCCACAAGACCGGTCATTGTGCGTCTCGCATCCATCGACTACCCGCGACCCTCACCAGGTCATCCGTTCACCTTGTTGGAGGCCATCCTGCATACCTAACTAAGCATTAGTAGATATAACAAAATCAAGAGAGCGTGCTGTAATTTCAGCAACTTCTGTTCTTTAAGGCTCTACTGCCGGCCAAGTGGCGCCCTCATTGAATAAAAAATCGTAGCATAACTTATTAAGCAAAAGTACCAAAAGCGGCCGTTTTTGGTACTTTTGCTAACTACTTTGGATACGAAAGATTTTGAGTCCTGTTTTAATAACGTAAAAATACTTTATCCTAACAGTAACAAACTCTACATAGGATTCTTTAATCTTTATTTTCTATGCTATGCTACGATTTTTTTTAACCGACGAAAAAAAAGGAGGAGGTCCTCAATTCGACCGTATATATGTTTTTTTTTTGTGTATGTTCAGCCCTCACTCCGTCATTTATGCACCGATCTTGATGATTATTTTTTTGTTAGCTAATTTTGAGTCGGCGCCAAATAATAAAACGATTAATTACCTACATCTAGCCTTCTTCATTTCTACGTACATACTCGTATAAAATTTAGATATTTAATCATCAGATTGTTGTTTGGCGCCGCCTCAAAATTAGTTTATATAAAATTTGATATTTTACGTAGGTAAATAAGCTTAATACTCAAGACTTAAAAGGTTTATTTATTTTTTGCTTTCTAGTTCTTTTTCGTCGGTTGAATTTTTTGTTAAAAAGTTTTTTTATTCGATGAGGGCGCCACTTGACCGGTAGTAAAGCCTCAAAATCGTTCATTTTGTTCCTGTTTATTCTGTTCCTCAAAATCGCAAGATAGGTAAGTAGGTTTCATTCCTACGAAAGTTATTGATAAACCAATCGATAGTCCATAATTCACTTCTGTACATGTAATATCTATTGGTTTGATACACCTCACGAAGT
This sequence comes from Polia nebulosa, assembly GCA_951329385.1. NCBI lineage: Eukaryota > Metazoa > Arthropoda > Insecta > Lepidoptera > Noctuidae > Polia > Polia nebulosa. The sequence continues at coordinate 15,657,529 of OX589604.1, forward strand.
CAATAACAAAAATCGTTGTGTCCCCAAAGGAATAAATTCAGAAGTTCGGAAGGACGAACTTGTGTAACCTTTACAAACGATCAGTATAAAATTATTTGTTTCTGTTTTGGCTAAGTTGCCATAAGTAATTTATAGGCATAATACAAGTCGAGTGCCGAGATAAATGGCTCCATTCCAGCCTTGAACTAAGCCGCAGTAATGAGGATCTTGTTGACCATATATTAACTTACAAAAAAAAAAGATTGATGTTAGTTTGGAAAAAAGAACTAAAAATAACGGTATACACTGGCCTGCAAGTCTAAGTATCACACTTTTAAAATTGCAATAACTTTTTAAGTACCTACACAAGATAAACTTTCGGAATAAAAAGGACTCGAAAAAGAGTTTAATTTTGTATATAAAAACATTCATCGGTAACCTTCTTTTAAGAAATGGCTGAAAAAATAATCCTTTTCGAATCAATTTTACCATTCATTTTTTCATTTTTTTGTTTCTGTTTTTGTTTTCAAATCTTTTCTTGATCGATGAGTCTTGTTACCAAAGCTAAGTTAGACAACAGCACATAAACTTTATTTATCATGCCTCTTACACCTGCAGAATGTGCTAGGATCACGGCTTTTCTGTAACTAGGCATCAGTATGCGTCGTACTGCAAGACACACTGGTGGGTTAAAGTTACAAACGGTCCAGAAGGCGAAGCGAACGTACGAAGAGACTGGAAACCATCTGAGGAGACCTTGTAATGGCAGACCAAAAAAAAAAAAACAAGGTGTACTTGGGCCCGAGAAGACCGTTATATTGTTTCCACTGTGTTGAGAAATCGCCACCTAAATACAGTTGAAGTCCAGCAACAGCTTCTTCAGACCCCAAGGGACCACATTAGTGACAGTACACCCACCACATTATGAGAAGAAGACTTGCTGAAGCAAATCTGAAGCCCCGAAGACCAGCGAGTGGCTCCACTCGAGAGAGAGCATCGAATAGCGAGACGCGATACGCCCGTGAACACATACAGTGGGATGAAGAAGAATGGTCAAGAATTTTGTTCACAGATGAGTCTCGATTCTCACTTTACACTTGTGATGGAAGGCGACCTGGTGAGTAATACCTTCAGGCCTGCTTCTCAGAAAGAGTCCAGTATGGTCGAGGCAGTCTACACGTATGGGCTGGCATATCTTGCAAAATGGCACTCTGACTGGGGAAAGATATGCCCTAGAGATTCATAATGAGTATGCAAGGCCGTATTTAGCAAATATGAGTGATGGATCGATGCTGATGCATGATAATGCCCGGCCACACACAACTTAGGTTGTGCAAGAGTATATTCAGGAGATTGGTATCAGCGTGATGGCTTGGCCATCAAGAAGTCCTGATCTCAACCCAATTGAGCACGCCTGTAATGATCTAGGGAGGCTAGTCAGAAGCCGCAGACCACCACCTACAAACCTCAGGGCACTAAAACAGGCCCTGATAGAAGAATGGGAGAATATTCCCCCAAAATCGGCTCCGAAACCTCGTGTTCAGTATGCCAAACCCGCCGAAGCTGTAGTCAGAGCCCGAGGAGGCAAAACCAGTTATTAAAAATTAAATAACATGTAAAACATACTTATAAATGTTAATTGAGTTTTTGGACACTACCTAAGCTAAAAATGGCTGTTTTATTGTTTTATCTTTTTTTAAGTTAAAAATGTTACTAATGTATAGTTTACTATAGTTTAAAAGAAAGCTGATAAAGTTTGCTAAAAAATGTTTTTTTTTTATTTTAAATCTCTAACTTCTATAGTTCAGAAAAAACTGAAATTTTAAAAGTGTGATACTTAGTTTTGCAGGCCAGTGTAGTTCTAAGTATAACATTGCTCTTAAATGAAACAAAAATACGGTTTCCAACTGGATTCCTTTATTCCTGGTTTAAATCTTATTCGTTAAAATGGTTAATTCATTTATTAACGAACTAACCATTTGATTAACGAATTCTCTCCACTGCGACTTTAACTAATAGTCCACTACCCAGCTGGACAGTTCATGTCCTATAAATTGCTTTCTTTTTATATTTACACATCTTTCAACGTGTTTAGATCCAATAAATTGCTAGGGTTATCTTAATCTTTTGATGAAAGTTCCTAATTAAGAAATCTGCAGGAAGCGTGGGTGGTGAGCTGTCTACAAAATTATTACCAGGAGATGCTTATCCATACCCACGCAGACATCTTGCAGACTTCATTGACAAGTAGCCAACAGCTTTAGGTACTACCTACTTCATAAAATTGATTAAATATTATCTGTCGCCTTTCATAAAGTTCACATTTTCGTTTATATTTTTACTGCTTTTAGAAGCTGCTACATTAATTTTACGGGCATTCAAATAAAATACAATTTCTCTTTGCATAAAATATATTGAACGCGGAATTCGATAATTTTTGTTTGCATACAGAATTCACTGAATCCACTTGCAAAATTGCCTGGTCCCTTCCTTCAGGCCGAAGTCACGTTGCTGCAAGTCGAATCAACCTAACATAGCATAATCAGATGTATAATGTTCCTACTATTGGGCCTCAGGACTCTGCGTTTTATGCCCACTTTAAAGCCTAGTTGTATTAATAAATTAATAGTAAAAAAAACATTTCTTCACAAGCTTTTATACCGGCTATCACAATTAGATGTGTACACAAAATTTCATGTCTGTGCTGCTGAGCATTGAAGAGTTCCTTTATCTGGAGCTGATCCTGGATGTCAATTCTGGGCATGCTTGCCATCCAAATGCATTGTTATCGAAACTGAATCACCGCGGAAAAATTCAACTCCGTAAGATAAAAGGAAGTGGTTCTAATTCAGCTTACAAGATTTGACCCGAACACACATATATACAAACATTGCTAGTTAAATAAAAGCTTTTAAAAAGAAAAATCCATTAGATATAAATTGGTCTTTAGTCGTTGAGCCTAAAATAGAACTGAAAATGCAAACCGATTCGCTGAAAATGGAAAATGTCAAAAAAATACGCACAGTGAAGCTGATTAATATCACTATCACCGTATTTGATGAATATCACTTGAATTGAAAATAAAGCCACATTGGGTTATTCATTAAATCAGATTTACGGTGAAACCTAAAACTTATATCGGTGTGAATCAAAGAGAATTGAACCACTTTATAGTCATTGGCATGAATGCTCTAAAAGTCAAAACTTTATAAAAACACGAAATATAAATATTAAAGCTTTACAAAAAAATTAAAGTGCGATTAAGAGGTCACCCAAAACCAAGCAACATTAGGAAAAAGAATACTTGATGAGGTCGGCAGTTGTCCCAAATTGAGATTTGAATATCTGCATCAATCAAAGTCAGAAAAACACTGTGGATAACAGCGCGTTTTGTCCAAATAATAAATATGTATCTCTCCCAAACGAAATTAGCTACGATTTCACTATTATCACTCTTTTCACTTTACTGAATTCACGATTAATGATTTTATTTTTAAAACAGTAAATTATGAAAAAGAAATGCTGATAAAAATAGTGGCTGGTTTCTCCCGTCGCGGCGTGTTGGTAGAAACAGTTAACTTTTATGAGGACCTGATTTAATCGTAACTGCCAAAATGTTGTGGTAACGACACCAATTAATGAAGGATTAATTTGGCTTTAAAATAATAAGAAGTTACGAACTGTTTCTCGTAGGTATCAACATTAAGGTTGATTTAGGTGCTTCCCACATCTATAACCTATAAGTAGGTATATATATACAACTACTATATAACTAATATAATGCTAAACTACTAACAAATATTACCGACGAACTTTGGCATGTAACTTTGATTTTATTTCTGGAATCTATTCGATATGAGATTACACAATAAAACATTTATTTAAAAAAAAAATACTTTGTATGATCAGACATAAAACGTATAAGCGCTTGTGTAACTATGTTCATATATTATTTTAATTCAAAGTTTATCAGATGTTCTGAATTTAAAACGACGTGAAATAAAACTTTGAAAAATGTAGAGGTTTTGTCAAAGTAGACTAATTACAATAACCATTCATTAAGCAATCAAAAAATAAAGTGGTACCTATCACCAACTTAACTGTCTCCCGATTTGATTGAATTGAGGTAGTTCTATCTCACAAAGGCGGGTTGGTCTTGTACGTGTGTGTAGGTTCACGAACACTTTTTTTTCAGTGAGTGTATGCTCGGAGCGCTCGGTGTTATAGAAAATAGCTGACGCACACAGAAACAATGAGTAATTAAATCTACACACACACCAGTCTAACCCGTCCCATCCGTCTTCGTGAAATAGGATGTCTATACTTCCCTACGATTTTGTTCATAAAATAAACTTTAAATACAAAAACAAACACCCACGACATCAAAGTACCAGTAAAAATCCGTTTACCTGAAAATGTAAATCCATTATCAGATCGATGCATATCACTCCCAAAATTTATAGCCCAGACAGTATTACCATACACCAGGCGGTAGTTGAGCATTTACTATAAAAGCCACCGATAGACGCTCGTCTAGGGATCATCCGAGGAGAAAAAAAGAATAGATTTGAAATTCAATTGTCTGCCAAAGTGAGGGCAACAAAAGAATCTGCGCATGTAATTACCGACTGAATGAATGGCCAGCAGAATGAAATGACGTCTGAAAAGTTTAAACATTCAACCCCTCATTATAGTGTTAGTTCACATTCGATTTACAGACGTTTTTTTACGTTTGTTTTAAACTATCTCTTATACATTCTGCATGTTTAGTTTGAGTTCACAAACGGTAAATAAAAATTAAATCAGAATTAAAATTCAAAATTGCGTTTTTGTAGATAAGACTTTTTTCCCCGACTCCAATTTTCTGTTTGAATTCGAAAGTTGCCACCACCAGACATCGTCGATTTATTGGAAATTTGCCAGACTTCAAAAATGTGGAAGACTTAAAAACCACTACAAAAGCTGTATCACTTTTCAGCATGGACAACTTTCTAACTTTTAAACAAAACTTGTCTGAATGCTCGATAAATTGCCTCTGTTTTATTTAAGAAGAGCATTTCTCCTACTAATCGAAGTACTTAGTCAGACAGGGACATTCATTCGCCCATAAATCTATGACTGTACGTCAGGACGAATCAGCAATTAAAGTTCAAGATTTAAAGACTCTTCAAGACAATTCATCAGATCTCTATCACTAACAAATTATTGCTTTTAATTGTTTGGCAACCGGCCCAAATAAATATCTTGTTCTTAGCCATCATTGAGCTTTTACATTACTTTAAATTAAACACTAGATAGAATTTATTGTCTACATATTTTAAATGTATTGCTCCCTTTTTGATAACTGCATCGTTTACAGTACTTTCTATAAAATTACCTTCTGCAAAGCCAGATTAATCATCATTAATCATCCCGGGATTATTTCGGATACACAAATGTTTAACATTACCCAATTTCTTTCAGCTATCGGACTATTGCCTTCAATTTCCTAAATCTCCTTATTTACATAACATTTAGTGAATTTGTGAATATTTCATGAGAATATTAATAGCAGAGCATTATTTTACCTTAGTTACTACTAAAGCAACCTTTTCTGTGAGGCATTCAGAAAATGCTTACTATTTTTCCTGTTTATTATGATTTACTTACGAAACAAGGCTACAAAGTCGTTATCTTATCCCATGTCACCGTCACTAAAGTTGAGATATCTCAAAAACTTTTCTCCGATACCTAACCAGTATTCTTGACATATTATCCTATTTTGCTAACTATTTTTTCTTGTTTCAGATAACGTTTCGTGAATTTTGCAAATGTATAAGCAGTAAAAGTGAACATACATGAATAGGTGTGCTTTAAAAATGAGACCTCCAAATCGAAACGACAATGACGCTTCGCCGATCTGACAGCTTGCCCACGCGACTGCGGGTGGCGCCAGACCCGTCAGACCCCGAGCGCGGCCGACCGGTGGACAAACTACACGACTCTTCCACCGTTCCGGATTTCAGTGAAGCGCCAGCGCGCGACGATGTTGTCGCTACTTGGAAATCCCTGCACACGGATGTCAAGAAAATAAAAAATGGATTTACACCCACAAACGACCAACCAAGTCATGGCGAAGACAAGAACGAATGTGCTTCGCAAAGTTTTGTATCTACTAATGCAAGCCATAGTAGAGATGGTCAAAAGAGAATTTCATATGAAATCCGGCAAGCCGAAGTTGGGCCTCGGGAAAGCAATCGTTGCACATCATTCCTTCTGGACACTGGTCAGACAGGAACTATCGAGTGCGGGAAGAATACGGCTCATCGAAGGCGATCCCTGCTGCAGCGTCTATTGTCATGGAGGACTCCAGAATGTGATTGTCGTGAAAGATTTGCGCCAAAGTACCACCCGGCTGCAAGATTACGTCCTGAGGACTTGTTGTGCACGTGTGGTGTTAGTGGCAATAGAGTGAGACTTGCAAAAAAGTGCAAACAAAACCCGGAGCGGGGTCGTTCTAAGAGTGTAGGATATGAGGCGGCGCGTGAAGTGGCTCAGTTTCGTCGGTTAGTGCTGTGTGTTTACATAAAGTTTGTATTGTCTACTGGTTGAGTGCTGGTAGAAGGGTTTGGTTTCTGGTGTCTAAACTGTTTTGGTGCGGTAGGTGCGCGAGTGCCGGCGCGACAGTGGGCGTGGAGACGGCAGCGGCACTGCGGGCGCGTGCTGCTCTCACGCTGGCCCGCCGGTACTACCCCGAGGGGGGGTGGGGCTGGACCATCACCGTGGTAGGCACTATTGTACAAGTGCTGTCCCACGGCCTGCAGCTCGGCGGCGGCGCTGGGCCCATAGCCTGCACGGCCGCAGTCAAGTACCATGTATCACCTTTGTATACCCATGGTGAGTGCTTAATTTGAATTAAATTTACATGTTCCTCATTTCGTGTCTTATTTAAGAAAAACATTTAGAAACTATCGTCCGTCGCTTCAATTTGATAACCAAACTAAACGCGGTTCAAAAAATGTATAATGTAAAGTGATTGATGCCTGTCAGTCACCGCTACGAATGGTCGGTATATGATGACGGATACTACCAACAGACAGATTTTCTAGTTATAAGTCGGTACATGTTTTATATTATTATGATCATATTTTACATTTCAACGATCAACAAAGAGACTGTGCATGTTTCTCGTCTACAACCGTAGGCCAGTCCTATTTGGCCCGTCAGAAAATGTTAACCAATCAACTTTTGAGTTGTATTTGATAGTGTAAACTTTCAGGAAAATTACGTGATGTTTTTACTTTTTTTATTACCATACCAAGAGAAATTGCAGGTTTTCGCTGTATTACTTGGTGTACTTTTACAGTAATTTAAGAATTATTCAATAGTCAGATAACTTGTCTGAAAAATAGATAAATATGACGGTTTGATATATTTTCTATAGAAAATTTAATTTTTATTTCACACAGAAAATCGACCCTTAGTCAAAGAATATTCGGTACCCTACGCAATATTATGCCCATAAACATAATCCTTATAAATACATCTCCTTCAACACGACACAAAAAAGTTTTTAATGACAATCTGCGTGAAATAGGTAGGAACCGTACGTAATGCTTTCAAGGGCTACCCTAGTTACAACCTTACCCTTTTTATTATAATGCCTTTGTGTTTTTTTTTTCAAAGCTTTCAATTGCCCACTTACTTTAGAACTGTGTTTTTTTTTAGTGAAATGAATTGATAAACGTTATAGAATAGAATAGAAAAGAATAAAACTTTATTGTACACCAAAACAGTCACACAATTGTTTTACACGAGCTAAAATAAAAAAATAAAATAAAAAATAGAATTAAATGCGAGACTTATGATGCAGTCAGAAATAATTAATCATATTGAAATGTTCACTTTCAGTAGGTAGCGAACGTTAGCAAATTAATTAGTCATTCAACTAATTCTATTAATTGAAGCTCTACTCATTTAATCAGCCTAGTTAATTCTTCTATGAACATATAGGGTCAGTTATGTGAAATCATTCCACCGTGTATAATAAAAATTATTATAATATTATTTGGTAAGACACACTAGTAGCTATTAGCTAACGTTCGTGTTTCAAATTCAAATTCATATTCAAAACTTTTAATTCAGACCAAGGGATCCATATAGTGTTAGTATGAACTTAGCCTATGTTAGTAAACTCAATAACTAAAAATACAATAGCTACATATTAATTGGCTGCATGAACATGTGCACGTACATGTCTGCCCGCCCAGAAGTAAAATATTGTTCGGGCTACCCCTGAATCGCCGCAACATCTACGCACACCGTTTGCGCATGATGGCATGAAAGTCATCAGTTCGCGCTGCCGCAAACATGCCCGATGCACTGCAAAAGCTTTTCGACTCGGTTAGGCAGGAATTACTTCAAAGGCTTCTTCCTGGATGAATTTACCCATAATTACGTATCATGTTATCTGAAGTAGTTGCTGTCTTGTATGGTTCAGAATGTTGGGCCACAAAAGGGATGAATGAAAAGCAATTGCATGCATGCAGCTGAGATGAGAATGCTAAGAACGATATGTGGTGCTACGCGCATGGATAGAATTAGGAATGAGTATATAAGAGGAAGTCTGAAAGTGGCACCGCTGACTGAAAAGTTGTGTGGAAATCGGTTGTCGTTGTATGGGCATGTGATGCGGAGGAATGAAGAAACTGTCGTGAGGAAAGTCTTGTGTATGGATGTGGATAGCTATAAGAGTAGGGGAAGGCCAAAGAAACGATGGTTGGACTGTGTGAAGGAGGATATGGGTAAAAAGGGGGTGGCTACAGAGATGACGACTAATAGAGGAGTATGGAAGAAAAAGACATGTTGTGCTGACCCCAAATAAATTGGGATAAGGGCAGGAGAATGATGATGTTATATAAGTTATATAGTTAATAATAGTTAGGTAGGTCTACGTATGCGGTATACCACAGATATTTACAACTAAGCGGCAGGCTGACCAGTTCAAATACGTAAACTCATGCAAAACAATGTCCAAAATACTCATGCCGTGTTGGTACCAGAACTTCAAGAGGACTAACACAATTGGTTTTTACGACAGCCTAGGGAGTCTTTTTAGGGGTCGTACGATACAAAAATAGGTTCCTAGTACATCTTGCAAACAAACCTCTTGAAACGAATATAAAATCGTTCTAACGTAAGATCTAAAAAGCTCCGTTAGGACCGCACTGAAAGATTAATGAAGTAACAGCTAATTTATCATGTAACGCTTCTTGAAGGGCCTCACAAAAGTTTGGGGTCGTGACAGCCGTGTCCCCTTGATCCTGCAGACAGCGCAGATCACGGGATACGCTTCCATTTGAAAGCCTTGTAAACTGAAGAAAAAACATATTTTTTACGGTTTTGACATGATTTAAATGCCTAACCGATGTTTTCAAAATCAATTTTTGGTCACAGTTTTATTTTCTTATGTAAACAATGTTTTTCTCTCATAAGAAGCTGACAGTCCTAAAAACACGGTCACTGTCGTACTGTATAGGAAAGAAAGAGTTGAGCGATGACTCAATAGTTTATTGCATAATCTAAAACATTTAGTCGGGTCAGATAAGATAGGTACATAATTGTAATTTTTTTTACCAATGTACAATCAATCTACTCGTACCTAGCCTTTTCGGGTTCCAGTCAAACCGGATGCAGCTGCCTAACAGTATTGTACATGGAGCTACTGCCTATCTGACATCCACAACCCAGTAACTGGCTAGCATCGATAACTCTTGGCAAGACTGATGTCAGATTTCCTAGCTTCTGATTATTCATAATGACTGTCCAAGATAGACAATTGACAGCCGGGACCGGAGGTACGGAGGAGTCTGGGTATGTTAAGATGGTCACCCAACCTCAGACCGACCTCAAGCGTTGCTTAACCTTGGAGATCGACCCGTGCGGCTGTCATTTCTTAGCCACGAGTTCCTACAATAATATAATATATTGGTAAATATTTAGGAACTTAATAAAAATCATATCTGTATTACTTAAATAGGCTCAAAGTTAGAGCTAAGTTTACCACTCATTTGTATCAAGATTTTTTTAAGTGAAAACTTCTTTATGCGCGTTGGTCAGTTTTGAGATGGGAAAAAACAATTGAACTCGCGCGCCACTGACACCGCTTTTTTGTTCAAGTTTTTTGTTTTCACTTCAGACGGTACTCCCGTCCCGGAGTGCTTTTGTATGTTTTTTTTTTCTAAAATATGTTGGTCAAGCAGGTTTAAGAATATATTATATTTTTATAAGCTCGTAAGCCTTTTTTCAGTGTTTTCCCAATTTTTCTCTTAAAGATGCCGCGTGAAAGGGCGAAACACGTGTCGTGTTTGGATTTCAAGATGCGGCATATTTGCTGCACCTTTTTAAAGTGAGCATTTTTGCGAGATAGTGCTTTTTTTTTTTTTTTTTTTGGGGGTGGGAAATCATCCTATGACTTCTTCCGCTCTAGGGTGGAGCGGAAGGGCGTGTCAGACTCTTACTGACTAAAACCCACCCCTGTTCCTCCCTGCCTCGAGTGCCCAGGGGCGAGGTAACTCTTTCGAATTTATCCTCCACCCCCGGGCAGTCCTCCACCCCCGGGCAGACCTCCACCCCCGGGCAGTGCGAGATAGTGCTTCATTTGAAATCCAAACCCGAATTAAAACAAAACTTGTCTAAATTGTTTTCACTGTAGCAATAATGTTTATAATGTAATTAAAAATGGGTTTTTTTTATAATGTTGCCTTACAACACGTTTACTTCAGTGTTGCTACAAAGATTAAGTATGTGTGTTGTTCAGGTAAACACAGGCAATATTCATGCATTACAAAGAACTGAAATGTAGACACTATGACACGGTTTGCGCAGCTCCGTTACTCTTCATTATATAAAATGAACTCTATTGAGGAAGATAGCTACATTACTCTCGTCAAATATTAACTATTTATAGTACTTGATGAGCACGGACAACGGATCGAATCGCGACTAACTTGTAGGTACTTGATGAGAAAAGAGTTACCTGCGTACATACTTCTTTAAGAAAACCTAAAAGAAACTCTAATGCCTAGATCTCGAATTGTAGATATTTTAACATACAGATTTGTCTATTTTTAATATGTATGGGCAGACTATGACTTTGGTCGACTAGCTGACTGGTAGGTTGGAAAAAGGTCGAGTAGTAGGCTATAAGTCGTTACATCACTCTAGTACTAAGTCATGGATTACTTCCTTCGTTCCTATTATTCTGCCAATTATAAGACCGATACTAAAATATAAATAATTAATAATGAAGGAATTTCATTTCAATTATCAGACTCAAGAACAAAATAGGTGGTTCGTTTAGATGCCAATGTATACGTTTCTATAATAAACTTCCTAGCCAAATTCAAGAACTAAGCATAAATAAATTTAAATCGTTTATTAAACGTAAGCTATGCCAGAAAGCTTTTTACAAAATTAATGACTACCTTAAGGACAAAAAGTCGTGGGATTGAGCTGTTTCAATGATATACATGAGCCATTGTTTTCATTATGTACTTTATAGTTTATAAGCACTGATGATATTCGTTTTTGACATGAATACTTGTGTAGCATTTTATTATATTTTTATTTTTTTTTAATTGACATTTTTATTTTTATTTTTTATTAAGTAATATGAATAAAGTAATGGTTCGACTAGTCGGTGCTTTTTGCCGACTAATCGCATCGGTACATAGGTATACTTACTCTAATTTTTAACCGACTTCGAAAAAGGAGGAGGTTCTAGGTTCAACTGTATGTTTTTTTTTAATGTGTGTTCACCTATTTCTCCGTCAGTTGTGGACCGATTTTCAAAATTATTTTTTATCCGAAAGAATATACTCCCAAGGTGGCCCATTTTATCGAAATTGCTTCAGCGCTTTTGAAAAACTGAACAAAAACGAAAAATACGTTTAGGTACATAGATGACGTTTTGGTTTTCTCCAATTACGAGTATGTTTAAATTCCACGTTCCATGTTATTGGGGATTTTAGTTCTAGGGTATAACAGCTACAAAGTGAAAAATAAAAAACTTTTTTACAAAAAAACAACCAACTTCCAAAAAAGAAAAACCACTAAAAATTAAAAAATAACTTTAATTTCGGAAGTCGGTGTTTGTATTTTATTTTTTCGTTATTTGACACCGACTTCCGAAATTAAAGTGAAAACTATTTTCTTTTTTGGAAGTCAGTTGTGTGCAGTGTGTTTTTTTATAAGTTATTTTCAACTTTCAACATTCTATTTTTATCCTTTTCAGGGTTCCGTACCCGGAGGGTCCAAACGGTCTGTCCGTCTTTCTGTCTATCCGTCCGTCGTTTGTCACAAAATTTTGTTACGAAGAATTTTTTAACTTCCCATTGACATATGAACTTGAAATTTGGTGATAATGTTTATTATTACGCATATTTTACTAACAAATACCAATATTTGGTACGGAACCCTTAATGTGCGAAATCCGATACGCACTTGGCCAGTTTTTTTTTTTTGATATATATTATTAGGTACGTATCGTTTATTATTAAAAACGAGCTACAACCAAAATAAGAAGCAATCAGTGATTTTTGTTTACTGACAACAAAAGATCCTCGGAAATTGGTTATTGTTTTGCTTACCAGTATAGGCAATTTCTAGGCTATAGAAAAGGACAATGGTGCTTATTTTCTTGGAATCTCGGCTGGGATCACCACTTGTCTTGTTAGACAGTTTGCATTACAATACTACTGTACGATTATTTTTAACCGAGAAAAAAAACTGGCCAAGTTCGTGTCAGATTTCGCACATTAAAAAAAAAGGGTTCCGTACCATATATTGGTATTTGTTAGTAAAGTAAGTATACGTAATAATAAACATTATCACCCAAGTTCATAGGTCAATGGGAAGTTAAAAAAAAAATCGTAACAAAGTTTGTGATAGACGACGGACGGACAGACGGACGGACAGACCGACGGACACGTAAGTGACAACAATAGGGCTCCGTTTGAACCCTTCGGGTACGGAACCCTAAAAACGAGAAGGTTCTCAATTCAACTGTATGTTTTTTTTTATGTGTGCTACGGCTACCTCAGAACTTTAGAACTCGTGAACCGATTTTGATGATTCTTCTTTGTAGGGTTCCGTACCCAAAAAGTAACCAAAGGGACCTTATTACTAAGACTCCGCTGTCCGTCTGTCTGTCATGTCAATATCGGTGTCAAATAACGACGAAACAAAACTAGAAACAAAGGCGACTTCCAAAATTAAAGTTTTTAGCATTTTTTTTTTGTTTTTTATGGAAGTCGGTTTGAATTTTTTTTGTAAAAAGTTTTTATAGGTTAAAATAAAAATAAATAAGAAAGCCTTTTTATTTCATGCTTTAATTACAGTTTAGTTAAATTATAATTTTTGAAATTCTTAGTCATACATATAAATTTTGGATGCTAAATTTAGATTGATACAATGAACCCTTCTGCCCCAGCGGCCAAATCCGGGTTATCAATTTGAACCCCGACGACAACCCGGGTTGACAGCCAATTTTTTTTTTTTTTCTCTTAATTTTTTTTTTTTGTCAAACTCACCGGTGAGTCTCAGGGCCTGACTGGAATTACTTTTTATTATTTCCTCATTGGAATGATTTTCAACGTCCTCCACCTTTAAGTTTACAAGTTCACATCCGCGGCAAGCACCATTGAGTCCAAAAATTAAGGCCACCTATGACAAAGATAAAAAACAGGTAAATATATAGAAGGGAAATATATTTATTTGGAAACTAGATTTACATATTTATAAAATACTTAACTAACTATATCTACACTAAAACCAAAATAAAACCTTACCTAACTACGTACATATATACAAAAACAAAATACGTTCAGGCGTCGAAGTACTCCACATCGCTGTCATCTGGAAACGTGCCCAGAAGACTGGCAGCATTGCCACGCTGGATGGCAATGCTTATTCTTTGAGCAAAGAATGAGCCAGCCCTCTGGTCACGTAAAGTGTCGATCAGTCGGCGAGAAATATCCTTGAAAAGGAGACGCGCACTCGGACCCCATGACCCGAGTGTTTCGACCCCAAACGGCTCAAAACTGTAATTCCCAATAAGGTTTGTAGTATTTGCGCCGCTTGAGGGCCTCGGCAGCTGCAGCGGCTGCACCGGCACAGCCCGCCGTACTTGGAACATGAGATGGCGCAAGGGTGTCGACACAGGTTGCGTCCCACACCAAAGGCCTACCCACCTTCCACGGCACCAACGTCATGCCATCTGGTCTCTTCCCATCGTCACGTACCAAGCCACTTGGTTCTAATACGGCAGGTACGCCGGCGGTGACAAGAGCTCGACGGATAATATCGTTGATGCTGGCGTGCCGTGCTATGCGGCCTGCACTCCTGCAGCAGGACAAACCATGGTGCCCGAGGCTGTCGACAGCTTGACCGCAGTGGCACCGATGTGGAGCAACACAAGGTGCGCCTAAACGTAAACAGGTTGCGAGCCGAAACGAAGCGTCATTTATCATAGTGCCTATGGTGGATGACGGGAGTGCCTGAAGCCACAAGCCCGACTCCCATTCCCCCACAGCCAGCAGACGCGCACGCTCGGCAGTACTCGATGTCGTAGTTATCAGGTTATTTCGTATAACACTGCAAAGCGGCACATCCCACCGTCTCTGGGAAGACAGGTTGTCGGGCAAATCCGTATTGGGACAAGTCATTTTCCAAGCGTTCAACGCATCGGTCAAAAACGGTACCTCAACATTAACCAGCGAGGAAGATAAAATGTTCCTGGTTAATGTATCAGTACTGTGGACCGAGGAGAGGAAAGCCGGTAAACTTATACTTGAAATTTTGCGGACGCCGAGGCCACCCAGACGGATGGGAAGTGTGGCTTGCTGCCATGCTCGGTCGTCCAAGGCCACATGGAGGATCGAAGATAGTGTGTTCCTAATGATTTGATCGACTTTTTCCAAAAGTTGAGGGTGTTTCCAAAGGTGGGAGGAGCGTAGGCTATATGTAAATTTTGGTCCAAAACAACAGTAATGAATGAGCGTAAAAGCCGAATGCATGTTAATTTTAAAAAGTCTTTCCGAGACATCATTAAAATTTTGTATTTTCTGCTCAATGAAAGTTGGAAAGGATTCATCAAAAATTGGGGAGCCTAGGAGGTGAAGAGAATTTCTATCAGTGATTTTAACATTAGGTGCATTGTGTTAAATTTATCTAAAGTAATCTGTCTGTCAGTGGGTTGGGGGAGGTAAATTTCGCATTTCGAAAGGTTAAGTTGTAGCCCAATGGCACTAAATTTGGTTTTCAAAAAAGTAAAATCTTTTAGGACTGTATCTACATCACCTCCTAAGGTTCCGTCATCCAAATACCAAACATTAAATTTAGATTTTAGCTAGCTGCCGAATGATTGGGTTTATTGCTAAACTAAAAATGACTGGCCCTAGAAGGTCGCCTTGTTGACAGCCAACAGCTGATTCCGAAAGGTCTTCCTTATACAGTAATTTTGAAGGGTGTCTATAACATTGGTAGAGAAAACTGTAAATTTTGGGTATTTCTTTTTGAACTTCTGTCAACAAGGTGTCCCTGTTTACGGAGTTGAAGGCATTCTTAATGTCAACCTTAAGAATGACCTCACCTTCATTGCTGTTGAGGTAGGTAGAAAGAGCGTGTACCGCAGCCTCGCAGCCCCCTCTGGAACCGAAACCCAGCTGTAGGGGCTGGAATTTGCTGGCCAGTGCTTCGCTGTAAAAGGCACAACAAATTTTGGCTGCGATACGTCTGTAGGTAGACCCTACGGCAATGGGACGAATGCCACCATCCTTCTTGTGCAGGGCACATAAGTTTGCCCCGTACAAGATATCAATGACGGCTTCGTTCACATTGCCGGAGAGCATGAGGTTGATGAGGGCCGTCAGCTCCTTCAGAAGGGACTCACCGGCCTCCCCGGCTCCTGCGCACATCAGGTCCTTGAGGTGTTGAGGTGTCAGGCCATCGAGGCCGCCGGCGGAGCCACTCCGGAAGGAGCACACGGCCGCACATACTTGTTGAGCTGTAAATTCGAGGGAGTTGGTTTCTGGGTCGGGGGGGTCGGGGAAGGTGAGATCATCTGCCGGGGCGGGGTGTTTGCTCTCCAGAGCCGAAAGTGTTTCTGGAGAGTACGGCGCAACCACATCACTGCTAAAGATGATCCTAGCTGCACCTCTTATATCACCCTCACCAAGTTTGGACTCCACATGGTGCAATAAGCCTCTTTGGGGGAGGTGTAATGTTGATTTAGATTCGAAAGTCTGGGCCGAAATATTACAATTATCTTTAATTTGAGCTGTTAGTGTTTTTTTAATTGCCAAATTTTTTTGCACATGTAGAATCCTGAACGGGAAGGTGAGTAGTTGCTCCCAAGCACATTGTGAGTTCTCTCGGACTGCGAGGCGGACACAACGTGCTAAGCTTAATGCCACGGAGGGCCTCGCGCCACGAGGAACCCTTTTCAAGACGGGATTTGATGATTTTAATTTTGCAAGGGTTTTCCAAAAGGGTTGATGGGGTGGATCAGGTGTTAGGGGAGTTGAAACTGTTGGGCATGAAGAAGGTACATTGTGGGGTTTGTGTTTTTTGCCCACATGTACCTTCAAACCTCGTTCACCCTTAAAAAATCGTGCTTGGGAACAGTGAGGGCATCTCACTACGACATCGAGCGGTGTGGCAGGTTGACTGGCACTTCGTATGGCATCACAACTGTCGTCATAGTTAGGCATGGAAGTAATATTTTACAATTACAATTTGTTTTCTAATTAAATAACTAAAAAATTAAATAATACAAAAAACACTTGATATAAACCACTTTAAAATGTCACTTCAAGTCAACACACGAGCGGCACAGTCGCGCTGGCGGGCTGGGGCACCGCGACGCCCATGAGTTCTGGCGGCGGCGCCCTGGCAACCGTGGCTGGGTGACTAGAAGTCTGGCGTCACGTCTTTAGCGTCGCCTCTAGACTGCACTCTGCGGCAGCGCGCTTTATAATGTACGAGTATTCTGAACGGCTAGTAACAGTACCTGTGCATAAACTCGACGTACTCGTAGCTTCTTGCTGAGTATCCCGCCCTTCCTGGGAGGGCAGGATTTTTGGACGATGATGTTTCGCACCTCCTTGTATGTTATAAAAGTCTTTCTGTTCCTCAAGTCGCCAGATTAAATTGGTAAAATCAAGTTTCAGTGCAACTAATAGCACTAAATAGCATAATTTGTGGATGATTAAATGATTTAAATATATTTTATAAAATCTGAGGAAAAATAACACGACTGTCAGGTGTCACTTTTTTCTTTCTTTTGAAAAAATAATAAAAATATGTAGAATAATTACCATTACTAAGATACGAAATATTCATAGTTAAATCATGTACACTTGCTTTTGTGGCCAGAAAAATTTCGTCAGGAGCTTCATTAAGAAATTTTTCCACATTTTGAGTCGTAAAAATTTTAGACTTCTTTGCGCAATGCCCTTCTGATTTTCTTTTTAAAAAAGCCAGTAATTTCGTGAATCTATTTATTTCAATGCTGTGTTTGATGCTTATTGTAGCTTTCAGCTTTGAGTATATGCACCAAAGTGTATTCGGATTCTTTGTCTTGGATAAATAATCAAAATAGACAAGAAGTACTGATTCTGAAATTGATAGGCCTTTCGCACTTCTCCACGTTGAAAATTCTTTATAAGTTTTAAATAATTTTCCTTGGATTTTGTTGGAAGCAAATTATTTATAATTGTGGCAGCATTTGCACTGATGGAATCCGACAATTCACTGTCACTGTCGCTTTGATTTAACATCGTAACGTATTTTTAGAACATTAACTTATTTATAAAAATAAATTAAAATAAACTTAACGTTTATGTATTTGAAGAAAACAAAAACGCGGCAAATTCCTAGACTAATATTTTTTTGTCGGAAAAGCAAAGGCATTAAGCTCATACGGCCTAGTCGGTTTTCGTAATTTATTATAATCCTATCTGCATAATAAATGCGTATTCCTTTTTCAAAAAGATGTATAATGCTTTATATACAAACTCAATGGAGTAAACACAGATGTAGTTCAGTATACATTTCGGTAAGTATTCCAAATTTAAATCACATTCTCCCCCTAGAGGATGAATGAAATTCAGTACAATTTTCTTTCCCTGTTTTTAACAGATTAAAAATGACTATTGTTATGTTCGCTTTTTGTGGCATAGAATGTCACTTTTTTGAGCAAGTGGTACGAAAAATGCTTTATATACAAACTCAATGGTGTAAACACAGATGTAGTTCAGTATAAATTTCGGTAAGTATTCCAAATTTAAATCACATTCTCCCCCTAGAGGATGAATGAAATTCAGTACAATTTTCTTTCCCTGATTTTAACAGATTAAAAATGACTATTGTTATGTTCGCTTTTTGTGGCATAGAATGTCACTTTTTTGAGCAAGTGGTACGAAAAATGCTTTATAAACAAACTCAATGGTGTAAACACAGATGTAGTTCAGTATACATTTCGGTAAGTATTCTAAATTTAAATCACATTCTCCCCCTAGAGGATGAATGAAATTCAGTACAATTTTCGTTCCCTGTTTTTAACAGATTAAAAATGACTTGTTATGTTCGCTTTTTGTGGCATAGAATGTCACTTTTTTGAGTAAGTGGTACGAAAAAAATATTATCATATTCAGCTATGTAGGAACTTCTGTTAGTCTGGAAAAAATATGACCTTAGAAAATTGAACCATTTTAAACGATTCACATTTGAATAATGGGTACTAAAATGAAAGTGGTAAAAGCCAGGAATATATTATATCCCGACCACCGTCATATTCGTAACTTACAATTTGAAACTTCAGCTTCCTAGAGTTAAATGTTATAAAATTAAGTTGGTTATCCGTTAAACCGCTATCATCAACTACACAATGGTTGTAAAACAGGTGAATCATCCCACCTAGCCTTTTCGCAACTTTTTTTTTACTATTTATGGGCACGCGTTTGACCCCTATCTCGCCTGATGGTAAGCGATGATGTGGTCGAAGATGAAGCACGCTTGCTTATAAGTAACGTATTCACTCTTGACTTAAAGAAAAAACAATGTTGGTGATGGCTTCTAATTTAACCGGATGCAGCTGATTACCAATATTTTACATAAACCGATTGCCTATCTGACCTCCATCACCCAGTAGCTGGGTAACATGATACCCTTGGCACTGGTATCAAATTGTTTGGCTTCTGACTGCTGTAACGACTGTTATAGTGTCATATCTACAAAGACTGCCGAGACCGATGGCTTAGCGTGCTTCCCGAGATACGGAGTAGTCTCGGTATGTAATGGAAGGTCACCAATCCACGAATCGAGCACGGCAAGCGTTGCTTAACCTTGAAAATTGACCCGTGCGGCTGTTATTACTTGGCCACGAACTCTTCAAACTGGATATTGGTCAACAAAAATTTTGGTCTTGAACCTTAAGAGAAGAAAGATCTAATATTTCAGCAGCATTTTAGCGCTTCTATGTGATTGACGATCGTTTCACTTTGCTAACCGATCATTTATACTTCATTCTTGTCGTCTGGTGATATTGTTGGTCGGTATTATTCTTCAGACTTTCTTCACAACAAAAGAGAGTCTTATTCAGACTAAACGAACGAACGAACAAACGCTTACGAGTGGGAATTACTTACTTCACACACTCATTCCCGTTCGTTCGCTTGGTCTGTACCCAGCATAAAGTGTCCTCTAACCACTTTTAGAAACATGCCTTTTTACTTTCAATTGACACAATAAAAAAAAGAAGAGATTTTCGGAAGTCGGTGTTTAATTTAATATTTTGTTTCTTAGTTATTTGACACCGACTTCAGAAAATAAAGTTATTTTGCAATTTTTAGAAGTCGTTTGAATTTTTTGTAAAAAAGGTTTTTATTTTTCACTTTTTAGTTGTTGTACCCCAGAAGTAAAACAAAATATTAAAGTTATGCCCGAATGGATAACCCCAATAACATGGTTCAAATTCCATGTTATTGAGGTTATCATTTGGAGAAAACCAAAACGTCATTTATTTATTTAATCATTTATGTACACACAGAGACACAGTAACAATAAACATAATTAATCTGTGGCTCGACTGTCAACTGCACTGACAGAAAAAATTTTCTCTGCAAATTTTATTAATTTCATCAACAAATTATCATATTTTAAACATCCAAAAATGCATGCAAGACCGTACAAAAACTACTATAGTACCTACAACATATAAATAATAAAAAACAATAGTGAAAATGAGAAGTAAAAGTTAATAATGACGACGAATAGACCAGTGAAAAAAGAAAAATGTTGACGAGAGCCGCAGCACAAAAAGCACGCCCACCACCTCCGGCCTCGTCGCTCAGCTCCGCCTCGCTGCCGCCGGAATCCAGCCTCTCCGTGAGCGCTGTGACACCGGCCGCGGCAGTTGCGTCGAGCTCCAGCGACGAGTTCTTCTCGCCGACGACGACACCACCACCAGCGCGTCGACGGGGAGGACGCCGGCCGCCGAGCAGCTTCGGACCTCGAGGCCCACCGGCCTCTGATAGGGTCCCAGCTCCCGGCGGAAGTGTGAAGCGCATGCGATGGACACAAGCCATCAACGAGAATGTCATGCGCTCATACTATGGGGCTACAGAGGGAGGTAACAACCTGACCGCGTACCGTGTTCGGATGCTCTCTTTGTTTCAGGTGCTTGAGCCAGCCGTCAACGTTTCGGCCCAACGACTGTCGGATCAGGTGCGGGTCATCCAGCGTAATCATATGTTGGATGATACTGTACTTGATCGCCTCCGAACTGAAATGGGTAGCCATGTCATTGCCCCTCCGTCGCAGACTGTGGTACCAGTGTTGGTACCACCGTCTAACCATGCTCCTAGCCATGCTGACGAGGAGTGTTGTGACATGGTTACAAACGTAAGTACCCATTGCAATGACGAATTGAGGAGTGCTTTGGAGTGTGCTATTCGGGAATATCGCAACATGCCACCCGAACTTAGGCCACGCTTGCCTCGTTTGCCCATGCATAATAGGAATAAGGCGCTGGTGGCTGCTCTGGATTCGCAGTTATTAAATTATTTTGATAACTGCGAAGACCTCACCGACACACACTCGATAATGTACTGCGCGGCTGTAGCGGCATGTCGTGTAGCTCACGTCAAATTCCCTAATGACAGAGCTACACGACCAAAACCAGCCGTGCCGGCTTGGCAGCGCAGGATCGAGTGTCGTATTGGTGGGGCCAGAGCACTCATCGGCAAACTAATCTGCTTCAGGGAGGGCAACACTCGCCCAAGAGTGATGCGCTTTGTGAGACGGGCTTTTTCGGGGACTGAAGTCAGCTCCCGAGACTATATGTCCCGTGTCACAGAGCGCATCGACTTCCTGAAGCAGAAGGTGTATGCATGGGCAAACCGCATCCGTAGGTATAAGCGGCGGGTGGAGCGATACACCCAGAATCGCACATTCCGGAGTAATGAAAGGTGGGTATATAGGACTTGGGAGCGACCGGAACAAGGTGTGACTGACACGTGTCTGCCGGATGATGACGCCATGAGTTCATTCTGGCGCAACATCTGGTCGGTGCCTGTCAGTCACACCGAAGGCGACTGGACTCGGGAGATCGAGCGAGCGTGCGATCCAATAACAGAAATGGGGGCAATCACTATCAGCCCCCAAGATGTAGCCCGTGCAGTCCGTCCGTTGCCTAATTGGAAATCTCCAGGGCCGGACGGGCTGCACAATTTTTGGATAAAGTGGCTACAAAGGTCGCACGCTCGCTTGGCATCTCAATACCAGGCAGCCTTGGAGTCTGGTTCGCTACCCGAGTTCCTTACAACTGGAATAACCCACCTGCTCCATAAAACAGGTAGTACTGCGGAACCTAAAAATTATAGACCGATCACGTGCTTACCGACGGTCTATAAGGTTCTTACATCCATTTTGAGAGCTAAGATTAACACACATATTGATAGTAACTGTATCATGTCTGCCTCTCAAAATGGATGTAGGAATGGGTCCCGTGGTACTAAGGAGCTTCTCCTCATAGATATGACCATTAGCCAGCAGGTTCGGCGTTCCCGAAAGGATCTGTCGACATGTTGGATAGACTATAAGAAGGCCTATGACTCAGTTCCTCATACATGGCTCATGAGGGTGCTAGAATTGTATAAAGTTGATGCAATGCTACGCACCTTCTTGATGTCGTGTATGAGGCAATGGAGGACGGTCCTTCGCTATCCAGGATATCGAAATATCCAGAGGAATAGCGAACCGGTAAGGATCGAGCGGGGTATATTCCAGGGTGACAGTTTGAGTCCGCTTTGGTTTTGCCTAGCCTTGAACCCTCTAAGCACACTGCTGGAGGCTTCAGGGCTAGGCTATCGGTTGAAGAGAGGTGGTCAGGTAATATCTCACCTCCTTTACATGGATGACCTGAAACTTTTTGCCCCCAACAATCTGCAACTGATGGAGCTACTGAAGGTAACTGAAACCTTCAGTAGTGCCATCAGGATAGAGTTTGGTGTGGACAAATGTGCAGTCATGCATGTAAAGCGAGGGGAGATTGTGGAATCCGTGGGAACACAACTCTCGGATTCCATAAACCTGAGATCCCTCTCTCCAACCGAAACCTATAAGTATTTGGGTATGTCGGAAGCGTTAGGTATCAATGTTGCTGACATGAAGCAATCGTTGAGGGAGCGCTTCTTTGGCCGCCTGAAGAAGGTATTTAATAGCCTTCTATCGGGCGGAAACAAGGTGCGCGCCTTCAACGGTTGGGTCATGCCAGTATTGATGTACTCTTTCGGCGTACTCAAATGGACTCAAACAGAACTTGACACCCTGGATAGGCGGATCCGTACACTACTAACTGCATACCGAATGCATCACCCACGTTCGTCAGTGATGAGACTGTATATTCCGCGGAAGTGTGGAGGCCGAGGCTTTTTAAATGCTAAGACCCTACACAACCGCGAGGTATGCAGTCTGAGGGAATATTTCCTAGCTGCTGACGTGGGTATGCATCGAGATGTAGTGGCGGTGGACAAGGGCCTTACCCCACTCTCCTTGGCTAACGAGAACTGGCGCAAACCTCTAGTGCTTGACACTAACGGTCGCAGGGAAGTATGGCAGAGTAAGGAACTTCACGGACGCTTTTTCCGGGCCCTACATGGGTCCGATGTAGACCAACTAGCGTCCGTAACCTGGTTGCGTGTCGGTGACCTCTTTGGGGAAACCGAAGGTTTTGTCTGTGCAATTATGGACGAAGTTATCATGACGAATAACTACCGGAGATTTATTGTGAAGGACGGCACGGTTGACATATGTCGGGCATGTCATCGTCCGGGAGAATCAATCCGCCACATAATCTCTGGTTGTTCTCGTCTAGCTAACGGTGAGTACTTACACAGGCACAACCTTGTAGCCAGGATTATCCATCATCAACTTGCTCTGAAGTACTCTCTTGTGGAATCGGAAGTGCCGTACTACAGATATGCGCCCGACCCAGTTCTCGATAATGGTCATATCTCATTGTACTGGGATCGGTCCATCATCACTGACAGGACTATTGTAGCCAATAAGCCTGATATAGTGGTGGTGGACCGAATCGAGAGGCGTGCAATGATTGTTGATATTACCGTCCCACATGACGAGAACCTCGTGAAAGCCGAGAAAGATAAACAAATCAAGTATATTGACTTGGCTCGCGAGCTTGTCGACATGTGGGATGTGGACTCAGCGATCATTGTACCGATAGTCGTGTCAGCCAATGGCTTAATAGCCACGAGCCTCGACCAACACCTCAGGAGGCTCTCGTTAGGCGGCTGGATCAAAGGCTTGATTCAGAAAGCAGTACTTCTGGACACGGCTCGCATTGTCAGGCGGTTCCTCTCTCTGGAGCCCTGACCGCCGGTAGCTTGGACCCTATTCCCGATACCGGTGGAATACTATTTTTTATATTTTTAAATGTTTTTTTTTTATCCTTTATATTTAAATATTTAAAAATGTAATTAATATGTTTAAAAAATGAATAAACGGAACATAATTAAAAATATAGTACAAAGGAACTGCTTATTTCTTAAGAAATTTCTACCAGCAGACCTGCGATAGGAGAAAGTGAGAAAGAAATGTAGACAAAAGTGTGTAAGAAACAGAAAAAAGAATACGAGATGTCCTATACTAAGGTATCAAATAAACCTACACATATAATATTGTAAATATATATATATACTTACATAAATGTATACCTAATACTGTAAATAGATACATGACATACATATATATAAAAATTATTATAATAGAGAGGAAAGGTAGTGCTCTTTAACACGATTTTTGAAGAGAGAAATTGACTTCAAGTCTCGGATGCTAGGCGGACGCGAGTTCCACAATCTTACTGCATGGACAGAGAAAGAGTAGGAATAGTAACTGGATTTATGAGCATGGGTTTTGAGGAGGGATCTAAGGTGAGATCTGCACGGCGCGTCACCAGGGCGAGCGTAAGAAATTCGCTCACGCAGGTAGGAGGGATAAGACGGGTTGTGTAGAATGTTGAAAAGGAGCCAAGAATCCGAGTGTTCCTGCGAAGTCGGATTGGGAGCCACTTGAGCTCCTTGCGAAGGTGAGAGACATGGTCATACTTACGCAGACCAAAAATAAACCGGATACCTAAGTTTTGCAGACGCTCAAGCTTGCTTAGTAGCTCCTCAGTAGCATCCAGGTAGCAGGCATCGGCATAGTCTATAATCGGCTGAATAAGAGTTTGGGTCATCTGTGTATACATATTTTTATTTATGTTGATTTTTTTAAAAAGTGCTAAACTAATTTCGATAAAATTTATATGGAACCACCTGTGAAGTATGACCTACCAAACAAAAAAAGAATCATAAAAATCGATTCACAAATGGTGGAGATATCGCGTAACAAACATACAAAAAAAAACGTACAGACGAATTGAGAAACTCCTCTTTTTTGAAGTCGGTTAAAAAATAGCCAACACTAAAGTTTAAACCAAGATTTTTTTTGTTGACATTAAGATTTTAAACGACAATAGAACACCCTATCCATCTCTGTCGCTTTACCACTGGCCTCGTTTCGAATAAACTTTGTATTATCACTATAAAAACCAGTAAAAAGCTCAATTTTCTTGTCTTTGGAGAATAAAACTGGACTTTGCTCAACGAACCGTGGCTTCCGTATCAATCTTTTCCACTCTGACTTGAAGACAATGTGATAAGTATACTGATACTGTTTCATTCGCTTTATTTATTCACTCATGAAACATTACAGCATCATTTTCTTTGTTTATTCGTAGTTTGAAGTTTTGATTCCTAAAGTACCTGTTCATATTTTATCGTCATTTTAACAGTACTCGTGTCTTTCAATTTAAAAGCTCTTGAAGTATTTTAGTACCTTTATGAAGTAGATCACTGTAGCTAAGATCAGGAAGTAAGTATTCTCAATTTTTATGTCAGAAGTTCTTGCTATTAAAATGTTTTTTATGTGATGTCGTTAGTCAGGAAGCTCAAACTTTGCATAATGTTTTTATCCGCTCCGCTCTAATTCAGCGAGACTTCCAAACACTGACATTTTCAGGATCTTTGATTTATCATAATCTAAAAAACCGGAGGCTAATGATGAAGAAAAGAATCAATTAAAAAAAAACAACTGACTTCCAAAAAAGAAAATACTAAGTACACTAAAAATTACTTTATTTTCGGAATTCGGTGTTTGTATTTTATTTCTTCGTTATTTGACACCGACTTCCGAAATTAAAGTTATTTTTTTTTAAATTTTAGTGTAGGTATTTTCTTTTTTGGAAGTCAGTTGTTTTTTTTTTGTAAAAACGTTTTTTATTTTTCACTGTTGTTATACCCCAGAACTAAAAACCCCAGTAGCATGGAACCGGGAATTTAAACGTACTCGTAATTGGAGATAACCAATACGTCATCTATCTATACGTATTTTTCGTTTTTGTTCAGTTTTCAAGAAGCTCTAAAGCAATTTCGATAAAATATATATTCCTCGGGAGTATATTCTTTCGGATAAAAAAAGAATTTTGAAAATAGGTCCACAACTGACAGATAAATCGGTAGACATACTTTTTGGCACAAGCAACTGAAGGAACAAGGATGAGTTTTAGTCAGTAAAAGTCTGATACCCCCTCCCGCTCCACCCAGAGTGAGAGAAGTAATTTGATGACTTTCCACGCTCCAAATAAAAAAAGTAAGTCATATGGCAAACCCGTCACTGGAATCGAAATCAGTCCTATTTCGATTCCAGTGACGGCTCATGTTTAATGGTATTTTGCCACAATTAGGAGGTCGACTGCAACGGCCAGGATAGAGTTAGAGATATTCCTCGAAGCGCAACTAAATTATTCCTCAAAGCGCAACCATTAGTTGCGCTCACAAATTCAAATTAAAAACATTATATGTTTATTGTTCAAAGTGCAACCATGACGAAAAATAGAGAGGGGTATGATGGATTCATTAATGATATCGGATAGACAGTTTTAAATCAACTTTTTTATATTTATTAAAACGGACTACGAAGCAAACAGAAATTAACTAGAACTAAATGTTTAAGCAACTTTTAGTCAATTATGTTAAAAATACATACAGGTAATTTAAATTGAATTATGACAGTTGTTTTGAAAAGTACCAGGGTAACAGAAATGAACAGGAAATAGATGCCTATAAACAATCTGGTTACAAAGTTATCAATCAGCAATAAGACACTACAGGGCATGAGTAAAAAATACTGTATTAAATCGAGACCTTAATAAAGTAAATAATATTTTTTTTTTAAATGACTCACTGGGGCGTCACCGCAGACAGTTCCGACTCACCGTGAACTATGCGGCTCTTCCAGCTTCGACTCACTGGAACCAACCTTCCACTGGCCCGGCAAGCATCGCAAAATGTATGGACGACTCATCAAGAACCATCGATCACCGATCTCTGGACAGTGATGTAGCGACATCTATGACGCCGCACACGAACTAAAATAACAAAAGCCTACATCGCGCAAGCAGAGTTCTCCGCGCGATTGAACATATTATACAACAGTCCGAAATCAACCATTGGGCAGTTGCCCGGCCCAGACACAACACCCGTCTGGTCAGAGGATCCTCCCTTTTCAATGGAGGTTGTGGGACTTTACACTCTGTTCCGCATACCTCCACACTGGTGACCCTCGACTATGAACGTGAACGCAGCCTTCATCATGACGTCATCACCTCCAAAGTTTAATCATCACGTATAATCACAGTGTAACTATTAGTAGTCTAGTAACATTATTAAGACAAAAATAAAGAGTATTTCACCCCTTATTTTTGTCTTAAAAATGTTAAGATTTGCTAGATACATTATCATTTATCAATCTTATGCATATTCCCTTTGAGGATATTACATATCACATCCACATATACTCAAGTAATTCTCTCCTAATAATAAGCATAATCATCCTTTATAATGTTCCCACTGCTGGGACTCAGGCCTCCTCTCTAGGAGAGGGAATGGGGCCCAGTGCGGGTAGGTGGATGTTACATGTCTTCGAACTTTGGTTCTAGGACATGCTGGTTTCCTCGAGATGTTATCCTTCACCGTTTTGAGAGCACTAGTGATGAAATAAATTATACAAGTTAAAGCGCCTGCCTGGGTTTGAACCTACAACACGCTAGTTGGGGCCGTTACTTACCACTGGGCTCACTGCTCAAAAGCTACAGGAGGCCATCTGCTACGGCGCTCAAACTTCTATGGTATTATTATTGTTACATAACAATACAGCTTTGTAACAATAACAATAAACACGTTCCTAAAACAAAAAATTGCGGTTTTCGAAACGAACGCTCGATAGAAAAATGTTTACACGGCTGTATCCACACGAATGCCAACCAATGCCAACTGCTAACGATGATTTATAGATGTTAGCTATATCTTTATTATATAACATACTATGTAATCTGTTCTCGCCCTGTGTTTTAACTCGGTTAGACGCCCTCGATATAATCATGTTACGCCATAATTGCGACTCTGTGTCTGTCAAAAGGATGTTCATGTATCTAAATTTTCTTAGGCTGTGCCCTGCAGCCGTTAATTTTACAGTGAGTATGTTCCTACATCTATTTCAAGATTATTTTATAAGGAATATGGAAAATGAAGTGTTACTTGTGGAATAGTACGTAAAAATACAGGTAGGTAACGCTTTCATAATGCTCTATCTCTTACCACGAAGTAAAAGAAACTCCTACAAAGATGATAAATCCATCTAGACTAAGTATCTTCCTAGTATGATATAATAGGTATGTAAGCAGTTAGTTGTAGCCTACCTGTGCAACGACGATAACATTGTGTCAGGCGGACAATAACGCGCTTAACTGTAAATTGAATAGCGCTTTAATTGCATCACTACCACAAACGATACGCCTATTTATACCTACTGTTAACAGTATCCAAATATATTGGCCATGTGTCTGAACAAATAAATCAAAGTGCCCAATATGCTCTATTTGTTTCACGATATTAAGAACGTGATTCGAGTTTTTTACGTATTCGCAACAAATGGTAGATCTATGTGCCGTTGCTCTACTAAATTCGATGTCCCTCATTCCACATTTTCATCAATACTTCACATACAAATGCCTAGGCTTTTCTTTTGTCACGTTCAGTCTAAACCACTGGCAATTTGAGCATTTAATTTTTCTTTTTTACTTTCGTGCAGAAAATACACTGCAACCGGAATAAATTATGTCAATGTGCGGAACCCAATACAGCAAGTGGTGGAAGCGGTTAGTGGTTTAGGCTGTTCAGGCAATTATGTGAATTTGACAAGACCACAAGCAATCGGATACTAAATCAATAGTAATTAGTTCGGTAAAATATACCTAGCTGGGTATGCTTTATTCAAATACAAATAATAATAGAAATACAAATAAATTGATTGGTCCATTGTCAGAAATTATATCTTAATACTAAACTTATAATATTCTTGCAGTAACTGATAAGATTAAAATAGTCACTTTCGCAGTGGTGTTAAACTAAACTAAACTAATATCTTGTGGGCTTGAAATAAAAACTAGTTATATAATGTCTTTGGTTTTTGGTTTTCGCGCGTATCACTGTCACAAAAAATTCACAGCTTGAAGTTAGCTAGAACCGACACCCTGAAGTTAGCTATGGTCTGTGGTTCATGAAGAATTATTGTTTTACTTTTGTAAACTTTGTGACAGTTTGGTTTTTTTTAACATTTACTTTTGATCTTCAAATCTTGAATGTACTGAAAGAAAGCGCACGGCCTAAACCACCGTCTAGAAATATGTTTGCACAAGTTAAGAAGGTTTTTTTTTTTAATTCACCCTTAGTGGTGTTAATTAGTTGATGAAAGTTTGTATCGAAGTTCGTCCGTTTTGCCAATGGATAATCACATCGAGCACACTGCTTGTTTTTTTTTTAAAAGATTCTCTTGCTTTTCCATCTCAATTTATTTAAACCTCAAAAGCTGTTCTTCGTTGAAATATGAACAAAATGCACTGCTCAGCTATTTAGTACCTACCTATATATTCTGTGATAATGCTATTTATGGCTCGTCATATTTTGCCCGGAGTAGCTCTTAGAACTTTAGAGTAAAAGATGTTTATGGAGATTTAGTTCAAGCAAGGCAAAATTGACTGAATTTTTGGAATAAACACTGAGTTTTTATCAAAAAGTCAAAGCTTTATAACAAGCATAATCTTTTTCCCAAAGGCCTACCCTTTGGAGATTAAGAAATGAAGTGTTTTTACTAGCTATTAAACCTATTTCTTTCTAAATAGGTATGATATTTAATACGAACACCCACATCTCACCTTTCCAAGGGCAGAAATAGCTTGTGAAAATACCTCAATAACAAACTCAAAATAGAACGCTAGCAGACAGACTAATCTTGGCTGAACATGACAGAAGGCTCTTAATTTATATTCAAAACATACAAACTACTTGATAAGTTCGGCTCAGGCATTACCATTCCTAGACAACTAACGAACAGTTGCCAAAAGACGGCACCATCTAT
This sequence comes from Polia nebulosa, assembly GCA_951329385.1. Taxonomy (NCBI): domain Eukaryota; kingdom Metazoa; phylum Arthropoda; class Insecta; order Lepidoptera; family Noctuidae; genus Polia; species Polia nebulosa. The sequence continues at coordinate 15,687,583 of OX589604.1, forward strand.
AAATACTTATGGTAGGATTCTATCACGTACATTGGGCCATTTACCTCGAACCAGGCGTGCCAAAAAACGACTTGGCAATAATCGCTTTATGGGTGGAACTGTAATATTGACCGCTATTTTATTAGGTACTTAAGGCCCTGCACACAGATTTGGCAATAAAAATGTCATCTTAGTGATGAGGCGCGCGTTTTTGCAACAATACCGATCTGCACTTCACGGCGATTATAGCTTTGTGCGAAGAGCGGGTCGCAAGTCACCAATAATTTCAGTTACCGGCAACATTCACTATCAAAAAATGCTTTTAGGGCTCGTGGTCTTTTTTTTTTTGTGGGGTGGGAAATCATCCAATGATATCTCCCGCTCTGGGTGGAGTGGAAGGGCGTGTCAGACTCTTACTGACTTAAACCCACCCCTGTTCCTTCCCTGCCCTGATTGCCCAGGGGCGCGGTAACTCTGTTTCGAATTTATCCAAAACCCCTGGGCAGAACCAGTTGGTCTACGGGTCTTCAATAGGGGCAGTTGTCCAATCATTATTTTTAGTTGGACAATGGCACCTAATCTAGACTCGTGGTCCAACTGATTTATTTTAATTATTTATATTAATACTAGCTGACCCGGCGAACTCTGTTCCGCCTTAAAGGCAATAAATAAGCCGATTTTCGAATTTAGTAAATTATTTTTTTTCTCAGAAAAAAAAAATGAAGTACATTAATCATTTATTATTGTTTCTGCATTTCAATACATAGGTTGCTCTTCACTTAAGTACCTACCAGTCAAAAGTCAAAAATGTCGTGTATACTACACCAGTAGTATACACGACATTTTTTTGTTTCTTATCAGGCGCAGAAACAAACAACGCCTCCGACGTCCAACCTCCAACCAAACCTCCAACCAAACCTCCAGTCCAACCTCCAACCAAACCTCCAACCTACAACCTCCAACGTCTTCCGACCCGTGAACATGCCACATATAATTGACCATGGGAAAAACATGGATGTTCTAGATTCAAACCACAAACTTTTAAGGATTGGCCTTGTGATTTGTTGATGGTCATGGCAAATGCAAGACGGATCGGAAATTGAAGTCTTTTAAATTCAAACGGCAAATCGGTTGGGATCATCGGGATCCTCGGAATGAGAACTTCCTCACCTTTGAATTTTCCTTTCAGTATCGTCGCGTAAATTACATTGTTCATCAATTTTCTAACCACCAAACGCGTACCGTTGCACAGTTTTGGTTGGTTTATGTTTCGAAGCATGATTACTACGGAGCCAACCTTTAGGCGTAAATTGTGCGGTGGTAAGCCAGGCACATCCAAGGAGTTTAAAAATTCAATTGGATAGTTGGTGGCTTCATCTTCATTTGTGACGCAGTCAATAGATTTGAATGAATGCATTGTTCCAATGATCTTATTTTGAATTATATACTCGTAGTTCAGGTCGTCTACATCTTTATTCTTAGCCGCTAAAATTGCTCGCTCACTCAACCATTCATTATTTTTGTAGTTAGAAATAATGTCTGGAAATACATTGTTGATAAGTACGTCTTTTGATGAGACAAAATTACAGAAATTATTTGGAAATGATATCAATCCGCTCGATTCATCGACAGGTACTTGACCATTACCGATAGTCAGCAATTGCTCAGAGAAATCTTCAGCAGATGTATCATTAAGCAATGCAACTCTCATGTTTGTTGTCAGCTGCAGTTTCTTCACATAGCGCCATAGATTCGACGATTTGAGGCAAGCATTTATTTCGTCGGCAGCCGTAGATCTTGGAATTACTGACAGTGTTTGGCGGAAATCGCCAGACAGTAAAATCATTGCTCCTCCAAAACATCTCGAGTCATTCCGTAAATTTTTCAATGTTCGGTTAAGTGCTTCTAATGCACGTTTATGCGTCATTGTGCATTCATCCCAGATGATGATTTTCGATGCCGATAAAACTTTGGCCATTGCTGAATTTTTCATAATATTACACGTTGGTTCTTCAATAGTTTGAAGATTTAACGGTAACTTTAATGCTGAATGAAAAATACGGCATCCGTCTAACAATGTGGCTGCTATTCCAGAAGAAGCAACTGCAACCGCTATGTTGGATCTCGCACGAACAGTGGCTAAAACTACTGACATGAGGAATGTCTTACCTGTTCCACCAGGGGCATCTAGGAAATATAAACCACCATTTCCATCATCGATTGCCTTCATCGATTGCCTTCATCGATTGCCTTCATCGATTGCCTTCATTAAAGTATCATAAACGTCCTTTTGTTGGGAATTCAACAGGGGTACATTCGTTTGAACTACTAAATCTTATTCCTGGTGATCATATTCACGTTCCCGTTCCAATTCTCGATTAATAAATACCTTAAATGTCGGATTAAATCCTCGCTCTTCGATAATATCTGCCCCAAATGACGTCATTTGGAAACAACCATTATATTTTTGAGTGTTTGCAAGAAAGTGGCGTGATTCTGGTGTTTCGCCACAAAGCAGTGAATACAATGGCTCAGGTGGCGGAGTCAACAATGGCAATTTGACTTTACCACTAAGCATAATCCTGGCGTTTCTCCGGAAAACTTTAATGCACCACAATACTTGCAAACAACGTCCATTTGCCCAATGCAAACGCTCGGATGCAAGCTGTAATCATTGCTGCAATCGTATCGAAACGCTGCTCGATTCAAATCAGCACTCGATAAATCTCTTGTTCTGCGTCGCAAATTATCTATTTGTTGACCTCTGTTGTTCGCTCGACGATTTTGCATTGTCGATCGAGCCGTTTCACGGGCTGCCTCACTTTGCTCTTGTGATTGAGAAGCACGAAGTCGAGCCATACTAACGCGGCGCTGTTCACGTGCAATTTCTTGTTCTTCTTCAGTCCTTTCATTTGCAGTGTTTCGTATCCTTCTTGCATTACGGCTTTGTCGGGAAAGATTCGATCGTCTTGGTCGCGGCATTAGTAATTAAACTTCACTTCACTTCAATTCACTTAAATATTTATTTCAAAACTCAAATTTTTCAACCATTCATTCATAGACAAAATTACTTAGCTTTTTGAGATAGGCAATGGCTCTATTATTACATTATAATTGTTATTTATTTAATAGAAATAGTTTTAATATTGATTTGTTATAAAAATCAAATATTCATCCATACGTCCATTACATAGCTGTCATTTGTGTTTTGTTATTTCAAGTCTGATTCTTTTTTGTTATACCACGTTTTATAGTGACTGATGTTTTATGTCAAGTCATACGAGAACACTGTCGAATGGAATAAATAGTATCCTATGTCCGTCTCCTGGCTCTAAGCTACCTCCTCACCAATTTTCAGCCATATCGGTAAAGCCGTTCTTGAGTTATAAATAGTGTAACTAACACGACTTTCATTTATATATATAGATTACTGAACTATAATATTAAGTATAGGTATCTCCCTTTTTTTTGTTGTAATCATTATTGTCATATTTTCCTCTTTAAAGAAGTTTGATATCATATGTAAGTTGGTTTGTAGCATTCATTGGCTGTTGTCTTTAACCGGCTTCAAAAAGGAGGTTCTGTATTCGACCCTTATGTATGTAGGTATGCTTGTTTGTTCGCGATTTTCTCGAAAACTACAAAACCAGAAACACCGAATCCGAAGTATTTTTATTTTATAAATTTTATTTTTTAAAACTTTTTTTATTTTTATGTTATAAAACTTTTTTACAAATTATAGAACGAACTTCCAAAATAAAAAAGTGCAAAATAACTTTAATTTCGGTAGTCGGTGTCTAAAAACGAAGAAATAAAACCAGGAACACCGACTTCGGAAGTTGTTTTTATTTATAATTTTTTTTTTTTACAAAGAAAAGAACCAGTATCCAAAAAAAAAGTAGTTTTCGAGAAAATCGCGAACAAACAAGCATACATACATACATACGGGTCGAATACAGAACCTTCTTTTTTGAAGTCGGTTAACGACAACAGCCAATGCTACAAACCAACTTATACAGGATGTAACGGAAAGGTGTGGTTTATATTTTAACAACCGGTTCTGCCCATGGAAATGAACAACTTTCTTCAAAAAAAAAAAGTTTGTGTGTACTTATGTACGCACGTAAGAAGTTATACTTCCCTGGCGTAACAAGATAAAAAACCAAACTGTCATAAAGTTTACATAAGGAAAACAATCATTCTTCATGAACCACAAACCATAGCTAACTTCAGGGTGTCGGTTCTAGCTAACTTCAGGCTGTAGGTTTTTTGTGACGGTGTGCGCGCGCATCGTAAAAATTTACTCTCATCATTTTTCCCTAACGCGCCAAAAGAAGTATAACTTCAAAAATAGAAAATTCCCAAAAAAAAAAATGGATTTTCCCTATAAAATTATCATCAGCTAGCTGATCAATATTTGTATGGGAGGTAATTTTTTTTTTTTAATTTTCTCAGGTTTTCTTGAAGAAAGTTGTTGATATCAATGGGCAGATGCAGTTCTTAAAATATGACTACACCTTTCCGTTACACCCTGTTTATGACAAAAACAAAACAACATAATTATGACAACAAAGCTCTTTAAAAAGGAAAATATGAAAATAATGATTGATTACACCAGGGAGATACCTACACTTAATTATAATAGATATTAATATAAATAATTAAAATAAATCAGTTGGACCACGAGTCTAGAATAAGTGCCATTGTCCAGCTAAAAATAGTGATTGGACAACTGCCCCTACCGAAGACCCGTAGTCCAACTGGTTGGACTAGTTGGACCACGACCCCTAAACGAAAAAATGAGACTTGTTAGTTGTCCATGATCTCGGTGCTCACTACTTTCTATCAAGTGATCCAGTTATATGCAGACACCAGACCAATATATACCCCAAGGAGTTCTTGCTCACTTCCACAATTGCAATGGCTATTGTTTTGGACTTAGTGACAGCTTTACTATAAAACTCACTAACCAAATGCTTTGTTTCAATACTGATGAGCGGGTTCTTAATTTTCCTTAGAACATTTTGAATTAAGAACATGCTAATCATTGTTTAAACTAATCATATGATTTTTTATAATAAAATAAATAAAAAATTAAATAAAAATAGCCTTTATTTCCCAAAAGAAGTACTTATGATTTGAGTTTACTTAATTAAAAAAAAATATATGGGTTTATCCATTCCTGGATGAAGGCCTCCTCCATCTGTTGTCACTGGTTTCATTCGTTGCCGTCCTGGTCCAGATATTTCCAGCTATAGCGGTGATGTCGTCTCGCCATCTTTGTATGGGTCTACCGCGCTGTCTCTTACCATCTCGTGGGTACCAATGTAGGACACGTGTGCTCCATCTGTTGTCTGTGATCCTCGCGACATGACCTGCCCATCTCCATTTAAGTTTGCTAGCCATGTTTAGAACGTCTTCTAGCTTGGTCTTTGCTCGAATATCGCTGCATGTGATGCGATCTCGTATTATTAGACCTATTATACTTCTTTCTGCAGCTCTTTGAAAGGATCTCAGTTTCGTTCTCATGTTTTTGGTCGTAGCCCACGTTTGGCACCCGTAGAGCAGGGTTGGTAGTACGTTTGAGTCGAAAAAATTTTTCTTTATGTCGTTTAGGTATTTTCCTTTGAATATATATTTTTTGAGTGACCCTTACTTTTTCCATGCAATGGTTATTCTGCGCTGGATTTCCCTATTAGTCCTGTCAGAAAAACACACGTTTTGACCCAAATAGACATACCCAGTTGTCGACATATTCAATTTGTTGGTTGTCTACAGTGACTGGTACTGGTTCGCCGATTGTCATCATTTTTGTTTTCTCTGAATTCATTTTCACTCCACATTTGAAGCTCTCTGTTTTAAGATTTCTGATCATTTCTTGTATTTCTTTGTGGCTTTCCGAGATTAAAATGATGTCGTCTGCAAAACGTACGTATGATAAGTATGCCCCGTTGATATTGATGCCATGTTTTTCCCATCTTAGCTTTTTGAAAATGTGCTCTAGTAAAGCGATAAATATTTTGGGTGTATTTTTATAAATGAGGCCCTAAATACTCACAGCTTCCTACTTTCTATAACGAACCGAGACACCGACCGAGTCGCTAATCCCTAATTTTATCACGTCTGTGCTCAACATTATTCATAATTAGTTCGATTAAATAATTTTACGTGCAATAACTGTCAAGGAAATGTCTGCTTTCTGTTCAACAGATTATGTATTTTATAAATTACACGTTAAACTGGATCAGACTAGGCTAGGCCAAGCTAACACATGGTAACACAATAACTCCAAATCCGTCTGGCCTTAGAAATACTTCAATCTTTCCAGTAATCGTATTTGTTCAGGAATCCTGGAACCTAGGAGTATATATTTATATTTTATTTTTCGTTTATATGTATTTGAATAAGTTAATCACATTTAATTTTCAATATTGCACCTACTACTATTTGTCTCTGCATCACCCAAAGCTTGACTGGTAGAACGCCTCAGGCATTAAGTCGGCCTCTGTACCTACTTGTGTGTGCTTAAAGAATAAAATAAATAAATAAAAATGTAAATAAGGGTTAGGAACTAAACTAACAATGGGCCTTTTTTTTGTGTGGCCTTACCAACACAGGAACCTCACGAAACAGCCGTATCCACTGAGGACCTGCGTCAGGCGGAAGGTGAGGACGCTGTGGCGCCTCTCCAGCCACTCCTCAAAGAGGGGTCTTACCTCCGCAATTGTGGCGTGCCCAAACTAACAATGTGCCTAAGCTTTGATTTGAATTTAGAAACCGCTAACCACTATTTGAACTAAGTTTAGGGTTACCAAAATTTTATAAATACGGGTGTAAGTATCTGAGAAGCGAAAACTTGATCTGTGATGAAGATAGATGGTTGAACAGAGCTTACAATGGACCCAACTGGCTCTAAAGATTTACTAGCATCCTATCAATGCATGCAATAGCCTTTCAGATCAATTGTTATAGAGCTACCAAACATTTCTGGGAAATCTCAAATCATGATCCGTAACTGTTTGGAACCATGGAACAGCCGGCCAGTATCATTAAAACTTCACAAAATTACCCAAACTGCGTACAATTCATTGCCCTACGTTCTATTCGTACGAAGAATCGAATGGACGTGTGCTAGCCAGCATCGACCACTGTGTACATGAGTCATTATCTCAGCGTCGTTAGTGCTATATAGAGGGATTTACTCTATTACTTACTTGGTCGGATAGTGGTGACTTTGAGTGATGCTAGCGGTCTTTGTGTCGATTATGTAGAGTTGCGGGCTCTATAATAGGTAATGGACATTTATTTTAAGATTCGCAATATCTTTATAACATAAACTGATGTGATGTCACGTTTATACCCTGTCATTTGGCTATAAAAGGTGATACCTACCATTACTATTTTCCGGTGTCATAGTCGAGCCCACTGAGATTTCCCAAACAGCTTCCCCGATCTTGCAATCGACCTCATAAAAGCCTAGTTCAGACACCTCACTGTGTTACAAAATATCTTGTAATATAGTACACGATTTGTCGTCTGATAACTTATAACATATATGTCTTCTCACATTCCGCATACTGTCGCTCGCTTGTGTGTGAATGTGATAAAGATGTAGTGCTACCGGATATTTTTACACTTTCATAAAAATGGTGGAAAATGGACAAACGTCCGCGCCACGAGTGTCTTTTGTCCACGTCTAGTTCTCCATGCTCTATATGAGCCTTGAGAAGAAAGTGATAAAATATTATTTGTCCAACATATTAAAAGCATATTATGTTTATAAGTATCATTATTCCGTGTTTATTGCTTGCATACCAAAGAGATCTTGCGTCTCTTAATTGTGGTGTTCAAATGGAGTCGACGATCTGAAACTGCCAGTCTGCATGTAAATGGCTTCATCCTTACATTATTAGTATTGAAAATAGGATTTAGCACAGTTATATTCAGTAAACGTGTTAATACCTATATTGACGACGAGTCTAAATAATGTGGATTGGTAAGTAGGACGGAGCTTAATAATAAAATTGAAAATTCCGATCGTAAATTGAAAATTTATTAGAATCACTCAGGTAATTTACGTAACTCTTGGGACTTAGTCGCTACCTACTTAAATGTTATAAATGCCTTCAATTGATGTATACTAACTAATACTTTAACGCCTACACTTAAATCCACTTAGAGGAGATAATGTGCTCTAGGTACAAGTTTTAGGCCCCACCATTACACGTGCTAAAAACCATCTCTCATATTTTACTAGAATATTAGAAAGCTTAAATTGTGCAAATAAGGACTATCAGCTTTATTTACAAAACTCACTAACCATGAATTCTTGGTTTAAACACTAATTAGGGGATTCTAAGCTCAAGATAACATGCCGCCCTTCCATCAAATTCCACTGTTTAAAGAACAAAACCTCCTTTATATGATTAGTCAGCAGTTTACCAAACACATATATTCTTCCCTGTAGAAAATGTTGAAATAAGAACCAGCTGAACAGTGTTTAAACTAATCTCATGATTTTTTTAGGGTTCCGTACCCGAAGGGTCCAAACGGAGCCCTAGTGCTGACACTCACATGTCCGTCTCTCCGTCGTCTGTCACAAAATTTTGTTCTGAAGAATTTTTTAACCTTCCATTGACATAATAACTTGAATTTTGGTGATAATGTATATTTTAATATATAATACGTGTATTTTACTAACAAATACCAATATAGCGATTTATGAGATTTTTTCTTTGATAATTCCCTCTATTGGTACCTACGGAACCCTAAATGTGCGAAGTACGAGACACACTTCGCCGGTTTTTTTTTATGAAATAAAGGTTTATTCTATTCTATAATCAAATTATCATAGTAACGTACTTAGATTATGATTAATAGTGATGTAAGGAAGCAGGAGACATACTGCGCCGGACACGAATAAATTAGATTATAACCAAGATAATTATGATAGGTATAATTTTGTTATTCGGTATTCATCATCAGCATCATTTCAGTCAAAAGACGTCATTCCTGAACTTGTCGGACCCATCGACCGTCTGTTCTGCGAGCAATGTGCTCTGCCTGCCACTTCAGTTTGGCGATTATGTTTCGACAATTCCTCTAAGTATATCTGACAACAGAACACTTTTTCACATAAAGCTAACGGCTAGCTGAAGTAATCTATAGCTGTCTATTAAACGATATCCGGCAGACAAAGCTTCAAAACAATCTAGTGACAGCGTGAATTTCCGATCGCTGAGCGTTGTTCTACTTTAAACTGAAGAAACCTTACACGAAGATGTTATCATATGTGACGTAATGCCAGCCTGAAGGCACGTCTTATACGAGAACTACACCACAGTGATGCCCATTGCCTACTGTTAGGCCCTCAACAATAAGTAGGATTCTGAGTTTTTTTGCCTAATAAAATATTACATTTCACCCGACTGGCCTAGGAGGGTATTGTTTTCCGAGAGTATGTATGTATGTCTATATTTTTGGCACGCTCTGTAGCCTTATCGGTTGGTTGGCTTTTACTAAATGAGCTATCATTAGATTAGTCTAAGTGACTTTAAGCTATATGAATTTTCAATAATCCTACTACTACCCACCTACTGCAAAAAACAACTAAAAAGTTCCAAACAAGTCATTTTTTTTATTGTTTGACCAGTATCTCACCTGATGGTAATCGATGATGTGGTCGAAGATGGAGCACACTTGCCTAGAAGTAACCTATTCACAGACTCCCAGGTTGTAGCTATCAGGAAACAGACTCCGGCGGGGAATTCCACTCCCTAGCTGTACGCACAATGAATGTGTTCTCAAAACAAGCAATCTGATGCAGGTGGTATTTGTTTTTGTTCAATCGCAGATTGAATGCCACCAACTGCATCAAACTGCTTGAAAAGTATGTATGTATGTATGTGGGCTGGTTTCCGCAACTCCACGCCCAAGGCGCGTATTTTGCGTACAGGTGGGACAGCATTGTCATTCGATCCACCCCAGCTCCTCGAGAAAGGCGAGCAGCACCCTGGTGTTACTGACTATCTCGCTTAGGTTACCTGGATGTCTGAAGTGTTTTGCCCTTTACACAGCGACTACTGGGCAGCTTAGCAGCAGATGAGCTGCTGTCTCGTCCTCTTCCATGCAGGCTCTGCAGAGTGGACTGTCTGTGATTCCTATGACAGAGAGATGCTTATGAAAAGACCCATGGCCAGTTGTAACGGCCGTGACTTTCCGCAACTGAAGTTTGGTCAGTCGTAGGGCTTGAAAAGTAACTTGATTGGCACTTTTTTTTTTTGGAGCCAGCTTCCTGTCTAATCGGATCCAGCTGAATAACAGTCATTTCTGGTTTACACAATATCCTTGGCAAGACTCGTTTTCAAAGTTTAAGGCCTCTAACTATCAGTATATTGACTCTCAAGATTTGGTCAAGATCTACAAATGACAGCGGGGCGGGACTAATGGGTTAACGTGCTTTCTGAGACACGCAGTGGTTTTGGTATGTTTGAGATGGTCACTCATAATTTACGGACCGACCTCTGCGAAAATAGAATATTTGTTGTCATAAGGTAAGTCATAGGTCGATCCGGGGAATTGATCTGTGCTATTGTCCAGTCCAAGACCCCGATATTTACTTGATGACGTCCAATATTCCGGCGTTCGATTAAATGAACGCTCCATCTTTTGACATTCACAAGTGGTAATGATTTCGGGCATTTGAAATATTTCATGTGACGCGTGTAGAGTTATTTCGCGAAACATCATACAAATTGCCTTTAGTCTCTCTAAAAGTTGTTTTATAATATGAAGGAACATAAACACTCGGAGCATGGAAGAAAAGTAAGTCATAGTAACGTATAACGTGCTTTACCAGCAGACAGTTTTCATCATCATCATAATTTCAGTCTAAAGATGTCCACTGCTGGATATCGGTCTCCCCTAAGTGTCTCGGGTCCATTGGATTCCCGCGACCCTCACCAGGTAAACATAGTACCTACATAGTATAACTAAAACAAATCTAGACTTTCATTTTTGCCTAAGTTATGTATTTAATGCTCTCTATTGACATCTTCGTTATTTTAAGATAATGATGTTTTGTTCTCTCACAGAGAGGAGGCCTATGCCACAGCAGAGGGGGCATTAAAAGGCTGATGATGATGATGATGATTGTTTTGTTATCCTCAAATTGATCAAATTTCATACTGAAATAGCCTGAAATGTTGTATTGTACCACAATATTCCAATGGATATAATCCAGTGTTTTATTGTGTAAACATGAAGTGTCAATGAAACAATAGCCTAGACCCGAATAGATAACCCAGGTGCCTACCACGACCCCTGGGCACTCGGGCAAGGAAGGAACAGGGATGGGTTTTAGTCAGTAAGAGTCTGACACGCCCTCCCGCTCCACCGAGAGCGGGAGATGTCATTGGATGATTTCCCACCCCAAAAAAAAGGTCCCTACCATGACGTCTTAAAATAAAATAAATCTGTAAATAGATACAACATGATTTGAAAAGCGAAACTTTACTTACAGAAACACCAGATTAGCATTATATGTTCTTGAATACACAGACTGATTCCTATGAAAAGAAACTAGAGCAAGTATGTATTTAGGAAAATATTTTAGTATTACAGGCTTGACTTTTACAATGCCAAAAGCTTTATATCTGCGGCTATTACAGGCATCTATTACCCTCTTTACAAAATATTGTTACAGTGTATCCTAGCTTTATATTTTCTGTTGATTTATAACGGACATAACAAAACTTTCCTTCAATAATGGCTGAATGGGGAAGTTTAAAACAATGATTTTGCAACATTACGATGATCGATGAGTTTCCAATGGAACTTTTGACTTTTGGATGCTTCTATCTAATATCTTTGTTGAGTGTTAAGAAGCTGTTATTTTAATGTGATCAGTGATAAATGTTACCGAACTTTTGGAGTGCCTAAATGCCCGTGATTTTTTGGAAATGAGTAATATTTCGAATAGAAACTGTATCTGCCCATATTAACAACTTTCACCAAGAAAGTCATTTTACGAGAGATTTTTTTTTGCCAAAATTTGTAATTTTTAGATTTTTTTGTTAAGAAATGGATTGATGGTGAACTGAAGTTTATTTTTTACTTCAGTTCACCATCACCACTGTTTTAATTTTATGTACGAGAGTTCTAAATAGTTAAATTCAAAAGCAATTTTTTGCCCATTTTCTCTAAGATTTGACTAAGTTAAATATTTTATTACTCAAAATGTTTACATAAAAGTGGTAAAAAGTGATTCATATCTGACGTCTTTTGCAACAATACATTCAAATTTTTTCATACCGTTTAGACATCAAAATGATTCGTAAGGAATATTTTAAACCTCTTACAGCAAAAATTCACAAGACCGTCGTTGGTTTGTGGTCGATTAATTGTAATTATAAGAAAAATAATAAAATTAGGTCATACATTAGACCACAATTGAAATGATATTTCATGTTGTCCATTAAAACTTTTAGAAATACATTATTTTAAATGTAAAATCACGTACTTAAATCAGCGAAATCGGCAAAATTTCGTATACGCCGAGGCACGGAGGAGTCTCGGTATTTAAGATGGTCACCCATCTATGGACCAACCCTGGCAAGCGTAGCTTTATCTGAAGGATCGACCCGTGCGGCTGTTATTACTTTAGCCACGAGCTACACCAACTGCATCAGACTGCTTGAAAAGTGACTTGTTTGGAACTTTTTTGGCAGTTTTTAGTGGTTTTTTATAGACGGGTTTTTTGAAAAAAATTTTTTTTTACAATTGGTTGAGATAACTATGGATCAAAAAAGTGGCCATTAATGAACCTTTACGTTTGATCAACAAACGCTGTTGACTCAGTGTCTTGAGGGGCTTTTCTTCTTCATCTCCGAGTCGTTTAATAAGACCCAAGGTTGTAGCCTCCGGTGTGGCAAACGACCGGATTTTCCTTGTGATGAACCTCCGGAATTTGATGAGATCTATGGCTTCTGGGCCTACAGTTATGGCGGAATCCTACAGTTTTGTTCCTTCCTGTAATATGAGAATATACGAGGGTCATTCAATAAATACTTAGCCTACAAAAAGTAAACGAAAATTTTGGAAAAGTGGCAATTTATTTTTCAACATAGTCTCCTTTTAGTTCGATACACTTAGCCCAGCGATGCTCCAACTTTTTTAACCCGTCCGAAAAATAGTTTTTGTCAAACTCTGCAAAATAGGCCTCCGTGGCGGCGATAACCTCCTCATTCGATCCATATCTATTCCCGGCGAGTGATTTTTTCAGATTAGGAAACAGAAAGAAGTCACAAGGGGCCAAATCTGGAGAATACGGTGGATGGGGCAGCAATTCGTAGCGTAATTCGACCAATTTGGCCATGGCAACGGCAGACGTGTGAACCGGTGCGTTGTCGTGGTGAAACAGCACTTTTTTCTTCGCCAGATGGGGTCGTTTTTTCTTTAATTCGGCGTCGAATCGGCCCAATAAATCGGCATAGTAAAGCCCTGTAATTGTTTTACCCTTCTCGAGGTAATCGATGTAGATCACACCTTGTGAATCCCAGAAAACGGTGGCCATAACTTTTCCGGCCGATTTTACAGTTTTCGCCTTCTTTGGAGCACGTTCCCCGGTCTGGATCCATTGTTTTGATTGCTCCTTGGTCTCTGGTGTGTACCAGTGGATCCAGGTTTCATCGATGGTCACAAAACGATGCAAAAACTCCGCTGGATTCCGCTTAAACAGCGCCAAACACGTCTCCGATGTGGTCTCACGGTTGCGCTTGTTTTCTGGTGTGAGTAAACGCGGCACCCATCGCGCCGACAGCTTTCTCATGCCGAGTTCCTCGTGAAGAATATGATGCACTGTTCCTTCTGAAATGCCTACAGTCTCAGCTAGCTCCCGAACCTTCAATCGGCGATCTGCCAATACGAGATCATGGATTTTTTTAATGTTTTCCTCCGTAGCAGCTGTTTTCGGTGCACCTAGACGTGGTTCATCAAAAACCGACGTACGGCCACGTGCAAACTCGTTGAACCAATTCTTGACGGTGGCCATCGATGGAGAAGAGTCACCGTACACAGCAGCCAAGCGCTCTTTGATTTCGATGCGCGTTTTCCCTTCCAAAAATAGGAATCGAATCACCGAACGATATTGCTCTTTTTCCAATTTTGTAAAACCGATCGACACGTTCGCTTCCATAAGTTGTCAAATTAAAACAAATGAAGGGATTGGAATGAAAATTTGAAAAAAGAATTAAAAAAGAATTTGCTACACTGTGGTAAAACTCTTTTGAAACTACAGCGCCCTCTGGCGATGAGGCTAGGTACTTATTGAATGCACCTCGTAGGATGTAAGTAATACATTGTAGGCCGAGGTCGTGTATGTGTTGCTTTAGCAATATTTTTGTTACATTTTCTCGTTATGTAAAACGGAACGTTTTTTTGTGTATAACCTTTATAGAGCTCATCACCCAAGAGTCACTTTTGCGTATATATATTTTTTGAAGTGAAAACTTCTTTAGGCGCGTTGGGCATTTTTGAGATGGGAAAAAAACTATTGAACTCTCGCGTCCGACCGTTCATAGCACTCGTAGCGGAGTATTTTTATTTGAAGTGAAAACCGACACCGCTACGCGATCCGCTATGAGTGCTAACGCGTTGTAGCACTTGTAGCGGATCGCATAGCGGATATTTTTCAAGTTTTCACTTGAACAAAAAACTTTTTTACAAAAAAATAGAACCGACTTCCAAAAAAAGTGCAAAATAACTTTAATTTCGGAAGTCGGTGTTCCTGTTTTGTGTCTTCGTTTTTGACACCGACTTCCGAAATTAAAGTTATTTTGCACTTTTTTTGGAAGTCGGTTCTATTTTTTTGTAAAAAAGTTTTTTATTTTTCACTTTTTAGTTGTGGCTCCCCATTAAACTGTGTTAACAATTTATAGACATACGATAGCAGCAATCGCGGTTGATTTGCTGTCAATTTTTGAAGAGTTCCGTTGTCAGTCTCCGAAACCCATCATCAGATCTTTTTGAAATTTAAATGGTACCATTTCGGAATAAACCCCTTTCGAACAAAAAAAGAATCCGCGATGCAAATCCGTCAATATATGACGGAGTTATGCCCATAAACATACATAGAAAAAAAAAAAAAAAAAAAAAAATACATCCGAATTGATAACCTCCTCCTTTTTCGAAGTCGGTTAAAAATCACCAGTTGGCGTGCCATTTTTTTTTTGCTGTTGATAGTTTGTTTATGACTACAGACGAAGACTCGTCAGTAGATATTGCTAGATTGGAGTGTGCCTACCAACTTGTTACAAATATTTGAATTACAAGATCAAAACATTTTCATAAGTCATAACTAAGCCGATATAAACTTAAAAATTGTTTCTGATGAGAAACCAATTTTATGATACAACTATTAAAAATAACGCCAGAAGTCTGGTTTGTGTGTTCACGTAACCTATAGAAAATACGTGAAACATGCGTAACAGCAATGCTCATTATTTTTAGGTAATGGCGATAACATAAAGCGCTACTTATTTATAGAAAGCTTTTCGCGTGTAATGTTACTAATGTAAATATTATTAGTTTGAGAATAAATAGTTAGCACTATTACTAGGCACCCCCTACTACGTAATACCTACCGACAATCTTGTTTTCGCACAGTTTGCTTACTTTGAACTTTTACAAAAATGGTCCAATATCCAATTGCCTAATAATAAAATGGTTTTAGAAGTGAATATCATCAATAAATAATTAGGTAGGTAAATTATCTTGCCACTGAGGTGAGAGATGCCGCGAATAGTTGTTACTTGTAGCGAATAGTCAAATACCAATTAATCGCCATTCCTTATGATGAATAGTCTAAATTTTTTCTAAGATTATGAGAAAATACAACGGGTCCATTCCAACCGACTTCCAAAAAAAAATACACTAAAAATTAAAAAATAACTTTAATTTCGGAATTCGGTGTTTATATTTTATTTTTTCCTTATTTGACACCGACTTCCGAAATTAAAGTAATTTTTTTAATTTTTAGTGTATTTTTTTTTTTGGAAATCGGTTGTTTTTTTTTTTTGTAAAAAAGTTTTTTATTTTTCACTTTTTAGTTGTTATATCCCAGAACTAAATACCCCAATAACATGGAACGTGGCATTTAAACATAGTCGTAATTGGAGAACACCAAAACGTCATCTTGGTGAACGTATTTTTCATTTTTGTTCCGTTTTTCGAAAAGCGCTGAAGCAATTTAGATAAAATATAAATGAGACCTCGGGAGTATTTTCTATCGGATAAAAAAAGAATTTTGAACATCGGTCCTCAGTTGACAGAGAAATGGGTTCAAATATTAAAAAAAATATTTAAAAAAACACATACAGTCGAACATAGAACCTCCTCCTTTTTCGAAGTCGGTTAAAAATCAATAAAATTCTTGACGTAAGTTCTTCAAAGTGCACTTGTAAAATAAAAGTTATTAGGTGGCTATCAGCTCAGAACTGTGCACGGACTGAAGCTTTCCTGACTCACGTACTTTAACACCTTCGGAAATACTCACCCAGGCCTATCACATCCCTTTAATACACATAATATAGACACATAAATACACACAGCTACAAATACATACAAATTACATTACACTCTACTGTTCACAAGCCATATAATTGTAAGGCTCAACTTTACAATAAGGACTTTTGAGTAGACTCTTCAAATTTTTTTTTGTGCAAAGTACTTGTTATCTTGAGCAATTTCACGAAGTTTCAAGTTTAGGAAATAAACACTTTCGGAGATAAAAAATATCAAACTTGGATAAAATAACCTCAACTTTCGCACTATTTTATTACTTTTGACGTTATTTTGACAGCTGGAGTTGCTATTTTAGGGTGTTTTAATAATGCGTTTTGATTATGCAAATAATAAGTCGACGCGCAATTTTTTATGTTTTTTCGAAACTCGCATTTTAATTAGTTATTTTATTTGGATTTAATAATTTCTCAGTGTTTTTTGGGTGTATAACTACAAAAATTCTGATTTATTGACAATTTAAAGTTATTTTTGGTATCTGCTAAAGGTGAAACGAAACGCAATTTTTTTTGCAGCAATACAATGCAAAAAGATATATAATCTATGACCTATGTTGAGGTTACTTCATGGTTAAAATAGGTCGAATTTTGTCCATAACCGAATCGGGGCACCCCGACTGCTCGTAGTCCTTTGGCTGCTACCCCTAGAGTGTATATAAAAACCGGAGGCGCGAAGGGAGAGCAACCCCCGCCCGCTAATTTTAAACAATTTTTAGTGAAATTTTTACCCAAAAAGTTAACAAAACATAACCTCAAAATGAGATTTTTAAAAATTCATTAAAAAAAAAACTATGCATTTCCTAAACTTTCGGCCCGCGGCGGGGGGGTCTACCCCCTCCCCCTCCTCCCCCGACCCTCAAATATATATATATTTACTATCCCTGTTGTAAAGCCCTACCAATTGTAATTCTGCATGTTTCCTTTAGTTAAGTAAATTAATTTTAAATATTGTTTAGACTAAGCAACCAAATGATTACTGAACTACCCACTAGTGCACTTGTAATATGTCATTAACTTTGAAATAACTAGATCCCACGACACAGCCGACACAGGGTATCCTAGTGTGGGATCTAGGGTTACTAAAATGCACTTATCTTTATTTTATTTTGATATCTTTTATTTTTTGTGCAGTTGTCGAAAAACGTGTCTTAATTTTACTTTACTTTACTTTACTTATTAGACTGATTTGACATTTTTAAATGCTCGCAACTGATAAATAATTATTAATACTATTGCGTGGTTTGTTTTTTATGAAAAAAATTAAGTTTAAATATTTTTAAGTCTATAGTTTTTCTGTTTATTAAAATTTATTATAAGTAACTATTCTCCGAATGTATTAACTATTAATACATTACTTAAAAAAAATGAATAAATAATCGGTAATCGACGAATAACAAAAAAATGTCAAGTTATGCCGAATATCGAATAAGAGCGAGTATTTGTGGCATCTCTAAGTGAGACATAAAAATTACAACTAAAAAACTACTTTCCCAGAATACCTAGATGTCAATAAATAAATCAAACTGGTGCAACCTCTTTTCATAAATTAAACAAACTGGCTTGTTCCTGTCAAAAAATTACATGATGCCATTAGACTTTTCCTTCTTTTGTTTTTTTTCAGTCCCTTAATGGTTTCCAAATTTTTTTCGGTTAAAACAGCCAGTGATTAGAGTAAAATTGTAATGCAACCTTATTTATTCAAACTTATATTTATTTTTTTATAAATTGACCTTATAGTTTATTTTACCAAATGTTCATAAGTACCTCATGATATCTTTCCTTTATTAAGTAATTAAAAAAACTTCTTCAGTTACAATCTTATTATAAAGAGGTAAAATTGATTTTAGTATGTTTGTGCTTAAATGAATCCCTGAAATTACTGATCAGATTATATTTAAAGCTAAAAATAAAAGCAATGTAAGGATCGTGTGAAATTGGCGACGGAAGCAAAGCCGCAGGAAAAAAACTATTTCATACTCCTCAAATATATACTCTACGGTGTTATGTAAACGAATAGCTTAATGTTAGACAAGAAAGTTTAAATATTTACACCATCAATCAATTTCTGCTGAAAATTAGGTCAAAGCGAGCAACTGAAACGGGCGAAAGCATTACGTAAATTAAATAATATTTTGAAGTTTTAAACATAATTTTCCTGTTAGAGCGAGTTGTCTAAACTATCATTTTCTTGAAACAGAGCTCTGTATAAAATAATGCTAAGAATCTATCTGGGAATAAAGCTAGTCATTTATTTTAATTGATTAAATGATTGATACGACTTTCATCAGAGAAACGATACTTTACGATTAATTTATAAATAAAATTGAGTGTCTATCAGTATCAGTAACCTGCCTACAGTTGTTATTGGTGAAATTAATTAAAATTAACTTTAATTTATCTGGAAGGTAATATTTCTGATAATTGTCATTTGAGAAATTATTTTAATTGCAAAGAGGCAAATATCAATGTTAATGAGTATAAAGGATACTGTTACAAGAGAAAATTAAGCAGAGTTAAACACATATGCAAATTCTACGATAACGTTTTTTGTTGCAACTAAAAACAAACAGCCTTATCTATAAAACTCGCAAATTATATGCTTTCTCCCGTTAGCTCCCGCGCGTCCCACATCGGGGACCTATGTACGTCAGGCGAATCAACTTTTAAGGCACTCCTTTGGCAATATTTTACAACAGTAAAAATAAAAAAACAAAATAACGAAAACTTACAAAAATAAAGTGTAATGTGTTAAATAATTTGTCTTATTTTGAGATTATGTAGTTGGCCACGACATATATGTTACGTATTCATGAGTTTTTTTTGAAAAGCTGGTGCCCATGTCGTAAAACTATCGCCTGAGTTACGGTTTTGAAAGTACGGAAATGTGAAATAAAACTAAATGTACTGAAAAACTTAAATAGTAAATATTTATTTCAACTTAAAATGCAGTCTTCTAATTAATCAACCGTAATTTATAATAACAGTAAACAACAAATAGAGACAGTTTAAAGTCCACTGCGTTACTTTGGTCATAATTAAATGCTATACTTTTAGGTAAATCGCTGTATTAAGGTAATCAGTCAATCATTACATATTTCTAAGTTGAAGTCTAACCCTGAAGTTTGCTAATGAACAGTATTTAATAATGTAATAACATTTTGTTACAAGCTATAGTAAAAAATCCTTACACAAATTAAGGGACAAAGTGGTAACGCCAGAGAAAAATTGGTAACGCCTGAGAATTTTAGACTATCTAAAAAGTAATAACAGCAATATGATGTGTGTACTATTAGTAATAACATTTTAAGTCAACTTATCCAATCAGTTTTTTTGAAAGGTACACACAATTAAAAAAACTTAAAATTAAACGAGATCACAGGCAACCTGAATTATTCTAATAGGAACCTTAATTGAAGTAAGTATAACATAATTAGTCTTATTTCTTTTCAAACACATTTACCGATTTTTGGAACTGGTAATACGAACGATGTCCTTTCTTGATAATTTCTGGTGTCGGTAATTTCTGGATAATGTTTACATAATCCACGTAAGAAATATCTTTTTCATCCAAACGGAAACGTTTGGCGTTTTCGTCCACTACTCGTAAAAACATTACTTTTACTTCTCCGTCTTCTTCAACATCAGTCAATGTTTTGCACGCATAGGTGTATGATTTGTTTTTAGATACTCCTACATACACCTTCACTAACAAAAAATCTCCACATCCAATCGTCTTACTTTGGTCATGACTGCAACATGGTAATTCTTCGTCCGATGAAGATCCACCATATATTGCTTCATATATTCTTCTGTGTCTGTTCGTCATATCCTGTAAATGTTTTGCAATTTTTAGGTTTCACAAGGGTTCATCATCATCATCATCATCTGACGCAGTTTCCAAGTCCGGTATTTTTGATTTCGGATTACGATTTGTGAGCTCTAAATTAGCGTCCGTTGTCATGAAATCAATTATTTCTTTTGTTATTGAATTGTTCGACAAAATCTCATCATTCGTCAAGTCAGGAATGGAAGCACTCGGTCCAATAACTTCCGCAACATAGGACGCTCCGATATCGTATGCCTTTGGATCGAGACACATACAGAATCCTCTTCCTTCCGGACTACCAGGCTCACAGAAACAACTTAAGTCCCTAAATCTTAATTTACCATAGCAGCTCGAAAATACTTGATGAACTTTTAAGGTTCCTACAAGCCTGGAAATGTTGACTGGCAAGGTTTTATGTTGGTCCTCGATTTTTTTTTCATCGATTAGATATAATTTTATTTTGCTGACGTTATTCATTTTATCATAAAATTGCAGAACGTCCGAAATATCATCACCATTGGCTACAATTTTATCTGCTGTTCTTTTCAGAAATCCTCCAACGCCATCAGCAGGGCCTTTTCCATGGCCGGCTTCAAAAAATGACCACGTCATGTAAGGGAACCCGTAATCATAATACTTCGTAAACATCAAGTAAAAATTCTGCTTTTGCCTGTACTGTGTACTTGGGCCGTCCGAAAAGAAATGCACAGTATTGACAGCATGAAATTTAGATCTTATCCATTTTAATACTACGGCGCGTAGTGTTCCACGCGCGCCTCAAAGAGTTGTCAGCAAAGGACGGGGCCTGCCACGGCCAGTGCCTGCCCGGGGGTGGAGGATAAATTCGAAAGAGTTACCTCGCCCCCGGGCACTCGAGGCAGGAAGGAACAGGGGTGGGTTTTAGTCAGTAAGAGTCTGACACACCCTTCCGCTCCACCCTAGAGCGGAAGAAGACATAGGATGATTTCCCACCCCCCCCAAAAAAAAAAAAAAAAAAACCATTTTAATACTGGATCCAAGTGACACCAAAT
Source organism: Polia nebulosa (assembly GCA_951329385.1). Classification (NCBI taxonomy): domain Eukaryota; kingdom Metazoa; phylum Arthropoda; class Insecta; order Lepidoptera; family Noctuidae; genus Polia; species Polia nebulosa. The sequence continues at coordinate 15,708,996 of OX589604.1, forward strand.
GGCGGCAGGTTGGTGATTATTTGATGCAGAAATACTGCAAAAAGAATTGACCATATAACCTCTTGTAGAATCACTGTCAAAAGTATACACCACAACCGTGTGAAGTGAAACTTGTTTGCGTGATCCTCCAAAATGATGGGATTGTACTTCTTGGCTATACTTACAACTATAATTTTCACTAAAGTCTGCGACCACAACGCATTCATTCGAGCGAATACATTCAAGAACACAACGAAAATTTTTAAATTGGGTCTTAATATTAAACACGTGCTTTTTAAAGACTGCAAGGTCGTTCTCAAATATTTTTAAAAATATACCTGCTTCTTCATTTTTATTTTCTTTTATGTTTTTAATAGTTTTAAGATTTTTTCCATCTTTAGTGTATTTTTCTTCCTTTCTTACCCATTCTGTCCATGTTATTGAACCTTTTATATTTGTACTACAATAACTATTTGTTTTATTGACACACTGAATGCATTTACCATACATGCAGTCTTTGGAGTTAGTACTGCAAACTGTTGATTCAATAAGAAGATTTAAGTTATCAGTGCCGGTTATGCCGTTTCTTTTTAAAGCTTTTGCCTTATATGCAAAATTCGTGTGGGTTTTGCAAAGGCACATATATCTCTGGCGTCCACAGAAGCACTTACAACATAAAAAGGCTTATTCTTGGTAAAATAAAAATAGGAACAACGAAGATTAGGGTTCTCTTTTATAAAGGTTTTAAACAAATTTCTCATTGTGTCTAGCATAAATCTTTTTTGAGCTTTTATGCCTGCTTTTGTGAGTGTTTCTTTTTTACCGGCTGTTGCACGTGATATGTCATCTCTCAAGTAAAAATCCCTAATTTTCTTCTTTAACACTGTGTCTTTATCTGTGCTCTCTTTTCTTTTCAGAATTTTGTCAACACCTAAATTCTCTCTAAGTATTTGTTTTTTCATTCGTGAGTCTTTGACATCTACAGTTTCAAATATCTTCTTTATTACCTCTCTTTCTTTCCTAGATTTTGTCTTTTTGAATGTCTTCTTAATAGCACCGCTCAATATTCTGTATCTTAAGTCTTCATTGTTTTCAACTTTGTTGGTTTTAGTTTTGATTTGTCTGTTATATCTTTTCTTAAATTTCTCGTACTTTCGTCTTAAATTGTGATTATCTTGCCTCAGTTTTGCGTTTTCTCTATGCACTCTCGACCTGTCCTTTTTAACTTTTTTTCGACCTAATTTTGCTGAAAGTGATGGTGACTTAGCTAATAGCGATGCGCATAGGGGAGTAGGTGATGCTGGTGGTGGTATTTCTGGTGGATGAATCGCATGGGGAGGTGTTGGTGGTGGAGTTTCGTCTACAAAGTTTTCCAACCTGGAGTCAGATCTAGGCGAGTCTGGGGGTGTTTGGTGTAATAAACTTTCTACAGCCCGTTTTCGTTCCTTAAGTTGTCGTTTTCGTAATCTCCATATCACATTTGCATTATATTTTTCTTTAGGAGTCAAATCTTTTACTAATCTCTTAGTCTTATGATATCGTTCTCGGTGCTTTTTCTTAGCTTCTTCGTACTTTTCTTTATTATTTTTTAGCCTTTCCCTATAGCGTTTCTGTTTCTCAGCTGCACTTAGCGGCATTTTCGTTAATGTTGCCCAGATCTGAGACAAAATAACGTATTCTTTATTATCTAAAAGATAAGTAACTTGTTTTATTGATCTGTTAGCACAGACAAACCATGTAAACGGTGTTATGGGGCATTGTTTAACTTTTAAGATTTTTGTAAAATTTTTAGTAATAATGATAGATACATACATACATTATTAATCTCTCAAAAAGATAAAAAAACACTGATAATATCCCTAATTAGCTATGCCATTCTGCCTTACATTCTCTGGCGTTACCGGTAACGCGAGAGAAAGGTCTCTAGCGTTACCGGTAACTCAGGAGAACAGTATCTTGCGTTACTGATAACGCAGGAGAAAATTTTGCTTAAAATGGCGATAAATAATTACACCATTGAAACCAATCAAAAAATAGGTCATGACCTTAAAATCAGACAACGTGGGTGACGTTGTGACGTAATAATAGCAAAATATTTAAAAAACTCACCGTGATTTACGTCGTAACGCTGTAGAACGACAATAAACCCACGCGCACTCCCTGAGAACTTACCGCAGACTGAGGGGCGGGTGGCGTGAGGCCGGACTTTTCGGACCACTCCAACGAAATATTAGATAATCGTCTCATCTTCTGACATTGAATTAGACGCCATCTCTTGAAAATTGTCTTCAACTTTTTACAATAACGCAGTAGACCAGAGATTTTTAACAATACTTGGGACAGATCTTTAGGGACGTTAAATAAATATTATTTAAGTAAAATAACTACAATTTTGTACTTAAATGTAAAGCTTACTTAATTCTGAATCGAAACTTCTCGTAAATATTCAATGTTTTCATAAATATTTTTAAAGAAAATTCATAAATTGTTTCGTCACCTATGCTTGGGGACAAGTACTTTTGGTATGAAGAATGATTTTGTTCTGCTGAGTTACCAAAAAATCTCGTAAATCTGACTTTAAATTTATAAAAAGATTATATTGCTGTGGTAGTTAAAAATCGTATTATGTGCTAGGTTGAAAATTTAATTTTTTTTCAGAGAAATTAAAAAAATATGGCCACTTCCATGATGAGGACATGAAAGGAGTGCCTTAAAAGTTGATTCACTCGACAACTAATCAACTAATATAGACAGCCAATGCTAATATTTTATAACGATAACATTTTTAATACAAATAATATATTTTATTGATTGTATATGTATGTATACACTACAACATCTATATTTTCTATATAGATTCTAGTTATGGATACTACGGATAGCAGATTCTTAATTCAACATTTTCTTTACCCGGAAGAAGAATAGCTATAAGTGAAGTACTGACTAATTAATTTGAAGGCGGTTTTGTCCTATAGACAGCTGAATTTGATGGATGAGACATATGCAATCTTGAATTTAGAATCCACTAATCAGTATTTAATCCGGCAAAAAAAAAAAAAAAAAAAAAAAAAAAGGTAAGTACCGGAATACAGTTACAATTAAAAACCTATTGTTGCGTCCCCGATAACTGGCCTTTCTCGAGGAGCTGGGGCGGATCGAATGACAATGCTATCCCACCTGTACGCAAAATACGCGCCTTGAGCGTGGAGTTGCGGAAACCAGCCCATCTCCGGTTATGTAAATACCTACTGCGCGGGCTTCACTGACGTGGGCGCTGGTGGTATGACAGCTGTCAGGCAGACGTAGTGCGTGAGCTAGTGAGCCGATATTTATTTATATTTAATTATCTAGTGTACATATGGACACAACATATGCATCTAGACATAATATGTCTAGATGCATAATAATATATTATAATTATATATTATATATAATCTAGCCCTGTATGGAGACAATAAAGTAAAAAAAAAATGTTTTTTTTTTTATATTTCTTTTTTTTTGTCTCCCTAAAGGGCTAGATAATGGCAAAATAAATTGATATATTTTTTTGTTTTGTTATTACACCAACAAATAGTAAAGTAATCGCCATACTAATATGAACGACTAGGGCACTCTAAACTAATCACATGATATTTTTTTTTATATATGAGGCCCAAAATTTACTCTACCAACTAAGCCACTAAAAAAAACCAAGTATCCATTTTATGTCATAATATTTTTTCTAAACAATTTTGTAATAATGTAATAGGGGTAATAATTATTTTTAGTTCGGCAGCTAAACTATCAAAAAATTAGAGACGTATTTTTGCTTTAACGAACCAATAAAAATAACATAGATCATCAGAAAATGAGAAAAAAAACGCGTCACAGTACAGAAGGAGTGGGGGCTTGTTACGTCACTTCTAGTTAAGGCGCTGTTATACTACTTTTAATGGTTTTTAATTGAACATCACGTCTAAACGACGTCTTATTTCTTTGAAAAAAAAATATATTATGTTACTTTTGACAATTTCCGTCGTAATTTGATCTCAGAATATTTGAAGTTATATTTTTATAAGATAATGTAATTAATTTTTAAAGTTATGTCTAACTCGGATAAAAAATTGAGAATCACGCCAAAACCATAAAGCGTATTTTTATGAAACCTTCACCATTTTAAAGATGATTTTTTTTTTGCTTAGCTTGGGACTAGATGGCGTTGTGTGATAGTTGTGGAATATATTTATTTATTTAATTATTTATAATTTAGTCTCAGTGTTTTAGTTTAATACTTGTTGTTTTCTGTGTAATAAATGAATAATGCGTCTAATTTCGGACAGCGCTTCTTGATGGGTGAGTCCTATTACTGGGTGGACATACGACGCGTTACGTGAGCTCAGCGCAGAACACGCAAGCTAACCACTCAAGGTCGTTGGCGCGCAACAACAACAAATCGCAATAGCGCCTTAAGAAGTGATACATTTTTGACGTAGGTGTGATGTCAGGTACGCAAATAACAACGCACTATATCGTCCTCATGTTTTGTTTACGTGACAATAGAAAAAACACGTGACTAAAAAGATTTTTTTACTCATGCCCTATTCTCTCACCCTTCTTTATTCTAATTCGCACATCCTTATTTCTTATTGTTTCAGACATTTTCCTTGTTAATAATTTATTAGGTTTGTCCGTGACACTTGCCGTGGTCGCAGCCTACTCATGTATTTGATGTCGACCCGCATCTCTGCAGTGGGACGAACCATTTCGTTCTTTTCTTTTGCTGAAAATTGGGTACCTACCAGTCTTACCAAGGAGTACCAGTATTACCCAGTTACTGGGTTGTGGAGGTTTGATTTGGAGGAGTCCTGTTTGATTTGAAGCCGACACCAATATATTTGGAAACAGGCTGAACAAATTGATTAAATGCAAAAAATTACGGTCTACAAAAAAGAACTTAAGATCAACAACGTAATTATACTGGACCAGTTTTCCAAACTTCTTCCGACTCTTATTTTATGGTCTTATTTATAAAAACTCTAAACTGTTAAGCAACTGATTGTCTGATTCTAAATAAGGGCTTCATTTATAAATAAAAAATATCCTTGTGATTAGTTTAAACACAGTTTAGCAGGTTTTAACTCAACATTTTCTGTGAAGAATTCTTATTTTGAATCAGCTGATCAGTATTTAAAGTAAGCATATGGTTAGCGAGTTATAAAAATAAGGCTGAATTTCTTTATTGTTCGAATTAAACATCTGCTAATCAGTTGATTAAAAATCGTTGTTGTGTAATCGTTGTTGTTGAATCGTTGTTGTTGTTTGTCGTTGTTGTTGTCGTTGTTGTTGTGGTTGTTATAAATATCAAAGTTCTTTAGCAACTGCTAAAAAACTACGATATTTTTATAAATAAGGATAACCCTATCCTATTAAATGTTTTACATTTGATATGCTACGATAATTTCAGCAATTTTTACGATTTTCTAAAGGTTTATGACAATATGGCTCCTCAATTACCCGCATAGGTACCTCGTAGTTTATGAATGGAAAGAAGGTCCATTTACATCTCACTACGATCGCCAATCCGCCTGCCAAGTAGCAGTTACGGTATAATCCCACAAGATTGATGGATTGTTGGTTGCAGCAGCAAAGGTTTGCAACAAGCATTTGCGAATATGCAGCATTAAAGCCAAGCTTTATAGCCAGGTAGGCGGTAACAAGCTGTATTCAGTTTTAGTTTTCAATTAAATAAATGTTGTCAAATCAACAACAACAACATCAACTTGTAAGTTAATTTCGACCAATTTTGCTGCAATATTGTAATTAATTTTGTATAAACAGAAAGAAAGGAAGGAAGGAAAGAAAGAAATAAAAAATTGAATACTTTCAAAAAACCGACTGTAAAAAATACAACTAAAAGGTTTCAACTAAAGGGTCGGGTTTTTTGAAAATATATTTTTTATTTTTATTTTGTACATTTTAGTGAGTTATATTTTTGGAATCGCCTCCTCGAACCCTTTATTTTGATACCACATAATACAGTTCGTCAATTTTCATTTTTTTTTCTTTTTCACACTAGGAGGTCAGTTACCTTATTACTCAGGAATAGTGTATTTTTCTATCTATACTAGATTTTCTTAACCGGATTTGTACTCCCAGAGAGACCATACAAACAAACAATTTACCTTCTTTTTAGGGTTCCATGGTCTGTCCGTCCACCGCTTAGCTTAGAGACTTAGTACTAGAAATCTGTAATTTTGTAATATATTATACCCGGGCCTGCGGACGGCGAGCAGTGGGTAGCTCGCCGTCCGATCAGCACCATGCAGGCCCGTGAGTCGACGGTGCGTAGTGTTCCACGCGCGCCTCAAATAGATTAGTGTCAGCCACCACTGACGGGGCCCATCGTGGCCGGTGCCTGTATGCCTAGGGGTAGCGGATAAATTCTGAAAATGAGTTACCGCACCCCTGGGCACTTAGGCAGGGAAGAAACAGGGGTGGGTTTTAGTCAGTAAGAGTCTGACACGCCCTCCCGCTCCACCCAGAGCGGGAGAAGTGATTGGATGATTTCCCACCCCACAAAAAAAAAATGTGTAGGTATATTATATCAATCATATCGACAAAAAGATAAAATAAAATCCTTAAAAAAAATGGTACATGTTAAGTGGGGATGATTGATGAAAAACATTACTTAGGTGAAGTTGTTGGTCGTTAATATGCAAGGTGGGCTCCTTTGAGCTTCGTGATAAGAATACGGGACCGCACAAGGTTTAGTTTTATAATATTAATGTTATTAGACTATGTTAAGTGTGCTTAATGAGCTAACTAGCTGCCGCCAACGGCTTCGCCCGCGTTTTAATCAATAAAAACCAAGAAACCATGTGTTTACAGTAATAAACATAAAGCCCCCTTACGAGTCTGCATGTTGCAACGGGTGACTGAAAGCGGAACCCTACACTGTGCGTATCCTGCCCGGGGGTGGAGGATAAATTCGAAAGAGTTACCTCGCCCCCGGGCACGTAGGGCAGGGAGGAACAGGGGTGGGTTTTAGTCAGTAAGAGTCTGACACGCCCTTCCGCTCCGCCCTAGAGCGGAAGAAGTCATGACATGATTTCCCAACCCCAAAAAAAAAAAAATAATAAAAAAAAAAAAATTAAAAAAAAAAAAAAAAAAAAAAAAACACTGTGCGTATCCCGATACTAACTTGGCCGGTGTTTTTAAGTTTAGATTAAGTCAATTTGGACAGTTTATTAATATGAATTCTTTTTATCAAGCTAACTAGGCAGTTGACATGTGCATCAAATAAAACAATAATACTTAAAAAATGGACTTTGAGTAATGTTATTTTGCTTCATAGTATTTATGTTGGTAGGTAATTTCAACACATGTGATTCGTGACAATGGACTCGTGAATTTGCAATACATTTCAAGTCACAGACAAGGTGTTAGCTAGATACGTGCAAGAAATTTTGTCAATGTTATTGGCAGACGAGACTTTGCCTAAAACGAATGAAGAAAAATTACTTGTAGAAAAGATAAAATGCAAAACGAGTATGTTCTTTATACATATATACGGTTAGAAGTCTTTAACAGCGGCGTCACCCGTTCAATATTAGAAAATTTCCCACGAGAACGTAATAACGGGTTTGAAAACGTATCCTAATCATATCCCTAATTAATCCAAGCAAATAAAACTAATGCTTGTTTTCCAAATTTTATCCCAATCAGTTCAGTGTCATTATAATTTAATAAACAAAACTAAATAACCAAAATATTTTAAATATTAGTCCGGGTTTGTATTACCCAGTAACTGGGTTGTTGAGGTCAGATAAGCAGTCGCTCCATGTAAATTACTGGTATTCAGCTGCATTCGGTTAGACTGGAAGCCGACCCCAAGACAGTTGGGAAAAGGCTAGGGAGATTGATTTTATAAAAATGAGCTCGAGAAATCTCCTCGTCCACGTCCACGAAGCCTACGACGTACTTCACTCACCGTCACTTGCGTTGAAAGTGAGGTTATAATGTGTTTGGCAGCTGCCAAAATCCTCTCTCTTACTTCTTCAATGGATGTCACTGATGTAGGGTACACTAATTCCTTCATGTGACCCCAGAGACAAAAGTCGCTGCGTGCTTACATACGCAACAATGGCGTATGCAAGCACGCAACGCATTCTTGTTTAGTGTGTTTTTTTTTATCAAACTTTATCAAATTAAGTTTATTTTTTATTCTCTACTCTGCACTGTTGCCTTTTTGGGCTGAGTACAATTCAAAAATCTAAATTAAAAGTTTGACCAACAGTGCGCTGTTGCTTCTATTTGAAAAACTGCTAGGAAAGTTAATACTAAGTATTTGTACCTTTTTGGAAAGCTTATCAAACCAGTAAGTCATTTCAGTTATTTGTATGCCGACGGTTAGAGTTTTTTTTCCAATAATTTACGTACATTTTCGGGAAAAATACATAAAATGAATATTATTGCTAATAAAGACCTTTTATTTCTGAGATTATGTAAGTTTCAGGCAAGTATTTTTTTAGTCTTTTTTTTTTATTCAGCTAAAAGAAAAGTATCTTTATATATTTAGAGAGAAGTAGTAGGTAACAAGTCAGAAAATTTCTAAAAAATTGAAGAACCGACCCAGCTCCGTAACCATCCAGTTTTGACCCCTAGTTAACTGATCTTAATTTGTTGCTAATGACCTTTAGTATAAACCCTTTCAAGGAATAGGTCGAATTTCCCTTTCACCCTGTATAAGTCAGTGGATACTTGTAAACACCGTAAACACGTACCAACCAATTGTAAACTCTTAATTGAATAAGACCTGATACATAGTAAATTAGCAAAGTACCTATAAGATTTATTTTACTTGAAAATATTCGAGAGATCCCTTCGCAAGATTTATTACAATCTCTCGATGGTTACAATTTTTCTGTGGGTGACAAAAACGTACTAACAAAATATTTAACTATCTATTATTAAAACAAAAACTTCTAATTTCGCCTGCATCGCTGGAAGAAATCGACTGGAATTGAACCCGAAAGACTGGCGGCATTACCACGTTGTATGGCTATGCGTAATTACTTTACATCTGGCCGGGGTAAACGCCAGCCCTTTAAACCCCAAACGGCTCGAAAATGTAACGTTAAATGTAGGATTTTTCAAGAATTATCACGACTATTAACACGACTTTTGTAAAATGTCTCTCCGTTTGGATTTGAGAGACGTGACATGATAGATATTTTTTTGTTAAATGAGAAAATAATTTGAGCAGAATAATTTAAAGCTGAATTAGAAGCCTCTATTATAATTAAATATTTCTATAGAAATAAAATGCTAAATTTAGATTTACTCTATTTTGAGTGGTTTATTTTTAGTCTTAAAAAACTGTGTATTTTGCCCCTTTCATAAATTTACTGTATACTGTAGGACGCGATAATTTATGAAAGGCACAGTACATAATAACAAGGGAAAATTACCTTACCTTTTGTCATATACTCATATATCTATGTATATATATAAAATTCAGTGTCCTGACTGACTGACTGACTGACTGATATATCAACGCACAGCCTAAACTGCTGGTCCTAGAGACATGAAATTTGAAAGGTATGTTCTTTGTGAAAAGTAGGTATCCACTAAGAAAGGGTTTTTCGAAATACCACCCCTGAGAGGGCAAAGCTGCTGGCAGAATATCGTATGTACACAATTACTTAAAAGGTACCTATTTCTTAAAATTGACCATTCAAATTGACTGGACACCGCAGTTGATACCTTATTAATGAAAGAGCTTTTCCAAGAGAACTCGTCTTTTACCGATTGCTAGCCAAAAATATTATCCGAAAATATTTTTATTTATGCTGTATTAGATCACAACAGTTTATTCTCAATTTTGGTTTCACGCCGATAGAGATTAAGCTCCCAAAACTTATAAATTAATACAAATGCTCAAACCATTTTCCTCAAGTGAATCACAAAGACTATAAATTAACTCAAGGTTAACTGTATTTACTTTTATGTTAATGGGGCTTTATAAAAACAAACAGCTCGCAAGCCTAAATGGCTGATACGCTACATTTCAGCCTCGCGGAACAAATTTACTTACTGAATTATGTTAATGACACCTTTTTTCTCGGTTTCCATTCTTTATACAACTTATTATTGAGTAATAACTGAAAATTAGACCTTATATTTTCATAAAGAGGGTGTACTTAACTTTTGTAAGTAGATTGTGTGTGTATTTTTTTATTACTAATCCTACTTCCTACTAATATTATAAATGCGAAACTTTGGATGTATGGATCAATGTTTGTTACTCAATCACGCCAGAACGGCCGTACGGATCTGGATGAAATTTAGCACAGATATAGATTATAGTCTGGAATAGCACATAGGCTAAGTTTATCACGGTAGTACCTTCCCGGTATCCCTTGGGACAGTTTTTGACTCTCACGTGGGCAAAGCCGTTGGCAGAAGCTAGTGACTTCTAATGGCCTGGCTTGGCTTTGCCGTAGTCGAGTAAAAATGAATGAATATTTACGAGACTGTTTACGAGTTATAAGGGAAAGCTTCATATAGTATACTAGCACTTCGCCCGCGACTACATCCGCGTCTATTTCAAAAATTTATAGCATATGACACTCACAAATAACGTGGCTTTCTATTGGTAAAAGAATTTTCAAAATCGGTTCAGTAGATACAGAAATTACCCCCTACAACCTCACAAACTTTACCTTTGTATAATATTAGTATGGATAACCTTTTATTTTCATAAGGTATCCCAATCTATCTTTGAAAATTCGCTATGAGTCCCATGAATTCGGATTTATTCCACGGACCGTTGACGAGTGAAATAACTGCGCCTGTTTTCCGAAGATAACTTGAAACTAGCTTGCTACTATTATAGTCATCTGTGCTTGAAACTTGAATGAATTTAAATGTGTTCCTTTTGTACTTTCATTCAATTGTCGAATTTAGAAGTTTTGTTGTTTTTTTACGTTACCGGCCAGTCATAACGACCATTTATTGTTTTTTCCAATGTTGTTCTTGTACGACCTCTTCGCAAACTTAGTTTGTCTGTTTAAAGGTACGTACACAATTTCTTGGTTTATTGGAGTTTGCAAAATTAAATTAACTCTAAAAAGAATTTTCAAGAACGAAGATTATTTTCTTTGTTTAAGTCAACCTGGTTGTGAGAAAATAAATGATTGAATTATACTAGGCGTGAAATAATTTGGCTACTGCTTCTAAAATAAAACTACCTATTTAAAATAGTTAATTAGGTGTTACAATGACACGGCGAACGTTCCTCAAATAACATCTAAAAAAATCTTTAAAGTATTCCAACGAAAACGTGGCTTGAAGACAAAATGAGCAACAACAAACTTAGAGCCAAAAATTTACGAAAGTTTATAATACTTAAACAATATTTTAAACTATTATTCATTAAGTACACAAAAACCATTTAATTACAAGTTTTATAACCTCTCATTTATTCTTGTCTAATAAAGATTTAAAATAATCGGGGTAAGAACATCTGCCATAAACATTACTAGACAGGAGTTGTGTAATCGCCCCGATGACTGGTCTACAGTGATGGATGGTCCAGCTCGCGATTACTTCCGAATTCTCCCGAACACTCACGATTACTCCCGATTAACTCGCTCCTTCTAATGTGGGCATTGGGTAATGGCAGGGTGATTCGGCAGATATGAATACCTATTTAGCAATCCGTCTATCATTGCATGCCTCGGTATCGTGTTTACATTTTGATGTCGGTTTTGGCGTTTTAATAAATAAATTAATTAAGAGTTTGTTTTTAAGAATTTGGGTTTAAAATAAATAAATCAATTTATCATCTTGTTAATGAGTTGTGGATAGTGTTATCATTTTGCGTGGAAAATGGCTATCAGAAAATTAATCGCGTAATTTTCGTAACTTTTGTTTTATACATACAAAAATACTCGTTAATTAACGAAGGATCAACAAACAACCCGTCAATTTAATTCATAAAGTAAACTGAAACCTATCTACGGAAACCGAAATAATTTGTTCTGAGCTTAAATCAAAAATTAAATGGCCGGCATGTGATTGAAAACGATATGTTAAAATTGACAGCGTACGTAATACATTGTCGCTCTATCCAAACAAGTGCTTTTTTATACGCTATTAAAATAGTTCAATTTATTTTAAAAGTGCTTTCAGTACCAAATGAAGCAGCTTAATATCTGTATCCGTTCGCTAAGGTATTTTCGTTTTCGTTCTTTGGAGATGTTATTCATTGCAGTTTTTGTAAAGATAGTAAATTACAGAGAATCTAAATAAAAACGAGACAGGAGCGAGTCGGATTCGCATACAAAGAGTTTTGTACCATTGCGAAAGATTTCCAAAGCCTTGTGACAGCTAGACAGACAGATAGCGGATAGTGATAGGGTTCCGGGCTTTACCCTACGGATATGGAACCCTGGCAAAGGGATAAGGTTTCAAAACTTAAAAATCATATTCTCTATTCTATTAAGACTTTAATTGGTTGAATACGAGGCTTTTGGCTTAGTTGTATATTTATATTATTTAGTCTTATTTTTCTTTCTTTTCGTTTCCTTTACATTCAACTGGCTAAACCCATTGGTCCCTCTGCATTAACACATGAGTTACGAACTATGTTTGTATATATCTATCAGTACATAATGTTTTTTCTTGTCTGATATACGTAACAAAAACCTTATCCATTAAAATTAATGTAAGAATAATTTCGAGGTGACCCTTAAATATTGGACAGTGTGGTAGCCATGCGTCTTGTGGCCGTGAAGTCCTTAAGTCCTCTATAAATTACGAGCCTAACCTAACCTACGTCAATTTTGTTTCTGAACCCCTGTGGGTACTTGATTTAACTAACAAGTACGTATATTTCTTTTTCAACACACGTTTACTTGAAACAGTTTACTTGAAACGGTTTATTCGAAACAGTTTGCTCGAACAGCCCACAGTTTACTCGAAAACTCGCTCTTAACCCTACCGCTTTAAGGCTTGCAAAGTACTGTATTTTGCACTAGTGCGGAAAATTGCCGCTGCCAGCCCCCACCACAATTTATTACTTATATTTATTGTATGAGGCTGGTAGCGCGACAGCCCCCAATGGTCACGCCATTTCTCATAATAATTGGTTACTAAATATGTTTATGGAGTTTTACTTTACGTTGTATGTAAGGAAATATAATGATAAAGGCATGCAGCAAGCTGTACGCACAAATTACTTAAACGGTAGTCTTTCAATGATAGACTTCATTTCATCCAAAACAGCGTTCAAGAACTGTCAGTCACATCGTTGTTGTGGAAAACGCGTTCAGTTTCTTTGTTGAAATTCTCACTTAGGTACCTACTCTTTTCAAGAAATATCAATATCTTCTTCTTGGACTTCTTTTTAACCGACTTCCAAAAGAAGGAACTTCTCAATTCGTCTGTACCTATGTTTTTTTTTATATGTTTGCTACGCGATTTCTCCGCTAATTGTGAATAGATTTTGATTATTATTTTTGTTTGGTAGATCATACTTCAGAGATGGTCCCATACAAATTTTATCGAAATGAATTCGCCAATTTTTAAAAAAATCAACATGAACAAAAAATATGTATCTATACACAGATGACGTTTTGATCGTCTCCATTTAGGTTCAAATTCCATGTTATTGGGGTTATCCATTCGGGCATAACTGGGGTATAACTAAAAAGTGAAAAATAAAGAAGGAAGTCTGTTGTATTTTTTTGTGAAAAAGTTTTTATTTTTCACTTTTTAGTTGTGGTTCCCCATTAAATTGTGTAAACAATACATAGATAAGCGATCGCAATAATCGCGAGTCATTTGCTGTTAGTTATTGAAGAGTGCCACTGTCTATCTCCGAAGATCTTCCTCAGATCTAGGTATATGAAATTTAAATGGCACCATTTCGGAATAAACCCCTTCCGAGAAGAAAAGAATTTTACAAACCCGTCTATAAAAATGACAGAGTTATGCCCAAAAATACATTTTTTAAATATATATATAATATGAACATCCAAATTGATAACCTTTTTAAAGTCTGTTGAAAAATTCAACCGACTTCTTAAAATTGCATTTCGGAAGTCGGTGTCAAATAACGAAGAAACAAAATACAAACACCGAATTCCGAAATTAAAGTTATTCTGCAATTTTTTATGTCGGTTGTATTTTTTGTAAAAAAGGTTTTTTGTGTACCTATATGTTTTTTTTTAATTTCAGATAGTTTGTATGTACATACAGGGTGTAACGGAAAGGTGTGGTCATATTTTAAAAACCCGTTCTTCCCATGGAAATTAACAACTTTCTCTAAGAAAAAATTAAAAAATCCCAAAAAAAAAACTCGACTCCTCATATTAAGTTATCATCAGCTGGTCAATATTTGTATGGGAGGTAAAAATTTTTTTTGAGAATATCCTCAGGTTTTCTTGAAGAAAGTTGTTCATGTTTATGAGCAGAAGCAGTTCTTAAAATATGACCACACCTTTCCGTTACACCCTGTATAAGTGTGTGTAGGTATGTAATTTGATTGTAATGTATTTTTAATAATAGGCTTTGGTCTGAAATAAACTACTACTTACTAATATCTCGACATATAGAATTGTATACCCACTTGCACAAAATAGTTTTGCGTGCAGGTTACCGTCAAACAATGAAGCTCTGATGACTTATTAGCAACGCAAAACCACAATATGTGAGTTATATCTGATGTAGCTGTACCTAGTAAATAAATGAACTTCAAGCCGGATATGTGGACCTAATAGAAATCGACGTTAATAGTTCAAAAGTATGAGAGCTGTGGCCGCTGTGGGCATCAATCGGCTTTTCCCGGCATGGCAATTACCTTTGAGGTTTTCGCTCTCAATAAGTTTTAAATTACAGATGGCATAATCCTACACAGCATGCACTAATTGGTTTTTTCATTGCTACTCTTGAAAAAGAGCAAATTATACCTAATATGCTGCAAAAATTCCATTACCTTTATCGCAAACATGTTGGTACCTGTGATATAGGTACTTTCTCGTACGAGGTGGAATGTCTTAGATCGTAGCCTCAGGGAATCGAAGTCACGCGATATCTCTAGGGCCGCCAGGAATTTAAGAGACGTAAATATTGTTTGTGGATTTCAAGCTGTCGACTCCCTAGAGTCACTATACTATCAGACTATGCTTTGATCTGACGAATTTCGAAATTTGCGACCGTTATTATCTTATTACTTGCGCTTATCACTTGTCTTTGCTACAAAGTCATTGATGTAGATGTAGAAGTAGAAGAAACTAATGTGTCACAAAGTCACAAGTCATGACAAGGAAAATAACTAATAACACCCGAAAAAAATCACACACTATCGTGTAGAAATCTAAAACTGTAAAATTGCTTGTGAATCTTAAACCTACCTAAAACATTTTACAGAGGTTCAACTTTCGCGACTCTCTCAAACGGCTCTTCGAATTAATTCAATTTAAAAAAATGCGAATTTTTCCTTATATCTAATTTTCCAAGCTTAATTCGCTTAATCAAATAAAAAATTGGCGTAGGTAACAAGGAATTGTTCACCGTTGTGTCAACATTGGGTTGCCACCCATTCAATCACATGGAACTAAACTGGTGATGGTGATCCAAAGAACGAACGTCGACGAAAAAGAACTAAGTTTTGCATTGAATAAGTTCTTCAGTTCACTCACATTTACTTAACTCTTTCTTTACAAGTGCAGGCTAGGGATCAACTCACACTGACAGGCGACGCGATGCGACGATGCTTGAAGTGGCCGGGGGCCGGCTTATTTTAAACACAACGAAGTGAAACACCAAGTTACTGGCAAACTCGTATATTTTACTTAACACATCACAATAACACACCACGATAAGTACAGATACACAGTACAATTACAGAACAAAGACTTACATATTTATTACAAGGCGCAGAGCTGGGTTGTCAGCGCGTCAACGCACTGGGAAACGCATCGCGGAGCTTATCAAAACACGCTAGGCATAGCACGGGCTTCTAGAGCTCTTCGTCATGCTGCGCCTGGACACGTTCCGAGGCGCAGCGCGACGCCGCGATACATATTCGAAGTGTCTCTCTGAATGTGCACCTTTTTGTGTAATGAATAAACTATCTAGATTTTCTATCGCTATCTTAGCGTAAAAGTGCGCGTCGTCACATCTCGTCGCCTCTCAATGCAAGCTAACCCTAAGAATGATTGATAGGTAGCGAGAACTGAGTTCCTTAAGTGTAAAATACGGAGCTTTACCGTAACAACATTATCTAACAGTAGAAGTAATCTCTTTACCAATTACCTAGGTATTACAGACGTGGCCATTTCCTTGTTTATATTTAATGCAAACAGTTAGACGCTACTTCAAGCACTATTTACTGTAAACAATGTTAGATAGTTTTTAGTTTCCTACTAGACTACTCCTGGGTATTTAATAATTTACGTTGATCTTTATACGTAGATACTGTTTGGAATTTGTGGAGTTCAGTCTAATTGCATTCCGGAGAAGTCCGATTTCTATCACCACAATGGGAGCATTAGAAAGCCTTCACGAGCTCTTTACTCTGTGCTCGTGCTATATTCGCTTTCATCTTACTGTTTTTATAAAACTGCATTGTCGCGTCATACAGTTCATAAAAATAGTTGGAGAGTCACTTATTTGTTTGTGTGTAAAGGATGGCTATAAGAGTAGGGGAAGGCCAAAGAAACGATGGTTGGACTGTGTGAAAGAGGATATGGGTAAAAAGGGGGTGACTACAGAGATGACGACTAATAGAGGAGTATGGAAGAAAAAGACACGTTGCGCCGACCCCAAATAAATTGGGATAAGGGCAGGAGAATGATGATGATGTCTGCTAGGGTCGAGGGATTGTTCAAAAGGGTCAACGCGGCTCTGGAACCCAAAGGGAACTAGGAACATGGGTGGGTTTTAGTCAGTGAGAGTCCGACACGCTCTACCGCTCCAACTCTGAACGGGAGAAATCATCCGATGATTGCCGAACCTCAAAAAAGGGGGTGCGTATAGTTTACTTACTTGGACATGGAACAAAAAAAACTTTTTACAAAAAAAAAATACAACCGACTTAAATAAATAATACTAAAAACTGCAAAATAACTTTAATTTCGGAATTCGGTGTTTCTAGTTTGGTTTCTTCGTTATATGACACCGACTTCCGAAATTAAAGTTATTTTGCAGTTTTTAGTATTATTTATTTAAGTCGGTTGTATTTTTTTTTTGTAAAAAGTTTTTTTATTTTTCACTTTTTAGTTGTTGTACCCCATTCTAAAACTTAATTAATAGTAAAGTTATGCCCGAATTGATAGCCCCAAACAAATAGGGAAGTTGAACATAGTTTGTGAAATTAGGGTGTATCAGCGTGAACTGTACTAATCTGTATACCCTTTTAGAGCATATCAGCGTGATGTAATGTTGTGATGTGGTGAAAACAATATACAGACATGCGATTGCAGCAATTCTGGAAGGTCTGCTATTATTTATTGAAGAGTTCCATTGTGTATCTACGAAGTTCTGTATCAGATCTTCACCAAATTAAAATGGGACCACATGTAAAGCACCATCTTTCAAATAAAAAAATAATAATCAAAATCAGTTCACCCAGTAAAGAGTTATGAGGTAACACACATAAAAAAAAAAAAAATACAGTCGAATTGAAAACCTCCTCCTTATTTTGAAGTCGGTTAAAAAAACGAAATCACAATAAAACAGACATTACATTTACATATTTTCTTAAGCCTAAGAGCAAGTACTTATATAAATTCACTCTAGTTGTGCTGTCGCATAATTTGCTTTAACATTTCACGTCGTCATCTTCAGAACGAGGACACAAGTACAAGACATAATCATCATTATTTATCCAGTTTTTCTTCGTAGTTAGTTCCTCTTTTGTTTCACATCGCATTCGGCTGGAATCTAGAACAGTTGAATTTTTAACTCATGCAGCATTTTCCAGATAATAGGATTTTCTTCACAACCATTACACTCGCTATCTACTTTCAGATAGATTTCATTTAATCTGTGAGCACACGGAATTAAAAATTCCATTAAGCCAGATTAATTTGTAAAACTACTTCTAACGGGTCTGGGAAATGCATTTCCTAGAAATCAAATTCATTGTAGAAACTAGAAAGTAATTATCTTGGTGAACAGCATTCTGTAGAGTCTAAGTCTCAATGGGTGCTGGAAGTAGCAGTAACTATTGAATAGTCATAAATCAAATGCTTCCGACATCACGTATTCATGAAACTTATCCCTGATCATGTAGAAGAGCTATAAAGAACACTTTGAAGCGTTATTTCTAAGGCTACTGCTATATTTCATCATCAAGGAAACACTTGACATCTTGTTCCTTACGTGTCATTACCCGTGAAAAAGTTTCATTCCTAAAAGAAAATTGAGAGGTAATCTTTGGCCATTCAGATTCATTACAGTAAGAATCATTATCGAGGGAAAGTGCAAGGTTTTAAAGGCTAATTCATTACAAATATACATAGTCACCGGTGACTCAAAGCACAGAACTGAAAACTGGCTCTGAAGTACAATAACAAGGTCCGGTTCCTTCCTATAACTGGCACTTGAGAGCCGAAAATAGCCAGTACCGTCGGTACCATTAAGGAATTACCCGTCCGTGTTTGTCGGACGGTGGTCATCCACGAGGTTTTCCACAAGAAAAGAAAAGTAAGTAAGAACTTAAAACAATATTTGTCTTTCTTTTACTTTTCTCAAAGTGAATCATTCGATACAAGATTAATCCAAACATCTAACAGACCCGAATTCAGTGGAAAAACAAAGTGGAAACGTGACGAGGTGAAGATTAATCGAATTGAATGCCGTTAAGAACAAAAATAGTAAAGTTTTCTTCGAATTTTTGCTACCACAGAAAATTAAAAGAAATATAAAGTAGAGCAGTGTATATGAAAGGACATTTTGTGGAATGCAGTCTCCTTGGTTGGTTGCATACTGCAGATGATAGCACCATTCGTGCCAGTGCTCCGGTACGGACGGACTTGACCTCCGGACGGATATTTCGCTACATTTCGAGTGACGCCGATAACCGCAACGATTTCGTGGCGATAACGTTCCGGTTTCTAGTTCTCAGTTTGAAATTCCGAGTATTCCTTTTGCATTTTCTTGAGGTTTACTAAAAAGTTTTGATATAATACGGTTTGAAGAGTTCAGTTTGCAGAATAAACTTGAAAATATAGGTAAAATGAAAAAGTTGTCATTAAAGAAATAAATAATATCTTATTGTGCTCAAAAAATATAACATGTTTTATGATGGCACTTAGCTCTTGTTCACAACTTGTCAACATTACCTGCCTTTTCCCATAATTTATTTTTTAGCTATGCTGTTAGCTGTAAATCTGTCAAAACTAAGTGCGAATCCGAAAGGCAGGTTCTAGACTAGCTATTAGCCTAAATATGAGATATTTTTGTAGACATGTTTTTCTGGCAGCAACACACGCAGGTGATAAACGAATTAAGTGGATCTATGTATGATATTGCTATGCTTAAGCATTTCTCATACATTTTATACGAGTACTTTCCTCTTTTTATGGAGACCACCTAAATGGGTTAGGTATACTTTCTATATCCCTAAGTGGAATTACCTATGTACGTACATAAAATAAAAGTTATGTATCGTGATCAATGAAAACTGACCGAACTACGAGCTAACAAAAACATTAATCTAATACCTTTAAACTATGAGATGAAACTTGTATATATATATATAATCTGAATCTCGGAAACGGCTCCAACGATTTTCATGAAATTTAGTATGCAGGGGGTTTCAGGGGCGATAAATCGATCTAGTTAGGTTTCATTTTTAGAAAACGTCGTTTTATCCGTGGAAAAACCGAGCAAAGCTCGGTCATCCAGGTACTAAATATAAAGGGTCAATCTTAAAATTGACATAGGTAATTAAACCTTCATTAGGTACCTACCTATGTTCTTGTATCTCAAATGCTATAAAACAGTGGGTTGAATATTTTTTTAGAACGTCATGTAAAAGGTACTTAGTAAAAGTTACAGTGTAAATCTACCGTCTTCAAAAGAGTTATAGATATAGTTTCATAATAAATAGGTAGGTAACCTCCTTTGTTAAGTTTTAAAATAAACGGAAAAGCTGGCAAAATGCCATAAAAATGTAAATTCTTCAGTTAATTTCTATTTAACTTTACAGTTTTAATAATAACTATTACTATTTATTTATTCAATTTTACTCATCGTAATGGTTTCTTAGTGTTTTTCGGTAGAATCGGCCAGGTACACGCCAAATTAGATATCATGATATTTTTTTTATAAATTAAAAAGAAAATACTTTCTTCATTGCTTTTCGCGTATCTTTGTATAACTTTACTTGCTTTGTACGTACCAAAGTTCTACTAATGCTTAACTCGTATAATTTCGTTGGTACAGCGCCATCTATCCTCAAATAGTAGAACTCTATATCAATAGTAGGTTACTTAGGAAAGCATCACGCTGCTGTTTCTAAGAAAATATCCTATGAGTTGTTACAACTGCAACATAGATGGCAGCATTAGACACTGTCATTGGTTTTCACTGTAGTTTCATGAAAAGATTTTGTACGCTGCAGATGGCAGAATCAGAATGAAAAGACAGACATACACAGGCCTCTGATACTATGTCGGTGTTAACAGGGAGTTGGGGTTCCTGACTTATGATCATTGTTAATTAAGATGAGATGAGAAAGTTAGTTATCTAGAATCTAAATACAATACAGTGCCTAAACATTATGGGCCTTATTTATAAAAAATAACACTGACTAGTGTATATTTAGGTAGGTATATCTAGTCTATCTAATCCCATCAAAAACATAACATGTACAAAAATGCACAAGTCTTTTTCAAGTTGTCAAGTTTTTTTGTTGTAAAAAGTTATGAAATCGAATGTAAACCAAGTCAGTTAATTCAGTACCTACCTACTTATCTATGGTAGCAACTATCCAACCACTTTTTCATAAATTGATAGGTCCTTGTATACCTTAGGTAGCTAACAACATTTTATACTAACAAATAACATTTCTTTATTTACGGTAAATGCATCTAAGTCGTGCTTATTAACTATTTAATATAATTTCAATGAAGTTTAATTGAGAACTGTAAAAGTAATTTTGTAATTACATACAATTTATTGGGATATATATAGGATTACAAAGTTACTTATTTATATTGTATATCAAGAAAACGGGACTAAAGATTCGGAATTTCAGAGTTTTTCCTTGCTTTATAGGCTAAACAATAACTGTATTCAAAATTTGGAGCTAGTGGGTCTGCTAGAAGTACCTTAGAATTTTGATGATCGGTGAGTCAGTGAGTCAGTAACAAAATTAAGGAACTTTGACTTGCAATAATTCCTCAACTACTGGTTCAAATTAAACATAATTTCGAAATATAACTAAAAATGTAATGCCCTCTTGGTCACTGAAAATTTAGGCTTCTAGTTTTTTCTACAACGAAACTACAGGGAGGCGAAAATAGCCCGAATGGCTTTGAGTATTGGATGGTGCGGCCGTGCCTTTGTTGTGCTCGACTTGGTGGGGCCACCTCCGTGCCCCCAAGATTCAAAATTTTCTATGGAATCTTTTAATTTAGAATCCGCTAATCAGTGTTTATACTACCATGCCATGTCCACATATATTATGTTTAGCGAGTTTTTTAGATAAAGCTTTACATATTTATTAGCAGGGAGAAGTGGTAGCCCAGTAGTAACGTCCGCGACTTACGAGTTGTAGGTCATGAGTTCAAACCCAGGCAGGCACTTTACTTTGTGTAAATTATTTCATTACCACTGCTCTCAAAACGGTGAAAGAAAACATTGTGAGAAAATCGATATGTCCTAGAACCAAAAATTCGAAGACATATGACATCCACCAACCAACATTGGGCCGGCGTGGTGGATTATGGCCCACATGGCACCCTCTCACAGAGAGGAGGCCTGTGCTCCAGCAGTGGGGACATTAAAAGGCTGATGATGATGATATTTATTTAAAAAATAAACAATTAACCGCTATTACGGCGTCATGTTTACCTACTTACATCATGCTGTTTAGAACAACATTTCTGAACTTAAAACCTTGTGCTTAGTAATGTTAATTCACTTAGCTTTTCAGTACTTATCCCTTTTACGTGTCCTTTCAAAATAATATATGTATGATGGATGACAAGCATTACCTAGCTAGCTACTTGATACTTGAAGCCACTAAGTACCGATTCCTCGTGAAGAAGGCACATAAAGCTTTCAAGACGACTTAACTACACACACACACCTGTTTACTCTACAAAAAATAGAGGAGTTTAGTCATGATTTTGTAGTGTGGCTACTTAAGCCTACAGACTTTTACAGGTACATTCGTTTTTAATTAAACGTCCCATCCGTTAAAACGATAAATCCGTTACCCAACTTAATGATTATCAAATCGATCTTCATTTTAACGGTAGGCCATTACTGCACTAAAAAGTTAAGATATGTAAACAATCTCTCTTCATATTTAACACTGAAATACATACATAAGGACCGACATACCACTTGAATTTTATTACTGCTACAACGCCTACAACCGAGGAACACTTTCCCGCAGACCTTTTACAAAACGCGTAGCACGATACGCAACTGATGCAGAGTGTAGCACGATACACAGCTGATGTAGTGCGCAGCACGATACGCACCTGTGTAGCGCGTAGCCCGACACGCACCCGATGAAGCGTGTAGCATTATTTACGAGTCGCAATTTATTTTACAGAGAGGTATGAAGAGTAATAGGAATATACTTGATAGATTTACTGCCAACCTTGACTGGTTAGCTTGCGTGTTAAATGGTCTTTAAAATGGTGACAGTTTCATAGAAATACGCTTTAAAGCGTTTGCGTGATTCTTAATTTTTCATCCGCGTTCGACCTAACTTTACAAATTAATTGCATAGTTATAAAAATATAATTTCAAATGTTCACCTAAATTACGAAGGAAATTGTCTAGAGTAACATATTTTTTTTTCAAAGAAATATAACTAGTCGTTTCGACGTGATGTTCAATTAAAAATCATTATAAGTCGTATAACTGCGCCTTAAAAGATTATCCATGGAGTTTCTCGCACGTTCTTTAGAGAGATTTAGGTTCGATTTGGAACGTGCAAATTGCAACTTTCTAATCAACCTTTTCCTTGACAGTCAAAAAGTGCCTGTTAAGGGTCTACTGAAAGAATCCAACGTCACCTTTGTTACAAAGAGGATAAAGTATTTTTACGTTGTTAAAACAGGACTCAAAATGTTTCGTACCCAAAGTAGTAAGCAAAAGTGTCTAAAACGGCCGTTTTGGTACTTTTGCCTACTACTTTGGATACGAAACATTTTGAGACATGTTTTAACAACGTAAAAATACTTTATCCTCTTTGTGACAAACGTGACGTTGGATTCTTTAAGGCGCGGACTGACTACGATTTGAGATACCTTCAAATAAGGTTGAGAATTGAACACAATAATTGTGTTCACGATGCGAATAGGCATTTATTTTACGAGTTTTCTTTAGATTATCCAGAATATACACAATAAATAAAATAATTGTCCGGTCAAAGTTTTAACAAAATGCTAATTCTATTCAATTCTTCAAAAAAATAATGTTGTTATTGCTGAAAATACAGAGATGTTCGACGCTAAAGTTTATTTTTGAGGAGCAATTTCCAATTTTTTTGCTGGGAATATCAAACTATTTTTTAGTATTCTATTCGGTTAAAATTTTTTTTTAAACCCTTCTCTGTCCACTGCATTTTTTGCAAAAGATATTTTCATTGCATGTCGTCATACTCGACTATCCAAGAAACCAATTTTTTTTACTATTGAGGTAATACCGCGCCTTAATATTTATTTTCTATGCTATGCTACGATTTTTTATTCAATGAGGGCGCCACTGTGCCAGTAGTAGGGCCTTAATAGAATGATTTAAATAGATCCTAAGACATAGAATAAATAAATACGCTGTAACCTTCATCCTTACACATTGCTACACTATCGTAACTTATCAGAGGCGGCGTTCATCACAAGTATAAATACAAATACCACCATCATTCATTTTCATTAGATAACCAGTCCACCAAACTTCCTAGACTTGCTAAACAACACATAAATAAAACCATGTCAGTTGTATGCGTTTTAGAAAATAATATGGGCGACCTATTATTAGTAAAAGTAAGTATATTAGATATCTATATATATAAAAGTAATATATCTATACTAAAAGGTTTTTTCCACACGGAAGATGAATAGTCGAATGATCACCAACAATCACAATGTTTTTTCGATTCCTTTCGATTAATAAGACAAGTTTCCTTATGATGTTTTCCAACGTGCGACAGAGCCACACAGACTGACTGCTGAATATTTGTGGATCAGGAAGAAATAAACTTTAGTAACACATCAACCTGTTTAAAATACGTTTAGGTGGTAATCCCCCAACTATTTACTGTCAACATTTGCCAGAATAATATAGCATGGTTTGCTAGTAACCCATAAAGCACTCAATCAGCTACATATTTCACTTTCTACAGAAAAAAACAATTACGAGTATCAACGACCCCAATGTTTATTTTGGTTGTTTTTTCCAACAAGTTTCGGATACCAACCGACTAAAAACGCAAACAAGGAAACAAATAGCAATAAAAACGACAACAACTAGCGTTTAGGTTTCCTGTCGCGACGCTCTCACTTGGTCACTCGAACTGGAATAAATTGTAATATCGCTCAAAATCATGGAGGATGAAGAAATGGAATGCTAATGCATGTAGTCATTTGACCTGTACGGATTGTATGAACTTTAAAAGAGACTGACCTCTGAGTTTGTTTCGGTGTTTCTTCTCAGGGTAGTCAGCTAGGAAATACTGGCCTCCTCTAACTTAAACTGACAAAAAATATTAACGTCTTAGAGTTTTATTTACAAACTATTTACAAAATAAAAAAAACATTTAAATTGGTAAGACTCGAAAAAGGCAAAGTCAACCACTTATTATAACCACATATTAGCCGAAGAAATGGATGATGATGATGATGAGATCTTGAATTTTATCGAATCATGAGGTTGACTAGTGGAAGTCATAAATACTTTTCTATCATGTATCACTTCCATGTAACATTTTTGGTAACATTTTTTTGTCGAAATCTAAATTCATTTCTGATCCCAGATAATTTCGTAACGCCACTTAACTTTTAACTTTCAAGACTTACTCATAGATAGTCGCTTGCAATTGCCTTTCGTCCATCAAGGGATGCACGAAAGGCAGCACCAGGTCCGCGTCAACCCTAGCAGGACGCTAGCCACGTACTTGACCAGCGCAACGTCCCTTCTTACCGCGAACCTAGTGTACCCGACCATATCCAGGACGAACAGACTCGGGTACATGAGCGGATAAAAAGGATAAATCCAATATTGTTTAAGTACAGAAATATAGTGAACTTATTTTGGATTTTTTCCAACATGAGAGTGTACTTTTTCTCATGAGGATTCCAAATAATTGAACTTGTTTTCAGGTGGCTCCTCACAAGTGCATTATATAGAGACCACAGCTGTATCGCTAAAATCCTTACATTGTCTCAGGATGAAACCAAGATTTCTGAAAGCCCTGCTGAACACCTCAACTATGTGTTTGTGGAACGTCAACTCAGGTACCATCTATACGCCCAGGTCCCGCACCTGCGTGATGCGCGGCACTACTTTTGAGTCCATCCTGTATTGATGCCGCAATGGAGTATGCGGCCGGCCGTAGCTCATCACACAGCACTTACTCGCATTAAAATGCAGTTTATTAGATTTACTCCATTGGACTACATTGTCAATGTCGGACTGCAGTCGATTACAATCCGCCTCATCTTCCACAGGCAAGAATAACTTTAAATCATCTGCAAATAGCAGACATTTTGAGTTCTTAACAACTGTGGGTAGATCGTTTATAAATACTATAAATTCTAATTACTCTGAGATGATTGTCAGCCACCACTGACGGGGCCATCGTGGCCGGTGACTGCATGCCTAGGTGTAGCGGATAAATTCTTAACAGAGTTACCGCACCCCTGGACACTCAGGCAGGGAAGGAACAGGGGTGGGTTTTAGTCAGTAAGAGTCTGACACGCCCTCCCGTTCCACCCAGAGCGGGAGATGTCATTGGATGATTTCCCACACCACCAAAAGATTAAAAAAAAATGTGAAGACCTACCCTGCAATTCTGATAAATGAGTGAGTACCGACTTACTTAGTTGCTTGCAATTATCATTCGTCCATGCCTTTTCTAGCCCATCATTCTGATTCATGAACGAGTATCACACACCAAGAACAAAACGTGCCTATCAGCACTCCATTCTTATAACATATTGGTCCAAAATCCAGCAGCCCTCTCGCACGGTGATTTATTGTCTAGGCGGTTATTTATCAAATAAGCGAGGCAGGCGACGCGCGACGTGGGCCGACGACCGCACCCTCCGCGTTTTTAATACATTTTTTCCCAGTTTTTGTATCGTCAGCAAGATAACGAGCGTTAGATGGTGCTCCTTTTAACTTGAGATGTGACGTTCTCGTGAGTCGTGTCTGATTTCAAGGGGGAGGAATTTTTGTGTTACCTCTTGGGAGTTTTATGTAGACTTACAAAGTTAGTTTTACAGCAATAATGGGCAATTAGGCAAAATGAGTCGTTTTTAAATAGGTAGATAACTATAATATTTTCGAAAAAAATTATTAATCCGTACAAAACTAGGAAGAATTAATGGCGTGGAACTAAAGAGAATTTTCAAATCTTGTAGGAAGTAGATAGAGACGAGCAGCGGGTTTTCATGAATTCTAACTCAGCCACTACAACAGTACATACCTAGTGGTAACAGAAAACACCCACGATACAGCAAAAATTTCAAGTATGTCAACTTTTATCAAAAACTTTGACTCCAACCTCATTTCCCTACTCTCGTACATTACTTACACCTCTATAACATTATTTGTTGCGTTCACACTTTACCGTACACTCGCGACATTGCCTTTTTAGTCTCCACCACAGAGCATAGAATCTTGTCATCAACGGGGCCACCTAATAGAAACAACTTTAAAAAGTTACGATAGACTCGAAAAGAAGAAGACAGAATCTTCTCGCCGCCGACTAGAGGCGGCATAACTGATAAAATATTCGTGCACACGCAATATGCGCTGAGTAGGTATAAGTTTCGTCAGTCATAGCCATAGTCAAAATTGTTACGGATCGTCGATTAAAGAAGGATACTCACTGACACGCTTGTTTTGTACGGAAAGTATTAACAATGCAGGGGCCGTCGAGCCCTTTCAGTACTCTGTGGTTTTTACATTTGCGTGTGACACAGTTCTTACACTTCTCATCGAGATTTTCAGCTGAATTCAGCGTTTCTTTACGACGAAGAAACATTGTGAAGATAGTGTATCGCACAGTTTATTGTTTCACACTTTATTGTTATAGGACAGCTGATAATGTAGAGTATTTGTACAGAAATGAGCAGAATATTTTCTAGGATTCTGTTAAAATTTTGCTAACTTAGGATAGAATATTCTGAAAGTAGGTACCGAAATGTCTCAGTTACTGATTAGATTCTAGATAATTGGAAGCCACAAACGTACATATTATTTATATTAAGGTAAACCTAAAGGTAATTAAAATTATTATTTGTATTTTTATTCCCATAAAGTCTCACTGATAGTCTTACTCACAGACTTAATAATATTGTCCACCCAAGCCTATATGTTCTCGAGAGCCTGCCCGTGCAAAAGTTGCGACGTTTTTCCTTGCACTCCGCGTTTTGAAGTTTAAAGAAACAACGTTCTGTTCTAGGCCACTACACTACTGCTCCCTCATGAATGTGCCCTAATAGGCGTTGTAAAAAAAAAAAACAACCGACTTCCAAAAAAGAAAATACACTAAAAATTTAAAAATAACTTTAATTTCGGAAGTCGGTGTTTGCATTTTATTTCTTCGTTATTTGACACTGACTTCCGAAATTAAAGTTATTTTTAAATTTTTAGTGTATTTTCTTTTTTGGAAGTCTGTTATTTTTTGTAAAAAAGTTTTTTATTTTTCAATTTTTTGTTGTTAGACCCCAGAACTAAAAACTCCAATAACATGGAACGTGGCATTTAAACATACTCGTAATTGGAGAAAACAAAAACGTTATCTAGGTATACGTATTTTTCGTTTTTTTCAGTTTCTCAAAAAGCGCTGAAGCAATTTCGATAAAATTTATATGGGACCCACACACAACTATTGGATTCATTCGAAACATTCTAGCTTGCTTTGTAAAGACTTAAAGGACATAAAATAGTATGGTAGGTGTATATACGCATAACTGTAGGTACTAGCATAATGTACCTACAGACCATTTTCATCAATGAGTGATTCACAGTGATAAAACTGTTACGAGCAAGACATTGTGTTTCCATAATAATGTGTACTTGTAACTATTGTGTCGGAATAGTGGTAGTAGGTGCAGATTGATCGAACATAAGCCTCAGCTGATCTACATTAGTTTGCTTATCTAAAGATAGGGTCAGACTAATGAAGCTCTCATGTGTCTCTTGACTAGTAATACAACATATTAGGGGTCTTATTTATAAAAAAACGAGCCTTACAACATTTGACATGTCACCTTGGTAATAAGCCACATTAACATTCTATCCTGAAAAATAAAATTAAAACGTTTAGTTCCGATTTCGACCCCGCGCAGACTTAGAGCGGTTACGCACTACGTCCGATCCGAATCCGTGAAAATACAGATCTAGAAACGCGGATCGAATTCGGATATTGCTTTACGCACTACCTCCAATCTCAATCCATGATTCAGACGTCATTTTACGCAGAGCCACAGCAGAGCGTTCACGTCGTTGATCATGAGTCCTTTAAATCGACGTCAACTTCTGGCAATGCTATTGTACGTACGAAGACCTAGAAAGACCTAAAAATATTTACCCCTAAAGTTAAAGTCAATAACCCCTAAAATCACCACATTTATTTATTTATTTATTTAACAATTTATGTACACACAAGATAACTATAGATAAACAACATAATAAAAATTAGCACAAAGGTACTGCTTATTTCTAAAGAAATTTCTGCCAGCAGACCCGCTATATTTATTTTGAAAGCCCCCAAAAAAAAAACACTAGGTTTTTTAATATTCTTAGATATTTAAAATTTCGTTCAGGAAAACGAGAGGAAAGTTGTTACACATCAAAAAATAACCTCGTGATTAGTTTAAACACTGTAGATAAACAGCTAAAGTTGGTAGAAGGTTATTGGTTATCTTGAATTTAGAATCCGCTAATCATGATTTAAGCTAATCATATGGTTAATGAGTTTTATTAATAAGGCTGCATAAATGTATTTAGTTTGTGAGCTTACTCAATCCGTCCGAAATATGTAGTAAATAGGTACCTACTGCTTACCTACCTACGGCTACTTGTATTTCTACTCAAATCCTGTAGGATATCTATATTATAAAAAACAACCGACTTCCAAAAAAGAAAATACACTAAAAATTAAAAAATAACTTTAATTTTGGAAGTCGGTGTTTGTATTTTATTTTTTCGTTATTTAACACCGACTTCTGAAATCAAAGTTATTTTTAGTGTAGGTATTTTCTTTTTTGGAAGTCGGTTGTTTTTTTTGTAAAATAGTTTTTATATTTTTCACTTTTTAGTTGATACCCAAGAACTAAAAACCCCAATAACATGGAACGTGGAATTTAAACATACTCGTTATTGGAGAAAACCGAAACGTCATCTAGGTATACGTATTTCTCGTTTTTGTTCAGTTTTTCAAAAAGCGCTGAAACAATTTCGATAAAATTTATATGAGACAACCTCGGGAGTATATTCTTTCGGATAAAAAAAGAATTTCGAAAATCTGTTCACAAATGAAAGAGAAATCGGTGGTCATAAAAAAAATACATACAGTCGAACATAGAACCTAAAAAAAAAACTTTTTTACAAAAAAAATAACAGACTTCCAAAAAAGAAAATACATTATAAATTAAAAAATAACTTTAATTTCGCAAGTCAGTGTCAAATAACGAAGAAATAAAATACAAACACCGACTTCCGAAATTAAAGTTATTTTTAAATTTTTAGTGTATTTTCTTTTTTGGAAGTCGGTTGTTTTTTTTTTACAACGCCTATTAGGGCACATTCATGAGGGAGCAGTAGTGTAGTGGCCTAGAACAGAACGTTGTCTCTTTAAACTTCAAAACGCGGAGTGCAAGGAAAAACGTCGCAACTTTTGCACGGGCAGGCTCTCGAGAACATATAGGCTTGGGTAGACAATATTATTAAGTCTGTGACTATTACTGATTAGTTTAGTTTTTGTGTTCATTGTTCCATATTTAATTGTGTGATTTTCGATTTTCATAGAAAAAATAACATTCGTGCCGTCTTTTGAAATTAAAGTGTAAAATAACATCGAATACCATTTATAACTATTATTTACTAACAAAGGATCCGATAACGGCCACTATAAACAGTTAAATGTGGGAGTATATTGAAATAAGATACGAAACTGCAGACAGATTCATTCATATTTGCAAGAAATGGTTTCTATAAATAAATCGAGTCGAGGGGAGACAACAGGGGTTGTCCTTAATATGACTTTACGGAGTTTAGGGATAACTTAGAAAGTTAAATGTAAATAAAAAGTTTATAGAAACTAAATAAACATCTATTTGACTACAATGCATGAGACTATATTAATAAAAAAAAATTAAAGTATTCAAGAGGCACGTTTTCGCCATAGTAAAAATACCTATTAACTTTGTACGTAATTTTTTAACCCAAAAAATAATCTTTACTTAAGTACTTGAAATCATATAGAGATAAATAACTTGTTGATAAGTTGAAAAAAAATTGTATATAATTTTATAGAGCTGCAGTAGATAAGTAAAAAAATAAAATAATGGTACAGCTCCTCAAGCCACAAGATGAGTTGTTTTAGTTTACTTAAAATTAAAACCTACTCACAAAATAATATGACCGAACAAGACAACACAACAACAAAAACAATCTCTATCAAAATCCGACGGTTACGCCCGTTTTGTTACGCATCACAGAAAGGGCTTTATAAAATGTATTCACCCCATGTTCGAAAAACAGTGAAATGTAGTTATCTTCCGTCCGACTACCAATTATTCGTTAGCTTTGTTAATATTTTTCAGTTTTCAGGTCAAAAGCTTTGTCACTCGACACTGTTGTTGCTTTGGACAGCGTTGCAGGGTTTTGAATTTCTGTATCGCACTATTTTCACGTATTTCGATGTTAGATAAATCAATAGACACACGATATTTGTTATCTTGGGTTGGGTGGCCTTATATAAATGCTTATATAGGGGTTGACAGATTGTCTTTTGTCCAAGCATTGATGATGAGTAGGTAGGTACTACAGTTAATATTTATATTTCAACTATTTATAATTAAACTAGCGACCCACCCCAGCTTCACACGGGTACAAATTATACACAAAAACCTTTCTCATGAATCACTCTGTCTATTGGTGAAAACCGTATGAAAATTCGTTCAGTAGTTTCTCAGTTTATCGCGAACAGACGCGGCGGGGGATTTTGTTTTTAACCGAATTCGAAAAAGGAGGACAACAATTAACAAAAACTAAACTAATCAGTAATAGGAAATACGGCAGTTCTATAATGGTTCTATATGAAATGTGTACATCTATCAGGATACCTCCGTCCATCTAAAGCCCATTTACGTAGGTATTGAATCAGTATCCAAGAGGTAAAGTACTACTGAAACTTCATTACTGGCCGCCATGTAACCACCTGTAGTGTGCTTTTCATCCTGAGATGTGCGAGATAGCTAAGCGGAGCGAGGATGCTGTGAAAATATGTGATTGTGTCCACCATCCAAAGCTAGAAGCTTGCGCGGTGCGAGGATGCCCTCGTCTGCATTCCTCTTACATATCTCTTGCTTTTTGTGATCTCATTGGTGGATTTTTCCCTCGCGCACCGCCTCGCCACCTCGCACATCTTAGGTGGCAAAGCACCCTTATAATTGAACGGAAGCCTGACATTCGCGCGTGGGTGGTTGTCTATGAACTTTACCTACAGTTCCTTGCTAGTTGCAGAATATTAGTTTATTCTTGAGTACGTTTAATTAGAGTAATAATAACAAAATATGATGTTAGTCTACGAGACTACCTCAGCTGCTCTCGCCTACGCACTGAAAGTTTATCCGATGTTTGAAATAAAATGTTCGTAATTTATTTGTTGTTGCAGTCAACAGTATTATCGTGTAACACTGTAGGAGGAATGAGAGTACCTAAGTACCTAAATATCTGATTTTGAATCCTACTAATTTCATAAATGTGGGTGTCCGTCTGTTTGCTTGTTTGTTAATCGATCACTCCTCAACAGCTTGACAAAATGTTTGATACAGGTAATCTTTTTGGCCTGGTTTTGGATGGAGAACATAGAATAGGTATCTAGTCAAAATCTAGTTTGAAAAAGACTCATCACTTTTTCACTCTTTTTTTTTCGCACACCTTTTTAGAACTAGGTAGGTAAGCATAACATTCCTAGTATCGAAATCTGTGATACAGTTATTTTTCATACCTAATTAAAAATCAGTACACGATGTGAAAGTCGATAATTGCAAATAATGACCTTTTTCAGGTCATTTAAAATTATCTTAAAGTATAAACAACATCTGGAAACATTCAAGCAAGGGTCATAATTAAAATGAAGTCGGTAATCATGTAGGGAGGTTCCTTGCTTGCATACA
Organism: Polia nebulosa; assembly: GCA_951329385.1. NCBI lineage: Eukaryota > Metazoa > Arthropoda > Insecta > Lepidoptera > Noctuidae > Polia > Polia nebulosa. The sequence goes on from OX589604.1 coordinate 15,741,785, forward strand.
AATGAACTGATAAACTCATTACTGGAGAAAGATCGGAGATTCTCTGAGGAGCCAGACTTAATTGGTGGTTTTTTAAGTAAACATATTATCAATAAGATAGCGCAGGTCCTCATTAAGTAAGGTAAACGGTGATTTAAATAATTGTACGCTCCTTGGACACATGTTTGTTGGTTGTCGGTATTATTTGCTACCTATAACCTATTTTGATCAGACTCGTTGCTTACTTTCCAGGTCCTGCCAAAAATACAGGCGCCTCTACTAAGAGTAATTGACGACTCACTTGGCGCAGTGGTGGAGCGTTCGGCTGCTGCGCTGCGTGTCGCGGGTTCGATCCCCGCACGGAACAAACATTTGTATGGACTACAGATAGTTGTGCCGGGTCTGGGTGTCTTGTGTATGTAATTTTAAATGTTTGTACACGCACCCATGATACAGGAGTAATTCCTAGTGTGGGGCAACGATTAAAAAAAAAAAAAACATAATGCGGTTCAGAAAAAGACTATGCGAGATGACTTAGTCCAGTGTACAAATACGTTTACTTTTATTTAGTTTAATTTTATATTTACCTCTAGTGTCCCACTGTTGGGCAAAGGCCCCCATATCCTTCCACACAATCTTTTCTTGCGCCACCTCAAGCCAACCTTCGTGTTACGCAGCCAAGTCATCACGCCACCGCTTTCTGGGCCGGCGTCGGCGATGCCAACAATCCTTTGACACCAATGGGTGCCAGAGGATGGTCGGCAATGGCGCAATGGCGTGGAGAGGAACTATAGAAGAATAGAAGATGATAGAACTGTCCTTACAAGTTGTTTCTTCGTATTTCATAATTTCACAAGACTAACTACATTAGATAATTTTAGGGCTCAAAGTGCGTACCTACTAATTAAAACACCATTTTATAATAGAGTCCTCAACAATCGCGATTTAAATTATGAGAAAACTTCGATTCAAAATAAATCACCTAACCCAACACAGCTGAATAGCCTTCGGTAGCTAGAGAAGCTATAGAAATTATGCCATTTGTGTTGCCCAGTGTGCTTAGTTATGACAACTCTATAATCAATGCACTAAAGCTTAAAATAGAGCGCGTGAACTAAAAGATGAAATGAAAGTACAGTTTGGCGGATGATATAAAAAGGTGGATCGTATACAAAGTAGATGTTACTCGTCGTAACAGACGTTCTAAACTTCTAAATATGGCCTTCTGTCAGCTGCGTTAGTGGTGTAATGGTCAGCATAGTTGCCTTCCAAGCAGTTGATACGGGTTCGGTTCCCGGCCAACGCACATTTTGTGTAACTTGAACTGTTTTATTCTGCAATATTTTTACAGAAATTGTAATTTTTTTTTGATCCATGACTCATTTTGATCCTTCCTCTACATGTTCCAAGTAGGAGCATATTTATAAAGACCCTTCACTTCTTGAGAAGACTGCGGGCACTCCGCTCGATGCGAGCAGCACAGAACGGGCCGATTTGGCGACGCTTTGGGGAGACCAGTGTCTTTCGGCTGAATTATGACATTCCCTTAGATGAGGCTTAGCATTATCATGGTCTTGAGACTGCTCCGGTTCTGTAGTGCGCCAGAGTCGTACTGACGGCTTCCACGCAATCGTGCGGAAGAAAATAACGTCTCTAGCAGCTAGAACCCGGGCCAGTGGCAACAGCATTCTAAAAACAGTGGCCGAGAATGTGATGTTTTCCCCTTGTCTGAGGCATTTTATGGAGAGGATGACCGAGTAGGAACTGTTTCATCTTCTGTGCAAAATGCTTCTAAAACTGAAATTGTTTTTTTTTATTTATGTACTAACACTAGATATAAGGTATGTTACTAACACTAAGGATTTCTGTTATCAGACTATTAAAAATAAATAAAAATAATAATCAGCCTTATATTCCCACTGCTGGGACTCGGCCTCCTCTCTAGGAGACGAGTGGGCCGTTATCCGCCACGCGGGCCCAGTGCGGGTTGCTGAATGACACATGTCGTTTTCCTCAGGAGGTTTTCCTTCACCGTTTTGAGAGTAGTGGGTTTCATATAAATTACATAAAGTAAACCGCCAGCCAGGGTTTGAACCCACGACGTACAACTCGTAAGTCGGGGTTGTTATCACTTGGCAACCACTGCTCGGAGATGAGGCTTGCCTTTAAGGTGAAAGCGCCAGGGTAACCTGCGAAATTCAAATTTTCTTACGTTTTTTGCAATTTGCAGGTCAGTGTCAGGTCGTATCTTGGTTAAAATTTGATTCGCGGCCGTAGCAAGTATGTATTAATATAATTATAATCATTAAAATCATCAATACATCTCTTTGTTAGTATTAATGTCAAAAGTCATGATTTCATGAAATACTTCATTCATTCATTCATTCATTCATTCATTCATTCATTAATACTTCATTACGGCATTAATACTAACAGAGTAGGTACCTATTGATGATTTTAATGATTACAGTTCTGTAAGTACGTGCTTGCTACTGCCGCAAATCATATTTTAACCAACATACAACCTGACAGTGACCTGCAAATTGCAAAAAACGTAAGAAAATTTTAATTTCGCGGGCTACCCTGGTGCTTTCATCTTAATAAAGCAGCGCGGATCCGTCAAGCCCCTCATTAGCAGACACAATTAAAAACCTATTGTCGCGTCTCCTTAAGGAGACGCCAGGGGCCTGACGGATTAAAGATGTAAGATTATCTGATAGGATTTGGTTCTTGGATGTCACGTTCATCCTCATGCTCACTTATATTTTATGATCGCCATTTCTGAAGGTCTAGGTACTATACATATAATGGTAACTACCTTAATGGGTGAGACGATAGATAATTCGTAAGGAAAATACAGAGGGAACGGGAACCAAAAGGATGAACCTACCTTCTTCTTCAGCCTGGCGCTTCCGCCTTAAATTATATTACACCTAAAAGTAGACAGGTACCGTTTACTGTTCTAGGTTATTCAGCACATTTTCATTGATCTTAATTTACGAGATATTAACATACTCGGCGGCACTAACATTGTCAACTTATTACAGAAAGGGCCATATTATGTAATGTTACAATCTTCGGTCGTAAACACGGATATTATTAGTCGTAAAAATAACCCAATATACACAATATGTTCACCGGGCTATATTTTTTACGATCAAAACAAAGAAGGCAAGTGAGTTTGGAATAATTAAGTCTGGTATTTATGTGAATATCAAAAATATTTTTTCCAGAATTTAGTATCACTTAGGTATCACATAAATATTATATTATCTGTGATAATATAATATTTTTGAAAATAAAAGTTCACTATGAGACTAAAATGTATTTTTTTTTTATATTTCAACGGTTCAACCCACTACCCGATTTAAGTAGCAATGTATCCAAATTTTTTATTAGGTAAGTTCATAAATATTGCTTACTAACTTATGCCAGCAGCTTCGCCCGCGTGTATTTAGTATAAATTATACTCTATTGTGCTATTCCACACCATAATCTATATATGTGCCAAATTTCATTCAGATCCGTTCCGCTGTTCTGGGCTTCTGGCAAGATTGAGTTATAAAAATCCGTCCAAACTTTCGCATTTATAATATTAGTAGGGTACGGTCTACCTTATGCAAAAAACATAATATCTATCAAACAATCTGTTTTTGTCGTAACAGTCACTAAACTCAAATAGAAAGTGTCAATCTATTCTCACGATAGAATTCACACTGTTTACAACAATGAAATGGCCATAGAAACGAAAAAGTATCACAAGTTTGCATTAGCCTTCTATAAATCATTGTATAATTGATTCCTATCGGCATTCATCGTCGATATCATTGAAAGTTTATTGCTCGTGATAATAAAATGCGTCCCGGAGGCGCAATCTAAAGTTCATTGAACTTTTCTATCACAAGTACCTTCCACTCCCTCCGTTACAGGATACCGTAAAAGATATTTGTTATGCGTTTAGTTCAGCCTAATGGCACTATTGCCGAATTTCCCTGAACGGAGAGGGTCTCAGGACATCCAACCCCCTTAATGTTTGTGTCCCTTTCCATCAAATCGATACTTAACTGTAACTGTATTGTAGGTACACTTATCAAACGAGAATAAAAATACACATAGGTATTTATGGTTCAATAAAAACTTGTCTTAATTACATACTTAATACTGGACTCCATAATTTTTAAAATTTATGTATCATTCTTTTACATAAATATCATAAAAAGTGTAATAAGTAAGAAGACTCGAATTTCGGTTTTGGCTTCTCGAGACCTGGTTCTGAATAACGAGATTACCTACAGGGTGTGCCAATTTAGGTCCAGTTATAATAACTTGTTTTCAAGATAAGAGTAATGTCAAACGAGAATAATTACACGCCTCATTTTCATGAATATTATTATAATTATTTATCTAATGTGTTTGTGGTCAAAGTATGGCTACGAGATAAGTATCAGTATGATTCAGTTTATAATTTTTACAAAATAAACGTTAGTATTATTTACAAGATTTAAATACCATTTTGATCACTCCCATTTATAAAAAGCGCTTGCTATCTGAACTGAAAAAACTACAGACAACTATATTATTAATTTAGCATAAAGCACTATCCTCATAATTGTCAGAGACGGCAAGCAAGGAAAAAATACAACAGAAAACAGGACTACTGACCGGACTTACTTAAAGACCATGAAAAATATATGTTACACAAAAAAAAATACAAATTTGAAATGTGCTTTCAATTTGTATCGGTTTTATGAGACGGACACGTGAGTGACAGCAATAGGGTTCAGTTTGGACCCTTCGGGTACGGAACCCTAAAAAGGAATATCTACATTAGTGTCCGACCGCAACATGATTTTTAGCCGACACCCGAAACCGTAACCGAATATTCGTCTCCCTTTCCAGTTTCGGCCGAAAGCGAAACTAATTTGGTTACAGAAAATTGACAAAAAATAAAAAATTTCGACTTGAAAAAGTTATCAGACCATTGAAAATTCAGCCCCTAATTTTCCTATAATACTAAAATATGAGTTGATAAAACGATGATTACTAATGAAAACACACATAGATGAGACACAATTTTTAGGGTTCCGTATTCGAAGGGTCTAAGCGGAGCTCTATTGTTGTTACTCACGTGTCCATCTGTCTATCTGTCCGTCGTCTGTCACAAAATTTTGTTCTGAAGAATTTATTAAATTCCCATTGACCTTTTAACTCTAAATTTTGTGAGGATGTTAATTATTACGTTTATTTTAATAACGAATACCAATATTTGGTACTGAACCCTAAATGTGCGAAATCCAACACGCACTTGACCGGTTTTTGGGTGTTACCACTGCGCGGATCGCCCAGAGGACACGGTGGAGCATACGGTGGAGGTCTGCCCCGCTTGGGCCGAGCACCGCCGTGTCCTCGTGGATGCGATAGGTGGCGGCGACCTCTCGTGCCTGGCCCTGGTTCAGGCCATAGTACGGAGGTAGAGGGAATGGGAAGCAGTCTCCTCCTTCTGCGAAGCAGTAATGCTCGTGAAGGCAGAAGCAGGAGAGGCACTGGGCGTAGGACATCGCGAGATGATCTCCGGCCACCGTAGACCCGGGCCTGCGGACGGCGAGCAGTGGGTAGCTCGCCGTCCAATCAGCACCAGGCCCGTGAGTCGACGGCGCTTAGTGTTCCACGCGCGCCTCAAAGAGATGAGTGTCAGCCACCACTGACGGGGCCCATCGTGGCCGGTGCCTGCATGCCTAGGGGTAGCGAATAAATTCTTAACATGAGACACGCCCTCCCGCTCCACCCAGAGCGGGAGTTGTCATTGAATGATATTCCCAACCCACAAAAAAAAGGCCTCTATCACAACCTTCAGCACAAAGACGTTAGTTTTGGTTTAGCCGAATATTTGGCCACTTTATGGCTGAAACCGAAACTCCAGCCGGAACCAGTATTTTGATTGTTTGTCCAAAACTGGCTGAAACTGGCTGAAACCGGCTGAAACTGGCCGAAACCGAAAACCAAGCTTTCGGTCGAACAATAACCTTCGTTTTATTGACGATACGTGATTTTGAATAAGCTATGAACGTCAATTTATGGACACTTGTACAACACATGAATGCTTTAAAAGTTCAACTGTCAGTGATAAAGATTTCTTCGCGCATCAATGTCGGCATTCATTACAGGCATTAATATTACGCGTCAGAAAATATGTCTCGTATTTACTTAACTAATTATACAATTAGTCAGGCTAATATTAATGCACGTCATTTACTTTTGATATCTTATTAACTTCAGTATTTTTCGAATACCAGTGTGGTCGGCTATATTATGTAAACAGGGTAACTTTAAAAGTTTGGAAAATCCAAAAGTGCACACCTCATAACGTTAACTTCTTTTTGTACCTACTGAAAATAAATTGTATTGCTGAATCATAGAGTAAAAAAATTATTGCGACTTTTACCTTTAATATCTCCAGAACCAGTGGATTGCCAGGTATGGTCTAGTGGAAAAAAAAAATCTAAATAATGGGTAGAATATGTGGCTTCCGACTTCGGAAACTGTCTTTTTACACCCGCGCGATATACAAAACATGCTATCAATCATCACTTTTAATTAAATATTAAAAAAACGAAAGAAACTACGATACTGAATATCGAAAGGGTTCATCTTGAGAAAATTCTGAGCAAAATGAAAAAAAACAGCTCTCGATACGATAATTTTTTCTGCAGTTTTTCGGACTACATACAAAAAGAGTTAATACATACAGACATCCAGACCAGAACCAGTTTTCTTTAAAGTAGCAGAACAAATGTTTTTTTAAAAAACACAAAGTAAGTTTTTCTTGATAAACGGGTACTCATATTATCCTATGGATGAAATGTGAACGTAATAGAGTAATTTTAATGCCAGAAAATTGCTTGGCCTTGACGTGTTGAGAGTAGAGCACTACCTCAAACGCTTCGCGTTATGAGGCGTGCAATTCATTGGCCATCTTTCAGGCAATCATGAATATTGTAGAGACTCTTTCATCAGGATGACTTTAGAGGGTTTAGAACTGTGTGTGTTTAAAATATCATTACTGGATTGTGATAACTTAGATGTGGGTGGTCAATTGAATAAGATAGATTAACAGAATATAATATGCTCAACTACACTACAAATAAACCATTTACCTTTGAATTGTCAATAAATCAGTCAGTCAGAAAGATGAAGTTAATTGCACATTTTAAGGCGCAGATGTCTATGGAGAAGAACGCGCAAGAAACTCCACGGACACTCTTCTAAACCATGTAATGTATTACAAAAATCCTGGTTACATGTGTTTTGTTGTTTCTATTATGTTAAATAAACAATTCAAAAACAAACAAAAAAAAAAGAATTAAATAAACCAGTTGCAGTTAAGAGATGACCAGTCTCAGCTGACGGCACCAGTTCACGAACATGACGCGTGGATCAGCACCACTCAGCTCAACCATATTGAAGGGAACCGAATGACCCAACATACGCGCCATCATAAGCGAGACATTTGAGTGAGCATGACAAACTCTCAACCGCCATGCTCGTTCATGTCAAAAAAGCAGTTACATTATATGCCCCATGCTACTCATATTAACAAAATTAGAAAATGCTTCGAAATTATACAATACTATACTTTTGAAAAAAAAATAAAAAAATAAACATTAACTACAAAAAAATAATGATAAAAGAAACGTACTCGTGTTTAGTATGGCGTTCCCGTGTCAATCTATGAAGAACGCTCATAATGTAATGGGCACTGTGGACTCTGACATATGAAAACAAAATTAGCTCTTCTACCTATAGATTTTGTCGAGATACGCTAACATATAAGTAATGTAAACTATCTACGGAATAGTAGATTTCTTTCCATATTTCAGAGTTGGTCGCATAGTGAAAGTAGATCCGTATGACGGCAGAGTTGGCGCAGTGGTTGAGTGATTGGCTGCTGCGCTGCGTGTCGCGCGTTCGATTCCCGCACGAAACAAATATTTGTATGGCTCACAAATAGTTGTTCCTGGTCTGGGTGTCTCGAGTGTGTGAGTTTATATGTTTGTGAATGCACCCACAATAAAGGAGTATTCCCTAGCGTACACCAACATTTAAAAAAAGAAAAGAAAAGTTCTTATTCATGAGTAGGTAGGCCTACTACTTACACTCCCTGAAAGATTGCCAATTAATAAAAAATCATCCTTTACTGCAAAATGTGGAAACTCTTGCCTAAGTTGCCTATTTATTTACAAGCTTTTATTTTACTTGCAATGTTTGTTTGTTCAGGTCAATTCTTGCAAGCTGAATAAAACAGATAGAGGAACTCTTCAACGATCAACAGCACAGACACGACCTTTTATGTATGAATTTAAAAGTTTGTTTAAAAAAATGTTTTTTTACTATTTTTTTTTAATTTGTTTTTTTACTTTTGATAAGCTCGCGTTTGACCATTATCTCACCTGATGGTAAGCGATGATGTGGTCGACAATGGAGCACGCTTGCCTAGGGCTAGAAGTAACCTGTTCACGCTTGATTTAAAGACCACCAGGTTGTAGCTATCAGGAAACAGACTCGGTAAGGGAATACTACTCCTTAGCTGCACGCACAATGAATGTGTTCCCAAAACGTTTTGTGCGTGTGGGTAGGATGTCTACCATGTAACTACCTACCGGTGGCGTAATTGTCGTACGTCTAACTACCTTTTTTTGGGAGGATTGGAAATCATCCAATGACTGTTTGTATTCAGCCACGTATTGAGACGTCTATTTATAATTTACTTGCAATAAAATCGAACATTATGAAAGTGTTTACGTAGTAAATGTCTAGAAACACCTGTGAAAATAAAAACATGTGAAATCATAAAACCGTTACAGATTTAAATAGGATAATTGTTGGTAGAAGCGTTGTTGGTGGTCAGCATAATTGCCTTCCAAGCAGTTGATCCGGGTTCGGTTCCCGGCGGCCAACGCACATTTTTGCCAAAATATTTACAAACCACTACATGGCTTGTTACGCATTTCCTAATCTCAGCACCATACATGGTAACAATGCATTTATACAGAGAAACGAGAAAATGTTACCTTCCAAGTTGAAAGGAGATAAAATTCAAAAAGTATAGATTTCTATTTCCGTGTTAATAGAGTAGGTAGATAAATAAGGTAAAGCAAAACGCTTTGAAATTTGAAACGGTCGCAAGCACTGGCAGGTCGGAGAAACAACTCGCTGCAAATAAAAAAGCAATGCAGGAGTGCATCGGCCGGTGAAATCGTAGGATCTCCAACGATTTCCAAACAAACTTCTAACAAGAAAAGTTGCACTGGAAGATTATGAGTATATTTCTTGACGCCCCGCTCTTCATTATTTACCTCGCTTCGTAGAGCCCTAACAAAAGGAGATCACATTGGAGAAAAGATTTCTCTAGAATAAGGAACAAAGAATATTAGAAAAGGGTACTTACACTTACAGATGAGAAAGCAAATTAAAGATAGTAAGAATAGGTTTCATGCCATAAGTAGATATGATAGAAGTAATTTAGTTTTCTTGGGTCCACTGAACTGAACAAGCATTTTATCGGCGAAAATTATCACCCGCTATATAGAACAGAGGAGAAATTATACCGAGCAAAAATACCTTGTCGCATTCAATAAAATCTTTTATTTACAGTTTAGTACCTCCTTATCAGCAATCAAGAGGTCAATCAATCAGACTATTAAACGAGCACTGTAAAAATAATCTAACAGCTGTCCGAATTAACACCGAAAAATAAATAAGAATTAACTGTAACATTAAAAGCATTGAGGTGTGCTCGAATATTGCAGATAACAACACGATAACGTCTTAATGGACTTTGACTACTTGACAGACGGATTAAACACGCAACGAGAGGGCAACAGGGCAAATCCAGTGACCACTTTAACTTGCCATTTCATGATGGCGCTAGTTGCAAAGCCAAAGACTCAGCATTATCAAATATAGAACATAACAACATACACCCGTATTTACCCATCCAACCATGTGCTTAGTTTGATAAGCGGATTCTAAATTCAAATTCTCCATAGAAATTTTTAAATTATGAACCTGCTAATCAGTGTTTAAACTAATCACATGGTTATTTTTAGGGTTCCGTACCTCAAAAGGAAAAACGAAACCCTTATAGGATCACTTTGTTGTCCGTCCGTCTGTCCGTCTGTCAAGAACCTTTATCTCGGGAACGCGTTGAGTTATCAAGTTGAAATTAAAACCATATACTCAAGTTTACAGTCCCTTGAAGTTGTGAAAAAATCAAACTTTTAAGTTAACGTGAATAAAAGATACGGCCGTTTATGCCGCAAAAAACGTATATTTCGACACTCTCAAGGGAATCAACATTTATAGGATACTTCCCGCTATCCTACATTAATGAAATTTGGCAAAAAAATGCAAGGTCTTATAACACAAGTTAAGGGAAATGTCTGACTACCGCAAACTTTTAATTACGTTACAAAAAATAGGGTCCCCCATTCAAGGAATTCGGGTCCAAATTTTAAAGTGAGGTGTCCTTATCTTTTGGGGCATCGTATGAAAGGACCTCATTAGCACAAGCTCAAACAGATTTTAAATAATTTTAACTGCTTCTAATTACCGAAAAAATTTAAAAAAAAATAGTTTTTCGGGCAAAAATTTTCGACACTCAATTTCCAAACTATTTAGATACCCGCAAGCTTGTAGGGAACCCTCAGTGTGCGAATCCGACTCGCACTTGGCCGATTTTTTATATTTAAGGCCCGTAGTTTTCTATAGGTAATGTCGCAGCTCAAGCTAAACTGGTTGGCAAATAAAATAAAACCCGTAACGAACTTGACAGGCCGAACACTTAATTCTCATGATACGTTGCTCCACATAAGAAAGGTTTTGGAAAGTGAATGTAAGTAACAGGTGCATGTTGTAGGAACCGGCTGGTGGCTGCTGCCTTTAGGGTTAACCTTTGCATGTCATTACAGAGGTGGCACGTGCCGCTGACGACGTAGTAAGGGAACGGCGACGGTACGGTTGCAAAGAAGTGGAAAGACAATACTAACATCACGCCGATATTTTTCGCCTGTATTTGTTTTTTTAACAGCTTTGTTAGTCTCGTGGTCGCAAGCTTGACTGATCAGATCTGATCGTGAGGTCCTGCGTTTGATTCCCGGGTCGGACAAAAAGAGCTATTTGGTTTTTCCATCAGTAATTGCGCTGTAGTAGCTTTTTTTTTGGTGATGGGAAATCATCCAATGACTTCTCCCGCTCTAGGTGAACCGGGAGGGCGTTTTATACTCTTACTGACTAAAACTCATCCCTGTTCCTTCCTTGCCTGAGTGCTCAGGGGAGCGGTAACTCTGTTACGAATTTATCCGCTACCCCTTGGCATTCAGGCACCGGCCATGATGGGCTCCGTCAGTGGTGGCTGACAACTCTTTGAGGCGCGCGTGGAACACTACGCGCCGTCGACTCACGGGCCTAGTGCTGATCGGACGGCGAGCTACCCGTTACTCGCCGTCCGCAGGCCCGCGTCTACGGTGGCCGGAGATAGTCTTGCAACCTCCAACGCCCAGGGCGCCTCCTGCGGTGGATGCGGCTGGAGGCGTAAGGGCCACTCCGTAGAGTCTCCCTCACCCCTTCTGCCTCCTCCTTCACGAGCATTACTGCTTCGCAAATGAAGGAGACTGCTTCCCATTCTACCTCATGCCGACATGGAGACAGCGACTGTTGCAACCCAGCGCTGGGCACCAACGTTGCGGCGGTAGTGCCCCTCTTTGAGGAGTGGCTGGAAAGTCGTCACGGCGTCCTCACCTTCCGCCTGACGCAGGTCCTCACCGGACACGCTTGTTTTGGGAGGTTCCTGCATCAGATCAGGTGGGAGGAAACGCCCGGACGCGTGAGGGTAGCTCAACGGAGTGGCCCTCACGGCCTCGGCCGCTACCATCACAGGAGAGGTACTGGGCGTACTGGGCGTATAACGTCGCGAGACGATCTCCGGCCACCGTAGACCCGGGCCTGCGGACGGCGAGCAGTGGGTAGCTCGCCGTCCGATCAGCACCAGGCCCGTGAGTTGACGGCGCGTAGTTTTCCACGCGCGCCTCAAAGAGATGAGCGTCAGCCAGCACTGACGGGGCCTATCATGGCCGGTGCCTGCATGCCTAGGGGTAGCGGATAAATTCTGAAAATGAGTTGCCGCACCCCTGGGCACTCAGGCAGGGAAGGAACAGGGGTGGGTTTCAGTCAGTAAGAGTCTGACACGCCCTACCGCTCCACCCAGAGCGGGAGAAGTCATTGGATGTTTCCCACCCCACAAAAAAAAAACATAACCGATTTTCACACAACTTTACAGTGAACGTGGGTGCGTTCACTGAAAATTTGTGTATAATACATACGATACAGGAATCATTTCTATTGTGGGGCAACGTTTAAAAAATATATGTATGCTGCATAGTATGCAGGAGATATTATAGTGCACAAGCGTGTACCCCGACACGGCTGCCAATCTTAACAGAAATTAGCCTCTGTTGAGATTGGCCGCCGTGTCGGGAGGATTATTTCCCGAAAGGTCAGGAAGAAATGTGGGTGAGGTGAATATGTCTAGTAGTGGAAAGAGTTTTAAAATAGATCTACGGGGTCTCTTTTGTGGTTGAAATAATAAAAATAAAATATTGAAGGTTTGTGCAAGTTTCATGGAGTTTTTGGACTGATCTACGTTCTATTTTGGTTTGAATACTTAATAGGGCAATGACTACTATTTCCAAGTTAAAATGAAACTGTGACTATACCAATAGAAAAAAAAGACGACGTTTTTCCAAAGTCCAGAATATGTTTCGTATCAACAGGGACCGGGGCAACTGACGATTAATACTAATTCCAAAGGATTTAGCTTAATTTGCTATTACTTTGAATATTGCAAACTATATAGGCAAGCATAAATATAATCAGCCTTTATAATGTTCCCACTGCTGGGATTCAGGCCACCTCTCTAGGAGAGGAACAAGGCCGTAATCCACCACGTGGGCCAAGTATGGGTTGGTGGATGTCACATGTCTTCAAATTGTTGGTTCGAGGACATGCCGGTTTCCTTACGATATTTTCTTGCACCTTTTTAGGAGCTCGGTGGTGATGAAATAAATTACACAAAGTAAAGTGCCTGCCTGGGTTTGAACCCAAGACGTAAGACTCGTAAGGTCGAGCGGTTACCACTGGGCCACAGCTGTTCGGTAACTAGATAATATAGGTACATAGACATAAAACTAACTGTACTTTGAAAGTGATAGTTCTATCCTATCTATCTATCTTCTGACCGCTCTGACACCGCATCAATATCATCACTAATCATCAGCGATTGCCTTTTTTTTTGGAGAGTGGCCAATCATCAAATGACTTCTCCAGCTCTGGGTGGAGTGGAAGGGCGTGTCAGACTCTTACTAACTAAAACCCACCCCTGTTCCTTTAACTGCTTGTGCCAGGGCCGCGGTAACTATCTTTCAAATTTATCCGCGACATCAGCTAGTCACGGGGTCTCATCTCAAACAAAGAAAATTTAGTTAAAACAAACAAACAATAAATAATATATAGATAATATGCATCGATTTCTTATTGAAGTTTAGGTAACATTAATATTTTGAAAAAAAATATGGTAAAAAACTATACTTTCTTATTTGATAAACTACCCTAAGCATAAAATTGTTGAATAATTGGCTCCTAATTCAAATTTAGATGTTTATTGGAACGAATCCTTAGGTATTTATATTTCTTGTACCAATAGGTGGCGCTGTTTGAAGTTTTAGAGTTTATCCGTTTGCCTCTTTAAAATTTGTAAAGTGAAACATTTTGAAACAGTAAAATTGTTATGAAGTGCCAAAAATACTATATAGTAATTCCTCAATATGTGAGAAAATATTGGTAAGACTTTATGTAAATTAATTCAACTTGCAAGCCGTCGCTGCTAACACCATCTAGCGAGGTGTAGAGGACGGGCCCGAATCAAGAACTATAGTTGCTTTTGCAAATCGAAAACCCGTAGTTACGGCGGTACCGTTTCTTTGTATGGGATGAGGCATCTGTACGCTAGTATTATATTATCTGTAGCGTGGTCAAGTATTTTACTCCATGTCAATCTCTATCTCCATGTCCTAAGGATGATCATACTTCTGACCACGGTTTACTTCCAAACTGTCGTCACAGAATCTTCAACATAACTAATTTTGAGATGGGATAAAATTAATTACTTCGTACTAAAATAAAGTTATTACCTCTTAACCCAACATCTCATTTTCGGGCAAGTTTACGGTCCCCTTAGCCCTCGTAACCAGGGTTTGTTTTAGCACCGCAAATTATCGCGGGAGCTGTCACTTTATGACGAGACAATAAAATTGGAGGGCTTCCTCGTCAAAGAGTAAAGATGCAATTAATTTGAGTCATTAGATATGGCTGAAGTAGCCAATTTGACACGTGTTTGGGCAATTTTGTTTTTGTGTATCTTGCCTATTCAACTTTAATTCCTGAAAACGTGCACATAACTCCACATATACACAATAGGTAATACATACTTTTCACTTTCAAATGTGTTTTATAAAACAGGTAAAAGTGATGTAATGCAGTCTGTGGATGCACCTAGGATCCAGTAGGATCATAAATAAATATAGTAACGCTATTATGGGGCCTTATTAAAAAAAAATGTGATCAGTTTAAATACTAATTAGCAAGTTCTTGTTTCAACATTTTCTACCCAGCAGAAGGGTAAGGTAGCTGTGGGTGGTAAAGTGCTGACCATTCATTTAAAGGAGGTTTTTTCCTAAGTAGCAGTACGTTTATTTATTTATTTAGTACACATACAATTATTTTTACAGGTAAACCCAATGTAATAAAAGTAGTCCTATAATGATAATTGACCAGTCCTAAGCCGTGATCTTGAGTTTAGAATCCGCTAATTAGTGTTTAAACCAAGCTGTTAAGGCGCAGTTATACTACTTCTAATGATTTTTATTTGAACATCACATCTAAACGACTAGTTTTATTTCTTTGAAAAAAATGTATGTTACTCAAGACAATTTTTATTGTAATTCGTTAAGTGAATATTTGAAGTTGTATTTGTATAACATAGTGTAATTAATTTCTAAATGTATGTCTAACGCGGATGAAAAATTGAGAATCACGCAAAAAACTATAAAGCGTATTTTTATGAAACCTTCACCATTTTAAAGATCATTTAATTATTTATATTTTTGTATACGTGTTTTAGTATAACACTTGTTTTTTATGTATAATAAATTAATAATGTGTCTAATTTCGGACAGCGCTCCTTGATGGGCGAGTCCGATTACTGGGTGGACGTACGACGCTTTACGTGAGCTTAGCACAGAACACGCAAGCTAACCACTCAAGATCGTTGGCAATGGTTAATAGCGCCTTAAATTTAAGTATATCATGTAAGCTATTAAATATAAATAGTGCACCTGCCGCAAATCTGGTGGATCTCGAAATCGATGAAAAATTAAATAAACATCGAACTATTTTTGGCAACTTGTTTCTGAAGGCAAATAAAATGTTTATTTTGATGTTGAGAAGTGGATAAGGAAAATAATTAAGACGTGTTATGACATAAACTGATATTAAAATCAATTAAGGAATATTCTCGAGAAACCTCAGCGATGACAAATCGATTAATCATCCCGAATCAGCCGTAATCTTATACAAATATGGGCGCTGAGGATAATCAGAAATACAAACAATAAATTTCACAAGAGAATTGCGATTTATAAATCATAAACGATCCTTGACATGAATGCTGTGACGTGAAGATGATCGGAACATGCACTTGATGGCACCCAAGATACATTAAATATAATTTAGAGTTTTTTTTGTAAAATAAACAAGACAACTCCTCATAAATATTTCAAAAATAAAAAAGGAAAAATTGGGATACAATTGGATATATACCTATGTCACCGGATGACACCATAAGATTGTAATAAATCTTGCGAGAGTAAAACTCTCGATATATTTTAAAGAGATTATTTCAAATACAATAAATCTCATCCAAATACGATAAATAACAATATAAAATATCGGAATCTTTTTAAAAATATTTTTTTACAATTGAACGTGTATTTGCCATTTTACGCTAAAATACCTATAAACTTTAAAACATCGATTGATACCAAAAGTCCATAAACAACTGACCTTTTCTCTAACTACAATAAATAACCAAAGGTAACTAGCACATTATTTTCAACCATAAATCTGCGAAGATTCCATCAGCTTGTTACCTGTAAACATTTATAAAGTATCTCAATCATCCTATGGGCCATCAGGCATTCTCATTTTAGCGAGTATAAATGTATTTGCTATGATGTGATGTGATGGTGTGCGAGTCATTGGTTTACAAACCCCATAAGGGATAGATAGGCCCGAAAACGTTTTTTAAAGTCAAAGTTTGGCATATTCCACCAGCACCTCCATAGCTACTTGAAGCTTCACCATAGCCATAGATTCTATGCCTACTTTCATACAGTGTTTTTCAGCCTTAATATGACGGTTATCAGGGTTGAAAAACACTGTAAAACGACCCAAAGAAGGCTTTTGGGTTGAATTTTGATGAAAAAGGCAAACCAACCAAAAGCCAAGATTTTGAAAAATAAACTTGAGAAAAACCAATGTCCAAGACTGGACTACAGTGAGGCCAGTGTTCTTTAAATAATAACAAAGGAGAAACAACTGAAACAGAATACGTTAACCTGGAAACCGTTTCGCACGTTGCAAAAGGAAGCTTGGTACATTGAATCTCCCATTGCTTCTCCAAAGTGTCGCGTTGTCGGACTGTACAAAGTTAGACTGTGATCCGACGATGTTGACTCCACTTTACGCGGTTTTGAACTTTTGACACCGCGGTGTTTCGCTTCATTACGTGCCATCAATCTTTCCGAGCGAACACGTCGCACATCGTGATGCGACACCGCGATAGCTATTTGTGTTACCTATAATCAACGTTCACACAACATACGCGAGCTCGATAAGAAAGTCAGCGAAAATATTAATAAATAAAATACGGCGAGCTAGGCCGGGTTTAACAGCTGGGATAAGCTGGAATCTCTTTGCATTGTAACTGTATAGTTAAGTACTACTGACAAACACACACTCCATAGTAGTGCCTATACTATTGAGATATATTTTTTTTTATTAGTTTCATGTTCAGTGTTCCTCAAATTGTATGTCCTTTAATTATGATAATATTGAGGTTTATAGTGAAGTGCCCCAACACAGGCAATTCTTGCTTAAAAGGTCACTTCAAGTACTATATGTAGTGATGTAGTACAAAATTGTTAAAGAAATATATAATTTGTATTTGTACTGAGGATTTATCATATCCTTGAAAATTAAATCACGACAAACGCACACAATGATTATATCATCAAAATTTTCTCTGTGAGCATTGTCGGTGCTCTTCTCAACATTTTATCACTTTTCCAAAATTGAAGACACATAAACAAAGTACTGTCGAATTTTTACCAGATGTAAAACACAAGATAGTAATAAATTCAGAAACGTACACAGAGTGTGTTGATTATATTGTATCACGCAGTGTGTTTGGCAATAAGATTAATTGTTTTCGCCTCAATACGTTGTAAGATGCCACTTCAGTGAATTATGATAAGGCTGCAGAAGCAATATTTTAAAGACAGGACGTTTATTGTCCTCTAAATTATGGAGCAATGTATTTTGTTCAATAAATGCACTTGAAAATATAAAATCTGTTCAGAAAATCAGACTGAAAAATGTATGTCTTAAAGCCGAAGTGGCCGAACCAAAATGTCTCGGAGGTACTTAGGTACCTTAGTATAAATCATTAATTATATTAGGCAAAAAAAAACGAGTTTACAAGTTACCCTGTAGTTATTGGTGAAATGATCAAAGTTATGACGTTTCGAGAGGAGAAACGGAATCAATTTCTCCCCGAAAGACTTATTGAGAAGTTGTTTTTCTGTTCATGTTCCGGTATATGAAAAACAAGGCAAATCCTTATAAATCATTTTCACTTCCAGGTATGAGGATCATGATAAGGGGAAGTGTGAATGTTCGTAGGAGGTTATCGTTGGTAGATACACAAGAAACATTAAATGTTAAAAATAGTAATACTTACATAGAAATACCACTATTAGTAAAAATCCGACTGAAAAATAACATCGAACAACAATTCAATGTAAAGTAGCACAATAAACAATGGTGCGGAAGGCTTAACAAATAGAGACACATTGACAACTGTGAGCCTATAAATCTTACGTAGGCTTCGATATCCGCACGATTACGTAGGTTTTGAGCCTCGTGGCGTAAGCCTCCTGAAAACAAGAGCTTAAAACCAAATAGTTTCCCATTTATATAAACATTAGATGAATACTATGAAAATTAAACCGAAACCTTTTTACCAAACTAGCTATGCAATGTCCTTTGAGTAACTCCAAATTAAGCAATTCACAGCGGCTGCATTTCTGCAAACAAGGTTGCACAGTACCCATACAAATTGTTGAAGCACTCTCTGCTATTAATTGTACTCTTCCGCCTGCCCGCTACTGCACAGAATTTTAAACCTGACTCATTAATAAAAGTCACTGACGAACATTCTTGTGGACTGTCCCCAAATTAGTTTCTTTTATTTTAACTTAATGTACAGTCTGTTTGCACGTCACGAAAACTCTTTAAAAGCGTACTCCATCTGCTCTATCTTAAATTATAATCAACTTCTTATTAGGGAGACGAAAACGTTTAAAACTGGTATTAGAACAATTTGCTGAGCGCAAAGACCACTGGAAAATCTAGTCTTCTTGTAATGTCTGAAGTCTCAGTGCAAACATTGGGTGTATCATTTTAACGAAAGACTTTTCACTATGAAGAACCCAGTCATCGAAAGTAAACCTAGGTACTAAACGTCCAATACTTGGGCAGTCCACACTCGCGTAGGCCACTTCCATGTATGGTATTTATGGCCAGTACGCCAATTTAGTCTACTACCTAGTGATGTAGATCTCCAATCACAATATCGTTCTATTTTCAAAACATAAAACCTATATAGTATCCTCTGATTTATAGCCGGATTGACTTAGTGGATTCTATTGAGCGGTGCACCGGCACAAATCAAGCGGGACATAAATCTGGAAGGTGAATCGTTCGTACTTCGCACGTCGTAAACTGTCGCGTGGTGGCAACTGTCCCGACGAGATATTGCTCGCTGCTCTGATACTGCCACACACGTTGGTATACCGGATACTGGAACATTCTTGACTGGACTTAGTTATATTTTAATTGTTTATTCTTTAGATTCTGCGACTGGATTTATGTCAGAGGATCGTTTAACAAACCGTCGTACCTACCTATAGTTTTTAGTATTCATATAGTACAGCATATTCTTATAGGTACCTCTCGTAGGTACTCCGTTACTTATATATACCTTCTACAGTTCTCTTCAGTCTTAGAAATTCTTTAAAATTTCAGACTAAGTTACCATAGTATCTAATGTAATACTTTTACTTCTAGGGTTCCCATGGGAAACATGTTGGGTCCATGTCCATAGCTCTACAATTTGTTTTTAATATTTGTGATAAAAAAGTCATGATGATTTTTACACATTGTATGATCAAAATTCAATTCAATTAGAAAAGCATCCACAAGAAAACAAATAAATGTTCAACTCTAACAGCAAAATAAGCGTAAAAAGCGGATAGTAAGTCATCTTTTCAAAGCCTGACAACAAAACGTACGTGATACAACGCATGAGGAAAATACACGGTTTTATTCAAAGCTCACGTGTTGATATTATCAACAATCTGTCTTTTCCACTACAAATAACTCGATAAGCTTATTTATGTGGAGCCATTCCTATAAAGCTCAAGTCATGTTTCACGCCATTCCGGGTTTCAAAATTTAATAAAAGCTGTACCGCTCACGTAGAATCTCTTTTTTAAATTCCACACGCGCGTGCGACAAATTTAGCTTTATTATTATAGCCAAAGATGCGATTTCGTGGATCACCCCTTACAATGTTATTACTACACTTAAATGTTATTGAAATGCTTTGATCCGACACGGGGCGTTTCAGTCCGTTAAATAAAATTACTAAGCAAGTGCGACTTCGCCAATTCTTTTGAACAAGACGTCTGTAAACTAATGTAGTCTATGAGTTAAAATTGCACTAGTGAGTTCACTTTTAGAGTTAGTTATTTTCTTTGTCGTAGTTCGATGTCTTTATTCTGTAGGGTTTTTTTTTTATCTAGCCCACGCTGAATGGCCTCCCTCAAGTCCTTCCAGGAACTCTTTTCCCGTGCTTCCCCAAACCAGCCCTCGTGGTATGCGTCGAGGTCGTCTCGTCTCTATAGGGATTAATAAATATATACTTCTTGTAGAAAGTAAGTCCGATTCCGCCTTTAGTGCGAGTCCAACCAACTCCTAAACATATTTTGCCATATCTACCTCAATCATCTCTGCAATGTCCTGAAGGGTTCAAATTTGCTCCAGGGATAGAGAAAAAGCATCTTGAAATATATAGTACTTTCCCGTCCTGTACCAAATAATATAATATAAGAGTAGCTCTACACTTACTTTAAAAATAATCCTAGACCAACACAGGCCTTTCCTCTTCCGAATCAAAATATTGCAATGCCGTCCTAAAATAACATAGTCCTTTCCGTCCTGTATCAAACATTTTCCTTAAGGGCCCCCGATTTAGTTGTGTCACTGTGGTTCACTTTGAAAATAATCCTAGACTAGAGAAAAGGACTTTGTTAGTCCTTTTCTCTTCCAAATCAAAATATTTCAATCCCGAAATTATCTTGTGGCCCATCAGAGTAATAATAAATCTATAATTTAGGGACCAACGTCACACAATGCTATCGTGGTCGGCAAAAAGGCCCTCCGGCATTCGTGACGTCGCGCCCTCCGTACCGAGGTGTACGGAGGACCGGCTGCGACCGGCTCTGACCACGATTTGTAATTGCCGATAAATTCGCAAAGTACAATTTTTGTCTCGTAAATAACGCAAAAATTGCCGGTGGTGGCCATTTAAAATCATTTTAACATACCAATTAGTTAGCGAGAATCTCACAATTCGTCATCAATTTTCCAAAGCAATTAAGGTTGTTTGTAATAAAATTCGCGTATTATAACTTCGATCCACGCATATTTCTTTCTGTTTATGGACCACCCCGATAATCGATTAGTGGTATAAGTACATCCATTACTAAGTGAAAACATTTTAAATGAAAAGCGCTCGAGGATATCGCTGGATTTGAGCAGATATTAAAATAATAACTCATTCCTTCCAATCGGCTGAAATTGGTTGGTTTATGTGTTTTAGGTTAAATTTTTTGTTTGCTTAATTCCACATTTCTCTTCTTTTTATGGTTCCAAAAGACAGATCAAAAAACGGAACCCTTAGATGATCACTCGTGTGTCTGTCTGTCCGTCTTGACATGTAACGTAAACAAATGAATTTGTAATATGGTCACTTTTGAGGTGCAAATCAGAAAATTAAAAAAGAGCTTTTTGAACTGTACTGTGCTACATATCAAATGTAAGGGGTTATGTAAGGATTTTAAATATATATTTTTTTCATAATTTCATTATGTTTAGTTTTTAAGTCATTTAAGAAAACAGGTGAAAAATTACTATCCCGCCTCTTTTCTCCGAAATCACTAATAGGCCTAAAATTTTGGATGAAATACAAAATGTAGTTCTTTACGTATATATTACAGTTTACATTACTACCTATAAGAAGTATAGGTTTTTTAGGCTTAGTTTAAACCTAAAAAAAAAAATGATTTCTACGGAACCCTTTGCGCGCGTGTCTGACTCGCTCTTTAGCGGTTTCCATAACTAAATTAATTTTATTAAACTGAAAGATGGTCGTTATGACAATTATTTCAGGACAAATTAAATAGATATAAGTTCCAGTATTACTCCCAAAATGGCGTCCAATTTTCGTAACCGCGCATTTCTTTGCTAATGAAACCGTTGTTATTTTTGTTTCAACAAATGTCTTTGTCTGTGCTGATGTCTGCTGTTGAGCTTAACAATGCAATTTGCTTTGTAACAACCTTTTTTCTTGAAAGTGAACAAATAAATTGTGTGAAAACGCAAATGTTTGAGTGCTTTGTTAAGATTTTTTTTTATATCTAATTCTGGATTTCACAAACACGAGCATAATTTAAGAACTAAAGCCATTTACTAAAATTATTGTATGTCTCTAAGGACACATATATCAGTCCAGAAAATTGCATTAAAGTTATTTTAAAAACGAAGAAATGTTTAAATTCCGCTCGTACCATTTATAGTGAAAACCACTCGATTCGAATTCATTCCAAAGTTGTGCAAGTAAATTTAGTCCGTTTACTTTTGGCGGTGACAGGGTTAAGATTATAAACTCTATTATACACTTGGTTTTATAGAATTTACTCCCCCTGTATATTATCAAATATTTTTTCAGATTATAGGAACTTTATTGTTTTTCATATAACAAGCTTTTAGACCTCCCTGAACAGCACGGGATAGGATAGAAATGTCACTACAATACTAATCTGAAACCTGTTGACTTAATGATAATTATGAGCTTTTAGGGTTATTTTTTATATAAGTAGGGTAGGCACGCTACTTACTTAAATATTAAATTGATATGATTTGAATTACTCTTACAATGCGGATGCTACAATAAAATATTATTTATGTAGAACCTGGGTCCTATCGTATACAACTGACAAATCAACATATTTGTTAAAAAAAAATACAGAATTGTTACAATTTTAGTACACGTGTGACGTGCTGTTTATTAAAGCACAAAATGTATGAAAGAAATAACACTAAGAAAAAGTCACCTGATAATAAAAAAGAAAATTCTCAATCTATTTAGCACGTAACGTCCGGATCATGTCGGATGTGACTGTAATATTATAATGTCTTTGCTTTGAAATATTAAAAATAAACAGTAGACACCTGTTCTGCTGTCACATTAGCAGAGGGAAATGCGAGAATGCTTCAAGAGATAAACCATTATGAATTTACTAAACGAATTTAAGTCTGCGAAATAGTACAAGGAATTACCTGTATCTAGGTGGGTAATATGTATTTACTAGTTTTCACCAGCGGTTTCAGCTGCGTGAGTGCCGAACTGTCCTACATGAACGTACTACCGGGATAAAAATGTCCAAGCCATAAGACTACTGCCCGGGGGTTGAGGATAAATTCGAGAGAGTTACCTCGCCCCTGGGCATTCAGGGCAGGGAGGAACAGGGGTGGGTTTTAGTCAGTAAGAGTCTGGCACGCCCTTTCGCTCTACCCTAGGGCGGAAAATGTCATAGAATGATTTCCCACCCCGAAAAAAAAAAAAAAATAACGACGGGACCCAGTGTGGATTGGTGGATGTCACATGTCTTCAAATTTTTTGTTCTAGGACATGCCGAAATGCCATTAAAAGTCGGAACCAGATTACCTCATTTATTATAAGATAAGTAGAAAGAAACGATGGAAAGACTGTGTGAAAGACGATATGGGTAAAAAGGGGGTGACTACAGAGATGACGACTAATAGAGGAGTGTAGAAGAAAAAGACATGTTGCGCCAACCCCAAATTTTGATAAGGGCAGGAGAATGATGATTATAAGATAAGTAGAATGATGATGAATGAAATCTATAGGTAACAGTTAACCGCTGATGGGTCGAACTTGGAATGCAAGAGTTGTATTGTATTGTAGGTATGTCGGACTGGTGTCCGCAACTCCACGTCCTAAGCGCGTATTTTGCGTACTTGTGGGACAGATTTGTTGTTCGATCCCTCCAGGTCCTCAAGGAAGGCCAGCAGCACCCTGGTCCTACTGACTATCTCACAGAGTAGTAGTAGTCACCCAGGTTTCAGAAGTACTTTGCGCTGTCTCCAGCGACCACTGGTTTATCGGCTTTTAAGCTGCGGTCTCGTCCTCCTCCATGCAGGCTATGCAGAGCTCTGTCTGTAACTTCTATGACAGAGAGGTGCTTATTAAAGAACCCGTGGAATGCAAGAGTTACGATATAATCTCTCTAAATGTCTAAGCATAATGTCAACGAGAATTTGGTGAAATTATGACTAATGAATCTAAAACCAAAGAATGCAATTCCACGAAAAGAACGTGACTGAACATAAGAAACATTCACAAGTAGCCATTGAATATTTGATTAGTTAATCCAAGTCTTGGACACATGAATTTAAAACTTTACGACACATACAAATGTGTTATGGGACAGATACAAAATACACTACGATTAGTTCATTTGTAAGGGAGCCGTTTGTTTGACATTGGTGCTGATTCTCTTGTTCAATAACTAAACTAAAATTAGAGAATCGCTATCTTTTACTAAAAGGCAGTGCGAGAAAAGGACGGCTATAGCTATGAACTAAGTTAGAGATGTCAAACTAGTTTACGGCTTGTGCTTTACCTTGGTTTTAGTCAAGTTTTTACGTGTACCCCTAAATTTGTATGGAAATATTAGTTTAACTAAATTTGACAGTTCTAATTTACGTCCGTCTCTTTCTTGTTTTATTAGAGAGAAAAAGATAGCAATAGCCTAAATTAAGTGTAATTTATGCACAACAGAATCGGCACCATTGTGTTACAAACTTTAGCTTGTAAGGATTTGCAATCTCATTAATCCCTTGGGTAATCTGAATATCAACGCAAGCTTGGAAAATATTTAGCTTGCGTTACACTAAAAAAAAAGGTACTCGATCCCTATAACTTATTAACCGTTATTGGTTGGAACTACAAGTCGTACGCGATGCAGCGCTGGAAAGCCTCCTCCAAGGTGAACCAATGGCTTGATGACGGTTGCAGGAATCCAATGGATGCGAGACGCACAGGACCGGTCATTGTGGCGACACTTAGGGGAGGCTCATGTCCAGTACTAGACATTTTTCGGCTTAAATGATGATGATGATGATGATGATGATGATGACAAGTCATACAAAGTTACCAACAATATTTGGCTTTATTTTTCAACGCCTTTTAATGAGGGAAAATATTGATTTGTTGGCAACATAGCACATTGCTTGCAGACTTGAATTCATTTTACTTACAAATCACTTACAAAATTCAAGCAAAGGCTTGAATTTTTCTGCCACTTCTTCGTCTGTAAGCTTCCGAGACGTAGGCGTGTCTTTGGTAGATACGCTAAAAATATAATATAGTCTCCAGATTAAATTATCTTTATCTTATTTCAAACGGAAATAGCTACTTTATAACGAGCAACTTAATTATAACTCCGCGACTTTTGACTAACGACGATCGATTTTTTAATTTATGTTTTGACACGATATGAATCACATTAAATGGTAGCCAACAAGAATGACTGTATTTCGGCACATGCTTATTATAGACATTACACAATTGATTGTTTGTGTGCAAGTTTCTATAATTTATATCGACACCGTTAACTAGACCGATAAAATTGATGATATAATAAATACAATACGTTTAATTGGCTATTGTTATCTGATTACGGATCGTCCATTACATCGACCTCCCTGGGAGGTGTTACAGTATACATAAATTGGATCAGGTGTACAAGGGTGGGCACTCAACATCAATCCATATACGAGTACCTATCTTATAATTATACAGGATGTAATGGGAATGTGATCAAAATTTGTACTAAGGCCCAATTTTATATATTTTTTCGCAATTTATTATATAACTTTCTTGCAGAAAGTTGTTCATTTCTATAGGCAGAAGCACTATTTAAAATATGACTACGCATTTCCGTTACACCATGTATATTATGTGAAAACCCTATTTCCCTAAAATTTGTAGAGGGAAAATTTTATTAGAAATATTTGTTCCAAACTATTGGAACTCATTCCATGGCGACTGTCGAGCACAGGGTCCTGGGCCTTGATTAAAACCCTTGCTCCTACGAAGCCTTATTAGGTTTTGCCATTAGCAGTTTCTCAGTAGGAGTTTCGAAAACAAATTGTAAAGCTGAATCAGGAACCAAAAATGTCTAGACTTCTAAATGTATCATCTCTTTCGAGTATATAATTTCGTTTATCAGTACTTGCCAAAGCTGCAAAGCCCATCACAAAACCATAAAGATACTACCAAATTGCTTCATGAATATAAAAACTTTATCGGAAGCTCATCGTTTACATAAAACATATCACTATATACAGCTACTTCAAATACTACTCGACATTCGCACAAGTTTGCTTCAGATGCTCAAGTGCGAACGCTTAGAAGTCTAATCTCCATATATAGTGTGCCAATTACTTTATTATCGAAGCTAATAAGAGAGAATATAGAGTGTATCCACGTTGCGAAACCGTAATAGTACGTAATTGTATCGACACATAGCAGCCAGCAGGTAAGTGAGGTAACCCAGCCGGCGGCAGAAGTTAACTGGCTGCTAAGTTGTGGCCGGTCGTTGTGGGGAGCCGCGCACAGCCGGCTAATAGTTGTGAATCTGTGATAGGGTTCGCACCTGAGCTCGTATGCTAATGTTTGTTAATTACAAATATGCGGAGCAGTGATGAATTGAGTTTTAGGGAGGCAGCTGTTGAGAAAACTGCAACATATAGTTGCAGTTTTGTGAGCATCTTCTTATCTCTCAAATTCAATTTATGATTGTTGCTTCTTCCCCAAAATATAAATATTGACGTAAATTGGTCTCAATAGAGTTAATATCTGCAATTAGCTGCACACGTATGGCAGTGCCAACCCTATAGGTGCACCGTACCGCGTATCACACCGGTCGTCGAATGTGGAGCAGGCGGCGGGCCAGCGGCGATGCCTCTGACAAAAAATCAGTGTAAGCTGTACACCAAGGCGCTGCGGTCGCGCGCTCGATCCCGCCAACACACTCGCCGCGTGCCCCGAGCGCACGAACTTGCCGCTCCGGACAAACTTACTCGCAACTTCCCGACGAATTCTCCGATCCAACCCCCCAATCTTCAACTATTACCGCGATTGACTAACTACTCCAGTGGAAATCTAAAGTGAAAAGTGTCATATTGTTAGTTGGTGTGTAAGTTAACAACATATGGCCGTGGCCCGAGGTCCGGCCGTTAGGCTGCGATCGGTCGTGCCGCCTCGCCGATAGAATCACGACCGAGCACGTGTGTGCCTATTGCGTCTGGAGGCTCACCATTCACTTCACCTATTTTGTCATCTCACACTTGCATTGAAATGTTTTTATTTTCGAAAGTACCGATACAAACTATATTAGTACCGTTCCTAATTAGGAATCTAGCAAACTTGAATTGAGCGTAAACGAGCAGCAATAAATATAAACACACATACACATGATTTCACTTTGTTTTGTACCTACCTTGTGAGTCATGTATCTGTTAATTAAAACTGTTATTTATTAGGAATTTCTCAATAAATCTGCGAGATTTTTTACATGGAAGAGTGATTAACTAATCTACTTCAAAATTTGATATTGATTGAATCATATCTCACTTGCAATTTACTTGAAACTTCCGTCAAAGAACAGTCTGGGTAAATATTTGGCGAGAACTTTCTTGTCAGCCACCGTCTGGACCCTTAATGAAAGTGATTGTTTACATCTTGCTCATTTTATTAGAAACGCTTGCACAGTTAACTTTACCTCAGTATGTCCAGCACAACAAGCAATTAAACCTTTAAAATAAGTTCCGACTCACTTTACCGCATATATTCACGCTCTCCTGGTATCCGTCTCGCCTTTTGCCAAATTGTTCTTAATTTAATTAACTTTCCAGACCTTTGACGTCTATTGGCCAAGAGAGTGACCTCCCGGCCGTTTTTATTTTCGTCTAACATTCCTCCAGAATCTTTATTGCCAATTGTACTGAAGGAAATGTGGGAACTTTTCTTCCTAAACAAGTCACTTCCATTAATTTATTATGGACTCCGTCTATTCTGTACCAAAGTTTTACATAATATAATACAAGTTTTAATGTTATTCTACTATTGATTCTGAATTACGAATTTCTGTTACCAACTGCTTCGACGTGACGAGAACTTTAAAAAACACAAACGGCGTTTCCGAAATGTGAATGGTCCTTATTTTGGTCTTTAGCACCAAAACAACAAAATAATTAAGTACATTAATTTTAAGATCACATGTTACCACAAACATTAATCAAAAAGCGAGACTAAAACTCGTTTAGCTTGTGTACATAAATACATACTGACGTACATAATATAGTAACTTACTTAACGCTGATTAAATATAACTAGGTCAATTAATTTCCGTTCTCATCACATGACGTATGTATTTACCTCGCTATTTATATACAAATAAGATCAGGCTTGACGGTAATACGTAGGATTACGAAATAGTCTAGGATCCCAGAACCGCCAGCCATTACTTTTTTTCTGATTAACAAAATGTGTAGGATTGAGTGTTGTACATTTAACATACGCATACCAGCTAGCTTGGATTGACAGCCATTTTTTTTTCATATATGTAGGTCATATTTGAAAAATCAAACAAGGCGTTTAGCAACCTCCAAAATGATCGCTGACTTTCATTCTCCTATTCAATAAACTATGCCCTAATCACGATCTTGAGATTAGAACTCAGGTTCTATTATATTATTTGTATTATTTAATCATGATTTTTTTAACAATATTCTGCAAAACAGACATGAATATCAACACTCAAACTCTAATAAAAGTGAATAAAGTATATTACGTAACTTTAGCGCCTGATATCGATAAATTGGCCGTCGGCCCAAGCTAGCAAATATGCGTACGTATAAACACTACTCAATCCCAAAAATTTTGTTAATCAATTTGTCGCGCAGCTCTGGGATCTTACTCTAAAATAAAGATCATGCTCTCACAAATAAAACAAAGGAAAACTACGGCGAAAAAGAAGAAAAAACTAAGATGAAAGATATCTATTTGAAAAGTCGTAAGAGACAGTCTCAGAGACATAATTAGTAAATGAAGTTCCAGCCGTCCCACTACAAAGGGATTTGAAAACTTGGAGGTAATTAGTTACCTTTAAACAGGCTTCAAATAACTTCCTTAAACCGGACATATTTGGCCGTCAGCTCAATGATGCGACGTCAATATGAGAAGTTATAATTAATGTTATTTACTTCATTTATTACTTTGCAATTAGAACTTGACCAGTATACAGAAAGATTTATTTCACTCGATGCTGTAGGGAAGGCCGCTTTAATTAAATTTAATTATAAACTTGCATTAAATAGCGAAGTTAACACGTTCGATGTCATCACTACATGATATATGAAACTAAGTCCCTCGCCGCGTCTGTCTGTCTGTTAGCGATAAACTCAAAAACCATGGAACGAATTTTCATGCGGTTTTCACCAATAGACAGAGTGACTCATGAGGAAGGTTGAAGTGTATAATTTGTACCCGTGCGAAGCGGAGCTGGTCGCTAGTACCTAATAAAAAAAAATAACGTCTATACTAATTTTGACAAGGTTACTTCTAGGCAAGTGTGCTCCATCTTCGACCTCATCATCGCTTACCGTCAGGTAAGACAGCGGTCAAACGCGTGCCTACAAATGATAATACAAAGCTGATAATAAATTTGTTTGTTAAATTATTGAAGTGAAAACTTCTTTAGGCGCGTTGGGCATTTTTGAGATGGGAAAAAACTATGGAACTCGCGCGTCACCGTCACCGACTGTCGTAGCACTCGTAGCGGATTGTTCTCATTTGAAGTGAAAACGAGTGCTACGACGCGTGACGTCGTAGCACTTGTAGCGGATTTTGTTCAAGTGTTCATTTCTGTCGGTACTCCTGACTCCTGGAGTGCCAGTTTTTTTTTGGGTGTTCACCATGGCTTGAAGAAAGTTGTTCATTTCCATGGGCAGAAACAATATCTAAAATATAACCACGTATTTCCGTTACACCCTGTTTATGCTTAAATGGTAGGTACATATTTCTTTTTAATTTACCTACTCATCAATCAAACTAAGCAGCTTTTTTTTTTTTTTTTTTTTTTTTTTTTT
Source organism: Polia nebulosa (assembly GCA_951329385.1). Classification (NCBI taxonomy): domain Eukaryota; kingdom Metazoa; phylum Arthropoda; class Insecta; order Lepidoptera; family Noctuidae; genus Polia; species Polia nebulosa. The sequence goes on from OX589604.1 coordinate 15,771,737, forward strand.
TTTTGTGGGGCGTCTTGCAGGTCAGCCTCTGAGGCTGTCGTCTGCTTAACCGGGCTTGCCTGTGTAGGCTTTAATATATTAAAGCCTCCAGCCAGGACTTTAAAGCCTCCAGCCAGGACTAACTAAGCAGCTGTATTATATTTAACAATGAACATAATTTTATTTTTAAGTTGGTGTGTAATCAGTATCACTAACTGGAGATTCGTATCTGTAATTAAGAGATGGTTAATTATTACTTTACGTTATTTATTACCTACCACTTACCGGACTACAAATAGAAATAAAACAGATAACTACCTTATTTTTGTTAGTTGTTAACTACAGTATTTATTTAATTAACTATTAGTGTACACACATAATAAACAGACAAGTTGAAGGAGATGGAAAAATAGGCACAAATAATTCTTATTTCTAAAGAAATCTCTTCCAGCATACCTGTGAAAGGAGTTGGAAAAAAAGAGGTAGACACGAGTGTAAGAGTAGTCGGAAAAATTAAAAAAAAAACATAATAAAATAACAAAATAAAGTTATACTAAAACTCATTTAAACAAATATATAGGTTAAACCAGTATCACAACAACACATAATAATTTATGAAATAAAAAACGAAATAAAATAATTACCAAGTAATTAGAAAACGTTTTGTTATTTTAACTGATTCGTCTGTTATGTAATTTGATAATCATAATATTGATAACCATCCAAATGTATTATCGAGTCGCGAAAATATAAGGATAAGGGAACTGAATCAAAAATTCAAATACCTAGTCCTAAAATAATATTTTCAAACTCTCGCTTGTTATGTTAGTTTTCGTTGAATCACTTTATATAAACTTCGGGGATTCGGCTTCACGATCCCTTTCCCAAAACATTGAGGCTCACTAAACCCGATTACTTTTTCGTGAAGTTCAGCACGAGCCAGTGCAAAAGTTTTCCATATGCGGGGTAGTCATGAATAGGCAATTCGCAATATTTCCGATCACGTACCAACCCGACTTTGGGTTCTGGCCAAACGTCACCAGTAATTTTGTTTCAATAAAGCCACGCCACGAACTGTGAACTTTCAGTAAGCTTGAAAATTAAAAGGTAGGGGGAGCTTATGAAGCAGCAGTGCAAACTTTTCGAGAGCTTTACTGTCGGCTTATCTCATACGGATTTATCTGTGAACCAAACATTTAAGTAGTCCGAATTAACCCTGTCCCACATTTAGCTGGTGCATTTAGATAATAACTTCAATATTTTCAGTAGAAATAAAATTTAGAAAGCCCAACAAGTATATTATGACTTAATTGCAGCTTGTTTCTTAATTAAGGACCCAACCGGCATGTTACTTATATCCTGAAACAGTTTGATGTTGCATTGGTGCCCACCTGATTTATAAGCGATCTCTAAGATATAAATACTGTAACCCTAAGTCGTGAGAAAAAAAACAAGTTCCCAAATAAAGTTTGCAGCATATATCTTAAAGACATCTCGTAAGGAAGTGGCTATAAAAACTATCGCTCCGCCGGACCTAACATAAGCTAGTAACTACACATAGTATAAATCTTTGTAACTGATGTTTGACAACTTGTAACTGTTTTTTATTAAGATATAATCCATATACAAAATGTTACGGACAAAATACGGTCAGCTAGTGGAGAGTATTGTTCGATGGTGTACAATCCAGTTCTGTCACAGTACGTGATATACCGTCGGTGGAAGCCTCGCAGCGATAAAGATACACTAATAATGATGATCGTATTGGTATGTAATAAATGTTCCATTGTATTTACGGCTTATTCTATCACTTTTTGCTCTCGTTGTGATGTACCGTAACCTGTCTTTACTAAAGATCGATCGCCGGATATAGCACAATGTACAGTATAACAGTCGTTGAACCAATCACTTGACAGAATCGGTGGGTTTGCTCTTGTTTGTAAAACTTTACTACCCAGTCGTAATTTTCAGCTTCATAATATTTCACGCAATTTCCCCCGTTTTATGTCTCCGCAGTTTATACGATTATTATTTCTTCCCTGAGAGACACCTCCAATTTCCGAAGGTTCTTATCTTATACAAGTATCTGTGACAATGTTAAATAATTTACGATACTCTTGTAATCGTATCCAGCGAATCGTATTCATTGTCGCATTGACACAAAAACATGATAATAAAATATGTATGATCTGATCATCCCTGGTCGCTGCGCTGTGGGACGTCGCCTGGCGGGTCTTGCGGGTCTTGTCCTTCCTTTAACGGCTAGTGTTCACCAAATAAATTGTCCGAGTATGCAGTTTTATCTGGCAGATAATACGTGTAACGTTTCGTAAATAACGTATTTGGTAGCTTGGTGCTGGTAGTAATAACACGGCATTAATCGTATGTCTAGAAGGTGAGTAATGCGGCAGCGTCAAAGTTGCGACGTTTAAGAGCTTTGTGATTGATGGCGCCACGCGGATTGTTTTAAAACTTGCCTCGCGAGCACTCGCAACTCTTACTAACGCCAATAAAAAATGTTAATATTTAATTTGCGTCGTCATTACCTAATTTTTAATGACGATTTTCCAATAACAGCCGTTGCATAGAAAATTTGCCAAACCGTCATAATAATTCTTCTGATAAAAGTATTCTGACTATTGAAAAATCATTTTTACAAAAAAATAGAATAACTTAAATTTTGGAAGTCGATGTTTCTGATTTTGTGTCTACGTTTTTTGACACCGACTGCCGAAATTAAAGTTATTTTGCACTTTTTGTGGAAGTCGGTTCAATTTTTTTGTAAAAAAGTTTTTTATTTTTCACTTTTTAGTTGTGGTTCCCCATTAAATTGTACTAACAATTCATAGACATATGATCGCAACAACCGCGGTTGATTTGCTGTCAATTTTTGAAGAGTTCCGTTGTCTGTCTCCGAAACCCTATATATATATAAATCTATATGAAATTTAAATGGGACCATTTCGGAACAAACCTCTTTCTTACTTAATAAAAAAAAAATACAAACATCCGAATTGATAACCTCCTTTTGGAAGTCGGTTAAAAATTGGCCCTTAATCAAGGAACTCTGAAAGCCAAAACGTAATTAATTTACCATTCGTTATTCATATTATAAGAGAATGAAGTACCAGGCGGTCATACCAAGCAAGGAGTACCCACACACCATTAAATAACAGAAGTGTTAAGTGAGACGTGGCTGGGCAGGCTGACCCAGTTGCTCCCAGCGAGCATCTCTGCTCGATTCCTGTCGCCGGCAATCAACGCCCCCCGCCCATGACGCATGGCTGCAAACCCTATCGTCATTCATATTCATGTTGTCAGTTGTCACTTACATGTTGAACACAATTAGTACATATACCCACATTTATGTTGCTTAGATAATACTTTTGATTATGCGTAAAAAACCCCCATATAGTCCATTCATAATTTAGGCCAGTAAGAATCTTCGGAAGATTATAACGCAAAATCGGTTAGGAGTGACAGATGTTAAACAAAGCTGTCAAAGGTAAAGTGCTAAAAGATGGATAAGAATAAGCCTCATGTCAATAAAAATTTATTGAAAATCTAATTCATTGATAAATGATAAATGATAAATGATAAATGATGTTTATTCAGTAAATAGGTTACAAGGAACACTTTTACACGTCAATGTTTTTTGTCAGTTTAAGCTAGATGAGGCCGGTGTTTCCTAGCTGACTACCCTGAGAAGAAACACCGAAACAAACTCAGAGGTCAAAGTCTCTTTTAGTGTTCAAATCCATACAATGTGGACTGGTTAGATCATATGAGAACCATGTACGTTTATGTCTGGGATGAGCTTTATGAAGAAAGCAACACACGAATTCGAGTGGACCTGTCCAGACAGTGCAAGCATTTGTCAGTCATCGCGAAGCTCAACTCAGAACTCTGAGGTGCTCAACGAACCGACGAACAATATCAAAGTAAGGACATTTGAGTAGGCCGCAAAAAATACTCAAACTGCCAGACAATCATAAAATCTACATGAATATAACGACATACATAGTTCTCGCATTCACATTATTCTATATGAGGACCATGCAGCTTAGTGTCTGTAGTGGTCTTTTGAAGAAAGAACCAAACATATTTGAGTGGACCTGTCCAGTCAGTGCAAGCATTTGTCAATAGTCGAATAGCTCAACTTAAAAACCACTAAGGAGCTCAATGACATGACGAACAATACCAAAGAAAAGACATTTGGGTAGGCCGCAAAAGTACTCAAACTGTCAGACAACGTTGAAAATTACTGTAAAAAGGAGGAGAAAATAATAATAATAACCCACATAGTCCTCACATTTACAATAATTGGAGAGAAAATTGGAAAACATAGCCACAGAAGAAGAGAATATAACATGATAATCGTGATAGCTTTAATGAGCTTTGATGACGCCGGGTTGATCGATTTAGTGGAACCCAAAGATGACTCAGATAAAATGGAAGCCGTAAACACTGCAATAGATAATGTAACATTTATGTGGTAGTAAAGTTTATCAACTATCCGCCGTTATATACAAGTACTATACTCTATGGTAGTCGTATACTCTATGGTATCTATGATCAGTCATAAACCAAGGACTACAGAATAGGTCCTCGTCCTGAATTCACCTCATCAACACTATTAGCTCTGTTTCACGTAATCAAGAAGGGAGAAGGTTGTCGTTTCACAAATTGTATAAGCAAATTACTTATAACAATTTCAGTATATTTTTTGCGTATCTCATAGATTATTTTGCAATTATTTCAGCTAGATAAACGCGCTTAGACATAAATTCCTGCAGCGGTTCTTATGCTGTCTTGTTAGCTTCCTAATAGGCCCAATGCTCTTAAATGCCTTTGAATGTATGGTAATTTCATAAAATTACCCACATACGTTCATTAAGTGGTCCTAAAAACATGTATTTATAGTTTCCTCGGCCGTCAATGAAATTGCTTGTAAACAGCGTTTAATATTTCATCATAGCTTCAAATGATGCTGTACGCACATGTAGGTACTGTCAACAAAAAAGAAAAGTTAGCAGGTTAACACTCCCTTTCCATGTTGTGCAAGCTTAAGGGGGAAGAAAGGATTAGTTATGTTTTGAAACATGAACAAATAATCAAAACATTTTACAGATATTTTTTTTTTTTTTAAATACGCAGAATCTCAGTTTAGTTATTGTCAGACGGTATCCCTAGGTTTCCGTCATCATATGAAGCTGATTTTTGGAAAATAATACGAGTATAATAATTGAGATAATTATCAGTTAGCAGTGACAATAATCATTTCAGAAAGTCAATTTCTAATTCTAGTCAGCCTACCAAACCCCTTAGTTGACTGTACTTGAGATTGAGTAGGTAGACGCCATAAATCGTCCTTTCTCGCTACGAAGAGATATGCCCACATCACATGAGTTTATCTACTTATTGCTCAAGTCTTGGCTTTGATTTCACTATTACGATACTGCATCGGGCTCAATGCTTTGAACTTAAAATAGATCCTACGTGTATATGTAGTTATATTCTTAGCTTTAAATATCACTTTACTTACTTAGTTGACTACAGTGAGCAATTAAGATATTACCACATTTCTAAAGTAAAATCTTTGAATTCTTCAATTCGCTTGAATATTTTGCAATAACATAGGTATGTACTCAAATAATTAAAACAGAAAACGAAGTAAGAAATCATTTTAGAAAGGAACCAGACTCATAAATTAAACCCATTTAAGAAATGCTTGGTCACAGTTCTTTTAATCGAAGACTCGAATATTTTCATGTTAATATCATACAAACGAGCACGACATTATTCATACACTTTGTATGAAAACCAAACTTCCTTTCGTTTTGTTCCAAATATATTTTACGGACTGAAATGGTTTGGAAAGAGTTATGTGGATGTAAAAGTGACATTAATGTGTGCTCGAATAGTCGCGTTAATTAACTAAATAGTTCATTTATACGTCGTTCCGACGAGGTACAAATCTGTAACAATCACACCCTGACACGTTTATGGCCTATTAATTATTTATAAACGCAACATCTTCATAATTTACATCGCTGCGGAGATTACAGGGGGAGATAAAGTAACCCAAAATTAAAACAAAAATCTCAATATTGCATAATAATGATTTCATTGTGAATTTATGATAACGTGTCAAGTTTTGTTTGTGGGATGATATTTTTAAGCCCGGTACAGCTATTATTCTTGCACGTAATTTACCGGTGTGGTTATTATTATATAAAAAGATGCTCCACCATACTAAATTTTATTAAATTAAAAACGAGTCGTTATCAAAAATTAAATTTAAAATTCCGAGGCAAAAAAGCGGCAGTGAAAATGCCTGGACAGATCGCTTAATAAGGGCCCGTAACGAAACAGGGAGTAATCAAAAACAAGTGAAGTGCTGTTAGTGATCATAAAAAGCTTTTTAAACTGTCCCAGGCTTCATAACTGACAACCGCTTAAAGGCCAAAAATTTCACAATTGCTTCCATTTCAAGCAGTTATTCAGATTTCATTCGTTACGAAACAGCAAAAATAATATTTTACATTGTTGCAGGAATACTCTTATCTTGAGTGGAATGTACAAAAGTACGTGATACTTGCTTCATTCATTTTTATTTAAAGTACGGTAGACAGTTGTTGAAACCTGTGCCTGAAAGAGCAGCTAAAATATTTTATGACCTTGCATTAAACGAAGCTTTTTACTAATACGAACTTATTGCATTCTAATTCCAATGAATCTATTCGTGCACTGATAAACCCAGATTGATCTACATAAACGAGATTTAAAATTCCTTCTAATTAATTATGCGTCTCAGTCAGATCCCTGCGATAAAGCCAGTAGTCCCTGAAGATTTATAATGGAAATTTTATTGGGAATTTATTTTTAAAACGTTCAATTTCGTGACAGTTGGGAGAAATTATCACGCAATTAAAAGGATTCCCTAATGGGCACAAAAAGAGGAAGTTCGGCCCATATTTCGAATGTTGTTCGCAGTGATATAGTGCTAATAGGAGGATGGTATTGTCTTGTGTACACTGTCGTGTGGGGAGCTAGACAATACAATTATGTAGGCCCCAGATGGCCCATCACTCTATTAGATACCAACGAGACTTGACTATTAACACAATATCAATAGCACGTACATTTCTGCGCAGCTAATAAATGTATCTGTTAGCGATATTCGTATGTTCTAGGTATATATGAATATTGTTCGCAAAAGGGGCTAGTTGCTACTTGCAGCAGCCACACAGGTCGGTCTCCAAGGATAAGCAAGTCTTGCCAAGGTTGGTCCGTGAATGGTTGACTATCATTGACATAGCTTTTGGTCCCAACTATGATTTGAAGATCTAACCGTTGTTGCGGGTTTTCAGAAGCCAGAAAATCTGACACCATTCTTACTAAAGGGTATCGTGTTGCCCTGTTACTGGGTTGTGCAAGCCAGATGGGTAATCGCTCCCTGTAAATACTGGTGCCCAGCTGCACGCAGTTATTTGGGACAAGGCTCGGAAGATTTATCTCTCTTCAGTCGTGCACTTTTGACAGAGTGGTCGTGACTTATGATGATGTCGGACTGTTACAGTTATCCTCTGCGAGTACGGCAGCCCTCGCAAAGCGTTTCCAACGGCTTCTGGTGTGTCTCCGACACCTACAGTGTCGCGAGAGCATTGCACAATGGAGCATTTTGTGGTACTTTTAATAAGGTCGGTCCAGTGTGTAGGTGATCTACCCCGTAAACGTCTCCCCTCCATATGGCATTGGACGAGGTGCTCCATGGAGTCTTCATTGCGGATGACGTGTCCGACAAATTTAAGTAGGTATTCGTATTTGCACAATGGATGATATGATCTTTGTTTTGATGATGATCTTTGATTTTGAGTTCTTTTAAGATGGAAACGTTGGTACGGCGTGCTGTCCACGGTATTCGGAGCATTCACCTCCAGCACCACATCTCTAGAGCATCTATTTTTCGGCACTCCTGTGCACGAATCGGCTATGTTTCCACTGCGTACAGAAATATTGGAAACATCAGCCTGTCATCAGTTAAAGTTTAGTGTTCTTGGTGATGTTGCGATTCTGCCAGATTTTTTCCATTCTGCTTACTGCAGACCGCCGTTATGGCACATCTTCTTCGGATCTCGTTTTCGCAGCCGATTGTTAGTAATAGTAGATCCGAGGTGCCTATACATAGTTCTGAACTACTTCGCAGTTGGCAATTACAATAATTTTTTTCAGCTCGGTCTAGTATCATCATCTTATCATCTTGTCTCTGTCGGTTTCTAGGCAAGTTAAAAGTTCAGGTCTTTTTCTTTTCTCTTTTTGATCTAGCGAGTAGAGTTGTATCGTCAGCGTATCTCAAGTTCGAAACTCTCCGGCCACGGATAGGAATACCTTTGTCCCACCCTTCCAAGACTATCCGCATGATGCATTCTGTATATAATAGGGTGACTGGTAATTAGTAACCGATACTTAAACACGTGATTGTACTCATGATAACAAACAACTTTCCCAAAGAAACATTTTATTTATACTCTACTACTTTTATCACAATAACACAACAGCCGTATGAAATTCGTGCGCGCGGGGCTGTGACTATCAGCTGTTAGCCGCGTGCGCCCTCCTATCTCACTATATATTTCTTTGGGAAAGTTGTTTATTATCATGAGTACAATCACGTGTTTAAGTATCGGTCACTAATTACCAGTCACCCTATATATATATAACAGGAGTGGTGATGCCTTGAAGATATATTGGATGATTTATACAAGTATATGTATTATTCATTTGAATATCGCTACAGGCACATTATCAAACTAATTAAGTATAATGTAATGCCTACGGGAATTAAAAATTAATTATTATCAAATACTGTGAAACAAGTCTTATGGACAATGAAATCTGAAAACTACTTACGGAGAAGAGAAAAATGATAAACACGATAAGATAGTAAAGTACAAAATAAGCTGTTGGAAACATCCAGGGTCTGAAGGTCATCTTCGTGAAAACGGTCGCACCCTCGTCAGGAAATATAACGAGATCATGTTTTACGAGCTTGTTTATCCGAATTCCTATATACATTATATATCACTTGTCGTTTATACGTAATATATCAATAGCTCAGGGGCACACCGACAACAAATAATACAAGGGGAAAATTCCGGTGATTTTTCCACCATAGTGTAGCAAAACCGTGCGATTTTAACCAAAATGGCGTGCGAAAAATAAGCACAAAGCCAACCCCGTAACTCACAATAAGTGTACCAAAACATCAAGCAAATGATCAAAAACAACGGCGTAGGAGCAAATACTTAGTTTCGCCATGTCTCCGTAATGTTTGGCAATAAATTGAGAAGAACAAACAAGGGCCTTATCTTATCCGTGCCGGTGGAATCTTGGCCGCACTCGAAGCCTATCAAATATCTTTTCACAGTTTCCGCGCCATTTAATCGACAGATACTGTAACATGTCACGTTATTACACAGAACATTATCTCCATGATTTTAAGTGTGTAATAAAGTAAAGAAGCTTTAGTCGCGTTTGTTTTTTTTTTTTTTTACCTAAATCGTTTTAATGCCGAACAGTTTTTTTTTTAAACTTGGCACACGAGCAACCCATTACCTGGATCAGAACTTTGGCCTTTTATTCCGGTAGTCATACAAATATTAACTAATAGGAAATAACTCCTCGTCATCCTCCGTCGTTTCCTCATTACAGAGGATCGTGACTCCTCCGACTATGCTTTTTGATGGCTTCTCTCCATCGGCTTCTGCCCTCTGCCTCGTGGACGGCCGTGCTGAAGGATATTGCTCGCAGAAGCTCCGACAATATAAAGCGCCTTATCAACACCGCGAAAGTGGAAGGACAAAGGCCTCGTGGCCGGAGTCATAAACGTTGGACAGACCAGGTGGCATCAAGCCTGGAGATGTCGGTTAGGAAACTAAATACATGTATATACATAAATGACTTAAATATTAACTACTGTATTTATATCCTAACTATATAAATATATTTAAAAAAAAACCGGCCAAGAGCGAGTCGCACTCGCGCGCAAAGTGTTCCGAACATTTCAGGTTTAAATTACATATAGGTATTTCTTATAGGTTTTCCTATAATAATATAAGTAAAGAACTACCTTTTTGTATTTTTTTCAAAATTTCGGGCGTAGTGGTTTCGGAGATAAGGGGGGGAATGGTCATTTTTCATCTACTCTACTCAAATAACTTAAAAACTATACATTTTGGAATTATAAAAAAAAAAAAAATAATCCTTACAATAAGCCCATTCTTTTGATATGTAGCACAGTACATTTTAGAAAACTTTTTTTTTAATTTTCTGATTTACACCCCCACGTAAGTGACCTCATATTCCAAATTCATTTTTTTACGTTACTCGTTCGTGTTTGGGTCACAGAGTCGAGTAGATTCGGAGCAAATTGGCTGTGGCAGACGGACAGACAGACAGTCAGACAGACAGACGGACAGACAGACGCACGAGTAATCCTATAAGGGTTTCGTTTTTACATTCGGATGTTCGGAATACTTAGGCGTCGAAGTACTCCTCTACATCACTGTTCTAGGCAAGCCGGAAAAGAGGCCAGAAGACTGGCAGCATTGCCACGTTGAGTGATAATGCTAATTCTTTTCTTGAATATAATTTAGCGATTTACCTACTTCTGAAACCTAAATAAATAAAGCTCATCAAGAAAACGGTACTTTCGCGGGCTAGTAATTATGATATTATAAAAAAACTTTAAGTACGCTTTCTTATTGTGGCACGGACATAAATCAAAATAAATTTTGGCAAGATAATAATGATCATCTTCATAAAATGTATTAATTGCCTGTGTATACTTAAAGGTCATTAAATGATGTATGCGCAATTAATAATTAACTGAGTTCTTATTTTCCTTTCTTAATCCACGTTTAATTAAAGTAGGGTCCGCATGAATAAAAGTTGTTGTATTCCGAACACTCCTTTCGCAATTGATTTTATGGTTCCGTAGTCCGAACAAGGAGTTCTTATAGTTTCGCTCTGCCCGTCTGTAGTACTAGAAAATTATAATTTTGCATGAGTTTATAATATATTAATCATGCCGACAAAGTTGTAAAATAAAATCTTCTCATAGTGACACAAACATGAAGTTCCGGGTTCTAAGTCCGTATGACCGTATGTTATAACAAGCGTCTACGTGACCCTACACTACGCGTGGTACGACACGCACTTGACCGATTTTTTGAGTAGTTTTCTTTTTAATACTTCTGAGAACTTATTCAAGGAAAAGTTCTTAAATTAGTAACTACTTACTGTCTAAAGTAGGTAGGTAAAAGTTCCTTCTAAAAATCTTAACAACTTTTAAATTTTCGCCATATGTAACACACTTAAGCTCTTATAAGTGTACATGCAGCTTTATTTTCAAGATTCTGATTTGATTTCGTAATTTAACCCTTATAAATTTGATGTTATTGCAAATTTGTACCTAAATACCTATTCTCCAAGTCGTACACTCTTTGTTTATGGTTTTTAACTTCCATAATCTTCACTTTGCAACTTTTACAATGAATTTTATTTTTACAGCACTCATAAATTGTGAACAAAAAAGCCCACACTTCTTTTATTCGCAAAATGTTTTAAGTTTTTGTTTTGAAAAAAACATGGTGCTTTTATTTCTCCAAGGTAGAGTTTTCAAAACTTTCAGAGGGTAGTTAAAGACAATTGAAGAACCTCAATGTAACTAATTCGGAGATAGTTTGTGGAGACTTAGTGAGTACTGAACGCTGATGCTCGATCTAAATAGATTTATGTTTGTCTAGACAGACGGCTCTACTTACAACTCTCATCTAAACCTACACACAATAGTTACAGCTACGCATAGGTACGCTTCCAATTCAAATGACTCGCATGCGATACGGTAGGCTTGAACTTATTTTTATAGCGTAGGTACTTTTTAGGGTTCCGTACCTGAAATGTCCATACGGATCCCCATTGCTGTCACTCATGTGTCCGTCTGTCCGTCGGTCTGTCCATCGTCTGTCACAAAATTTAGTTCCGAAGAATTTTTTAACTTTCCATTGACCTATGCTTATACTAACCCAACTTGAAATTTGGTGATAATGTTTATTATTACGCAAATTTTACTAACAAATAGCAATATATTGATAAATCTGATTTTTTCTTTGAAATTCCCTCAAGGTACGGAACCCTAAATGTGCGAAATCCGACACGCACTTGGCCAGTTTTTTGCTAACTTAAAGTTTAAAATAAGTTAGTTTTAGTTAACAAGAAACCGTTTACATGTTGTGTGTTTCTTTAAACATAGCACAGACTATTTAAGCGAAATGGTGACCCTCCAGACACATTCTGCTCAAGGTTATTTAATTAACAAGTTTTCCTAGGGTAGGTTTCGTTCTTTAACTTAAAAAAAGAAGGTACAAATAAAAAGCTTTGCATACAAAAGAGTTAAACAAAGTGATGTGTCGGACATGAGAGAGCGCGGCGGAGTGAGTGCAGAGGAACGGTGATGCGGGCAGCGCATGATGCGCGCGCGCCTTGATGGAAGAGTCATGGTCGTCGGGCGGCGCGCCGCTGCTGCGCACCAGGTCGCTGCCGCTGGTGCTGGAGGCCAGCGGCGCCGCGCCCACGCGCCAGGCCAAGCTCGACCCGCGCCAGCTGCTAACGCTCACGCGCCATTACTATCCCGAGGGCGGCTGGGGCTGGGGCGTCGCCGCGGCCGCCACGCTCGCGCAGATGCTCGCGCACGGCCTGCACCAGGCCTCCGCTGTGCTCGCCGTCGAAACTGTCAAACGGTTCGGGCCGGAGACTCGCATGCAAGCAGGTAGGTACAATCGGCGACTAACGTATTCAAAATATGATATGTTGGTAGGCCAATGCTGGTGCTGGCATGCAACTGCATCTGGTTACACTGAAAGCCGACCTGAAACTATTTGGGAAAAGGCTAGATAGATTGATTGATGTTGATAGACCCTCGTAACATCACACAGTGTTTAGAATATATTATACTTATTGTTAATTTTATCAGTTGTAAACAAATTGAAGGCAGACAAAATACTGTCAATATTATGTTGCTTCTGTATAATATTACTGAATTAAAAAAGCAGTGTTAAACCAGTGTTCTACACTACTGAACACACACAATCACAATCCCCACGCATATAACCCTAACATAAAAGATTTTATTCTCGAAAGCTCAAGAGTCTTGACCCTTGAAAAGGTACGAGCCCATATAAGATCCCAAATAAAGACGTTACATTTCAGCCTTTAACTTCGTATCTATCACAAATAAAATAAATCATTGCGTGACATATTTCTGAACCAATGAAATATCGGAGAGGTCAAGATGTTAACGATGTCCAATATTGTCCATGTGGGAAATAATAGGCGGATTTCTTTTCTCTCTACATTTGTTATTCTCGAAGATTTTCTGGATTACCGCGCGGCATCTTTATGAATGTATTATGTACAACATCAATATACAGGGCGACTTTTAATTCATGGGCAATATTTCAGGGGGCAAAATACTCATGAATATAAATAACCTTCACTATAGAAACTGAAATCGTGAATAAAGAATCAGCTGTTTCCAAACTTTTTTTTAAGTTACAATGGGCACATAAAAAGTAGATCTATTTTCATATTACACAGTTGTTCCGATACTTCCGCCCAACTTTATCTCCCGAAACACATCAGTCATTAAATTATTTTCTAATGATAAAATTCACCCTGTATTGTGATAACCTCATTTAAATAATAAAAGTGCAGCAGTTATGTTATTTCAATGATTGATTTCAATACTTGAACATTTGCATCAGAGTGCTTGAAAAGTGACTTGTTTGAAACTTTTTAGTTGTTTTAACAGTCTGGTTTTTTCAAAATATTATTTTTTTTGTTTTCTACATTTTAGTGAGTTAGGTATATTTTTGGAATTGCCTCTTAGATCCCTTTATTTGGATATCCCACTTAATACAATTAGTCGACAGGAGCTCGTGTCTAAAGTAATAACGGCTCCACACGGGTCGATCCATCAGGTTAAACTTCTCCGTGCCTCGGACAGCACGTTTAGCCGTTGGTCCCGGCTGTCAATCATGGATCTTTGACAGTCGTTACGGGTCGTTAGAAGCCCGAAAGTCTTACCTTAGTCTTAGGTGTCAGATAGGCAGTCGCTCCATGTAAAATACTGGTATTCAGCTGCATTCAGTTAGACTAGAAGCCGATCCCAAGATAGTTGGGAAAAGGCTAGGCAGTCGACTTTCATTTTTTCTTTGTCACAAAATGACGTCTGGCTGTCGCCGTATTATGATTACTGACATGTCTTTAGTAGCATTCTCAAGATTAAGACGAATCAATTGACGTAAGAAAAATCAAAATCAGCTCACGCGTTTGGTCTCTAAAGTGCCACAAAGGAGCAAACATACATACATAGGCTGATAAACACATTACCGTCAAAACTTGAAATAATGGTACAAATACCAAATACGTGCGTACTCTCAATACAATTTCTCCAGATCGATATTCCTGGAAGGACAGGTTCAAAATAAAATTACCTTGTAATTTTGTTTGTAATCTGTTTTATTAGCTTTAATGTTGGGCTTAGCAATTTAAGGATATCATTGATATATATCCTTATTGCTATACTGATATCATACAAATCATAATAAGACGTCGTGCTTTTTTTTTGTGGGGTGGGAAATCATCCAATGACGGGCGTGTCAGACTCTTACTGACTAAAACCCACCCCTGTTCCTTCCTGCCTCGAGTGCCCAGGGGCGAGGTAACTCTGTTTCGAATTTATCCTCAACCCCCGGGCAGGCATCGGCCATGACGGGCCCCGTCTCTTTTGCTGACAACTCTTTGAGGCGCGCGTGGAACTCTACGCGCCGTCGACTCTCGGGCCTGGTGCTGATCGGACGGCGAGCTACCCATTACTCGCCATCCGCAGGCCCGGGTCTACGGTGGCCGGAGATCGTCTCGGGGCGCCGGAAGTCCCAGGCGTCTCCTGAGGCGGCTGCTGCTGAGAGCATGAGGGCGACTCCGTTGTTGATACTCCCTCACGCGAAGACGTTGTGCTTGTCACAAATTACCGATAGTGTTGTTCCTAACCAAATGTTTTCCTTGTGTATTTACTTTCATTGTGTAAATGCCTTTGCAACAAGTCATCTTCATCTTTATTGCAGCCAAAAGACGTCCACAAAGCCTCCTGGCTTATGTGGACGTCTACATAGACCAGACTTGTGATTCTCAAATCCCAAACATGAATAGACTCCCGAAGCCTTTACCTGGTCATCTTTTCGCCATAAATCTTGCCAACACTGTGTTTTCCGGAACGCGGTCACCATTTCGAAACCGTTCGGTCCCCACATCACCCGTTCTACGAGCAATGTATATACCTACTAAAATAATATACCAACTAACAAATAATTGATAGATTTTTTTCAATAAGTATTGTGTTAAATGTACCTGCTAAAACTCTTGCCAAGATTTTATCCAGAATACCATCCCATTATTATTCATTTTTACTAACTCTTCCTTAGTGTCCTTCGCCAACACATCCCGTCGAGACACATGCCACTCGTCCACTACATTGTAGACATATCTCATTTCATTTCTGTATGTTTGTTTGTCCAAGCCAAATAATGTAGGTAGCTCATCTTTGTCAACATTTACACCCAGACGGCTATCAGTTTACTTAGTTCTTCAATCAGCTGTTTGATCAAACATTGAACCATAGTTTACGAAAATATTTCCCTAATTTTTCCATGTTGTCCCAGCGAACTATGCACTAATATTTAATTATAAACTATCGGTTTTTGCTCATCGATTTGGGTGGCATCCAATATTCTCTCGTTTACATGTTAGACCAGTAAGCTCGTTATGCGCTGGGGAATAGTTTGCATACAAAAGCCGATATTTCCATATCGCTTGGCTTTTTTTTTTTTTTTTTTGGTTTTCCAAGTATTAAAAAAACTTTAGTAACAGAGGTGGAAAAGTTAGAATGATTGTGTGAGCCCGTTACATTGTACTTCAAGTCTTCCTAGCAGCGATTATTGTCAGTAATTTGCTTACACTCTATAGATTTAACTATAGTGCGTCGTACGTGTCTACATAGTTCAAAGCTCCTTCGCCCATAGACGCTTTCACGATTCCCACGTTCAAATATTTTTCTGTATGCGTGTAAATACACTCGAGTGAATCACGAGCCCTCTCAAACTTTGACAACACGCAGATCATTTTACTTAGGAGAAAAATGAGCACATTTTTCATGAGCATCAGCTTTGTTATAACTATTTGTTATCTACAAGGTAACCAAATGTCACAAAGAAATTGAATCGTGTAACGCAAACTGAATATGAAAATGCAGATGCTTCGAGTTCTCTAATTCTATTCATATAGGAGAGAATTCACTTAACTAACTTTTGTGAGGAGTGTAAAAGCGGATTTATATAAAATCTTAAAGTAAAATCACAAATACGAGTACTTTCAGTCGAGCAGAAAATTTGCAGCGTCGCAGAATGAATGCATCATATGAATACAGTCTGGTACATTGAGCTTCACTACTCATACATAACGTAACGAGTCACAAAGATTCTTTTACACCCTTTAAAAACTTTTGTTTCGAGAAAGAATGGAGACAGGTTGTTATCCTGAATCCTATGCATGAAGAAAAACACCTGTACCTATTGTATAATGGCAACGAGACTGAAATTAAGTTGTAAACTTTGTGCTAGACTGAACTGTAAAAACTTAAACACACTTGAATTGCCAAGAACGATCAGTCAATAAAAAATGATGATGGTAATTGCACCTTCCAAAGCGTAGGTAGAAGATCTCTATGGAGAAGAACGTGCAAGAAGCTCTCCGTGCAGCTGAGAGATGACCAATCCCAACTGATGGCGCCCGTTCACGAACATTGACTCATGCGCTAGCACCATTCAGCTCAAGCATTGTCCCACCATCATCAAGACATTTGAGTGAGCATGACACTCCCAACCGCCAGGGCTCATTCAAGTCAAAGGCACCTAGACCTACAAAAAGTCTAAGCATCCTACTTTTGGGTATCCTTTTTAACCGACTTCAAAAAGAAGGAGGTTATCAATTCGGATGTTTGTATTTTTTTCCATGTAAGTATGTCCGTTATATATTGACGGATTTGCAAAATTTTGTTCGAAAAGGGTTTGTTCAGAAATGGTCCCATTTAAATTTGATATAGATCTGATGATGAGTTTCGGAGACAGGCAACGGAACTCTTTAAAAATTAACAGCAAATCAACCGCGATTGCTGCGATCGTATGTCTATGAATTGTCAAAACAGTTTAATGGGGAACCACAACTAAAAAGTGAAAAATAAAAAACATTTTTACAAAAAAATAGAACCGACTTCCAAAAATAACTTCAATTTCGGAAGTCGGCGTCAACTAACGAAGACATAAAACCAGGGACACCGACTTCCGAAATTAAAGTTATTTTGCAATTTTTTTGACAATCGGTTCTTTTTTTTTACCATATGTTATTAGCAACAAAATTTGTTTGAGCTCCTAACTAAGCAAAGTTGCTCCGTACAAATCTAATAGCAATACTGTTTTACGTCCGTCCGTCCGTCGTCGTGGCCTTCAGATAAACTGAACAGGCAACATTACCGTTTCCCCTAAAAGGTTCTATTGTTATTACCATAAGGGTGTCGTAAAAATAATATAGCCGATAAATACAGAGAGATAATGCGTGTAAATGATCATCAAGAATCGATTACTTGCTGAAATAGAGCCGTTACTGATTTTTATATCTGCCGAGTGTGTTGTGTCTTCTTCAACGGTATTCTTTATAGATGTGAGTAATTATTTAATGTTCTTTAGGGACTTCGCTAGGATGAGGTGGTAATGCCTAGGGGTAGCGGATAAATACGTAACAGAGTTACCGCTCCCCTGGGCACACGGGCAGGAAAGGAACAGGGGTGGGTTTTAGTCAGTAAGAGTCTGACACGCCACCCAGAGCGGGAGATGTCATTGGATGACTAATACACAAAAAAAAATGTGGTGGTACGTGATACAATACAGCGTACCTACTTACTAACTACTTACCAGATATAAACAATATGTAACAAAAACCCAGTTGTTCCTTTTAAGGATGTGTACATTTACCTACAAGCACACCATAGATGAAATTATAATTTTAAAAAATTAAGGATTGTCTAGTCGAAAGGTCAAAATCAAATAACTATTAAAATCGACACATTCAAAAAAATGTTTAGATTATCTGATTTTATAAGTACATCTTTATTTCGCTAAATAGCCTACGGGTTTCGCAATCGCGTCATGCAGAATTGCAGAGGTAATAAATCAGTTAGACATTACAAATATTAATAATTAAATATTTATTTTAATTATTTTTTAATAGTTTTTTTTATAAATGACTTGCTTTATTACGTTTGTATACCGATTCTTAAAACGTGGGTAGAAGGAACAACAGGGTTTTTGTTACATACTGTATTTAACCGTTATTTTGAATTTAAAAGCAATGGGCTAAACTGATTTCACTTGATTTCCAGACTAATATTAGATACAAAAGCGAAAGTAACTCTGTCTATATGTCTGTTTGTTTCATAAGCTTCCACGCATAGCCCGCTGAACCAATTTTGATGAGTTTTGTAAATTGGGCCTTAGAGGAGACCTTAGGTATAATATCCAAGTTTAACGCGGGTGAAGCTGCTGACAGAAGCTAGTATTATGTTATCCTACTAATACTGAAAATGTGATAGTTTGTGAGGATGTATGGATGTTTGATACTCTTCACGCAAAAACTACTTAAGAGGGAACAGGGCCTTCGAGGAATTTACAAATTAGGTATTTGAAGAAACTATTGCCATCGTGCTCTCTCAAGCCTGTCCCCGTAGAGTGCGATAGGGACAACTGCAACTCACACCGATTTTATCAAAAAATATTTGAAGAAATCGACGTTTCGTATTCGCCTTTTTTCTTCTTGAAAACTGAGCCGATTCAATTATTTTCGGCACCAAATTTTTAAGAAAGAGTATGTCTAGGTTCCTATTAAAGATTTTATGTTCTTTTCGAATTTATTCTGGTAGTCCTCTAAGAACGGCGGTAAAAATATGGCCATTTTTTGTCATTTTTGCAGGGTCATATTTTCTTTACTTATTAATTACTGAAAAAAGAAAACGACAGGGACATGTCAACCTTGACTTTATGAAAAAAAAAATGATTTCTCAAGAGGCATTATTCAGGAAGAAAAAGGGGAATACATTTGTATGGAGAATCACAGCCCCTGTTCCCTCTTAACGGATTTTGATGAAACTATACAGTAATATAGCTTACTAGCTTCTGACAGTCGAAAATCATCCCAAGCGAGCCTTGACCCTGGAATAAAAAGTCTTCTATGTGCTATTCGAAACCGTAATCAATCTCTGTGCCAAATTTCATCCAGGTGCGTTCATCTGTTCTGTCGTTATTGAGGAACAAACATTCGTCAATCCAAACTTTCGCATTTATAATATTAGTAGGAAGTAGGACACATGATAATAACATAATATGTACAGGCAATAATTTAGGAGAAGTACTAATTCCATGCGGGCGAAGCCGGTGGCAGAAGCTGGTAAAACGTAAACCTAAACGTTTGCTAATCTCCTACAATATTGAATCAATCCATCACCATCTTCCTGCCCATGTCCCATATTACTACTTATTGGATAAATTACACCAACAGAAATCAATCTTACCAAAACTCTATGTCGGATACCTATTTCTGCTCGTCGTTCTCATTATCTTCGATTGTGTATTAAGTATTAGAAGCTCCACAGCAACGCCTATGTAACGAAAATGCGTCATATTTTAAGCTACTGCTTCTTTCTGCCCATAGAAAAAAAAAAAGACGTGTGGCACTCGGAGACTACCGCGGTAAAGCTATTGCATAGCATTTTTTATCAAGTTATGCAATTATAATTATTTATTTATTTTATTTATGCAGGTTTTTTTTCCTTTGTTTTTTTTTCTTTGATATTAATTCAAGTTACACTTTTTACACGCACGATATAACTAATAATAAGAATAGGAACAATAGGAATAGGAATAGGTTTTTAATTGTGTCTGCTAATGAGGGGCTTGACGTGACTTATGTATATTTTTTCACTAGTCCATATTACTCGTATTTTTCATGCTGTGTTCACTATTTTAGGGCATGCAGTTTCGTGACCAATTTAAAAACAAAAACAGGTTTCATATCTATTTCCGAATATACCGCAAATCTTGCGAAATAGAAAATGATTTCCTAACGTATCTAAGATAGGGTGAGTGCCCCAAATGTCAATCATCGCCAATCGTTTATTAGGCTCGAGGCGAGGCGGGAGACAGGCCGATGCGTGTGTCGACCTCGAGGCACATTTATCATGCCATAGAACGTTTAATATGTTTCATCTAGGTGACAGCCGCCGCGATAATGTGTTGACGGCGAAAGATTATAATTCGCATGTTTCTTTTCCGATCTTAACGTCATTCCAACCAGCGGCTTCGCCCGTGTGGATATAGTTCTTCCTCACTATACATTATATGCTTATGTGCTATTCCTATCTATATATACTATCTCTATGCCGATCCGTTCAGCTGGTTATTATACAAAGTAAATGATATCAGATTTTTTCAATTTTGATTTCATTTAATTTAATTTATCTTTATTTTAGACAATACAGTTCATAAAAAAAGCAACACATAGTATAATATAATTATAAAGAAGGCGTTAGTAGGGTTATTATTAGTACACAAAAAATAAATTAAAATAAAATGAAAAGGTGTTAGTAATTTGTTAGTAAACAAAGCAAGTTACAACAATAATTACTTAGCCTATTTCCTATTCCTGTGCAGGTGTACCTCCGCCCAGTAAACTGTAAAAGGACTAACTTGAAGTAAGTACCTTTATTTAATATGAAATGTAGGGGTAAAAAAAGGTGTTGCATAGTTCCCTTTTTAATTCGAAAGCTCGTTGATAAATCAGAAGTTTCTACTCTCAAAGCGGTGTGTTTTAATGAGATAGTGTCCAATAAATTTTAATGAACGCGATGAATTACCTACCTTGATTGTTTATAGAGGGAAGATAAAAAATATGAATCTGAAAACTTTTTAGCTTGGTCTTTGGTAAAAATTTGAAAAAAATGTTTTCAAAACTGTATTCTTTACAATCCAAATAGTGATTCAAACTTTGTCTGTAAACCAAAAGTTAGTCAGTAGTTCCAAATTTATTAGGCTGATAACATCAATGAAAAAAGGTATCGCAAAGTCGTCCTTTGTTCATAACAACATTGTAAATACGTAATTATTTTTCTGTTTTGACGAAAACCTGTTTCCCTTCTGTATAATTTTTTTTAGCTGTCTCTTTGCCATTTCCAGGTTATATCGTCAAACTCGACTCCACGTCGAATCATAAAAACAGTTCTAGCTTGTTAATTGACATTAATCGAAGGCTTTTCCGTTTTCATGGTATCTGAGTCGAGTGGAGGTCCTTCAAACTGACTTGGTATGCTTGAGTCTTCAGTCCCAGCTGATGGTGTAATTGAAATAGGTGGTCATATTATTTCTAGATATTGGTTCTGCCCATGGAAATGGACAACAATCTTAAAGCAGCTCCAAAACAAATGGACAACATTCTTAAAGCAGCTCCAAAACAAATGGATAACATTCTTAAAGCAGCTCCAAAACAAATGGACAACATTCTTAAAGCAGCTCCAAAAAAAATGGACAACATTCTTAAAGCAGCTCCAAAACAAATGGACAACATTCTTAAAGCACCTCCAAAACAAATGGACAACATTCTTAAAGCAGCTCCAAAACAAATGGACAACATTCTTAAAGCAGCTCCAAAACAAATGGACAACATTCTTAAAGCAGCTCCAAAACAAATGGACAACATTCTTAAAGCAGCTCCGAAAAAAAATGGACAACATTCTTAAAGCAGCTCCAAAACAAATGGACAACATTCTTAAAGCACCTCCAAAACAAATGGACAACATTCTTAAAGCAGCTCCAAAACAAATGGACAACATTCTTAAAGCAGCTCCAAAACAAATGGACAACATTCTTAAAGCAGCTCCGAAAAAAAAAGGACAACATTCTTAAAGCAGCTCCAAAACAAATGGACAACATTCTTAAAACAGCTCCGAAAAAAAATGGACAACATTCTTAAAGCAGCTCCGAAAAAAAATGGACAACATTCTTAAAGCAGCTCCAAAACAAATGGACAACATTCTTAAAGCAGCTCCAAAACAAATGGACAACATTCTTAAAGCAGCTCCAAAACAAATGGACAACATTCTTAAAGCAGCTCCGAAAAAAAATGGACAACATTCTTAAAGCAGCTCCAAAACAAATGGACAACATTCTTAAAGCACCTCCAAAACAAATGGACAACATTCTTAAAGCAGCTCCAAAACAAATGGACAACATTCTTAAAGCAGCTCCAAAACAAATAGACAACATTCTTAAAGCACCTCCAAAACAAATCAACAACATTCTTAGAGCAGTTCCAAAAAAAAAATTGGACTTTCCGTACAAAGTTATTTATTTATAACAGCATAAACTATCATTACAGGGTTTACCCTAATGCGATAGTTAAGAACTTAAACTAATAACCTAACCTTACAGGGTGTAACGGAAAGGTGTGGTCATATTTTAAGAACTGCATCTGCCCATCGATAGGAACAACTTTCTTCAAGAAAATCCGAGGAAATACTAAACTTTTTTTTATACCTCCCATACAAATATTGATCAGCTGATGATAGCTTTGTATGGAAAGTCCAATTTTTTTTTGGGAATTTTCTATTTTTTCTTAGAGAAAGTTGTTCATATCCATGAGCAGAACCGGCTCTTAAAATATGACCACACCTTTCCGTTACACCCTGTGTAGTTACAATAACCAAATTACAAAAATTAAAACTAACACCATTATTAAATTATTACACCATTTAAAAACACAAAATAACTTCATAATGTAATAATAATTTATTAAATCTCAATCTCAAAAACTTTAAATTCAGGTTACACGTAACACTGAACTCCACACTAGGATACCCTGTGTCGTGAGGTCCAGTCTCTTACATCACAAGGCATGTAAGTTGTAGTTTAATATGATAAACAGACAAGTAGGTAAAAATAGAATATAAATTAAAAAAATATAGATATTACTTGCAGAAACATAATACCTATATCTTAAGCATTATTTCGATCGTAGCTTAATATAAGGTAATAGCCTAGTTATCATCAGGTGATCAAAATTAATCCGATCCAATTCCGAGTCCAATCTTTTTCCGAATTTGACTATGACCACTTGATGAAAGATGTTTGGGCATTGTCATTTCTATGGGCAGAAGCAGTATTAGAAATGGGTGGTCAACCCATTCCTAAGCTAGGTTACATTCATAAATATGTGGGACATTGCTCCCTCTCTCTTCAGAATAAGGCGACCATATGGCCCAAACATCGGTTTGTTTGTGTGCATATTCGTCTACCTTGTTTGTAGCGTCGCGAAAGTTTTTCTATTTCTGTTTATTTGTTGTGAATGAATTTTGTAAGCCAGCCGTGTGTCCAAATTTACCTCATCCCGACAAAATAGGGTCAAACAAAATAAATATATGCCAACTTTGTCAGCCAATCAATACTAAAGGTATAGTTAGCCAGTGTTCCCTAACTTGATACAAAAACATACCGAAGTATGAAAAACGTTTCCTGTGGAAACATTTTTTTGTTACATTCTGTATCTTGCTATGGGTGGTCGTGTTTTAAATACTTTACCTACTTCTGCGCATAAAAAAGACAAATTTCGTCAAGAACGTTATAGCCAATTACGAAAGAAAAATTTGGACATCCCATACTAATTTTGATCAGTTATTTTTTTTTCGAGGGTGGGAAATTATCCAATGACTTCTCTCGCTCTGGGTGGAGCAGGAGGGCATGTCAGACTTTTACTGACTAAAACATACCTTGTTCCTTCAGTTGCCTGTGCCAAGGGCCGCGGTAACTCTCTTTCGAATTTATCCGCGACCCCAGGCAGGCATTGGCCCTAGCGGGCCTCGTCAGATGCTGCTGACATATCTTTGAGGCGTGCGTGGGACACTACGCGCCGTCGACTCGGGCCTGGTCCTTATCGGACCGCAAGCTAACCATTATTCGCCGTCCGCAAGCCCACGCCTACGGTGGCCAGGAGTCGCCTTGTGTCTCCCGACGCCCGGGGCGTCTCCTGTGGTGGCTGCTAGGGGCGTAGTGGGCGTCTCCGTTGAGTCTCCCTCACGCGTTCCGCCTCCTCCTTCGCGAGCATTACTGCAGAAGGAGGTGACAGCTTCTCATTCCCTCTCACTCCGTACCTTTTCCTGGACCAGGGACGGGCGCGAGAGGTCGCTGCCGCCGATCGCCTCCACAAGGACACGGGGTGCTTCGTCCAAGCGGGGCAGACCTCCACCGTGTCCTCTGAGCGATCCACATGATGGTGATATCCGGGCGTTTCCTCCCGCCCTATACGACACAGGAACCTCCTAAAACATCCGTGTCCGGTGAGGACCTGCGTCAGGCGGAAGGTTAGGACGCCGTGGCGCCTCTCCAGCCACTCCTCAAAGAGGGGCCTTACCGCCGCAATTGTGGCGTGCCCGGTACTCGTACTTTGTACGGAAAATAGAAATTTGTTTTTTTGGAAATTTGCTATGATTTCCTTGAAGAAACTTGTCTATTTTTATGGGCAGAAGCACAATTGTATAGCCTATTGTAATCCTCCTTTAATGACAATATGGTGTTTCCTAAAAAAATCTAATTAGTCCATCAGTTAGATTACCAAAAAATATTGGACACCTATTTTTCTTCTGTCACGTAAACCAAAAATAAGGACGACACAGTGTGTTGAAATTTCGCGTGACATCACACCTCGATACACTTGTACCGTTTAGTGACGTAACGAGCCCCCACTCCTGAACTTTGATGCATTTTATCTTTGTCATGTTGTATTGGTTTGGTAAAGCAAAAAATACGTGTTCAATATATTTTGATAATCTACGAGTAACTTAGGGACTAAATAGAATTATTATTTTTATACCCAGGAAACATACGAGTACCTATTTATTTAGAGTCGAGGCATCATTTTTTGCCATGGCTGTTGGTATTCGAGGCCAAAAAGTAAAAAAGACATGAAAATACCGGCCTAGAGCGAGTCGGAATGGAAAAAATCAGATTTTTTTCAGGTATTTTTCAAACTATATACTTCGCATAGGTTTTCCTGTAATCTGTAAGTAAAGAACTACCTTTTGTATTTTTTTTTTCACAATTTTAGGTCCGGTGGTTTCAGAGTTAAAGAGGGGGAATGGTCATTTTTCATCTATTTTCTGAATTAACCTAAAAAATATATATATTTAAAAATATGAAATAATGTATTTGGTACCCTTATAATAAGCCCTTTCATTTGATATATCGCACGGCACAGTTGAAAAACTTTGTTTTTTTAATTTTCCGTTTTTCATCAAAAAAGTCATCGTCATATTCCAAATTAATTTATTTAGGTTACACGGTCGTGTTTGGGTCACGGATGTGTGTATCAAATTTCCACTCGAATAAATTAGCTGTGACAGACAGACAGACAGACACGAGTGATCCGATTAGGGTTCCGTTTTTCACTCAGACTTTCGGAACCCTAAAAACCCTAAAAATAGTATATTTGATACCGACAGGCTGTGAAGAAGATCATGTCTTCTTCAGCCATACCCATGATGAGGTTATTAATGATGAGGTTTTTTTTTGTGGGGTGGGATATCATCCAATGACATCTCCTGCTCTAGGGTGGAGCGGGAGGGCTTGTCAGACTCTTACTGACTAAAACCCACCCCTGTTCCTTCCCTGCCCTGAATGCCCAGGGGCGAGGTAACTCTTTCGAATTTATCCTCAACCCCTGGGCAGGCATTGGCCATGACGAGCCCCGTCATGTATTGCTGACAACTCTTTGAGGCGCGCGTGGAACACTACGCGCCGTCGACTCTCGGGCCTGGTGCTGATCGGACGGCGAGTTTCCCAACCATATTATATTTGACATTATACACCCATCATTTCTTTGGTTTTCCTATAACCATATGCACATTCATACTCAGTTTCTGTAGTATTATGCATTTTAAATCATGAAGCAGTAAATAAAACAGGAACAGCTACAACGTTGAAACAAAAGGATACTAATGAACATGAATGAAAAAGGAACGTTGTAAAAGCTGCCAGGGTAAACATACTTTTGTACATGCAATTTGCCAAAGAGCATTAAAGTCCCATAGTGTGTTAAACTTCTAACCAGACGCCCGATTGCATTACCTATATTTTCACTCCCCGTAACGACAACGAAAGCAGAGACGACTTTCTGTGAAGTAGTTTTGTAGACATAGATTTGCTTGTTTTTGAGATATTAATTTACTTTAAACCATTTCATCCTTTTTGAAGAACGAAAAAACACAACAGATGGACAGATAATTCATGAAAAGAAACACAAACCATAATAAGGAACATTTAAAACGAACAAGTAAAAACAAAAGGCTAAAAAGGCTTCTATCTCAGCACTGTGATGATTACTTTTTTTGCAAAGTTATATTTACTTTACAAACAAATTAGTTTAGTTCCAAAGTTGAATTTTTTGAGTTAACTATGTCACAACAATACGCAACATTTATTTCAACTGTAAACTTGCACAGACAGCGTATTATATGAAACTATCCGTAAAATGCTGCAGATGGTACTGCACCGTCATATGTTTCATATCATAAAGTTACAGGCTCCGTATAGCTGTCCACTGCTGTTGTAGCCGAAAGTTAAATCAAACTTTAACACACAAACCAGAACAACATTTTAAACTTTACAATAAAAATATTTTTTAAAAGAATATCGTTCCTTCTGTCATTAAAATCTATTTTTTTTTTATTCCGTAAATCCAATAATCCAGAAAAAAACTTAGGTGCCGTAAAGAAAATGTTATTGAAGTAAAAGAGCTACTTTTTCGATTTCATTTTATTGGATGTCCTATCACATATTAGCCGATAGTGTCCGATATGACTCGAAATAAGTTAAAAACGGTCAATTTGCCAGTTATTTACAAGACGATGAGACTGCGCAATTTCTTTATTTCGATTGAGACGAGCGACCAAAAGCTCGCTTTATATGTTCCAGTGCATTTGTTGCCGTCTAAAGAATAAGCCCAGCTCTTATTTATAGCAGTATATTTCGCCTTTACTGCTCTCTTTTCATATAAAGTTTCATTCTTAACAAAACTAGGGATACATTTCGTAAAAAAGCTAGAGAAGCTAGAGATTTCTAGGATACATTTTAGATGGTATCTTTATGTTAAATTACCAAACTTTTCATGCTAGTCACAGTTTATTCAAAACAGATGATTGAGGACAATAACTTGAAGTTGAAAGCTGTTTATTTGTCAGAGCGCAAAACATAACTGTATCCAAGAAACTTAGAACAAAGCGACAGCTGAGGATCACGAATCACTCATCAATCCGCGGATCTAGACTAAACAACGTCTAGCTCTAGCAGATCTATTCGTCAGATGTGTGACCGATGGGTGACGCTCTTGTTACAAAGTCGACGAACTTTACAAACGCCCCGTCGTCGTCCGAAGTTTTTCAATAGAAATGTTTGTTAGACATCAGACGGAGCCCGCACAAATCACTAGTATACCTACACTCATTATTTGTATTATTTTACAAATAACTCTAAAGGCTCCTCTCGACACTGAAACGCTTGATTGTATTGCGTTGTATGATTAGCACTTTTGAAGTTACGAGACAATCTGTCTTCGCAAGACAGTATTGTGATACTTTCATAATAATGTATTGTTTAAATCCCTTGAAATAAATTAAAGACTGTCTTCAAAGAAACTCCAGCTGTATGAATATATTTTAAACAAAATTGAGATATAGGAGAGCTCAAAACATTTTGATTGTTCCAGCTTCATCAACTTGAAAATATGTTTCAGAAATATAAATAATAATTATACCTACTTACTTACAATACTTACGTAAAGCGTTTTGATGCGAATTAATTTATTTCTACAATGTAATGTAGTTTTAA
Source organism: Polia nebulosa (assembly GCA_951329385.1). Lineage (NCBI taxonomy): Eukaryota > Metazoa > Arthropoda > Insecta > Lepidoptera > Noctuidae > Polia > Polia nebulosa. The sequence goes on from OX589604.1 coordinate 15,799,810, forward strand.
ACTGAGGTATCAGAATAAAACTTTTCAGCTTAAACATTAGTAGCGAGAGGTTCCGTAGTCGCCCGTTATAACATGTGGAAAAGAGGACTTATTTTTAATGCTATGAACATATTGAGTTCACAGTTCAATAAACAACGTTTAAATTAACCTCTCAGGCACTGATATTTTTCCAAAATTTAACATGTTTACTGCCTACCCGTTTTAAATATTAAATAAGTAACAACTTCACCTAAGTATTGGAACGGAGTTCCTTATCGCGCGTTGCGAAAGGGGGCTAGACGGAAAAAATTAGGACCAAAAGTTGTAACGACACTTTTTGAACCAAAAGTTGTAACGACACTTTTTGCTATAGTTGTTGTGAGTTGAGTTGAGTTGAGCTGAGCTGAGCTGAGCTGAGCTGAGCTGAGCTGAGCTGAGCTGAGCTAAGCTGAGTTGAGATGAGATGAGATGATGAAGTATAACTTCTTACGTGCGTACATAAGTACACACACACTTTTTTTTTTGAGTCTGTGCGTAATAGCATTTTTACATAGAACTGCATCTGCCCATCGATATGAACAACTTTATTCAAGAAAACCTAAGGAAATTCGCAAAAAAATTTTTTTGCCTCCATACAAATATTGATCAGCTGATGATGACTTTGTATAGAAAGTCAATTTTTTTTTTGGGAAGTTTCTGTTTTTTTCTTAGAGAAAGTTGTTCATTTCCATGGGCAGAACGGGTTCTTAAAATATGACCACACCTTTCCGTTACACCCTGTATTACAATTCCTTCAGTAATTAATCGAAAGGAACTTCGTTCTTTCCGGGTGTCCCTTGACACCTCTCAATTTTTTTTTTTCTAAGGATTTTGGGTTGTGTACGAAATTTTCCAAGTAGGTAGGTACATTTTATTAGTTGGGCGACTATTACCCTTCAAAGTTCGTTATATGTCCATCTCGAATTTTTTCAGATTTTTCAACCTAACAGTTTAGTTTTTATGGCGGGGGGAGGCGCTCAACTCAAACCAAAACAAATATTTCACAAACGAATCACAGAATCGAAAAATAGTCTTCACAATCAATGATTATGAAAGACCTATCCAACAATACCCCACACTAGGATAGACGAGGAAACATAAATACATTAACTTTACAAAACATTATTATTTCGTTTTCTAAATACCCATGCAAAATTACAGCTTTCTAGTACTAACAGTCTCTTAGCTATGCCTCGGACAGACAGACTGAAACTATAAGGGTTCCTTGTCCTTGTTAGGACTACGGCACCCTAAAAATGGACTGAAATTGAGGCCACTAAAAACTACAAAGCTTTGTAACAACATAATAATAGACGCCAACCGTTGCTAGTTTAGCATACCGCGCTTGGGCATAAGTTAAAAATGCAAACAAAGCAATGTAACATTTTGGACTCAATAACTCTTGAAATCAAGTATTGAAGAATATTACGAAGTAAAATCAGAGCAAAACGATGCAGTTGCAACTTGATAGAAAATACTTTCGTAATGGTGGACCCTAGAGCAGAAAGTTCAAAATAAGTTGTCCGTTCAGCTGCGTCGACTTTTACATCAGAAATTGAATTGCATAAAATTTACTTATTCATTGAATTCACGCCCTAACTCTTTTGGATGAAAGCGCTGACAACGATATGAGAGTAAAAGTATACTTATTACACCATTTCTATACTTGATAATCGGCCAAGTGCGAGTTGGACTCGCGCGCAAAAGATTAAGAACGAATCAATTTTTTTTCACATTTTTTTTAACGGTTTCTTATAGTTTCTAAGTAAAAAACTATATTCTGTTTTTTTTTTTCAAAATTGAATAGTTAGCAGTTTTGGAGGTAAGGCGGAATGGTAAATTTCATCTATTTACATACAGGGTGTACCGGAAAGTTGTGGTCATATTTTAAGAACTGCATCTGCCCATCGATATGAACAACTTTCTTCAAGAAAACCTGACGAAATTCACAAAAAAAAATTTTACCTCCCATACAAATATTGATCAGCTGATGATAACTTTGTATGGAAAGTCCAAATTTTTTTTTGTGAATTTTCATTTTTTTCTTAGAGAAAGTTGTTCATATCCATGGGCAGAACTGGTTCCTAAAATATGACCACACCGTTCCGTTACACCCTGTATAAAACATTAAAACTATATAATTATATTAAAATTAAAATAAAAAAACTCTTTTACTAAAAAAACAACCGACTTCCAAAAAAGAAAACATACTAAAACTTAAAAGTTTGTGTCAAATAACGAAGAAATAAAGTACAAACACCGACTTCCGAAATTAAAGTTATTTTTTTATTTTTAGTGCTTTCTTTTTGGAAGTCGGTTATCTTTTTTGTAAAAAAGTTTTTTATTTTTCACTTTTTAGTTGTTAGGTATACCCGAGAACTAAAAACCCCAATAACATGGAACGTATAATTCGTTTGGGCGCATTATGTCCAATGCGCAAAATGTCCAACTGTCCAATTCTCAGTTGGTCCAGTTCGCAATTGGTCCAGTTCGCACTTAGTCCTATTCGCAATTGGTCCAGTTCACAATTAGGGGGCGTCCTTGATTACGAGAGGCGTTTTTGGACACGACCCGACCCGCATTGAGATTGGGTGAGATTCGGTTCGAGGCAAAAATGCATAATAATTTATGATCAACTCAATTTTTATTACAAAAAATCACAAATCTGTGTAAATAATTGTGGCTGATAAATCATAATATCGCTATTAATTAAGAACAAAAATCACGTAATATAAAGTCATAAGTATTTTTTTGGAATGGAATATTAATTATCTATATAATTATCTAAAACCTATCTAGAAATAATCAATGTAAGACGAAGTAATATAATTTCTGAACTGGACAATTTGCGAATTGGACATTTTGAACCCACTGGACGATTTGCGAATTGGACATAATGCGCCCAAACGGTATAATTTAAACATGCTCGTAATTGGAGAAAACCAAAACGTCATCTATGTATACGTATTTTTGGTTTTTGTTCAGTTTTTCAAAAAGCGCTGAAGCAATTTCGATAAAATTTATACGGGACCACCTCGGGAGTATATTCTTTAGGATAAAGAAAGAATTTTGTAAATCGGTCCACAACTGACAGAGATTTCTCTGTCAGTTATGGACCGATTTTCAAAATTCAATTTCGGTGCACATACATAAAAAAAACATACATACAGTCGAACATAGAACCTTCTTTTTCGAAGTCGGTTTAAAATAGAGATCCTCACATTGTCCTCTTTCATTAGATATGTCGCACGACACAGTTTCAAAAACTATAATTTTAATTTTTCCGATTTGCGCCCCATAGTTACAATAAAATCCAAATTCATTTATTTACGTTACACGTCCGTGATTGGGTCACAGATATTCATGTGTGTACCAAATTTCAAACCCAATCGTTCCTGCAGATTTGGAGCAATTTGACTGTGACAGACAGACAGACATACAGACGCGAGATGCTATAAGAGTTCCGTTTTTTATTCGGACTTTCAGAACCTTTAAAGTTATGTCATTGTCATAAAATAAATGTTTCATGCTACATTCACTCATTGTATAAGTAACTATCTTATTTCGATTCATTCCCCACGCAACGTGAAAATATAACAGATGGCAGACACGTCTGATATAATGAATATCTCCTCAGAGCGATTATCATTTAGCTTAATGGACTATTTAAATAATAAAAGGCCTTTTATGTCAATAATTTCCATTTAACTAACGTGTCAAGTTTCATATAAAGTGTAGTCACTGTGGAAGCACAGCTTAGGGATGCCTCTCCATAGTTCAGAAGTAAGAAATCTGCCCAGTACACCATATGGTACCATGAACGTGCAAGAAACGTATCAGGCACGAAAAGAAACACGACGAACTTAGCTATGCATAATAGCTACGCTACTTATTTCGCCGGTACCGATATGCTACGTGCAAGGCACACGATGGTGTTGGTCGGTGACGGAACGGTCTAGTGGGCATTTTCAATTCAAATAATATTGTTATGCTTGACACGTTACTAGCACGGTCATGGTATGGTCATGGTATGATACTGAGTAGTAAGCTAATGCTAGCTATGCAAGCAATTTTGAATGAATTCAATACATTTTAGAAAGCATGAGTATGGCTTTCTTTAATCAGTATCTCATGGGAAGTTAAATATAGAAAAACATCATACTAATATTATCAATGTGAATGTAAGTTTGTTTGTTACGCTTTCACGCGAAAACTACTTAACCGATCATCATGAAACATTGTACACATATTCTTGGAGGTATTAGAAGTAACATAGGATACTTTTATGAAACAATTTTTTTTTTTTTTTACGAAAGATACATAAAGGCGGGTAAAATCGCGGGCACAGCTAGTAATAAATAACAAAGTCTCCAAAGACAGTTTTTGCCTCTTGCGTAGGACACTAATAACTGACACACTGTGAACACAGCGAGTGCCAATTTAAAACCATTCGTTACGTTGACTGACACTTAATTAGCATATCACCTTACCTTTTCGACGAAAAAAGCAAGACGAAACGTTGCGCCTCGAAAATAAATCACAAGATGGTAAATTCATGAGCGCCACAAACATTTGTTTGGTGGGTACTTCATGCATAAAGCAGAAGAACGACTATAACATTATGTCAAATTATTTAAACTGTCGCTTAACACATATAAAAGTGTTCATGAATATTTTGGAGATAAATCTCGTTTTCATGGAGGCAGCCCTGGAAGAGCCACGCGTCCGTACAAGGCAGACGGAATGCCTGCACGCGAATCTTTACGACGTCGGATAACAATAAACATCACGAGGTTTTTGTAGCCGTCCGCTACATGGTAAGCAAAAACGTGGCGTGGACGGCTAAAGCACTGAAGTTGAGACTATTGTGTTTATAGAGAAAATCGGGGATGCGTACGTTTACAAGTATGATTTAGGGCTTTGTATCGAGATGTTCACTTGGGATTTTTTTGTGAAACTGTGAAATATTTTTAACTAACTCTTTATACAAATCTTAACTTATTTTCGAAACCCAGTGCCGAGAAACTGTCTGTTTTACGATTCGATTCGGTGCCATGATTCGGCGACTCGCTATCTGAGTCCCCATTCGGAAAAAAAACAGCGGCTGTACATCATTTATTGGTTTATTTTTATTTATTGACCACTATCTCACCTGATGGTAAGTGATGATGTGGTCGACGATGAAGCACACTTGTCTAGAAGTAACCTATTCAATCTTGTCTTTAAATCTCCCAGAGCTTCTAGATAAATTGGCATTTTATCAGCGAAAATGACTGTCGGAAAGCTACTTTTTAGTTTTTAGATGTCGCAGAAATCTGGTTGAGTTAGCCATTCAATTGGACGCCTAGTTGCTAAACGCCTCCCTTACGCATTCAATTAAATGACTAGGGCGATAGATAATTCAACTAGAATCACTCAACGTTTAACAACTTGGCATATTGAAAGTCAGTCCTTTGAAGATGACTAACCAAGACTCAGCCAAGTGATTCAAAGGAGAGCCAAGGTTTCCTACAAGACTAGGCCGGAACTGACAAAGTTGAATTATATAACATAAAAAACCTATCGATTTTAATTTATTTTGATTTTGGTAACATTTATAATTGAAATTGTAGCAGATGAAATGTGTTGATAAAATAAGTAACTGTTTTTTGAGGCATGCGGAACAGGGTGTAATGTCCCGCAAACCTCCGTTGAAAAGGGAGGTTCCTCCGACCAGCAAGTGTTGTGTGTCTGGTCCGGGCAACTGCCCGATGGTTGATTTCGGGCTGTTGTATATGTTCAAATCGCGCTGAAAAGTCTGCTTGCGCAATGCAGGATTTGTAAGTTCGTTTGTGGCGTCATAGATGTCGCTACAATTTACTTTTCAACGGTTTACTTCTACAGATTTTATTTGTAATGCATAATTCTTACTATTTCTTCATATGCATTATAATAATTAAAGAAAGTCTGTCGGACGCTACATGATTCGAGCCGGTTCGTGGCATTATTCTTTACTTCAAGTTAAATGAAAAATGATTAAAAATATTATTTATTAGTAACTCAATTTATATCAAAGGCGTAGTCGTTGCCCCGCGAAGCGGGGCTCAATGGTTTGATACTCAATGACCACAAAGGGATGGCTCTATGATCCGAGACGGGGTGCTCCATGTTCCGAGCTCGCTACGCTCGCTCTTGCATCCTAACATTGCCTTTTGTGAACACATAATCATGATCAGCGGTATCACAAACTCGTCAATATCCAATTTAACTAAATGACTAGACGACATCCAGCCATCTGGATAAACGTTGCGTCAATGACTTGGCAGCAAGCGTAGCATGACCAATTCTATCTCTATTCTGTCAAGAATAGACAAAGTTCTTTTTATCAAACTTGACATCTTTTCTGCCCGAGCAGAGAAACATTTCTTCTCTTCAGTTTTAACATCGCCATGCTTAGGACGATAGAAATCTTTTTACAGTCTATTCTTCCGTCGACAAAACCCGTTTCTATGGTGGTCATGCTACGCGTGCTGGTTGTCCTTCAGCCATTTAATTGAATGCCGGCGTTTAATGAACGGCCTAGGCGTCCCATTGACTGGTGGATTCAACCAGATGGCTGCGACAGATACATTACAAAGATACATTACAAAATATATTTAGGGTGTAACGTAAATGGATGATTATATTTTAAATACTACTTCTGCCCACATAATGAAAATCTTTATTGAAGAAAGTCTCAATGCCGAAAAAAAATGGTCCTCCCATACTAATTTTGATCAGCTGATGATAACTTTGTTTGGAAAGTTTCATTTTCCAGGGTACTTACTATGACGTCTTAAAGACATCACGTTTCTTGTGTGAGAGAGCCTACAGCACGCAAAGCACTAATCCTTTTTCACAACGGAATCATGATGTCATTAAGAGATCACAGGAAGACTTCTGGTCTTGTACAGGTTTTAATGTAATTGTATCTTCTGTTCCAGGATGCCTGGGTGCGTTATCAGCGGGGGTGGCGCTGGCACTGTCACCGGTGACGGTGGCGCTGTGCGTGCGCAAGTCCACCAGGGTGACAGCTGTAGTGGGGGGGCTGGTCGCCGCCCTCGGTTGCCTCTTTACCTCCTTCGCCACGCAGTTCCACCAGCTCTTCTTCAGCTATGGTAAGTACAACTCTGTATGGAAATAGAAAATTTAGAAAAAATATCTAAAGATGGAATGGAGACCACAACCGGAAAGCTGGATTTAGAAAAACCTCTATAAGATGGTTTGACAAATTGAATTTCATTTCCAACTTGTTGAAAACAAAACGGTATCCAAAGGCTAAGGTTTTTTTTTTATATTCTCTAAATTATACATTACAGTTTTGTAAATTAATCTGTGTACGTTTCCATGTAAAATTATTTCTGTATGGCGTCACAGGATCTAGGCTACCAGCACTCGAACCGAATTAAATTAACGATGAGCCTAATAATACTAAAATGTCGCAAGGAATCCGGCCCAGGACGTGCACATACGCTTGCATTAACACAGAATAAATAATTGGAACTTTAATGCACCTGAAACCGCCGCGCTTCTGACAACTCAATTTATTTCATCAGATTCATATCCGAAACCCGTTTTAGTGAACTTCAAAGGTATCCGCTAATTGGGTCTCTGTGTAAATAAACGGATATCTACATACTCGTACAGACCAAAATAGAATCCTGAATATTCACTGCAACGAGTTATTTATTACAATGATTTATCAAATAGTGTCTCACTCATAGAAATTGAAAATATAACAACTTCATTTTTATGAAACGGTTGAATAGAACTGCATTATTTATAACTCGATTCTTGGAATTCGATATTGAATTTTCAGTGTAGTAAATAATCCTTAGAAATAATTCAACGAACGAAACGAAGTTCGCTTTTACGGATTGGCTGGCGGGCTATTACCGTATAAGCCACAAATCGGTTCAACGTTGCGTATTTTATTTTCTAGGTAGATTCTGAATGTATGGAATCTATTTCTACAGATCTTGGGAATAACGTTGGCTCTTCGCAAGCTAGTGTTTCATAGAAAATATTATAATGTTGAAGCAAACTGCACGCGTTCACATGCACACTCTGAGCTAGTTCTATCTTCAAGGATAACGCGTTGGCGCCCGGCAGAATGCGGTATTAGCATTTAAATTGGGACGCTACCGCCCCGTTACAGTGAAGTGCCTCTATTAGGTTCTTGCCACTAAGTATCACTAACCCATGCATCCAACCCCATCGGAAATCCGAAATAGGTATTAAATAGCGTAGTTTTTGGGAACATTGCAGGCTACAAGGGGATTTAAACTTAGTTTCTGAACTAAGTTTCTGGCAACAATAACTTGTTTCATAACAAAATGTTCATTCTGAGATCATACAAGATATATTTGCAATTAATTTTACCGCCTATATTTGTAGTTCTATACTGGTGGGTTGTAACCTAACCTAATTCTATGATTCCTTTTAAATGAAAATCTTTGCTAGAGCAAAAACAAAGCTGACTTCCGCTTTCGCTCGAACGATTATGAGCAAGGCTAGATGCCAATATTTCTCGAATCCTCGCAATCTTCAGGGAAATCAGAGCTAAGTTACATAGGAAATACTGATTACATGCTGGCAGCGGCACGAGCTACACCGCATAGATATGAGGAAAAGTTTCACAACTGGGAAACTGAACTGCACGGCTAACGATGGCAAGGAGAGCGTATTATGGTTAGATATCACCCTGCTACATGGTTAAAATCACGATCGCACTACAATATAAACCGACTTTCGATTGGTATTGCGATGGCCACTGCAAATGCAGCGAGCTATGAATGTCGAGTAACGATGCTCGAATAACGATAGCACTTCGCAGCAACTGTAACACCGACAATAACATTATAACACAACGACTTTTATGATACCTACTGGTAACGGACATGAATAGAAATTGGGAAATCGAATTGATTTTAGAATTGAAATATTGCTTTTGGTTAAATGTGGTATTTTTAACCACCAATTTAGGTGAATAAAAACCGCAGCTTGAGAATACCTTCCACAAAATGAACCGATGACTTGAAGGCTGCGGCTAGCCGATGGATGCGAGACGCACAGGGCCTGCAGTCTCGACATTGATAGCGATCGATATGTCCTAACGATCGGTCGCTAAAAAAATAATGTTGCAAGGAGGTAAATTTTATGTCCTTTTATATTTTGACAAGTTAATTTAATTGTTACAAGCGCTAAAATATATTCATTAAAATTTAAATACGTTACATGTTAAATAGTGCTTGCAAGTTAGAATTTACGCCGTCTCTGTACATATTTCAAGAAATTCAGTTTTTTTTTCAGGCTAAGATATAAAATTTTTCCTTACAAATGAGGGAGTTTTTTAACGGCTGGTGTATGTTGCAAGGAGGTAAATTTTATGTCCTTTTATATTTTGACAAGTTAATTTAATTTTTACAAGCGCTAAAATATATTCATTAAAATTTAAATACGTTACATGTTAAATAGTGCTTGCAAGTTAGAATTTACGCCGTCTCTGTACATATTTCAAGAAATTCAATTTTTTTTCAGGCTAAGATCTAAAATTTTTCCTTACAAATGGGGGAGTTTTTTAACGGCTGGTAATTTAGCGATCGGTAGCTAACGTAACGATCGCTATTAATGTCGAGACTGCAGGCCCAGGTCTGCAGCTGTATTCACTAACTCAGTGGACATCACTTTGATAGGCACTATGCAGTACATTGCTGCTTTGACGTATAAGAAAACAAAAATGTACTACGTAGTGCTATTATAATCGATGTCCACCGAGCAATTTACTGCAAAGTGCCTATCAAAGTGATGTCCACTGAGTTAGCGAATACAGCTGCGGGTCAGGTCTTTCGGTTGAAATGATGATGATGATGATTTAGGTAGCTATAATATAGCTTATTTATCAGTGATCCAACGGTTGAGAAGAAATACTTTAAAATTATTTAATTGCTTCTTGAATAATGTTCTAAATCCATTATAATCGCTTTTAACACCTTCTAGAGCGCAGTGAAGATTTATCACTAACGTGTAGCAATACTACTTTTCTTATACCCACGTAAGGTCTTACTTGTTTTGCTGTCGGTTTAATGTTCATTCGTAGCCATTGTGTCATGCCCTGGACGGTATTAATAAAAATAAATAAAATAAAAATAAAAAAGCCTTTTAATTTTCTATAAAAATCTTATAAAATATTTACAAAAAAGTGTTCTTAATCTAATGTTAGTAAATGACTCTAAGCTAGTGTTAGTTATAATTTATGCATCTTTATAATATTAAATATTTTTACAGAAATCCCTTGATGGGCCTCCTCCAATTTCCTCCATTTTTCCCTGTCCTGTGCTGCTCCGATCCAGTTTCAGTCAGTTCAGTCCTGGATGGTATTATGCACATTTAATTCCTGCCCTTATTACACCCAAACGAGCATAGAAATGAAAAAAACTAATAGGGTTTCTTTAGCGGTGGAAGCTACACCCAAATATCCCGTTCGGTAATATCCAATTACTCAATTCAAAACACTCATGAAAGAATTTTACTTAGAATTCTCACTATTTAACTTTTGTAATGACTTTAGCTACATAACTAATAGGGTATTGGTACAGATACTTTGGCAACCACAATTTCAGGAAATCGAAAGTTAGTTTTCGATAGTTTTTTGACAATTACTCACAAGTCACAAGCAATAAAACAATACCTAGGTACATTCAAGAGTCAATATTTCAACAGACTAACATTATTATTTATTAGAAATAAACAAGATTTATCGCTTTATATTCAATACCTACGAAGAATATAGCAAAAGCGTTTCATGAAAAGAAATAAGACGACAGCGTCTCGATACCGCAATCTGATGCAACTTTATCTCCACAAAGCCCTTTCACTGAATAAACATGATTGCAATGTCTAACGCTATCGACTAGTTTGTACATACTAAAAGGCGTGTATTGTACGTTTTTCTCACGACTTCTGCAGTCGTATTTCAGCCGATTTAATTCTGTTCGTGTTTCCATTCGATTAAACTTAGCTGAGCGTTAATTCTGTGTATGTAACTAGCTGTGACTGAGTCTCAACATTAGTTACAGAGATGGGAGGGAGCTGCTTAAGACAGTTTTTTGTCCCGAAACAATGTGAACTTACCCTTGAATCGAATACCTACCATACAGGTCTAACTTAGGTAGGTAGGCAAGTAAGTTCGTCTCCGAGTGGGTAATAGGCTGTATGGACTTAATATGTAAATGTAAAAGCTTAATTTACTGTGTAATTTAGTACCAACCTCATAATTTCATAATTATTTATAACAGGTATCAATTTAGCTGCACACGTTTATAATCGTTAAATGGGTAGTTACTTCGTTCGTACTAAGTAATTAATTTGCATTCAAATGTAATCAATCAGGAATCTGTAATTAACCATAAATCTAACGTTGAGTGAGATATACATCCGTAAAAGGTACAATTTATGTTCTGTTGGACACCCTTGAAGCAAATTGGTAGTCACTAAGGATGGGCAGACTATGGACTTGACCGGCTAGACGGCTAGTCGGCCGTCGGTACATCTTCAATAATCTCCATCATTTATAATTATTTTTGTTTTTAATAGTTTGATAGGTTCTCGTAAAACTGATTATTTTTTTTAAATATAAAACGTAAATAAGTAGGTACTACTACTAGCGATATATTTCTTTTATTCCCTGTTTTTCTATCGCTCATAATCGTCGACTATTCGCCGTCTATAAATCTAGCAGTCATGTTATATGAGAATAAAAAAGTGATTTATCAAACGTCATATTACTGCTCCCCTTGTGAATTCTAACAAGCGGTGATATCCTCAATGACTACGTCAACTTCCCCAGTGCAATGAGATAATTTGTGTGCAATAAATTCTAACAACTAAAAATTTGTACGTCCCGTTTCGTAGACTCTCGTAGGCGCGTAGCAAAGAACCCATTCTCTGTACTACGCGGACTGTGAAAATTGCTACGAGCAATATCTGAGTAGGCATTATTAAATAGGAAACCGTATTGTCGTATAAATAATACTAGGTGACCCAATAAAAATCATCAATAAAAAAGCCGTTCCATATAAAATATTTGTCAAAATTAATTTTCTTCATTTTTTTTTCGTGAGTGTTTCCGATGTTTTAATAGTTATTCTACTATTCGGGGCGGAGACAAATCCAACAAATCAAAGATCATTAAAACCGGTCCAGACGTTGTTGAGTTATAAATGGCGTAACTAACGCGACTTTGTTTTATAAATAAAGATATTGTAAACTTTTTAGATCCACTTGACATATTATATATTACAGGTTGCAACGGAAATGCATGGTCATATTTCAAATACTGTTTCTGCCCGTAGATGTGCACAACTTTCTTCAAGAAAGTAGTAGCATTTACCTACAAGTAAAAAATTTTCCTCCCCTACTATGCAAGCATGTTCCATCTTTGACCACATCATCGCTCGCCATCAGGTGAGATACTACTAGCTCACCTGATGACATATTATTGATAGGCTTGCGATTGACCACTCAAACGCGAGCCTATCAATAATAAAAAAAAACTACAGCTGATGACCATTTTGTACAGTAATTTAACTTTTTTTGAAAAATTTTGGAATTGTGGAAAAGTTCTTCATTTCCATGGGCAGAAGCGAACATCCTTTTTTTATTTTTTTTCATCAAATAACTTCTGCCGCTCTTGGTGGAGCGAGAGGGCGTGTCAGACTCTTACTTACTGACTAAAACCCACTCAAACACACCCGCGACCCTTTCAGGCGCGCGTGGATCCCAACGCGCCATGTCCTGGTCCTTATCGGACGGCGAGCTACCCATTGCTCGCCGTGCGCAAGCCCGCGCCTACGGTGGCCGGGAATCGACTTGCGACTCCCAACGCCCAGGACGTCTCCTGCGGTGATTAGGGGCGTGAGCCGCCACCAGGACACGGTGAGGCTCTGCCCAAGCGGAGCAGATCCCCACCGTATGCTCCACCGTGTCCTCCGGGTGATCCACACAATGTTGATACCCGAGCGTTTCCTCCCGCCTTATCCGGAACAGGAATCTCCCGAAGCAACCGTTTCCGGTGAGGACCTACGTCAGGCGGAAGGTGAGGACGCCGTGGCAGCTCTCCAGCCACTCCTCAAAAACGGGACTTATCGCCGCAATTGTAGCGTGCCCAGCGCTGGGTTGCGACAGTGACTCTCTCCATGTCCACGATTTCTCGCGGCAGCGGAGTTACGCCCCGGCGTTTCGCCTACGACTTTTGCCTCCAGATCTCATGGCGGTATCCCCGGACCAGCCGGATGGCCATGACCCTTTGGGACACGTTCAACTAGCGGTAGGCACTTCAGACGGTCGGTCAAGACTAGGTACCTCGCCTCTTGCTGGATTTGAGCTAGCGTTGTTTCTTTGGCTGTGCTGCCGTCGGTAGCGGGCCGCGCACCGATCTGTCTGAGTATAGTACAAAAGTTATACAACGCGCGTAAGGGATACAATTGGTATTCGCAATCTTCCCTGTTAGTTAGAACTCAATCTTTTAATCAACGTAACGGTTTCAGTGATTGTAATTATTGTATTAGACTATTTGTTAAACGTTTCGTCTTGTTATTGTAAAAACTGCCATGGGATAGTACAAATAAATAATTGTTGTTACATGTACCTACTGTGGGTTTAGTTTATCTCCTCACACATACTCTGCTTACATCTAGCGCGCGAGGTAAGCTTGAACCACCGTAAAGGGACATGGACCACACGACCCTCGCGTAGAGCCTTCGGCAGGAGGCGTTTGGACCCCTAGATTGGGCAGGAGCCGCTTGAAATCAGCCCCGGCCCTTCCCACCGACGAGTCCCAGGTACTTCATCGTCGACCCGACGCCGATGTGAACCCGTCCTACCGTTATTTGGGAACCCGACAGTGGCGCGTTCTGGCAGGGCCACCTCGAGTCCCAATTGCCGGATCCTCTCGACGATTGTCGCAACCCGCGTGTAGCTAGTTCTACCGCCGCCTGGTGCGAACTCCCCTGTGCCAGGACCAGTGTGTCATCAGCGTAGCAAATCACGCTAACGCTGCTAGGGGGGTCGGTGCGCAGCACCCAGTCGTACCCGATGTGACTCTACGACCGATCCCTGTGGGACACCGCACATCTCTCGCCGGTTTCACTCTCGCTGGTGACCGGGGTAGATGACGGCCTTACCCGTCAAATAGGTTCCGTTTCCTCCTGAATAACTTAACGTCCATAGAAGGCTTTCTTGACAGATATAAAATGATTTCAATTAGATATAATAGGTTCACTGTATTTTCATTTGAATAGGCAAGATACTGTATACATTCACTGACTGACTAAAATGAATTTCCACGTTTGACAGGGACGGTGGTAGGTGTGGGCGTGGGCCTGACGCGGGACTGTTCGACGCTGATGGTGGCGCAGTACTTCAAGCGAAGACGGGAGCTTGTCGAGATTTTCATAGTCAGCGGCAGCGGCCTCGGCATCGCCGTCATGTCCACTTTCATCAAAAGTGTCATAAGGTAAATATTGACACTTCTTGGAACAACTAAATGGTTTCACTAGAGGAATGATCTACGGTAAGTTTAGGTATACAAGTTTTTTTTGGTAAATAAATAGTCTGATTAATAATAAAACACACTGAGGCCCACTAAGTACCTATGTTTGCTGCCAGTGGGTACACCTACGTATAGGTATTGTGAGACATCTAAGTAAAATCAGCTATGACTTGCTACCAATTTTTCAGTAAAGTAAAGCGTAACACCTACCTAACCTACCCCACAGTAACAAGATATTGGGAGAATCTTGTTCTTTATACTTTGATAAATGTTCAATAATAATTATTATTATAATTATCATACTATATTCTGCCAGCGGCTTCGCCCGCGTGGACTTATTACTTCCCCCGTTATAAGTTATAGCCTATTATGTTATTCTGATGTTATCTTCTATCTATACAGTACTATAATAATTATTTTTTACTTTTATAAAGCTGAAGAGTTTGTTTGTTTGGTTGAACGCGCTAATCTCAAAAACTACTGGATTGAATTGAAAAATTATTTTTGTGTTGAATAGTCCATTTAACGAGGAAGGCTATATAACATCACGCTACGACCAATAGGAGCGGAGCATCAATGAAAAATGTGGAAAAACGGGCACAAAATACTCCTTTTGAGAGCTTCCGTTGCGTGCGCTGCGTAAACGGTTAAAGTTACGCAATAATTATGTATTACAGAATTGTTCCCCTCTAAACCTACCCACCTACCTAAAAAAAGGCTGCGATAGCATATGTCTATCTTATAAGGTCAACTCATTATAATCCTTTTTTAATCAAAGTTTTAAAATAATGCATTCTTTGCGAAGGTGTTTTTATAAACATGATATTAATCCGTATCCAAATAAATACGTTATTCATCATAAGTGTTTAATTTGGCCGTTACATCATTTGATTTCAACGAATATCTTAGGAGATATCATAGTTTTAATCAAGTACCACGCGCACATTCATGATGTGCCAGAGCGAGGCGATTATGACGGATGTGGGGGTGCGCATGCGCTGGCCGGCCGCCGCCAGTAGTTCTACTGCTCTCAATATACAGTGCAAAATGGTACCTACGCCTTTTTGCACTGTATATTGAGGAAGGTTATAGACTTTATAACATCACGCTCCGACACAGTAGCAGCACAGCACAGCTAGTAAGTTATATTATTGTTTAGTAAAGTTACATCATTTTGATGAAACTTTACTAGACAGTAATATAGTTCAGTAGTTTTTGCGTGAAAGAGTAACAAATAAAAAAATAATAAAACAATAAGTTAACATTAGCTAGATCGGTAACGAGGCTGCACTCGCTAATGTGATCGGGATACCTAGATGTGAGTTCGAATCAGAGTTGGGCAAGTTTTTTTACCACAAAAAAAAAAGAAGAGTAACAAACATCCATACAAACTCACAAACATTCGTCTTTGTGTGTGATAGAAGGATTATGTATTTATTTTTATTCATTACGCAATTCCAGAGCAATCGGCTGGCGCTTAGGACTGCAGGCTGTGACGGGAGTGGTATTCGCTACCTTCATCCTGGGCACTTTCTACCGGTCAGCGTCCCTGTACCACCCTCAGAGAAGAGCGATACTGCACCTTAAGAACCAGAACAAGATCAAACGGAAGATGAAGGACAGGAACAAAAACGATGACCGGCAGCCGTTCTTTGATTTCTCCACACTGAAATCTAAGACAGTGAGGATTTTGCTCATGTCGACCGGGATATCGGCGTTTGGTATCAACACGCCTATTTTCTATTTGGCTTACCATGCTGAAGAAGAAGGTAGGTTCATCCTTTTGGTTCCCGTTCCCTCTGTATTTTCCTTACGAAGTATCTACCGTCTCACCCATTAAGGTAGCTACCATTTGTATAGTACTTAGACCTTCAGAAATGGCGATCATAAAATATAAGTGAGCATGAGGATGAACGTGACATCCAAGAACCAAATCCTATCAGGTAATCTTACATCTTTAATCCGCGCTGCTTTATTAAGATGAAACCAAGACCAGACCAAAATACAACCTGACACTGACCTGCAAATTGCAAAAAACGTATGAAAATTTGAATTTCGCGGGCTACCCTAGAGCAATCACCTTAAGTACAGGCGACTCTCACTCACAAAGAGTCCTGAGACCTGTGTCCCAGTAATGTGGACGTAAAAGGCTGTATTTACTACGCTATTTTATTTGGGAAACTACTAGCCCCTACAATGGGGTAGTTGATTTTTTTGTTTTCTAATCCGTTCAAAATTGAGCAAGTCAGAAATGTTTCAAATATGGTGGAAGGGGAAACTGTCAAGTAACAGAAAAAGGATGACACTGATGTTCATACAACGAATGGCGGTGATCAAAGACTACAATAATATGCGGTGATGCCATTCTGTTACGCGCGTACGAAAGAGATAGCGAGATGTCCCCACCACGCCCTCACTCTTCCTCATACTAATATTTGAAATGCTAATTGCTGCTTCATTTAATAAATAATTTTGATGCTATTTTTAGCGGTATTTGTTATTTAAAACAAACTCATCCTCTAAAGTAAACTAACGCAATCCAATATCTTTCATAGGTCTTGGAGACACAGTGGAGCTCCTGCAAGCGTACCTCGGCCTTGCCTGGGCGGTAGGATGCGCAGCCTTCGGTCTCCTGGTCCGCCAGAACTCGGCAGAATGCAGGATAGCGCGCCAGTACCTGACTCAAGCGGCAGTGTTCGTTTGTGGACTTGCGACCATGGCGCTGACGGCGGTGGAGGGGTCCTATCGGGGATATGTCTTGTTCGCTTGGGTTTACGGTAAGTGTGTTTGGTTCATTTCTATGAAGAACATTAATAGGTATTATTTTATGGTAGGTACTTTTTGTCAAAGAGAAATCGTATCTAGGTACTCAGGCATGACGTCATAATGTTGTTCAAAATAAAATAGTTTCAATGGCACGAGTCCTATTTTTGAGTCTCGAAAATAAAGTAGAATTTGGCAGATCCAGATTTAGGAGTTATTAGAGTTTAAAGACTGCAGATGCACCCACGAGATATTTCAGCGACATCAAACATTTGATTTTTTTTAAACAATATTTTACTCTAGCTTTTACAATGGTTATCTTTTTCTTCCAGGTATATTCTGCGGAGGCTACCACTATTCGTTGAAGATGTACACGTACGAGCGAGTGCGCTCGCGCAACTTCGCTCGAACGTGGGGCTTCGTGCAGTGCTCACAGGCCGTGCCCATCGCCATAGGGGTCCCGCTTTCAGGTGAGCTTTTTTTACGTTCGGAAGTCCTCTTGTATGTCCCCCACGACCGCCACCGTAGGACGGGCTCGTACCGACCTAAAACCCCGCGAGTGAGGTAGTAGAACAACTATGTACGTAGGTACTTAGGAAGATTGTATAATCATTTAGATGCCACATTCAATAAGCCACGGCAATTTCCAGTTGTTTGAGCCCGATTCATACGGGAAACTCGTATACTATTGTTACATTTGAGAAAAAACTCACTATTAAGTTGACGGTGAATAGGTAGAGATGTGGTAAGACATACTTACAGTGCCAAGTCCAAATAAATTAGGATAAGGGTTGGGGGATGTTGATGATCTTATTACAAGCTTTATTTAACTTGCAATGTTCATATATACAGGATGTAACAGAAAGGTGTGGTCATATTTTAAGAACCGATTCTGCCCATGGAAATAAACCACTTTCTCCAAGAAAAAATTGAAAATTCCCAAAAAATAAATTGGACTTTCCATACAAAGTTTTCATCAGCTGATCAATATTTGTATGGGAGGTAAAAAAAAATTTTGAGAATTTCCTCAGGTTTTCTTAAAGAAAGTTGTTCATTTCAATGCAGTTCTTAAAATATGATACCTTTCCGTTACACCCTGTATATGCATAGGTACCTACTTATGTAAGTCCCGTGTTAATGCAATATTATGATACCAACGAACTGAACTGATGATGGCGCCGGAATGTACGGACTGACGTACGGCAAATGGCAGGATAGTTGGATTTGGGCTAGTACGTTTTATTATCATAAGTAGATACTTTTCATTACACATAACATGATAACGAGGGTCTAAAGCTTTATTTTTTTTTACTTTTAATTTATTTCAGGGTACATAAACGTGGGTTGCGGCGGCAAAGCGGGCTACTACTTCAGCTCGACGTGCTCCCTCATCGGGTCCCTGTCTCTCTTCTGCATCGATCTTCACAGGCGCAGCGTAGCGCACAAACACACCAAGTTCGTATCACTTTAAAGAAATTTTGGTTGTATACAAATTCTAAGGTGGTAACTAATAGCACACTAGTAATAGAGATGATTTCAGGGTAAATAATAATAATTCAATTTAGACCGAAAGTTAGATTATCAAAAAATATTGGACGCGTATTTTTTGCTAATAATAATATAATAAAATCAATAAAAAGTTATTCATTTTTTGTTTACGTTACGTTACATTTACGGACTAATTAGATTTTTTTAGTCATCTACACAATTCCTGAGGAGTTAGATAGATATGTTTGGTATACTTACCTACTTTTCGCCAGATAGGTTTATGAAGTTCCAAGTAATAGGGGGTGAGCTTATTGCCATCAATCGGGACGGATCTAGATTCCAGGCTGTTACTGAAAATTTTCAGCTGGAAAATACAATAAAATTTTACCATACCTGGGAATCGAACCCAGCAGAACACCTTGCTTAGGTTTCAATCACTAGACTAATGAGGCAATTTTGAAGTGATAGTCACACTACTGCTGCTTGCTTTTGGTGTACAATCAAGTTTAGTGATATCCACCGTGATGGTTTTATTGAAATAAGAATTCCATAGATACTGACCGGTCTTATACCCAAAGTCCGGGTTACTTTTGAAACGTTTGTCGCCGAAAACTAAAGGTAGGTTGGTACATTATATTCAACTTGTGTTGCAGAGAAAACGGTGGAACTGCGAATTGCGAGTCGACGTGCGAGCCGTCGCGACGCAGCCGGAGTCGCGAACGAGAGCCGCGCACCGCCGCAGGCGCAGCCACCGCCTTAGGTAATATCATCAATAAATGCATCATATATTTTGCGCCGGGGCACTACCGAGGCACGGTCGAAGATTGTTGCATACATTTTGTTTGAAGTGATTCATGCTAGACCGACATATATATAATAAACTTAATAGTGAGGATCAGCCGCACACTTTTCCGCATGAGTACGGATATAAAAAAGAAACGTACCTACTAAACCTGAAACACACTTCATTTTGAGTGTGTCGAAAAAAAACACGATATGCGAGTATGCACCATGTTTTGGTTTGAAGCCACATTCTCAGTAGTTGGAACTAGGAAGGCACTTTACTGCACTGCTCTTAAAATGGTGAAGGAAATCATCGCGAGGTAAACGGCAGTACCTAGATTAAAAAATGCGAAGATATCCAACTCACACTGCGCCAATGTGGCCCATACCACTTCACTGAGAAGACCAGTATAAGCTGATTATGCTTCTAAAAGTCTTGGTTAGGCTTAAATATAAGTCTATCATGTTCCCAGAGATTCCACTTCTAAGCTCCCAGGCTGTAACAAACCTGTTTCAGTTCTAGGAGCAGAATTCGTAGCACCAGGTCGAACAGGTCGCGACCTCCTGCTAGACAGCATACGGCCCGGCACGCTGGGCTCCCCGCCCCCCAATGTGCCTCCGGAGCTGACCTGCATCAGCGAGGAAGGTGGCCTGGACCTCGACCTCGATCTGGACATACCAGAGCATCTACTCGAGGATTTAGACTGCGGGGGTGATTGTATCACTAGTTGTAATAAGGTAATGAATTCAGATTTGGATATTTTTTTTAATAAGGCAGCCCAGGCTAACAGTAAGTAGGTACTAGGTCGTCAAAATTGGCTGTGATTCCAATAATGAAATAAGCCTACAAAAATTATGTTTTACAGAGAAGTTTCTATTTATCTACCTATCTATCCTTATCGAGTACTATAATGGGTTATATTATATACTAAGAGGTAGACCACTCCCCCTGCTTCTTCGATCATTCCCTAGTTCACTCACTGTCTTGGAAAAAAACAAGTGGAAGTGCCCACGCAGCTATCCAGTGTGTGTCACAATTATGCGAAAAAATATGTAAAATAATAACAACCTTCGGCAGTTTTAATAAGTCTTAATTTTATATAAACAATAAATTCTATTTTGACGAAAAGCTTATTTGTTGTTCATACAAAATTAAGACTTATATATGTACATTTTTTCCGCATAATTATGACACGCACCGGATAGCTGCGGGGGCACTTCCACTTGTTTTTTCTATTCCGTGGTCTTGAACAATAACGGAGTGATAGGCGAGATTGTTATTGTTGTATCTTTTTATTATTGGCCCAAAAATACGAGTAAACATGACATTCAAATGATTTCTGAAGACTATCTAATGACTACTACCACCTTGGAACCTACTAATTTCAGAATATTGTTCCCAGGTCGAAAACTATTTAATGTTAAGTGAATACGAAAACAATCTAATAGCCGAGCTGCCCACGCTCAACGAGCGACGTGGCCGACGCTGGTCCATCGTGGTGGCCAACTCTTCACCACAGCCATCCACCATCCCTGAACGCCCCGACTCACCCGAGATTCACGCCAAAAACTCTATCAAGTGGAAGAAAAAGTGCCATAACACAAACAATAGACTGATTACAGTGATCAACGAGCAATCACTCTGAAATGCTAGTGAAATAATATTCAGACAATAAATAGAAATAATCAATTAGTGTACGACCTATAACCTCATTAATTTATTTGATGTGTGTGAATAGTAGCGTTTGTGTATTGTTCAAAATAATTTATTAAATTATTATTACAATTTTACATTTGTTTATTTTTTGCCTTTACAAAAACTCTAATTTCAGTGTAAGTAAACTAAACTGCAACTAAAAGAGCAAGGGGCCGTCCATAAATTACGTTACCAGTTAACCAGAGGGGAGAGGATCGACAAAGTGTGACAAAGGGTCGGAGGAGTCATAAGTTTCCTGACGTCACATTTCAAAATCTATATCTGAATATTATAGTGCAAAATTTTAACTACATATTAAGGTTAACTTTAAAATATTTTGTACTCTATCAGTAGGTACTTTACATTTACAGCGTCACGCGCCGGCCGCGTCTGAGCCCATTTGAGGATTGAAAATTTAATCATTTTTTATGTAAAATTGCAAACAATGTAACGTCACACTAATAGGAAACTAGTTTAACAGACATTAAATAAAACCACATGAGTACAATGTAATTAAATATAATGTCATTGATATTTCGTTATATTAACATAAGTAGATAATAATATTAGTGAATACTGCACCAAAATACAAAGGAACACAATATAATTATTTATTACCGTTGAGGAACCACAATATCTTCTAAGAACTGGGCGAAACAGCGCATCGCTTGCAGCAGGGCAGCGAGAAGTATTGACAGAGACAAGCTGAGCAACTTCTGGTTCTCGGTATTCACAATTTCGTTGTTCGCAACAGGAACTAAACTTTGGCTCGATTCTACACTAGGTATACTTGAATAATCACAATCAATGTTACGTTTTTTTGTACCGACAACCTTCTTTTTATTTTTACCTTTAGACAATGCCCGAACATTGTCGACATCACATGTCAGATCTATCACAATATAATCCGAAACTTTTTTAACATTCAGATCTTTAGACTCCGCCGGGTGAGACCCTGCCTCCACGTTTTCAATAAAAACACTTACATGATTAACAGTGCTCGAACAACTCGGAATCTCATTCCTGTGCTCAGCACAATGAGGATCTATAGTTAGGCACTTCATTATTACTTCTTGTTTATCGTCTACAGTTGAACTTAAGTTTTTACTTACGATATCATTATTGTTAGGACTTATGTTAAGTTTGAGAGAGTCGTCCGTTTCCTCGGATGACATACCACTGTCATTGTCTTCGAGAGAAGGTATGTCTTCTCGATTTTCGTTAATATTTTTTTGTTTAATAGTATCGATGTTTATCTTAGTGTTACCGAAGCTGCCGTAGGAAGGCGACATGGGGGTGCCGGCAGTCGATTGCTGTAGTACCGTGCCCGCGTCGGGCACGGCCTCGGGTCAGGACACCTTGGCACAGCTGATGTTACCCTTTATGACGATTGTACTCGAAGTTGATTCTTGGGCCCCAAATATGCTATCCATGTCCGACAATGATGCATTGTCCAAGGAACTGCCATCGTCGAGCAGAAGCTCTGATCGTAAACCCTTAAATTTGATAAATAAATAATATTAACACTGTAAAAATTCAAAAAATAAATCTTCGAAAACGGTGTGACTGAGTCAATTGAACTTAAACTCACTTCAGAAAAATATTCATACTCTTTTTCAAAAGTCAGTATAAACACACAAAATATCGCAGCTAATATGTTGCTACATAGGGAAGTCACGATGAAACAGAAGTAAAGTGTACCGGAACCATCTGAAAAATAAAATATAAAAAAAGTGAATAGGCACTCCCAAAGAGGTCCACAGACATACAAGCAGTCTAAGACAGAGAAAAATGAAATTATGGATTGAGAGGTAAAAAATGGGTGTCCACGAGAGTAGATCCCATTTAGGCTCCTGAAATTCTATATTTTGTAAAGATAATAATTTAAATGGAAATTATGAAACTGGTCCCCGTCCCACGATCGAGGTAAGATTTACTTGTAAAGCTCTTTTTACGACAGCGATTTGGTATCTATTATTTATGTGAAACGTGAAAAACGTCATAAGAACAGCACTCTGAACAGCGCAGCGTCTACCGAAAATTGAAAATACGCTGATCTAAAGTAATCCGTAAGAACGACACGTCTAACAAAGTAGCTTTGCGCAAAAATTATTGCTGGGAAACGACTTTTGTTTTTAGGTATGAAAAAAAAAATTATTTTTTATTGCGCGCAATGTACAGCGAACCCAGGCAAGTGGAGTTCAACCCCGCCCTTTCGCTCTAAGCCACGTTGGTACTTGTCGGATACGTTTAATATACATTGCGTGTTTGTAACTTTCGACAAAAAAAAACTAAAATTCAGGTAATGTTTATTTGGAAAAAAATTTAGTAATAACATTTGGAATTCATTTTCGTAAAAAAGTAAAAAAAAAACTGCGCCTTTGACCTTCAATATCTCCAGAACCAGTGGATTCCCAGGTACGGTCTAATGGAAAAAAATGATCCAAATAATGGGTAGAATATGTGGCTTTCGGCTTCGGACAATATCTTTTTACACCCGGATATACGGTACAACAACAACAATACAACAACAACAACAATAAATGAAAACACTGGCAATATTCGTCATCATCTGACCGCGCCTTTTCCCAACTATCTTTGGGTCGGCTTCCAGTTTAACCGGATGCAGCTGAATACCAGTATTTTACATGGAGCGACTGGCTATCTGACCTCCACAACCCAGTTACTGGGTAATACGATACGCCTTGGTAAGACTGGTTGTCAGACTTTCGGGTTTCTGACGACCTGTAACGACTGTCAAAGATCCACTATTGACAGCCGGGACCAACGGCTTAACGTGCTTTCCGAGGCACAGAGGAGTCTCGGTATGGAAAGAGTATCCATGGACCAACTCCGCAAGCGTAGCTTAATCTGATGGATCGACCCCTACGGCTGTTATTACTTTAGCCACGCGTTCCTCCCCAATATCCCCAATATTCATCATTATATATGAACCACTTTTACTAAAGGACAAACCATGAAAACGCGAAAGGGTGCACCCCTCTGGCTTTCGATAAAAAATACAAAAGTATTGTGATAAGGGATTTGGGATTTACTCGAGCGCGACAGATGAACATCCCTTGACCTTCCATCCTGATGAGTACCTCCACGTTATATAAGTCTTTTATATGTATAGGACCGTGCGTCTAGGGCCACCTATCAGATTAGTATAAAAAAACTGATCGTAAGAAATACTGAAGCGCGTCAGATTTGACATGTTGTTTTAGAAAAAATCTGTTTTTTTTTCATAGATATAAAAAAAATCAAAATTATTTAGATTTTTTTAATATTTTTTCCGTCGATAAAATGAAACATAGATTCCCTCATTTCGATAAGTGCACATTATAAAGACTCACACTGTATAATCTTCGCAGGCGCGATTCTCTTATGGAGCTATTCAAGAATATAAATATCATGACGGTACCTTGTCAATACATATACGAAAACATTATGTATGATCGGGAAAATCTGCATCTCTTTACTAAGATAAGTGACAGGCATAATTTTAATACAAAAAATAGGAACAAATTAGATCAACCTCGATTCAGATTGGCTCAGGGTACTGTGTAATATTCTATAACAAAATACCACTGGAAATTCTCCAACTAAATGAGACAATATTTAAAACATGCATAAAATGCACACTATGTAGACAAGCATAATTATTAGAAATTGGAGGATTATATCCTTGATAAAAATGCTTGGCTTAATATTCACAGCCACTTGGGTCCACTAGTTATTTCTTTTTTTAATATTTGTATATTTGGAAGAGATGCGCTCCCTTTTATTTTTATATATATGGTTTATTTATCTTTTTTTTTTCTTTTTCTTTAATGTTTTTTTCTTTCTTTTTTCTAAAGTTATAGTATTGTATAGTGTCGTAGAATTTTCGAATTTTGTTAATATTAGTACCATGGGGCATATAATGTATCTCATATGAATGAACTTCCTGACAAAATTTCAAACGTTCTTGATGTCCAGAGGTCCTTCAAAGTCGAGTACGTCTTGTACGGCCTCATACCGAAACGACATTCATCGGAAAAGCAAACACAACGCCAGTCTTCTTCCTCCTAATGTCTGAGTTCACGAGCCCATTGTAAACGGGCCCTACGATTGCAGGGTGCTATAGGTGGAACTCTCAGCGGCCTTCGGGAACGCAGACCCACTTCACATAAACGATTGCGGATGGTTTGGTCGCTTATCAGCAAGCCTAAAAAGCTGTGGAACCTCGTAGCCAACGTCATGGCAGTCATGGTACGATTCCGTTGAGCAGTATTTTGGATGTACCGGTCCTGTCTGCGAGTGGTTATGCGAGATCGTCCTCCATGTCGCTCGGCCACGCCGCCCGTGATACTATAGCGCCAAGAGCGACAACCACAGTACGTTGCCTGGAACCAGCTTGCAACATTCCGACGGCTCTCATCATTTCTTCTCGTATCAAATAATGTCGACGCTCCATATCGATGCATTTTTTTTTCAGTTCCGATGCAGAAATTGTAATGGTTTTGTAATAACGCTATTACACACTTTTATAGGAATCCTGATTGACTGTTGATTTTCTATTTTTAATCAAAATTGAAAAGATTTTTTTTTATTCAAATAGTGAAATTCACTAAAAATAATTATTTATAGTGTAATCAATAACGCAATAACAATTCAAAAAACCGACCAAGTGCGTGTCAGACTGCACATTTAGGGTTCCGTACCAAATGTATTTTTAATTATGTAAAACCTGTGTGACAGACGACGGACAGACAAACAGACGTGAGTGACAGCAATAGGGCTCCGTTTGGACCCTTCGGGTACGGAACCCTAAAAATTTAAAATAATAATCCTCAATTGCGGCGATATTCTAAAACGTACTTGATCCCTAGACGCTTTTGTAGCGTTTGCCTGCTTCACTCACTCTTGCATCCTAATTTCTCAAGCTGTTCTGCATAAGCCGACACAGTAATTCTATCACAGTATGAGTGAGTGAAGAAAACTTATACCAATCGAGGCGGGTACTGAAGATGAAACCCCCTTAAAGTGATCCTGCCGGCCCCTATGAGTCTATAAATAATAATAATAATAAATAATAATAATAATGACGAGAACCTCGTGAAAGCTGAGAAAGAGAAACAAATTAAATATCTTGACTTGGCACACGAGGTTGTCGATATGTGGAATGTGGACTCGGCTGTCATTGTGCCGATAGTCGTTACCGCCAATGGCCTGATGGCTAAAATCTTCGACGACCACCTGTCGAAGCTGTCGTTGCGCGGTTGGATCAAGGGCCTGATTCAGAAGGCAGTACTCCTTGATACGGCTCGCATTGTGAGGAAGTTCCTGTCTCTGGAGCCCTAACCACCGGTAGCTTGGACCCTGCTCCCGATGCCGGTGGACTACTATTTTTTATATTTTTAAATGTTTTTTTATATGTTTTCTTTTAAAAATATTTAAAAATGTAAATAATATGTGTAAAAATAAATATACGAAATAATAATAATAATAATAACCCAACATCTTCGGGTTCGTCGCTCAGCTCCGCCTCGCAGCCGCCGGGACCTGCACCAGCCGTGAGTCGAGTGATTCCGGCCGCTGCAGTTGCGTCGAGCTCGAGCGACGAATACACCACTCCGCCGACGACACCACCACCTGCGCGTCGACGGGGAAGAGGCCGACCACCAGCCAGTTTGGAACCTCGAGGCCCACCGGCCTCTGATAGGGTTCCCGCTGCCGGTGGAAGTGTGCAGCGCATGCGATGGACACAATCCATTAACGAAAACGTCATGCGCTCATACTATGGGGCTACAGAGGGGGGAATTAACCTGACTGACTGCGTACCGTGGTCGGATGCTCTCTCTGTTTCAGGTGCTTGAGCCAGCTGTCAACGTATCGGCCCAACGACTGTCGGATCAGGTGCGGGTCATCCAGCGTAACCGTATGCTGGATGATGCCACACTTGATAGACTACGCCTCGAATCACGGAGTAGCCGTGTCTCACCTGCTGCGCCACCGGCCGCGGTGCAACTGCAACCTAATGCACCACCGCGACCTGACCACGTTGGTGAAGATAATGATGATATGGCTATATCCGTGAGTACCCAGTGTAGCGAACGATTGAGGAGCGCTTTGGAGGATGCATTCCGAGAGCACCGCTCCACACCGCCTGGGCTTAGACCTCGTCTACCTCGTTTGCCCATGCATAAGAAAAATAAGGCGCTGGTGTGTGCTCTAGATTCGCAGCTATCAAATTTTTTTGATAGCAGCAAAGACCTTGCTGATACCCACTCAATCTTGTACTGCGCGGCTGCAGCGGCATGTCGTGTAGCTCACGTCAAGTTCCCCAACAGTGACAGAGCTGCACGACCAGCTGTACCAGTTTGACAGTGCAGGATCGAGCGTCGTATCGGTGAGGCTAGAGCACTCATTGGCAAGCTTATCTGCTTCAGGGAGGGCAACACTCGCCCTAGGGTGATGCGCTTTGTGAGGCGGGCATTCTCGGGGACTGATATAAGTTCCCGAGATTATCTGACCCACGTCACAGAGCGTGTCGACTTCCTGAAGCAGAAGATCTATGCATGGGCAAACCGTATTCGTCGGTACAAGCGGCGAGTGGAGCGGTACACTCAGAATCGCACATTCGAAAGCAACGAAAGGTGGGTTTATAGGGCTTGGGAGCGACCGGACCAAGGTGTGTCCGATACGCACCTACCTGATGACGACGCCATGAGCTCATTCTGGCGCGGCATCTGGTCGGTGCCGGTCAGGCACACCGAGGGTGATTGGACTCGAGAGGTCGAGCGCGCGTGCGATCTTATACCAGAAATGGGGGCTATTACCATCAGCCCCCAAGATGTAGCTCGTGCAGTCCGTCCGTTGCCTAACTGGAAATCTCCAGGGTCGGACGGTCTGCACAATTTTTGGATAAAATGGTTTCAAAGATCGCACGCTCACTTGGCAGCTCAGTTCCAGTCTGCCCTAGAGTCAGGGTCGCTGCCACAGTTCCTTACGACAGGAGTAACCCACCTGCTCCATAAATCAGGTAGTACTGCGGAACCCAAAAATTATAGGCCGATCACGTGTTTACCGACGGTCTATAAAGTTTTTACATCCATCCTGAGAGCCAAAATTAACAATCATATTGACACAAATTTTATCATGTCTGCCTCTCAGAATGGATGTAGGAACGGGTCCCGTGGTACTAAGGAGCTGCTCCTTATTGATGTTGCCATTAGCCAACAGGTTCGTCGTTCTCAAAAAGATCTGTCGACATGTTGGATAGATTATAAGAAGGCCTATGACTCGGTGCCACATACATGGCTCATGAGGGTGCTGGAGCTGTACAAAGTGGATGCAACTTTGCGCACCTTCCTGATGTCATGTATGGGGCAGTGGAGGACGGTTCTTCACTATCCAGGATGTCGACAAATCCGGGAGAACAGCGAACCGATAAGGATCGAGCGTGGCATATTTCAGGGCGACAGTCTGAGTCCACTGTGGTTTTGTCTGGCCCTAAACCCTCTCAGTACTCTACTTGAGGGTTCGGGCCAAGGCTACCGGTTGAGAAGAGGTGGTCAGGTCATATCACACCTCCTTTACATGGATGATCTGAAACTCTTTGCCCCCAACAACTTACAACTGATGAAGCTACTGAAGATAACAGAAACCTTCAGTAGCGCCATCAGGATGGAATTTGGTGTGGACAAATGTGCAGTCATGCATGTAAAGCGAGGGGAGATTATGGAATCCGTGGGAACTAAACTCTCGGATTCCGTACACCTTAGATCCCTCTGCTCAACCGAAACCTACAAGTATTTGGGTATGTCGGAAGCGTTAGGCATCAATACTGCTGACGTGAAACAGTCGTTGAGGGAGCGCTTCTTTGGCCGCCTGAATAAAGTACTGAATAGTCTTTTATCAGGCGGGAACAAGGTGCGCGCCTTCAACGGTTGGGTCATGCCGGTATTGATGTACTCTTTCGGCATACTCAAATGGACTCAGACGGAACTTGACGCCCTGGATAGGAGGGTCCGCACACTGCTGACCGCAAATCGGATGCATCACCCACGATCATCGGTGATGAGGCTGTATATCCCGCGGAAGTGTGGGGGTCGTGGGTTCTTAAATGCTAAGACCCTACACAACCGCGAGGTATGCAGCCTTAGGGAGTACTTCCTCAAAGCTGACGTGGGTATGCATCGAGATGTGGTCGCTGTGGACAAGGGCCTCACCCCGCTCTCCTTGGCAAAAGAGAACTGGCGCAAACCTACAATACTGGATACCAATGACCGCAGGGAAGTATGGCAGAGCAAGGAGCTTCACGGGCGCTTTTACCGGGTCCTACATGGGCCCGATGTAGATCTCTTAGCGTCCGTATCCTGGCTGCGCTTTGGTGACCTCTTCGGGGAAACCGAAGGTTTTGTCTGTGCGATTATGGACGAAGTTATGATGACGAATAACTACCGGAAATATATTGTGAAGGACGGTACGGTTGACATCTGTCGGGCATGCCACCGGCCCGGAGAATCAATACGACACATTATTTCTGGTTGTTCTCGTCTAGCTAACGGAGACTATTTGCATAGACACAACCTTGTAGCCAGGATTATCCACCAGCAACTTGCTCTTAAATACAATCTTGTGGAATCAGAAGTACCGTACTATAGATATGTGCCCGACCCAGTTCTCGAAAATGGCAATATCACGTTATACTGGGATCGATCTATCATCACTGACAGGACTATTGTTGCCAATAAACCTGACATAGTGGTGATAGATCGATTAGCGCGTCGCACAATGATTGTTGATATAGCTGTCCCTCATGACGAGAACCTCGTGAAGGCTGAGAGAGATAAAAAAACAAAGTATCTTGATCTGGCTCGCGAGGTTGTCGACATGTGGGAGGTGGATACAGCAGTCATTGTGCCGATAGTCGTGACGGCCAATGGCTTAATTGCCAAGAGCCTCGACCAACATCTCAGGAGGCTCTCGTTAGGCAGTTGGATCAAGGGCTTGATCCAGAAAGCAGTACTCCTGGACACGGCTCGTATTGTTAGGAGATCCCTTTCTCAGGAGCCCTGACCACCGGTAGCTTGGACCCTATTCCCGATACCGGTGGGCTACTACTTTTTATATTTTTAAATGTTTTTGTATTTATTTATGTTTTTATATGTAAGTACCTAAATATATGAAAATGTAAAGTGTATGTATATAAGATTAAATAAATGGAATAATAATAATAATAAAGCCCTTTAATCAGACCAACTTAGCATCTATTTACAAAGTATTAAAAACTATGAGTATGGATATACCAATATTTTTGTTTTTTTTTGTAGCTTATCTAATCTTAATCTATTCTATTCTAATATTTGATTATTTTCTGCAGGTCTGTTTGCCAGTCGGCAAAGGCCTCCTCCAACCTTTTCCATTCCTGTCTATCTTGGCCACTCTATTCCACGTTACTCCTGCTACTTGCCGTATATCATCGTCCCACCTTTTCTGTGGTCTGCCTCTTTTCCTTTTCCCTTCTCTAGGGTACCATCGCGTTACAATTTTGCTCCATTTCTCTTGGCCTCTTATCATGTGCCCTGCCCATTGCCATTTGAGTCTTCTGATTTTGGATGTTATGTCTATGACCTTCGTCTTTTTCCTGATGATATGGTTTTTTATTCGGTCCGACCTTTTCAAATTCAGCATACTTCTTTCCATTGCATATTGGCAGGTTTCCAGTTTTCTCGTCGTATTGTGTGTTAAAGCCCATGTTTGGCTGCCATACATTAAAACAGGTAGTACACAGGTGTTGAAAAGTTTTTTCTTTACATTAATGTGAAGAGTTTTGTCTTTCATGACCTCTCTCAGACTCCAGTATCTCTTCCAGCCATTTGTAATTCTTCTCTCAACTTCTTTGCGTATAGGATCCTCTTGTCGGTGTAATCGATTTGATTATTTCCTAGATGTATGGTGGTTTTCTTCCCGTTTATCATAACCTTTGTTTTCTCTGGGTTCAACTTTAAACCTATCTTCTCACTTTCATCCGCTAGTTCATGTATCATTTGTTGTATGTTTTCCGGTGTTTCAGCAAATAAAACTATATCGTCTGCGAACCTCAAGTGTGTTAGGGAGTCCCGTCGACATTGATTCCGAGATTTTCCCAGTTAAGACCCCTAAAAATTGTTTCGAGAACCGCTGAGAATAGTTTTGGAGATAGAGGGTCTCCTTGTCTAACACCCCTTTCTACTCTAAATGGTTTACCTTTCTTTTCTAGTTGGATTCTCGCGGTACTATGACTGTATACATTTTTTATTAAGCGGATATATTTTTGTTCGATTCCTTGTTCCTTTAGGGACTTCCATATCTTTTCGTGGTACAAGGAGTCGAATGCTTTGGTATAGTCGATGAAAGCGATGTAATATTCGCGCTGGTAGGCTGTATACTTGTCTAAGACTTGGCGGACAACATGAATGTGATCGATTACCGAATAGCCTTTCCGAAAACCCGCCTGCTCGATGGGTTGATGTTCATCTAGTGTTCCTTCTATTCGTTTTAAAATTATTTTGGCAATTATCTTATATATGTTAGACATGAGGCTGATTGGACGGTAGTTTCCGATGTCGTGTTTGTCTCCTTTTTTATATAGAAGTATAATATTTGATTCTGTCCATTGCTGTGGGATAATTTCTGTGTCTATGATGTCTTTAAACATTTCCGTGAGGATCGGTGTGATACGAGTAACTTGTTTATTTCGCATTAAGATCTCGTTGTTTATACCATCGGGTCCTGGTGTTTTGTCTTTCCGTTGTGTATCTATTGCTTTCTCTATTTCCACATAAAGGATTTTGGGGATATTTGAGGTATCTACCAAATTTATTTCTTCTCGTGAGGTGTTGTTGTATTCATACAGTTCTTTGTAATAGGATGTTGCAATTTCCAATATGTCTTTTCTGTCGTGGTTCCATTTTCCTCTATTGCTTTTCATTTTTACCACCCAGTCTATAGATTTCGTTAGTTCCTTGTATGCTTTTTTAACACCACCCGTTTTTATTATGTGTTTTTCAATAGTCTCCATTCTATTTCTATTCCTATCTATTCTGATGTTTTCCTTTATTTTTTTATTAATTTCTGTTAGATGTTTTCTTCTGCCTTTTGCGTCTCTTGTGTTAATTAAGTGGCTCCTTTCTTCTAGCAATTTTATAGTGGTGCTTGTAAGCCATTGCTTCCGTTCCCTACTGGTACTAGCAGCGAGTTTAGTTTCAGTTTTAATAATATTCTCTATCCAGTTATATTTTTCCTGTACCTATGTCTAGGTTCCTTGTGTTTTCTTTAAAGTTTTTGAATTTGTCTCTCAGGCTGGCTGTTAATTGTTCCATTTGGTGTTTTCCGAGCTTCACATTTACTGGTTGTTGTCTTGGTCTAGGTTTCCTTGGTTGTTTTGTTTTTAATTCTGCCCTGATCAGTCTATGATTAGTGTTGAAGTTAAATTGGGTGATGACGTTAAAGTTGCTGAAGTAACTGTTTTTGTTAGTCATGAAGAAATCAATTTCATTTTTTGTATTCCCGTCTGGTGAGATCCAAGTCCACATTCTTTTTTTATTTTTCCTATATATAGTATTTAGAATAGTAAGGTTGTTTTCTAGTGTGAAGTTCACAATTTTTACTCCGTTCCTGTTTCTGGTTCTGTTGCAGTATGTGAATGGTCCTAGTGTGTATTCTCCAGGACGCTTGTCTCCAATTTTTGCATTGAAGTCTCCCATTACTATTAAGTTTTTATGGGCGTGATCTCGTATGACTTGATTTAATTCAAGATAAAATGTGTCTATTATTTCTAGGTCTGACTGTTCTGTAGGTGAGTACACTTGTATAATAGACCATGAATCTTGATATCCTGGTAACTTTAAGTTCATCATTGCTATGCGCTCCGAAATGCCTATGAACCCTTCTATACAGTCTGTCAGGTGTTTCCTTACAATAAAACCAACCCCATGGTAGCCAGGAGTGGTCCCTACATGGTATAATAAGAAATCCTGATACGAAACAATTCTTTCTCCTAATCGTCTCACTTCGCTTAGGCCAACGATATCCCATTTAATATGTTCTAGCGAGTATGTTAATTCTGTTAAGTTTTCTTCATTTTTGAGAGTAAGGGTATTTAGTGCTGCAATATAGATTTTTTCTTTTCTTTTGTGAAATGTTGGAGTGTTGTGGTCTTCATCCCCCACGAGCACCAGTCGGATTGGGGGAGATTGTGTTTTTACGTTTTGTTGGTTTTTGTAGTTGTCCTTTTTTTTTTTATTTTCCGGTGTTCCGAATGTTAGTTGCTATTGGTTCTTGCGTGTGGAAATATTGGTTAGAGAGTTTGATTTGATTCTCATTGCATCGAAGGCGTTTGTTCTGTTGTTTTTGAGAGAGCTCAGTGTTTGTTGTTTTTTGGGCTGAGTTTTTGACGGTGACTGTGGTGAGGTAGATTGTTCCCTTTTCCTTTTATCATTGTTGGTGTTTGGTTCTTTGATTATAATTTTATCATATTTCAGAAAAGCTATGTTTCCTTTTTTCCTCTCTTCTATTAGTTGCGGCTGTAGTGCTTTCCTTTTTTCTAATATTTCTTTTGAATAATCCTCCGATACATAAATTCCGTTTAGTTTCTTTTTGTTTTTTGTAATTTCGTTCTTCTTCCATTCGCTTAAAAGGGAACATAGTACGGGTCTCGGTTTGTTCTCGGCTTTTGGTTTTCCTAAGCGGTATAATTTGTTTACTTCGTTTTCTTCCACATTGATGTGCGACGGCGGGGCGGGGGGGCGGCGGGGGCGTTGAGGGGTTAAGTCTCTTTTGAAGTTCTTCTTTACATTTTGGAATAACTCAGCGGTTGAGTTTTCACCCTCTTCTAATCCAAAAATAATTAGGTTATTACTTTTCTTTTCCCTTTTTAAATGTTTTATCTCCTTCTAATTTCTTTTAATTTTTCGTTTTCCTCCTTGATAGGCAGATAGGCAGAATGAAATCAGACAATCGAATTAACAGAATCTCTTACAAAAAAAAAAAAAAAAAAAATATCATGGATCGGATGGATGGAAAACTACTGCCTATCAAGGAGGAAAACGAAAAAAAAAAAAAAAACATGAGTCTATAGCTATACTTTATTATTCGAGATTGAGGTTTTACACGGCAGAACAAGTTTACACGGTACCTATACATGAGGCAATTTGGCATCTACCCGTTTTACCCGCTTATGTACCCAACTCTCTTTGTAATAGGGATGGTTGGGTACTATAAGTTGGAAGTAAGGCGTAATCTTGCTCTGGCGAAATATGTTTTTATGGTTTTTCGTGGGATGCTTAACAATCCGCAAATTTTGGAATCGTTGAGATTGCTCGTTCCAAACAGTAAGCTACGGTTGGAGCCGAGGTATAGTCTGTTTAAAACTCCGGTAGCCCGTACAAACGTATTAAAGGTTGCACCTGTGTGTCGGGCGGTTACTATTATAAATAGTATCTCTCAGCGTTTGGATATTTTTTCCTGCTCTTTGGCGGAATTCCAGAGGGTGACAATTAGTGTATTGTCTTCTAAGTAACTTGTGCCGGTACCCTGAGCCACTGCTTGGGACTGGTCAATTATCATTATAGGACTACTTTTATTACATTGGGTTTACCTGTAAAAATAATTGTATGTGTACTAAATAAATAAATAATAAATAAATGCCTATTGTATGTGCTTGATGACTTCATACAGAATCCCACATTATGGGTTATGGAGCAATGCCAACACTCTCATTATTTTACGATCTCTCACATTTTTTGCATGCTAGGTATCATAAAATGATCGAATAGTGTAAATATGTGTTACTCACTCAATGGCAAAAATGATGTTACTGTTCCAAATATTGCCATTAAAACCAAAATCAGGAAGCTCAAGTTGGCAAGGCATTGCCGAAACACTGTTAAATTTTTGTCATAAAACAGAGTCGAGGTATAGGTCGTGAGGATGCACTGAAACAACAAATATTTTATTAGAAAGCATTCAAAAATCAAGATGAACCAGCCTGAACTTGTACTATTTAACTATTTGCTTCGCAGTGGTCACTTGAGTCCCTCAAAGCACCTGTTATCGAACAATCCCCTAAAAGAAATATTTTTTAGTTATTTTTTATTAATAGCCCACAGCTTTCAATGCAATATAAATAAAATTAACATGCCCTAGACAAAAATTGTGCTGCAGAATTTAAAAAGATAAGTAAAAAATACTCTTTTAAATCGTCTGGAAGGAAATTTCGAGGGTCCTTTGTAATGTCTTTTCATATAAAAAAATTTCACATCAACTTGTTTCGACCAAATAGAAATAGTGTAATAAATAGGTCCTGCAAGGGACATTTTTTGAAAGATGAACTTAAAGATTAATTATTTATTGAAGATTGATTAATTATCATAACAACAGTATAGAAGTACAACAATTCAAATGAAAAAGTAAGTATACCACAGTAAAAATTATAACTTTGCAAAGTTAGACGCGTAGACCGGGATAAAAAAGCCTATGTGTTAATCCAGGGTATAAGGTATCTACATACCAAATTTCATCCAAATCGGTCCAGTCGTTTGAGCGTGAAGAAGTAACAAACATACAAACACACATATTCACAAACTTTCGCCTTTATATTATTGTGATTATCAAGATCAATTAGAACAAAATTCTTGAGAGTACATACAAGATTATGAGATAATAACAATTTTAGTTTACATACCTGCATCCAAATATATAAAGTGCCAAAGCCACATATAAAAATATTCAATGCCGTAAGGCAATGATTATCCACCTGCAAACAATAATTAAGTACATAAGTTATGTGTAACTTTACTTACTAAGATTTACTTCATGCTCATAAATATTTAGAACTCACATTAAGTAAGGTGGTTATTATGACATGTCCAAGAGTTACAATGCAATAACGATGAATGTTACAGATACATTTTTTGTTAACATTTTTATTGAGACAGTTTAATCTTATGTTAGTTTAAGTTAGTTAGATAAATATACACATAGTAAAATGATTTCATTTACATAATGCATTGCAATGTGTACCTTTAACTATAGTGGAATAGACTAACTTCTGAGAATAACTTTTAAGCATATTTTAAATCCTACATTGTTTACTGCCTGTCCCTAAAATTCTAATTCTGTTTACTTTGTTTGATGATCTTACCTTAAACAGGAAAAGGAAAAAATATACCAGGAAGCCCAGAGAGAGAAATGAGGCTGAAAAAGAAGCTATCCTATTTGCGAATGAAGTAACATTTGGATTTGGTGTTAATGAGCCGAGTATATGTATTTGCTGGTATCTGTCATATAATATTTTGCCAGCTGTAAAAAGACACATTGTTAGCACAAAATATTAGTAATGATATAAAAAATAAAACCATGATGATTATAAAAACTACGGAGGCACTATGGGACTATAACCCTCTTATGACAAAACAAGATCTAACCCTCATTTAGCCCTAAGCTTAGCAAGATTTCCTATTTTGTCTATCTATCAGGGTTTTTGGTTAAAAACTGGTCTCAAAAAAACCTTGTTTTGTATGAGTTATTGGTGAAAGATCTCAGAATAATACTAAATATTTACACCGAATCCTCAGAATTACTCCATAAAACTACTCAGAGCATGATCTGGCTTTGTACTATCCTTAACCGACAGTCAGTTATAGTGCCATAATAGCCGTTAAAATAATTATATCCCATTATTATTTGCTCCTTGATATTTTATATGATAAAAAATTCTATACAATGAATCAAACTTATTCTCTCTTTTGTATTTTAATTAAAAATAAATTGTACATAGTCATTATAGAATATCAAGAGCAATTTACGGACCATACAAATACATCTTGATGACTTTATAATTTAATAATGAGCATGAATATTATTTGAAACTTTATGAACACACACAAAATATTGTTAAATAAAATAACATGCTTTATTAATAACTTATTATATGATAACCATAGAACTAAATTTTATGCAATAGAAGGGTTCCTTACTAAAATATCAAAAAAGCAACTATTCTGATGCAACTTTATTTGTCTATTGTCATTTGTCAGTCTGTCAGCTGTCTTTTTACATTTTTTAAACTTTTATAATTATAATAAATAAAATAGTTGTTTAAATTTTGTTTTGAAAAGCTAATTTCAATCTTTAAATTTAAATATTATTTCAATAAACTGAAACAGCTCAACATGTAGCAGTTATACATAGTGCATTCATATTATTGCACCTTCATTTCAACACTGACTTTATATAACATAGGCATAAATCCCTCTCACCAATTGCTCCGCTGGCTATGAACAAAAAAGCAAGGCCAGTATCCAAAGCATTTGTGTCTTGCGAAACTTGGAAACACAGACTGAAACATAAAGAAAACACTTCATTACTATAAAAAATAAATAACTAACGCATTCCAAATGAAAGTGAAAGTAGTAAAGAATGTATTGTAAGTTACCCAAAGAGAACAACTACAATACAAAATGTTATTAACAAAACTTCTGGCATGATCGTGCTACTTAAGTGGCACAATTTATTGAGAAAATAGACATTAGATTTGTTTTTTTATTTGCGAATAATTACCGTACAAAACAAAAAAAAAACAAATGCCCAATCAACAACAATATTTTGAATTTAACAAAATAGTACTTACGATACGATATACGTTGATGTTAAAATGATCAGACCACACTTAAAAATCAACATATTACGCCAACAAAATAAATTATAGCAAGACACTTCACTCTTCTTCTTATAACTCCAACACTTCGTTTCTAAATACACAACAAAGACTAAAGAATTCACAATTCACAGACAGACACAGACAACTTGATCAACCTGACCTGACTGACATTGCGTTAGAATTTGACGTTGACATATTTTTTTTTAGTGTCCACGAAGGGAACGCGAAAGTCTTTTGACAAATTTGCCTAGTCTTACGTAGTGTATTTATACTTTTTTTCCATTAGAATGCAGATGTAACACATTCTAATGTTGTTTGCAGTATTAGGCTACAAATGTGTCGAGTCAACTTTCTAGGCAAACTTCGCTGAGGTAGCCAATCCTACTAATATTATAAATGCGAAAGTTTGTATGTTTGTTTGTTTGTATGTTTGTTTGTTTGTATGTTTGTATGTTTGTATGTTTGTATGTTTGGCTGAAGGTATCGCAAAAACGGCTGAAGGGATTTGAATGAAATTTCGCACACAGGTGGGTCATAGCCTGGATTAACACATAGGCTACTTTTTATCCCGGTAAATGACAAGACTTAGCGAAGGCTGAGGTGGAAGTAGAAATCCAAAGTTAGGCTGAACGAGCGGTTTACGCTCACAAAGTACCAGGAGACCAGAAACATGAAAAGTATTTCCGGGGTTGGAATCATGAGCGGTAGTCTCGCAAAGTACCAGGGGACCAGAATCATGAAGAGGTATTTTTGGGGCTACAACCCTAGCGGTATAGCTTCGCAAACCACCAGGAGACCAGAATCAAGAAGAAGTATTGCCGGGGCTTGAATCCTGAGCGGTATAGATTCACAAGCTACCAGGAAATCAGAATCACAAAGTATATTCCGAGGCAGGTATTATGAGATGTAGAGATTCACAAATTACCAGGAGACCAGAAACATGAAAAGTATTTCAAGGACTGAAGTTATGAGCGATAAAGACTCACAAAACTACGAAAAGATCAGGATTCACGAAAAAGTAGTTCCAGAACTGGAATCATGATAGGTGTAGATTCCAAAACTACCAGGAGACCATAGTCATGAACCAGTATTTTTGGGGCTTAAATCCTAAGCGGTATAGATTCCTACGACCTACTAGGAGATCAAAATCACAAAATATATTCTGTGGCTGGTATTATGAGAGGTACAGATTCACAAATTACCAGGAGAACAGAATCATGAATAAGTTTTCCGAGCAGTACAGATTCACGAACAACCAAGACATAGAAGAATTACAAATGTTACCAAAAGGCTGGGATTATGAGCGGTAGAGATTCATAAATTACCAGGAGACCAGAATTATGAAGAAGTGATTTTGGGGTTGGAATCATGAGAGGTATGGATTCTAAAATTACCAGGAGACCAGAGTCGTGAATCAGTATTTTTGGGGCTAGAATCTTAAGCGGTATAGATTCACAAAATACTAGGATACCAGAAACACAAAGAGTGTTCCGGGGCTGAAACCCTAAGTGGAATAGATTCTCAAACTCCAGGGATGGGGCTGGAATCCTGAGCGGTATAGATTCATAACCTACCAGGAGATCAGAAGTACAAAACATATTCCGAAGCTGGTATTGGGAGAGGTAGAGATTTACAAATTACCAGGAGACCAGAAATGTGAAGAAGTAAAATTTCCGAGCGGTATAGTTTCACTCACTACCAGGAGATCAGAATCACAAAAAACAAACCAAAAAAAAAGGGTGGGATCAAAAGAGGTAAAAAAAAAAGCATCTTGAATAAGTATTTTCGGGACTGGAATCCTGAGCGGTATAGATCCTTAAACTACCAGGAAAACAGAATCATGAAGAAGAGAAATTTCAGACCTGCACGCGGATGAAGCCAAAGGTAAATTGGAAGTAAAAGGTGGTGAAAAAGTTAATCCTACTAATATTTATTATAAATGCGAAAGTTTGTATGTTTGTTTGTATGTTTGTATGTTTGGCTGAAGGTAACGCAAAAACGGCTGAAGGGATTACAATGAAATTTTGCACACACGTAGGTCATAACCTGGATTAACACATAGGCTACTTTTTGTCCCGGTAAATGACAAGACTTAGCGAAGGCTGAGGTGGAAGTAGAAATCCAAAGTCAGGCTTGCACGAGCGCACACGCTCAAAAAGTACTAGGACATCAGAAACATGAGAAGTATTTCCAGGGCTGAAATCATGAGAGATAAAGACTCACAAAGTACCAGGAGACCAGAATCATGAATAGGTGTTTTCGGGGCTACAATCCTAAGCTGTATAGCTTCACAAACCACCAGGATACCAGAATCAAGAAGAAGTATTTCCGGGGCTATAATTCTGAGCGGTGTAGATTCACAACCTACCAGGATATCAGAATTACAAATCATATTTCGAGGCTGGTGTAAAGAGAGGTAGAGATTTACAAATTGCCGGGAGACCAGAAACACAAGAGTCGCAAACTACCAGGAGATCAGAATCACAAAACATATTCCGAGGCTGGTATTAGGAGAGATAGAGATTTACAAATTACCAGGAGACCAGAAAAATGAGAAGTATTTCCAGTGCTGAAATCATGACCGGTAAAGACTCACAACGTACCAGGAGACCAGAATCATGAATACGTATTTTCGGGGCTACAATCCTAAGCTGTATAGCTTCACACACCTCACCAGGAGCCCAGAATCAATAAGAAGTTGTTCCGGGGCTTGAATCCTGAGCGGTATAGATTCACAACCTACAGGAGATCAGAATCACAAAATATATTCTGAGGCTTAAAGACTACTAAGGCGTGGGATTGAGCTGCTTCAATGATATACATGAGCCATTGTTTTCATATGTACTACTTACTGATGAAAAATTTTTTATATATATATTTTTTTTTTTAATATTCGTTTTTGACATGAATACTTGTATAGTATTGTATTATATTTTTTATTTTATTTTTTTATTGACATTTTATATTTATTTTTTTTTTTTTTTTTTGACTTGAATACTTTGTTAAGTATTATATTTATTTTTATTTTTTGATTGACATATTATGATTACTATTTTGTTTGACACAAATATTTACTTTGTAAAGTATTATATTTTTATTTTTTTTTTTTTATTACTTAATTATTGTAAATGTGAGGACTATGTGGGTTATTATTATTATTTTCTCCTCCTTTTTACAGTAATTTTCAACGTTGTCTGACAGTTTGAGTACTTTTGCGGCCTACCCAAATGTCTTTTCTTTGGTATTGTTCGTCATGTCATTGAGCTCCTTAGTGGTTTTTAAGTTGAGCTATTCGACTATTGACAAATGCTTGCACTGACTGGATAGGTCCACTCAAATATGTTTGGTTCTTTCTTCAAAAGACCACTACAGACACTAAGCTGCATGGTCCTCATATAGAATAATGTGAATGCGAGAACTATGTATGTCGTTATATTCATGTAGATTTTATGATTGTCTGGCAGTTTGAGTATTTTTTGCGGCCTACTCAAATGTCCTTACTTTGGTATTGTTCGTCGGTTCGTTGAGCACCTCAGAGTTCTGAGTTGAGCTTCGCGATGACTGACAAATGCTTGCACTGTCTGGACAGGTCCACTCGAATTCGTGTGTTGCTTTCTTCATAAAGCTCATCCCAGACATAAACGTACATGGTTCTCATAGGATCTAACCAGTCCACATTGTATGGATTTGAACACTAAAAGAGACTTTGACCTCTGAGTTTGTTTCGGTGTTTCTTCTCAGGGTAGTCAGCTAGGAAACACCGGCCTCATCTAGCTTAAACTGACAAAAAAACATTGACGTGTAAAAGTGTTCCTTGTAACCTATTTACTGAATAAACATCATTTATCATTTATCATTTATCATTTATCATTTAGCTAGAACAAACATAGAGATAAGAAACAGAGATAGAACAAGAACTAGAACGAGAACTAGAACGAGAACTAGAACGAGAACTAGAACGAGAACTAGAACGAGAACTAGAACGAGAACTAGAACTAGAACTAGAAAGCACAAGCACAAGCACAAGCACAAGCACAAGCAGATGCGGGTGCGGGTGCGGATGCGGATGCGGATGCGGATGCGGATGCGGATGCGGATGCGATGCGGATGCGGATGCGGATGCGGGTGTGGATGCGGATGCGGATGCTGATGCGGATGCGGATGCGATGCGGATGCGGATGCGGATGCGATGCGGATGCGGATGCGGATGCGGATGCGATGCGGATGCGATGCGGATGCGGATGCGATGCGGATGCGGATGCGGATGCGGATGCGGATGCGGATGCGGATGCGGATGCGGATGCGATGCGGATGCGGATGCGGATGCGGATGCGGATGCGGATGCGGATGCGTATGCGATGCGGATGCGGATGCGGATGCGATGCGGATGCGGATGCGATGCGGATGCGGATGCAGATGCAGATGCAGATGCGGATGCCGATGCGGATGCGGATGCGGATGCGGATGCCGATGCGGATGCGGATGCGGATGCGGATGCGATGCGGATGCGGATGTGGATGCGATGCGGATGCCAATGCCGATGCAGATGCGGATGCGATGCGGATGCGGATGCGGATGCGATGCGGATGCGATGCGGATGCGGATGCGATGCGGATGCGGATGCGGATGCGGATGCGATGCGGATGCGGATGCGAATGCGGATGCGGATGCGGATGCGGATGCGATGCGGATGCGGATGCGAATGCGGATGCGGATGCGGATGCGGATGCGGATGCGGATGCGGATGCGTATGCGATGCGGATGCGGATGCGGATGCGATGCGGATGCGGATGCGATGCGGATGCGGATACGGATGCGGATGCGATGCGGATGCGGATGCGGATGCGATGCGGATGCCAATGCCGATGCAGATGCGGATGCAGATGCAGATGCAGATGCGGATGCCGATGCGGATGCGGATGCGGATGCGG
Organism: Polia nebulosa; assembly: GCA_951329385.1. Classification (NCBI taxonomy): domain Eukaryota; kingdom Metazoa; phylum Arthropoda; class Insecta; order Lepidoptera; family Noctuidae; genus Polia; species Polia nebulosa. The sequence continues at coordinate 15,842,748 of OX589604.1, forward strand.
ATGCCGATGCGGATGCGGATGCGGATGCGGATGCGATGCGGATGCGGATGTGGATGCGATGCGGATGCCAATGCCGATGCAGATGCGGATGCGATGCGGATGCGATGCGGATGCGATGCGGATGCGGATGCGATGCGGATGCGGATGCGGATGCGGATGCGGATGCGGATGCGATGCGGATGCGAATGCGGATGCGATGCGGATGCGGATGCGGATGCGGATGCGATGCGGATGCGGATGCGATGCGGATGCCGATGCGGATGCGATGCGGATGCGGATGCGGATGCGATGCGGATGCGGATGCGGATGCGATGCGGATGCGGATGCGATGCGGATGCGGATACGGATGCGGATGCGGATGCGGATGCGATGCGGATGCGGATGCGGATGCGGATGCGATGCGGATGCGGATACGGATGCGGATGCGGATGCGGATGCGATGCGGATGCGGATGCGGATGCGATGCGGATGCCAATGCCGATGCAGATGCGGATGCAGATGCGGATGCGGATGCGATGCGGATGCCGATGCGGAAGCGGAAGCGGAAAGTTTGTATGTTTGTTTGTTTGTATGTTTGTATGTTTGTATGTTTGTTTGTTTGTTTGTATGTTTGGCTGAAGGTATCGCAAAAACGGCTGAAGGGATTACAATGAAATATTGCACACACGTAGGTCATAACCTGGATTAACACATAGGCTACTTTTTATCCCGGTAAATGACAAGACTTAGCGAAGGCTGAGATGGAAGTAGAAATCCAAATTCATGCTGAACGAGCGGTTTACGCTCACAAAGTACCAGGAGACCAGAAACATGAAAAGTATTTCCGGGGTTGGAATCATGAGCGGTAAAGTCTCGCAAAGTACCAGGGGACCAGAATCATGAAGAGGTATTTTCGGGGCTGCCCCAGCGGTATAGCTTCGCAAACCACCAGGAGACCAGAATCAAGAAGAAGTATTGCCTGGGCTTGAATCCTGAGCGGTATAGATTCACAAGCTACCAGGAAATCAGAATCACAAAGTATATTCCGAGGCAGGTATTATGAAATGTAGAGATTCACAAATTACCAGGAGACCAGAAACATGAAAAGTATTTCAAGGACTGAAATTATGAGCGATAAAGACACAAAACTACGAAAAGATCAGGATTCACGAAAAAGTAGTTCCGGAACTGGAATCATGATAGGTGTAGATTCCAAAACTACCAGGAGACCATAGTCATGATATGTCTAACCGGACGGAGCCACGAGCAAGAAGCTAAGCACCAATTTAGGATATGTTCGGGACTCAATAAATGAAACAGTTTGGATATGGTAAACTATTATATTTAACACGGTAAATGTCTACGCGGACGGAGCCACGGGCAAGAAGATAAGCACCAATTTAGGATATGTTCGGGACCCAATAAATGAAACAGTTTCGATATGGTAAACTATTATATTTAATACGGTAAGAGTAACAAGATAGGTACCCCGACACACTGAGTGAGTGTGTGTACCCCTACTATCTTTATGTAGAACTTTGACGTTCAAAAAAATCTGGCTTTCAGCCTAATTTAAATAACTTTTGATTTTGATTTCTACAGGATTTATTTAAAGTGCTACTCTCTGGAAATACCACTTAGACTTATTACAATTACACTTTTTACGCGGGCGAAGCCGCGGGCGGAAGCTAGTACTACAATAAAATTCTCAGCTCCATTTTCCCGAGATCGCGCCTGTTTCAATGATTCCACATATTGTCGATTTGCGTTGACACTTGAGACACAAAACTACACCAATTTTACATCACAATATCCACTAGGAATCAATAAACGAATAATTAAAACAGCCACTGAACTGCACTAGAGAAAATCCCGCCAAAAACTATAACGACTGATGACATAAAACATGATGTTTTTTTTTTACCCCGACGGGAAGGCTAAAGTCTTTTGACCAATTTGCCTAATCTTACGTAGTGTATTTATACTTTTTTTCCATTAGAATGCAGATGTAACACATTCTAATGTTGTTTGCAGTATTAGGCTACAAATGTGTCGAGTCAGCCTTCTCGGCAAACTTCGCTGAGGTAGTCAATACTACAATAAAATTTTCAGCTCCATTTTACCGAGATCGCGCCTGTTTCAATGATTCCACATATTGTCCATTTGCGTTGACACTTGAGACACAAAACTACACCAATTTTACATTACAATATCCACTAGGGATCAATAAACGAATAATTAAAACAGCCACTGAAATACACTCGAGAAAAGCCCGCCAAAAACTCTGCAACATGATGACAACGCAACGCAATTGGAAGGAGTGCAAATTTTAAACATTTTTTTGAAACCAAGGTTTTAATATCAGTGTCGTCAAACTTAGTTTGGCGTCCTGCTGTACTCAGCAGAAGGAAAAACTATACATTACTTTTCATTTTGCCAAGTAACAAGTCAATAATATACAATGAAATACAAAAAGCCTTATCACATACAAAGCATACACATGCGCACATACGCGCATATGCGCATGTGCGGCATATTTATATTTAAAATTATCAATACAAATCCTTCTGGCGAGTCTGTTGTTGCAGCCTCTCCCTCACCCGTTCCGCCTCCTCCTTCGCGAGCATTACTGCTTCGCAGAAGGAGGAGAGTGCTTCCCATTCCCTCTCGCTCCGAGAGCTCGCTGCCGCCGATCGCCACCACGAGGACACGGCGTGGCTCCGCCCAAGCGGAGCAGATCTCCACCGTGTGCTCCACCGTGTCCTCTGGGCGATCCTCGCAGTGGGGACATCCGGGCGTTTCCCTCCGCCTTATCCTACACAGGAACCTCCCGAAACTTCCGTGTCCGGTGAGGACCTGCGTCAGGCGGAAGGTGAGGACGCCGTGGTGCCTCTCCAGCCACTCCTTAAAGAGGGGCACTACCGCCGCTATGGTGGTGTGCCCACATTAGACATGGCATCAGGTTAGTATCAAGTGCCGCTTTCGCCTAATTCTAAGTCATCTTTCGTAACTCCGCGAATTTAGCGCATTGCGTACGGTTTGGCAAATGGGTGCCCCAATAAAAAAATCACTAAGTCCACTTTTTCACTTTTGAACTGTGAGCAAAACAAGCACAAAAATAAATTCTGAAAAGGACTCGAATGTGTTATAGAAATAAAAGTACCACCAAATCATAGCACAAAAAATATGCTTTTTATTTATGTAGGAAATAAAACTTTTTTAATAATTATAAACCTCATAATTGGAAAAAATAAGTTTTGGACATATCCTAAATCAACAGGACTTAGGGGTTTCCTTCGTTTTTTTAAGTACTTAGGTATTTTAAAAAACAAAAATGGTATAATGTCTACTTCTTCTGTTTAATAGGGTCTTGACCTGGGTATAAAAATAATAATTATATTTAGTCCATTAGTTTATCAATAAATATTGGTATGTATTTTGTGCTTTATTATACCAATAAAAATACAAAGATAAAACGCATCAAAGTTCAGGAGTCGGGGCTTGTTACATCACTTATCATTACAAAGTGTATTGAACACGATACGAGATGTGACGTCACGCGAAATTTCAACGCACATCGTCCGTATTTTTGGTTTACGAGACCAAAAAAAATTCGTGGCCAATATTTTTTGGTAATTTAAACTAATTAGATTTTTTTAGGACTTCTTAATAATCAATAATACCATCAGATTCATAGAACCGTCTTTCGTGTTCAGGTATAAATTGTATAAGTTTTTATCCTTCATACGTTTATAATCCGTCACTTTCAACACTTTTTCGTCACCTTCTTCACTTCTCAATTTTTTTTCTAAAAACACTATCAATTTTTTTCAAGTTGCGGCTGTTTTTTACGAAACTTTCCGATAATTTAATAAATGAAAGAGGATACCTACAAACATTTTCACGAAATCAAAGAATTTTTTTTTCGTATATTTGGGGTTCCGTAACAAATGTATTTTTGACTATTTGTGTGGCTTTGGGTCAACAAGATGCTTATACTGTGAAAATTTGAAGACTAGTTCCAACCGTTTGGCTGTAAAACCTGTGTGACAGACGACGGATAGACAGACAGACGGACACGTGAGTGACAGCACTAAGGCTCCGTTTGGGCCCTACGGGTACGGAACCCTAAAAAGATCAGGTTACAACCAACAAATGTAGCAGTTCGAAATTTGTGTAGTACTTATGTGCTTTTTTAAGCACAAATGGACGGACTTAGGGATAATATGAACTGAAAGTGCTATTTATTTTATTTTAATATTATCTAAGAGTTAATAATAAAAAATCGTGTTGACACTGGTCTACAGCGAAAAAGAAGCTCTGCCAGCTGGTGTTGTCAGTGTAAAAATGCCTAAGTTGGACTTAGGGATTTTTAGACTTGGAGCACCCAAATTTTCGGCTGCAGCGCTGCGTGTCGCGGGTTCGATCCCCGCACGGAACAAATATTTGTATGACCTACAGATAGTTGTTCCGGGTCTGGGTGTCTTGTGGATGTGATTATACATGTTTGTGAACGCACCTATGATACAGGAGTAATTCTTAAGCGGGGCAACGATTAAAAAAAAAAATACGTCTGCCGTTTTTCAGCGTGTGATCAACACGGTGTCGTTGTAGGGTCATCTAGGTTCTCGGAAGTAACTGCTTATATCAACGATATATTAATATAGGGAGCAGCGTAGATGAGTGTTTAGAGCGAGTAATAATAAACATTATCACCAAAGGAGATCTGCAAAAATTGACCCAGGCCCGGCGCAAAATAAATGTGTCTCAGATTTTAGAGTAATAATAGTAGAAATACTGTAAAGTATTGATATTGCCAAATTCGGTGGCTAACATAGTTTTTTTGGCCGGTGAAGTTTCTTTTGCGCTAGATGTAAAAATGACACTTAAGGAAAAACTGCATCTTTCTGTGTATTGACAACCTGAGTATGTTTTTTTTGTATGTGGCATACCTAAGTGTAAATGATAAATTAATGAATGATGAATGATTTTATTTTTTTAAGTAGGTTTTAACAACACTTTTACTCGTCAAAACTTTTAAACCGACTTCAAAAAGAAGGAGGTTATCAATTCAGATGTTTGTATTTTTTTTTATGTATGTTCAGGCATAACTCCGTCATATATTGACGGATTTGGTAAATTCTATTTTTGTTCGAGAAAGAGGTTTGTTTCGAAATGGTCTCATTTAAATTTCATATAGATCTGATGATGGGTTTCGGAGACAGACAACGGAACTCTTTAAAAATTGACCGCAAAACAACCGCGATTGCTGCTATCGTATGTCTATGAATTGTTAACTAGGTTTAATGGGGAACAACTAAAAAGTGAAAATAAAAAAAACATTTTTATAAAAAAATAGAACCAACTTCCAAAAAAAGTGCAAAATAACTTTAATTTCGGAAGTTGGTGGTTGGTTGGTTGGTGGTCGTTTTTTTACACCGACTTTCGAAATTAAAGTTATTTTGCACTTTTTGGAAGTTGGTTCTATTTTTTGTAAAAAAGTTTTTATTTTTAACTTTTTAGTTCTGGTTCCCCATCAAATTGTTTTAACACTACATAGACATAGTTTACGATCAAGAGAAGTCGATGTCAAACAACGAAGACACAAAACCAGGAACACCGACTTCCGAAATTAATGTTATTTTGCACTTTTTTTGGAAGTCGGTTCTATTTTTTTGTAAAAAAGTTTTTTTATTTTTTGTCAGTTTAAGCTAGATGAGGCCGGTGTTTCCTAGCTAACTACCCTGAGAAGAAACACCGAAACAAACTCAGAGGTCAAAGTCTCGTTTAAAGTGTTCAAATCCATACAATATGTACTGGTCAAATCATTTATTTATTTATTTATTTAATCATTTATGTACACACAGAGACACAGTAACAATAAACATAATTATAAATACAGTACAAAGGAGCTGCTTATTTCTTAAGAAATTTCTACCAGCAGACCTGCGATAGGAGAAGTGAAAAAGAAATGTAGACAAAAGTGTGTAAGAAACAGAAAAAAGAATACGAGATGTCCTATACTAAGGTATCAAATAAACCTACACATATATTGTAAATATATATATATATATAAATATACTTACATAAATATATACCTAATACTGTAAATATATATAGATACATGACATACAAATACATAAAAAAAATATTATAATAGAGAGGAAAGGTAGTGCTCTTTAACATGATTTTTGAAGAGAGAAATTGACTTCAAGTCTCGAATGCTAGGCGGAAGCGTGTTCCACAATCTTACTGCATGGACAGAGAAAGAGTAGGAATAGTAACTGGATTTATGAGGATGGGTTTTGAGAAGGGATCTAAGGTGAGATCTGCACGGCGCGTCACCAGGGCGAGCGTAAGAAATTCGCTCACGCAGGTAGGAGGGATAAGACGGATTGTGTAGAATGTTGAAAAGGAGGCAAAGAATCCGAGTGTTCCTGCGAAGTCGGATTGGGAGCCACTTGAGCTCCTTGCGAAGGTGAGAGACATGGTCATACTTACGCAGACCAAAAATAAACCGGATACCTAAGTTTTGCAGACGCTCAAGCTTGCTTAGTAGCTCCTCAGTAGCATCCAGGTAGCAGGCATCGGCATAGTCTATAATCGGCTGAATAAGAGTTTGGGCTAAAGAGATTTTTGTTTTTAAAGGCAATAGACCCTGAAGGCATTTAAGCGAATGGAAAGAATAGTTTACCTTTCGACTGACCTCATTGACCTGCGCACGCCACGACAGATTGGAGTCAATAATAACACCCAGATCTTTGGCAGTATCGGAATATTCAATAAGAACACCATCGAGATATAAAGGTGACAGGGACGAGACAACAGCCGCAGTACGCACAAACCTGCTGCCTATGATCATGGCCTGAGATTTAGTTGGGTTGATCTGTAAGCCAAATGACTTGGCCCAGGCGCTGATACAAGCCAGGTCATGATTCACAGCGGCGATAGCAGCATCCGCATCAGCTACAGTAAAATGTCGATAAAGCTGCAAGTCATCTGCGTAAAGATGGAAACTGGAAGAGATGACTCTTGTAACAAAGTTAATAAAAATGGAAAATAGAAGAGGAGAGAGAACGCTACCCTGAGGAACACCCTCAGTGAGGCTACACCAATCAGAGAAGGATTCTTCAAGGCGGACACACTGAGAGCGTCCCCGAAGATACGAATTGAACCAGTCTAACGCAGAAGAAGAGAAATTAATAGCTTTAAGGATTCCTAGTAAGATGTCGAAATCTACTGAGTTGAAGGCACTGCTAAAGTCAAGTAACACAAGGACAGTAAGGGACTTATTCTCCATAGCCCAGCGGATATCGTCAGTCACTTTTAAAAGCGCAGTAACCGTACTGTGACCTGCGCGAAAACCGGATTGGCAGGGAGATATTATCGAGTTCGACGCTAAGAAAGAAGATAGTTGTCTATGAACTATGTGCTCAAAAACTTTAGAGAGAAATGGAAGAATAGAAATAGGTCTAAAGTGAGTTAATAATGAAGGATTGTTCGTTTTAGGCAGCGGTATAATGTGCGCCTGCTTCCAGACTGACGGAAAGGAGCAAGAGGTAAATGAGTGATTAAATATATGAGTGAGAATAGGAAGTAATGAGGGAAGGATGAGAGTTATCATTCTGGAACACAACTTATCATTACCAACTGCAGAAGAAGTAATAGCGAGAACAGATTTCTTAACGTCAACCTCAGTAACATCTTTAAGGTTAAAATGAGAACAATGAAGCAAAGGCAAACTAGCAAGACTCTCTAATGTCGCAGCTTTGACACAAGGATCAAGAGAAAAGGGAAGGTGAGAGAAATGCTTATTTAGATCGTTAAGGTTCACATCCTTACACTGGCTGATAGATGATTTGCCTATGCCAACAGACTTAAGAAATTTCCAAATGTCGGAGGAACTGCGGTTATCGACTTGTTCGTGGAAATAGCGTCTCTTAGCATCTTGACACAGACGCCTGCAGCGATTACGTAGCGATTTGTAATAATTGAGATTCAGCTCTGAGGGTCTGCGCTTATATCTCCTCTTAGCTTTATCCCTGTAGGCCATAAGTTCTTTAATTTCCTGTGTTATCCATGGAGCAGGGTTATATTTTACCTTGACACGTCGAATAGGGGCGTGTTGGTCATACAAGTCGAGAACAGTCGAGTTAAAGGAATTCACCTTTCCATCGATGTCATTGATCTCAACCAGCCGAGACCAGTCGACATTCTCGGCATCACGCTGTAACGCCTCCAGGTCCATGCCCTTATAATTACGGAGATACAGGAACTGAGACTTGCGCTTGGGAACACGGTACGACAGGTAAATAAGGTCGTGGTAAGAAAAGTTGGCAGTGAGTTGACCATGATAAGAGACATTACTAGAAGAAGAAACAATCATAAGATCTAGTAAAGAGGGTGTACAGTTAGGGGAATAGTGAGTTGCAGAAAGTGGCAAGACTTTAAGATTAAAAGAAGATAGGAGCGAAAGGAGTTTATGAGAGCGAGTGTCATTTTTAATCAGGCAAGTGTTAAAATCGCCCATCAAAATAACGTGTTCATACAAAGGGCAAAGATTACTGAGAGTGCAGTCAAGAGAATCAAAGTAGTCAATGTGAAGGTTAGGGCTGTACAGCACTGCAAGCAAGACTTTTGTGTGATGTACAGAAATTTCAAGAAACAAGTATTCAGCCGACTCAGAGTACAGAGAAGGAGATGAGCTGACTACCTTGTAGGGTAGGTCAGCGCGTAAGTACATAGCTACACCTCCTCCACCTTTACCAGTCCTATCGTTGCGGATCAAGACGAAGCCAGGAAGTGTAAATTGCGTAGAGAGAAGAGAAGGCTTCAGATAAGATTCCGAGATCAATAGGGCATCAAGGTGGGCACTGCTAAAGGATGCCAGAAGATCAGAATAGTGACCAGGAACACTCTGGGCATTTATGTGCGCTATATGCAGATTTTTAGGATCAGTAGAGAAAAGAGATGAGAGTTTACTATGTAAAGTGAGCGGAAAGGAAGAGTCACTGTCCGCACTAGCAAAACTATCAGAAGAAGAGCAAGAGAAAAAGCTGTCGTTAAAGTCAGCTACATTGTTCATATTAAACAAATAATAATATTATAAATTAATATATAAATAATAATATACAATAACCTAACTAAAATGTAAAACGCTAAAATAGATTTTCTTTCAAAAAGAAAAGAAAACCACCCCACCTCGCTGGTATATTGACAGAAATCGCACAATTATAGTTGTAGCTTTAAACAAGAAACGCAAAAGAGACATAAAAAATACGTAAAACGAAAACAAAACGAGAACAACGATTCACACATATAATAAAACGCAACACGATCACGGCCACCATACACATGGAACGGTGACACCGTCATCTGACAGATGACAAGTTTGACAACGCCACCATCTGACAGATGACAACTGTCACATTCATACAGATAGTGGGACACCGGCATAAGGTTAATAAATTAAAATTAAAAGTTTTACGGGGAGACAGGTAAAAATAATATTAAGAACTACCGGCCCAGCAATTGATATGGTGAAAGCGATCGTGCGAAGCGGCCAAATTTAGAAGGACTAAAGTAAATGGACCGACAATAACAACAACAATGATTGCACTACTTGCGCAGACGCGTCTTCCTTAAGTTCTTAGCAGGCGTACCCGAAGATGCGACCACAGGAACTCCAGGTTCTTCAGATTGTGCAGAATCGCTGGCGTCGACTGAGCAGCACGGGAATTTGGCAATCAGATCGAGAAGCTCGCCTGCCGTTTCTATTTTCTTTCGGGATTTGTCTGGGCAAATGACAACAATCCTGCCTTCCGTAGACCAGCAGTTTGACATGCCGAAATGCTTACGAGCTGCTGCAAACACACGGTGTCTTACTTGTGCCAGAAACTCGGAGATTGTAGTCCCGGTACCCTTGAGAGTTTTCTTGCTTTCCCAAACAAGTTGTCGGTTCTCCATTTTGAAGAAGCGTACCAGTATAGGACGGGCCTTCTGTTATGAAAATCCGAGTCTATGACAGACATGGATGACATTCTTGTCCCTGCTCAGCTCTGTCAGTTTCATTTGGTTGGATAATATGTTGTGGACCACATCGCTTAACTTCTCATTATCCTTCTCCGGAACACCATGGAACAACAGGACCTTTCTTCGCATGATAGTTTCATGCCTGTCGAACCCAGCAGCGAGCAACTCAATCTGACTCTTTAATTTGGAGAGTGCTTGACAGACAAAATTCTTAAACTCGGAGAACTCACATGCGATTGATGAAATATCAGCTGAAGCAGAAACGGTGCCAGTAGCCTTTTGCAATTTGGCTTCGTACTCTTGCATGCGGGAGCCAAACAACTTCTCCAGGTCCTCTAGGCTGGCAGCAAGCTTCGTGTCCATGTTCAGTGTAGTGATTTGTAATAAACTGATCAGGTTGCAGGTATGTATAAGTGCTACAGTCTTGATAGTAATAGATAGCGGGTGTGGGGTGATTTAGTACAAAATGAACTGGTTTAATACATTAAATATAGGTATAAAATAATATTAAGATTTAATTTAACTAAGAGCACTCAAAACGAATTGTTAATACTTTGTCTACCCACAATAGAAAAAAAAGATCATGTGAGAATGAATGAGAAAAAACGAATGAGAAAAAAAAAGAATGAGCTATTGAGGAAAGCAACACGCAGATTTGAGTAGACCTGTCCAAACAGTGCAAGCATTTTTCAGTTGTCGTGAAGCTCAACTCAGAACTTTGAGGCGCTCAAAGAACCGACGAACAATACCAAAGTAAGGACATTTGGATAGGCCGAAAAAGTAGGTACTCAAACTGCCAGACAATCATAAAATCTACGTGAATATAACGACTTACATAATTCTCGCATTCACATTATGCTATATGAGGATGAGGACCATGCAGCTTATTGTCTGTATTGGTCTTTTGAAAAATCAAACCAAACCAAACCAAAAACGGCCGTTTTTAACACTTTTGCTTACTACTTTGGTTTTTTTTTTTTTGGGGGGGTGTGAAATCATCTTATGACTTCTTCCGCTCTAGGGTGGAGCGGAAGGGCGTGTCAGACTCTTACTGATTAAAAACCCACCCCTGTTCCTCCCTGCCCTACGTGCCCAGGGGTGAGGTAACTCTTTCGAATTTATCCTCAACCCCCGGGCAGGCATTGGCCGTGGCAGGCCCCGTCCTTTGTTGACAACTCTTTGAGGCGCGCGTGGAACACTACGCGCCGTCGACTCTTGGGCCTGGTGCTGATCGGGCGACGAGTTACCCACTACTCGCCGTCCGCAGGCCCGGGTCTACGGTGGCCGGAGATCGTCTCGCGGCCCCTGGCGTCTCTTGCGGCGGCTGTGGCTGAGGGCGCTAGGGCGACTCGGCTGTTGTAGAGTCTCCCTAACGTATGCCGCCTCCCTCTTCGCGAGCATTACTGCTTCGCAGAAGGAGGAGACGGCCTCCCATTCCCTCTCGCTCCGCACCATGGCCTGAACCAGGGCACGGCGCGAGAGGTCGCTGCCGCCTATCGCATCCACGAGGACACGGCGGTGCTCTGCCCAAGCGGGGCAAACCTCCACCGTATGCTCCACCGTGTCCTCTGGGCGATCCTCGCAGTGGAAACACCCGGGGGTTACCTCCACCTTGATCCAACACAGGTACCTACCGAAACAGCCATGTCCGGTGAGCACCTGCGTCAGGCGGAAGGTGAGGGCGCCGTGACGCCTCTCCAGCCACTCCTCAAAGAGGGGCACTACCGCCGTGATGGTGGCGTGCCCAGCGCTGGGATGCGACAGTCGCTCTCTCCATGTCACCATGAGATCCTGCCGGAGCTCCGTCCGCCGAGCCGCGAGTTGTCACGGCAGCGGAGTTTTGCCTCCTCGCGCCACTCATACAGGTGCGCGAGGATTTTTGCCTCCAGATCCCACGGTGACAGTCCGGCAAGGAGGCTCGCAGCCTCACAGGAGACCGTGCGGTATCCTCGGATGATGCGGATCGCCATAACCCTCTGGGACGTGTTCATCTGGAGAGCTGATCGCTGCTTCAATGAACGCGCCCACATCGGTGCCCCGTAGAGGGCCATGGACCGCACGATCCCCGCGTAGAGCCTCCGGCAGGAGGCGTTTGGCCACCTCAGATTGGGTAGGAGCCGCTTCAAGGCGGCCCCGGCCCTGTCCAATCTGGGAGCCAAACGTCGAAAGTGCTCGACGAAGTTCCACCGGCTGTCGAGGATTACTACTTTGGTTACGAAACATTTTGAGTACAGTTTTAACAACGTAAAAATGCTTTATCTTCTTTGTAACAAACGTGACGTAGGATTCTTTAATATAATTTTTATGCTGCTGCTACGATTTTTTATTCAATAAGGGCGCCACTTGGCCGGTAGTAGGGCCTTAAGCACAGAACACAGAAAGATGCAGTTTTTCCATAAAAGTGTCATTTTTACATCTGGCGCTGAAACTTCACCGGGCAAAAAAAACTATGTTAGCCACCGAATTTGGCAATAGCGATACTTTACAATATTTCTACTAATATTATTCTGAAAAATGAGATACATTTCTTTTGCGCCGGGTCTGGGTTCTTTTTGTATGGGATTTGGCGGATCTCCTTTCAAGTTCATATGTTAACGGGATGTTAAAAAATTCTTCGTAACAAAATATTGTTAAAAAAGCTGACTTTTGTGGCTTCTTTACTTCCTGTGTCTTTTGATATTTTTTAAAACCATTAATATAGTATTAGTCTACTCAACGAGCTCTAAACAACGATACTCCATTTGATGGGATAGGTCATTTTTTATTGCGCCCCCCTTTATCTTTGAGAGCTCCCATGGACAACATTTTAAAAAATATATATAATTTGTGTGGCTTTGGGTCAACAAGATGCATAAACTGTGATTTGGAGACTGTAGCTCCAACCATTTGGCTGTAAAACCTGTGTGACAGACAGACGACGGACGGACAGACAGACGGACACGTGAGTGACAGCACTATGGCTCCGTTCGGACCCTTCAAAAAAAAAAAATCAAAAGTCATTTATTCAAACTAGGCTGAGAACCAGCACTTTTTGAACGTCAAAGTTCTACATAAAGACAGTCCCCCAAAAAACGCCCGCCCGTCACCACTTCCTAGTATTTTAGCTGTGAAGAAGAAGTGGCCAACAAACTCCCCAGCAACACATCTGTCTGTTAAGTTTTAAGAACTTGAATCTATATAATTATATGCAACAATCTTAACATTATGTAAAACAGAAAAATAAATATATATGTCGTCTAAAATATAATCATAAAATTAAATAATCCGCCACTTGCCAGCTAGCACACTCAATCATGCCATTAAAAACAAACTCAAGCATAAACACTAAACCAAATTAAAGAAGCCTCCATACATAACTGGTGTGCCTGCTTACAAGAACAAAGATAGAAACTATCAAAGGGCTATAATTCAAAGCCACAAGTGATGATGAACTAGGGCCATCACACTAAAATTAGTGGACAATTATTATATGAACTCATATAATCTGTCATAACCATAAGCTACTCGTAAATATGGAGAAAGAACATCAAGTGTAACATTGTCTTGCGTTCAACACGGCGACCAACTATTATTATCTTCTAAGTAGTCGTTGATGGAATAGTATGCCTTCGAACAGAGACTAGATTTAACTTTCGTTTTAAATGCATTAAAAGGCAAGTCAAAAAAAGAACGGGGTACCTTATTGTAAAATTCGATACCGAGACCCTCAAACGAACCATGAACCCTACGAACACGGTGGGAAGAAACATGAAGTTTATACTTATTTCTGGTGTTAAAATTGTGGATATCACTGGTCTTTTTGTATAAATGTATATTTTGTCTAATGTATAATATGTTTGTAAAAATGAAATGAGATGCCACCATGAGAATTCCAATCTCTTTGAAAATTTCTCGTAAAGAAACTCTTGACCCTAACCTGTATATTGCTCGTACAGCACGTTTTTTGTAAAACAAATATATTTTGTATGTCCGCAGCTTTACCCCACAAAAGAATACCATAAGACATAACACTATGGAAATAACTAATGGCTCAATTACACGTTCCGATTTCAAGGGACCCAATTTAGGAAACAGGAAGGTGTAATAGCAGTTAGAGCAGTTAGTGTACGATTTAGTGAGATTGGGACGTCCCGATTTGACTTCCTAAATTGTGTACGATTCAGGATAGTGTAATCGCATCACCCCGATTTAGAGCTAAGTGTTGCCAATTTAGAGACTGAAATCGGAAGGTGTAATTGAGCCTTAAAATAGACTAACCGTGCTGTGTCAACGTTAAGGCTCAATTACACCTTCCGATTTCAAGGGACCCAATTTAGGAACAAACTAACTAGGAAGCAGGAAGCGAGCGATTACACTATCCTAAATTGAACTCCTAAGTCGGCAGTGTTGCCAACTCTTACAAATTCGAGTCCCTAAACAGAATATCAAAAGTCGCTCTAAAGTCTCATAAAAACTGATTCTACCAGGAGCGGACTTAAAAATAAAAAGAGTGGACACAGATTTTTTTTCTGGGAAAGGGACTTTGTGAAATTTAATTTAATTTTAAACACAAACAAAAATACTACTAGCCCATTTGTAGCGACAAAGTCTGTAAATTGGCAACACTTAGCTCTAAATCGGGGTGATGCGATTACACTATCCTAAATCGTACACAATTTAGGAAGTCAAATCGGGACCTTTCAATCTCACTAAATCGGACACTAACTGCTCTAACTGCTATTACACCTTCCTGTTTCCTACATTGGGTCCCTTTAAATCGGAAGGTGTAATTGAGCCATTAGTATATTGTCTATTTTCTGACGGCGTAGGCGGCGTGAATGGCTTCGGGTATGGAACAGCGTGTCGGATGTCGCACATTAAGGGTTCCGTATCAAATATTGTTAGTTGTTAGTAAAGTATACTAATTACTAAATAGTAAACATTGGTGTTGATTCTGTTATGCACAAACTAAACTTAATTTAGGCTATTGCTATCTTTTTGTCTCTAATAAAACAAGAAAGAGACGGACATAAATTAGAGCTGTCAAATTTAGTTTGAACTAATATTTCCATACAAATTAAGGGTACACGTAAATACATGTCGTCTAAAAACACGGCGAAGCGCAAGGCGTAAACTAGTTTGACATCTCTAACTTAGTGCATAGCAATAGCCGTCCTTTTCTCGCACTGCCTTTTAGTAAAAGATGGCAATTCTCTAATTTTAGTTTAGATATTGAACAAGAGAATCCGTGCCAGTTTCACCAAAATTTAAGTTCTTAGGTCAATGAGAAGTTAAAAATTCTTCGTAACAAAATTTTGTGACAGACGACGGATGGGCAGACAGACTGACATGTGAGTGACAACAATAGAGCTCCCTTCGGGTACGGAACCCTAAAAACAGCTAATCTCTGATAAAGCTCAATTACACCTTCCGATTTCAAGGGACCCAATTTAGGAACAAACTAACTAGGAAGTAGGAAGCGAGCGATTACACTATCCTAAATTGAACTCCTAAATCGGGCTTCTAATTCGGCAGTGTTGCCAACTCTTACAAATTCGAGTCCCTACCCCTAGACAGAATATCAAGCCGCTATAAAGTCTCTTTTAAAAACTGATTCGACCAGGAGCGGACTAAAAAATAAAAAGAGTAGACTCAGATTTTTTTTCTGGGAAAGTGACTTTAGGAAATTTTATTTTATTTTAAACACATACAAAAATACTAATAGCCCATTTATAGCGAGAAAGTCGCTAAATTGGCAACACTTAGCTCTAAATCGGAGTGATGTGATTACACTATCCTAAATCGTACACAATTTAGGAAGTCAAATCGGGACCTTTCAATCTCACTAAATCGGACACTAACTGCTTTAACTGCTATTACACCTTCCTGTTTCCTAAATTGGGTCCCTTGAAATCGGAAGGTGTAATTGACCCATTATGGAACGATTTCCGAAGTCGCGACGTGCTACATACACCACTCGTCTGTCGTACGCTTTTAAGTTGGCTAGATGCATGCGCCATGAGCGGGTAATTAAATTTGACGAATGTTTGTCGAGTGTTTGAAAACCAGTTTATAAAAAAAACGTATTTATTTAGAAAGAAATTAATTTATTAGAAATTACGAAATATAATACGATTTCTTCTCTTGTTTAGGGGAACCATGATAAACTGTAATGTACGTCTTTTGGGCTTGAATTCTGTTAAAAAAAAAAAGATTTATTTCCGTTTTTGTGTTACAGAAATGGCACTGTGTTATACATTATTCATAAGTCCACGTCCTGGTTTATTTTTAGTCTGGCAACATCAAATCTCAGACGGAATGGCGGGATTTGATGAATTGTCAAAGTCAATATACACCAGTATACCTAATTGTCAAAAAAACGAGTTTTATTTGCGGGTTTGCTGTTTTAATTCTATTATTTTTACGTTTATATCTTAAATAATAAAGAGCGATGTCTTCTTTGCAACCTATTCACGCATTGAGCTTGGGTAAGTGTATCTCTTGGACTTCCTCTTGAAATTAAACTCGTCAAGCAGTAACACAAACAACGATAACCGTCATCCCTCATCATAATAGCGAAAGATCAACCAATAACTCCGTCTTCCTTTTGGTGGGTTCACTATAGTCCGTCACTCGGAACCACTAAATTGTATTATTAATCATACGAATTGAAATAAATATAAATATGGTTTTCAGTGAATGGAGAGCGAGTTAAAATGTTAAATAAGCAACTATACCTTTCGGTTTTTATTTATTGAACTTTATACAACATTAAAAGTTTAACAACGGATTTAATGCTTAGGTATTTCCTACAGGGGGTGGACTCTTACAAATCAGACAGAGAGAGTTTACAGTCCTGCAAGAATTTAATCAATCTCCGTAAGATTGATTGTTATCTTTGCAATTATCTGGTGACTTATACTTACATCTTACTATCCCATTAAAGCAAATGACTCCAAATTATAATCTGGCAATGTCGCATTTCTAGAGAGTTTTTGTGATTATTTTTATTTAATAAATATACAAGTCTAAGTATGTATAAATATAAAAGTACAATTTTTCTCACCCAACTATCTGGATTTATTGTATCATTATTTTAAATATTTATACTAAAATAATTAATCATAATACGTGGTAATAGGAATGCGACGTTGCCAGCCTGCATGCGATCAACGCTCTTAATACAAATTCAGATGTACAAGTAGCGGCACAAAACTTTAGCGCTGACCATTATTGCGCAGAAGTAAAAATTAAGGTACCTGAGGGGGCTAGCGGAATGAAGGGCGAGCGTGCGTAGCGCCAATTGGCTCTCCAGTCGCATTCTGTTCCCCGCGCGCCACCCGCGCCACCTAACCATGCGCAGCAATTATCGTTCAGCGCTAGACTTACGTGCCGCTTCTTGTACACTTGTTATCCTTTAAAAGTAAATTACTCCACATAAATCATTGTTTACCCAGACATAGTACTAAATGAGCTCCTAAAGTTTGCCCCTATTGTATTGTTAATGTTACTATCCAGATAACCCTGAATTACTTATAACTAAATTGAAATCATGAAACAGGATTGTGATGGGATTCCTTTCATCATTGTAGGTTGGTGAGGAAAAATTCCCATGCTTTTGGAAAAGAAGCTCCTCGACTTTTCACGTCAGTCCATAGTTCAAGGCCTTTTGTTTGAAGCCATAGAAGTGTGATTTTTTTTGTGATAGGAATTTGGCTGACTAAGGGTGTTTTTATTGCCATACTAATAAATCTTATAATAATAGAGGGTTTAATAATGGATATTTGTCAGAGCTTTACCACATGATTGTTTTTAGAGGGTTACAAAAAGGTATTTTTCAGAGTTTTTTTTCTCAAGAAATCTGTATTAGAGGTCCCCAAGCTTTTGTAACTAAATGTAGACTAATAATGTTCTGTTTAGTGTGCAATCCCTGTATGCCATGTTAGTTCAGACTTGTCCCTTATTACAAAGTAGATCTTAACTTGAAAGTAAGGATAGAAAATAAAATCCAGAAACTCTGCACAATAATTTTACTGACAAAAATATAATAATTTTTTATTTAAATTACAATACTTATTCATATAACTATTGTTTACAGATTCGGTTCAGCAGCAGGCTTTTGTCAAATTCTACCAGTCTCTACCAGAGGTGAGTTCTTACTTAAATTAAATAATTTTCATGTATAATCATGAAACACTATATCTGTCTAGCATTTACAAACATACACATTTATTCCGCATCACAACCAATACAAATATTTTAAAACTAACAATAACTTACAAGTTATTTTATGACAAATTAATTTATCATTATGACTAGGTAATTGAATAAATATTTTCACGAATATTTAAATTTATTACATTGGCATGTACCAATCAATTGAACCATGAAGCAATCTTGCTTTTTGCCGTGGAGAATTTATTTCCAACAGATTTCCAGAAGCCAGTAGATTCAGTTACTGGCTCTATTGGTGATGTTTCAGTACTTGGAGTTGAAAATGAGTGTAAATCATTACTTTGTTTTTTATTAACTATAGGCTCTTCAATTTCTTCTGGAGGTGGTGGAAGGTAGGTTTGTGATTGTGCATTATTTTTTGGAAGTGCTGTTCGTTCTTCTTTTGGGTATTGAAAAGATTGTACTGGATTTTGACTTAATTGCTCTAGATGTTTATTTTGATGCTGCTGGTCATCTTGTGATCCAAAAGATTGAAAATTGTGTTGCTCTAAATATGCCTGTTGTCCAAAATCTTGCATGTTTTTTTGATGCAAATTATCTTGCTTTTCATAATCTTGCGAATTTTGTTGTTGCAAGTTATCTTGCTTTTCAAAATCTTGCGAATATTGTTGGTCTGAATTTACTTTCTGCCCAAAGTCTTGTAAATTTTGCTGCTCCAACTTATCTTCCTTTCCAAAAACTTGCATATTTTGTTGCTCTAAATTTTCCTGCTGTCCAAAATCTTGTAAGTGTTGTTGCTGTAAGTTATCATGCTTATGAAAATCTTGTGTTTGCTCTAAATTTACTTGCTGTCCAAAATCTTGTAAGTTTTGTTGCTCCAAATTATCTTGCTTTCCATAATCTTGTAAGTTTTTCTGCTCCACATTTCCTTGCTGCCCAAAGTCTTGTAAGTTTTGTTGCTCCAAGTTATCATGCTTATCAAAATCTTGTATTTGCTCTAAATTTACTTGCTGTCCAAAATCATGTAAGTTTTGCTGCTCTACATTTGCTTGCTGCCCAAAGTCTTGTAAGTTTTGCTGCTCCACATTTGCTTGCTGCCCAAAGTCTTGTAAGTTTTGTTGCTCCAAGTTATCATGCTTATCAAAATCTTGTATTTGTTCTAAATTTACTTGCTGTCCAAAATCATGTAAGTTTTGCTGCTCTACATTTGCTTGCTGCCCAAAGTCTTGTAAGTTTTGCTGCTCCACATTTACTTGCTGCCCAAACTCTTGTAAGTTTTGTTGCTCCAGGTTATCCTGCTTTCCTTGCTGGGTAAAATCTTGTTGATTTTGTTGCTGCTCTCGGAAATTGTGATGCTGATGGAAATAATGTTGCCCATATGTGTAATTATGATGTTGAACATCTTGACTATTATGATGTGCATTCGTTATATTTTTACTACCACTATTTTCATCCTGATTCTGTACTGTTTCTGAGCTTTCAGGTATGTCAGTTGGGTATTTCTCAGGTTTTAGATCTGAAAAATCATCAGGGCCAATATCTCCGCGACCTACGTCTAGAGAGCTTTCTTTCTCTGTTTTTGTGTCATTTGATTTATTTTGATTTGTGCCCTTTTCAGTAGTAGGTACGATGGCTAACGTCAATACATGGTAAGGTTTCATTTGACTATTGAGAGGCTCCTGCGAAGTGTTTTCGATGTTATGGTATGCATGCATCGAATTTCCATATGAGTTCTGAGTGTTCGTATGTACTTGCGAAAAAGCGTTTCCTTCACCTTTATCCACATTACCCGATACCAATGTTTGTTCGAAATTACCCAATTTATCCCACAAACCGGAAAGAGGCAAGGTGTTTGGTGAAGTTGTGTCAAAATCACTAACATGTGAGGAGCTGTCGGTGTTCGTAGTCTGTTCTTGTCTCCGGCCGTTTGAGAAATACCAATTGTTGCTTTGTTGTAATTTATGAGTTTCTTGAAAAGAGTTTTCGTCATTCCAAAACTGATTCTGATTGTTATCTATGTTGAAATGGCTATCGTGTAAGTTAAAACTTCCAGTGTTACTTTGTTCGTTAATGTCTGGGGTTTTGTGTGATTGTGTAGTACTTGTTATCTGCTCAGCAGTGGAGCCATTGTTCGCATCATGATAGACTGATTGAGACTCGGGTTTGGTTCCCGAGTTAAGAGGCTGCTGATCTAGGCCTACCTGCTGTGAAACGAAACTCCAATTTACTTGATAACCATTCGAATTAGCATGCTCACTGTTGTATTTATGTTGCTGTATATATTGGTCTGATCCAAAGTCAAACTTATCCCATACGCTCATTTGATCATTGTTATGTTGTGATTGTTGCAAATTACTGAAAATGTCGTCATTCTGTTGAGGCTGCGTTTCTTGCTGATTTAATTTGTTGGATTGTACGTGTTCTTGGGCAGTAGCATTTTGTTGTTCATCCTGGTCCTTGAAATTAAAACCCCATTTATCCTGTGTTTGTTGATCTTGGGTATTATTTTTTAGTTCAGTTTCGGTGTCTTGTGGGCGTTGTCGAAGACCATCTAAATTAAGAAGGTTTTATTAATTTGGGTTGCCACACAGTATAGTTTTTTTTAGTTGATTGATGAGTTTAATTACAGTGCAGTATTTTGTTTTAGTTTTAATATCTTATTTTTGACATATGGCGACAATCCGACACCACCTTAAATAAAAAATAATATCATGCAGTGGTCGACATTATTTATTGAAAAATAAATACAGTTAAACAATTTGGTTGGAATGTTTTTTTTTTATTTACTTCTCATAGTCAGACTGAAAATAGCAATCACTTTCTTTGCGGCAAACCTGAAAGTCAAGTTTTTTGTAAATTTTTATTATTTTTTTAAATTTAAATTAACTATTTAAAAAAAATTAAAGTACCAAGTTTGTATGAGTTAACAAGTTACTGAGCTAATGTAGAGATCATATTGAATAAGAAACTACAATAGGAAAAATTGGTTTCTCATCTTAATATGTTGATTAAATGCTCTTTGTTTTTCAAATGACCAGTGTTTGGATGTCAAACAATCCCAGTATTGGATCAATCATGGTTAGCAAAATTTGTAGTATTTGCCATATTTTCTGTATACAATATACAATTAATATAATATTCGATAGAAGCGCCCTCACACCAGTGACCAGCAGCATAATTGCGTAACATAATCACAACAGATGTCCTAAATATGTTCGGATTTTTAAATATCGCAATATTATAATGCTGCCATGACTGTGTTACGCAATCGACAGAAAGTTTAAATCAAACATCATGTTACTACAAAGTAAAGCCAGCCACCAAATTAGTAAGTATTGCCTATCTATAACAATTGAGAAGTTGAATAATTCAGACATCATCATAAAGTGAAATGATTAAGTAAGAAAACACAATGAGAAATGGTTAAAAATAAAATGTTTCTCTTATATTAACATTTTTGTTAGTATGACTAAACACAAGTTAGGTATGTTTAAATTATTAGAAATACAAATGATTAAAATAATATTTAAATAGGCATTGATTGATAGTTTGTATTAGTTATGAACCAGTATCGAAGAATACTAGATACTGTTCTAGAAAAGATTGCCATTTATTTTCATCACTTACTTTCGTTTTCTTGAGGTTTTTGTCCCAAATCTTCGAATTTATCCCAAGTGTGGTGCATGTCGTCCCACTTCTTATGTGTAAGTTGACTTAGATTTTCTATGTTTTCCCATGTGTTTTGGGTCTGTTGTCCAGCTTCTTGTTGAGAGTCAAATTGAACTTCTGTTTGTTGTCCTAAATTTTCAACTTGTTGACCCAAATCTGCCAGATTTTGTTGATGTTGCTGCTGACCTAAATCTTCTAATTTTTGGCTTTGTTGTTGCTGACCGAAATAATCTAGATTTTGACTCTGTTGTTGTTGGCCAAAATCTTCTAGGTTCTGGCTTTGTTGCTGCTGGCCAAAATCTTCTAAGTTTTGACTTTGTTGCTGTTGGCCAAAATATTCCAGGTTTTGACTTTGCTGTTGACCAAAATCTTCAAGATTTTGACTTTGCTGCTGACCCAAATCTTCTATATTTTGAGTTTCTTGCTGCACTTCTTGGAACTGATCAGTGTTATAAGAACGAGCTACGCGTATATGACCGTTCTCGTCACAGTCTGCTCCGCTTGCGTGTGAATGCTGGTAATGTGATCCAGTCGCTAAATACCCTAGATTCTGTGTTGAACCTGTCAATCTTTGAGAAGATTGCCCATCGTAATATGCACTAGATGCTGGCTTGATAACATAAGGATCTCCTTGACGTTCCCATGATTTATGGTAAGAATAGGCTGACTGATAACTTTTAGGTTTTCCATTTAAATTTTCAACTTGGCTGTTTAAATCAGCCGCCGCGTTAAATCCTGTATTCTGTTGTGCTGCTTGAGTCAACGCATCTGCCGAAGCTCCATGATATCTGCCGGTATTGTATTGGGATTGACTGTTGTAACCATTTAAACTAGAGTCTGATGAAGTTTCTTGGTGGTTAGCGCCGTATCCCCTAACAGAATAAGCGTTGGCATTAGTGTGCGATGCTGAGTTGCGTTGTGCGTCGTAATTATAACGAGATTGACCAGATGTTGATTTTACCGCTGCATTATATCCGCCATAAGCCGAGTGTGCTCTCTGAGAGTCCACTCTGCGCGTGTCATGTTGTTCACTTCCTGCCCGCAGAGCTTGGCCATCCTCGTAAAGTTCACTATTTCTAGGGAAAGGGTTATCAGTAGATGTAGGTGAGTCACCAGTTGAGGGAATAGTATCATGTTTTTCCCATGCCTTGCGGTAGTTGTACGACGACTCGTAGTGTTTGGCGTTACTAGGTAGGCGATACACAGTACGTTGGTTATCGTTACTTAAAATTTCGGCATCACTATTAAGGTCATTTTGATTTATCAGAGTGGATCCTTGTGTAAGATCGTAAGTTTGAGCAGCTACTGGTATAGCTACTCGGGTTCCTGGCCTGACAATAACTCTCACCGGTGTTGCGCTTATCAATCTAGTGTGAACATTGGAGCCATAGCCGCCAGAATGTAAATTTGTGTTACTGGCATCATAGGCAGTGTGCTGTTGGAATCCAGACTGCGCGTTATACCCTGCAGCCCGGCTTATTGGCCTGTCGTAGTCATACTGGCCGGTTCTTTGGGAGTGATCTGTAAGTGCCTGAAGATCATCAGTTTGTTGATTAAAATCTGAGTATCCTGTCGCTTGATATCCATTGTGCCTTGTATTCTGTGATCGACTATTGGCGTATGCTGCATTGTACGCTGAAGATGCTGAGTGTGATGATTGCGACTGTGAGTCGCCGTATGAAGTGCCTTCTTGGAAATTACGCCCCGCGAGATTGCTTAGGTCAAAATGACCCGAGCCATATGTACCTCTGGAGTTGGCAGCAGTATATACACTTCCCGTTCTTGTGTTAGCGCCATCACCTAATTCTCCTTCAACTTGTTTCACGACGCCACTCATCTGATTTTGAGCTAAGGAGTCCATGTTATGAGCGCGCTCGTAATTTCCGCCCATGTTACCTCTTTGGGCGCCATAGTACCCTGCCTTTGTTCCATCATCCGAAGAGCTCCTTGAAAATTGGAAGTCTTCTTTTTCTTTATATAACTCAGGCTTAGCCACTGCTAGAGCGCAAACCGCGCCCAAGATCATAAGATGCTTCATGTTGAAGTGTTGGTCCACTTCTGAAAGGAGTAAAATAAAAAATTAATAAACCATGTTTCCATTTAGTTTGTAGCTGCGGGCTAATATACAGGGTGTAAGGTACATGAACGCACATACGCGTACTAGTGATTCAGTACATGATTCTGGACCCCCTAGCGTTGGAATTTTCCTAATTTTTGAAAAAAAAAATTTTTTTTTTCACTTTAAAACTGTATAATATCGTTATACCTACCTATCTACCCCAGACATTTTAAATGAAAAAATAATTAATTATTTTTTTTCATTTAAAATGTCTTTGGGGTAGATAGGTATAACGATTTTATACAGTATAAGTGAAAAAAAAAAAATAGGAAAAAGCCGACGAAAAATTCCAACGCTAAGGGGTCCAGAATCATGTACTGAATCACTAGTACACGTATGTGCGTTCATGTACCTTATAGCCTGTATATATCTATACTAATATTATAAAGCTGAAGAGTTTGTTTGTTATTTGAACGCGCTAATGTCAGGAACTACTGGATCGAATTGAAAAATTCTTTTTGTATTGAATAGTCCATTTATCGAGGAAGGCTATAGGCTATATAAAATCACGCTGCGACAAATTGGAGCGGAGCATCATTGAAAAATGTGGCAAAAACTGGAACAAAATATTTCTTTTGAGAGCTTCCGTTGCGTGCGCTGCGTAATCAGTTAAAGTTACGCAAAAATTATGTGTAACGGAATTGTTCCCCTTTAAAAGTTCTAAAAAAAGTCCGCGACAGCATAAGATTAACTCACTGTAATCTTTTTTATGGTAATCAAATTTGTTCTATAATAATGCATTATTTGCGAAGCCGTTTTTATAAACATGATATTAATCCTTATCCAAATAAATACGTTATTCATCATAAGTATTTAATGTTGAACAAAATCGCCCTTGACATCATTTGATTTCAACCAATATCTTAGGAGATATCCTAGTTTTAATCAAGTACCTACCACGCGCACATTCATGATAATGCAAGGCGGGCGATCAAGATTTTTTTTTTTTTTGTGGTTGGGAAATCATCCAAAGACTTCTCCCGCTCTGGGTGGAGCGGGAGGGCGTGTCAGACTCTTACTGACTAAAACCCACCCCTGTTCCTTCCCTGCCTAAGTGCCCAGGGGTGCGGTAACTCATTTTCAGAATTTATCCGCTACCCCGGCATGGATTCAAAAAAGCGCCCTCGCCGTAAAAATAGTATTTTGCTCACTTGTGATACAATCTACTACTGTGGGCTGCGCGGCCATAGAACATTTGTGTTTTGGTAAATAATTATAAATAAATACTAAATGTGCATAGATTGCAACAAAACTTACACAGTTTAGAGTTAGACCAGTGTAAATTGTGACTTGTGGCTTGTTGTTAGCAAAGGATGAGTGGTTTTAGTATAATTTAATTAGCTGGGTATGCACCACGGTACTATCCTGATTATAGGGATGACGCCAGGGTAAAAAAAAATCTTTTTAGTCCGTAAGTTAGATTATCAAAAAATATCGGACACGTATTTTTTGCTTTATTTGTTAGAGTAAAAATTTACAAAGATACAACGCATCAAAGTTCAGGAGTGGGGGCTTGTTACGTCACTTTTGAGTAAAAAGTGGTACAATTTTAACTTAAGTGTGACGTCATCCGAAATTTCAATCCACTGTATCGTCTTAATTTTTTGTTAAAGTGACAAAAGAAAAAATACGTGTCCAATATTTTTTGGTAATCTAACTGACGAACGAATTCGATTTTTTTAGTCGTCAACCCCATTGTAAATGAAAGACTAAATGTTCCTAATTAAAATAAAGATTTTACTAAAATATCGAAGTTTTATTACTTACAATTTTGTTTTATCACGAAATGTGATAAACTGATGAGTTTGCTATATTTGTCAAAACATAACATTATTGATACATTTTGCGACATTTCGATCCATCAGGTTAAGCTACGCTTGCCTGGGTTGGTCCATGGATGGGTGACCATCTTTACATACCGAGACTACTCCGTGCCTCGGAAAGCACGTTAAGCCGTTGGTCCCGGCTGTCAATCGTGGATCTTTCATCAAAGTCTGACATCCAGTCTTACCAAGGGGTATCGTATTACCCAGTAACTAGGTTGTGGAGGTCAGATAGGCAGTCGCTCCATGTAAAATACTGATATTCAGCTGCATCCGGTTAGACTGGAAGCCGACCCCAAGATAGTTGGGAAAAGGCTAGGCAGATTGATAATGTGTTAATCTTACAAGATTGTCTGATTTTCATCTGATGCCTGTCGGTTTTTTATTAAATAGACCCCGTTTTTATCACTAGTAAGCTCGCGTTTGTCCACTATCTCACCTGATGGTAAGCGATGATGTGGTCGAAGATGGAGCACGCTTGCCTAGAAGTAACCTATTCACTCTCGACTTAAATATTCCCAGGTATATAGCTATCAGGAAACACAGACTCTGGCAGGGAATTCCACTCCTTAGCTGTACGCACAATTAATGTGTTCCCAAAACGAATCAATAAAATGCGACAAAATAAAACTTATCAACCTATTATGCCTTACTAGCTTCCGCCAGCGGCTTTGCCCGCGGGGTATTGGTACCTCGTTACTTCCCCCTATTATAAATTATAGCGTAAGTGTTATTCTGATGTATAAGCAATATTATTGGAACCCGGGCCTGCGGACGGCGAGTAATGGGTAGCTCGCCATCCGATCAGCACCAGGCCCGAGAGTCGACGGCGCGTAGTGTTCCACGCGCGCCTCAAAGAGTTGTCTGCAAACAGGACGAGGCCGTCATGGCCGATGCCTGCCCGGGGGTTGAGGATAAATTCGAAAGAGTCACTCGCCCCTGGGCATTCAGGGCAGGGAGAAACAGGGGTGGGTTTTAGTCAGTAAGAGCCTGACACGCCCTCCCGCTCCACTCAGAGCGGGAGAAGTCATAGGATGATTTTCCACCCCTCCCAAAAAAAAAAGCTGTCTTACGCATGTATTTTGGCTAGTTCCCAGTTCGAACCTTCAATGAGCAGTGCAGTATCATCAGCATATGACATAATTTTAGTATAGAGTAGGGTGAGCGTGCATAAGCCGTTGATGTATACTAAAAATAATGTCGGACCAAGAACGCTGCCCTGAGGCACACCGTATGTGATAGACTGCTCATTACTAAGAAGAGTACCAATCTTAACCGACAGACTTTGTTCCGGCAAGGTAATTACGGAAAATATTCCTAGTCTATGGCGTATGGTGGACACAGAGACAGCGTCGAAGGCTTTAGATAAATCTAGAAATATGCCTATGGGGTGGGAATCATCCAATGACATCGCATTGGATGATTCCTACCCCACAAAAAAAAGCAATATGGAAAGTTTCATCATAATCCGTTGAGTAGTTTTTGCGTGAAAGAGTAACAAACATCAATCCTCACAACTTTCACATTTATATAATACTAGCGACCCGCCCCAGCTTCGCTCGGGTACAAATTATACATATAAACCTTCCTCTTCAATCACTCTATCTGTTAAAAAAAACCGCATCAAAATCTGTTGCGTAGTTTTAAAGATTTAAGCATACATAGGGATATAGGGACAGAGAAAGCGACTTTGTTTTATACTATGTAGTGATTAGTAGGATTCACCTATTATATTAGTGTCTTGGTCACCATGTTAAGCTTAAAGTTCAAGTTATTAGGTAGCTGTAACGCAACGGAATGTTTTTTTTTTTTTTTAATTAAAAACGTCCCACACTGGGAATCACTCCTGTATCCTGTGTGCGTTCACAAACATGTAAACTAAGATACACAAGACGGGTGTCTTGTGTATGTAAGTTTACATGTTTTAGCCCAGAAACGAATCGAACCCGCGACACAGCACAACAGCCGAATGCTCAACCACTTTTTTTTTTTTTCAACCGCTGCTCCAACAGTGTCGTCGAACATACGGTGTTATTCACGTATGACGTAACTATCAGCGGTCAATTGTGAACAGCATGTAGGTACCTACTGAGAGTGATTAGCGGACGATAATACAATATGATTACTTCTCGCCATGTCTCTCTCGAAATGTGAAAATTATGTAATGAACAAAAGAAGTTAAAATAACAACCAAGATAAATTAATTGGTAGGTACTAAAGTAATAACTATAAACATATCGTCACGCCTTTATTGTCCAAAGGGTAAGGCAGAGGTGTACGTAGCACGTACAGACACGGTTCACCAGTTATCTACATACTCTTAAAGTGTATATAGCCGCCAAGTGGCGCCCTCATTGAATAAAAAATCGTAGCAAAGCGTAGAAAATAAAGATCAAAGAATCCTATGTTACGTTTGTTACAAAAAAGGATAAAGTACTTTTACGTTGTTGAAACAGGACTCGAAAGTGTTTTCTATCCAAAGTAGTAAGCAAAAGTACCAAAAACGTTACCGTTTTTGACACTTTTGCTTACTACTTTGGATACGAAACACTTTGAGTCCTATTTTAACAACGAAAAAATACCTTATCCTATTAGTAAAAAACGCAACATAGGATTCTTTAATATTTATTTTCTATGTTAAGATACGAATTTTTATTCAATGAGGGCGCCACTTATGGGAGGTAGGCCCTTAAGTCTCATGTATCTAATACGGAAGCTTATTGCCGAAAACATCTGACTGACTGATCAAACAACGCTCAGCTTGAACCACTAAAAATGTGAAATAGGTACTTTCAATTTTTTATTTTTTTAGGTGAAAGCTAATATTGGAAAAAGAAACAACCATCTTTGGCTAGTAATTAACAAAGTCATTCAATTATTATTAAATTTTAAATCCAGGCGAACGATGTCGCGGACACGGTTGCGGCCGTTTGTCTACCGAAACTACCAATCCAGTGCAAACTCTTCAATACACAATTTTTTAACGTAGATATCTAGCGTAAAATAAAAAATAAACACTTACAAAAATATTTTGTATATATCAAATGCATCTAAACTAAACATTTAACTGATTAAATTAAACAGTTAAAATAAAGCAAACTGCTAAAGTAACTTACCTATTATCAATAAAATACGGAGCACTTGCACAATTATTATAATTTCACACCGCGACTAGTGTGCGTCGCATACTGACATTGGCTGATCAGGACGCGCCAATTTATGGAGCTTTAATATTCTATCTCCAGCCAGATAACCTCATGACCGGAACATGAGTGATCTTTTATTCTCAGAAGCGGGCTTGCAAATAAACTAAATCTGAGTCTAAAACCTTGAGTGGCCCAACGATCACTGTTATTTATATTGGTGATTGTCAACTTGTAGGTTTTTGTTTGAATGCTTAATGATTCAGAGGTAAAGTGACTTCATTCATAAAGTTTCAACTAAGTCAATAGATGCTTAAGGTAGGTGCTAACTATGTAATTGTTTTTACGACTGCAGTTGACATTTTATACAATTTCTTTGGTTCACTAGTACTAATGTAAATACACACGTATTACACAGATAAGATTTTTTATAAGCCAACCAAGTTGGTACGAGATTACTGATTAGTGATGATGACCTTTTGCGTATTCTTATCTTTCTCCGAATTAACTAATAATATGGCACTTCGTGGAATATCTGTTGTCGTCAATGTTACATTACTTGAGGATTTTAAATTTTCTACATAGGTACCTATGTATGAAGAAAGTGCTGGTTATAATATTATTGAACACTATACCCCGCGAGGATTGCGGGATTGAATCTAAGTTTTTTAAATACACAATTTTCTTAGTTAATCTTTAGTTATCACTGACATGCTCCGCAATCCTGAGCCTGAACGTCCTGGCGCCCGAATTTATGCGAATTCATACTAAATATTTATATGCAAGATCTTTTTCATTTCTCATACTCGGAAAGTAGTGTTTGTTTGATCCGAGAAGCGGGTGGAAGTCGCTGGGCGGGAAAGAAGACCTTTGGGCGGGTAAGACTCAAAGTAGTTGCTTCCCTCTATAAGGCGGGAATGAATTTTAAAAATAGATAATACATTTTTACATAAGTAGGTACATAATTAAGAAAAATTTCGATAAAAATAAATAAGCGGCGGTCTTGTGAGTGTATAAACAGCCAGTGCGAATTAAAAAAAAATACCTATTAAGTCATTGACTGCCATGGGGGACACATGGTGACCCCCAAACAATAGATTTTTAATTGTGTCTGTTGTCTGGCAGTCAATGTGCGTCGGTGTCGCGGTGTGTTCCATATTCCAAATTAAAACAAGACTAAATATCATTTGGCGAGATTCTATACTAACTCACCTCTTATTTTCTTAACGATAGGTACTACAATACTTTATCTATGCATCATAATCGGTTCGTGTGTTTAGAAGTTATGGTCCAAGGAATACACACATTCACAATAAATATGACCCGAATACAATACCTAAAACTCTTTTTTGGCTATCATGTCTAATCACTAGACCATGGTAAGTTTTTAGATTAAATAATAAATTATTCCAAAATGGCACCTGCGAAAAATATTGATAGGTGCCGTATGTGGAATACCTCGGGTGCCATTCACTCAGGTGCTATTTAAACGGGTGCCCAATGTGGAATACCTCGTTTTAAAAACACGTATTCCGACTGTACTTTGCAAAACAAATGAAAAGCGGGCGAATGCGGAACTTGATTTAGAAAGAGGCGAAAAAGGAAGTTTTCTTTTTTTTTTAATTTTCCGAAAAAACGAGGCGATAACGAAACAAATCCTCTGTAAACTGTACCGAAATTCAAAATCTTGGTTTTATAGACGAATATTACTATTATTTTTTACTTATATTCGAAATGAAAAGTAAAGTGTTTAACACGGGTGAAAGTCGCCAATTCCTTTCGACCCTTGTTTATCAATTAACTATTTTCTTCCCTGACGGGACGGGTGGCCAAGGAACCGACCCTGTGTGTCTTGGACCCCAACAGTCTAAAATTGAGAAACTGTTGCCAAGATTTTCCTCTGTAAGAAAAGACTCTTTTGCTGTGTAGTGGGAGAGCACAGCATAGTATAGGTAGGAGCCGAGAGAAACAATACATTTTATCATGAATAACAATACTCAGAAACGACATTGATCTTATTAAAAAATGGGACATCAGCGGAAACGTAATAAGGATTGATACTTGAAATTATCAAAAACAATATTATATACGGTCTTGACTTGTTTATATAATTTTTTCTTGTAATTTATTAATAGGTTTTTATTTTTGTTTACGATAACATTCTGAAGAACTTATTTTATCATACAGTACCTAACTCGTATTAACCTCACAATCTACTGGGGACGCTGAAGTATACGGTTTAAGAAAATTTATTTCGCTCAAAAAGAATACAATTATTCACTCCTACGAGGGAAAACACAATGATTAAGATAAGCGACGTTTTCGCTTAGTAATAAACTAAAATTATTTTTAAAATATTAAAAAATGGTAAAAACTTACATTTCATACATTAATTAATCATGTGGTGCTTTAATAGCCTTTTAAAAGTTGGAAGTGATTTCGATTCCTTTATTACTTTAGGTAAAGAGTTATAGAGTTCAGCCCCCTCATATACGACAGTCTTTTTACCGTAGTTTGTCCTCGGTGCTTGTATTTTAGAGCATATAACTTTGTATATATATATTTACATTGATGAATATTTTCTATGAATCGTAAAAAAACATCTGCATTGCAATTTCTACTGCTCGACATGAGCCATCTCAGACCGCATGACTTGCAACAGTACCGACTCATGTTAGATTTTTTAGATAATTATAACCTATGAGCAATGCGTAATCAAAATAATTGTCTTGGAAAAGAAACTGTACAATTCGATTCCAGGTAGTAGGCAAGTAATTAAAGGACCGCAAAATTTTCAGAAACCGGCAACAACGGTGAGGATTTTTGACCGCAATGATTACTACAGTGTCCATGGAGCTGACGCAACGACTGCTGCCAGAGAAGTATTTTCCTCAGTGGCAAATATCAAGAAGATGGGCCTTGAACCGAATCGCCTCGATTACTTAGTACTGTCGAAGGGCAACTTCGAAATTCTGATAAAAAAGATTTTGCTGGTAAGTCCCACATCCTTGTTTCCTAAAAATAATAAACCCTCTTTTGTTGTGCGTAACAATGTTCAGTGTCACCAGCTTGATTGATATAAAAGAACATTGAACTATGTGTCGCACTTAGGGTTACGTTCAAGATAAGGTAAATTTTGTATTGATATTTTAACACCTACCTATGTCTAGGTACTAGTTATTAGTTAAGTGTTCGACAGAAAAAGGCTGAAACTAAAATATGTTTTCAATTATTTGAAATGTTAAAAAAATAGTTAGCTTTCTTTTATTTGGGTCGTTTTGTTTTTTATATGCACACTAATTTAAAATTGTTAGTCATATTTACTAATGTGTAAAAATGTGTAACCGATTTGTTATTAATGACCATAATTATGACCAATACGGATAAATTTATAAGATCTAAACACGAGGAGGGGCAACGTAAAACGCGTAATGACACGTGACCTTAAACTTTATCAGGGCTATCTCACGTTTATCAAGCGGTCTCTTGTAAACACGGATCATCTTAAACACGTTTTAATGGGTTTAC
This sequence comes from Polia nebulosa, assembly GCA_951329385.1. Taxonomy (NCBI): domain Eukaryota; kingdom Metazoa; phylum Arthropoda; class Insecta; order Lepidoptera; family Noctuidae; genus Polia; species Polia nebulosa. The sequence goes on from OX589604.1 coordinate 15,875,195, forward strand.
GCTACTGTACAGGCCCCTATCTTACACTGGTCACTCTAGGCAAGTGCCCAGGGCCCTGTGATCTTTGGGGCCCATAGTTCCTGCCAACCGATGTTACTGAAAATATAATAATTTTTATACTTACTACCTACCTGCCTACTGCGTTTTGTATTCTAATGAACAAGGAACTTAATAATTTTAACTCTGGTGGGCTGCCTACGTGCCTACCTACATACTAGTTGGTTGGATAAAAACGACAATTGAGTAAAACTTAATTTTGCTTATCTATTCTTTTGCCTGTTTTAATGATGACAACTCCTCTGTAATAGTGACCCTATTTTCCTAAAATGTACATCGCCTTAAAAACCCAAACCTACAGATAAAATGGACAGAATTGTCTGTCATAGATGTCTATGACAGTCATAGAGGTCTATGACAGAGGATTACATTAAAACAGACAAAACTTTCAAAAAAAATAGGGCTCTTATGTAACAGCCCCATTTTCCTATAATGCTCAGGACTTCCAATAAGATAAAGACGGCCCTGCTCCTGTATCACATACACACTATATTATTACTTACAGATAAAATGAACATTGCACGTTTATAATGAGCCAACTATCTCTATATTTGTTAATTAGCCTGAATTTGCGTACAAGATAATTCTTGGTGTTATAAATGTCAGTTACACTGTAACGTAACTGCAAATATTCAAGCATAAAGAGAAACTAAAATAAAGATAATTAGGGTAAAAGCCGGATAGTTGCCCCAGGAGTATAGGTGCCTCGAATGTTACTCTAGTTTCGCCGATGCACCGCATACTATTTTATTTATCTATCGAGTGACTCCTCAACTACACTGCGATTGCATGGGAAGGCAAGGTACGTTCAAAATTCTTTCGGGATAGATGTCCTCTTTTTCAGTGGGGCATCTATCCCAAACGCAATTTATATGAGTTTGGCAACTATCCCATGTATGGGATAAGATGCCCCAAAATTTAGAGGTCCGCAAAAATCGCTAATACTCTGGAAATATTAAAGATAATGTTTTTAACTTTTTGTGTAAATAAAAAGCAAAGTATTTTGCTTTTTCTATTAAGACCAACTATTACCGAATGATTTCAAAAAGTGAGGCAATTATCCGGGTTTTTACCATATACTCCTTATCAAAGACAAACGCAAAAGAAGGTAAGGTAAAAAAAACATAGAAAATGCATGTACTGTACCCATCAGGTTTTAAACTTCTCGTCCACTTTTAAATCCTGTATTTATGAAGACCTCCAATATGCGCCAATGTAAAAATACTATCATAACTTTTGTACTATGTAATAAATCGTTAAAGGAATTGAGTAAATATCATAAAACTTTATAGTTCTACTGTGGTTCTACACCTTATTATTACATTTTTTATTTCTCAGGTGCGGCGGTACAGAGTAGAAATATATGTAGCTGAAGGTTCAGTTAAGGGCAGTGATTGGTCGCTGAAATACAAAGGTTCGCCGGGATACCTGTCACAGCTGGAGGAAATACTTGGCGAAGGGTTGGGAGCCTCAGACGAAACGACGCCATGTTTGATGGCAGTTCATATCAAGACAGATGCAGTTACCAAAGTAATTTGACATGTTCATACAAAATTTTTTTCCCAGCTGAATTTGGTAATAATAACAATTTTGTGGTGAGCCTATAAGGAGAAAAGATTGCCTGGGAAGTATGAGCAGTTGATTTGAGCGATGTAAAGTCGCTGCAGTACCCGAGTCTGATCTGGTCTACATTGAGCACTATTGGCAGCTTCAATGTGGCTGTGGGTCGGCCCGCGGCCCGTACCTCGTCCTAATAATAATAATAATGGACACACACAAAAAAAATGTCTGACGTTAGAGATAACGTCAGACATTTTTTTTTGTGGTGTGGGAAATCATCCAATGACATCTCCCGCTCTAGGGTGGAGCGGGAGGGCGTGTCAGAATCTTACTGACTAAAACCCACCCTTGATCCTTGCCTGCCCTGAGTGCCCAGGGGCGAGGTAACACTTTTGAATTTATCCTCAACCCCTGGGCAGAACGTCAGACATCTAGGAAGACGCTCCCCGGTATGTTGTTTGCCGATGACATTGTGCTGGTTTCCAATACTAGCCAAGAAGTCCAGCAGCCGAGTGTTGAAGAGCATTTGACTAAAACGGTAATGAATATAAATGTGAATGGATGGAGAGGAAGAGGGAGGACAAGAAATAGATGAATGAATTGTGTGAAGAATGATATCAAAAGAATTATATGTTAGTCAGAACGTGACAGTTATCAGCTCCCCTAGCCATATTACTTTTCTATAATCGTTTACGCTAACGCTTCGTACAAAATGTATGGCAATGACATTACCTGCGTAGATAAGTGTCACGTGACTTATCGCAGGTAATGTCATTGCCATACAATTTGTACTAAGCGTTAGCGTAAACGATAATAGAAAAGTAATATGGCTAGGGGGGCAGGGGGTTAGACAAAATTCTTTTCTGTTAATGTTAACGCTAACGCTTTGTGCAAAATGTATGGCTACGACTTTTTGCACGAAGCGTTAACGTTAACAGAAAAGTATTTTGTCTAAAGGCTCAGGACGGAATGGAAGAAGAAAACGTGGGAAAAGAGCAGGAAGATGATGATGATTACTCATAAAAATAATCAGGAATGATATTTTAAACGTCCAGTCATAGAATTAATGAACTAATGGTCCTTTATCTGAATTAAATTAGAAAGATAAGATTTTTTAAATTTCATTTTAATTGCAACAATTATGTTATTTTTATGAGTGTAGATGAAAACTCATAATAAAAAAAAATACAATAAATAATACTAAAATAAGCAAAATAACTTTAATTTCGGAAGTCGGTGTTTCTAGATTTTCTAGTGTTTTTAGTTTTCTTCGTTGTATACGAATTGATAACCTCCTCATTTTTGAAGTCAGTTAAAAAAACACTAGTTTTGTTGGCATGCCGCGCCAAAATTGCGATTTCATTGTTTTTACCCATAAGAAAAGTTGTTTCAATAATGATATAAGTAAAATGACCCCTTAATTTTGTAGTATTTAAATAGCGGTATTTTTTTATTATTATTATTATTATTTAAATTACTTACACCTTTTTTAGTTAAGAATAACACTTGTCAGAATAGTAATCATATTTTACTCCATACCTATATACAGTGTCCTATCTAACTGACCGTGGCAAGGGCGTCTGAAGCCTGCTGATTATTCGCTTTTTGTCAAGTTTCATTCTTGCATGCTTCCAGCCCTACATTTTCACCAATAGATTTTTTTTTTGTTTCTGTACACAGACCTCGATCCAACTGTTCTACTTTGCGCGATATCGCACTAGTTCTCACCAGTTTTTGAGAAATCTTTTCTGCCCCGCGTTTTATTTCCTGCTCTGGCGCTACCCCGACGTGCCATGTATAAACATAATCTTCTTCATACCTTAGGGTCGTCTCCTAGGCGTAGCTTGCGTGACAGCTGGCGACTACCAAATGTCTGTTACGGAGTTCACCGATGATGACTTGCTGACGGAGCTAGAAACTATTACGGTACAAATGGCGCCTTCCGAATGTCTTGTACCGATTAGTGAACAGGATGATGTAAGTACACACAAAATAAAAGAGTTTGATGTGCATGATTTTCCTTCAGGAATTTCCGACTGGGCTAGGTACTAGCCAGTTGTCTGGACTTGAGCGCTGCGGATGGCAGTTAGGCTGCCCATATGTTGAAAAGGGTAAGCAACTGAATTTAACCACGATTTTAGGGCTGATGAAACTCGTTGGTGTTCCACTTTGGTTATCCCTTCTATTCTCACCCGGTTGCATGCTTATCTATTTCATTGGGTGTACATTTGGTTTGCATACACATGCAGTTTTTGAAATATTAAAAATATTTCGATATTAAAAATATTTCGATTTTTTACAGTACAAAGCAATAAAAAAAGTAATGGAACGAACAAATGTAACTGTGACTAAAATGAAGAAGTCTGAATTTTCAACTGAAGGCCTTATTCAAGATCTGAACAGGTTGCTCAAGTTCAAGGAGAATCAGCAACAGGACGCTAATGCTTTCCCGGAGACTAGGAAAGATGTCGCCATGACTAGTTTGGCTGCAGCTATCAAATACTCTGCATTGCTGAATGATAGTACTAATTTTGGAAGGTATGTGTAAATTAGACAAGCATTCAATAAAATACGGTAAAAGCGTAATGATGACAATTAAGCGTTCAAAAATATCTGTTATCGATGCACTAACAAAAATAATACATAATCACACGCAATGCATAACAGACCAAGCATGTCTGGCTAGCGAATGTAGTTTTTATTTTTACTTTACTCCTACCAGCAGCTACGCAGTGCTGATATTTTTTCCACAGCTTTAAGCTTTTTTTTTTTGGGTGGGAAATCATCAAATAACTTCTCCCGCTCTGGTTGGAGCGGGAGGGCGTGTCCGACTCTTACTGACTAAAAACCACTTTCCTGTTCCTTTAGTTGGCTGCGCCAGGGCCGCGGTAAGTCTTTCGAACACTCCTTCGACTCTGACAGACAGCCATACCTCTGAGTTTGTTTCGGTGTTTCTTCTCAGGGTAGTCAGCTAGGCAACACCGGCCTCATCTAGCTAAATACGATTAAAAAATAATGATGATGTATAAAAGTGTTGTTAAAACTACACTTTTACTACTACTTACAAAAATAAAATCATTTATCATACTGACATAGGAGTTTAACAGAAGAAAGAACTCTATTACAGTGGTTGTGTTCCTAATCATGCCAATATTGTTTCAGGTTTCGCTTATCAACAATCCAAGCAGACTGTTTCCTACACTTGGACTCTGCCGCGCTCTCTGCTCTCAACGTGTTCCCTGAGCTCGGAGACACGTCTCACGCGCCCTCTAGGAGTTTGTATGGCCTGCTTGATAGATGTCGGACTCAGCAGGGCAAACGGTATGCTTCAATATTTTTATTAGTATTGTACGAATTCTTATATCCTGGGCTAAATTGTAGCTCTTCTCTCCACCAAATACATACGTAATGCCATTTCGCTACAATTTTAGGTATGGCACATTCACTTTAACACTTCACACAAATATGTCCGAACATTCGGCCGATACTTCGTAAAATCACTTCGGAGTAGACCGCCTGGTTAAAATATTGGTCAGTCAGCGTCGTTGCATTGAGTACGCCGAATGTATATACTGAACTAGCTCCTGTCAGTGGCTTCGTCCTATGAAAGTCAAAAATTATTAATAACTTTTTTAGGTGTACAATAAAGTTTTTTCTAACATAAAGTGGTTACTTATGTGACTTATAACTTATGTAACCACTAGTGATGATCAGTTTCTTTAGTTGAGTCACAATTACATCCAGGATGCATAAAAGTCTTCTTTCAGAAGTACAAACGGCCATGAGTATCGAATTAATTTTACAAATGTTTCCAAATCCAATATGTTCTATAGTTGGTAGTGACCACCTACCATCAGATGACCCACTTGCTGGGTTTCTACGGCATAAAAGCAAATGTTCTCAGTAGTTAAAAGGAGATGAGTATTATCATAACTTAGAAGCGTGGTTCAATTTAAAGCAAACACGATTGTCTTATTCTTACAATGATTCATCGTAACACTTAACAAAGTTATTATGAATCACTTTAACAAGAAGCTGGTTTTGTCACTCTGACATCATGGTGAGACACTTAAATGTCACTCAGCAATCATATTATGTTTTGTACCTACTCGTTATATTCCATCAATGATTAATGGCACGGCATTTTTAGCTGTGTATGTTGCTAAACACAACTTCTTGCTTTATAATTCGTGATCAAATTTATTAATAACGTTTAGGACTGACCAATAATCAGCATCGCATTTTAGCTAATTTGAATGAAAACGCATACGTTTCAATTTTCATTTCAGATGCCTACGCTTCTTCATACAAAATAGCTATTTTTTAACCGACTTGAAAAAGGAGGAGGTTCTATGTTCGACTGTATATTTTTTTTATGTATGTCCACCGATTTCTCCGTCAGTTGTGGACCGATTTTCAAAAATCTTTTATTATCCGAAAGAAGATGCTCCCGAGGTGGTGGTCCCATATAAATTTTATCGAAATTGCTTCAGCGCTTTTTGAAAAACTGAACAAAAACGAAAAATTGCTATACCTCGATGACGTTTTGGTTTTCTCCAATTACGAGTATGTTTAACTTCCACGTTCCATTTTATTGGGGTTTTTATTTCTGGGGTATAACAACTAAAAAGTGAAAAATAAAAAACTTTTTTACAAAAAAAAAACAACCGACTTCCAAAAAAGAAAATACACTAAAAATTAAAAAATAACTTTAATTTCGGCAGTCGGTGTCAAAACACGAAGAAATAAAATGCAAACAAGCTTTGCAAGCAAGCTGAAGTTTTTTATTTTTTAATAGATATATTGCGAACAGATGCTGATAAATGTGATTCAGGCCTTATAATGTACGACATATAAGGTTAATATAAACTTTTGTGTTTCCTTTCTTCGAAGATTATTGGCTTGATGTTATGTTCAGCGGTTTTTTATGGGCTGTGCAACACAAGAATAGTATAACTTGGTATAAAATGAACTTTATCCCTTCAGCCTTTTAGCCCAATGGCTACGGCAGCCACTACGTGACATAAACCTGATCAATGAGCGACTAGACATCGTCGAGTTACTGATGAAGAACTCACAGCTTCGACTACAGCTTCACGAAGACCACCTGAGGAGGATACCTGACCTGCAAGCCCTAGCCAGGAGACTGACCAGGAAGAAGGCTAACTTACACGACTGCTACAGGATTTATCAGGTAAGAGTTCTGATAAACAACTCTGAAGAGGATACCTGACCTGCAAGCTCTAGCCAGTAGACTTACATGACTGCTACAGGATTTATCAGGTAAGGGTTACCGATGAGCAACTCACAGCTTTGACTAGAATTAGGGGGGTAAATCATCTAATGACTTGTCCCACTCTGGGTGGAGCGGGAGGGCGTGTCAGACTTTAGTTCAGACAGATCGTCGTTTAGTTCAGAAGTTCCAATGGCCATCTTCCGTCTCCATCATCAGACCAGCTCAATGGTACCATATCATTGTATTGCCACCGAATATACATAAGTACATCAAATTTGACTCCAATCGGACATCGGGAAGTGGGTGTAATTTAACTTGTAAGATTTGATTACAGGACAGACAACAGGACAGGTGAAACTAAATAAATGCTTGTAAAAAGGCTACTATGGGATTTATCACATACTGCATTAGGGAAATCATGTGCGTAAACGCTTTCATTCAGTTTTAATCTGTGTCATAAAAGCAATTTAATGCCCTAGCACATGAAAAAAGAAACACTAGAGTAGACCAAATTGCGATGCATTACTTAAGTAATGGGAGTAAAACCTTTGTTTTTTTTTCGTCAAGTTTTGTCATTACTTATTAGTTTCGAACGAGTATTTATTTAAGAGTATTCTTACATATTGATGACACTTTATTTGTGAAGAAGATTTGTTTTTAAAAGAAGTGATCGTAATTTATTTCCGAATATATTTCCCCCAGTCTGCAGTAGGCTGTTAGTCAGTACCCCTTCGTCTACTAACGCTGTCTGATACTAGTAACGTTATCACTACATATTATAAAATAAGTCTCTAATAAGTCGTCTGTTTTGTTGTGTCTGTTCGCAATGAACTCAAAAACTACTGAATAGATTTTCATACAGGTTGCTGGTTCTATAAAAAAAAACGAATAATATGGAAAATTCCAGGCTATCAACAGGCTACCAGCTTTGCTGCGCTGTCTAGCCGAAGCAGAGAACGCGACCGTTCATTCATCTATCACTGAACCGATATCGGAGCTGAATGACGACCTCGGCAAGTTCCTGCAGATGATAGAAACTACCGTCGATATGGAGGCCGTTGACAGAGGTAACGTTATTCTGTCTGTCGATGGCAATCGAGCCCAGAAATCACCTACAATTTTGGCGTTATCAGTTCATTAGTTTCTGTAACGTACAGTTACCAGGGCAGGACATGATCAAGTAACCAATATTATTTTTGTAAAGCTAAATAAATAGTTTTATTACTTATATACTAGAAAATGTTGTAAAAAAAATGGCATCATCATTCTCCTGCCCTTATCCCAATTTATTTAGGGTCGGCGCAACATGTCTTTTTCTTCCATACTCCTCTATTAGTCGTCATGTCTGTAGTCACCCCCCTTTTTACCCATATCCTCTTTTACACAGTCCAACCATCGTAGTAAGAAAAATGTAATTCATAAAAACCTAAAGTTTTAATTACATTTTACACCTTTAAACCTAAGATTTTTTATTTTTCTATAATATGCGATATTTAACACTAAATATGGCAAATTTTCATAAGTTGATAACACTCCGCCGGCCGGCGAAATCTTTTAATTTTTACCTATTTTTATTTCAAACGATACCGCCCGACACTAGCCGCGCTGTAGGCACTCTGTCTCGCTCAGGCGGCATCTTTAAAAGGAAAACAGTAGGTGAACTTTGTCTAGCGCTCAGTGTTGCCTTTGATAAGATTTTTTTTTTTAAATTAATTATTTTCATTGAGTAAAAATAATTATCTCGTATCCATTAAATGATTACGTATATGTGTACGCAGTACGATACCAAGTAATACCCTTCAGGATCGGACAGGGTTTTTGTTACATGCTGTATAGCCTTGCAAAAAAATTGTTGGTTAAGTTTTTTGACGCATTTTTTGCAGGCGATTTCCTAGTAAAGCCGTCCTTCGATGAACAACTTCAGAGCTTAGGAGAGCAATTGGAGCAAATGCAGTCATCAGCTGAAAAAGAACTTAACAAAGCGGCCAGGGACCTCGGACTTGACGCTGGCAAGACTATCAAGCTAGACAGTAACCCTCAGAATGGATTTTTTTTTAGGTAGCAACATTATAATTGCTTATGTTCCTATCCGTATATCCTTAGTTGATATATCTTGTGGCAATAGCACACAAAAAATACGTATTCGCCTAAGTCTTACGTTTTATTGACACTTGTCCTTAAACTACCTGGATGAGGGATGCACAGAATCCGATAGAATGAAAAGAAGGTTAAGCACAGGCCTATTACAGGTTGAAATTATAACAGTTTTCATAATCAAGGCCTAAAACTAGATAAAAAGTTGTAAAAAGTACCAATTTTATATCATCTCTACATAGAATAAATTAAAGTTGCTTGCTGCATCTGTCTGTTTCTCCGCTAACTCTTCCTAAACCACGCAACGGATTTAATGCGGTTTTCACGAATAGAAAGAGCGATAAATGAGGAAGGTTTGTGTGTATAGTTTGTACCCGTGCGGATCCGGGGCGGATCCGCACCGCTAATATAAAATAAATACCTTATTCTGAAAAGTTCTATAACATTTACAGAGTAACGTTAAAAGAAGAACAAACATTGCGTGGAAACAAAAAGTATACCATAATAGATGCGGTAAAGGGAGGTGTTAGATTCAACACAAAGACGCTGGAGAACATCACAGAAGAGTATACTACAGTCAAGTCGACGTATGAGAAGGAGCAAGATAAAGTGGTTGCTGAGATCGTTGGCATAGCAGGTGAGATAATTTGATTTGTTTGCTACTATAAATAAAGTTTTATTTTCTAAAACACGTTTTTGAATACTAACATTATTATTCCGTCATTCATTTTTTATTTTAGCCTATAGTGTCCCTATATCTCTACTGCTGCCTGCTGCTGGGCAAAGGCCTCCCCCACTTCTTTCCAGACATTTTTTTCTTGCGCCACCTCTAACCAGTCTTCGTGGTGCGCGTCCAAGTCATCTCGCCACCGCTTCCTGGGCCAGCAAATTAAATATATATATATAAAATAAAGATAAAGTGCAATAAAGTAACTAGATCCCACACTATGATACCCTGTGTCGTGGGATCTAGTTATTTCAAAGTTAATGACATGTAACAAGTGCGCTAGTAGTTAAGTAGTCATTTGGTTGCTTAGTCTAAACAACATTTAAACTTAACTTACATATCTAAAAGAAACATGCAAAATTACAATATTAGGTTTGTGTAGAGTGTAATGTAGTGTAGTTTGTTTGTATTTGTAGTAATGTGTATGTATGTGTATATATTATGTGTGTTAAAGGGATGTGATAGGCCTGGGTGAGTATTTCCGAAGGATTTAAAGTAAGTGAGTCGGGAGAGCTTCAGTCCGTGCATAGTCCTGAGCTGATAGCCACTTCATTTTACAAGTGCGCTTTGAACAACCTACTATGACAAGAATTTTATTGATTTTTTTCATAAATGAATGGACCCGTGTTATCTTGGAGATCTTTGAGCGAATTTAGTGCGAGTAGTGGGTGTTTTCCATTTTTCTGTCTGCATGACCTAGTAGATTTGGTTTGGGTTTTTTAGGCGCTTGTCGGTGGAAGCGTAATAAGACAGACATAATGAAAAGCTGTCTTATCCTAAGAACGTTACGTTCTTGGTACAGCTTGTCAGTGGGATATCGATAGGGCCTTCCATGAGCAACCTTTAAGATGCCCCTTTGCGCTCGTTCCAGTTTTATTAAATGAGTCTTAGCTGCTGCACCCCATGCCACTATCCAATAATTCAAAATAGATTGCCATAAAGCGAAGTACATACATTTTAGGATATTGTAGTCAGCTATGTTCCGAAGTTTTTTAAATATGAACATTGGTTTACGGGCCCTAGCAGTGACAGCATCTATTTGCTTGATCCAGGATAACTGATTGTCGATCAAGACACCAAGGTATTTTATACGGTCAACTTGTTCAATCTCGACACATTGACAAAATTTACTGCTAAGGTGCTTGCAGGAGTGGAGCTTGATTTGGAGTGGGTTTTCGGGCTCTAGGCGCTTTGATATTTTAAATGCCGTCTATTTTGTCTTACTGGCATTCAACGTAAGAAGGTTTTTCTACAGCCATTTCATCACCTTAGCTAGGCCTCTCTTAGAAGCATCAATGACCCCAGCCCAGTTATTGCTATGGAATACAATAGCCGTATCATCCGCAAACGTGAGAATCTTTGCATTCTCTATTCGAAGGTTGCAGAGATCATTGATATAGGCCAAGAAGAGAGTTGGCCCGAGCACACTTCCCTGAGGAACGCCAAAGGAAATATCAGAATACTCGCTTATTGTTTCGCCTATAAATTTTATTCTTTGCTGACGGTTTGAGAGGTAGGAGTGAAACCAGTTCAGAGCTAGACCCCGTATTCCCATTAACGATAGCTTCCGCAGGAGTATCGGCCGAGACACAGTGTCGAATGCCTTAGCCATATAATAATAATAATAATAGTTTATTTGGATATCTATGAATACACCAATGCATTTGTCTCCAGAGTCTACACTTTTAGTGACGTGGTCAACAAGTGTTACTACTGCATCCTCTGTTGACATTTTTTGACGAAAGCCAAATTGGTTATTAGATAACAGTTTTTCTTTTTCAAAGAATTTTTAACCGACTTCGAAAAAGGAGGAGGTTCTATATTCGACTGTATGTATTTTTTTATGTATTTCCACCGATTTCTCTGCCAGTTATGGACCGATTTTCAAAATTATTTTTTTTATCCGAAAGAATATACTCCCATATAAATTTTATCGAAATTGTTTCAGCGCTTTTTGAAAAACTGAACAAAACGAAAAATACGTACACTTAGATGACGTTTTGGGTTTCTCCAATTACGAGTATGTTTAAATTCTACGTTTCATTTTATTGGGGTTTTTAGTTCTGGTAATTTCTATGAGTTTTATACTCTCTTTGGATTGTAACATCGTCTTGATTTGACCTGGAGTTGTAGTGCAGGAGGTCTCTCTTTTGGACGACGCATCTAAGTAGACCTTTCGTCATCCAGGGCTTACGTATGGCTTCTGAACTACGTACTTTGGCTTTTGAGCCAAAAAAAAAGCCTTTGTCTTTAATTTTTTTTGTCATTAAGTTGACCAAACTATCTGTGGCAACATTAACGTCTGATTCGGTTGTATGTGTAGACCAATCTGTCTCGAAAATACTCGATTTTAATGCTGGCAAATCAATTTTATTGTAAAATTTGGGAACGTTTTTGGTGACTGAGGATTTGGTGACACCTGCAATTACTGTATCATGGTCAGTTATGTCAGAATCACAAACAAGGACGATGGCTGGAGACTTAGTTCCGAAAAGCATATTATGGTCAAGGCAACTAGGTTCTCTAGTAAGTGTGACCAGGCATAAAGCCACTACGCAATAAGGTTGAGATAATCATAAGCTCTCGAGTCAGCCGTATTCACTTTAATATCGAGATTTATGTCGCCGGTAATGGTGATATATACATTTATATAAGACACTAGCTGACCCGGCAGACTTCGTACTGCCTAATTAAATTGCAATAAAGTCCTGTCAAAATGATTTGTAATGTGACATTTTTTTGTTCTTTCATATTTTATAGTCGGGGCAAAAAATTCTCCTGAACAGAACCGTCACCCTGGTGATAGGGCGTTGTGAATAAGAAATATAATTAAATAAAACATATATAAGCATTTAAAAGTAAGTAATCGCTTTATTGTTAATCATCTGAATCATAATTATTAACAAAAATCAGTTTTATTTTCATTGTAGTGCTTTGTGATATACGATGTTTTTTGTTTGATTACCTGGCGCATAGACAAACAAGTCTGATGGTTTTCCAACACGGGAACAGGCAACATACATTATTGACCATGTGAGAAACATGGGTTTTCCATATTAATACCACAAACACTTAATGATTGCCCCTGAGACTTGTTTATGGTCATAGCAAAAGCAAGCCGAACTGGAAACTGTAGTCGTTTAAAGTCAAACGGCACATCAGTCGAAAGCATTGGGATGCGCGGTATGAGAACGTCTTCTCCTTTATACTTTCCTTTCAGTATAGTTGCTTCTATCACGTTGTTTAGTAATTTTTTTATCGCTAACCGTGTGCCGTTGCAAAGACGCGGTTGGTTGATATTTCGCAACATTATAACTACCGATCCAACCTTTAATTGAAGATTGTGAGGTGGCAATCCTGGCAAATCCAGCAAGTTTAAAAATTCTGGTGGATAGTTCACTACACCATCTTGGTTAGTAGCCGAATCAACTGATTTATATATCCTTGATTCGCCTGTAATTTTTTCTTGAATTTTTAAATTTAATTCATTTACATCTATGTTTTTTGCAGCCAATATAGCTCGTTCGCTCAACCAATCATAGCTTCTGTAATTTTGAGAAACATCTGGAAACACCTTCTGAATAAGTTCATCTTTTTATCGAGTTAACTGACAAAAACTTTGAGGAAAGTTAATGCAGCCAGTCAACATGTCTATAGGAAATTTGCCATTACCAAAGTCAAAAAGTGAAGAAAGTAAAGTTGTTTAGAGAATATGTTTCCAGATTGGTCATTTTGCAACTCGACACGCATATTCTTGCTTAAATGAAGTACTTTGACATGTTTCCACAAATTGGAGGACTTTAGACATGCATTGAGTTCATCAGCTGGTGTTGATCGTGGAATCACTGGCAATGTTTGACGAAAATCTCCTGCTAATAAAATCATTGCACCACCAAATTGGTTATGATTGCTCCATAGATCTTTTCAGGTTCTGTCTAAAGCCTCCAAAGATTTTTTATGTGCCATCGTGCATTCATCCCAAATAATTAATTTACATTGCTGCAAGACCTTTGCCATTGCAGAGTTCTTCGAAATGTTGCAGGTCGGAGTTTCATTGCTTTGCATATTAATGGCAATTTAATGCAGAATGGGCTGTTCGACCACCTTCAAGCAAAGTTGCTGCGATTCCCGACGAAGCGGGTGCAAGTGCAATTTTATTTTGTGAGCGAATCGTTGCTAATATTAATGAAATCAAAAAAGTTTTTCCTGTACCACCAGGTGCATCTAAGAAGTGAATCCCTCCAGTTTCATCATTTATTACTTTCATAAGAGTATCAAATACATACTTCTGTTGTTCATTCAACAGTGGAAGATTTGTTTGAATAAATTCTTTCAAAGTGTTGAGATCATACAGTTTTTCTCGATTCAACTCTTGGTTAAAAGCATCATGCATTGGACGATTGGGCGCGGCCAGGCCTAATTGAATTAATAGTTTGTTTGACATCATCAAGCACATGTCCTCGATTGAAATCAATGCTTCGTTGTAAATTTCTTCACTGATTTGTATATTTGGATTTCCCATTCTATTTCGTATTTGATACAAAATATCATCACACATATAATCTTTGTACTTGATCCACAAATCAATTGGGTTTGATAGGAAGCATGTAGATATGATTATAGAAAACAATGTTCGTATTTGATGAGCGTGTGATGATATTACAGCATCATTGAGAGTTTGATCCCAATGAGCGTCATTTTCTAACAATTGCAAACGTTGACAGTCGGTAATTAGCATGGTTTGTAGCATTTCGGATTCTTCTACCTAAATTGCTTTGTCTAATAGGAGGCATATCTAAATTATAGATTATTGTATCACATGCAATAATTAGTGATCATAGGTGACTAAATACTGCACAAAAACTTTTTTACAAAAAAATAGAACCGACTTCCAAAAAAAGTGCAAAATAACTTTAATTTCGGAAGTCGGTGTTCCTGTTTTGTGTCTTCGTTTTTTGACACCGACTTCCGAAATTAAAGTTATTTTGCACTTTTTTTGGAAGTCGGTTCTATTTTTAAAAAAAAACCATCTTTGAACTTCAACGAACATTTAAAAAAAGAATTGGCCAAATTGGTCCAGGCGTTGTTGAGTTATGCGCTTACCAACACATTTTGCGATTCATTTTTATATTATAGATTATTACTATTAACGCGTCGGGCCCCTGCGTCGCCACCAACAAGGTTTTTAATTGTGTCTGCTAATGAGGGACTTGATGTGTTAAGAGCCTGTAGCTCCTGTCAATCCACTTAACTCTCGATGTCATCACCAGCCTTTTAATGTCCCCACTGCTGCGGCAAAGGCCTCCTCTTTGAGAGATGGTGTGGGCCGTAAATACACCACGCGGGCCCAATGCGGGTTGGTGGATGTCAAATGTCTTCGAATTTTTGGTTCTAGGACATGCCGGTTTCCTCATGATGTTTTCCTTCACCGTTTTGAGAGCAGTGGTGATGGAATAATTTACACAAAGTAAAGCGCCTGCCTGGGTTTGAACTCACGATCTTCAACTTGTAAGTCACGACCGATACCACTGTACCACCACTGCTGCAAAGCGACTAAAAACATATATAATAATAATAAATGTCGACTTCTGCCTTATAATGTTAGTGATAAGGTTGAAAACCACTACTTCTGTATATAGCCACTTTCATAAAGCAAAGGTCAACACATTAATTAAATAATGCAGCTAGCTGCGAAACTGTGTCCAAAGAAATATTTAACACTGAATGCCATGCAGCAGACGCAATACAAAAACTATTGTTAAAATTACCTCTTTTTAATTCTACTAATATTATAAAATGTGAAGGTTTGGATGGATGAATGTTTGGTACTCAATCACGCTAGAACGACTGAACGGTTCTGAACGAAATTTGTCACAGAGAAAGATAGTTTGAAATAGCACTAGGCTATAATTTGTAGTGGGGGAAGTACTAATGCCACGCGGGCGAAGCCGCCGGCAGAAGCTAGTATTCATGATATTTAAATTCTCTCTTGAATGTTTCAGCTGGATATTCTGAATGCCTGTTCTGCCTATCCCACATCCTGTCTCGCCTAGACGTGCTGGTGTCGTTCGCGGTGGCCGCAGCGAGCGCGCCGGTGCCGTACGTGCGGCCGCTGCTCACGGAGGAGCTCGACGAACTGGCTTTGGAGGAGCTGAGGCACCCCTGCCTCGAGATTGCTGAGGGCGTGTCTTATATACCTAACGATGTGCTGTTTAAAAGAGGTATGTGGATCACGGTCTACCTGCGTCGCCTTTTTCCTTCTCTGTCATGCCATCTAAAGGTTGTCTGTAAAAGATCGCTTTTAGCGATTATACCGTCCATTGTTACACCCTGTTTATTCTTAAGCTCCTATTGTAATTGGTTATGGTGTACAATAAAGAGTTTATCTATGTGTCGCAACATCACTTAGAAGTCGACTATACCTAGACGATTCTGCTTCGAATTTGCATGGAGCAGCAACGGCTTAGCACTCTTAAGCTGCGGTTCCACGGCCCGTGAATTAACGGACCGCGCCGCATCAGGCTAGGCTGACAAGCCGTGGGAACCGTTGCATCCGATGAAGCCCGCGGTGGCCGGTCGTCGCCCGTCCGATCCATCGCGAATCGGTAAGTTCAAAGGCGCGGTGCAGCGTGTCGATTAACGGGCCATGGGACCTCACTGGCGCGGCACGGCGCGACGCGATGAATGGGATGATGGATAAATGACGGCCAGCAGGCCGCACCAGGTCGACTCACGCTGTGGGAACACTCGGCACGGTCCGTGGGACCGCAGCTTTACACGCCGCGTCTACTGGCGATGCATCATGTGTCGCACCGCGGTGCATGTTTGGATTCTCTCACCTTTTTGCATTGTATACTGTACCGCTATTTTGGATTCTCACCTTTTTGCGTTGTATACTGTACCGCTATTTTGGATTCTCTCACCTTTTTGCGTTGTATACTGTACCGCTATTTTGGATTCTCTCACCTTTTTGCGTTGTATACTGTACCGCTATTTTGGATTCTCTCACCTTTTTGCGTTGTATACTGTACCGCTATCTAAAAAGCCGGCCAAGTGCGAGTCAGACTCGCACGCAAAGGGTGTATCAAGTTATTTTATAATCGTAGATTTCTTACACGATTACAGAAAAAATTCTATAATCTTTAAGTAAAGAACTATTTTCTGTTTTTTTTTTTTTCAAAGTTTTAGGCTCAGTAGTTGAAGATAAGGGTGGAATGATAATTTTCTTTTTTTTTTTAATAACGTTAAAACAATTTTTTATAATAAGGAAAAATAATATACTTGAGGCCTTTATAATAAGCCCTTTTATTTGATATGTAACACGGCACAGTTGATAATTTTTTTTTTAATTTTCCTCCGGAAGTGACTCTACCCCATATTTAGAAAGTCACTCATCTATGTATGGATAACAGAAGTTTTTAGGTGCACTAATTTCAAGTGAATCGGTAGATTCAGAGCAAATTGGCTGTGACAGACAGACACTCAAGTGATCCCATAAGGGTTCTGTTTTTTCATTCAGACGTACGGAACCCGAAGTGCGTGCCTCATCGTGTCGCGTGCAGTGTCACAAATTTATTTATTCATTTAATCGAATGAATAAACCCATTTTCGAAAACGTTCTCATTTCATTTTCGTTTCAAACAAAATGTTGTACAGACTTCGATAAGAACTGTTACAACCGTTTTAATTTTTTTTTTTTAAATAACGTTTCCGAGCCCTTGCTTACAAGACAAAATGCTCAATTTGATGTAGCTGGCAGAGATAAGGTGGGCGTCATGCCAAGATGTGAGTGCGACGCTGTCGCTCCGTTGATATTATTTTCATATTTTTGTATGTAAGTTGAAAACGCATTGTGGAAAAGTAGTCTTATTATCTTTTAATCATGACTGAATAGGAAACCCTGTACCCTATCGAAGGTATTGATTCAGAGCGTATCGGATATGCCAGCATTTGTTAGTCAAGGCGCGTCGGCTATCAAGTGGCGTGGAAAGTCAGCAATAGCACTAATGAGAGTTTCTTATAACTGCAATAATGATGACATTTCACAAAATACTCTTAACGTTCCAGGCTCAAGCCTGATGCACATAGTGACGGGAGCGAACATGGGTGGCAAGTCCACGTGGATGCGCTCCTGTGGCGCCGCGTGTGTGCTGGCGCACGCGGGCTGTCCCGTGCCGGCCCGGGCCGCGCGCCTGCCGCGCCTGCGCGCTGTGGCCGCGCGGGTGGGCGCCGGCGACGCCGAGGGGCAGGGACACAGCACCTTCATGCGCGAGATGATCGACACCGCGGCCATACTGCGGGTCAGTATACTGTATGTAGTGTGTGCTGGCGCACGCTGTCCCGTGCCGGCCCGGGCCGCGCGCCTGCCGCGCCTGCGCGCTGTGGCCGCGCGGGTGGGCGCCGGCGACGCCGAGGGGCAGGGACACAGCACCTTCATGCGCGAGATGATCGACACCGCGGCCATACTGCGGGTCAGTATACTGTATGTAGTGTGTGCTGGCGCACGCTGTCCCGTGCCGGCCCGGGCCGCGCGCCTGCCGCGCCTGCGCGCTGTGGCCGCGCGGGTGGGCGCCGGCGACGCCGAGGGGCAGGGACACAGCACCTTCATGCGCGAGATGATCGACACCGCGGCCATACTGCGGGTCAGTATACTGTATGTAGTGTGTGCTGGCGCACGCTGTCCCGTGCCGGCCCGGGCCGCGCGCCTGCCGCGCCTGCGCGCTGTGGCCGCGCGGGTGGGCGCCGGCGACGCCGAGGGGCAGGGACACAGCACCTTCATGCGCGAGATGATCGACACCGCGGCCATACTGCGGGTCAGTATACTGTATGTAGTGTGTGCTGGCGCACGCTGTCCCGTGCCGGCCCGGGCCGCGCGCCTGCCGCGCCTGCGCGCTGTGGCCGCGCGGGTGGGCGCCGGCGACGCCGAGGGGCAGGGACACAGCACCTTCATGCGCGAGATGATCGACACCGCGGCCATACTGCGGGTCAGTATACTGTATGTAGTGTGTGCTGGCGCACGCTGTCCCGTGCCGGCCCGGGCCGCGCGCCTGCCGCGCCTGCGCGCTGTGGCCGCGCGGGTGGGCGCCGGCGACGCCGAGGGGCAGGGACACAGCACCTTCATGCGCGAGATGATCGACACCGCGGCCATACTGCGGGTCAGTATACTGTATGTAGTGTGTGCTGGCGCACGCTGTCCCGTGCCGGCCCGGGCCGCGCGCCTGCCGCGCCTGCGCGCTGTGGCCGCGCGGGTGGGCGCCGGCGACGCCGAGGGGCAGGGACACAGCACCTTCATGCGCGAGATGATCGACACCGCGGCCATACTGCGGGTCAGTATACTATATGTAGTGTGTGCTGGCGCACGCTGTCCCGTGCCGGCCCGGGCCGCGCGCCTGCCGCGCCTGCGCGCTGTGGCCGCGCGGGTGGGCGCCGGCGACGCCGAGGGGCAGGGACACAGCACCTTCATGCGCGAGATGATCGACACCGCGGCCATACTGCGGGCACGGGGTCTCATCTCGAACAAAGAAAATTTAGTTCAAATAAATCTCAATAGATGGCGTAATATGCATCGATTTCTTATTGAAGTTTAAGTAATATTAATATTTTGAAAATAAATATGGTAAAAACTGTATTTTCTTATTTAATAAACTGCCCTCAGCATAAGATTGTGGAATGATTGGCTTGTAATTTAAATTAAGACGATTATTAGAACGAATCCTTAGACATCTATATTTCTTGTACCAATAGAGTGCGCTGTTTGAAGTTTTAGAGTTTATCCATTCACCTCTTTAAAATTTGAATAGTGACACATTTTGATACAGTAAAACTGCTATGAAGTGCCAAAAATACTATAAAATAATTCCCGAATGTGTGACAAAATATAGGTAAGATTTTAAGTAAATTCTTTCAGCTTGCAAGCCGTCGCTGCTAACACCATCTAGTGAGGTGTAGAGGACGGGCCCAAACCACCCCGAACGAAGAACAAAAGTTACTTGTGCCTGACGAAAACCCGTAGTTACGGCGATACCGTTTCTTTGTATGAGATGAGGCATCTGTACGCTAGTATTATATTATCTGTGCTGCGGGTCAGTATACTGTATGTACTGTGAGCGCCGGCGACGCCGAGGGGCAGGGACATAGCACCTTCATGCGGCTACAGGACTACACGAGCGCTATAACTCGTCGAATGTGATTGCTCGCTGCGACGGCTAGCTGACGACTAAATCGACAAAGACGACGGAATCATGGAATCCTATTATATTATAAATTCGAAAGTTTGTCAATCACGCCAGTACGGCTGAACGGATCTGGAAGAAAGTTTGGCACAGAAATAGATTATAATCTGGAAAAGCTCATGGCTATAATTATTAAGTACTAATTCCACGCGGGCGAAGCCGCTGGCAAAAGCTAGTGAAAATAAGAATGAGCGCGTGAGGCGAATGACACGGTTTCAATTCTGACCCGCGAAGAATAGAATCGGATCGAATCGGCCCGTACCGTAAAATGTGTCTGGCCGGCCATAAGATGAGTAAATTAGAAAATTAAGTTTTGTACAAAGCTTTAACGAAAGTTATTTATTTCAGACAGCAACACCTGACTCGCTCGTTCTCATCGACGAGTTAGGACGAGGCACTTCAACATACGAGGGTTGCGGAATAGCTTGGGCTATTGCAGAGTAAGTACCTATAGGAAAACTATAACGTAAAATAATAAGGAAAAAGTAGATAAGTGAAGCCAGTCAAGGACTGCTTTGTTAAACTGGGTTCACATTATTGAGTCAAGTAGATTTCTGACTCAATTGATTTGCTACAAAATTCTTTGTAAATAATATGACCTAGGCTTAAACAGTCGTTTGATTGGTGTATCCTGCGCCACAAAACGAGGCAATGCTGTGTCGCAGGCACGACTGCTGAGACCCTGGGTGCGATCGCCAGGTCTGCAAAGTGCTTTTTTTTTTTACAAGCTATTATTTAGTTTCACCTGTCCCATTGTCTGTAATCAAATCTTGCAAGCTAATTTAGACCCCCTTCCCGATGTCCGATTGGACTCAAATTTGGTATACTTATGTATCTTTGGCGACAATACAATGATATGTACCATGGAGCTGGTCTGATGATGGAGACAGAAGAAGGCCGTAGGAACTTCTGAACTAAACAAGATAAACCCATTTAGTTTGGGCTCGATTGATTCGTCTCGAGAATCACTTTACGCCTAGATGATATCCAGGGTCTGATGATGAAGTTGGAAGGTGGCCACGGCATCTCTGTGATAAAACAACATAACCCCACCGAGTTTGGGCTCGATTGATTTATCTTGAGGAGCACTTTACATCACATCACATCACATCATAATCTGCCTAGCCTTTTGCCAACTATCTTGGGGTCGGCTTGCAGTCTAACCGGATGCTGCTGAATACCAGTATTTTACATGAAGCGACTGCCTATCTAACCTCCACAACCCAGTAACTGGGTTATACGATACCCCTTGGTAAGACTGGCTGTCAGACTTTCGGGCTTCTGACGACCCGTAACGACTGTCAAAGATCCACGATTGACAGCCGGGACCAATGGCTTAACGTGCTTTCCGAGACACGCAGGAGTCTCGGTATGTAAAGATGGTCACCCATCCATAGACCAACCCCGGCAAGCGTAGCTTAATCTGATGGATCGACCCGTGCGGCTATTACTTGAGCCACGAGCTCCTCCCACATCACGTCATAATATCCGTAGAATATTTTTAAAACACGACCGCTTAAACGCACCAAAGGGAATATATTCCCTTTTTTGAAAATAATTAAAAGTATAAAAATATTTTTAAAGACAAAGTTTTATCTGCGACAGTGAACTAAAAAGTTAAAAATAAATTTTAAATACTTACTGTATTTGGCGTGTAGGTACTTTATACTTACCTATATTTTTAAAAGCTTGCGGCACTACCCGTTATAGGTTAGGTACTACTATACTTCAGTGCCTCAAGCTTTTAAGAATATAGGTAAGTACCTACACGCCAAATACTAGAATTTATTTTTAACTTTTAAGTTAATTGTCCCAGATAAAAGCTTGTTTTTAAAAATATTTTTTTACTTTTAATTTTTTCAGTAGCACCCAGGAATCTAGATATGTGCTCCGTTAATTGCTGTAAGCTCGGCACCCAATTGCATGGGAATTAAACACTCCAGCAAAGTGGGTGTACTTTACGACTCTGCCTGCTATTACAGGTGATATAATGTTAGTCAACCTTAAAAAACGTACAACAATCTCAATTTCTTGCAAAGTTTGTTTATTCGGGTTAAATCTTGCTGAATTTGGATTTTTTCAACTTAAGTCGACATTCAGGATTACCTCCAGATAGAGGAACTTTTCTATGGTCAACAGTACAGAAATTTGGTATATGCATTTAAAAAGTTCAAATGTTTTTTTACTATTAACTTATTTATTTATTTCATTTGCAGGGAACTAGCAACAAAGAGTAAATGCTTCTGCCTCTTCGCAACTCACTATCAAGAACTAACGCGGTTAGCAAGTGGCCATCCGGGCGTCATCGTCAACTCGCACGCAGAGGCAGCGGTCGTAAACGGACAGCTGTTGTTGTTGCACCGCATCGCGCCCGGCCCTGCGTTACATTCCCTAGGACTCCACGTCGCTAAGCTAGCGGATCTACCTGAATCTATTATTGAGGTGAGGCACTTAAACAAGTCTTCATAGTAGAACTTTTTAAATTATGTTATTTGATGATCCAGAGCAGGAAGGCGTGTCAGACTCACTGACTACAATCCACCCGTGTTCCTTCAGTTGCAAACATACCCACAAGCCTTTTTTTTTCTTTCTTTTTATTAGCCCTGGTAGTCATAGTTGAATGTGTTTATAATTAGGTGGTTGTTTATTAGCCCTGGCAGTCATAGTTGAATGTGTTTATAATTAGGTGGTTGTTTATTAGCCCTGGCAGTCATAGTTGAATGTGTTTATAATTAGGTGGTTGTTTATTAGCCCTGGCAGTCATAGTTGAATGTGTTTATAATTAGGTGGTTGTTTATTAGCCCTGGCAGTCATAGTTGAATGTGTTTATAATTAGGTGGTTGTTTATTAGCCCTGGCAGTCATAGTTGAATGTGTTTATAATTAGGTGGTTGTTTATTAGCCCTGGCAGTCATAGTTGAATGTGTTTATAATTAGGTGGTTGTTTATTAGCCCTGGCAGTCATAGTTGAATGTGTTTATAATTAGGTGGTTGTTTATTAGCCCTGGCAGTCATAGTTGAATGTGTTTATAATTAGGTGGTTGTTTATAGTTGAATGCACGTTACTTGCATGTTTTAAAATATCAAGGTATGTTGTTGCTTTAGACCAAGTTTCAACTGAGGAGTTTTGATCGAAAGTGGCAAAGATGTATGAGGTCGATATACTCATTCATATGTACATATTATACTGCTAGGAGAAACTGTAGTTAAGCCTTTCGCAGTCCATTACTGGACAGTTGCGCCACAGCACCCATTTCCGCGCCAACTGTACTTGCTAAAAGCAACTTTTCAACAGAAAGAAAATTTAGTTCAAATAAATTTCAATAGATGTCGTGAATTCGAAGACCTACCAATCCGTATTGGGCCCGTGGTGGATTACAGCCCACACCCTTTCATAGAGAGGAGGCCTGTGCCCCAGCAATGGGGACATTAAAAGGCTGATGATGATGAGATGGCGTGACACGCATCGTTTTCTTATTGAAGTTTATGTAATATTAAGATTTTGAAAAAAAAAAATGCTGCAATGAAGTGTTTAATAAGCTCCCCTAAGCATAAAATTCTTGTTAACTACTTAATTAATAATAAATTCTATCACTTTAAGCACCCAGTTGTCTTTCTCCTCTCTCCTACTTGATCTATGGGGTGCCCGACAGGGCAATAAATAATAATTGTTGCTAATATAATAATTTCCCTACCAACTATATACATTATGGTACGCAATAAAGAATTGAGAATTGAAATGATGGAATAATAGACTCTTAATTAATATGGAACATGCGATATTTTTATTATCATTTTAAAGAATTCGATGTAGAATAGACCACAAGTATATTAAAAATTTAAACACTAATTTATTGCAAAAAATGCGGTTTTAATAAAAAAAATTTACACATCATATTAGTCTAGGAAATCCAATCAAAGTCCACCTAAAGTCAGTGCTATCATCCACTATTATTGTTTTGACTTTTGGAAGTTGTATCAAACAAAACAACTAAGAAGCCATACATCGCAAAAAGTGCAAATTCGTAGTGACTAAACTTCGAGTGCTGCGGATTGTCACCACTAAACGCAAGGTACAAGTGCTTCAACGGCGTGCATAAGTCGCTCGCGGTGCCTATGGCAGTGCAGTGCAGCAACACTCAGCAGTGCAGTGCAGTGCAGCAACACTCAGCGGTGCAGTGCAGCAACACTCAGTAGTGCAGTGCAGCAACACTCAGCAGTGCAGTGCAGCAACACAAAGCAGTGCAGTGCAGCAACACTCAGCGGTGCAGTGCAGCAACACAGCAGTGCAGTGCAGCAAAACTCAGCGGTGCAGCGCAGCAACACTCAGCGCTGCAGTGCAGCAACACTCAGTGGTGCAGTGCAGCACCACTCAGCGGTGCAGTGCAGCAACACTCAGCAGTACAGTGCAGCCGTTGTTATCCAACCAAAGCTGACACCAACCTACGTAAACTCATCAACATCGACTCACGACGTTGTCGGTAAATTACTGCTTGCCTGGTACTCAATTCTTGTTTACGAATGCCGTTGAAACGTACTCCGACGTCGCCCGCTACGGGAATCGTTGCTCGTATGGGATCCGCTCCGCTAATCTATGCGGTGAGATGGAGTCTGGTACGCATTATGACAACGTCACATCCAGAATTAATAAGCGAATGCGGGTGGGTTCCATGGAGGATGAAGCCAGGTCGCAGGATGAGCCTGATTTTATGAGAGAAATGCGACAAATGTTATCGGATTTTAATGCGGAACAAGACAAAAAAATTCAAAGAACTTCAAGCCAATGACATCCACAAAAATATGTTGGATATGTCGAAGCAATATGAGGAGATGAGATCATAGCTGCAACAATTAGAAGCTGAAAGGAAAAACAACCTCGCTTGTATCCAAAACCTCCAGAATAGGGTAGAAACTATGGAGAGAAACCAAAGGACATCCAGTGTTGAGATCAGAAACATCCCCGCCAAAGCCTCGGAAAGTAAAATTGACCTCGCGAATACGGTCAGCAGAGTTGGGAAGATTCTCAGAATGCTAAGGAAAACTTTCTCCAGTCACTGAAAACTTCAATAACCAACACAGAAGTAACAAACTTAATACTCAGCACCAACAATTGAATGGAACACCAAACCCTATTTATATCTCGGAGAATCTCACATTCAAGGCAAGGAAACTGTTCTTCATGGCTCGTGATTTTGCTGCAGAGTATAATTACAACTTCTACTGAACATCACGAGGTCGAATCTACTTGCGAAAGGAACAAGTTGAGCCTTATTCCCGTATTGATTCAGAAGAGGATTTGGTGAAACTCAAATCGAAGTACCTAATGACTATTTCAAATTATAACGTAATTTCTTTAATTTGTACTATTATAATCTGCATGAAATATTGTTTTAGTATCATTGTTTACCAACCCCCGACCCGACCCGATCTCCATGCCGATGAGTACCTTAGTCTAACAGCCTCCCATGGCCTCCCCCGGCACATCAGATACCTACTCGGGGCGAGAGTTGTCTCGATTATGTAATGCTCAAAACAAATAAATCTTCAAGAGTGGGGACAGAGGCAGTGTCACTAACTACAGACCAACCTCAGTGTTGACCATAATTTCTAAAGTTATAGAGAAAGCACTTAATGTACGTCTAATTAACTTCTTAATTAATACAAACCACGTTCTTGCACTAAATCAGTTTGGATTTAGGCGTGGTAGGTCAACTGAATATTCAATTGTTGATCTGACGGAACATCGGCAGAACACTAGATTGGGGTATATTATGCATAGGCATATTTCTAGATTTATCTAAAGCCTTCGACACTGTCTCGGTGTCCACCATACGCCATAGACTAGTCTATGGCGTATGGTGGCATACGCTATAGCCATAGACTAGAATCCATAGGCTTATGAGGTGTTGTTCTGAATATTTTCCGTAATTACCTTGCCGGAACAAAGTTCTATGGCGTATGGTGGCATACGCCATAGCCATAGACTAGAATCCATAGGCTTATGAGGTGTTGTTCTGAATATTTTCCGTAATTACCTTGCCGGAACAAAGTCAGTCGGTTAAGATTGGTACTCTTCTTAGTAATGAGCAGTCTATCACATACGGTGTGCCTCAGGGCAGCGTTCTTGGTCCGACATTATTTTTAGTATACATCAACGGCTTATGCACGCTAACCCTGCTCTATACTAAAATTCTGTCATAGGCTGATGATACTGCACTGCTCATTGGAGGTTCGAACTGGGAACTAGCCAAAATACATGCGTAAGACAGCTTTTTTTTTGGGAGGGGTGGAAAATCATCCAATGACTTCTCCCACTCTTGTAACACCTAAAAATAGAATAAATTTGGTTTCGTGGAATGAAGCGTTGTTTTGCGAGTTGACAGATGACAGATTGTCGTTTGACGTAGCTTTTTCCAAGTTGATCTGGAGCGAGTCTGCCACGTTAAACTTTATTTATTGGATAAGTTCTTAAAAAGCACCTATGATGTCTCGAAAGGTAGCTGGAACCAGAGTTAAGTTCAAATGCATTAAGCATTCGGATGTTGGACGCTGTGAGTATCTTTTTTGGGTTTTTTTTCTGTGCTGATGCTAAGTCTTAAGCGCGTGGCATTCAGGAGTCTCATCAAATCTTTCTATTTGTTGGCAGGGTTCCTACGTTAGATTTACTTTAAGGATAAAAATATAAAAATGGTCGAATCATAGTCACGTCATATTTAGGAAGAATTATACAGTTTTGACAATAGCGAAGGGTTCTGAACATAAGCACCCACGTGTCCAGAAATGCCCAAGATTAGATGACCACGGCGTAGATGCCGTTTGAGGACCTCTGAACTGGACCTATAATCTTCAAAAGATGGGTAAAAGTGTTTCAACATAAATTGTAAGTTAAACATACAATTTTCTGTAGACGGAGTGCTATCTAGTGTGGTGCAGTTTGAAAATAAACGTGATATATGTGAAGACCAAATCTAAGGACTCTTATTTACTGCATGCATACCTCATGTACAAAACCCGAAGATAGGTAACAGGGTCTCAGGCCAAAAGTATCTCTGACGCTAGCCGGCGGAAGAAATATTTTCTTTACAATGTACGCCCAACGTGATGCATGAGGTTTGTTTCTAGTAATATGATTAAGATTGATTAATAATCTTTAGTTAATTCTTTTAGGTCAAGTATTTTGACACAATTCTGGTTAAAAGGCACATTGTTGAAAATTTATATTATAGTTTCCAATTTTAAGCCTTTGTTTATTAGTTAAAACTTAAATAGTGTTTAACTTACTTTGTAAACATGTTAAATATTAATTTATATTGCTGTGACAATTTTTTCACTGACTTTATAAGCACATGGCAAAATTTTAGGTTGCCTGTCTTATGCCTTATTAATTAAGGGTTAAACTTAAAATAGTGATTAACTTAATTATTGGAGTTGTTCAATACCTAATATTATTGTGAAGGTACTTAATTTGAGGTTATCAGCACATGGTCTGTTGAGCCTCATCCCTTGATATGTATTCTTGAATTTATGATTGTAACAACTCATTTATATTAGATGCACCTATGAGTGTCTAATATTAGCTTCTTATGTTCACTTAGTGAAACTTAAACTATAATTTGTATTGATCACTATTGTTTCAACTTATGGTAATTTTTTTTTACACTTACTATTATGTAATATTAACTTGTTTATTGACTTATATAATATTAGCTTGTTTATTGACTTATACAGGGTGGAGAAGACAATACGACAATAAATGAAAACACAGACAATACTAGTTCATAAGAATAAGTTTAAGCTATCAAAAAAATCCTAACATCGAAAATAAAAAAATAAAAATTTCAAACAAACTAAATGGCATAAAACTAGAAACGAAATAGAACACCATTTATAAATATTACTTCACTAACCTGTCGTAAGAGCGGCAACAACGCGCGGTCCTGTAGCGACTTGATCTTTTGGCTTTTAATTATGGATTAATGCTCAGTAAAATTACACTGAATCACAGATTATTAACCAAATAATCAGGCATCTCTCAACGGCGTGTTATTTATTAATCAAATTATTAATCACGATCAGGATGTTGGTATGAAAGTCACTAAATTTTTCGTTTTTCAATATGGCCGCCATGAATTCGAATACACAAATTGCACCGACGTAAAAGGTTATTTCTAACGTCTGACAAAAGGTCCCCATTCGCAGCCATGTGTTTTAATTTATTAAAAGATATGATTATTCTATCTTTTAAATCATCAACAGTATCAACAGCTGTTGAGTACACTTCATTTTTGATATGACCCCACAAGAAAAAATCCAGTGGTGTAAGGTCGGGGGACCTGGCTGGCCAACGCGTTGGTCCATAACGGCCAATCCACTGCTGTCCCAACATTTGAGACAAACGCTCTCTAGCAGACACCACTGAATGAGCTGGTGCTCCGTCTAATTGGTACCACATCTGCCTGAACGCAGTTACCGAAAGCTCATCCGTGTACTCGCAAACAGGTCCATTGAGGAGTTCTAAAAACTTTTCAGCATTTAAATTTCCATCAATGAAAACCGGACCGATAATAGTATTTCTATGAATGCCAGCCCAAACATTCACAGTAAATCTGTACTGGTGCGAAGTCTCCCGTCCTAGACGCGGATTCACGCGGCTCCAGTAACGAAGATTCTGTCTGTTCCATAAACCGTTCCTTGTAAATGTACTTTCATCAGTCCACATCACATTGTACAAGAAATCCGGATTCTCGAAATGTTTGTTTTCAATCCAGCGACAGAAGTTTTCCCTAACTGGTTTGTCTCTAGGTAACAATGCATGCAATTTCTTGTATTTATACGGCTTCCGTTTGTCGCGTTTTAAAACTTTAAGAATAGTTGTATGGTCAACACGAAAATGTCGACCTGCCCTTCGCGAACTACACGTTGGGTTGCGTTCAAAATAATTTAAAATTCGTTCCTCAAGGGTCACTCTTACACGTGGAGGAGCACTATCCACATGCGGGATTAAGGATCGATTTTCTCGCATCCTCTGGACAGCTTGGACAATGGTGCGCCCGTTGGTCGGACAAAATCGAGTGTTTCCAAACCTCTCTCGGTATGTCCGTATAGCCAAAGCGGCGTTTCTTTGACACTCCCCATAAATTAAAATCATGTCGGTGTACTCCGAAGCTGTGTAACTGTAGCGCGGCATGATTATTAAAAAAAAAAAACACGAAAACAATAAAAACTAAGCGTCTAATTTCGCACAATTCACTCACTGTTTAACTAAATACCTAAAACGTTACGTGTCCTGTCACTAAAATAAAGCGTCCAATTTCGCACTAATACCGTCGTAAATGAATTTACAAATTTAAACACGAGCGGCGGGGAAGTCCCTCAACAAGGCGGGCGCGCGGCGCGAACGAAAGTTAGCGGCATCTGAGGACGCGTGACTCGTCACAGGATCGCGGCGGCCGGCGACACACTAACATAAATTTGTTGTAGCAAATTTCTTCAAGAAAGCGAAGTAACAAACGAAACTAGATTTATCTCTTTCGCACACACTAAATTTTTTATTAATATTATGAGTGCATTGCAATTTCCGCATTCGTTACTTTCTTATCCAACTCTGATGACACGCTTTATGACTCTTATTACTCAGAGTTAAGGTATAATTTTCAGTAAATCAGATGAAAATACTAATTTGGCGAAAGTGTTAAAGTAGCGAGTTGGCAACGTGGCTTTAATGTTTTGATGTTTATACCGATGTGGGTCGTTAACCTGACAGTGTTTCCCTATTATCAGATACATCATGTAGCAAATGTTAAAAATCGAAAATAATTTCCTGTTACTAAACTACTGGATATATTCAAATGATTTTTTGTATGTAGACTGAGAACGTCTTGAGGTATGCGAGGTTTAATTTAATGTCGTATTGTCATCACCACTCTGTATAATATTAACTTGTTAATTTAACTTAAGAATAGAAACTTAAGATAGATTTCTTTTGTTCAGGGTGTATAAATTGTGGATTGATTACCTTCTTAGGTAGGAATTAGTACATGAATTGAATTATTTTAATGTTTCAGTCAATCCAAATGTATCCTGGGATGAGATCTGCAAGCGGTATCTGGGTCTGTGTGGCAGTTTTAAGTAAGAGGACTATCTGGCACCTATGGTGGCCGATGAGGTACGCTTGTGTTCGGAACCAATTGCTAACCAATTGCTGACCAATTGCTGACTTGTACCGTTTACTTAGATAGTTGACTGTGGATAGATAGTGAAATAGTCAAACGAATTTTAACTTGGTCTCAATATTTAATGAGAATTTCTCGGATGACTATAATACTTCACCGGAGTTATTAAAACTTTAAACTCACTCTACTTAATTACTTTATTAGTATATAAACCTCTCAATTCTCTTAGTAACTAGTGATACCAACTTTTATAATTGTGGGATATTTACTCAAATTTATTTATTGATGATCCCACAGGCGCCCAACTTAATTAAATAAAACTCAATTTAACTTTTATTCATTTAATCCTTTTAATTGGATTCACTTATGGAATTATATGTTTAATTCACATATTGAATTGGTTATAGGACATCTTATGGTTTGTTCACTGAAAGATACATGATAAATGTATCTGGTATATTGAATATCCAAATTTGTTTAGATGGACAGTTGAACCCCAATTCGTTTATTTTATTAACAATTGGCTAGGATGCTCGTAAGTCTGTCCATTAAAAGATACACGATAAGTGTGTCTGGTATATTGAATACCCAAATTTGTTCGGGTGGGCAAATAGTCCTCAATTCACTCTTAGATAACTAAATTTAACTTTTATTTATTATATTTATAATTAACTTTTGGAATTGATTATAGGACATCTTATGGTTTGTTCACTAAAAGATACATGATAAATGTATCTGGTATATTGAATATCCAAATTTGTTTAGATGGACAGTTGAACCCCAATTTGTTTATTTTATTAACAATTGGCTAGGATGCTCGTAAGTCTGTCCATTAAAAGATACACGATAAGTGTGTCTGGTATATTGAATACCCAAATTTGTTTAGGTGGGCAAATAGTCCTCAATTCACTCTTAAATAACTAAATTTAACTTTTATTTATTATATTTATAATTAACTTTTGGAATTGATTATAGGACATCTTAAGATTTGTTCACTAAAAGATACATGATAAATGTATCTGGTATATTGAATATCCGAATTTGTTTAGATGGATAGTTGAACCCCAATTCGTTTATTTTGTTAACGGTTGGCTAGGATGCTCGTAAGTCTGTCCATTAAAGGATACACGGTAAGTGTGTCTGGTATTGCATACCCAAATTTGTTTAGATGGGCAAATAGTCCTCAATTCACTTTTAGTTTTTGGCTTGGGGTTCATGCTTGAATTGCTCCCAAGCCAATACTTATGAAATTTGATTGAGCAGTTTCTGATAATCCTGTTTAATTAAATTATCCTTAATGCTTTTGAATTTCAAATATATAGAATATGACTTTTGTAAATTACTTAACTACAAAGTTAAACTCAATACATTGATAAATCACAATCACTTACGATTTGTGATGTGATATTACTTTCTTTAGGAACTTGTTGTTATGGTATTACTGTTACTTGCTAGGATTGGAGATTGAGGGTAATAAAATAAAACTTAATACTTACTCATTGAATCTCAATTACTTGAATAAGAGATTAATGTTGTCAAAACTAAATATTTATTTTTTATTAGTTTTGAAATAATTACTTGTGAATACTTGATACATCTAGTATCATAGTTATTTAGATATAAAATTTATAGATCCTTTGGAATAACAATACTCTGTGTTAAGGAGTATTGATTATTTAATTATACTAAACTTATTAGTAATTGTATATCACAAATACTAAGATTTAAAATAAGTAATTGTGTGATACATTAAACTTAAAACTTTATTTAAATGTGTGCATACCTACATACAGACTTTTGTTAAGGAGTATTGGGGGTTATGCATACCTTCTCATCCTGTTTCTTGATTTTTATTTGGTACTTAATACTTAATTGAAAACTTAAATTGAATTGGTACTTACTTATATAGTAGTAATTTAATCTTTGTGTCTGAGGGGAATCTTGATTCGGATTTGGTTCGAGATGCCTCAGCTTCTGCCGAGGGTTTTGGTGAGATTCTAAATGTACATGGCATTGTAGTCTTTAAAAAAAAAAAAAATTTTTTTTTGAGTAAAAAAAAATTTTTTAACCGGGGTAAGGTGTATTGTAACACCTAAAAATAGAATAAATTTGGTTTCGTGGAATGAAGCGTTGTTTTGCGAGTTGACAGATGACAGATTGTCGTTTGACGTAGCTTTTTCCAAGTTGATCTGGAGCGAGTCTGCCACGTTAAACTTTATTTATTGGATAAGTTCTTAAAAAGCACCTATGATGTCTCGAAAGGTAGCTGGAACCAGAGTTAAGTTCAAATGCATTAAGCATTCGGATGTTGGACGCTGTGAGTATCTTTTTTGGGTTTTTTTTCTGTGCTGATGCTAAGTCTTAAGCGCGTGGCATTCAGGAGTCTCATCAAATCTTTCTATTTGTTGGCAGGGTTCCTACGTTAGATTTACTTTAAGGATAAAAATATAAAAATGGTCGAATCATAGTCACGTCATATTTAGGAAGAATTATACAGTTTTGACAATAGCGAAGGGTTCTGAACATAAGCACCCACGTGTCCAGAAATGCCCAAGATTAGATGACCACGGCGTAGATGCCGTTTGAGGACCTCTGAACTGGACCTATAATCTTCAAAAGATGGGTAAAAGTGTTTCAACATAAATTGTAAGTTAAACATACAATTTTCTGTAGACGGAGTGCTATCTAGTGTGGTGCAGTTTGAAAATAAACGTGATATATGTGAAGACCAAATCTAAGGACTCTTATTTACTGCATGCATACCTCATGTACAAAACCCGAAGATAGGTAACAGGGTCTCAGGCCAAAAGTATCTCTGACGCTAGCCGGTGGAAGAAATATTTTCTTTACACTCTGGGTGGAGCGAAAGGGCGTGTCAGACTCTTACTGATTAAAACCCACCCCTGTTCCTTCCCTGCCTGAGTGCCCAGGGGTGCGGTAACTAATTTTCAGAATTTATCCGCTACCCCTAGGCATATACGGAAGACAGCTTAAGAATTGTTATTGACTGGTTATCTAGCAATCTTTTAACGCTTAACCTTGATAAGACTTGATATAACTTTTTCCCCTTCACAAAAAAGCCAACCTCAACCAGAGACGTACTCAATCCAGGCGCATCGCTGAAATCCTGCCAACGTTTTCTGTGACTGTCTCCGCATTAACAGGACCACACATGTTAAGTACCTTGGGACTCAAGTTAATAGTTTATTGAGTTGGAAAAAACAAATTGATGAACTCGTTCCTCGTATCCGTAAGCTCATTTTTGTATTCAAGAAACTCAGGTCAATGACTGATTTCAAAACATTGAAAACGGTTTACTTTGCACTTGCCCAATCCTTGCTGGGCTACTGTATCTCTGGTTTGGGGTTGGCACCTTTGCAGTCAGTATGTTACGACTTGAAAGAGTGCAAAGAGCGGACCTTAAGTTATTTGCAGAAAACCCTTCAGGTATCCTACTGCACTATTTTATGAAGAGTGTGAGGTCTTAACAGCCAGACAACTCTTTGTGCTCAAAATAATACTGCGAAAACATTCCCTACAGTTGCGAGAAGGCAAGCGCAAAAGAATGAGAGTGTGCAGCACGAAAAGATACAGAACTGCTCTTGCTCAACGGCATTACTGGATTCTGGGTGCAGAGGCTTACAATAAACTTAACGCTCTGTTAAATATCTATCGACTTACCAGACAGAAGTGTAAGACGGTTGTAAGTGACTGGCTTAAAAATCTCACTTACGAAGAGTCTGAGAGACTTAGAAAACCAGGGTAACTTATAGCACACCAAAACATGCGCACTCACATCTTTACAAGCACACCTAAACATGCTTACTCAAGCCTTTACACACACACAACACAACACATCTACTACATTTTTAAGTTTAATTATGATTTTATTTTCTATAGTCGTGTTTAGTATTTATAATTTTGCCGAGCTTTGCATAGAAAAAAAAAAGAAAGAAAATACGTTAATTTACGGTAAAGATGACACAAGAAACAGAGAAATACAACAAAAAAAAAAGCTGGGGCAAAATATGCGTCACATCTACGCAAAACGGCCATCGCTCAGCTTAGTGCTATGACCCTATGCAAGACAGAAATTATTGCCTAGTTTTAGGATTCCGTAACCGAAGGTTAACCAACGGGACCCTATTACTAACCCTCCGCTGTCCTTCTGTTTCTCAGCGGGCTGTATCATGATCCGTAATAGGTAGACAGTTGAAATTTTCACAGAATGTGTATTTCTGTTGCCGCTATAACAACAAATATTAAAATTTAAAGGGTTCCCAATATAAACGTGTGTTTTCTTTAGATTTTTTCAGTTTATGGTATACGGAATCCTTCGTGTGCGAGTCAGACTCGCACTTGGCCTGTTTTTGGATTGTTTTTTTGTTTGGTATTGCCTGCTTTTGTAGTTTAAAATAGTAAACTTTTTTGCGTCTGTACTGTTTATTTGATAAGGGTCATGATATAAGTCCAAGCGACAGTAGAACACTGACTCCTAAGACACAGGGTATCCTAGTTTAGGAGGCAGGGTTTAAATTTGTACGCCTTTCACAAATTGTGTAACACGTGCTAGATATTAAGCAAATTGTAAGGTATTTTTGTTCAATAAAGATTATTATTATTATAACTTTTTATCTCAGAAATTAAATTCCATAATTATATAAAATTGTTAGTATTATTATTACAATTTATAGAACTATGTTAGTACACAAATAGAAAGATGTTAGTTTAGTTTGGTTCTGTTTATTGTTTGTTTAGTTTTACTAGTAGTCTCGTTTAATTTTGTAGTCTTCTCTACTGCATATATTATAAGAATTAACCTACTGGGCCCGGAGGAAGGTGACGGCATTCGTGATACAAGGTCACCCTGGTCTGAATGCCAAAGCACTCCTTTGACACGTTAAGTGAAAATTTAATTTTAAGATTAAAATATATAAGGAGATTGTCTGTACAAACTTATTCTTGAATAAAGATTTATTTTATTTTATTAGTTTGAATTTTCGCGCGAAAATGAACCTACAGTTCAGATGATGTTTCTCCTGTCCAGTGTTGCCAACTGTACGTCTTTATACGTAGATTACGTATTTTAGGCCTTTCCTGCACACCTACCAACTTCAGTCCCAGAATGTACGTACTTTCTCTCAAATTGTACAAACTTGCAAAATAACAACTCATTAGGCTGAAGAAGCATATTTTCCGTTCAAATCAAAGTTCACTTCACCTAAAGTTAATTCGATTTGAATTCGAAGGAGTGGTTGGTTTGATTTTATTTTTAGTAATACTTTTATCGGATTTTAGACGATTTCATGTAAGTAACAATGTACTTTTGAAATAGAATAGAGCGATGCCTACGGGCACAGGTTAGCGGACTCTTCTATGGTTCTAATGTAATGATTTCGTGAAATAAAAAAAAATATTTCAATACTTTTACCTACCTTAACTCCTTAATTTCACTTATAAAGTACGTAGATCTATGAACTTTTCATGTGCAAATTTTACAAATTCTACCTTTCAAAATCAGAGTTGGCAACATTGCTCCTATCTGTCACTCGTCATATTTTTTTTTGTTTTTGTATTGGGAAATCATCCAATGACTTCGCCCGCTCTGGGTGGAGCGGAAGGGCGTGTCAGACTTTTACTGACTAAAACCCACCCTTTGTTCCTTCAGTTGCTTGTGCCAGGACTTAACGGAGGTTTTTATCATTTTAATCACAAAATTTTCATAAATATTATGGTTGCATCTTCCCTATTAGAATTATATTCCTAAAAGAATATCGGAGCGAATCCTGTAACATCTATATTTTATGTACCAATAGATAGCGCTGTTTGAGGTTTCAGAGTTTTTCCGTTCATCTAATTAAAATTTGTATAGTACCACATTTTGATACAATGCAACTGTGAAGTGCAAAAAATACTATAATGCCTCAATGTGTGAGAAAAAAATGGTGGACCATCGTGGTGGATTGTGGTAAATGGTGGGTGGTGGTGGTGGTGAAGCGCCAGGGTAACCCGCGAAATTCAAATTTTCTTACGTTATTTGCAATTTGCAGGTCAGTATCAGATTATGTTGATTAAAATATGATTCGCGGCCGTAGCAAGTACGTTTTTACAGAACTGTAATAATTAAAATTATCAATATAACCTTCTAAGTTCATATTGATATCTGGAAGGACTGTTTCATGAAATTATGACATTTGACATCAATTCTGAGAGAGTTGTATTGATGATGTTAATGATTACAGTTCTATAAATACATACTTGCTACGGCCACGAATCATATTTTGACCAACATACAACCTGACACTGACCTGCAAATTGCAAAAAACGTAAGAAACTTTTAATTTCGCGGGCTACCCTGGCGCCACCTTAAGTAAATTCATTCAAATCGCAAACCGTCGCTGTTAACACCATCTAGCTAGTTGTGCGTGACGGGCCCTAACGCAGGAAAAAATTTCCTGCTGCCTGCCGAAAATCACTAGTTAGGGCGATCACGATTCTTTATAAATATGAGATGAAGCATCTGTACGCTATTTTTATATTATCTGTGCTATTGCTTAATTTGCTTTATGTTCGTTCGCATGTCTGCTATTATGATCGTATGCTAGTCCTTTTGCTTGTTTGCTTGCATGTTTGTTTGCTTATCATTGTGAGTAGGTAGTCTTCGGATAATCTAAAGCTAGGCTAGGCGAGCCGAGCACGAACGAAGCTCAAGGAGAGTGCTAATTGGTATAGCGTAGCTTGCTTTTTCGTGGCTTTACGTTCGTCTATGCTACACGAACTCGAGGTCCGCTAGCCGAACATGAGGCTAACCTTGCGTAGACGCAGCTTTAGGTTTCCAACTTTAGATCCTACACTCGAGCATCAGGTCCAGAGGGCCTATCGGGCTAAGTCTCATTCTTCGCTCAAGACGGACAGGGAAAGTCAGTGAAGTCGAGGGGCCACCTGGAAAGACGGAAAAATTAGAGATTATACACTGTTTGCGTCCTAAAATTTCCCAGTGCTGTAAAATGAAAGGTTTTGGCCATTATTAGAATACTCCAGGGTTCTGTAGTAAAACAAGTTTTGTTTAATTTTATTATTAAACTAGCTTCCGCCCGCGTGAAAAGTATGATAATAAATTTGAGTGCTATTTCCTGAGCTTTTTGAACGTCATCTACATAAAGACAGACCCTTCACCACTTAGCTTCTTGTTCCATCTGCGTAGACATCCGGATTGAGTCCAGAGAAAAATCAAACAATTGTGAAAGATTAAAAGTTAGTACGGGCTAGGATCATGATAAATTAGAATTTCCTACATTAACAGGGCTTACCAAAGTTGGACGGCGATTTTTTGGGCTACCCCGAACAACTTTTGCGTTTGTATCTACGTTTGACGTCGAAGTTTTGTTGTTTATGTTAAATTAGTAGGATTAATTAAATTGGTATACATTTGAAATTCTGATGTCCTGGTTGTTCGTGAATCTGTACTGCTCGGCAAACTTCTTCATGATTCTGTTCTCCTGGTAATTTGTGAGTCATAACCAACTCTCATAATACCAGCCTTAGAATATATTTTGTGATTCTGATCTCCTGGTAAGTTGTGAATCTATACCGCTTTGGATTTAAGGCCCAAAAATACTGGTTCATGACTATGGTCTCCTGGTAGGTTTGGAATCTATACCTCTCATGACTCCAGCTCTGGAACTACTTTTTCGTGAATCCTGATCTTCTAGTAGTTTGTGAGTCTTTATCGCTCATAATTTCAATCCTTGGAATACTTCTCATGTTTCTAGTCTCCTGGTAATTTGTGAATCTCTACCTCTCATAATACCTGCCTCGGAATTTATTTTGTGATTTTGATCTCCTGGTAGCTTGTGAATCTATACCGCTCAGGATTCAAGCCCCGGAAACACTTCTTCTTGATACTGGTCTCCTGGTGGTTTGCGAAGCTATACCGCTTAGGATGGTAGCCCCGAAAATACCTCTTCATGATTCTGGTCCCCTGGTACTTTGCGAGTCTTTACCGCTCATGATTCCAGCCCTGGAAGTACTTCTCATGTTTCTGGTCTCCTGGTACTTTGTGAGCATATACCGCTCGTTCAGCCTGACTTTGGATTTCTACTTCCACCTCAGCCTTCGCTAAGTCTTGTCATTTACCGGGATAAAAAGTAGCTTATGTGTTAATTCAGGCTGACTGCAAAATTTCATTTAAATCCCTTCAGCCGTTTTTGCGTTATCTTCAGCCAAACATAACAAACAAACATACAAACTTTCGCATTTATAAAATTAGTAGGATAGGGGATCGATATAATATAGTTTTTCTGTGTTAAGTTACATATTATATGTTATGTTAATTACTTTGCATACTATTGTATATATTCAAGTTCTTGAAACCTAACAGACAGATGTGATGCGATGGGAGTTTGTTGCGCCACTTCTTCCCAGCTAAAACACTAGGAAGTGGTGACGCGCGGGCATTTTTAGGTTTCTGTCTTTATGTAGAACTTTGAAGATCAAAAAGTGCTTGAAAGCCAGCCCTCTTTGATCTCAGTCTAGTTTGAATAAATAATTAAAAATATATTTTTTAAATATAATTTTCAGTATGCTGAGGCTCAACAAGCGCAGCTGGAAATCAACTTGTTCGACGTGGAGGCAGCTGTTAAAACGAAGGAAACCACCGAGGGTCATCAATTAATCTCAGATTTCTTACGAAAATGCAAACAAATTCAAGAAGATACAACATCAGATGACGCTATGATGAAAGAAATAACAAAGCTAAAGCAAGAATTGTTACAATCTAATAATAAGTACGTAGAATCTCTTATGGTCTGATGCCTGTCTAACTTTTATGTGAAATAAACTTTTTTAATTTTTACTTTGCATTTCTTTTGTTTGTATACCTCTTTTTTTGGGTTGCGAAATCATCCTATGACTTCTCCCGCTCTGGGTGGAGTGGGAGAGCGTGTCAGACTTTTACTGACTAAAACCCACCCCTGTTCCTTCCTTGCCTGAGTACCCAGGTGCGTGGTAACTCTGTTACAAATTTATCTGCGACACCTTGGCATGCATCGGCCATGGCGGGCCCCGCCAGTGGTGGCTGACATCTATTTGAGGCGCGCATATAGTGTTCTACACTACGCGCCGCGTCCGCAGGCCCGCGTCTGCGGTGGCCGGAACCCGTCTCGCGACCTCCGACGCCCAGGGCGTCTCCGACTTCGACTAGGGGCATGAGGGCGACTCCGTTGAGTCTCCCTCACTCGTTCCGACTCCTCCTTCGCGAGAATTACTGGTTCGCAG
This sequence comes from Polia nebulosa, assembly GCA_951329385.1. Classification (NCBI taxonomy): domain Eukaryota; kingdom Metazoa; phylum Arthropoda; class Insecta; order Lepidoptera; family Noctuidae; genus Polia; species Polia nebulosa. The sequence goes on from OX589604.1 coordinate 15,914,548, forward strand.
AAGGAGGAGACTGCTTCCCATTCGCTCTCGCCCCGTACCATGGCCTGGACCAGGGTCGGGCGCGAGAGGTCGCTGCTGCCGACCGCCTCCACGAGGACACGGCGGTGCTCCTCCCAAGCGGGGCAGATCTCCACCGTATGCTTCACCGTGTCCTCTGGGCGACCCCCACAATGGTGACACCTGGGCGTTTCCTCCCGCCTTATCTGACACAGGAAACTCCCGAAACGACCCCCGCGTAGAGCCTACGGCAGGAGGCGTTTGGAACCCCAGATTGGGCAGGAGCCGCTTCAAGGCAGCCCCGGCCCGCTCCAGTCTGGGAGCCAAACGTCGACAGTTTAGATGGGTTCCACGAAGTACCACCGGCTGTCGAGGATGAGTCCCAGGTACTTCATCGTCCGCTCGACGCGATGTGAACCCCTCCTACCGTTATCTGGGAACCGACAGTGGCGCATTCCGAGGACCATGAAAACACATGGCCTCGGACTTGTGCAGTGCCACCTCGAGTCCCAGTTGCCAGATCCTCTCTATGACTGTCGCAACCAATGACTATAAAGCCTCTTGACTGCTCTTATGGGCGACTCAGGCTCACGACTTATATATGAAATTGCACTTACGCGTCAAGCCCCTCATTAGCAGACACAATTAAAAACCTATTGTCGCGTCTCCTTGAGAAAACGTGAGGGGCCTGACGGATTAAACGGCAATATGAGTGGCCATTTTAGTTTAGACCAGTTGTTAGAATTCTGCTCACGCGGTTATTTTGATAACTTTTAAAACATTTCTGCGTTCGTTCGTCTAGAACATCCAGCTATAAAAAAGATGGCATAACTTTTCATCTGTAAGTAAAATATATTTATTAATAATAGGAGTAAGTGCAGGGCTTAAGCTAATCTGGTTGGTTACGTAAAAATGTATTCCGCGTTGATGTCTTTTTGAAAAGTCCCTTTCTCTCACTGAGTATTGTCAATACGTCTGTCCCTTTCTATCTGTACTAATGCTGTAGTGCTGTAACAACTTTGTGACGAAATTATCGATGTTCTCTAATGGTAAAAAAATAATATTACTTAATGTTTTTACTTTTTAGATTTCCAAATATTCCGAAACTGAATGAAAAGTGAATTGATGCAGTTCACATGGAAAATTGGTTTAAAAAAAAATATAGCGTTTTTAGTTCAAAGCATTTCACAGCTGATTGCTTTGAAACTTTAAATATCTGACGCCGTCTATTTCAACAACACCGACACTGTTTTTGCCTGTTTTGTTATGTTTTATTATACAGCATGTAACAAAAACCCTGTCTGATCCAAATTCCTGGTTTAATATACGTACTAGAAAAATAGAAAAAAAAATTAACTCATAAACACCAAACATACATACATTTTTTATTTTTCTAAAATATGCGAAATTTAACACTAAATATGGCAAATTTTCAATAGTTGACAACACTCCACCGGCCAGCGAAATCTTTTCATTTTTACTTATTTTTATTTCAAACGATACCGCCCTGCACTAGCCGCACTGTAGGCACTCTTTAAAAAAGGATCAAAAAGACCGTCTCGCTCAGGCGGCTTCTTTGACACAAAACTGTAGGTGAACTTTGTCGAGCGCTCAGTGTTGCCTTTGACAAGTTTTTTTTTTAAATTTATATTTTCATTGGGGAAAAATAATCTCATATCCATTATATGGTTACGTATATGTGTACGCAGTATGATACCAAATAATACCCTTCAGGATCGCACAGGGTTTTTGTTACATGATGCTGTTTATAAATTTAGTTAAATATTTTAAATTTTTAGAAAAAATAAGTTAAGTGCAAAATAAAAACATTATAATTTACATGCTTTACTAAATAATACAGCTTATCTATCTAAGCATGGTTCTAGTTTAAAAACATGTAGTATTAATAGACGCCGATTTTATCGATATCGATATTATTGCTGCAAAACTGACGTGTGCATCACTATATATGGAACATTCGTTCTGACATTGTTGCATCGGCCAATCACAACCACTGTATTTTCTTTGTCCCCCCGGCCCGCAGTTGTGTCGTGTTCTTTGACGAAATCGGTTTATCAGCTCTCAAGTGGTTTAATTCTCTTTGGTCGCAACCCCGCGTATCATTAGGTCCGCCGCCGCTTGATACGACCTCCCCCGCGCCAGTACCAGCGTGTCGTCAGCGTAGCAGACTACGCTGACGCCGCTATCAGGTCGGCGCGCATCACCCAGTCGTACCCGATGTTCCACAGAGACGGTCCTAGGACCGATCCCTGTGAAACACCGCACGACATCTCTCGCCAGTTCCACTCTCTCTGGTGACCGGGGTAGATGACGGCCCTGTCCGTCAGATAGGCCTCGACCACGTCACGGAGGTAGGGCGGCACCCGGTTATACCGGAGTGCCTCCACTGCAACTCCAGGGCAGGGTGTTGTTGAAGGCCAATGCCTAGCTAAGCAGAGACACCGCCAAGACAACCCCACCCCGTGCCACTGCATCCGCCGTCGTGAGGGCTCGCACGTGCATGATGGCGTCCATCGTGGAACGCCCCCTGCGGAAGCCGAACTGACTGACCGCCAGATCCGGCCCCAACCGCACCAGCAGCCCGACGAGGCGGTCTGCAATTATTCTTTCAAAGAGCTTGCCCACCTCGTCGAGCAGCATGATGGGCCGGTAAGCGGATGGAGAGACCGCAGGGCGCCCCGGTTTCTTGATGAGGACCAGCTTCCCCGTCTTCCAACGAAGCAGAAACTGGCCCCTCTCCATGCATGCGCTTAGAAGCCCTCTTAGTCGAAGCCCGAGAGCCTCCAAGGCCAGGTCCCAGGCTTTCCAATGAATGTCATCGGGTTCTGGGGCGGTACTTTTGTCATTCAGCCTACGCACCGCCACTCTCAGCTCTACCTCGGTTCTTTGTATACTTATCCTGCGCATAACACAAATCTAGTACAGTCACGAGCAAAAATATGTACACAAGCAAACTTTACTTGTAAGCACGAGTATTTTAAAATACTCTGTGCCCCCCTAGCCATATTACATTTCTATTATCGTTTACGCTAACGCTTAGTGTAGTCGCGAGCAATAAACAGGAATCACTTCAGTGCGCGTTGCTTAAAACAATTATTTTCAATTTCTATGCAATGAACTATGGATTGTGGTACTTATATCATTTGAAAGTTACTTATTCGTAGTTTGAAAGGTAATTTTGTTAGCTTTCAAACTCTTTCAATATCGTAACCAATGACATGTCATGGAACGTAAAAACAAAAGACGTCAATTTTTAACCGACGAAAAAAAAGGAGGAAGTTCTCAATTCGACCGTATATACAGGCTGTAACGGAAAGGTGTGGTCATATTTTAGGAGCCGGTTCTGCCCATGGAAATTAACAACTTTCTCTAAGAAAAAGTAGAAAATTCCCAAAAAAAAATTGTACTTTCCGTATAAAGTTATCATCAGCTGATCAATATTAGTATGAGAAGTAAAAAAAAAATTTTAGAATTTCCTTGGATTCGCTTGAAGAAAGTTGCTCATATCGATGGGCAGACGAAGTTCTTAAAATATGAACACACCTTTAAATATGAACACCTTTCCGTTACACCCTGTATACAGGATGTAACGGAAAGGTTTATTTGGTAGTCCTGAAATCCTTTAAACAGTGGGCGTTTATAAAAATTGGTAATCAGTCTCTAGTATACATATATGTATATCGTAGTCTATGTCATCAGTCCAATGTTTCACGTCACTGGGAACACTGAAGCTAAAAGAAAATGGAAACCACGCCTATAGAAGCCTCTTAAGTCGACATCTTAATCCAGCAAGGGTTGTCTCAGTGTATCACTCGACAGCTTTACCTGAGCCAGTATTGTGTCTCGAAGGTATACAAGAGGTTCAGGGAGATTGGAAACTTAGTCCGGAGATCAGTATCTAGACGACAGCGATGCACTTTGGTGAGAGGTGACCTATTTATTGTCGCCTCTTCTCCGAAATCGACACCTGACCGGCGTCCAGCAGCAGCTCAGAGAAGTTCGAGGGAGGGCTGTCTGCGAGTCGACAGTGAGACCAAGGCCAAACTAAACATGTATGCAAAATTTCAGTTTAATCGGAAACCGGAAGTGGGTCAAACTTGTAAGATTTGTTTAAATAGTTACAAGTGAAGCTAAGTGTGAAAAAGAGAGATTCCATATTGTATTGTTTACATAAGGAAATGGATATCATATAATTTATTTGCACAAATCAGTGTACCTACATAAATAAATAGGAATAATTATTATACGTATTTCAATAAAAGAATCCTGGTCTTTTTTTTATAACTATTTAGCACACATTTTTTTTTTTAGGCACTCGTTTCTCCACTATCTCACCTGATGGCAAGCGATGATGTGGTCGAAGATGGAGCACGCTTGCCTAGGAGTAACCTATTCACTCTTGACTTAAAGACTCCTAGGCTGTAACTATCAGGAAACACAGACTCCGGCAGGGAATTCCACTCCCTAGCTGCAGACACTATGAATGTGTTCTCAAAACGTTTTGTGCGTGTGGCTGGGATGTTCACCGTGTACCGGTGATGCATTGCCGTACGTCTTGGTGGTCCGAAGATGGAACGGGCTTGGCGGAATCAAATTATCCAATTCCGTCACACACTCCAAAATGTAACCGATAAAAAACCGACAGGCTAGCAACTCGGCGCGTCTATGCTCAAGACTTTGGAGCTTCGACTCGACGAGCCTATCATTGCCATCAAGCTGGTATCTGGCAGATCCGTCCCGAAGATGAGAGGAGTACTCCATACACGATTGAAGTTGCACTTGAAAAAGTTTGAGCAGTTGTTCCGCCGTGAAGTACCGTCTCACTTTAGCGAGGATCCCCAACTTTTTGGCAGCCACTTGAGCCTTTGACTCTATGAAGGGACCAAAATTGAGGGTAGATGTTAACCTAACACCAAGAAGATCAAGTTGGTCGGTTATCGGCACGGTCACACCTCGGAAAGATGGAGCCGGGTGAAATTGGCTCCTCTTAGCGGAAAAAAGACACGCCTGAGTCTAAGCAGCATTGGACCTTACAAGATTGGCATCGCCCCATTCTGAGACCGCCTGTAAGGACGAGTTAAAGCGCTCAACCATAGCCTCTCGGAGAGACCGGACCTGAGACCCACCAGCTCGTGCGTCAGGTACGAAGTAAGATAGGATCTCTCGGCAACAGTGCTGTCGTCTGCATACCCAAAGGTACCGGGTTTTAGCAGATCGTTAATATGCAGCAAAAACAATGTTGCCGAGAGCACCGACCCCTGAGGAACACCGGCATTAATAGCCAGCAGTTTGGACGAGTAGCCATCTATGACTACTCGGATAGACCGATCCCTCAGGAAATCTGCAATCCAATCACACAAACCAGCGGGCAGACCGAAGGAAGGAAGCTTGCCAATTAGGCTATCGTGCCAGACCCTGTCGAAGGCCTTCGAGATGTCAAGGGAGACCGCAAGGGCTTCCCCTTGTTTGTCGATGGCCTCACTCCAGATGGCATACGCTAGAAGATCTCCTGTTGACCGATTTCGGCGGAAGCCGTATTGTCGGTCACTGAGGATATCGTTAGCTTCTAGGTATGCCAGGAGCTTGCCATTCAGTATACGTTCCATACTCTTACAGAGTCTGGAAGTTACCGAGATGGTCCTATAATTTGCTGGGTCAGCTCGACTACCCTTTTTGGGCACGGGTTGCACGTTAGTTTGCTTCCAAGCCATCGGCACTTTTCCAGTCTCAAACGAAAGGCGAAATAGGCGTGTCAAGATCGGATACAACTCAGGCGCACTAGTCCTCAGTACAATTGCCGGTATCACATCGGGGCCACTAACCTTGTTCACGTCTAGGTTACGCAGTACTCTTCGAACATCCTTCTGATGAACGCGAATGTCAGACATAATCGACTCGCATCCGTTAATAGTACCAGGGGGCCTCGCGCCACCAGGATCTAGACGTGAAGATTCCGCAAACAAGTTTACTTTCTTCTCAGCGGAGTGGGCCAGCGACCCGTCGGGTTTCAGCAGTGGAGGTAGTGAGGGGCGGCAGAAGTTCGATTCAACCGACTTAGTCAGGGACCAAAACCCCTTACTACCAGCTGGGTAAGAAGCAAGTTGGAGCCCTCCGCAACACGGTACTTTCTTTCAGGACTTGGCAGCCCTGTTGAGGTTCTCTTCTTCTGACTCACGTTATTTGTTTTGCGCGTCCCAGCGTCGACCCGTGCTAGGTACGCCGCGTGTTTAAGTGCATCAGCGTGATTGCATTGGCACCAAACCAAGGACGAGCTTCGCCAGACAATGTTACGTCAGAGAACGGAATGTAGTACTCCATTCTCTGCCGCAACACATCTGTCACGCCGTCCGCGCACGACGAAACATCAGTCGAAGGAAAGCAAGTGGGCTGCCAAGGATAGCATGAGAAGAAAGATCGCATGCCATCACAATCTGCAGACCTGTATCACCAAACCCGCCTGCCTCTAGGGCTAGGATCGGGCGGGGAGTAGACAGATACAGACTTCACCAGAGAGTGGTCGGAAGTACCGAATGGTGTGGAAATCGACAGCTACTTTCTTTCTGTTCCTGTTTTTCATAATTGAAGAGTGAAGGATGTAGAGAAGGAAGTGAAATGAGGTTCCACGCTGCTAACCTTCTGGCACGTTCTGACAGGACGACATCATTGCGGGACTAGTCTGGAGACTGCGAGGACGCCTGAGCCCCTCCGGGAATGTCCATCAGGCCCTCTCGTCTGGTCGCCGACCAGCACGATGGTGCATTCCGGAATTTTTCGACAGTTGGCGGGGAAGCCTTTCATGTGTGGCTAGCACACTACTTGGGCCCCCAACTACCTGCGGTCCGCCAGCGGCACACTGTGTCTTGGTTCCTGCTACACGCCGCGACTAGTCTCCCGATACACACATATCAGCGCGAGCCTGGTTGGTGTGCCTGCAATGGAACAACTATTTCGACCCAACTCCTCTGAATTGGCTACACTGAGCACTGTACCGGAACACGACCAGGCCGTTTGGCGGTACGTCTTTGCCCAGTGGGTGGTCGCAAGCCATCGGTCGAAACCTACCACCAGTTAGTGTCACCTGATTAGCACCACCCAAGGACCACTTGTAGGGACTCAGTGGGTATACTCGTACCCTCCCTCCTCGGCCCCCAAAATTAAAAAAAAATAACATTTATCTAATTACTGAGTCTGGTCTGAATAAAGCAATTATTGTGCGTTCCTATTGTTTTCGGAACCTCATCAAATATTAAAAGAACGTACTGTTTGCATAGTAAAGAAAATAAAGCGCGACCTTTTGATAATAAAGTAAACACAATGTTATAAGTCTTTGTTGAAAGTATGAGAGCAAAGTGAAGTACTTAATTTTGCTCTCATACTTTTAACAGGCGCAGGGACTTAACTCTTGGCTAGCTTATAGAAAGAATAACAGGGTCTTATAAATTGTGAAATTAACAATTGATAAGCAATCTTTGTCCCATGAAAATTTCAGTAATTCCATAGTTACTACTCCACAGAGATTGACCAGCCATTCTGACATCAGAATGGTTGGTCAATCTTAAATGTTTTAATTCTTAAATTTTAAAGAAATAAGCAATTCTTTCATCATGGTAACCAAATTAAGCAATTAATAAGTAATTTTTAGGCACAATTTTAAAGCTAAGTGCGACTGGTGACCGGCGCTTCTAACATTCATTGATATTTGTACCTGGTGGTGGGGGAGGGGGCTAACCGTAGAAAGATACATAGACGACATTCTGCTAGGCCATGTGATCCCCTACGGGTTTATTGGCGAAGATTTCCTGCTAATGCATGATAATTCCCGCTGCCACATCGCTGCAGTGATTAGACAGTAGGTACCTGGAAGAAGTCGGGGTTCCCACACTAGACTGGCCAGCCCTCAGTCCTGACTTGAATCCGATTGGATATATGTGGGACGAGGTGAAAAGGTGGGTGGGTACGAGGAAGATGTCCAGCTCCGGCGTCGATAGGACACTGCTTTAGTCGAAGAGTGGCAGGAAATTTCACGGGATTCCATCAGGAAACTCATTCGGTCAATGAAAAACCGTTTACAGGCAGCTGCCACCGGCACTGCCCGTGCACCGGAGACTGATGTGTCCAGGCTCGTCATATTTGTAGCATCTCCAGGTCTTCGCTGCTGGCTGCTGCGCCGCTCGGCTCGGTCCTGGTGTCGCTATCTAGTTTGTCAGGATCGAATGCAGGTAGGTAGTCCTTTACAGTAAGCTAGTTTCGGTGATTGCAGCACCTCAATCAATACTCGCATGTTTTCTTCAGTTCGAGTGTATCCTTATTCTGATATCGCATTGGGTGGGCGAAATGCGAAGCACCGGGTCTTCTTCAGAATCCGACATAATTTATGCTAGATGTCACTGTTGTGGGTACTCTAACGAAAGATAACTTAATTCAAAGTAACCGAAAGGAAACAAACATGAGCGTTCCGCTAAGACGACCATATTATTGTAGTCTTTGAAGACGGCTAAGACTGTGCGAGCTTGACTTGACTTGGTCCTCGCTGGATCCCCTCCATAGACTACCTCCCCTCTACCGACGATCGCGTCCAAGTGATGGGGCCCGCTTGCGTTTCCGATCGTGTGATTACTGACTTTCGAAACAAATTGTTAGAGGGCGCTGTTTGTTGTATCGTAACGCCCTCGATCCACGACAAGTATTATATTTATTAAATAAAAAAATGGCATGCATATTCCCGAGATATTGTATGCAGAGGGTGAGGTTGAATCTTTTTCTTTTGTGGTTGGGAAATCATCCAATGACTTCCGCTCTATGTGCCAGACTTTTACCGACTTAAACCCACCCCTGTTCCTTCAGTTACTTGTTCCAAGGCCGCAGTAACTCTCTTTCAAATTTAAGCGCCTGCTACACAGTCGCCAATCGCGTGGCCGACATAGGTGACCTTGGTTGGCGACCGGCAGAGCTGAATGAAATTTGGTCATAAACCACCAAGGTCACCTCTGTCGGGACGTGGTTGGCTACCGTGTAGCAGGCCTTTTATCCGCGACTCAGTCAGGCAGCGGTCCTAGCAACCCCGTCAGTTTTTGCTGACATCTCTTAGAGGCGCCCTTGGAATACTACGCGCTGTCGACTCGGGCCTGGTCCTTATCGGATGGCGAGCAGCTACCCATTACTCGCCGTCCGCAAGCCCGCGCCTATGTCAGCTTGCGTCTCCGGACGCCCGGGGCGTCTCCTGCGACAGCTGCTAGGGACGTGAGCAGACTAAAAAAATATATAGCATTAGTGCTTCGCAGAAGGGGGTGACAGCTTCTCGTTCCCTCTCGCTCCGTACCATGACCTGCATCAGGGTCGGGCGCGAGAGGTCGCTGCCACCGATCGCCTCCACGAGGACACGGCGATGCTCCCAAGCGGGGCAGACCTCCACCATGTCCTCTAGGCGACACACAGTAGGTTAGATTGAGCCTAAGAATAATTACAGCAAAACAATGTGGTTATGATTTAACAATTTTTTATTAATAATGAAATACTAATCATATGAAAAACAATTTATAATGAGACTAAATGAATTCTCTTATGCATTATTTATATTAATGGCAAAAACGATATAATTTAGTGGCATGTGTTGCAAATAATATGAAATAGACATCTGTGAAAATCCACTAATTTAAATATTATACACCTAAGAAACAATTAAATGTTTTATTAAATAGAAGCCCTAAAAGCCTTCGGTATTTGGATTCCATGTCACAAATTATAACTATAAGGTTTTGCTGCGAGAAAATCAACTTAAATGTGACTTGTTTGAATCTGCATCACTTGATAGTTCACTAAGTCTTTTTAGAAAATGCTTTCATTTAATTAAATTCTGAAACTGTCAGTAGGATTTCTTCGTTTGAACTTCAATTTACAGTACTTGAAAATTTACTCTGTTAAACATTTGGTCAGCACAAAAAACAAAACAGGAGTTTTTGGGTAATTTGAATGTCAAAATTTAATGTATTTCTGGTACTCTGTCTTGTCATTTATGCTGCTAAACGCTTTTACGTTATTTACACTTTTGTCGGTGGGACAAAACGATAAGCTAGAATATTTACATTAAATTATTTACATTATATATGTCACAGCAGGGATACACATTTTTGGAAATAATGACAAAAACCAAATTTCTTTGTGTTCAAATTGCAATATTATCAGTTTTTGCATTTGTATCTAATACTAAATAATTCAGACTAGCCTTATAAAAAAAAATAAAGTATAGTCATGAATAAAGTGAGTAAGCCTCGGGAACATACATGATTTAGGTTCACTACTGCACTTAAAAATATTTGACATGCATTCATCTTTCCAAAATGTGGGTGTCCTGTATATCTTTTCAAATAATTTAAAACAATTTTAACATCAAAAAATTATATTGTCTTATAATTTATTATTTTTGCGGAGTTTTAAAATTGCCCCACCGTTTCTACATTAGATCACAAGGGCGGCCCTTGTACTTAAGGCCACGCTTCCACAGTCAGAAATATAGTAAAGTAAATTCCCATAATAATCATTAGTTTGCCAATAATGATAATATCACTTGAAGCTTTTTGTATGATAGTGAAAAATTTTTAAGTAACTCATTTGCGAAAATAATTGCAATGTAATTTCTTACGCAAATGAGCAATATTACTCTATTTTACTTAAAGCTGTTAATAATTATGAATAAAATAAATAATTGCAATATCACGCCAAAAACGGAATTGTTTATTAATTAATAAGCGTATTCTACTCTCGTCAGTACGTTAAATAAGTTCTTATTTTACTAATTAGGTACATCTCGTACTTCTGAGGAGTCAATCTCAATCAACTGTAAAAAGTATACAATACAACTATTTTCTTAATTTCCCTCGGCAATCATCGCATTTCCATCAATTATTAGATTTATCGTGTATAGGTAATTGAATTCAGAACTAAGTACTTAGTTCACACGAAAATCAAAACAACAATAAAGTACTTAGTTATGAATTTAAATTATTATACACGATAAATCTAATAATTGAGGGACATGGAAATTAGCATTCGTTTGTATCGGAAATGCGATGATTGCCGAGGGACGTTATGAAAATAGTTGTACTGTATTCGCCTTTCTATACACCAGCGAGTTCCTATCATACCTATCAGACGATAAATTTCAATAGGGTTTTCCACCTGTGGAAACGTGACATAGGAGCATGGGGGTTCAATCACCAGCTCTGTCGGGCCGTCCCTGACTAGAATCGAGTCTTCGATTAGACGGCTCTTCTCAAGAGAAATATAACCGCACTGCATTCTGAAACGTCCTGCGGCACATCGGGCACTTGTCGGCCGCCAGCGCGCACTTGGCGCACGCCACCACGTGGCCGCACGGCACGAAGCACACATTGCGCTCCTCCGCGTAGCAGATCTTACACAACTTGGAGTCGTCCACGGAGTTCTCCGCCGAGTCGAGCGGCGAGCTGGGCGGACTTGCCGTCCGCGCGGGCGCCACGTCGCGCCCAGCTTCCGCCGCGGGCACTGCGCACGCCTCCGTCATCACCTTCTGAACATACTCGCGGCCCTTCACCAGCTGCACGTACGCGCAGCGGTCGAACCAGCGCGCGTGCTGCTCCCACGGCACGTCATCGTTCTCCCAGTCTTTTAAGCCTCCATCGCAGTAAAAGCATTTAGTCTTGTCACCTTGACCGGTGTAGAAGAAGCCAGCCTCGGCGAGCTCCTCAGGTTTCTGTTTCATGCATCTTGGCCAGTCTGAGAAACTGCGCAGCCTTGCGGTTTCGGAGGCATAGCGGGGGTGCACGGGGCCGGTCATCCGTGGGGGTGTGGTACTGCTGGCGGCCGCGCGCGCGCCGCACTCGTCGCGCCCCGAGCCCATTTCCGTGCTGGCGCTTCCGCCTAACTTTCGGACGAATGGGCATTGCGGTGCCCATCGCTGATGGTCCTTAGCAGGATCGTCGCCCTCAACCCATTTCATAATTTCTACCTTACAGAAAGCGCAGCGTACTTCGTCTCCACGACCGAGATAGTAAAACCCATTTCGGGCGAGCTCGTCTCCGGATAGGAACGTGACAGGCCATTTTTCGAAAGTTTTTATTCGTTCATCTTCTTTGCGCATATCAACTGTGTCCGTGCCATAGCTAAAGTCGTGGTTGTCGGTCTTGTCTATAGAGCACGAAGAGGAAGGTGTGGAGGGTGACAAAGCCGGAGAGCCGGCATTTGAGTCGTAGTTGGCCGTCGGAAGCTCAAGATTGGCTAGAGGTTTGAGCTTAGCCTCGCGCGGAGTGATCTTGAATAGCGTCGTTGGGCCATTGGATGCAACTGGAAAGCGAGAAAAGTTTTTATTAATAAACAGTTTTTCAAGATCACAGCAAATGACTGTCAGTATCAACCAGAAAGTTATTAGGTATCTGTTAGAGTTTTTTACATGTCTATTCTATTTTTGTCTTCTATTGGTAACGCAGTAGTAGAGTTGGAAATGGCATGATGCCTTATTCAGGCAAGACTTTTAATGGGCTAATTTAATATCACATAAAGATACAAGACGCAGTCACATATATGTAGAAGATGTGCGAGTGTGCGTTTAAAAACAGTTTCACATAACAACAAGTTCGCGGCCGCCGGGGCCGGCCCGGCTGGCTGCGTCATCCACATTCCGATGCCTGCCGCCGCCCGCAGCCCGCCCTCACCCCTCCCTAAGTGCACTCAGTGCGCATGTACCGAATGACCACAATCGTTTTCTAACCCTAGCTAGCTAGTATACCAAGATATTCAAGACCCTAAACAGATGATTAGTTTTGAGGTTCTTAAGAAATACATACGTGGAAAAGTAACAGTGGCAGATGTTTAAGTTGATATCCAGAAACTGCATTTGCAAGTTTCTTTAGTGGGGTGCAACTTCATTAAAACTGGTCGACCAAATGCTCATAAACCACAAAAAATTTCCGACAGTCATTGACCGCAATGACCTGTCTCAAATAAAGTTTCACTTACGAAACCTGAACGATTTCATTTTACAGAGTTCAGAGCAAAAAAAAACACTGAAGACAAGCATTTCTGTTTTAATCTTTCTAATGTGAAAGCATGTCATTAATCAATTTTTTATTGTCAATTAGGTTTCAGGCTATTCAAGGATAATCAAATCTTGTACGAGAAGAATAGAAAGAAAGTTCCAATGTTACCAAAACAACAGGCCTCCAAAATAGATAATGGCCGACAGTACACGGATCGATATTTACCATTTCTACTTTTAGTGTCTATTAAAAGCGGCATTTTAGCGAGATTTGTACACACAGAACTTTTCACGTAACACTGCCATACACATTGCAAACAAACTAGAACTTTTGCAAATAATATTTGTAGAATTAAAATGATGGCGCGATATCGTACGAGTGAGTACGGACATCGTTAGCTCTACGAGTACTGTGCCGCCTGGTGGTGATACCGTGCTACAACGACCACCCCACTGCGCAAGCGTACGCACTTCAAAAGAGGGTTTAAATAGTCGGACTGCAACCCTCCGCGATCAGGAGTATTGTCGGGCACAACACATGGGGTGCGCACTGCGTTTCGGCAATTCGCCATTCTAAACTAAATACAACACAGCTGTTAGGTCGTAGACTGCAGGCAACTTAACCGCGTTCTTAGGCTGAACTGAAATCTTTAAAAGCACAACCTAAATAATAACTTTTACTGACTCCTAATCATGATGTTATTCATGTTCATGAGATTATCTTTAATTATGATAAAATCGGATAATTATTGATTTCAGATTAGATTTTCATTCTATCGGTATGCGGTACCTCGACTTATGACGTAGGGCTATTATGCTTTAATACTGGTAGGTACTATACTACGTAGCTACGTAAGTACCTACTAACAGTTGGAATAGGAGGAAATTCTAATAAGACCAGAAATATCGAGCAATTAATGCCGTTTTTCTACTGCATTATTTGCTCAAATATCTAGCTAGACATGACGTGTAAGTGCTTATATAAGGTCTCTTCAGAAGGTTAGAAAAGTTGCGTTTTCACGAAAGTTTTTGTGGGCTAGTTTACACGATATCCCCCAAAAGATTTCCTCTCAAACAAAGTGATTACACGACATAACTTTAACTATCGCTACTGTTAAACTTGAATAAATTTACAAAACATGGTTGCTCCCTAAAACGTGGGAAACCAAGCCTTTTTCTAATTTATCCCTCAAATTCCATCTGGCAACACAGATAGTAAGTTCTCAATCAGGCAAGCGTCTGGTGCGACGTTGCCGTGCCGTTCACAGCCGACCGGACTTCATTCATATTTGAGACGCGACGTTGCCGTCTTCAGCGGAAACCGCGACCACACAGCGTAAAAAAGGGCCTGTGGTGGAATGTGGCAGTAGTTTACTGATGGGCGGGTCTAATACAACACCAAATAAAAAGTAGACAAAAGTGGATGCTTGGAATGCGGACAGTACTTATGTTTTATAAAAAGAGTAGAAATGTAAACTGTCGTAATACATCTTTACTTAGTTTAGTTAAGTAATAGGCATTGTTTTAAATGTTAATAAAAATAAATGCCTGCTCAAGAAATAAAACTTTCTTCAATCAATGAATTAATTTAAAAGGTACTATTGTATTGCAAAAAGTTCTCTCAAAGCTCAGCATTAAATAATATCAGCAGACATGTTGGTTGTTAAGTCCAGCGGGCAGACTGACTGATATCTATCATGTGCAAAGTTCACGTCACTCGCCGCAAAAAGCAAATGAAATTCAGCATTGTGCCTTAAGAGAGCGGCGAGAGGCGGCGCCGGGCGGGAGAGCAAGCGTGGGGAAGGGGACGGGGCCGTGTTCTCATGCCTATGGGTGGTCGGCGCTCGGCTTTCGAATTCCAATGCCTCGCCTGTAGCGCCTACGCGCTAGACTGCTATCTATTTAGCTACATACGTCTACGTAATTTCAGTACAGTTGTATCTAAGCAATTTCTATTTAAATAATTCAAATTGTTTACGAGTTGCAGTGCTTATTTCTAGATAGAAGCAAACTAAAAATGAATCAGTCTTCAAATAGAATTGTATGAATGAATTTTATGCTTGTTGGCATAACGTAGTTTAAACAAACTATGGCTTCTCTCATCATAAAAAGTGGGAAAAATAAACTAAAGGATAGCCCGGAATTGATGCCAGCGGAAGAGAACTTCCGCCAGATGGGGCACATACATATCAAAGAGCTCGTCATTGAATATAAAATGTACGGGGAAAAAATATCCTCCTACAACTAAAAATCCATATTGCAATGATAAGATAAACAGGCCGAAATTACTTTTAGCTTGATAAAGGATCAATATTGATCCTTTATGGAATTTCCTTATCTAATGTTATCTGTGACCTAAACTGCCGTTAGCCGGTATTGGGTAGTTCTACGCTCATTTAGTTCTTGTATACGTGTGCGTACATAACGACCTACTCCACAAGGCGTCTACAGTTACTGCATTCCAAAATTAAACTTTCCCGAACTTCGCAATAATAACCATAGAACTGTTTTTTTGTTGCCATTGTAATTTTATTATGCAATGTTCGCCGTATTAATTGCATGAAGACTAAAACTAAAATATAATGTTGACAGGAACTTTTACAGCAAGGTTTTTTTTACACTGCTGTTTACATTTTACAATTATTTGTTTATTCACTTTGCTTGTTTGCAACTACATAGATATTTTTCAAAAATCGCATTTGAAAGTTTAAATTGTCTGCAATTTATTTCCTTATGATATTTATGATATTAGAAGCTAAATAATTATGTTTTGTGAAGTTAGTAGTCAAATATTAAAAAAAAATTATTATCACGATTTGTAAGTACTTACAAGTGTGAATTCTGAAAAATCTATACTTAGACTTCAAAAAAGGAGGTTCTGTATTCGACCCGTATGTATGTATGTTTGTTTGAATGCGATTTTCTCGAAAACTACAGATCCGATTTGGATGGGGGTTTCGTTATTCAAATGCATATTTTTCAAGGAAGGTTTTAGTATATATAATACATTAGGATCTGATGAAGATCTTCGGAGATAGACAGTGGAACTCTTCAATAACTAACAGAAAAATGACTCGCGATTACTGCGATCGTTTGTTTATGTATTGTTAACACAATTAAATGGGGAACCACAACTAAAAAGCGAACAATCATTTTTTCGCAAATAAAAAAAAAAGTTCAAAATTACTGTAATTTCGGCAGTCGGTGTCGAAAAACGAAAAACAGAACCTTTTTTTAGCTTCTAACATGTTCTAGTTGCAAACAAGCGACATCTAGAATGGATAGATGAGTTAAAAAAGCATATCAGTGTCAAACTTTAAAAAAAAAACCATATTCACATAATTGCTAACAGATGGCGTTACTAGTCACTGGAGTTACAACCAAACTGTTCTGTATAACAATACAGAACCAATGTGAGGAAAAGAGCACTCTAAAATGATAACTGGCACAAACATAAAGGAAATTTATGTGAATAATAATGGTTTTTCCTAGTATTGATATAAGAGCATATTGTGTCCTAAATGGCACAAATTTCCCATTTAAACATGTTGGCGTTATTGCCTACTATATTAATAAAAGATTAATAGAATTTACTTCTTTGGCAAAGTTGTCTCAGTATTGGCATAGAAATAAATTAAATTCAATATCTATTAGGTACTTACAAATTTGGCCCACAAATGTGTCAGTAGGAATAGGAGACCTATTCCTACTGACACATTCCTTGGTGAAAGGTAAGATTGATTTATTCTTATTTCGTAGGTACGATTGATTTATTCTTGTTTTTATTTCCAACATGACGTCTTGTTTGGGGAAGAGAAGGTAACTAATTGAATACTATCTACTGTATGATATATTATATACTATACTTATGTGAATATCTAATCAGTCGTATCGTATAAGTACTGATTCCCTGAAAGTACATGTCATAGATAACAAATATTATTCTTGATGTTAGAGGGCTCTCCACTCAGTTTTAATCAACATTATTATTTACTAGCACTTTGCCCGTGACTTTGTCCACATGGATTTCGAAAAGACCGCACATAAATATAATTTATAGTCTATGTCGCTCAAGAATGCTACATACTTAGCTACTGGTGAAAGAATTTTCAAAATCGGTTCAGTAGAGATTACTTCCTACCTCTTTTTAATAGTGTAGATGACATCAGCATTTAATTTTAGCTTACACTTGCATTGTATAGATGGCGTTGGTATAGCTATTAATGCTTAAAAGAATTGACTTACATTGGTATAATGTAATTGTTATTATCTTGTTTAATTATTATAACTATTTGTGATTATTTTAGTTTGAATTGAAATTAAAACTAACTTAACATTTATTTACTGGGGGACATTCCAAAACTCACTTGATTTTACAGCAACAAAGGAAAACAATACCATTTATTTGGTAGTCTCATTACTATTTTAACGTTCAAGGTAAGAATAATAAAATGAATAATAATGAGTAATGCTATTGAAGATTTGGGACGAAGGAATTAAGGAAGAAGGTTTATGGGGGAAGGAGGTTGTTTATTTTGACGATAAAATATGTTCTGTTTAGGTCAAGACCTAAACCATTAGAGCTAATTTAATATTATCAAAATTTTAGGAATTTGCTGCTAATGATCCTTTCTTGTAAAGCAATTTGAAAGAATAATTCATTATAAAAGGTTGTCTGACCAATATCATTACCTACTTACATTTACCAAACGAAAAACCATTAACGTTTATTAATAAATTGTAAACAACCAAAACAAAACTGTAAATCTAGTGACGAGAATAAGTGACGTCGCCCTCGTTCCAAATCTAAAAACATATGGTCATGCTCAAGAGAAGGTTATGTAAAGAAAATCGCTTTTACCTTTTGTATTATCCATTTGTAATCCAGATTTTTTTGTATATAAACAAGGTAAGGAACACGACAACATCAAATTGATTGTTTTTGACTAGGTTCTTAAAAGTTCTCACTCTCACTCACTTGTCAAACGTTAACCGGATTGACAACAAACAACACAACTCCCAACATGAGTGCGAAACTCGCGACTAAACGAAACGGACGACGTTCACGATCGATCGCTGGCCTGACTGCCTGAATAGTAGCTGTAAGTAAGAATGCGTCACTACTCAACGTTGTGTATGCCGGCAAAGTTCGGACTAAAACTATTCCACACGATCGCTGTAGTGTGCAGCTCGCTGCTTCGGTGTTGCCAGATAAAGGATTATAATCGTATCTCTATGTTTAATCTGCAGACTACTAATCGGTTCATTATATTATGTACAAACAACTAAATATTTCAGGCATACAAAAAAATATAAATGCACTAGTCATTTAAAAAAATCTCGTTTTTGAATAGTTTTGTTATGTATTCTTGCCAATTGAAAATTTAAATATGAAACATTTTCTTTTTACTATTGTTATGTACAATCTATACATTTTTATTTTTGGTGCTAGAACAATTTTATTTTTCACAAGCTCAACATTGTCGAAAATAATGTGTTCTCATATTTGTACGAAATCAAATTGGTTTGAAAAACATGGCAACATTACGTTGCAACTGCTCTAGAGTGTAGTTTCCTTTGATAATAAATATTCTTTTAAAAAAAATATTAAAAAGATCATAGTAAACTGTATGTTCTTATTTATTATTATTACAGATAGTTTAAACTTTTTTAATAAAACGTGGAGATGCCTTAAGATATGAAACATTAGAGTCTAGTTTCCTTTGATAATAGATCTTCTTTTAAAAAAAAATATTAAAAAGATCATAGTAAACTGTATGTTCAATCTTATTTATTATTATTACAGATAGTTTAAACTTTTTTTAATTAAACGTGGAGATGCCTTTTGATATGAAACATCTATTGGCGCGGTTTGGTAGTAAAATCGACTCGAATCATCGAATGCTGACTACGCCGCCGCTCTCGACTCCTTTCTTACTAGAACATCTATGGGAAAAAAGTAACACAACAACCACCAACAACAATACGACATCACCAACAACAATCAACAACAACAACACAACACCACCACCAACAACAACCAACAACTACCAGGTAACAATTTTGAATTGTAATAATGTATTAGTATGTTTCGCATCAGCGTCCCGTGACGGCTAATTTTTTTTTTCGTTGGCACATTAGCTAGGGCAGGGCAGGGGTCACCAATTAGTTTCGCTCGGGGTCTGTTTTAAGAAATGAAATGACCAACGCGGTCCGCACAACATTTTAGAGACAAATGTAATTACGGAAATAACAAAGGTATTTTTTACATATCAATGAGAAAAATGTAATTTTTTGTCGCGGACTATCTGTCTGAAGTTTGGAGTAAAATTGGTGCAAGCTGTTGACACGAGATCAAAATTTATTCTTTGAAAATGCTGTTTCACAAATAATATGTTGACCCAAACATAGTAAGAAGTTTCAAAGCTAATTTTTGTAGTTCTAGGTATTTATTACCACACACATATTTTATCCAGAACTCTTCACTGGAAACTTCCGCATGTTTGTGAACTGTGTTTTCTTGGAAATCGATCATTTCCATCTGCAGACAAGACATCTACTGTGTAAGTGGACAAATATTTTTATCTACCCGCCTAAGGCAGTTGTCCTTAGGGTGGTGCAGAGACGGAACGTGGCAGGTGCAACTTAAAGGAAAGAATAAACGGAAAAAAATACAATAATATATACTTACCTATTTAAATACATAAAACAAAATTAAAATGTAATTGATAAAAACGAAAACAACGAATCAGCGTTGCGTTGCGTTGCGTGTTGTTGTGTTGTTGCATTGTGAGTTGATCGCTGACTGTTCACACCGCCGGCGAGGACTCGCTCCACAAGTTTGTCGCTGAGCGACAATACCTATCAAACCTTAAGGCTCAATTACACCTTCCGATTTCAAGGGACCCAATTTAGGAAACAGGAAGGTGTAATAGCAGTTAGAATTGCTCGCTTCATACTTCCTATTTAGATCGTTCCTAAATTGGGTCCCTTGAAATCGGAAGGTGTAATTGAGCCTTTACTCGCTCGGCGGTAACTCACGCCGAGAGACTAACCGAGCGAGTGGTACGTAATCACCCGTCGCACTTGAACACTCGCTTCTAAAGCCCAGCAATCAAACTATCGGAACTAACACTCTACTCACTGCTCGCCAACTCGTTAGTTTGAAGCTCTAGTCGCTACTCGCTTATCGCCGGTGGTGGGACAAGTGCCTTATCAAGGAAGTTTTAAAATCGAATTTATCATTCCTATTGATATAGATTCCTATTCCTATATGTAGGTAGGTAGTTACTGTACTTACCTACCTATATAGAATATGACAACTACAAACTACCCGATTTTCTTCTAAATGAATAGTCAGATAAACAATATTATTTTCAACTGTTTTATCTTTTCAAACGTTTTAAATTATTTAGGTGGATTATGAAGGAAGTAGACTTTGGAGAATATATAAGTAGATATTTAGAATTGAATGAAGAGGACTTTGGAGATGAGATGATGACTATTATCAAGATTAGAGAAAGAAAAAGATGTGCCACAATACACCACTAACTACCACCATAAGTTTTTCTATGCACTACAGAATGATGTTAACTGCTGAACTATCCATCTATTATTTTGGAAAATAATTTTAAACATTTTGTGTTAGATGAACAGCTATTGGGTAAAAATTACTTACGTTGATAAAAGTAAAATAATGAAATTCGTCGTAATTGTTGGATTACCAAAGTATTTGCCCAGAATTCCCAGGAAAAATAAATAAATCTGACGTACCTGGCGCTAAAGAACTTGCAGGCTTAGTTTCCGCATCTTTAATCCTCGGTATGTTTTCTTCCATACCCTGAGATGCAAAAGGAATATTATTAACTTTCACTTTACACCATTTGAACAACAATTTCGGTTACGTACAGCTAAAATTAAATATTTAATTTAGCGAAAATTTATCAAAAATAATCTGACGTATAGCACTCCCGATCAAAGATAACACCAGAGATAAACAAAAACAGATAGCTGATCTCCAAGGAGGTGTTTTACCTGTAAAAGAGCAGCTGTAGTGAACTAGCGAGCACTGGAGCTATCGCCTCAATGCTATTGCTAGCACATGTACCTAAACGAAGGCGAGATATGGCGATAAACAACGTCCTACGTAATAAATAAAACGTAACTCAATTACTCAACGTGACGTAGGATTAGCTCTTAGGTACGTACGAGGTAGGTACCTATTGCATAGCATTGATCAATCAAACTCGGGCTCCTACGGTGCAGTTTGCAATGCTTCTCATAGTCAAGGCCTTTCTATTTCGGAACCTTTAAGAAGTTCTTGCCTCCCTAGATCAGTTTTGTTGCCAAAAAGTGGGTCGGCGCAGCGGCGACTTGATTATTTTACCTTTATCATCGAATCCCGAAGACTTAAAATATTGTGTAAGAAAATGCGTCTTATCACTTCTAGAGGGATGAGTACCCTGTAGGTAGGAGTCATCGTTAATGAAACGAGTAGATACTTGTGTGCGGTATGAAATCTATCTTTGTGATAACTAACATTTGTGTTGTTTATAGTAAACAGCTGTTAGCTTAATCGGGGCAGATGTCAATTCACCTTAATAATATTGCATTGTGAAGGTGGGTAGTATAAAAAGCTGGTAATATTTGACGTTGGCAGGTGCGAGCGCAGCTTGCGCAGGCGCGGGCGGCATCAGCTCTGCCAGCTGCGGCCCCACGTGCTCTGCAGCTGTCGCCCTCATCCCTTACACCGCACCCCCGCATCCCCTTAATTCATTCCTGAAAATACCCAAAAAAAAACGCCCAATTTACTTATTCAACAACACCGGAACATCCCGTTCTTTGTTGATCGGATAGGATTATCATGGGGCGTCAGTCTTTGCCAATTCTTAATTTAATCGGTGGTCACCGTTCTTTCTAAAGTGATCAGAATTAGGTAGTTATAATACCTACCCAAAACATGTGGTTTCCATTAAAGTTAAGGTTAAGTGACCACTTAACAGCTAGACGTTAACAAAAACACTAGTAAATTCACGTTCGTAATAGGATAGGGTAAAACTCACTAAAGATCTGTCTGGCAGCGGCAATGCACCATAGACGCATGTTAGTAATAATAAATGCATAATTTAATGAATGAACCCGGCCCGACGAGAGTGGTGCCTACAGCGTTCACTTCGTGACTTAACAATGACCATAGAGTAGAGGTTCACAGACACTATGTTCACATTGTTTTCATAGTACCTACCCGAAGACAAGGGTTAACAATGAAACGAGGGAGCAAAAATGTGATGGAGGGAAGGTTAGAAATTCTGACGAAATATTAAGTTACATACTTATTTTTAACCGACTTTCGAAAAAGGAGGAGGTTCTATGTTCGACTGTATGTATGTTTTTTTTTTTATGTATGTCCGCGCATTTCTCCGTCAGTTGTGAACCGATTTTCAAAATTCTTTTTTTATCCGAAAGAATATACTCCCGAGGTGGTCCCATATAAATTTTATCGAAATTGCTTTAGCGCTTTTTGAGAAACTGAAAAAAAAACGAAAACTATGCATATCTTTATGACGTTTTTGTGTTTTCCAAATGTTTAACCTGTGAAGCCCCGCGGCCAAATCCGGGTTGTCAAATTGAACCCCGACGACAACCCGGGTTGACAGCCGATTTTTTTTTTTTTTTTTCTCTTTAATTTTTTTTTTTTGTCCGACTCACCAGTGAGTTGCGGGGCTTCACAGAATTCCACGTTCCATTTTATTGGGGTTTTTAGTTCTGGGGTATAACAACTAAAAAGTGAAAAATAAAAAACTTTTTTACAAAAAAAAACAACCGACTTCTGTTTGTATTTTTACTTCTTCGTTATTTGACACCGACTTCCGAAATTAAAGTTATTTATTAATTTTTAGTGTATTTTTTTTGGAAGTCGGTTGTTTTTTTTGTAAAAAAGTTTTTTTCTTACATTCCCATCCTTCCCTTCCTTCTAGTTTTTATCATAGGATAAAACAAGGCTTTTTACCTTACTGCAGCGTAGTAAGTACGTCGGTAAAAGGGTAATAAGCCATAGATTAAGAATTATTTACGAAACCACTAATCCTGCGAACTTTCCTAGCTGAACATATAATTTTTTGGCGCGAAATCACGCGTCTTTGTTACTCAGTTTTAATTTCTGGTGATGTATGTTAAACATAATTAAAAGTTAGAATTATGATATTTCAGAATAAAACGAATGATTCTGCAACTTTTTGGCGGTAAATTTTTTTAGTTGCTAGGGACAAATGTGCCGCTTCTGAAATGTTGTCTTTGCGTGCGGGCGGGCACAAGGCAAGGCGGTCCAATGGCGGCTCGCAGCGTGGTATGCGGCCTGCTTTTCCCAGAACTCTTCGCTCCGAGCTCGCGGGACGGGATCAGTTGCACGAAGTACCCAGCAAGCCCGCCGAACACAGTATTGTGTGCTGATATGAAACACTTGTTATTGCTACCCAACGACCATTGCTAACGTTCTGTTTCTCATTTTTCTTCTGATACTACATAAAACACACATCTTACAATTATTCAGAGATAGCTTCAAGAACCAAATTCGCATAGTATTGTAACTTTGTGAGGTCTCAAGTAGTCATATGAGAGTACCTACAGAATACTAACCTTATAGCAGACAGGCTGGTCGATCAGAAAAAAATAATAAGGGGTGATACGAATTAAGAATAGGTTTTTAAACAAAGAAGAAAAGAGTTGGATGGTCATCTCTTATGTGACAGACATTGGGTTCACAGAGTAGGTACATTATAGGTATGTGTATAAATAGCATGGGTTGCCATATTGAAATAAGATGGATTATAATACTAGTAGTCACCCAGTGGTCGAAATTCGACCAAAATTCATTTAAATTTTAAGTTTGAACGCTAAAAAGGTTCTATTGTCAAAGACAAACCTACCCATAAACATTACATAACTGTGAACCATAAACAAAAGAGTCTGGGTATTTTTTTAATTAGTAATTTTATATGTCATAGAAAAAAAATATTAGCTTTCGGCACTCCTTCATGTCGTATAGTTTAACAGTAACTGTGCCAAATTTCATACTCCTCCGTCCACGTAATTTTCGTAAAAAGGGGTACCTACAAAGTTTTTGCTTGAAAGATCAAGTCGTGTGATCCAGCTTTATTGTTACACTCTACAAATACACTCATCACCAATACCGCTGCCAAGCAATATACTGCCCGGTTATTACAGTATTGATCCCAATCCAAAATTCGATCCTAGTCAAGGCGTTCGTTTTTATAGGCCTTACAGATATAGACTTAGTAACACTACCATTCAGTTTCAGTTCAGCGCTGCTGATTCGTACCGTGAACATGTAGGTGATGTTTCTTTATATAAAACAAACACAACTTGAATGAAACAATATAAAATAGGTACACACAAACTAGAGACACACATAGTATTATTAGGATTGTAGGTACTATGTTAGGTACATGGGTATTTACAGTATATTCTATATACTTACAGGTATGTATGCACTCGTAGGTAGGTACCTACTCTTTTCCGTTCATAGGTTACATTAATTTATAGGAATCGAACCTTCTCAACCTTGAAAAGTACGAGTACATGAGGCTATTCAATTTTAAATGAGAAAACGTTACGAAAACGGATCACAATGACCGTCTTTACAATGCACTATTTTTTCCTATCCAAATCCGTTACATTCCATTCCACGCAGCCGCGGGTTGGGCACGAAGCTATCTCGTCGAGATTTCGAATTCCGAGAAAGGCAGAGCCTTATAAATTATACTCAAAAGCGCCGACGCGGCCCTGCAGCCAGAATGCTTTTTTTACACCACAGGTAGGCTGGCGCTAAGAAGGCGAAGGAATTTATAGTGGGCACTTTCCGATTTGATACTTGAACACGTTAGTATACCTATTATTAATTATTATGTGCTTGAACTCAATATTTTATAAATTTTTCTCAGATGAAACTTTCTGGAGTTAGTAACATACCTAAATGTGTATAATGGGCGTGCGAGGAAAATTACAGCTTAGATAGAAATTATGGTAAAAGGAAAATAAACGTAACCTCAGAAACGTTTTGGATAAAAAGAGCACAACACAAACATGATGATGTTACAAGATCAGCGAATTGCTGGCTTAAATACAATTATTACAACAAGACATGAAGAAAATCTTAATGCAACTAGTAACAAAACGAAGAAGAAACGTAGAAGAAATTCCGTAGCCTATAGTATCAAGATCCTTCCCACGGTTCTGAAGATACTACATAATACCGTGTAAAAAATGTGCGTGGTACACGCGTGCAGCACGTTTCTGAGAAGATAGCACTGTTGGAGCAACCCAAGGCATTCTCGAGACCAGGCAGCCCTGAAGGTCGGCTCCACTAATAATAACAGCCATTGTCACATAGCGCCCAACATAAACTTTTTTCATCCTTATTGTAGGACATACCGCCTCAGCCTCCTTTAAAAAACAAATTTTATCGATCCCGTTTTGCATGGCAACGGAAACGATTCTTTTTCGAATCGCAACCGGTTTCCTTTAACAAGCTCCGATTGAAATTATAATTAATTTAATACCTGGTTAAACAAAATTTATCTGATGTTACTGAATAGGTATCTCATGAAAGTATAATGACTCTTGCCGGCCATTGCCTGAAAGAAATTGACTTTGGTTATACCCTATTGTTAGCGGTTTTATAGGGATAACATTTAAAAAAAAATTTGTTCTGAGAAAATTGCTTCAATGGGTTCTTGAAACATTGCCGCGGCCATAAAGCATCTGCTAGACATTAATGGTAGAGTCGCGAGTCGCTAGATCAACGAAACAATCGTCTCTCAGAGGCGCAATAGCGGAGCAAAGTCGATCTTACATCATAGTGGTTTGGTTGGTATTCCATTGAGGCAACATTACGGATGGTGTTCTGTGGAATTTGGGGCACAGAGCTGACTCAACGATCTAGTCCGTCCCCCTATCGCGAAGGTAATCTTAGTGAAGTAAAACGGCACGGATGTTAACAGTTACTGCTTTCCGATTCTAGTAAAATTTAACTTAGGTTTAATTAACTTCTCTGGCAAAGGAAGCTCATCATTACTTTTCTGGCCGGTCTTTCGTTTACGTCCTTTTCAAGTAAACTGGACATAGTGAGTGGTGTCGTCAACGTTATTGCAGAGTGTAGCGCTTTCTTTGATCATGGTTAGTTACAGACTCGCTTTGGCGACGCACTAAGCGTAAAAAACGTGTCAAGCAAGCTTCCCGCTAATTTGATCACACGTGTTCTCTCTCTCTACATTTATTTCCAAGTATTTGTGCCAAACATGAATGGTAATTTCACTTTAAAGTTATATATAAACTATCGCTTATAATCATCTATGATCAGAGGCCTACTATTAGGTCTAAAAGCCATGATAGTTCCGATGTGAGAGAGAGACGGAGCTATACTGAACGAATAGCACTACTTTGTATACTACCATTTCTCACGAAAGAATCATGCTAGCCTCGGCACTTCGTAGTACGGCCCCAGGAAGGCAAAAAGAAACTATATAAAATGACGCGGCAAAAGTAGTTGGTTCTACATGAATCATTTATGTAATTGTGTTTTCGAAGACGACTGACGAGCGCCTAACTTCAGAGCAACTAGCTCTGGCTACATTATATATTAGAGGAAAATATCATGAGAACGAATGTTAATAATAAATTCGAGGCATGAATAGATGGCATGAATAGATGGGTCAAAACGTTGCCAAGAATTCAACAGTGACTGACATTCTTGATCAACATTGTTTAGACCAAAAACGTGAAGAAAATGAAGAATAGGCAAACAACACAGAGCTCATGCACATCGACCACATACAACTTCTGGAAATGACTGAATCATCACTGGGTCACTAACTGCGTCAGTTAAAACTCGGCTATGGCCTCAGTCTGCTGCATTGAGTCCCTAAAGATGTGTATGTGCTCGAAGGTCTCAGGTATCTTCATCAGATTATATCAGTCTATCTGGCCAGAGCGTCTTACGCAGTCTTCCACTTAGACTATGAAATTTTTAGTCTAAGGTCTTCCATCACTCAAAGACTGATCGTCTCCTAGTCTTTTTAAAAAAAAAGGAAAGAAGAATCAGGTGATAATGTAAACTAAAAGCATGATTTTTAGGGTGCCGGACCCGAAGGGTCCAAACAACTGCCCAGGGGTTGAGGATAAATTCGAAAGGGTTACCTCGCCCCTTCGCATTCAGGGCAGGCAGGAACAGGGGTGGGTTTTAGTCAGTAAGAGTCTGACACGCCCTTCCGCTCCACCCTAGAGCGGGAGATGTCATTGGATGATTTCCCACCACCTAGAAAAAAAAGGGTCCATACGACCTTGTTGCTCTCCCTCCTATGTCGCAATTATTTTATTATGAGTTCTCGTAATTAGTATGGTAAATATAGGTATTTAACATAATATTTATTAGTTTATTTTTATTTTATTTTAGCATTATTATGTATTTTACTCCGATCCTACTCTCGAATGTGATCTCTCTCTATCACTCAAGGGTTTACTGGGAGAAAACTCAACTTTGAGTTAAGCTCGCCTTTGTAGGTACATGAACTGTGCATGTTATGTTACAATAAAGAATTATGAATTTACTAGTAAGTATACCTAGGCATAATAAATAATCTTTACGATGGTAATGATTAATTTATTGTAACTACACCTCTTTAACCCAAAGGTTGACTGATAGAGAAAGCCTTGTGGCATTAAGTCCGCTTAGGTACCACGATTGTACATATAAATAAATACGTCCCGTCCGTCAATCCCTCTGTTACAACTCAAAGGCCCGGCAGCTAAACCGTTGAAGATACAGTCTTCATATTTGCATTATTTTTCGGGCTAAAACTAAATATCGTCGCTAGAAAAAGCCACGTGTTAATGCTTGTTGCAAAAGCATATAAATAACGCAAGGTTGAGCTCCACAGCATCCAACGGTTGTTATGATGCTACTGAAAATAGACTTTTAGGAATATTCTCGGCTTCTGAATTTCGTGTGATTGCACAGAAATTGTGAATCTGCAGAGCCAAAATAACTTGGCTGGCAGTCGTACCATTGTTATTGTATTCATTAACTAAATAATCAGAAGTTCGTAAACTCAACAACAAATATTTGTTTCTCCAAACTTCTAAATAGGACCATTTAATAATCACCACACCGATTAGTGATGGCAAACATGTTGTTAAAATAAAGACAACAGGAATAATAAATAGGTAGGTAGTTAACTGACTATTCTCTCAGACATCTTTGGATCGACCATCTTAGTAATATTATTTACCTGTCTACTTTGTCGATAGTTTTTCCTCAATAGGTATATAAAAAAAAAAACAAGTTTGAAACAAAACTTCGATCGTGTCTTGTTTACTCCGAGCTGTTTATGTATCTATAGATCCATTTCTATAATTCGGTAAACCTCTTATGTTATGATCGGTTTGGTCAACAAAAAAATGTATGATGTGATGATGAGTCATAAATAAAGCTTATGAGAGGTCTAGGGATAAGTCACAATTATCTTAAAAGACGCACACGCACAGGCGGACAACAAAGTGATCCTAAAAGGGTTCCGCTCTGTCATTCGGACGTACGGGACTTTAAAAACTTTTTTTACAAAAAATAGAACCGACTTCCAAAAAAAAAAAAACTTTTTATTTTTCACTATTTAGTTGTGGTTCCCCATTAAATTATGTTAACAATACATAGACAAACGATCGCAGTAATCACGAGTCATTTGCAGTTATTGAAGAGGTCCACTATCTATCTTCGAAGATCATCATCAGATCCTAATGTAAAACCTTCCTAGAAAAATATGCATTTGAATAACGAAAACCCCATCCAAATCGGATCAGTAGGTTTCGAGTAAATACATAATAGGGGTCGGATACAGAACCTCCTTTTTTGAAGTCGGTGAAAAATGGTACTTCCACTATAGCGCCATCACGACGTAGATGTTTTGATTGCGTCATTAATTACTTTTAGAATTCTGAGATTTGTATAAATAAGTACCTACTTGGTTATTCTCCGGTACGTATGGTTGGTTATAAATATCGGAAGTAAATAAATCCGAATTATCTTTTGAGATATTTATACATAGGCAACTACTGTCCGTTCTAGGTTGCCTGGAAAAGATCGCGGAATACGATAAGGCCGCCCTTTGTATGTTTTTTATTTTTCCTTTTTAGGGTTCTGTGGTCCTAACAAGGACAAGGAACCCTTATAATTTCGGTCTGTCCGTCTGTCCGTCCGAAGCATGGCTGAGAGACTGTTAATGCTGGAAAGCTGCAATTTTGCATGGATATATAATAATTACGCCAAGAAAACGAAATAATAAAAAATAATAAAAAAAAAAATTATGGTAGGTACCTACCTACCTCCCCTACATTTTTTTTTTCTCGCCGAAATTAAAGTTATTTTGCACTTTTTGTTTTTTTTTGGAAGTCGGTTCTATTTTTTGTAAAAAAGTTTTTATTTTTCAATTTTTAGTTGTGTTTCTCCATTAAATTGTGGTAACAATGGATATCTAGGCGATAGCAGCAATCGCGGTTGATTTGCTGTCATTTTTTGAAGAGTTCTGTTTGTCTCCGAAATGCATCATCAGATCTATATGAAATTTAAATGGGACCATTTCGGAACAAACTCCTTTCGAACAAAAAAAGAATTTTGGAAATCCGTTCATAAATGACCGAACATACATAAAAAAAAAAACATCCGAATTGATAACCTCCTGCTTTTGGAAGTCGGTTAAAAATAGTTTTCGCTAGAATCACTGAATCGAAATTCAGTGATTCTTTTGCGATCTATTGAACTGTAAAGTGCTATTTTTTGTTCGAATCGAGCGTCCCCCCCATTTAAAAGCTAAACTGTTCGCTTGAAAAATATTGAAAAATTTTATTTAACGAAATTTGAAGGAAAATTATCACGGCTAAGTTAGCTCTGTTAGTTTAAGAGAACCTAAGAGTTGACCAACTTATAAAATGTACCTACTTGGAAAAATTCGTACAAAAAAGTAACATAATATATTTTATTCTAAGAAATAAGACTAGTCGTTTAGACGTGATGTTCAATTAAAAACCATTAATAAATAATAAATAAATAATAAATTTTATTAACAGTAAAGTAGGTACAGCTTATCTATCCTAATCAAAAATACAAGGTGCATTTTCCTAATTTTTTTTTGTTTATGTGATAGAGTAAACGACAGTGTCTGTGCTAGTATTGACTGTGTGACAGACACCGGCGCCTTCCTCCTACAGCTTTAAACATCAATAATAAGCAGTATAATTAATACAAAGCATAATGATATTTTTATCAAATAACAGACTTTGGTACAGTTTTGGCAGATATTTTGAATTAAAATAGTTAATAACATTTTTAATAATTCATATTGCATATCAAAGATTGAAAATAATTAATAATAAATGTCAATAATATAGTAAAAATTGATAATAATTAATAAAAAATAAAAAATGCTTAATAAATTCATAAGGATAATAAATTATAAGAACAGTTTTTAATAAATTCATAATAATTAAAAGTTAAATTCAGGGAGAGGCATGCGAGGAAATACGTGTTCGATTATGTTTACATGTATGTGAGTAGCGAATAGCCATTAGGTACTTCTTATAAATCTCTGGCAAATAGTCTTTCAGTCTCGTCGTATGTAAGACTCTGAAGATACTGAGTAACAACACTCTTACACTTGTTTTTATGAAGGGGATATATGCCACAAGCTTTATTTAGTACATTGTAAAGGCGGCTGCTCAAATTCGGAAAGTGTCGACTTGCCAGGGCAGTATTTACTTTAGTAGAAGGGCATACCAGGGCCTTACGTCGTTTGTTAATAAACAATTTAAAAGTCGAATAACTGCGCCTTAACAATAACATAGCTTATACATCAGAATAACTTAAGGTTATAATTTATAATCGAGGGAAGTTCTAATTCCACGCGGGCGAAGTCGCTGAGTTGGAGAAGCTAGAATATAAATAAAAAAATATTTTTGACATGAACGAGTTAGGTACGCGAGTCGGTACAATAAATTCAAGTCTCCATCAATGCCGTACTAGTGTGTTGTAATTGTAATATGGTTGTAGTAGTTTCTCTCACCACAATGCCCGCATGAACCCGATGGACTGGTCTCTTTTCTTTTGTTATTGTCTGTACCAGTAATGTTGTTCTCTTTTGTTTACCACAAGTTACGACTTCGCTTCTTATTACTGTTCACATTGTTCACACACATAGGTACCTACATCTTAGAGCTATCAACAGTCTGATACCAATTAGAGAATAAATATCATTTGTCTATTTGCTAAGCAGGGCAGTAATGTTTATTTGATAATAAATATTTATTATCAAATTAACATCCAGCGTCTATTTCAAATAGAATCCTACTTCCTAGTCCTAGGTACCAATATTATACGAATTAATGCGTAAGTTTGGATGGATGGATGTATAGTGTTTATTTCTGAATCAAGCCAGAACGGCTGAACTGCTCTGGATAAAATATGGCACAGAGATAGATTATAGTCTGGGGTAGTCTCCACGCGGGTAAAGCTGGTAGAAATATACTTGTACGGTACATTCTATTTTGATTGGACGTTGGATATTTGACTTTTGAATTAAAATAAGAAATGGACATTCTATTGCGTCGTTTGAAATTTGACTTGAAACAGACACTAAAAGAATTTAAGAAATAGGGAAGCAGGATAATATTCATGATGTTGTTAATTTGTTTGTAACAATGACTGTTTTTATTTAATTTTAATATGAATGAACAAGCAGTAAGATAATGCGTATCATTGTGTTTAAATATGGCGTCACATTTTATCTGTAATCTATAGTTATTTGGTGACCTCAGAGTGACCTTGTTGCTCAGCCACTGTGACCATGGAGTAGATTTCCCATGACACGTCATCCTAATCTCCGTTGTAAGATTCATGGATGTTTCCATTGAAATCCTTGAACGTAGGTACTTAATTAAATTAATTAATTTATTTAAACAGTCACCGCACACGTGATAGGTAGCTTCTTAGTTTGTTCTAGTTGTTTACGAAATTATCACAGTTTCATAATAAAGTAGGTACCTAATATCATAGGTTAAAAAATCTTCAAAACACGCTTTTGACTGACATCATTTTATTTTTAATAATCTTCTCAGCAAACCCTTCATTTGATACCCTTATCATAAGAATGCATAAAAATAACTAGACCGCCATATTTGATTTAGAAAAACGTCACTTAGCTAATCATGCATTGTCATCCAAACTAAACGAGTAGTATGCAAAATTTCAGCTCAATCAGAAACCGAAAAGTGGGTCAAATTTAACTTCTAAGATTTTTACACATATTTACAGAGAAGCTAATAAAAGCGTGTTAAAAACGGCTTGTATTTAACTGTAAATCAAAAAATCTTCCTTTAATATAAAAAAGCCCAATCCTAATCATGAATATTTATTCCACAGCAAAATACCTAGTTACCTAAAAATATTATTATTTTAGTAACAATTTGAGTTCGTGACGCATCGCTATTAAATAGGTATCAGGTACCGGAATAACAGACACAATTAAAAATCTATTGTTCAAATCACATCGATGTGATTTTAGTACCTCACAAGCGGAGTTTTTTTCAGCCAGAAATGTGTAAACTACGTAAGTTAGGTTGTAAGGTAGGTTGACGGAGCTCCGCTGCGGTTCTCCCATTTCTGTCTGCAGGGTTTAAAGGAACCTAACACGAAGGGGATGACGAGGTCTGCGTTCGATCGCTTTGCTCATCCCGAGCTCGCTTCGCTCGCTCTTAGACAACGTACTTCGTTGATTTGATGTGCAATCAGTATTTAATTGATGTAAATAAATTTACGGGTGATAAGTTTTTTGATGTGCAGTCGTTAAAAACTGATAAAAAATTACCTATCTTCAATCCGTTTCATACAAGTGACTTAAGTAATTCCCAATAGGTACAGCTACTGGTTTTGTTATCATTATAATGTCACCAACCTGACCTAAGACAATGTCACCAATTATTCTTGCTTTGTTTTCAACTGTAGGTAATTAAAAAACAAGAAATCACGACTAAGAGTAACACCTCAGTTTTATTTTATTTATAATAAACTTTTTTCAACAGGTTCATTGTTTTAATTATAAATGTAAGGTATCTTGAGTTCAGCCCTCCAGTCAAACACTTGTGGTAACTTACAAAATTCTTACAAACTTACCCTCCAGCTAGTCTCCACAGGGGCTGTACTAAAGGCCATGATGATTCCATCGTGAGAAAGAATATAGCTATTCGTCCTGTAGGAATAGCTCCGTCTCTGTCACACAGGAATCATGATGGTTTTAAGACGTCATTGCAGGGCCTTGAACACTCCATAGTCCCAAGCTAATTGGAGTTTGTTCGGTATCAAGACATCTAAGTATCTGCGGCAGACTTCAAGTTTTTCATGCATCTTAAATACTAATTACTAACATAGTTTAGTCAAGAATATAGTCCAAAGATACCTTTGATGTGACAGTTTAGAAAAGAATTTAGCGTAACAATTCCTTATTTGAAAAATGCAACTGTCTCTTCGCCTTTGTCATGCAAAACAAGATGAAAATATGCTTACCAACCAAACATATTCGCAGTAGGTACTAATGTATCTAATGGTACAGCCGGCAAGTCCGTGTGATGTAATTTGAGAGCAAAAAAGCAGCGATTTTTGTCGATGATAACATAATTTATTTCTATGTATGTAGGTGTGTTTGTATACGAGTCTACTGCGCAGTTTTGAAGTTACGACGCTTGCCGCTGGAGGTCGACGCCTGGCATTGCCAAATTCGGACACATGACGTCACCTCCCAACACAACTTCAACTTACCATGCTTATCGCTAAACACACAGGCTCTCTGTGTTGAATAAGACCAACGCAAATCGAGGTCCATCTCGAAAGAGCAATGTATTTAGAACATAACGAATAAACACATGAACAATAAGCATTAGAATATAAGAGAATATAAAAACGGTCACGTCTTTTGCCTTCAACGGTCGATGTCGTCTTGGGAAAAATAAAGAGGTGCTCAAATTACTCAGCTTCTTTAAGTAGACAGGCAATTAGTAGATATCTGATTCCACCACACACTAGCCGTGGACAGAGTATATTGTTTCTGTATATTTGCATTTGTCTTATTTATACAAATTAAAGTATTAAAACACCTTGAGCACACTTCAATTATACTTTGTTGATCGAAGGTCGTGTTAGAGCCGCCAGCCGTTGCTATTGTTGAGTTTCTCTAATCACGCCTCCACGCTCATATTGTTTGTATCTTCGTGATCTGAAAGTTAGAAGCATTCTAATTTGAATAAGTTTCGTACACAATCCCTTATTAGTACACATGAAGAGTTGAGGACGATACCGTACTGTGAAGTGTCAAAGCCATCATGATTCCGTTGTGACAAAGGGATACCTAGTGCTGTTCGTTCTGTACAGCTCCGTCCCTCTTACACCGGAATCATGATGATTTAATGACGTCACAATAGGGCCCCCTAATATTAAACTATCTAGACAATCTGACACATGTACATCTAAGATGCAGGAAAGTTTACGTCTCACTCATAGGTAACAGGTGGTCTTAGGTGTAGGTATGCGCCAAAATCACCCATTGCAAGTTTGAACATGTCTGGCTTAATTAAATCAGAAGTTTTTCGGATATTAGATCACGTTTTTAATAATAACTTGTTTTCCAGGTGCCACATATGCCGCGACATTTCTAGTTTCCGCGAGGACAAAATATCCGAAATCGCAGCAAAATTAAAGAGACAGTTAATATGCATTAAATTAATCATAATAATGACGAAGATATTGTCTGTTGTTCTAGAACAAGGCCGAGACGACGCACACCGTCAGGCTTGCGGCGTAGGATCCCATTTCACGTTGTGCCTTAGGTCTAGCACAATGAACATTGTTCGCCGTATTCAAAGAAGAATGCCTTCACGCACATATTATGATACACCGCATTGTGCTTGCGAAAGGCACATGTTAAGGGAACAGAGGATATTTACACAACACCGCGGCCGCAGCGCATCATGTGTGCTATGTGAAGATATACTACCATTTTATCTACTAACACAAGAAGTAAGTAAACTGGTAAGTACTGGGATCTTGATTGGGCAACACAAACACGTGTTCTGACATTTTATTTGGCAATTGCGGTACTGCGATCTAATGCTCGAATGTGCTATTATGTTAGCTAGCAAATTAGTCACTTTACTGTAGATAGGTACTGGCCTCGTAAATCTTGGGACTATTCCTACAACTGTTTGTTTGTTTGGAAGGTAATCTCTTGAAACTATTCTCAATTTTTACGTGTCAAGCCAGGATATTATCATAGCTACAAAAATTAGCCTCATGTAAACGGGTACGACTGTTCAAAATATTAAATCAGACTCACATCGCTTAAGTCAAAGGAGGTCGAAGAAGATGTTTTTTAGTGAAATAAGAATAATTTCCTGTAGTCCCATAAAAGTGAGCCAGCGTATTCTCAGCACATGTAGAATCTGAATAGAATGTTACAAAAATAGCAGGAACCAACGCTGAAAGACTGAATGAAACGAAAAGTATCAGATATAACAAATTACTTCTCGTATTGTAATATGCTCGAGTAAACGTAGTCATTTTTCTAAAACTGACTAGTGTCGTGGTCGTGGGTGCATAGATTTATAAAAATAAGGAAAAATGTGAAAATAAAAAATAAAAAACTTTTCAAGATCGCTAGTACTCGTAAGTATTTGATGATGATTGGGACAGAGAGAGATGGCGGGATGAGAGAGATAGACTTATTTTAAGAGGATTGGCCTGCAATCTTATTGGAAATAGGAATCATGTATTTGCCAATAATGTAGGTATACAGGTAGACCGGGACAAGTGGAAAGAGTGAAAGGTAGTGAGACAACAAGAATAATAATTGGGATAGAAAAACTGAAGACAAAATGCTTTTGGGAAATCAGAAAATCCGCAGTTAAGGTACCACAAAGAGGTAATATCTGAGATGTAGGTATTCGTGTATTGCTCACGCCACGCTAGCTTTCTATTTGAACGAGCTGACTAGCTGTCTGGTTGTTCGCGGCGGTAGCTTTCGCAAGCCGTCGCCGCCGAGCGAACCGCGGTGCGGATAGAAAGCGCGCGACCTCACTTTCACTGTGCTAGCAAAACCTGAGAATGAATAACGTTAACGTCACCCTGCCTGGCTCATGCCACACCTTCCTGGATTGTGGTTGAGATTGTTCAACTTTTAGTGTTGATATATGAAAGATTCGTAGACCTCCTAGTTCTATCCGATCGACTTCTTGATATAAAAAGGAATAAACTGTGCTAAACTTCGTAGCCAGTGTTTTGTCAACGTGTGCTTAAGCTGGATAAGTACTACTTATTGATTTCTACATGTTCTTATTGGACGAAAATGGCTGTTGAAAGATCCTTTCTCATAACACGGCGTTCTGAGAGATAAGAACAGTGGCCCCGACGTGTTAAAATACTGTAAACTTGTGTCATTACCGGGAAATAATTGAAATCATAACAAACGAACGTGATGATCAGAGAGGATGTCACTCATCCAACTCGTTGAGTCAATAACTTCGTGTCAATTGATTCCCAATAACAGTTTACAATTGAGACAGACGATGCATGCGGGGCCCGCTCAATTGTTTAATCAACAATCGACTGCAGCAATTTGTGACGCCATTATGGGTTTTTGAAATAAAATGCCATGAGAAAAGTAAACCTCCATGAACACAGGGCCACCGCGGGAGGTCCCAAACTCGACGGGCAAACAGGAAAACCTCGCACAAATCAACACACCTTATGAACATTCGCACTCTACGAAAATTTACGGCCCTTGACGTGCCAGTCAAAACACAAGCTCTTGGAATCCCGAAGTTAAATATTTGTTCGTTATAACCGTAACCAATAAGATTACCACGGTTTCGACACAAAAGATTGTTATAGTTGCAACACGGTGCAGCCTCCACGTTCTCTGACTAGTGACCAATCGCGAACATTATGCTATCTGTAGGTACGGCAACTATAACTTTGATTGCTTAATTACATCGAAATTGATAATCTTGTGCGAAAAGGCTTTGGTATACTAAAATACTTGGAAAATTATAACTTGTATGAGGCAGGATGCACGCTACAGCAGTGGAGCGAAACGGTTGCGCGCTGTGGCGCAGAATGTTGGTGAACCGTTAAATTATGTAACGAATTCAAATAATTTTATTTTAAACTTTATTTGTTACAGCCAAGGGCCTAAAACTGCTTGTAAACTCTTTACTACTTATCGCGTTAACGCCACTGACTGAGATAAAATTTCGTAGCCGGCAACTTCGAGAATGTTACAACTGTAAAATTGGACTTTATCGTGCAAACGCATGGTTTGTATTCGAAGCACGTCTGGATGGTTCGAGAGTCGTTCTAGAATGATGCAGTTCAGTTCTATGAACCGCTTCCGCCGCTGCTCCTTCCGTCTCGGGTTGCTGGTTGCAGACATTCCTGAGGCGGACACCGGACCCTGCTTAAGAATGCTGACCAGACGGGACGCGGGACGCGCTGATGGCATGATAGCTTAATGCTCCCTCGAACGACGGCCCTGCCTGGGATTCCAAACTAAAGAGACAAAGTCGTTCACTGTAACTCGTGATCTTTCTGTCTCCCAAAAACATATCGATTCTCTTCAGTGTTATCTGAAATATTGGTCTATTGTCTGTATATTCTCGTCAAAAACTTTACTATCTATCAAATTATCAGAATTTTCTGTCGGGTCATGTCATAAAGTTTTTATCTAAGCATGAACCGTGAGAATGATTATGTGCTGCGGTCCCATGTCTTTGGTCCATTCATGGAGCGCTTAATACTCGGTCCCACGCACATTTGTGATCCATGTGTGACTACAAATGCTGCTTGCATTATGGTTTCAGCAATTTCGATTTTTAACATAAATATTTTGCCTGGTTATAATATTTATAGGTACCATGAAGTAATTATTGATTATTAACATGTTTTTTTTTATCGCTATTCGCTGTTGAGATAATAATTTCAAATGCCAGCCACACACGGACACTCGATCGCCCAGTCCAATAATAATCTCGATATCAATATGTTTTGTAACCAAATAGTGCATAAATCTGGCAAGTTATCTGTATTTTTTATAATTAAATAATAAAATGTTACAGTTTAAAGCGGTGCCCGCCACACGTGGCCTCTTTATACAGATTTCTCAATGACAGACATTCACAAGTTAT
This sequence comes from Polia nebulosa, assembly GCA_951329385.1. NCBI lineage: Eukaryota > Metazoa > Arthropoda > Insecta > Lepidoptera > Noctuidae > Polia > Polia nebulosa. The sequence continues at coordinate 15,952,865 of OX589604.1, forward strand.
GGGAACATTTTTTCGGGAGCGTAACGGTTTTTGTATTATTTTTTGTCGCCTTTGACCGTGTGAAGGGACCTCAATGGATGCATGAGAACGGGTCGCCCATTTACAAAAGATCTATGATAATACGTGTGCTACCCTCATTCACCGAGAGCTTACAACTCGGGAGAGGGGCGAGGGGGTCTATCTTCGCTGGTGTTATGTTAAGCGTCTTCAATGAGCTGTTTCTTTGAGAACCGTCTCTTTCTTTGCATTGTTTGTTTGACGTTTTCACATGGACTTGTTACCAGGAATTGCGCAAGTAGTAGGAAATATTATCTTCTCCCATAACCTGTACCTACTTGCGTTGGAATGACGAAAATTAATTAATTTTATCTAATTAATGGCATTGAGTTTACAGTCACTTCACACTAACTGTTTCAAGTGTTTTGTTGTGTTGTTCATATTTGCAACACTTGATTAAAATTCAAATGTAGATACTTACATACTACAACAAAGTAGTGTATCAAGGCTGTACTCTGGGTGTTATACAGGATGTAGCGGAAGATGTTGGTCCTATTTTAAATACTGATTCCGCCCATAGAAAGGAACAACTTTTCTTCAAGTGCGACATAACAATTCATTAAAAAAAAAACTTAAAAAAAAAAAAAATTACAACCGACTTCTAAAAATTGCGAAATAACTTTAATTTCAGAAGTCGGTGTACCTATACATTTTTTTGTTTCTTAGTTATTTGACACCGACTTCCGAAATTAAAGTTATTTTGCAATTTTTAGAAGTCGGTTGTATTTTTTTTTGAAAAAAGTTTTTATTTTTCACTTTTTAGTTTTTTTATTTTTTATTATTATTGTTGTACACCAGAAGTAAAAGTAAATATTTAAGTTATGTCCGAATGGATAACATGGAATTTGAACATTTGTAGACAACCAAAACGTCATCTGTGTATACATATTTTTTGTTTATGTTGATTTTTTTAAAAGTGCTGAATCGGTTTCGATAAAATTTATATGGGACCACCTCTGAAGTATGACCTACCAAACAAAAAAAGAATCATCAAACTCGATTCACAAATGGCGGAGATATCGCGTAACATACTTAAAAAAAAAAGAAAAAAAAAAAACATACAGACGAATTGAGAACCTCCTCCTTTTGGAAGTCGGTTAAAAAAGGACCTACTTACCATACTAATTTTTGTCAACTGATGATAACTTTGTAAGGAAAGCCTTTTTTAGGGTTCCGTACCTCAAAAGAAAAAAAACGGAACCCTTATAGGATCACTTTGTTGTCCGTCTATCTGTCTGTCAAGACCCTTTTTCTGTGGAACGCGTGGAGATATCAAGCTGAAATTCATATCAAATACTCAGGTCTTCTGTCCCTTGGAGCTGTGCAAGAATCAAACTTTTAAGCCAACGCAATCAAAAGATACAGCCGTTTATGCTGCAAATTTTCGACACTCGCAAGGGATTCAAAACCTACAGGGTACTCAGAATCCTGAAATTGGGTTCGAAGCAACAGATAAAGGAAAAATTGCGAAAAGCATTAATTTTTAGTTACCTACATCATATAATAAAAATATTTTTTACTTATAAACTACAGGTTTGTACGGAACCCTCGGTGTCGGCCGGTTTTTTTTTTGGGAAATTACAATGAGTTCCTTGATGGAAGTTGTTAATTTCATGGGCAGAACCAGTATCTAAAATATGACCACCTGTTTCCGTTACCTACACCACACTGCCTACACTGTATAAGAGTTACAAAATGAAAAAGTCCGTAACGAAATGAACCCTTTCCCTTTGCTGAGGAATGTCGGGCCGTCCGTCCTTCAAGCGATTATGGGACGTCGACTCGGCCCAAATTACCATAACACGTTTAACCTCATTAAAATAGAATTAGTTAATTGTTTTGGAAAACCAGCTCGATTGACAGACATCAAAAACCACATTCTGTAGTCATTAGTTAGGTATCGTCCTATGAAATGTACTTATCGAGTCATTAAACGGGACAGGCAAATATAAGAAAATATTGCCTTGTTATAATTAATTCAATGAAAAATAGCTTCATTCTTCGTTACAAAGTATTTGTTGACCAACTTTTAATATCTTGTTGTTGTCTACTTCTTATCTGTTATTGACATAAACTACGCTATATTAACAACATAAAATACTAATCTATCGTAAGTCGTTACAAGGAGAGGGAGTTGTTAACCTGCAGTGGAGCAGCTTAAGCTGTTGATTATAAAACAAATACCTACCAAACATAGAAGACATGAGAGGCTGATTTATTCCTTTCATAATGTCACCTTAAACAATTTTTCATAAAGAGGTACATACTAATGCCATACATATTTTCTATACAAAAGCTGTGAAACCGCTATGCTTCCTAACCTAAGAAACATCAGGTGATTAAAAAATCGGCCCTAAAAGTTATAACCAAAAGTACAACTGCACTTCAATTCACCAAAACAACGAAGAAAATACCTGTTAGCTATGAAAAGTAGCTTTTCGCGAATTCCATTTGACCTTTGTTGCGGCATGCGAGGCGCGGCTTGGCTCGGTCGCGTTCTCACGGGAACGCGCGGTGATTGCACCGCATTACGCCCAGCACTGGGTCGTACGACCGCCGGGACATACAGCCACCCGCCCACGGATAAGCCTTTATTTTAGTTATCATTTTCTTAAGGCGAGCAGTGCTGAACCTATGGTACGATCGATTGGTCGATTCAAAATCTTAGTGACGTCTGTGAAGTTCGCTAATAGCTGCGCTTACCCCAGCCCACACCCCCGCATTCACATGAATTTGCTACTGCGCAGCTACTCGCGGAGTGTTTCGAGCCGCCATTAGCTTTGATTCCACCAGGGTCACAACTTCGGGCAGGCACTTGAGTAGTGATGAAATGTTTTGCGTAAATTATTTCATCACTACTGCTTTGCTCTCCAAAACTGGCATGACCTAGAGCCAAAAATTCGAAGATTATGACATGTTCAGACTTCATCACATAGAGGGGCCTGTGTCCCAGCTGTAGGATTATTTGAGGCTGATGACTGTAGCTATAGTACAGCTACTAACCCAAATCCCTCCCTTGGGCACAGATAATGTAATACTAGCGTACCTACCTTGGGAAAAACGTTAGATGTTATTTTTTTAAGGAAGCAGCAACAATATTCCAATAATAAATTTTAAGCAGTCAAAATTCTTTTTTTATCCGAAAGAATATACTCCCGAGGTGGTCCCATATAAATTTTATCGATATTGCTTAAGCGCTTTTTGAGAAACTGAACAAAAACGAAAAATACGTTTACCTCGATGACGTTTTGGTGTACTCCAAATGTTTAAATTCCACGTACCATGTTATTGGGGTTTTTAGTTGTGGGGTTTATCAACTAAAAAGTGAAAAATAAAAAACTTTTTACAAAAAAAAACAACCGACTTTCAAAAAAAATATACTAAAAATTAAAAAAATAAATTTAATTTCGGAAGTCGGTGTCAAATAACGATGAAGTAAATTACAAACACCGACTTCCGAAATTAAAGTTATTTTTTAATTTTTAGTGTATTTTTTTTGAAAGTCGGTTGTTTTTTTTTGTAAAAAGTTTTTTTGAGTATGCGTAATCATCAGATGTCTTCTCCCGCTCTGAGTGAAACAGGAAGGAGTGTCAGACTTACTGACTAAAACCCACCCATGTTCCTTCATTTGGCCTTTGCGTTGCAGGGCTGCTCTCAATTCGAACAATCCCGCGCCCGTTTGGCACGGGCACTAGCGGGTAGGAAAAGTACCTGGATTTTCTACAGACATGGAAAGGAAAAAATTTAAGCAAAAGCCTCGCTAGCTAACCTACAAAATAACCTACTTAAACTTCTGCCAACGAAAATATTGTCATCACAAAATCCAGCTACACACCTGCTACAGTGCTACGGGGGTATTCTCGCTACGTCATTCGTAGTAGTTGCGTAGGAGATGTAGTATTGCGTAGAAGTCGTAGTATTTCGTAGCAGTTCGTAGTAGTTTCGTAGAAGGACATTGCTGACGTACGCGCTGGCACTCTACGAACAGAGTGTACGAACCGGTTAATCGTAAGGGGAATCCCCCTTTATCAGTCGAGATTTTATTTATCAATTGAAGAATGTGAAGCAACCAGTGCGTGTAAGCGAAAAGATTTCGTTGCGAACGGTAGTGTTGCCGTCATTATTTTTAAATACTTTACTTTCATTGTAGACGGTAGCGCGGTTTGCTCAGCGATAAAAGGGGAATCCCCCTTTTTATCAGTCAATGCTATATCTATTAATTAGTGCAGTGCATTGTTAGTATAGTGAAAAGACGTGTGTTTCGCAATACAAATACAAAATTTGTATTGTACAAAACTAATATATTTGCTGATAAACCAAGCAAATGGGGGGGAGGGGAGGGGGGGGGGAAATGCTTATTAGTATTGTTTTGCTTAGCAAATGGACAGCATCGTAGAAATACGTTATAGTACAAATCGTACGGTGGGCGAGTGCGTTAACCTGATAAAAGGGGAATCCCTGTTATCGGTACGAATTAAAGTGTAGTGTAATTGCAGCATTTTGGGAAATCCTCCTTATCAGTCAATATTAATTTTATTTTGCTTTAGTAGGCTAGCAAGCGGCTGTGCTAGTAGTATCGTGCAAAGACATTGTTGTGGAAATGTGGACGGTGGTTTGTTTTTTATAAAAGGGGCATCCCCTCGGTAAGTAATAAATTAAATATTGTGCAATATCAAATCGAAATAAGAACTTGCCGCATGGAAAAACCATTCACGTAATAAAGTAAGTAAGTATTTATCACTTGAACAGATTATTTGAATGATTGATTGAGAAATAATGATTTACCTACCTTTTTTAAAAGTGCTTTTGCAGTTGGATAGATATATAAACACTCACGCCTATAATATTATTAGCACACTTGCTCCTATGGAAACGTATTGGAGAATAAGACTTTATCAATTTTTAGAATCGCTTTTTCTTAGAAATGGTGAAACTTAGGGAAAGAAGTGTAAGGGCATTTTTTGTCTGAGCTATTTTTATCATAAAATCAACTGATTCGCTAAAAAATCAAACAACCCATTTTTGCGAATTTTGACCTTGCATAAAAAAATTTCTACACGTGGGTCGATGGGGACTTTTCACAACTTCATTATAATGGTATTATCCCTAACGTTCATGTAAATTTGCAGCTGGGAATTTATGAAAGGGTACCTACCACTACTTTTCGGGCTTGTATGGTATAGAATGAATTGTTCCAAAATTTGATAATATTATCTCGAATTCTAAATTCAGTTAAGTACCTATTTTCTCCAGAAATCCGAGATACCGACTCCACTCGTAGATCATTCGTCGCTTCACAAGCTCAGTGCTGTGCGACTTTTCCCATTGGAGCGCGCGACCGCGACTTGTTCCAATCAACAATGGAATGCGCCGACTTTTTGGTCTGCGCCCGAGCAACAGCTCTCGCACACGGGAAGATCAAGTTTTTATTCAGCCAGTGTTAACTCAATTGGAAACAAGGACCTTAGATTACCTTAACTGTTATAAGTAGCTTTCGGTATTTGATGTTGGAACTTGGAACTTGATGATGGGACTTGGAGAAGTGGTTTTAAAGTTAGCGACGTTTAGCGCTAAACGAATTTAAAAGTCGCTCCATTTTTGTTACTCGTTTGAAGTTAACAGAGACGGAATGAAGTAAGAATTGAGTTTGTCGCTCAAAATTAGCAAGTCATTTCAGGTGCAAGCGGCGCCAAGAATTGCAGTTTTTGTGTTTCTCATATTCTGAAAAACGGTTTCCTACTAAGAAAAGGTATAGTTAGTGCTGCTTGGTTAAATCCTAGGTAGTTAAACGTTGTAATATACTGTAATCTAAAGTATTTGTGTTCTATCGCTTAGCCGCCCGCAGTTAACTAGATTTTCAACAATATTAAACTTAACGCTTTCCCAGTTATTGTATGATCCGTTAACTTTTATAGTTTTCTATTAGTTAGTAGGTACAAGTCTTGACTTAATAGGTGTGGAGGGCACTGTTGTAAGTAACACCGTTTGTTAAAAGCCGTCTATTTAGTTCGGCAACGATAACTTGTAGAAGTCGTAGGTTAGGTTAGTAGTCTGTATTTTGTAGTTTATTAACTTTTGCCAGCGGCTTGGCCCAAAGGAACATACTCAAGAATGTTATGTTCTATTCCAGGATATGGTCTACCTGTGTGCAAAGTTACATCTAAATCCGTTTAGCCGTTAAGAGCCTACCTTTGCATAAGTGGCACCCTTATTTAATAAAAAATCGTATCTTAGCATAGAAAATAAAGATTAAAAAATCCTATGTTGCGTTTGTTACAATGAGGATAAGGTATTTTTACGTTGTTAAAACAGAACTCAAAATGTTTCGTATCCAAAGTAGTAAGCAAAAGTACTACCAAAAACGGCCGTTTTTGATATTTTTAACAAGCAGGTAGGCAGGGCAACGATTTTGGTCTTTCTCCATAATTTGGGAATATTTACTGTGAACATGCATTTGTTGAAGAAAGCCAAGAGCCACGATACCCCCAAAGGCACTAGGTGTTTTATCTGCTCCACTGTCAAATCGTCGACACCAGCCGCTTTGCCATTTTTAGTGCCTTGATGGCCAGAATGATGTCTGTGAGTGTGAAAGGTGCTCTGAAAGTTACACCGAAATTAGCAAGTTTCAGAGTTGCTGACCGATCGTTTGGCTCTTGGTAATATAAATGGGGGCTTGCCGTTGAGTAGTTTAGCTATTTGATTGGCTGTAGCATAACCCTGGTTGACAGGATTCGGGGGTTCTCCTGTGAGCTTATGTATTGCAGACCAAGCTTTCTTGCTGTTGTGAGTCATGTTGGTATTTGTAATTGATGTGATCAATTTTTATTTACGGCTTTCGCCCACCATGGATACCAGCTGATCCCCAGCAGCAATTGTATCCTCGGAAAAGGGGTCAATGTCATAGAGGTCTTCCTTGGTCTGTAACAAGTACCTGAATATAATAACTGTCAACGAAAAAACCAAGATTACTATTTCAACATACACCACCAGACTAAAAACGCACCAAAATCAACTGGCGATGGAACCATGTCATGATGTCTAATCCAGTGAGTGAACTTCACATGATTAAAAAGAAGGGGGAACATAAAGATTTTGAAAAAAAGCTAGCTTGAATTAGCTATAGTATTGAACAGGTGGGGTAGTGGTCCATACCATGTAGGATTACCAAACATCATTAACCTATTGCTGAACACATTGCATTAAGAAAAAGGAAAAAAAGCGAATGCGGTTTTCACTCGGGGACGCGGATTTTTGTATGGATGACTAGGTAAAACTGGGTAAAACTCAGACTGCATTGGCAAATATTAAAGTATTCATTGCGTAATACGAAAAGTAAATAATTTTATTGAGTGGCCACAATAATATTTGCCTTATCCTTGATGTTTCATGCAGCACATGACATAACAACTTGCGTCAGGCGATATGAAAGTATTGATTTTGAAATGATGTAACCCTTATTATTACTTAAGTGTTTAGTGTCGCATTTAGAATTACGCAATAGATGTGTGGAAAAATAGTAATTTTCTAACTTTATCAGTAGAACTATCTTTTTAGTTCATTTTTTCAGTCTGCAACGCGAGGGCAACTCATTTTTGCACTTTTATTAACAGGATAATATTTTCTTATTAGAAGTTCAGAAAGATCAATAATAACTTCAAAACAGTTAAAAGAAGGTACAAATTTTGGAAATCCGTCTATAAATGACGAAGTGGGCATAACTACATACATAACATAGGTACATAAAAAATACAAACATCCGAATTGATAACCTCCTCCTATTTGAAGTCGGTTAAAAATGTAAAATTAAATAGATACTTTTTACAAAAACATAAAAAGCACTAAAAGTTAAAAATACTTAACTTAAATTTTCAGACGTCCGTTGGTGTTTCTGGTTTCGTTTCTTCGTTTTTTTACACCGACTTCCGAAATTAAAGTTATTTTGCACTTTTGTTTTTTTTTTGAAGTCGGTTCTATTTTTTTGTAAAAAAGTTTTTATTTAAGTAGTTGTAAAACCTCACAGCTAAATCTAAATAGTGTGCAAGTTCTGTATTAAGAGACCTATACAATATAACCATTTTTAGTCAGGGTACATTTCATAAGTTCTGAGGTAACAAATAAAAAAAAAGAAAATATCACTACATAGTATAAAACAAAGTCGCCTTTTCTGTCCCTATATCCCTATGTGCGCTTAAATCTTTAAAACTACGCAACGGATTTTGATGCGGTTTTTTTCAATAGATAGAGTGATTCAAGAGGAAGGTTTATATGTATAATACATGCATCATATACTAAGGCAACATTGCTAATTTTAGAGGTTTCTAACGTGATGTCGTAAATTAACCTATTTTTTTGGGCTTATTTAGCAATTTAGCAAAAACGCTGCCTAAACCCTACGAGTTAGATCAAATTAATGTACTACAGTATTGTACACCATAAAAAGGTCTACAAAAAAGTCCGCGATGGTATATGTTTATATTTTAGGGATAACCCACATTAACCATTTTTATTGTTTACTTTTTACGTGAAAAAATGGCTTATTTACGAAGCTATTTTAAGCAATACGGCATTAATCCTTATCGAATTAAGTACCTTAAATACAGTGTGCAATTAATATAGATCAATATGGTTCCTTACAGCATGTAAATTAAACAAATATTTTCGGAGATATTACAAATTTAAAATTTGCGTTTGCGGCGGGCGGTACCGGTCGGACGGGGCAGTGCGGGGAGGCATGCCTATAAATAGCGCGTCGGAGGCCGCGGTTATATAATATTTTTTTAATTTAGTATCAGCATTGCACCCGTGCGAAGCCGGGGCGGGTCGCTAGTTATCTATAAAACAAGGATACAAAAGTAGTTATATGTGTATAGGAGTTTTTATTATTGATCTTTCAAAACCCGTGACTGGTAAGACAGCATATAATGAACTCTTACCCCCGAATTATAATGAGGAAACAAAAGAACAATGACTGGGAACTGAATAAAACTGCACAAAGGACTTTACAGTCCATTCATCATTTTTTATTGAATTTTAGTGACTAAATTCGCCACTGTATGTCATTTGTCATGGCCTTATCGGGATAAGTTTGGTAGATGATTTAGATCGATCGTTTCTTTTATCTTTTTTTTGAAACCTTTTAAAGGCGCCTGGACCTAAATCTAAAGACCGGGGACTCTCTGATTCTTAATTCAATAAAACCAGTCCAGTGATCACCATCAGCACATGGAAGTGGTAACCTTTTAAAAGACCACTGCGGAACCCCCAGTGTGCAACGCGTGTTAGGGCACATCGCTATTGCACGGCGGCACGTGATCACAGTGCCACTGTATTTCCTGGCGTCACTCGGTGGCCAATCAGTTCCCAATTTAAGAGCTCGCGATTAAACATTCTACCAAAAATACCAAAATCTCATCTCTTCTTTTATCACCTCGTCAAAAACAAGGCTTTATTTAACTGCTAAGGAAAGAAGTTTAGTGGATAAAGTCTCACTAGCTGGTCCATAGACATTAGAAAGATATATTTCTATGAGCTGGTCACACTGGGACTGATCTCAGTGAGTAAGGAAGAAACTTAGGACTGTTGTCTTTGTAACTATCAGCTAAGCATCTTGTTAGCACGCACGGCTTCTCTAAACCTCAAACAAATGGTGGCCAAATGAAAGTACCTATATCCATAAGAAAGGTTTGACGAATTTGTTCCCCAAATCAGTTTAAGTAGTTCATAGCACAATTTCATGACACTCCTCACCAAGAAAGACGTCGGTACATGCATTAATGAAACCGATCAATCGATGGAATGCCATATACTTCCACTTCCCTCCTAATCCCGCTTGATTAGGATGCCATAACCTTGTACGTGATACGCAATAAGCTAAAGCTAATTGAAGCCTGGTCCTTCAGCGGTGTATTAGAATAATGCTGGTCATAATTATGAGTCAGACCCGAAACGCCCACGCGTCGTCACTTGCTTTTAACATCTAAATATACTCAGATATCGTTATGGTAACGATAAGATTACTTTGGTTAAAATGTTTATCATGTTTTCAGTTGATATGCTAAGAGATGACGGTTTGTTCTAGTTCTAGATGAGATAATCAGTTGTGATTGTATTGTTTACTGTTGTTCAGCTTGGAACACAAAACCGTTATGGGGCAGACCTAAAAACCCTAAGAACCCAAAAGTAGACTCCTGCGTTCTGTTAGTAGGTAACGTCAACTACATTCATTCGTATTGTACATATTCTGTACCTTGGTGGAACAGTCAGTTTATAAAACGAAGGTCCTCATTTATAAATTCCTTTCTGTATACCATCACACTAAACTTTAAATATATATTTATTGCCAGGGTGCAGTGGTGACCCAGTGGTATCGGCCGCTTACAAGTTGTAGGTCGTGAGTTCAAACCCAGGCAGGCGCTTTCGTCGTCATCATCATCATCATCAGCCTTTTAATGTACCCACTGCTGGGGCACAGGCCTTCTCTCTGCGAGAGGGTGTGGGCCGTAATCTACCACGCTGGCCCAATGCGGATTGATGTATGTCACATGTCTTCAAATGTTTAGTTCGAGGACATGCCGGTTTCCTCACGATGTTTTCCTTCACCGTTTTGAGAGCACTCGTGATGAAATAATTTACACAAAGTGAAGCGCCTGCCTGAGTTTGAACTCACGACCTATAACTTACAAGTCGCGGCCGTTACCACTGGCCCACCACTGCTCTCCACTCGGCCACCACTGCTCTGGCCGGAGCTTTACTTTGTGTAAATTATTTCATCACCACTGCTCTCAAAACGGTGAGGGAAAACATCTTCAGGAAACCGTTATGTCCTAGAACCTAAAATTCGAAGACATGTGACATCCACCTACTCGCATTGGGCCCGCGTGGTGGATTACGGCCCACCTCTCACAGAGAAGAAGCATATGCCTCAGCTGTGGGGACATTAAAAGGCTGATGATGATGAAACTTTAATGTTACACAGTTTGTAACGAAAATGCGTGGTCACATTATAAAACGGTACTGCTTATGCCCATATAAATGAACAAATTCTTCAAGAAAGTCATTGTCGATTCCAAAAATTGATTTTGATCAGCTGACGATAACTTTGTACAGTCAACATTTTTATTAGTTTCCATGGGCCAGAAGCAGTATTTAAAATATGACCACGAATTTCTGTTACACTGTATAGTGTGATGGCAGCCAATGAATTCTCTACTTTCTAATCCAGCACCTTTCATCAGCATCAGCAATCACCGGGCACGGTTGTTTCGAGAGGTTCCGGTTCCGGATTAAGCGGGAGGATACGCCCACGTGTCAGCATTGTGCGGATCGCCCGGAGGACACGGTGGAGCATACGGTGGAGGTCTGCCCGGCTTGGGCGGAGCACCACAGTGTCCTTGGGATGCGATCGGCGGTGGTGACCTCTCGCGTCCGGCCCTGGTCCAGGCCAAGGTACGGAGCGAGAGGGAATGGGAAGCTGTCAACTCTTTCTGCGAACCAGAAAAAACCAGTGACCAAAAAACCAGTAATGCTCGCGAAAGAGGAGGCGGGACGCGTGAGGGAGAGGCAATCCTCGCGCTCTCACGCCCCTAGCCACCGCAGGAGACGCCTAGGTCTTCGAGAGTCGCAAGCCGATTCCCGGCCACCGTAGGCGCGGGCTTGCGGACGGCGAGTAATGGGTAGCTCGCCGTCCGATAAGGACCAGGCGAGGTCGATGGCACGTTATGTTTCACGCGCGCCTCAAAGAGTTGTGAGCATTAATTGCCGGGGGCCGCTTGGGCCGATGCCGGCCAGGGTCGCGGATGTGTTTGAAAGAGTCAGAGCAACTGAAGGAGCACGGGTGGGTTTTAGTCAGTAAGAGTCTGACATGCCCTCCCGCTCCGCCCAGAGCGGGAAATGTTATTTGATGATTTCCCACCCAAAAAAAAAAGCGTAGGCTCAATGAAATGGAAACTAAGGAACCACTGACATGAAAAGGAAGCCGCAGAACCTGATCCTGATGAACGCCTCAAGTGTGAAATTGAAATCGAAATATTTATTTCAGACCAAGCACACAGTAATTGATACAGGCCCATATTATGTTAGTGGGTAGATACTTATAGCTATGTTAGTAAAATTTAAAATGGTTATTACTTTGGACATACATAAGCGACCAATGCCTCAGGATTTGGCTGTCCACTCTGTCCGACACTACGCTCAGAAGCGCGTTGGTGCTACCCTTTAACCGAGACCACAGGGAGGCCGTTCTTTTGCAAAGCACTGCCTGGAAGCCGTCCGTGCTGTGGTCGGCGAACATGCTGGAGGCACTACACTGCCATGCGAGCCCCAACAAACCCCTGAACGCGTTGTTATACTGGACGCGCAGAGTATGGGTAAGTTGCCTTTTGTTGTAAATTGTTGATGTCTAGACAAGCATTTTAGGTTGTTTTATGCATGATGAAGCTTTTAAAACTTTCTCAAAAATCATATAAATTGTAGACTAATGTGGCATTGTGGGGTCATTCGCAAACAATACCTTATTTGTTTTGTATTTTGGTCTCTGGGCAATATTTTGTTAGTAGTTTTCAACCAGCGGATTATTCGAATTTTAATAAATTAACTGCAAATTCGTCGACCATATTATTTAGGATTCTAAATGCCAAAAGCAACAATTTTCCTTGTTTACCATACGTATAAGTAGTATTTTTCCTTATTTTAGTCCCCTTTGACCGGAAAACCACCATATTTTGTTCTTAGTGTTTCAAACTTTAGGTGTTGCTCACACAGTCAATGGTGCCGAATCTGTTGTGCACAAACTAAACTAAATTAATTTATGCTATGCTATCTTTTTCTCTCTAATAAAACAAGAAAGAGACGGACGTAAATTAGAGCTGTCAAATTTAGTTGACGTAATATTTCCATACAAATTAAGGGTGCACGTAAAAACATGTTGACTAAAAACAAGGTAGCGCAAGGCATAAACTAGTTTGACATCTCTAACTTAGTGCATAGCTATAGCCGTCCTTTTCAGTTATTGAATAAGAGAATCAACACCAATATATTGACTGTGTGAGCAAGACAAAACCATTCAATAACCTTACATTGGTCATCGGCTTCATGTATACCATAGTTTTCCTTTACATTTTCCTTCAGTCGTTGCTCACTTTATAGTCAATGTTATATTTCATATATTATGTATATTGATGGCTATATTTTTATTTATTTATACATTGTCGTTATCAAGTGCTGTACTGCCTATCGTGGCGAGGCAATGGTCACCGCTGTCGGCTGCGGTATCAAGCACAAATGCTCACGACCTAGATCAGGTGCAGTCGGTAACTGTTGCTAGTCGGACTTGTCGGTAAATGCTTCTATTTCTTTGGTTTGTTCTTAACCAGGCTCTAAATGTGTTGCTTTAATTTCGTCGTAAATGGCTTAGTTGGCAAGTGATTCAGTGGAAGGGGCTTTAGACCTTTAACGACGCTTTTTTGTATGGCTTCCATTGCGGTTGTGGGTACCAACCCGTTTTTTTGGCTTCTGCTTTAACATTTACTTTGAATAATCAAGCTACAAAAAATCATGTACAAAGTACTGAAGAACAATAGAACACAGATAAGTAGGTAGTCTCAATACTTCATAAAAAAACAACAACGGTTTAATTCACACATCCTAATTTATTTATGAGAATACATTTGAACTAAGTTCATAGAGTTTAGAAAGTAACGGACGGCCTCATTTTGGTTCTATTGCCACTGCCAAAAACTAGCCAATGTCTACGATTCGGCCGTTGACCTTCAGATGGTTACATTATCCTAGGAATCAATGAGTCACAAAAATCACACAACGAAGTTTCGGCCACACTTTAACAAACTTTATGAGTAAATTGACCTCAACACAAATTATTTTCCTTAAGCACAGGTAGGAATGGGCCTCCAACGATTTTAAGACCTCAAGTTGACCAATATTAGGTACAGCTGTTTCTTAAGAAAAGAATGAGAAATGACATAGTTGGTGTTGAGTCAAATCCAACTAGGTAGGTACCTAACATTTTTTTTATGTCTCTAAAATTTTGATTAACATTTAATTTGCATTAATTAATGCAGTAATGGATAGGTATCTTTGGCTACCTAAATTAATTTAACTAGCCAGAAGTATACGATGCAAAGAAAAAACGAAATATTAATGTCCCAACACCTGCATCAACGAGGTAAGGTTTTAATCAAATCGATTTATGGTAATGCATATTAGCAGAACCAAATGAAATAATGGCCTACATTACACCCACACGGGATCGACAGGTCCAATTCGGGAGTTGCATCAGGGCTACGGCTGTTTATTTTGGTCGCATGACTCGAAACATGACGGAGCTGCAGCATGAGATCACCAGTTCTCATTATCGACCAACTGGGAACCCGACTTTGTAAAAAAACAAAAGCAAACTGTCAAATCACTTAACGTATCTTTTTAAATTAACGTTCTAATTTTAAAATTTTGAAAGAGACGGCCGATACAGAATTTGTATTTATAAATCATGTGCCCTCGTGTTTCATAAAAACTAGTTATGGAGATAATTAGTAACCACATTGTCTAAGTTAAGACTGTATCCCCCCACAGATTATAAAAACAGACCACCACGAGCATAACGTTACGTTTAAAACAGTACTGTGCATAAGTATCCATATTGATGGTTAGAATATAATCAATTTAGAATATAGAAACTAGTTTTACCTCACTAGGTATTTTAGTCATGAACTAAAATTTTAGATTATTCTTCTATTATGCACAACTATAACAAAGTCGTGTTTGGCGAATTATCAATCTCATCTTTGTCATCTATTTTAAACGCCTTTTGTACCAACTTTATCCCTAGTTCCGAAAAAGAAAATAGTTTTGCTAGAATAATTATTATCTAGATCAAAATCAGCTATCGGCTTAGGTGCATTTAATTTGGTTTCGTATTTATGGAAATCGGGACGTGATTACTTATATGAGAAATATAATCCTTTTCGTTCGCACAATATTTTGCATCGGTTCACTCCATGGGATCGCTCAGATAAAGTATAATACTTAGATTATAATAATAAGTAGGTACAGATATATCTCTGGGGCCAGCATCTGGGTACAATCATGTCGAAACTTGTTCTACACGTGCAATTAGAGGGGGTCACACGAATAATATCTGATATTATTTAAAAATTTTGCCATCCATTATTCTCTCCCTAAATACTGGGCCCGTACCAAATTACGTATTAATGTATTCAATCCAGTTTCTATTCATATGTAATTCAATGTTTTTGTAAGCTTTTTAGAGCAAGAACTGGGTCGCAGATGGGCGCTGGATTGAGAAATTTAAATAAAAACTTGGTGCGATCTTTACAAATAATATCATCCATGAATAAGTAATAACAATGAATCCGTTGCGATATGGGCTTTTATATGGAGTGGTTTTAGAAAGTAGAGAATAAATATAACAGATGGTTTTAAAAGTGTAACGATGAATAGGCAAATTACTGGGCTGTGTGAAAGACCTGAACAATTAAGTTCCAAAACAAGGTTGAGCTCTTGATGACAAAGAATACTGACATCACTCTTATGTCCATATCAGTTAAGTTCGTATTAGTCTGTCATAAAGATTCTTCATTCTACAATTCTATATCTTGTTTAAAGCTGACATTTTGATCTACCTTTACAATAATGTATTGGTTTTTATTTTGGCTATTGCATGTGACATGATGTGAAATAAATTCTTCGATTTAATGACTCTTGCTTGGACATAATGCTGGCTGGTTATGCGCGCGTGCGCACGACCTAACTATTGTCATTTACATCATTGACTATTGTTCCCTGTTCCGTGACTTCTAATAGCCAACTAAAATACTAATTAGCTACAAAAGTAGATATGTTTCTACTCATAGCCGTCAGGGCAACGTTTTTTATTGAACTGTTTTTGTCTGTATATACAATATTGTCGCTATTGGATATACATAAATTTCTAGTCTGACGCAATGTTCTGTTATTGTTGATTTAGTTGTTTTATTCCTCAATGAAAGAAATGACTCTTAATACTTCAAAGAATTAAGAATTACGCACTGGCTTCCAATTACACAATAATCGCTAACCTAGGACACTTACCTATCTTCTACAGAGAAGTAGTCTCAGCGGTTCAGCACTCTTGGAGTCGCTTATGCAACAGCATTACTCTCCTTCTGGGGAGTCGGGTAAAAACTAAAAATGAAAATAACTGTTCCTCTTGAGAGTGTTGTAAAGTAAAATCGCCAATTGGAGGTTAACATAAACCACTCGGAGGGTAATATTTTGTCATTAAGTTAAGAGGGAACAGGGGCTGCGATTCTCCATACAAATGTATTCCCCTTTTTTCTTCCTGAATAATGCCTCTAGAGCCATCATTTTTTTTTCATAAAGTCAAGGTCTGCTGTTGACACGTCCCTGCCTTTTTCTTTTTTTCACCAACTAATAAGTAAAGAAAATATGACCCTCCGAAAATGACAAAAAATGCCCCAATATTTACCGCCGTTCTTAGAGGAGTATCAGACAAATTCGAAAACTTTTAACATAAAACCTTTAATAGGCACATACATAATAAATATATTTTATTGACACATACTCTTTCTTAAAAATTTGGTGCCCAAAAATAATTGAATCGGCTCAGTTTTCGAGGAGAAAAAAGGGGAATACGAAACGTCGATTTCATCAAAAATTTTGTGATAAAACAGGCTTGAGGGAGCACGATGGCAATAGATTCTTCAAATACCTATTTTGTAAATTCCTTTCCGGCCCTGTTCCCTCTTGTTGTTTGTTAGAATTAGTTTTAGGCCTCCAAGCTGTTCCCTTCCAAGTTCGAACCTGGTATGATTTGGCATTTATAAGATTAATTTACTTGTCTGGGATTTCCTAACGAACCTTGTAAGCAGCAAAAACTTAGGTACAGTCACAGCAAACAGTGATTTACGTCTTTTGCAATCCCTTCGCGAAGTTATTTAACGTATAGCGAATTGTAAAGCTGGTGAATGTCACTTTGCATGATGTATGTCCGAAATGATAGGAGAGGCATTACTGTAGCCGTAGTGGTGTACCGATAGAGCGGATGGTCCCATTCCTCGGCGATAACGGTACTAACCACTGCTCGCAAATAACTATGCACCACCACTAAGTTCCGGTAATCAATTTATTTATGTATGTTATGTGATAATTACGTGTTCCATTAATAAAAATTATGAATGGATGCTAGAAATGCGTCATCTGGAGCTCAGATAAGCAGCGTTATTCGTTACGCTTAGTTAGGTCTTTTCAAATCTAGTCTGTAGAATTCTAGTTTGTAACTTAATGAAAATCTAAGACGAACTTCGAAATCTGCATAGTTGGGACTGGGTGAAATCTTTGATATAAGTTGATCAGCTGTTAGGTCTTGTGAAATGGTAATATTTGTAGTTGTACGTAAATGGTTTCCAGTAGGGCTGGGATCCTAGTCTCGCCGGCAATTTAAACTTCAATTTCAGCTCTAACATCATAAACTCTGTGCTTACTGGAATAGAGTTCCAAATCCTTAAATCCATTATAAAATTTATAGCAATTGGCGTTGAGAGCGAGGTCCATTTAAGTCCGTTGATTTGTGTTCTCACGCCTTAAAAGAATAGTTAGTTTCAGGATTATGGCCGTATCCGTTATATGCATTCGTCATGGTGCTGAATTAATATTCCTTAGCTGTCATCTTGTGGATAATTGTGATCTCTAACAGCTGAAGTTAGTAGAATTTAGTTGAAAAAGCTGTTGTGGCCATACGCGTTGTGTGTGAAACGTGCGACCGCAACATTCCCAGTGGCTCAAACGATGCCACTTGTGGCGATCGACGACAGACACCGTTTATGGCGAGGACGGCGCGAAGGAATGTGGTCTGCTCCTCCACTGGTACGCCGCATGTGAGGAGTGAACAGAGTGGCGGTGACAGCCAGGAAAACGTCAACGACCTTGATCGAGGACACAGGAAAAAATTCGTGTACAAAATGGTGACTTAGCGACCCAATCGCCTTTTATGCATGGAGGAAGAAGATAACAAAAACGATATGAAAAGTGGTGAGTTAGTTTCTTTTAAACCTTATTCATGTTCTGATACATTCGGGGATAATTAAATGATTTACCCTGTGGAGGGGTTTCTCGCAGAGAGAACTCTCCATTGAGGAAACTATATTTTTTTTCCTGTCTACTCATAAATAGCACTTTTATGAATGTTTTTGTGTGTTTTATATGCTTGTGTGTAGATTTTTAGCAATAACTAACCTACAATTTTGCCTGTTATATTGCTGTCTCTCGTCACTTACGCCAAATTACAAAATGACTCGACAACCGCGAGAATGCATGCTTGCCAACTACATACTTAAATGACACTCAAACTTATTTGTTTTAAATGCTTGCAAAGGCTTAGGTATGCATTTTGATTGCTAAACAACTAAATGTTACAAGCCAAGCATTCCTAATGAAGCAACTGGTTCTAATTTGTTCAGGGGTTTATAATAAATCATGTATCGAAGTAACACACAGTATCATTAACAAGTGCATGGAACTAGGAAGTTCTTTGGTGAACAAGCCTTGTACGGGTCAATGCACAAAGGTGCCGACGAACGACCATCTAAGAGTATCAGGCCCACACAGTGCCTGCCGCCGGCTAACGGTGCCACGCTCAAATATTTTACCATTACACTGAGCATGAGCCTAGTCAGCTAACTGTGAATAAATACAAGCACCCGCTGTACCTATCAACCTTAAAAACATGTAAATGTTATGTACAGACGTGATATTCTCTGGAGATATACATAAGTATTTAGGTTGTTAAGTGACGGCGGAGGGCCGGTTGCGGCGTTTCGGACACGCTCAAAGAAGTAAGTGCATGCGAACTCCTTGCCTTCGTGAGCCTGTACCTACAATGTGGACAACTGATGCGGGTAACGTCGAAACCTGTAGATTGAAACGTCGATACGATATGTGGACCCACTTCAATAAATCTACCCGTTTATCATAAACCTGCTCTCCACAATCTTGTGGTTTGCAAGTCCATGTATTCATCAAACAAACTTCGCAAGTAATAACTTTTCCAGCTCGTGAACACTGTTACGTGGTTGTTTACGTGTTCTGTTAAATAGTAACGGTTTCGGATTGAGCGGCGCGTGCTGAAATGCGGCCAATCGATTGGGAACATATTTAGCGCGAACAAACGTGAGTAGCTAGGATATTAGTAGCGAGCTGGCAAGCCTACGCAATCTCAAATAGAAATAATTGCAGTTCCGCCGACCGACGTTGAGATCCGTTGAATCATCCAGCCATTTCAAAAGAGCTTTCGTCAATCTATCAACGGTCGCAATCGCAACTTACATCGTGTCGTAGCCATCTCATTGGCTGAGCGAACTTGACAAAAACATGGCGGATGACAAGTACCTACTACTCAGTCATCTATTGTGAGTAGACCTCCAGCATATTCATCCTTTTTTGTTAGAATTAAAAGCTAATCTTATCGATATTACTAAGTAACCTATTACTTAGCCGGATAGTCACTTCCTCAACATGTGGTAGGCATAGATGAATAGAGTAGGTATGGTATGATGATTTCATACTAACGTAATGTTTGCGATTTTGTCACCAGTGTTTGAAGAGTGAACAAAAACAGCAGTGGGAGTGGAACCCAACCCAGAAGTAGCCTTATGTTGAAGTTACTAAAATACAAGTCAATTATGATTTAAATGATAAACACGTAAGTAATTATGATTTCATCTCCGAAATATACGAAAATATAATCCGAAATCTACTTAATTATCATCATGCCCCACAAAAGGAGTTTCCTTGACGTTGGTATCGGTATTGTATTTGAGCAAAACTGAATTTGAATTTGAGAATTCAAACATTTTGTTGTTTTTTTCCTTTACGTGGTGACAATTTCTTTTTTTAATAAATAATCGGTAATTTAAAAAATCCTTGACGTTCATAGGTTTGAACTTGAAGCCGAGTCGAGATGAGTTATTATAAGACCCGTCACCGGTCACGTTGCAGCTTCGTGGACTCGTGGTATCAATCTTTTATTGAATAGACTGCACTTGTTACGTGTGTAAATGACAGCAATTTATTTCCCGCCGTCTCTTGCGTCCGAGCAGCGCAAGCGCAGGTCTGTGGAGGTCTGCGACACATTCATTGTGCACTCATGCATCATCCTTAACATGTTTTGCTTTTTGCTAAATATTTAGTTTATGTCGCACCACTCTCAGCTCGCATTCTGAATATTCTCATATTTTTAGTGAGGTTCGAATTTATGATCTTAGGTTTTGCGATAAATTCATAACCTCAGAGTGAGCAACACACACGAGACATCTTAAAACGATGTATGCAAGAGCAAACAAAGCGAGCTCGAAAAATTCAGCACATGCTAGGAATAATTTCTAAGAGGCTTTATTGATTTTTTTTTAATTTTGACTAATTTTGTAAGTATACAATATAGAAAGCCAAGGGGGTGAAGTGCACACCCTTGCACCCCCCGCCCCCCCCCCCCCCCCCGGCGCCCATGTCCCTTTATATATTTTTTAATCTCTTCGAAATTACCACGTACCTACCAACACAGAGATAGATAGATAGTGGGTATATTCTTTATTGTACACTAAAACAAATTACAAAAGAAGCTTTAGAATTAACAGGATGTAACAATGGTCGGTCTTTTCGCTCCTTTACAGACAATCTTTGGGTGGCTGATGAAATTTTCTGCGCAAAAGCAACTCTGATTCTGCGTCAAGGTGGCGTGAGATTGGATACAATTACGTCTACACGACGCAAGCGCAGGGTCTACCAACTAGTTTTCCCTCCCTACCCCTATCACCCTTACCCAATTTGTAAAATAATCGTATCAAACGGAGGTTAAGGCGCCTAGTGTCCAAAGCGCAAAATAACCAAAGCGCACAAAGTCAAAGTCGCAAAATGTCCCAAGACGCTTAGACAGAAATACGTCTAAACAATATTCCACTATAAAATTTAATTATGTCAGGAGTGCCAAAGGAATTTTTATTCTGTAAGTTTCCTAAGATTTCAATGGTGTTCATGAAACATCTTTCATCATCATCATCCTTTTAATGCCCCCACTGCTGGGGCACAGGCCTCCTCTCTGTGAGAGGGTGTGGGCCGTCCACCACGCGGGCCCAATGCGGTTTGGTGGATGTCACATGTCTTCGAAGTTTTGCTTCTAGGACATATCGATTTCCTCACGATCACTGCTCTAGGAAACACCTTTGGTTGTTATTTAAACGGAATAGGTATGTAGATATTAAAGAGCGCAATATGTACGCGTGCTGTACAACGTGTGTAGTAATTGTTTACGTTTCGCCACGCCCATGTTTACATTTCCTTTCAAGAACAATTTTTTATTAAGTTTTCCTCATTATTGCTTCCGCATACCGGTAATTGGTGCACACAACCTTTATCAGAATTTAATACAATTTCTGGTAATAATTGCTCATTGTTAAAAACAATACACACATGGTGAGGTATAAACGATAACAATGTGCAATGCTAGAACAATAGGGATGTTATCGGCATACTATTGCTAAGTGAAAAATGTCGATGGAGCGTTGACCGCTGACGCGATAACCCGGCTTTGTCTGGTTACTTTATTTATGCTCTCCCTGGTGGTAAACACCCGTGCGTCATCCCCAGTGGTCTCTGATCTACAAATAAATAAACATGTGGTCTCCTCCAGCATTGTTTCACATTAGAGCTGAATTTATCCATATTTTTTCACGATTCTTTAAAATAAGAATTGATATCGATAGAATTCCATAGCGCTGCTCTTCCCTAAATATAATGCGATGTGAAATCTATGGTGTCGATATCGTTTTTATTTATAGTTGCAAGCGTTTATCAGCATTGAAAGGGTTCGCTTATTCAAGAATTATGCAAAACGGCACTGTGAAACGTGATTGTCAGGTTTGCATAGGTAGGACGCGTCTCATTAGCAAGGATATCCATATGCATCTTTCGTTTAAGTTTAAGACAATGGCTGGTGGTTGTCGTGACTCGGTCGCTTATGACATGCAGTGTGTCAAAGAGGAGCATATGGATCGGCTCAAGACACTCCAGCACTGTAAACACTGAATGTGCAGCAAGTCATTTGCAAAACAAAGACCGCAGAACGCGGCCGAAATAAAAATATTTACGCAGCCACTGCTGACTCAAGCCACGCTTTGTTTGGACGGAGGAATAACCTTTTTGCAAGAAAATAAATTAATGTCAAATCACAAAAACAACGACTTGATTATAATCCGCTGCGTTTTACCCAATTTGAAAGGCGAAGCAAATTGCGAATGCGTCGGGGAAAATGGATCCTTTCCTTTATGTTATTATGTTACCCACAATAACAAAAAGGAAAGGATCCATTTTTGGAACAACTATAAACGACAGTAATATCTATGCAGCTGATGAAGACGTATAGAAACAAAACAGAAATGGGAAATTGGAAGTTCAAATGACAGCATTTAAAAACTTAACAGGTAGAAAAAATGCAATAAAGACTTGCATAAGTATGTATTATAAACGAACAGTATCAATTTACATTATTTACAATAAGCGGCGGCGTCGGCACGCGAAGGCGACACGGGTATCGCCGGACGTGAGACATTAGTTTAATGAAATAACGACAATTTGCATGGAATAACTTGCTGCACGTCCGTGTACCACAGGCCTTATGCCATGACTGCTCTGCTCTCAATGACGCCTCAAGAGCTATTTGACTCATGCTCAATGAACATGAATCTTAATTGAAGCGAACTGGCAATGTGAATTGTTGATGAATGTTTGCTTTTGTGGTGCCGTTATTTATACATACAGTGTTACATGCTGCTACTTATTTATATTTCCATACAGAAAAGGAATGTTTTGTTTGTTTTCCTTTTTTCACATGACACACATTCACAAGTTGTCAGGTCATGACTGTAATCCTTGAGAGGGTAGGCAGAGATTTATTAACTCTCACATATACTCAGAACATTTCAGTCAAGAGTACAGACACAAAAAAGATGCATTCCGAGTTACGATTGGTAAATATTCTGCGTCCTGAGTTCATGACATGACGCTGCTCAAGCCATAGGCAACAAAGAACGCCGAATGCCACCGACAGAAAGGGAATTTGCCTTCCGAACTCTATGATAAATAAATAAAATATATAAAAAAGCCTTTTATTTCTTGAAACCAATGAATAAGAAAAAAACTGGCCAAGTGCGTGTCGGATTTCGCACATTAAGGGTTCCGTACCAAATATTGGTATTTGTTGGTAAAGTATACGTAATAATAAACATTATTACCAAATTTCAAGTTGGTCAATGGGAAGTTAAAAAATTCTTCGTAAAAACATTTTTTGACAGACGACGGACGGACGGACAGATAGACAGACGGACACGTGAGTGACAACAATAGGGCTCCGTTTGGACCCTTCGGGTACGGAACCCTTAAAATACCTAATACCTAGTGTTAATGATTATTACTACATATTTCCTAATGTTAAATTGATCAATATATAAGTTACTTATTTTTTGTTTGTTTTGCAAGAACCCCTCAATCACGGGTGAAGGCTTCCTCCAAATGGTTTCATCTGTCTCTGTCCTTTTTTTCTGTTGATAGGCACGCGTTTGACCACTATCTCACCTGATAGTAAGCAATGATGTGGTCGAAGATGGAGCACGCTTGCCTAGAAGTAATCTATTCACTCTTGACTTAAAGACTCCCAGATTGTAGCTATCAGGAAACACAGACTCCGGCAAGGAATTCCACTCCTTGGCAGGATGTACGCACAATGAACGTGTTCTCAAAACGTTTTGAGCGTGTGGGTGGGATGTCCACCATATACCTGTGGCGCATCGCCGTACGTCTTGTGGTCCGATGATGAAACGGACCTGGCGGAATTAAATTATGCAATTCCGTCGCACACTCCTCAAAATGCAACCGATAGAAAACCGACAGGCTAGCAACTCGGAGTCTATGCTCAAGACTGGAGCTTCGATTCGACGTGCCTATTATTGCCGATAATCCTCTTGGCTCGTTTCTCAGTTGTCTCAAGGGGATCAAGCTGGTATCTGGCAGATCCATCCCAAAGATGAGAGCGGTACTCCATACACGATCGAACTTGCGCTTGATAAAGTTTGAGCAGCTGTCCCGGCGTGAAGTACCGTCTCACCTTTGCAAGGATCCCCAACTTTTTCCTGTCCTGTGCAACTTGGATCCATTTAGTACCCGCTGTCTTTGCTATGTCCTCGTGCCATCTTGTGTGCGGTCTTCCATGTATTGGAATCTCTCTTGCCTCTTTGGCCTGCCCATGTCACTCGTTTAGTCCATTTCTGTCGTTGACAGTACTCTAATGAGGGAAAGGGACTTTTGAAAATGACATCTACGTGCTATACATTTTTATAACATTTTACGTAGCTAACCAGATTAGCTTGAGCCCTGCTACTCATAATATCACCACACCATTACCGTTATTGCCGTCTAAGACAAGTGCAATTTCATAAAATTATGTGTCGTGAACCTGAGTCGCGATTGTATGAGCAGTCAAGAGGCTTTATAGTCATTGATCTGTCGTTTTTCAATCGCGCTACATGACCCGCCCATTTCCATTTCAACTTTTGAGCATGGTTTAGAACGTCAGTAACTTTTGAGATGTTTCTTATTTTTGTGTGTCCTATTTTTTGCCTTTTACTAATATTTAGCATACTGCGCTCCAAGTCACCTCTATATTGGATCGAATTGCAATCGACGACGAGATAATTATATAAATGACCAAAATATGGTTTTAGGTTTGCTTCTTTTCTATTTCCTCAAGGCCCCCGCTTTCAATGATACTAAAGGTGAAACTTGGGCATCTTGTGTTGTGGTCAATTTTGTTCCCTACAAATTTCAATCTCTAACCTTTCACAACATTTTCTTCTTTTATGTTTGGGGGCCGAGTCACCCGCGTCCATAGGAGTATACCCATTGAGTCCCTACACGTGGTCCCCGGGTGGTGCTAATCAGGTGACACTAACTGGTGGTAGGTTTCGACCGATGGCTTGCGACCACTTACTGGGCAAAGACGTACCGCCAAGCGGCCTGGCCGTGTTCCGGTACGATGCTCAGTGTAGCCAATCCAGAGGAGTTGGGTCGAAATAGTTGTTCCATTGCAGGCAGACCAACCGGGCTCGCGCTGATATGGATGTATCGGGAGACTAGTCGCGGAGGTTACGGGATCCGAGGCACGGTGCGCCGCTGGCCGACCGCAGTTAGTTGGGGGCCCAAGTAGTGTACTAACCACACATGAAAGGCTGCCCCGCCAACTGACGAAAAATCCCGGAATGCACCATCGTGCTGGTTGGCTACCAGACGAGAAGGCCCGATGGACATTCCCGGGGGAGCTCGGGCGTCCCCGCAGTCTCCAGACTAGTCCCCCAATGATACCGTCCTGTCAGTGCGTGCCTGAAGGTAGCCAGCATGGAACCTCATTTCACTTCCTTCTCCTCTCCTTCCTTCACTCTTCACATTTATGATAAAAGGAACTAAAAAGAAAAAAGCTGTACAGCGGCAGCACTCCCTCTCACACAAAGTGCACCTATCTAACATTCGAGGTCTGCACTCAAATCTTGCCGCAGTCCACCACCACCTAGAGACTGAGAAACCAGCTCTCTTATTCCTTTCGGAGACGCAGATCGGATGTCCGTCTGACGTGGCGTACCTATCTTACCCAGGGTTAACCCTGGAGCACCATTTTAAGCCACGCGCTGGTATATGCATGTACGCCCGGTCTCCGTAACCTTGAGGACTCCAGGTTCTCAACTCTTTGGGTCCTAGTGGACACAGGCCTAGATAAAATTGTCTACACCTGTGTCTACCGTTCGCACAGCGGTGATTTGGAGACAACTAGGCTCACACAACACCTGAGTAAAGCGGCGGATGTGGCTCAGCAACGGTACCCTTCTGCCCAATTGGTGTTACTGGGGGACTTCAACGCCGTCCATCAGGAGTGGCTCTTCCCATACCAGTGCACAGACCATGCTGGACAAGAGACATATAAGCTAGCACTAGCGTTAAATCTCACCCAGCTGGTCCAGGGGGCAACGAGGGTGCCGGATGATGATTCGCACACAGCCAATTGCTTGGACCTTCTGCTGACAACAGATCCAGACCGTTACTCAGTGTCGATTTCTTAACCATTAGGTACTTCCGACCACTGTCTGGTGAAGTCTGTATCCGTGTACTACACGCTCGATCCTAGCCCTAGAGACACCAGGCGGGTTTGGCGATACAGGTCAGCAGATTGGGATGGCATGCGATCTTTCTTCGCATGTTATCCTTGGTGGCCCACTTGCTTTTCTTCGACTGATGTTTCGTCGTGACGGATGTGTTGCGGCGGGGAATGGAGTACTACATTCCATTCTCTGACGTAACAATGTCTGACGAGGCTCGACCATTGTTTGGTGCCGAGTGCAATCGCGCTGATGCGCTTAAACACGCGGCCTACCTGGCATGGATCGACGCTCGGACGCGTAAAGCAAATGACGTGAGTCAGAAGAAGAGAGCCTTCAACAGGGCTGCCAAGTCCTGCAAGAAGGTGTTGCGGAGGGCTCGGTTTGACCACATAAGCCGAATTGGGAACAAACTTGCTTCTTACCCAGCTGGTAGTAAGGCGTTTTGGTCCTTGGCAAAGTCGGTTGAATCGAACTTCTGCCGCCCCTCACTACCTCCACTGCTGAAACCCGACGGGTCGCTGGCCCACTCCGCTGAGGAGAAAGCAAGCTTGTTTGCCTCTCTGTTTGCGGAATCTTCGCGTCTAGATCCTAGTGGCGCGAGGCCCCCTGGTACTCTTGGTGGATGCGAGTCGATTATGTCAGACATTCGCATTCATCAGAAGGATGTCCGAAGGGTACTGCGTTACCTGGACGTGAACAAGGCTAGTGGCCCCGACGGGATACCGGCAATTGTACTGAGGACTTGTGCGCCTGAGTTGTCTCCGATCTTGACGCGCCTATATCGCCTTTCGTTTGAGACTGGAAAAGTGCCGATGGCTTGGAAGCAAGCTAACGTGCCACCCGTACCCAAGAAGGGTATTCGAGCTGACCCAGCGAATTATAGGCCCATCTCGGTAACTTCCGTACTCTGTAAGAGTATGGAACGTATACTGAATGGTAAGCTCCTGGCATACCTAGAAGCTAACGATATCCTAAGTGACCGACAATACGGCTTCCGCCGAAATCGGTCAACAGGAGATCTTCTAGCGTATGCCATTCACATCTGGAGTGAGGCCATCGACAAACAAGGGGAAGCCCTTGCGGTCTCCCTTGATATCTCGAAGGCCTTCGACCGGGTCTGGCACGACAGCCTAATTGGCAAGCTTCCTTCCTTCGGTCTGCCCGTTGATTTGTGTGATTGGATTGCAGATTTCCTGAGGGATCGGTCTATCCAAGTAATCATAGATGGCTGCTCGTCCGGACTGCTGGCTATTAATGCCGGTGTTCCTCAGGGGTCGGTGCTCTCGGCAACATTGTTTTTGCTGCATATTAACAATCTGCTAAAACCCGGTACCTTTGGGTATGCAGACGACAGCACTGTTGTCGAGAGATACGTGCCTGACGCACGAGTTGGTGGGTCTCAGGTCCGGTCTCTCCGAGAGGCTATGGTTGGGCGCTTGAACTTGTCCTTGCAGGCTGTCTCAGAATGGGGCGATGCCAATCTGGTTAAGTTCAATGCTGCTAAGATCCAGGCGTGTCTTTTTTAAAAGGAGCCAATTTCACCCGGCTCCAACTTTCCGAGGTGTAACCGTGCCGATAACCGATCAACTTGATCTTCTTGGTGTTACTTTAACATCTACCCTCAATTTTGGTCTCTTCATAGAGGCAAAGGCTCAAGTGGCTGCCAAAAAGCTGGGGATCCTCGCAAAGGTGAGGCGATACTTCACGACGGAACAGCTGCTCCAACTCTATCAAGCGCAAGTCCGATCGTGTATGGAGTACTGCTCTCATCTTTGGGACGGATCTGCCAGATACCAGCTTGATGCCCTTGAGTCAATTGAGAAACGAGCCAAGAGGATCATGGGCAATGATAGACTCGTTGAGTCGAAACTCCAAAGTCGGTTTTCTATCGATTACATTTTGGGGAGTGTGCGACGGAATTGCATGATTTGATTCCGCCAAGCCCGTTTCATCAAAGGACCACAAGACGTACGGCGAAGTGCCACCGGTTCATGGTGGACATCCCATCCATGCGCACAAAGCGTTTTGAGAAAACATTCATTGTGCGTACAGCTAGGGAGTGGAATTTCCTACCGGTGTGTTTCCTGATAGCTATAACCTGGGAGTCTTTAAGTCAAGAGTGAATAGGTTACTTCTAGGCAAGCGTGCTCCATCTTCGACCACATCATCGCTTGCCATCAGGTGAGATAGTGGTCAAACGCGAGCCTATCAAACATAAAAAAAGACTCTTACTGACTAAAACCCACCCGTGTTCCTTCGGTTGGCTGTGCCAGGGTCGCGGTGACTCTTTCAAACACACACGCGACCCTGCCAGGTAACATTTTTCTTCTGATTTGAAAATGAACTTAGCGGTCGCCATTTTGATAGAAGCTGGTAGAATAACAACTACCTACACAACACTTGCGGAAACATTTCCGCAATCGACTGGATATTATTAATCTAGATACGAGTATCTTAGTAATAACGGAAGTTTTCAAGGAACCTTGACTTTCAAAGAATTGTTTACTGAAAACAAAAGATAATGCATACTCCGATGTCATTATCTTTTGTACGAAGTACGTGTACGTCTAATTACCTACCTACTTGATACATAAGTTGATAAGTTTGTGCAACATAATAGTTGCTACTTAATTTATGCAAAAATATAGTTGCTACTTTATCAAGTACCTACTAGCTGCCGCCTGCCACTTTGCTCTCGTGGTCTATCTCACAAAAACTGTATATTTTTTCGGGATAAAAAGCTTTGACACTCAGCGATCGTGTAGCACTATAGCCAGCAAAAAAATTTTCGTTATCGGATAAATATTTCCAGAAATTATCGTTTACAATTTACAAACATACAATTTTTCCACTTGGTTAATATTACTTTAGATTTAATCTCAATGAAAGTACTTATTGTATGATACTGATTGCACCTACATCAGGCACAGCGAATTGCCCATATCCCAACATAAACCCAGCTCCGCGGTGTGCTCTGGATATTTCAGTAGGTAGGTAGTAGGGAGTCTCCTCTGTTCTAATTCTGTTTTAACGGAACTTACGACTTTCTGCCAATTTCGGGATCCCTTCCTTTTCTCCCTAATATACGTTGGCATAACTCTTTTGGTATAATAATACTTTGCCATAATCGTTTTTGGCATACCCACTGTTTTTGTTGGCGTATTTATCTTGTGAGCTAATTTGTTTTGGCATAATTTTAATTCGCACAATGACTATTATCATATTAGTATTAAAGTATTAAAATTAAGTCATGCGTAGACTAGGTGCGGCGGGCTGCCAATGTTTTACATACTTATGTATAAAAATGTCAGAACATTATCAACATACGAAAGACTTATTGAATTAACAGAAGCCCTAAACAATGTTCATTTTGACATTTTAGGCATATCAGAAGTCAGACGACTAGGAAATAAAATAGAAGACTACGGTGACTTAATATTATGCTACACTGGAGAACGAGCCGGACTTCATGGAGTCGGCTTTTTAGTTAAGGAACACCTAAAAATCCACCTAGAGAGCTACATTGGTCTATCAGAAAGAGTAGCTCTATTAAATCTGAACATATACAATTACAAAACTTCATTAATACAAGTCTACGCACCAATGGAATCAGCCAGCGATGATAATATTGATCAATTTTATACGACCCTTAACGAAGCCATGAAAATAGCCTACAAAGAAGTCTCAGTCATGAGCGATTTTAATGCTAAAATAGGAGGAGATAAACTTATTGAATTTGCCTTAGAACATAAACTATCAATCATGAACACTTTCTTTAAGAGAAGAAGAAGACCTGGACGTAAATGGACATAGGAATCACCAAATGGGCAATATAAAAATGAAATAGACTTTGTTCTATCAAATCAACCTAACTCCTTTCGAAACCTAGAAGTATTAAATATAAACTACCCGTCCGACCACAGAATGATAAGGTCGACCCTAACACTAACCAATCCTAAAAAAGTAGAGCAAACTACACTAGCAGGAGTTATAAAACTTTAGAAAACGAGAAAGATATAGAACAATTTAAAGATAACCTCTACCGCAACATTATATTATTGGAAGAAACAAAAGCCACAGACACAATTCAGAACCTTTACGACAGACTACTCAATGGTGTTAACACAAGTCTACAGCAAATAAACACCACGACCAGACACCACAAAAAACACAAAAATATCAGAGCGCTCTAAAGCTCTCCTTAAGAGAAGACAGCAAATTCAAAAAACAAAATTTAAAACAAGAGCTATGAAAAATGAGCTTAAAGCAATGTATAAGCTTACTAGTAAATGTATAAGAAACGACTACCTGAATTATAGAAAAAACACCCTGCAAAGACATCTAATAACCACTGGAAGCTTAAAGAAAGCTCGTAAAGAACTACAAACACACAAGACTTGGATTGACAGCTTGGACAACCTAGGAAAAACATCTCAAAACAGGAAAGAAATCTTAGCAATAGCTACCGAATACTATAAAAACCTATACGACACACCAACACCATTAAGTGAAGCACAAGAAACGGCTGATGAAATCACCAAAAACAGTGATACTTCACTGTTTTTGGTGATTTCATCAGCCGTTTCTCCCACCCAGCACAAAAACATTGGAATTTCTATACAAAGTTATCATCAGCTGATTAATATTTGAATGGGACTAAAATTTTATTTTTTAATTTCCTCAGATTTTCTTGAAGAAAGTTGTTCATATCGATGGGCAGATGCAGTTCTTAAAGTATGACCACACCTTTCCGTTACACCCTGAAGAAGAAATAGAGATACTCGTACTAAACAATATCAAGAACCTAAAAACAGACAAAAGCCCTGGACCCGACGGCATAACAAACGAGGTATTAAAACACGGAGCATCAATATTAAGCCACCAATTGTCGTTTCTATATAACCGTATACTTAATACTGCTACCACATCACAATGGTCAAACTCCAACATAATATTGATATACAAAAAGGGAAATCCGAGAAACATCTCAAACTACAAACCTATTAGTCTATCGCCAAGTCTCTACAAATTATTTTCATCAATTATTGAAAAAAGAATAAGAGCGACCATACAAATACATCAACCGGTTGAACAAGCAGGCTTCCGCAAGGGATTCTCTACAGTCGACCACATACATACTTTAGAGCTTCTGATAGAGAAATACCAAGAACAGCAGAGACCTCTATATGTCGCATTTATAGACTACCAAAAAGCCTTTGACACTCTATTACACTCGAGCATCTGGGAAGCGCTAAGTCGACAAAATGTGGAGAGACAGTATATTGAAGCTTTAAAGACGACTACGACAAATGCACAAGCAAGGTAAAATTAGAAACCACAGGCCCACAAATAGCAATCAAAAGCGGAGTAAGACAGGGAGACCCACTATCTCCAACACTTTGCATTTCTGTGTTAGAAAATGTTTTTAGACAGATTGAACCTATTTCAATCACGAGGTTTGCAGACGATATTGTAATAGTGTCTGAGAGCTCTAGCCAATTACAAAACATGATTACTACACTTCACTCTGCAAGCTTACAGGTGGGCCTCGAATTCAACTCATCAAAAACAAAAATCATAACCAACAGTACACAGAAACCTATAACCGCTAATAATATACCACTCGAATATGCGAAAGAATATATTATTAGTATCAAGTAAGGGGATAGTGGGTCTCCCTGTCTTACTTCTCTTTTGATTGCTATTTGTGGGCCTGTGGTTTCTAATTTTACCTTGCTTGTGCATTTTTTGTAGATATTCTTTAAAGCTTCAATATACTGTCTCTCCACATTTTGTCGACTAAGCGCTTCCCAGATGCTCGAGTGTAATAGAGTGTCAAAGGCTTTTTGGTAGTCTGTAAAGGCGACATATAGAGGTCTCTGCTGTTCTTGGTATTTCTCTATCAGAGGTTCTAAAGTATGTATGTGGTCGACTGTAGAGAATCCCTTGCGGAAGCCTGCTTGTTCAACCGGTTGATGTTTTTGTATGATCGCTCTTATTCTTTTTTCAATAATTGATGAAAATAATTTGTAGATACTTGGCAATAGACTAATAGGCCTGTAGTTTGGTCACACACGATCTTCACCACATTGTTCACGAGGGACCTGTGGACGATAAACCCGACACCACCCTGGGACTGGTGGTCGCCCTCTCGGAAATAAAGCAGGTTACGGGATTCAAGGATTATCGAGTCCTTCCCCTCTCTTCAGACAAACCTACAATAGTCCACCGCAACCTGCTTAGAATGTTATGCGTTAACATTATTATGATTGGAGAAATTATGCTTAAAAAAATTATGCGTAAGCTGTTATGCGTAAATATGTTATGTGTAAATATTATTAGGATATACAATAGTATGTTATGTTATGTCTTAAAGTTGTATGCAAATGGAAGGAACTAAGAAGGTAGGTAGTTCTGGTCTTTGAAAGTCTTATAAATTGACTCTTTGAACCGATACAGTCCATCAACTCTACGATCCTAAATATGAATATGATTATTGGTGCATCCGATACTATCAACCGACGCAGCCATTGAGTCTTTACCAGAATATTCTCACGTCCTGCATAATGGCGAGTCTTTATTAAAATTATATTCACAATAACAGAGCCCTTGGCATTATTTCGCCCACACTCGTTTTACGCAAACAATTCTCAAAGAAATACCCTTCAGAATTGTCAGGTAGGTGCGTCAAGATAACACTCGTTTAAGACGGATGGTAGATCAGGAGGATGATACCTAATCTGCGACACTCCTTGAAGATTGCATTATCGATGGCAGCTGAGGCATCAGAAGGCGTTGTCACCGGCTATTTATACTGAAACAAGTTTTATATGAATGCTGATCAAAGACAACGTTAATAGCTGGACATTTGTCCGATTCTGACATCATTCAGGATTAGAAGTAGGTATGTACTAAACGGCCATAAACAGTCATTTATAGGATTATCTGTTATAAACGTAGGGTAAAGTCAAAAAGTCGATTGTGATAATGTATGAAAACTATTGTTATCGTAATCACGCACAGAAAGCGTGGAGATACGCAGCCTTAGCAATCGAAAAAGACGCCTGGCGCCGTGCGCGGATACCGACGCCGCGCTGTCACAACGCGATATGATTGTGCATTTATGCCTTGTCGTGTTTTTTGATAAAAATAATCAAATTTTATCAAATTTCAACAAATAATAAAATTTTTATCAAATTTTAACAAATAATCGGTTTTTTATCCGTAATCTCACCATTTACTGCTAATTCGAAAATGATATGAAAACTATTTTAATGAGACTTTAAACGATATTGTTGATTGAAGACTGTTGTTCATTGTATTAATAGCCTCTGAGGCTCTGATAATGGGCTGATAGCTATTATTATCCGTTGCATTTACACTCCTCTATGTATGTATTGACTTTGTGACTGATCGCTTGTAAGTTATCACGTTGCATTAATGGTCCTTGACTAACGTGATCAGTGAAGTGTTAAATACCTACAATTTCAAAATACCTACCAAGATAAAACAGTTCCTCTTAGGGT
Organism: Polia nebulosa; assembly: GCA_951329385.1. Classification (NCBI taxonomy): domain Eukaryota; kingdom Metazoa; phylum Arthropoda; class Insecta; order Lepidoptera; family Noctuidae; genus Polia; species Polia nebulosa. The sequence continues at coordinate 15,986,673 of OX589604.1, forward strand.
GCGTTTCCAATGAAGCGGAGCTGGGCGGAGCGGAGCGGAGACATGTAGGAAGCAACCAATCACAATGGTTGAAATCCTCATCGCGTCACTCGTCTCGTTTGTGATTGGACGTTTCTTGCACGTCTCCGCTCCACTCCGCCCAGCTCCGTTTCAGTGCAAACGCACCCTTAGTAGGTATATTTTGTTCAACCAACACAGCCATTACGTTAGGATGTGGGTAGATACACAAACACGTCATCCCGTCGTTTCAATAGCCTATTTTCCTAAGCAGCCGAAGGCCATGAAAACGTCATAACCTATTTCACAATATTATCTCTGTAAGAGTAATTCTGTCTCGCCAGTCGAGATAACCATGACAGTGTGATGAGTGAGTCAAAATTCCATGAATATTATGGTCAACAGAGCCCTTTTGTGCAATGCCATAGATAAAGCATACTTGAAATTTCAAAGGACCAATTCTTACGATAGTGTAAGTAATTTTGGTGAATATTTGTGGTGACTCATGCTAGTCAGATGAAGATAAGAAGTGAATAAAATTGGCCCACGCTGGGCGCCAAAATCGGCGCCTTATCCATACTAATATCTAATATAACATCTGAAATGTAGGTCACATAAAGGTCTAGGATATAGAACAAAGGCTGCAAATGGCACTTACGTGTACATGAGTGCTCTTGATCACATGAAACATTTGCCTATCTGTTGTTGACGTATGCTTAGCGATATTAGGGATTATCTAGATTAGATAGGGCTGAAGCGTTAAGGTGAAAGCGCCAGAAAAAAAAGGGTAGGCCGTAGCAAGTACGTATTTACAGAACTGTAATCATTAAAATCATCAATACAACTCTCTCAGTTAGAATTGATGCCAAATGTCATGATTTCATAAAATACTTATATTTGACATCAATTCTAACTGAAAGAGCTGTATTGATGATTTAAACTATTATAATTATATAAATACATACTTGCTACGGATCTAATTTTGACCAAGATACAACCTGACACTGACCTGCAAATTGCAAAAAACGTAAGAAAATTTGAATTTCGGGGGCTGCCCTGGCGCTTCCACCTTAAACCGTCTGCAATGTTATAAGCGCCCCCATCGTTGCTGATAAATCTCGTTTATTTGCATTATTTGTAGCAGAAGGCGATTTTTTTTTTTTGTGGGCTTGGGAAATCTTCCAATGACTTTTCTCGCTCTGGGTGGCGCGGGAGGGAGTGTCAGACTTTTACTGACTAAAACTCACCCCTGTTCCTTTTTTTTTGTGGGGTGGGAAGTCAATCAATGACATCTCCCGCTTTAGGGTGGAGCGGGAGGGCGTGTCAGACTCTTACTGACTAAAACCCACCCCTGTTCCTTCCCTGCCCTGAATGCCCAGGGGCGAAGTAACTCTTTTGAATTTATTCTCAGCCCCTGGGCAGGTATCGGCCATGACGGGCCCCGACATGTTTTGCTGACAACTTTTTGAGGCGCGCGTGGAACACTAGGCGCTGACGACTCTCGGGCCAGGTGCTGATCGGACGGCGAGTTACCCACTACTCGCCGTCCGCAGGCCCGGGACCCCTGTTCCTTCAGTTGCCTGAGTGCCAAGGGCCGCGGGAACTGTGTTTTGATTTATCCGCGACCAGCAAAAGGCGAACCTGGATGTTTAATTTCATTCGAAGCGCGTACTCTGATATTTGATCTTAATATGAAACGGCTGTAAAATGAAAATAATTCGACAAACGATAATAATTCAATAATATCGAGGTACCAAATTATCTTCTTTCTGGAATATATGCCAAATTTGCAGAGTACCTTAGTAGGTAGATGAATATTGATACATTGACGACTTAGTCCCCAAAACCAACTGTCACAAAACACGTTGGGTCTTTTGCAATTTTCAGAAATAGCAATTTTGGATATTCATTGACTCATGAATTTTCAGGTTTAACTTAACTCACATATTCGGCATTTAAACCTAACTAAAAAAATATTAGATATTCCTACCTATTATTATTAATGCTATAATACTAAATTGTTAAATGACACTTAAACGTTTGAAAATTGATTGTTAATTTTTAGCGGTTTTCCGGAAATATTGACGTAAATTGTAAATCCCATCACGCAAAATTCACACAAAGGGAAAAAATCGTCGAACAAAATTACACAGACCTACCTACTGTTTTTTTTTTCCTTTTTTGACTCCAGTGCTGATTTATTGGGTTTTGGGACCTCCTTAACACAAATCTGAAATCAGTTTTTTTTCTATCACATAAGTGTCTTTTTAAAACATACATTAGAGAAATTGCGTAAAAATGGTTTATACAGGTTATAAAAAACCAGTAGTAAAAAAAGTATTACTTATACAGGCTGTAACGGAAAGGTGTGGTCATATTTTAAGAACTGCATCTGCCCATCGATATGAAAAACTTGATTCAAGAAAACCTGAGGAAATTCTCAAAAAAAATTTTTACCTCCCATACAAATATTGATCAGCTGATGACATTTTGTATGGAAAGTCCAATTTTTTTTTGGGAATTTTCTATTTTGTCATACAGAAAGTTATTCATTTCCATCGGCAGAACCGGTTCTTATAATATGACCACACCTTTTCGTTACAGCCTGTATAATTTCGAAGCATTTTTTTTTTAATTTTGTACCATGGAGTAACATATGATAACAGGTAACTGCTTGTTTGACATGAACGAGCATGGTAGTTGAGAGTAAATATCTCGCTGATGTTGGCGCGTGTGTTGGGTCATTCAGTTCCCTTCAAAATGGTTGAGCTGTGGTGCTGATCCATCACGCGTCATGTTCGTGAACGGGCGGCGTCAGTAGAGACAGGTTATCTGTTAACTGCCTCTGGCTTGTTTTAAACTTTATTTTCTGAATTGTTTGTTTTATTTTGTTTTACATTGTTCTCGCATAATAGAAGCAACAAGAAGTTCAAAATGGACATTTTACTCGATTTTTTTTTTGGATGCTAATCGATCCTGTTTCTAATACTGATCAAATTTCTATGGAGCCAACCCAGGTTGGAGTACTAAAAAAGTCAGAAATTGCAAAAAAGTTTTCCCAAACATTTTGTATGACTATTTTACACATTTTTTTTTGATGTCATTCGATCCTGTTTCTAATATTGAACAAAAACTTCTGTTGGACAAACCAGTACTAAAAAAGTAAGAAATCGAAAAAAACTATTCACATACATTCCGTAGGTAATCATTGCATCCCCCTTCCTTGCTTTCAATATTATATAAAAAATCGGTAAAATAAAAAAACAAATAAAGCCTCTTAGAAATTATTTCTAGATATTCGAAGTGAGGTGCTGAATTTTTCGAGCTCGCTTCGCTAATGTAATTTTTTTTGAAAATCTGTGAATGGGGATCATAATTTCACAAAAAATTATGGATTCCTTGGACTTTTACTGCCCCGCTGACAGTTTTCACCTTGTATTATGTGTGTATGTTTGTATGTCTTTTTCTTTGGCAAGCGCTGTAGCCTAAACGGCTTGATGGATTTTAACAAATGAGGTATTATTAGATTGTTCTTGACCGCCGAAGTGACATAGGCCATAATATGAGTTTAAAAAAAAAGCCATTAGGTACCTAAGTGTAGTCGTATTTTTTTGTGACCTAGGCATGTGGGGTATCAAAATAAAGTGCCCAAGGAGACGATTCCAAAAATATTACTCACTAAAATGTAGGAAATAATAAACAAAAAAAAATGTCGAAAAACCCGACTGTTAAAAACAACTAAAAAGCTTACTACTAACAAGTCACTTTTGAAGCAATCTGATGCAGTTGGTGGCATCAAAACTGTAATTGAACTAAAACAAATTCCCCCAACTGCATGAGATTACTTGACTTCAAACTCAAAAGTCAAACTTAGACTTAAGCATTTATTTCAAATAAACCATTTACAGGCACTTTTGAATTGTCATGTCGGTCAGTCAGAAAGATGAAGCTAATTATTGCACATTCCAAAGCGTAGATCTCTATGGAGAAGAACGCGCAAGAAACTCCATGGACACTCTTTTTAACAGATTTTCAAAAAAAATTACATTAGCGAAGCGAGCTCGAAAAATTCAGCACCTCACTTCGAATATCTAGAAATAATTTCTAAGAGGCTTTATTTGTTTTTTTATTTTACCGATTTTTTATATAATATTGAAAGCAAGGAAGGGGGATGCAATGATTACCTACGGAATGTATGTGAATAGTTTTTTTCGATTTCTTACTTTTTTAGTACTGGTTTGTCCAACAGAAGTTTTTGTTCAATATTAGAAACAGGATCGAATGACATCAAAAAAAAAATGTGTAAAATAGTCATACAAAATGTTTGGGAAAACTTTTTTGCAATTTCTGACTTTTTTAGTACTCCAACCTGGGTTGGCTCCATAGAAATTTGATCAGTATTAGAAACAGGATCGATTAGCATCCAAAAAAAAATCGAGTAAAATGTCCATTTTGAACCGACTTCCAAAAGGAGGAGGTTATCAATTCGGATGTTTGTATTTTCGGGCATAACTCCGTCATTTATGGACGGATTTCCAAAATTCTTTTTTTGTTCGAAAGGAGTTTGTTTCGAAATGGTCCCATTTAAATTTCATGAAGATCTGATGATGTATTTCGGAGACAGACAACGGAACTCTTCAAAAAATGACAGCAAATCAACCGCGATTGCTGCTATCGCCTAGATATCCATTGTTAACACAATTTAATGGAGAAACACAACTAAAAAGTGAAAAATAAAAACTTTTTTACAAAAAAATAGAACCGACTTCCAAAAAAAACAAAAAGTGCAAAATAACTTTTTTCGGAAGTCGGTGTCAAAAAACGAAGAAACAAAACCAGAAACACCGACTGCCGAAATTAAAGTTATTTTGCACTTTTTGTTTTTTTTTGGAAGTCGGTTCTATTTTTTTGTAAAAAAGTTTTTTCTTACAAAATTTTTTTTTTGAAAATCTATGAATGAGAATCAAAATTTCACGAAAAAATATGGATAGTCTCCTAAGACCCTTTTCGTGTAGCGGTTAAGGTAGTTACCCTTACTGCACCGCTGAAAGTTTCCACCCTGTAGGTATATACATACATACATAAGTACATACATACTCTCGAAAACATTACCCTCCTTCTGAGGCAGTCGGGTAATGAGTTTGAAATGAATTGTCGTTCCACCTCTGTGCTATTCTCAAGTCTCAACATCGTATCGTATCGCAGCGGATAAATTCTGAAAATGAGTTACCGTGGTTACCGCACCCCTGGGCATTCGGGCAGGGAAGGAACAGGGGTGGGTTTTAGTCAGTAAGAGTCTGACACGCCCTCCTGCTCCACCCAGAGCGGGAGAAGTCATTGGATTATTTCCCACCCCACAACACCTAAATATTATAAAACAAAGTCCCCCGCCGCGTCTGTCTGTCTGTCTGTCTGTTCGCGATAAACTCAAAAACTACTGAACGGATTCATGTGGTTTTTAGCAATATAAAGTGATTCATGAGGAAGATTTAAGCGTATAATTTGTACATGTACGAAACTGGAGTAAAGTAAGGAGAAGCGAGCTGTTAATTCCTAGATTTAGATCTAATGGTTCACTTCAAGCCCACTCCGTCTCCTCCATCCTCAGTGAGTAATCGGTGAGTGGTTTAAAGAACAGCCAGGCTCAAGCTAGGTTTTGACAGCTCACATTAAGTTCACATCTACATTTCCACGGTGACACTTTTACAGAATAAATCTACTGTGAAAAGCTTCCTAAATGTGTCTAGTGATGTTCAGAATACTTCTCAGTTTACGGCTGGATTTAACAGGAAACGATTAACTAAATTTAGGACGCCATGTGCTTCGTTTTTGGGCAACATCACTTTCGATAAAGTATTAGACAGGTGTGTTTTATTAATAGAATAGACACGATTTCGTTTCATGAATGTAGGTAGTAGGGAACATGCAAGTAATTCAATTTTATTTTTATTTTATAATTATACATTGTATTGTACCAAAGACACCTGCACTTGTTTGATTTTTAATTCATCACATATTTTATAATTAATTTATTTATGTTGCATGTTTTTGATGAAACTAAACGTAAACTCAAAACGTATCGTTCTAAATAATGCCGGTAGTGACGAAAAAATATATGTGTCAAAGTAACACCTAATTCGTAAAAAAATCTTTAAATTGCACTATTTTTATCATAATATTGAAATTGAAATGTCTGCTTGACTCACATACAATTAGTAAAATTATTCATTTATGACAAAAACTAAGATGTAAACAAGGCGTATAGAGGTAAGTGACGTCACAGTACAGCTTTGACAGTTACGAACGTTTGAAGTGTAGTAGAAAATTGTAGGAGTTAAAAATTTTTTTCAGCGACATGCCTTACTTAAATTTATTTTTAAATAATTTTCTTGAGTAGTACTGTATTTTATTGCTTTAAATAAAAAAAATATATTCCTCAAGTACATTCAAAGAATAGTGCGTGAACTGCGTGATCTCCGTTTCCGGGAGTCTGTTATCGGCGTAGTTTCTGGATATTCATTAAAAATACTTAGATATCAGCAAAGTTTCAAGAAATATGGAAAAAATTATAAGTAATCTTTGTAATATTTCTGAAAGTTGTTTTTCAATTCCACTGCGCTGCTTTATTTCTGGCAAGACTAGATACCTGCTAACACTAGGCGACACCAAAATTCATCGTCATCATTTCAGCCGAAAAACGTTCACTGCTGGACATAGGCCTCCCCCAAGTGTCACCACAACGACCAGTCCTGTGCGTCTCGCATCCATCGGATTCCCGTGACCCTCACCAGGTCGACCTTGTGGGAAGCTTCCAACGCTACGTCTTGCGGTACGCCGTCTTCACTCCAGAACCTTTCGGCCCCATCGACCATCTGTTCTGCGACCAGTGTGACTGCTACTTAGTTTGGCGATTTTTCTGACTATGTTGGTAACCTTGGTTCGTGATTCGATCACGCAAGGCATTTCCAAGCAGTGGCGCATTCAAAGATTTGGCGCCCCTGGCCAAATATTCACGCACATTTAACAATAAAAAGGGAATACTCTTTTTTGCTACCTATTGCTTATTTAAAATTTGAGCTACACGATTTGGATAAATAAGAATTTCTAGTGATAGACAAGAAGTTACGCTTATCCAACTTGAAAAAACGGGAGCGCGGTAGCATTCGTCGCCCCTGGCAGTCTGCTGCCCCGGGCCATGGCCCTTATTTGGCCTAAGGGTAAATACGCATTTTGAGCGAATACGTTTCAATGCCATATTGTGCCTTCATTGGCAGCACGCACTGGTCATAGATTTTTGTCTTGAGACTCTGTAGTATGTGAGACGAGAAAATACCTCGCTGTTTGCCGAGTCGGATTCAACGGTTGACCTCTTTCTTGAAGTTAGACAGTTAGACCTACCTAATTGGCCGTTTGTCCCGGGTGAATGTAACCGTCTACAACTTTGAGTGTAACCTCCAAATTAAGGCGCAGTTATACGACTTTTAATGGTATTTAATTGAACATCACGTCTAAACGACTTGTCTTATATTTTTGTATTTTTATTTTTTGTTTGTTACAGTCCAGTACTAACCCATCAAGTTCAACTATATCAACCGAAGATTTTTATTACGTCTACAGTTGCTGTCCATTTTATATATTTTTTTTTAATTTCTTTTTTGAAATTATACACACTATTGCTTATCCAATTTACTTTCGACATTGGCAGAATAGAAGACATCGGCTCTACTTGCCATCAACAAAAAGTAGAATAGAATAGACTTGTCTTATTTCTTTGAAAAAAATATATGTTACTCTAGTCAATTACTCGTACCGTCGTAATTTGATCTCAGAATATTTCAAATTATATTTTTATTACATAGTGTAATTAATTTGTAAAGTTATGTCTGACGCGGATAAAAAATTGAGAATCATGCAAAAACTATAAAGCGTATTTTTATGAAACCTTCACCATTTTAAAGATCATTTAATTATTTATAATTTAGTCTCAGACACACACTGAGACTAAATTATTTATTTTATTAATTTAGTCTCAGTTATTATTTCTCCCCGGAAATTTTTCTTCATGATTCTGGTCTCCTGGTACTTTTTGAGTCTTTACCGCTCATCTTCAGCCCGTCTTTGAACTTCAAATTCCGCCTCAGTCTCTGCTAAGCCTTGTCATTTACGAAGATAAAAAGTAGCCTATATTCATCCGAACATACAAATTTTCGGATTTATAATACTAGCTTCTGCCAGAAGCTTTGCCCGGTATTAGTACTTCCCCTCCATTATAAATTATAGCCTATATGTGATGTACAAGCAAGATAGTTGGGAAAAGGCTAGGCAGATTGATTTTGAGTGATGTATAAGCAACATTACTGTACAGTTTCATTAATATTCGTTCAGTAGTTTTTGCGTGAAAGAGTAACAAACATACATCCTTACAAACTTTAACATTTATAATATTAGTAGGATTAGTAGCATTAAGTTTTTCATGATTCTGGCACCCTTGTAGTTTGCGTGTATATCGGTTACTTTTTCATGATTCAGTTCGCCTGGTAATTTGTGATTATATCTCATGATTCCAGGCTCGGAATACTTATTGTGATTCAAGTCCTTAAAGTAACGTAAAGGTAACATTTGGAGTCGTGTAACATGGAGGTAACATGAGAAGGTCAAACATGCTCTGCTGCATCAAGCATGCTTGGGTATCATGCGTCGTCGGCCGCATCCCCCTCGCCTCATTTCGCACCTCCAACGTAGCTTTAACGTATCCCGAAATCTAAGTACATAGTCGGTAACTCGGTACTTAACCGAATCAGCTAGCGCGGACTAAGCCGCGGGCAATAGCTAGTTATTAATAGTTATTGTTTTCAATCCGTTTTTATTTGACTGTACTTTATACGTTCGAGCGAGTTGACGACAAAAAAATAGGTAAAATCGGAAGGGGCCAACTCGCGCGCACGCGCAAATTTCACGCGCGCTAGTTGACGAACAAGTCAGAAATGCTAGCAGTGTCGCGAACAAAAGTAACGATTTATAATCCTTTGCATGCTGATAAAAGGAGTGACGATAATCATGATTGTCAACTTTTTGCTGCAGCAGTCATACACGTAATTGCAATTAAAGATATCAAACAATTAGTAATTAATTGTATTAGGTTTAAGTACTGCTGACTAATTCAAATCTCCCTTTTCCTTATTGTTTTTGCTATTATCTAGTTCATTCTGTTTGAATCTTTCCAGTTATATTTCATTTGTCACTTGGACAAATAATGTACAGTACCTACTTATTTATCAAACCATTAATATGACTCAAGACAGTCAAGACTCAATAGGCACTCGAAGTTAGATTAAAAGTATGACACAAAAATAATAATTATTTGTTATGTAAGTGGGAGCAGTGGTGGCCCATTCGAAACAGAGTTACCGCGCCCCCTGGGCAGTCAAGCAACTGAAGGAACAGGGGTAGGTTTAAGTCAGTAAAAGTATGACACGCCCTCCCGCTCCACCTAGAGCGGGAAGTCATTGGATGATTTCCCACCCCCACAAAAAAATAAAAAGGGGTGGGGTTACCATCCATCCGGGTTTCCCCGGATTTGTCTTAGTTTATATGGCGTCGGGGGAGCGTCCGGGCGGGGTTTCATTTGTAGTCCGGGTTTAAAGGTTTACAAGTTACCGGCCGCTGTTGGGCGGTCACGCGACATTTTCATATATTCGGCGACCCCGAAAATATAAAAAAAAACTAAATACGTTCGGGTTCTAAGCTTCAAAATCCGGGGTGTTCATGCTTCTTGTCCTAGTTGCCCGATTTTAGACATGGCAACCCTACCCAGGGGTAACGGCCACGACAATCTGTAGTGTAAGTAGTAAGTGGGTCCGAACCCAGACAGCAGACAGGCGCTTTACTTTACATAAAGTAAAGCACCAACTTATACCACCAACCTACATTGGGCCCGAGTGGTAAATTACGGCCCACTGAGAGGAGGCCTGGGTCCCAGCAGTGGGAACGTTATAGTAAATTATTATAAAGTAAAGTGCCAACTTATACCACCAACCTACATTGATTTGATAAAAGCCCTACGATCAGAAGACGACCCAAACCAGTTTGTTCTAGAGTTTGTACTAATACGACCTTCACACGTCGGCATAACCGCTACTTAAGTGCACAAATTTACAATGAACTCCACAATAAACTGATAATACACAATTTGAACAAGTTCCAATGCAAATCCAAGGTAAAAGAATTTCTCCTTACCCTTAACTACGACGATACGGAAGAAATACTACTAACCATAACGCACACGCAACTCAAGGCACACTCACATTCATTCATACATACACACAACACACCCGACACAAAAATATTCCCTTGCTCCTTAATTCCAATTTAGTTTTTTCCTTTCCCCCTCTCAATCCCAAAATTGTACTAGTCTAGTTTATTTTTACTTGTTTCTTAAAGTCCACATTACTTATTAATATGTTTAAATTTTGTCAGTGAAATAATAGAAGGATGGATGACCCCTGTAACACAGGTTCTCCTAGCATGGGGGTCATTGATCATGTATTCTGTACCCTCGTCTACTGTACTCTAAATTAAGTGTCACCTGTAATTGTGTACTTTTGCAAATAAATTTATTATTATTATTATTATTGGGCCCGAGTGGTAAATTACGGCCCACTAAGAGGAGGCCTGTGTCCCAGCAGTGGGAACGTTATAGTAAATTATTATAAAGTAAAGTGCCAACTTATACCACCACCTCATTTACCACTCGGGCCCAATGTAGGTTACATTGGGCCCGAGTGGTAAATTACGGCCCACTAAGAGGAGGCCTGTGTCCCAGCAGTGGGAACGTTATAGACTGATATATGCTCATGATGCTTATGTAAGTATTTATAATTAAAGGAAAATTATCTAAGCGTCTTAACCTATTTGAAAATAATAGGCTCTTAGGTGATAAGTAGGTGAAGTTTACTGCGTAGTTCGTGTGCAAGAGTACCTAGCCGCTAGTAGACTGAAGTCCATTGTTTTAATATGTAAAGAGCGTTCGCAAGTGTTGTAATTGTAATCAACAAGATATACTTTTGTACCTGTGTAAGTGCGACGTTCGATAGCGGAAAGACGTATGTTTCAGAAATTATACAGGTTGCTTCATAACTTTCACAACAACTTTTTTTGCAGTGGAATTTCCTTACATGATGTATATACAGAATACAGTCACTTTGTTTTCCATTAGAATGCGGATGTAACACATTCTATTTTTTTTTTTGCAGTGTTTTGCGGTAAATGTGTCGAGTCGGCCTTCTTGGCAAGCTTCGCTGACGTAGTATACTACAATTAAATTCTCAGCTTCAATTTACCGAGATCGCACCTGTTTCAATGGTTTCATATACATATATTGTCCAGATGACACAAACCCACAGACACAAAACTACTCCAATTTTATATCACAGTATCCACAAGGAATCAATTTGCGAATAAATAAACAGGCACTGAACTTCACTCGATAAAATTCCGCCATAAAAATTGCATGTTACCTCATTTGTATCGAAAGATGTTTCAGTATAATTGCCTGACACAGCTAAGTGATACAGGTTTCTTTTCCAGTGAAACTATACTGGAAAAGAATTTGTTGTAACAACTACTTGCATGATGATGGATGTCTCATTTGTTTGAAAAGATGCAGTAAGGCCCCTCTTTGGGGAGTGGCTGGAGAGGCTCACGGCGTCCTCACCTTCCGCCTGACGCAGGTCCTCACCGGACACGGCTGTTTCGGAAGGTTCCTGTCTCGGATAAGCCGGGAGTGTGAGTTTCCGTAGGCAGGCGCAGGCTTGCGGACGGCGAGTAATGGGTATAGCTAAACGTCCGATAAAGACCATGCAGGCCCGAGTCGACGGTGCATAGTGTTCCACGCGCGCCTCAAAGAGATGTCAGCAGTAGGTACCTGACAGGGCCCGTTAGGACCGATGCCTGCCTGGGGTCGCGGATAAATTCGAAAAAGAGTTACCTGTGCCAAGGCACAGGTAACTGAAGGAACAAGGGTGGGTTTTAGTCAGTAAATCTGACACGCCCTCCCGCTCCACCCAGAGCGTGAGAAGTCATTGGATGATTCCCGAACCACAATAATATTTTTGTGATATTTTCCCCTCACACAGTAAACTCACTGATCGTTTATTCATAAAATAGTTATCATTTTAATGATTCCTCCGATGACAACACTAAATCCTAAATTCAAACATGAACACAGAGAATAGTGCCATTAGGTAAACCGTGCGAACCTAAAAAGAAAAAAAGACGTGTGGCACTCGGAGACTGCCGCGGTAAAGCTATTGCATAGCATTTTTTATCAACTTATGCAATTATACCTAATTATTTATTTATTTTATTTATGCAGTATTTTTTTTTCCTTTGTTTTTTTTTTCTTTGATATTAATTCAAATTACACTTCTTTGGCATAACAAGATAAATATCATCGTCATCGTCATCGTCATCGCCATCGCCATCGCCATCGCCATCGCCATCGCCATCGCCATCGCCATCGCCATCGCCATCGTCATCGTCATCGTCATCGCCATCGCCATCGCCATCGTCATCGTCATCGTTATCGTCAGCGTCATCGTCATCGTCATCGTCATCATCATCATCATCATCATCACTATTCTTCTATAGATGGCAAAACTAAAAAGTATCACCGCTGTGCCGGTCGGAGTGAGGGGTGTTAGGTTTTTTTTCGTTACGGAATTTCTGGATTCGGTCTCCACGCTCAAGGCCCGCGATAGAAGCTATGCAATAGCTTAAAAAAAAATGGCGTTAGGTATTTGGATAAAGTTACCATTTTCTGATTGGCTGCCAGTTTGAGAATGAAGTCGGATTTGTAGTAGATTTACTTAGAGCTCTTGAGAACAAGGTCCGGTTGGTTCTAGATCTCGAGGGCAAGGACGGCTCTTAACCGCAGAACCTTGTTGTATTACTAACATGTTAGTAATAAATGTATTGCAAAATAAATTGGTACTTACCTACAAATGAGAGTAAATAACGACTTTTCCATTGGGATATTTATAGGCCATCAGTAGGATTGAAACGGTGAAGGAAAAACATCGTAAAACCGGCATTTCCTAGAACCAAAAATTCGAAGAAGTGACATCCACCAACCCGCATTGGGCCAGCGTGGTGGATTACGGCCCACACCCTCTCACAGAGAGGAGGCCTGTGCCCCAGCAGTGGGGACATTGAAAAGCTGATGATGATGATGATGACGGCTTCCGAAAGAAGATACTATAATATAGGCATTGGACCCGAATTAGAACAAATGAGTAGTTCTGGCTACGCGACGTCCTCCCAAAGGAGTGATTTATAAGCGCTGGACCCGGTTTGTTAATCTCGTATTCAGTTGTCTACGGCTAGCGACCCGGATTAGTCGGCCTTCACGTAGCAACACTAACTTTTTTTTTGAGTTTGTAATAATTGAGTTGTTCACGGCTACGCAACGGCCTGCTAAAGGAGAGAATACAGGCACCCCATACCCGAATTTGTAAAAAAAATAGTTCACTACGGCTTGCCGAGGGCCTTAGGAGGAAGGATTTATAGGCGCTAGACCCGGGTTTGTTAATATTCAGTTGTCTACGGCTAGCGACCCGGATTAGTCGGCCTTTACGTAGCAACACTAATATTTTTTTTTCCAATGCTCGGATTTGCAAAAAATAATTTACTTATCTACGGCTAACAACAGGGTTTTAAGTTGTAACGTTCTAGCCGTCGCGTCGGTGAGAAGTCCTTCAGTCAGTCAGTCATCAGTACCATCGTCGACCACATTCTCGCTTACCATCAGGTGAGATAGTGGCCAAGCTCGAGCCTATCAAAGTTAAAAAAATATTTTAAAAATGATTAATCTAGCAGGAATTTTCTAAATGAAAGTCAATTATTCAAATTAATATCACTGTTTTGCACACAATGTAGGTACCTACGTAAACAAATACTTAACAACCTACTTGTGCTGACTAACCATTTTATTTTGTGGAACAGATATTACTCGAAATAAATGCTTCGAAAGAATTTAATAAATGTAACAAGTCTGGTCTCTGTGACACAGAATACAAACGACTTTAAATGCGGGTACTTTACATTATCTAATGTTTGGTTTACCTTAAACTATCTGGGACACATATGGTTAATTATCACGATACTTACGTTAAATATTGTCTACGTATCACATATTTAAACATTATACACATACAAAACTGGGTAGGTACCTATGCCTTCATAATATTTATGTGGGGTCGCCCGCACTCTTTATAATCTCACCAGGCATGTGCCCAAAACAGGCGATGCACACAGGGGGTTCCTGGGTGTTCTTTTAGGAGATCACGTGGGTGGGGCCTTCCATGTGCTCACTGGGTTGGTTTTAGCGAGGTAAAAAGCCTACAGTCCCTGGTCTTATTGGTGAAAGTCTAGGCGCCTTTTGAAGGTTACCCCACGATAGATAATAATTAGTAATACACCAAAGAGAATAAAACCACTACACACTAGGTTCACACAATATGCAAAGAGGTGCCAAAAAATTGACGGTATACAGATTTTGAAGTTATACTTCTTTAGGCGCGTTGTGAAAAAATGATGAGTGAACGCATCACTGTCACACAAAATCCACAGGTTGAAGTTAGCTAGAATCGATCCACCCTGAAGTCAGTTATGGTCTGTGGTTCATGAAGAATGATTGTTTTCCTTTTGTAAACTTTGTGACAGTTTGGTTTTTTATCTTGTTACGCCAAAGAAGTATAACTTCTTACGTGCGTACGTAAGTATACACACACTTTTTTTTAACTTTTGCTAGAAGAGAGAGGTAGATTAGAGAAAATATGCATGGATTGTAGAAAACGTCTAGGCTACATCTAAAGCAGTGTCCAGATATGTTCTTTGTGCGACGCTGTTACGATATGGAGGAACGATACCTAAGGACAAAAAGAACATAATGTCTGGACTAAATAAGTGACTGCTGAGAAATGTCTCGAAGGAGGTCGTCACTGCGCTGGCCACAACTCAATTGGGATAAAGCCAAAAGTATGACGAAAAATGTATCCTAAATCTTAATCTTTTTGGCCGATTTTCGAGACCTACTTGGATTTTCGTTGCTTCAAGTTTGCTTTTGTTTTCAAGATAGTCATACCAAAGAGTAATTTGATAGTATTATAGCACGGGGTATTTTTCTTCCAAGAAGAAAATGGGTAGGTAGGTACCTAATGTAGATTCAAATTAGTTTCTTTTGTCTCAAACACAACAACACATGACAACTCAATTTGAAATCCAAAACAACTGATGTATAAAATTAACATTTCATGAAAAAGGACATTACGGCAAGCGAGGTGTCTACATAATAAAGGGGCATTAGCCTTCTGTGCTTCACTACATAGTATAAGGCCGGGACTCCACCAAAGCGGAGATGTGTGCGGTGTGCTGTGCGAGAACAACCAATAGAAGAAGCTGACCGGAGAGATGTGTGAATAACACAATTCTATTGGTTGTTCTCGCACAGCACACCGCACACATCTCCGCTTTGGTGGAGTCCTGGCCTAAAACAAAGTCGCTTTCTCTGTCCCTAATAGTCCCTATATCCCTATGTATGCTTAAATCTTTAAAACTACGCAACGGATTTTGATGCGGTTTTTTTTAATAGATAGAGTGATTGAAGAGGAAGGTTTATATGTATAATTTGTCCCCGAGCGAAGCTGGGGCGGGTCGCTAGTTATTGATATGCTGAAAACGTGAATATACAGGGTGTAACAGAAAGGTGTGGTCATATTTTAAGAACTGCATCTGCCCTTCGATTGAACTACTTTCTTCAAAAAAACCTAAGGAAAATTGTAAGTAAAAATTTTTACTTCCCATACAAATATTGATCAGCTGATAATTACTTTGTATGGAAAGTCCAATTTTTTTTTTTGGGAACTTGCTAGAGATTTTATTTCATAGAGAAAGTTGTTCAGTTCCATGGGCAGAACCGGTTCTTCAAATATGACCAATCCTTTCCGTTACACCCTGTATGTAAGAGAAATTAATTAAATCAATGGTTTGAATACACATCTGCGCTCTTCATGCCTTCATGCTGCTAGACGCTTCCAAACGCCTTCAGTGGAAATATCCACAACTATTTCAACATGTGGGATGCGCCTTGTAACGCTATTTCGCAAATCTAATAATAACAAAACTTACCGATCGGATTTTCATGCGGTTTTCACCTATAGATAGAGTGATTCATGAGGAAGGTTTAGGTGTATAATTTATACCAAGCGAAGCTGGGGCGAGTCGCTAGTACAATATAATTTTCTAATTAAGGCGGTTGTGCGCGCTTTTCCATCTTCACTTTTCCGATCCATAAAGACTAGCTATATTTTTAATTTTTATCTCCTTTATATTTTTTTTTTTTTGAGGGCTCAACAGTATTCCAATGAAACAATTAAATTTCAAAGTACATAGACTTACAAGCAAATAAAAATAAATGAAATACGTACAAGCGACATAAAAAGGAGAGGCGTAGAACTCATTGGACATCGAAAAATTCGTCCAAATCGTTGTTAATGCGAAAACTGATCAACTGATCAGAGATCAGCAGATCAGTTGATCAGTTTTCATGAAAAATAGTGCTTGCAAGTTAAAAATTACACCGTCTCTGTACATATTTCAAGAAAATCAATTATTTTTCCGACGTAGCGACCGATCGTTAGGTCATAGCGATCGCTATCAATGTCGAGACTGCAGGCCCAGAACACTGCCAGCATTGCAACGTTGAATGGCAATGCTCTCCTTATAAAATTACTAAAACCGGGCTTACTCGACCTTTTAGAAACCTACTTAAGACATTAACTAACATGTTGCAAATCAGTACCTACTTATTAGATATTTACTTATTGCTGGTCACCGACTGAATATGTTTTGCATACCTAGGCCAAAGGCTGATAAAATCTAAATTAGCAACTAGATTATGACCGTTATGACGTAGTTACGTGATAGCAAATCGAATATAATCAATACATAATACCTACCAAAAAAATCCGCATACATACCTACCTATTGCATGCGGATTATTTTTTTTTGGTCTTTGCCAGTATTTTCCACTTAAAAAAACTGACTGGCTGGAACTTAATAAAATATTAAAATTCAAAAATAAAAAATATGCTTTTTCGCATTCTTCTGAGGAAACCCTTTCATTTGATATCCACATCACATCATGGGAATGCATAAAAAATACTAGTCCGCCCCGCCATTATTAGGAGTCGATCATATTGGATTTAGAATAACGTCAATTAGACTAACCATGCATTGTCAAAGGCACTGGTGCCGATTCTCTTGTTCAATAACCAAACTGAAATAAGAGAATCGCTATCTTTTACTAAAAATCAATGCGAGAAAAGGACGGCTATAGCTATGAACAAAGTTAGAGATGACGCCTTGCGCATTACCGTGTTTTTGGTCAACATGTTTTTACGTGTACCCTTAATTTGTGTGGAAATATTAGTTTCACTAAATTTGACAGGTCTAATTTACGTCTGTCTCTTTCTTGTTTTAAAAGATAGCAATAGCCTAAATTAAGTTTAGTTTGTGCACAACGGAATCGTCACCATTGTCATCCAAACTAAACATTAATGCAAAATTTCAGCTCAATCAGAAACCAGGAAGTGGGTCAAAGTTAACTTCTAAGATAATTTTACATAGTGAGTTAGTTACAATTAAGCTATTATAAGAAGTGTTAAAATCAATGAAAAATCAATCACTTTCCACACCAAAAACTTTGACTAGGTACCTAATTTGTAACTGGTCAGCAACAGTAATATAATGCTGTCGGCTTACTTTGCTCATGATCTTCATTAACACAAAGCTTCAACAATGCGGCAAGCCTCATTTGTCACACTAGCTCAGTCTTTCATTATCCGCTGGCGGCCGGACCGAGCAGCTTTCATCTCGCCTCTGACTGATGACCTGATGGACATTTGAACGATTATCGGCTGATCCCTTTGTCAGTCAAAAGGTTTAGTTCTCATGTCTAACAATGAGGCGGCTGATCAAAGTGTTGAGAGTTAAAAATGCTGATAAAACGTTTGGTTTAGGAGGATTTGAAGCTTTATTTGGTTTTTAGGGTTTCGTAAGTCCGAATGAAAAACGGAACCCTTACAGGATCACTCGTGTGTCTGTCTGTCTGTCCGTTTGTCCGAACATTCCCTCCCTCCCCATTTTCTCCGAAAGAACCGGTTCTCAAATTTTGAAAAAAATACAGGAGGTAGTTCTTTACTTATAGATTACAAGAAAATCGATAAAAAGTATACAGGGTGTCAAAAGACACATCACAAAGCCGTTAACTACGCACACTGTACGTTTAACAAAGTAGCTTTGCGCAAAAATTATTGCTGGGAAATGACTTTTATTTTTAGGTATGCAAAAAAAAATAGTTTTTATTGCGCGCAATGTAACGCGAACCCAGGCAAGTGGAGTTAAACCCCGCCCCTTCGCTCTAAGCCACGTAGACCAGGTACTTTTCGGATACGTGTGATACTCATTGCGTTTTTGTAACTGGCATAATTTCGAAAAAAAAAACTAAAATTCGGGTAATGTTTGTATGGAAAAAAGTTTAGTAATAACACTTGGAATTCATATTCGTAAAAAAGTAAAAAAAAATTATACAATATCTCCAGAACCAGTGGATTCCCAGGTATGGTCTAGTGGAAAAAAATAATCTAAATAATGGGTAGGATATGTGGCTTTCGGCTTCGAAAACTGTCTTTTTACACCCGATAGGTACCTTAGTTTAAAAAATAACTTTAATAAAAAGATTTTTTGGGAACCCTATGCGTGCGAGTCCGACTCGCTCTTGGCCGGTTTTTTTAGAGGACGTTGTAAGTTTAGGATAGAAATATTTCTACTAGTTAACGCTTGAGTAACATTTTCAGATTACGCTGTTAGTAAACATTTATGAATTTTTCTGAGAAAATTGTTTTGATAAAAGATGACGACTGCATTACCATATTCTTGTTTTTAGCCAAATGCCAAAAGATCTTGGTATGGCTTTATTGGAATAGACTGAGTTTACATTTCAATTTATGTTATTTATCTAGAGTTTCAGTCGTCCTCAAGTCCTTATCGATTTCTTTGTCTAGAAGTTCTTGAATGAATATCTCTAGACTATAGAAGGATTAGGTCTTCTATCAAGGTGCAGTACATCGGCATTGTTTCAGTTCATTGACCCAATGTTTCTGTAACATTAATTGTTCGAGTTTGCGTGATGCAACGCCGGGTGCTGAATGACGTCAAAGCGCATGGAATCCTACATACAGCTGTTGTGATGTTTACCAGTAAATGTTGCTAATGTATTCATTTATACGTCAGTTTGCATGAAAATGGAAGATTCTGAGAAGTTAGTCACTTTAACTTTTAAAACAAATATGGTGACGTACTTATATGGAAACAATTTGTGGCCAATGTGTGACTGTAAGTAACAATTGAAATAGCTTTGTGTTAAAATTTTCTATCATAAAGAAACACTTTTTTAATTAAATTGATGTTTCTTACGTCGGAAATACAGAAGGAGGCACCCTGGTGCATGCTGTTTGCCGACGACATTGTTCTGGTCGGTGAAGATGGACCTGAGATCCAGAGCAGATTGGAGAAATGGCAACAGAAGCTGGAGAAAGTTTGGCTTGAAAATCAGCAGAACCAAAACTGAAAACATGTTCTGCGATTTCGGCGGTCTCTCCAGTTCTGAAGCTATAGTGCTAGATGGCGCGCTTCTCCCAGTCTGCTCCGATTTTCGGCATCTCGTTTCACTCGTGCAAAGCGATGGCGAAATAGATCGGACTGTTAAGCACAGAATTAACACTGGATGGATGAAATGGCGGCAGGTCACTGGGAGTATCTGCGACTCCCGCATTCCCCTTAAACTTAAGGGAAAGATTTATAAAACAATGGTCAGACCTGCTGTCTTGTATGGTTCAGAATGTTGGGCCACAAAAGGGATGAATGAAAAGCAATTGCATGCGGCTGAGATGAGAATGCTAAGAGCTATGTGTGGTGTTACGCGCATGGATAGAATTAGGAATGAGTATATATGAGGAAGTCTGAAAGTAGCACCGCTGACTGAAAAGTTGTGTGGAAATCGGTTGTCGTGGTATGGGCATGTGATGCGGAGGAATGAAGAAAATGTCGTGAGGAAAGTCTTGTGTATGGATGTGGATGGCTATAAGAGTAGGGGAAGCCCAAAGAAACGATAGTTGGACTGTGTGAAAGAGGATATGGGTAAAAAGGGGGTGACTACAGAGATGACGACTAATAGAGGAGTATGGAAGGAAAAGACATGTTGCGCCGACCCCAAATAAATTGGGATAAGGGCAGGAGAATGATGATGATGATGTTTCGTAGTAGTCGTACATTGACGTATCGCGCGTGCGTACGGGAGCCCTAAATTGACCCTTACTTTATTCTCTTGGTCGCGGATAAATTTGAAAGAGAGTCACCATGGCCGTGGCACCGGCAACTGAAGGAACAAGGTTTTAGTTGGTGAAAAGTCTGACACGCCCACCTGCTCTCGGGAGAAGTTATTTGATGATTTCCCACCCAAAAGAATACCCTATTCCCTTAGAATTTTCGGTAGGTAAGTACCCTCTTTTTTATAAAAAGTGTCACTGCTGAGCAGTGGTGGCTCCGACTTACGCGTCGCAAGTCGGGGATTCGAACCGAGACAGGCACTTTACTTTGTGTAAATTAATTTCATCATCAGCATCACTGCTCTTAAAACGGTGAAGAAAAACATCTTGAGGAAACCGGCATGTCCTAAAGCAACAATTGAAGACATATGACATATACCAACCATTCCCTCTCACAGCGAGGACGCCACTTAGGTGTCCTCTCTGTCTCATCCCAGCGGTGGGAACGTTTAAAGGCTGACTATATACAGGATGTAAAAAGACACATCACATAGCCGTCAACTACGCATACCGCGCATCTAACAAAATAGCTTGGCGCAAAAATTATTGCTAGGAAACTACTTTTATTTTTTGGTGCGAAAAAAAAATCTGTTTTTTATTTCTCGCAATGTAACGCGAACCCAGGCAAGCGGAGTTAAACCCCGCCCCTTCGCTCTATGCCGCGTAGGTACTTGTCGGATACTTTTGATATTCATTGCGTTTTTGTAACTTCAAATGCGTAATTTCGAAAATTCGAAAAAAATATCGAAAATTCAGGTGTTTGTTTGGAAAAAAATTAGAAATAACACTTGGAATTCACTTTCGTAAAATAGTAAAAAAAAATCGACTTTGACCTTCAATATCTCCAGAACCAGTGGATTCCCAGGTATGACCTAGTGGAAAAAAATGATCTAAATTATACTTCGGAAACTGTCTTTTTACACCCGAAATATGTTACGCTATCCTATGCTGGGCAATGGCTTTCCCTTTCTCCTTCCAAACCTCTCAAAGTACCCATCTGGTTACTTTTTCATTTATTTTCAACATAAAATTATCTACCAATTTCTTTTAGCACTTATATCAACAGTCAAGATGCCGCAAAACATTAGGTCGAAGTAACACTAGGTATAAGTAATACTAAATTTAAAACGGCACATGCAGAGCAACGACCAGTGTTTATTGCTTGGAGTTCGAGCGGAAGCTCCTTTGACCCTTTGTTTATCAGCAGCGGAGCGGTGCGGCGGCGCGGGCACAGCGAAGCCGGATATGCAGTGTTGCTGACGGAAATGCGTCGTCAGCGTGCATCAGTGACTGCACTTGCGGGGCTTGACGCTTGTAGGGTTGGTACACTATGAATATTAATAAAAATTGTAATTGGTATCCACCAAAGTGTCAGCTTTTCAAGTGCTTGAAATGCTACCCAAATACTTTTCAAGTGCTTGAAATGCCACCCAAATACTTTTGCCGACGACGCAACGAATTTTGATATGTTTTTTTTTTCACTAACAGAAAGCAATAAACACGGAAGGTAAATAATTTGCACCCATGCGAAGCTGCGGGTGTATGAGTATTTTATAATTTGAAACTTGCTTCAATACTCTAGGCAGGCACGATAAAATAAAATAATGTAAGTTGTAACTACTAGACACTTATTAATCTTACTAAAAAAGTGAAAATTAAAAACTTTTTTACAAAAAAAAAAACAACCGTCTTCCAAAAAAGAAAATACCCTATAAATTTAAAAATCACATTAATTTCGGAAGTCGGTGTCAAATAACGAAGAAATAAAATACAAACACCGACATTCGAAATTAAAGTTATTTTTAAATTGTTATTGTAATTGTAATTTCTTTTTTGGAATTCGGTTGTTTTTTTTTGTAAAAAAAGTTATTTATTTTTACTTTTTAGTTGTTATCCCAGAACTAAAAACCCCATTAACATGGAACGTGCAATTGAAACATACTTACTCGTAATTGGAGGAAACCAAAACGTCATCTTTGTAGGTACATATTTTACGTTTTTGTTCAGTTTTCAAAAAGCGCTGAAGTAATTTCGATAAAATTTATATGGGACCACCTGGGAAGTTTAAGCCTTTTAAACAAAAAAAAAATCAAAATCGGTCCAGCCATCTTGGAATAATCGGGGAACATACATAAAAAAGGTTCCAACGAATTGAGAACCTCCTCCTTTTTGAAGTCGGTTAAAAACACGGTAACAAAGTAGGTCGTCATATTAAGATCTGCGGCATTTATGAATAAATAAAAACAATAATAAAAAAATACCTGTCCTTCATGCAGCAGGTACCTACTCAGACCGGATAATTAATGTGTTTTATCCACGATATTAAATGAAATAGATAAACTTATTGAGTTTGGTCAAGCGGAATTCTATAGGTGTAGATTAAAAAGATAACTATCATTTTATGGCTACATAACGATTAGGTACCTACATATTACGCAGCTACACATATTAATATAGACTTTTAATGCAAACCCTTCTTGCGTCGATATTCCGTTTTTAATTTACTTTGACCATTTCTATTGACTGAAACGGTTAGCCTATCCATTGAAGCGAAGAAGTGCAAACATTAGCATTTGAAGTTTAAATGGTTAACATTTTATTTGCCCTCCACTTCTTCACTCCTCTCCACTTCAATGGATAGCAGCCATTATTGTTTCTTGTGGCTTCGAAGTTAGAACCCTTTGCGCTTAGTGTTGTGCCGTTATGAAATGGTGCAGAGTGTGTGTGAGTTGGCACATAGACATAGAAAAGTGGCCTAAGCGTTACCTGTCTAGATGTCAAGTAAGTACGGTCAAAAAAATATTTATTTATTTATTTTATTTTCCACTACGACCTACTGAAAAGAGACAAGTTTTGATCGCACATTCGTGTTGTCTCCTTCTAGAGATAAGTAAATTTTGTGACGGTAATGCTCTGTCCGGTTCTCCGTCTATGAGTTGGCAGAAAGGAAGGTGGCAGCCCTAGCTAGTGTTGTGTTGTTGTCAACGCGCAGCTCGTCACGACACAAATATCGAGCGATACTAAATTACTAACAACGCGAACGGTGCACTTCACTATTTGACGACTGCTGTTACAGCTACATTTAACACGTGTGTTTAAACAGTTAAGTTTAACTTGTTGCTTTGCAGATAGAAATGGCTTTTGTTGCTTCTTGATATCGTTTCCTGACTATTGAGTAGTGTAACGTCATAACGTGTAACCTAAATAATTTTAAATGCTTTGCTTTTATTTGCTATGTCTTATAAGCTTCTAGCTTCTAGCAGTACAATTATTCAGGTTTCCTCATTGTCCGATTGACGACGACGCACGCACGGTCCATAGGAAATCATGCTTTATTTTGGTGACGCAGGTGACCTCAGGCATAACGGAGGTACAGTGAAGTTCCGGGAAGACCCCTTTACCTACAGTCCTCCAGGGATGTGCACTAACAAGTGTTGGACACAGGAGGTGCCGGGATTGATTTTAATGAGGACGGGGTTTTTCCATATGCATAAGGTGACCACCAGGGCGGATTTAGTAAGCAAGGTAAGAATCCTACACGGATTCAGATTTTCCATAACAGATAATTCTACGAGTGCTCATTTTATTTATTTTCCGAGAAGATGTCTGACATGTCACTTAAACTGACCCAAGCCTTTGCGGAAATTTCTGTTATCATAGACAGGTCATCCAACACCAAATGAAAAGGGAATGACACGTTTAGGTACTTACTCTATTACTTCATCATGCGATAACACTATTGTTGAACTGTGCCAAGGACTAGGGTTTTCCTAGGAACCAGGTGACAAATTCAGGACTAAGACTTTCCCGAGCGTTCGTCAAACGGTCAAACTATGACGTTGGGATTTCAGCACATAATACCTACCTAGCTACCTAGTGACTGAAAAAAAAAAACCGCTGCAAAAGGACAACGGATAGTGAGGTATGTCTGTCGAAAGTGGAATTGGAACAAGCAAACAATCAACAAAAAACTGTAATAGGTATCCGATCCACCACATTTAGGTAAGTATTCAAATGTTTACAATGCTTCCCAAATACTTTTGCCCAGGGCGGTGAAAATGACCCGAAATCACGGCTGAATTATTGTAAAGCAAAGATGATACCTGTAGCTACTGAACTGAAACAAGCAAACGAACAACATAACTTGAGAGAACTTGGTTTTATCCAAAACACATTTCAAAGTAAAATCCCCGATAGAAATGATCGTTACTTACCTCTAACTTGGATCTTTAATTTGTTTTCTTAAACTATAAGCCAACGACGTCGGTAAAATTAATAACCAATAATTCATCGAATTTAGTGCTAAACTCGATTGTTTTAGATTTTGCAATAGCTCAAACTCAGTTTTGAGTATATCGACAAAATGCTTCATATTTTGGAAATGGGAGTGATATGACAGAAAAGGGATTTAGTGATAGCGTGACGGCTGACAGGACAGAATGGAAGAAAAAAACGTGTTGCGGCGACCCCAAGTAACATGGGATAAGGGCAGGAAGATGATGATAAAATGCTTCTTCATATTTTGCAACAAATTGCAAGTACTGTGTCGTCCGTCGCGCATCTCATTCTTTTTAACCGACTTGACAAAAACCGAGGAGGTTCTATGATCGATTGTATGTATGTATGTTTTTATGTATGTCCGCCGATTTCTCTGTCAGATAAGGACCGATTTTCAAAATTTCTGTTTAATCCCAAAGACCACCGACCGACCCACCGACCGTCGATGGGACCGTCTCCAGACGTGGTCCCATATAAATTTTATCAAAATAACTTCAGCGCTTTTTGAAATAATCAACAAAAACAAAAAAAGAATGTAAAAGTACCTAAATGACGTTTTAGTTTTCTCCAATATCAAGTATGTTCAAATGCCATGTTCCATGTTATTTGGGTTATCAACTCGGACGTAACTTAAATATTTAGTTTTAGTTCTGGAGTTTATCAACTAAAAAGTTAATAAAAATAAAAACATTTATTACAAAAAACACTTACAACCGACTAGCAAAAAAGAAAAAAATACTAAAAATTTAAAGATAACTAATTTCAAAAGTCGGTACTCGTATTTTAGGTTAAAAAAACGTGTTTTTCTATGCCGTCAGTGACCGCGCGCTTTTGGTCGTGTGTGGGATTTTTTTGTAAACCTTCCAATGACACTTTCGTACAAACATGAAATCTCGCGTAGGTATAAGATAACCAGCATTTTTTTCTGGTGGGACACATTTTCTAGGAAGAAGACCGGCCGTAGATATATGAATGGATCATTTATTGCTTACGAGCAAAGTTGCACGTTTCATCTAGCCTAGTTTTTCCAGGAATGATGACAAGAATCGGTGAGTTCCAAATCAATTCTGCTCTCGGGCACAGGACATTGTTATGTTTAATTCTTTATCTTCCTATATAGATTAACAAGCTCAAATTAACCCCTGATGTTTACAACATTCCATTAATGTTTTCGGAGCCCACCTGTGGGATTAACCACCCACGACTGAGGTGAGCAAACACAATCTAACTCTAAATTACTAGCGATATTTGTACTCAACTGCATTATTTGCTTCTCAAACAATGCATCATCTTGGTTTAAGTGGAAGTCGTTCTATCTCACATTCTCATCAAAGCGAGTTGGTCTTGGATATGTACCTATGTAGGACCACGTAGGTACATATTTTTTACTGTGTGCGTAAGCTCAGCGCGCTCTGTGTGACCACAGCTCACAGGTCTGGACTTTGGAGTATAGGTACTCATTCGGATAAAAAAGGAATTATTGAAAATCGGTCCTCAACTGACAGAGAAATCAGTGGACATACATTTAAAAAAAAACACATATTAAAAAGGAGGATGTTCTATGTTCGACTGTATGTAGGTAACATACAGTCGAACATAGAACCTTTTTGGAATTTGGTTAAAAATGGCTTCTTGACCGCTTTGAAATCGGACGAGCGCCGCGCTGGTTGTGGGCGGTGAAGTGGAAGGCGGTGAGTGGTTACCGGTGAAGTTGCACCGCGCGCGTTTTTTAGACTCCGTTATATAACCAGTAAAACTTAAGTTTGCTTAATTTTTACATAAATTAGAAAAAGGTTTATCGAAAAAAAACTCTATTTGGCAATCGTATCTAGTTCAATTTCAGTTTCTTGTTTATTACACATTACCGACTCCTAATCTAAACACACTAGAACACTAGAATAACATACGTAGGAGTACCAGCAGTCGTGGATCACGTGAGATAGCATTTAGTTGAGCTCAGCCCGGTGATAATTACGCCGCCACGAGTCCACGACACAGGGCGGCCAATTAGCGACCCGCCGCCATTCACTCTGTAGGCAGAGCGGCCATTCATAGCTCCCGCGGGAATCATTCATCCCTGTCATGACACTAGGCTAGTCTTTGTATCCAGTGCCGCGTCGACGGATAGGAAATTATTAGAGAGGCTTGTTACATTCACTTTGTTGTAGATAAATAATTCCTGAGCGTGATAATTCCTTGAATATTCTTTTCAATTCGTTGAAAATTTAAATGAAGTTATAACTAATGTGCAAAACAAATGTAGGTACCTACTGAAAAGATCCGACCTACGAGTATTATACCTACTGAAACCTTAAGGGCCTACCTCCGCATAAGTGGCGCCCTTATTGAATAAAAATTCGTATCTTAGCATAGAAAATAAAGATTAACGAATCCTATGTTGCGTTTGTTACACATAGGATAAGGTATTTTTACGTTGTTAAAACAGGACTTAAAGTCTTTCGTATCCAAAGTAGTAAGTAAGTGTCAAAAACGGCAGTTTTTGGTACTTTTGCTTACTACTTTGGATACGAAACACTTTGAGTCATGCTCCCACGACGTAAAAATATCTTATCCTCTTTGTAACAAACGCAACATAGGATCCTTTAATCTTTATTTTCTACGCTTTGCTACGATTTTTTATTCAATGAGGGCGCCACTTGGCGGCTATATACGCCTTAACTGGAATTTTATAAACTGTGTGTGAGGTCTAAAGACACCTTCTAACGAAATATTAAAGCCTTATTTATTTAATTTAATAAGTAGCTTCTCCCTGCGGTTTTATCCGCGTGAATCCTATGTCCTAATCAGGTCTATCCAAAACTCCAGTTTTCACGTTTAAAATACCAGAGTCTATTCAGTACTCGCTATCGATGAAGGTTTTCTGAAATGACGTAGGTACCTACATAAACCAGATGACTGCACTGAGGCGTCAGGTTCAAACACCAGTGAAAACGATTCAGATAATGTCAAAAAATGACATTAGTTAAATAATTGATGTCAACATCATGTTTCCGATATTATGTTTCACATCAATGTAAAAGACTAAGTGGCGCCAACTGGTGGTCTAAATTTTCCCGAAAACCCACATTCCTGAGTATTCCTGACGCCAGACGCATTCTCGGGTTGGTCTTCAGGACAATCGCAGCATTGTGCTCGAGGATACGAAGACAAAAGTAAATTGTTATTACAAGTTTTTATCTCAGAGTCGCATTTCCGCGTGGTCCGTCTCAAGGCTCTCTTGTTCTCAAGCGAAGGGCCAACAGAAGGTCAGTAAGTAAATGAATAAAGCTTTAATAAAACCTCAAATGAAGAAAAATAAAACAAATCCGGGTTTGTCTAACATAGCAACGAGAAACCTCTTATGATTTACACACTACACGAAATGAATAGGTACCCAATGATTCGGAGGTAAGACTTTGGAGTATCTTAGTTTCTGGTTGAAATTTTATGGTAGCTCTGATTGGAATAGGTAAGAGCTTTTCAGGGCTGAGTGTTTTAAACTTTCGTTTTTTGACGATGATGTTTTTTGTTGCATTTTTGCAAGCTATTGTCGGTAAGAAGAGCTAGTGGCGATAATTGTCTCTTTAACCCAAAGGTTGACTGGTAGAGAAAGCCTTGTTGCATTAAGTTTGCTTGTGTACCACGATTATACATGAGGTTTAAGAAAATGAATATGTTGGTATCCATATTACAACAAAACATTATCTTTACTGTTAGTTAGTACTTAGTCATTAGGTACTTTCTAGGTGTTCGTATGTAAGAACGTAATTGTAATGGTAATGAACGTAAGAATCAAAATGCAACTGGTTTTAAATGATAAATGATTTTATTTTTGTAAGTAGGTTTTAACAACACTTTTACACGTCAACATTTTTTTTTGTCTGTTTTAGCTAGATGAAGCCGGTGTTTCCTAGCTGACTATCCTGAGAAGAAACACCGAAACAAACTCAGAGGTCAAAGTCTCTCTTAAAGTGTTCAAATCCATACAATATGTACTGGTCAAATCATATGAGAACCATTTACGTTTATGTCTGGGATGAGCTTTTGAGGAAAGCAACACGTAAATTCGAGTGGACTTGTCCAGACAGTGCAAGCATCTGTCGGTTATCGTGAAGCTCAACTCAGAACTTTGAGGAGCTCAACGAACCGACGAACAATACCAAAGTAACAAACATTTCGGTAGGCCGCAAAAATACTTAAACTGCCAGACAATCATAAAATCGACATGAATATAACGACAAACATAGTTCTCGCATTCACACTATGCTATATGAGGACCATGCACCTTAATGTCTGTAATGGACTTTTGAAGAAAGAACCACACATAATTTGAGTGGACCTGTCCAGTCAGTGCAAGCATTTGTCAATAGTCGAATAGCTCAACTTAAAACCACTAAGGAGCTCAATGACTTGACGAACAATGCCAAAGAAAGGACATTTGGGTAGGCCGCAAAAGTACTCAAACTGTCAGACAACGTTAAAAATTACTGTAAAAAGGAGTAGAAAATTAATAATAATAACCCACATAGTCCTCACATTTACAATAATTAAGTAATAAAAAAATAAAAGTAAAATTAAAAGTAAATATTCATGTTAATCAAGATAGTAATAATAAAATGTCAATCATAATAAATGTAATACTTAACAAAGTACTCACGTCAAAAAAAAAAAACAAAAATTGTCAAACAAAAAAATTTAAAATATAATTATTCTTGTCTTATAATAATACAAAAAAATTAAATAAATGTCATCTGTGTTTATGAACTATAAAGTACATACTCAATCCCACACCTTTTTGTCTTCAAGGACGTTTAATAAATGATATAAATTTATTTATGCGTACATCTTGAATTTGGCTAGGAAGTTTATTATACATACAAACATACATACAAACATTACACATTGTTGTACGTTACATAGAAACATATACATTGGCATCTAAACGAATCACCTATTTTTAACCGACTTCAAAAAAAGGAGGAGGTTCTCAATTCGACTGTATTTTTTTTTTTTTTTTTTATGTGTGTTATCCTCATAACTTCTTACTACGTGAACCGATTTTGAAGGTTTTTTTTTATTTGAAAGCTGTTGCTTCACAATTGGTCCCATTTTAATTTGGTGAGGATCTGATGACGAACTTCGGAGATATACAATGGAACTATTAGTTAGTTATTTTGCATTTTTTAGTATTATTTATGGAAGTCGGTTGTATTTTTTTTGTAAAAAGTTTTTTTCTTCTTGAGCCTGGTTTTAGGTACAATAAATTTGTGTTTGTTCCTATTATTTATGCTATGGATATCACTGTATATTATACACAGACTAATATTTTTATGTGCATTCATGATATTCTCATATATTTATGAGAATATCATGACTGTTCCCTCTCAGTATATTTACTGAGAGGGAACAGTCATAATATTAATCTCTTTAAATTTGTCTCTGAGGGAGTGTCTGGGACTTGTTTATAAATTGCACGAATAGCACTTTTCTGTAAAACAAAAATTGTCTGAATATCGGCGGCATTTCCCCACAACAGAATGCCGAACGACATCACATTATGAAAATAACTACAAGTATACTAAACGAGCTGTCTCTAAATCAGTTAAACCACGAATTTTCCTTCGTGGTTTAACTGATAACCACGAATTTTCCTAACGGCGTATGCTGCAGGGCTAAGTTTTTTGGATAGTTTGTCTACATGGCGGCTCCACTGAAAATGCGCATCCAAAGATAAACCTAAGAACACTGTGGAACCCTCGGGTTTCAACTCTTCACCCTTTATTGACACACTAGTGTTCACTTGTGTTACATTGGGTAATGTAAACTTTATGCATTTTGTTTTTTTCTCGTTAAGGAGAAGATTATTGATATTAAACCAGTTAACTACAGTTAAAAGAGCATTATTTACATCATCAACAACCACCTGCTGACGTTTGAGTTTAAATTAAAGTGTAGTGTCGTCTGCAAACAGCACTGTATCATATTTATCCTTTATGAGGTAAGGCAAGTCGTTGATATAGATTAGAAACAAAAAAAGACCCAGAATTGAGCCTTGAGGAACCCCCATTCTGACTACAGACCCGGGAGACCTTTTGCCGTTCACATCAACTCTCTGAATCCTATTACTCAAGTATAAAGTAAGAAGATCCAGAGAGGCGCCCCGAACTCCGTAGTAGTGCAGCTTCCTGATCAATGCGGAGAACGCAATCGAAAGCCTTAGAAAAATCACAAAAAATGCCCAACGAAACGCATTTATCTTCCCATGCATTATAAATGTGTCCCAAAAGTTCAACACCAGCACCAGTTGTTGAACGACCCGTTGTGAAACCAAACTGTTTGATAATGTAATAATTTGTGTTTATTAAAATGTCTTTCAATTTGATCTAAAATAATTTTCTCAAAAATTTTGCTAAAAGTAGGTAGCACTGATATAGGCCTATAATTAGTAGGGTCTGATGTACTACCCGATTTAAACAATGGTATAATTTTACTATATTTCATTAGATCAGGAAACTCACCACAATCTATACAATTATTAAAAATTACTGCTAAAGTAGGTGCTACAATGTTTATAATAGACCTAGCAACGTCAACAGAATTACCCCATAGATCTGCAGTCTTTTTAACATTTAAAGTACTAATTAAAAGTTTTTATTACATCATTACAAGTGACATATTGTCAATTAAATTGGGATTCACAAACTGGAACGGTGGCAGTTGGCGCGTCCATCACAAGACGTCATGTGAGTTTGTAGCTTCAAAATTCGACAAAGTAAAACCACCTCTTTTAGGTGTGTCAACCCATAGTGCTCCATACAATATGTGTCGTGATCCTGAGTCGCCCGTATGAGCAGTCAAGAGGCTTTATAGTCATTGGCTCCATACGAATGGAAACATAATTTAAATGCGAAAGTGTGTTTGCTGTCTGTCTGTTATATACGTTTTTGCATCTTAACCGCTGACCAGATTTTGCTTAAACTTGGCACACGCATAGACTAAAACATAGACCTTCATTGGGACATAAAATGCTTTAAAAAGTTTGGTTAATAAAACATTTTTCACGCGGGTGAAATCACGGGCAGGAAAATAAAGAGTTTTATTATTATTATAATTCCTCTCAACAAAATGTAAACAAAGTGATCAAAGCATGCTAGTTTAGTCTACAATGTAACAGCTGTTGCTAAATTGATGTGCTGATTCAACTGCAGCTAATTTACAAAGACTTAGCTCTTCCATATATAATTGAAGCTTCCTCGGACTGACTAATGTGGAATGTGTGTTGCTGGTGGGTGACTGGATGCAGTGTCACTAAAGGGTAGTTGACACATTTTTTTTAAATGAATTGGATTAGAAAGTAACATTATATAAGTATTATTTAGTGTTATATACTGTACAAAAATATACACAGGAGAATACCCTATTATCTTGTTGCTATTTTTGTGACTCTTTTTTGTTGTTTACTATACCATTTTTGAAGTTATACTTCTTTAGGCGCGTTATGAAAAAATGATGAGAGTGAAATTTTAAGATGCGCGCGCATCACTGTCACACAATATTCACAGGTTGAAGTTAGCTAGAATCGACACCCTGAAGTTAGCTATGGTCTGTGGTTCATGAAGAATGATTGTTTTCCTTTTGTAAACTTTGTGACAGTTTGGTTTTTTATCTTGTTACGCCAAAGAATTATAACTTCTTACGTGCGTACATAAGTACACACACACTTTTTAGTATAGGTACCTATGTCAATTTAGCAAATGGCTAGTCAGTTACCTAAATTCTCCTAGATTCCAACTCACCATAGGTACCTAATTTAAAATATTCGAAATAGCACAAGATATTTCAGCCTTCGTACTCAACATTAACTCGTGTTTATTATTAATTGCGTACATAAGTACACACACACTTTTTAGTATAGGTACCTATGTCAATTTAGCAAATGGCTAGTCAGTTACCTAAATTCTCCTAGATTCCAACTCACCATAGGTACCTAATTTAAAATCTAAAATATTCGAAATAGCACAAGATATTTCAGCCTTCGTACTCAACATTAACTCGTGTTTATTATTAATAATGCTAAAAACCTTTCAATACCAAGTATCTACATATCCCGGCGACAGCCATAATATCTTATGTAAAAGGTCGCATTGCTGCAGAAATACTGGCAGGATATTAGCCATCAGCTGTGAGCTCATTTCCTTAGTCGACTGTGACTACCTCAGGAAACGATAAGCATTTCACATTATGCGGCAACTTTAATTAAAATATAATTAATGGCATCCCACTGGCGCACATGGGAACTTTTTATTTCTATACCCTATTCGAGAACATCCAGAATATCTTGACAGAATTGCCTTTGTTTAACAAATTCGTCATACGTTCTTTAAAGGCAACATGTTTATAAAAATAAATGGTATGATAGCCCTATGCCATGTCATTGGCGCCAGTGAGTACATCCAGCGTCATAGACAATATTATATATTATGTAGCTTTAAAATTCCATTGGAGTTACTCAACGAACGTGAGCATAAGAGTATAAAGCAAGGTATTATGGACATACACAGTAATGCACAGACCAGTCAGCTGCGTTTTTTAGTTATTAAAGAGGATATTGCGATGTTGGCTTGTACACGATTATTTGTAATCACTTTGTTGTTCTAAGAACCTAAATGTACGCACGACTTTACTCTGAAATGAACTAGATGTTTGCTTTTACGTTAAAAATGTCCCGGGATTTATTTTTACTAATTACATTTTTTTCAAATGTCTTTGCACAGCCGGATCAGATTGGTACAAGGTGGGGCAAAAGTAATCACACAAATCACCCGATGTTGTTTTGCTGTACTTACTTAATTTTTTTAGGAACATTTTGGTTCTGCTTGTGGATTTTGTATGAATTAGATTTTTTTCATCAAATTGAGAAAATGACATCGGTCAAGTGGCCGCCGTCAGAATTGATTACCATACGGGTTCGTTTTATGGCATTTAATTCATTACTTGTCTCAGAACTTCCGGTGATAGTTTCTCGCATTCCTGTCGGATATTCTCTTTAAGAGCTTCAAGAGTCTGAGGCTTGTTACATAAACCTGGGACTTAAGTAAACCCATAAAAAAAGTCTGCAGCGGTTAAATAGGGTGGTCGGCCAGTGCAAATCGCCAAAGTGAGAGATTAGACGACGCCGACGTGGAAATGCTTCCTTCAGAGTATCGGTTGTGGCTCGTGCAGTGTGCGCCGTTGCTCCGTACCAGATGTCCTCCGGTGCCAATTCACCCAAATGAGGAAGGAAAAAGTCGTTGATCATGGTTCTGTAGCGCTCGCCGTCCACAGTAACAGTTTAACCCAAGACGTTTGCGAAAAAAAAGAAAATGAGCCGATGACTCCTCCAACGTAAACAGCACACCATGCAGTAACTTTGAGCGGGTGTAATGGCTTTTCATGGGTCATACGCGGATTTTCGCTGCCCCTGAACCGACAATTTTGCTTATTCTCGTAACCGGAGAGATGGAAATGGGCTCTCAGGATAAAAAATCGTCCTCCTTTTGGTCAAGATTCAGGATGGCTTGAGCGTAGGTTACACGTGTTTGGCGGTCAACAGCCAACAGCTGATGCATTGTCTGCACTTTTTAAGGGAACGTCTTCAGGTATTTCACCAAAATTCGTCGTAGGAACCGCCGGCTAATGCCCATTTGCGTGACACGTCGTCTGGTCGATATTCCGGGGTCCTCTTCGACATCTTCGGCAACAGCAGCGATATTCTCAGCAGAACGGCTGCTCCGGGGCCAGCCATGCCTGGCGACATCTCGTGTTGTCCCAGTTTCTTCAAGGCGAGCGGCTACACGCCGCAGTGTTTGTCCAGTTTTACGCTGCGCCAATACTACAGACGAATTGTTGCGCAAAAAAATGAAAACAATTATTCCGCTTGAGGAGTATAGCGTTCCATGACTTATTGACGTGTATTCTTCATCTGCTTACTTCACAAATATCAAAACACAGAAGTCACATTTGCCGCCATTTGCAAAAGTTATAGCGTCTTCCAATAGGGTGATTACTTTTGACCCACTTTGTATAAAGAGTGCATACTTAATAGTTACCTGTAAATACACACGGTGAAACACTGCAAGAAGAGCAGGTCATCATCATCATTTCAGCCGAAAGACATTCACTGCTGGACATAGGCCTCTCCCAAGTGTCGCCACAAAGATCGGTCCTGTGCGTCTCGCATCTATCGGCTACCCGCGACCTTCACCAGGTCCTCGGTCCACCTTGTGGGAGGGCTTCCAACGCTGCGTCTTCCGGTACACGGTCGCCATTCCAGAATTTTCGGTTCCATCGACCATCTGTTCTGCGAGCAATGTGCCCTGCCCACTGCCACTTCAGTTTGGCGATTCTTCGGGCTATGTCGGTAACCTTAGTTCTCTTGCGGATATCATCATTTCTGATTCTACTCGTATCACCCAAGGAAACTCCGAGCATTGCACTCTCCATTGCCCTTTGGGTGAATGTAAGCCTTCTGATGAGTCCCATTGTGCGCTACCACGTTTCGGTTCCGTAAGTCATCACTGCCAACACGCACTGGTCATACACTTTCGTCTTGAGACACTGTGGTATGTGTGACGAGAAGATACGAGTACCACGCAACTTCCCGTACACCGCCCAGCCGAGTCGGAATCGACGGTTGACCTCTTTCTCGAAGTTAGCCCTACCTAACTGGACCGTTTGTCCCAGGTAGACGTACTCATCTACAACTTCGAGTGTAGAGTCTCCGATCTTGATAGGAGTGGGTGCTACATGGGTATTTACCGTGACCTTGGTTTTGTCCATGTTCATATTAAGACCCACTCTTTCGGAAGCTATACTAAGGTTATTGAGCATTGTAGGTACTGAGGTCCTCCATAGTCTCAGCCATGACGACTATATCGTTGGTAAATTGAAGATGAGTGATGTACTCGCCATTGACATTAATGCCTAGCATTCTCCAGTTCAGAACCTTGAAGACATCCTTCATTGCGGCCGTAATCAGTTTCGGAGAAATGACGTCTCCCTGCCTCACACCCCGCTATAGGAGGATAGGTTTCGAGGTCTGGTCCTGAAGTCGGACCGACATGGTGGCGTTTTCGTACAAACACTTCAACACCTCGATGTACCATCGGTACATCGAAGTGATCTGGCACCTTTGGAGAGACTGCAGCACAGCCCAAGTCTCAATCGAATCGAAGACTT
Source organism: Polia nebulosa (assembly GCA_951329385.1). NCBI lineage: Eukaryota > Metazoa > Arthropoda > Insecta > Lepidoptera > Noctuidae > Polia > Polia nebulosa. The sequence continues at coordinate 16,022,609 of OX589604.1, forward strand.
TCTCGTAGTCCACAAACGCTAAGCAGAGGGGCAGATATGCTCTTCAGTTTTATGTATAACCTGCCGCAGCGTATGTATGTGGTCTACGGTGCTGAAGCCTTTTCGGAATCCGGCTTGCTCGGGAGGCTGGAAGTCGTCAAACCTGCGCGCGAGACGGTTCGTGATGACTCTGGAGAACAGCTTGTAGACATGGTTCAGAAATGAGATGGGGCTGTAATTCCTAAGCAGGGTATTATCGCCCCTCTTAAAGAAAAGTACCCCCACACCTCTGCCCCAAGCCTGTGGCGTTTACCCCTCGAGTATGACGGAATCGTACAGTTTCTGAAGGGCCTTAAGGACCGGTTTTCCACCCGCCTTCAGAAGTTTGGCCGTAATTCCGTCATCACCCGACGCCTTGTTGTTCTTAAGCTGCTTCAGAGCCATGCTAATCTTATACATGCTGACGTCCTGGATGTCTTCGGTATAGTGTCGGGTCAATCTAGCTCTTTGGGTCGTTAGCTAAATTCGCAGTGGGTTTAGTTGTTGATGTGTACCTATATTTGATTGGATTTGGCGGATATGGTTCTGCCATCGTCGGTCTTCAGTTTCGTGAGCTGGCTTTGCCCAATAGACAAATCTCTTGCAAAGACCCTGGAGCCCTTATTCCGCTCTATCGCATCTTTAATCCTTTCGGTATTAAAGCGGCGGAGGTCGCTTTTCAAGGACTTGGAGATTCGTCTATTGAGCTGCCAGTATTTACACGCATCGTCTGAACATGCAGAATCATCTCCCGCCTCTCCTTCATGAGCTTGAGAGTAGGATCAGAGTGCTTCCTGTTCTTATCGGTACGGCGAGTCTTGAAGACTTTAGACCCGAACGTATGGTACAGTTTCCACGAACCCATCATTGTATTCGTCCACAGAGCTCACTAGGCACTCGAAACGATTTTGAAGTTCGACCAGAAAGCTTTCGAGGTTTTGGATCCGGATCTGTGCTGGACGGAGCGTAGACTTAATCAGTCGAGACCTTTCCAGCTTGATATTTAGATTCAATGTGCCTCTTACCATGCGGTGATCACTTCCAGTTTTCACCGCGTTGATCACAGTCATGATGAAGTCAATCTCATTTTTAGTAACACCGTCGGGGCCAGGTACACTTCCTGTGCTCACGCTTTCTGAAGAAGGATCGAGTTCATCATATAGAGGCCCTCCTTCTCCATAAAACTGGCAAGTATGTGTGGCCGGTGGTTCCGACGTCCAAATCCAAATTGCCCCACTCACAGAAGAGCAGGTACCGTATAAAAATGGGTCCATTGGCATAGTACTTTCTGCGGACCTAAATAAGTATTTTGGATCGAAACCAGATGCTGGACATCAATATTTTCAAGCGATTGCAACAGCTGTACATTATTTTGAATCATCTGATATAGCAATAACTACATAAGGTAAGTACTCGCGTTATTTGTTCTTATTCACAGTGAAAGCCGCATATTGTGGCGTACGCTTGCAACACCGGCGTTAGCACGGAAGCGGTACCGACCGACTTATTCGTTGCTTGCCAAATGCTCACTTCGATTAAAGTACTCAGTAGGAACGTACCCTGATTACGTCATCGTTGGCTGGATGGCGCCATTCGTTCCAATTTAGTATCTGAGTGCTTGCTCATGAAATGTTTCTTATTTTGATCAACGGCCAATGACTCTCAATGTAAATGTCTAATCATAATATCAACGGACACATCTGGAAGCCTCTATTTAAGTACCTCACTGAAATGAGATCATTCCGAAATAAGTTTCGCTTTGTATTAGAACAACAGACGTACAGAAATGCCAAGCTTTTTGTTTGTAGGTAGTTTCTATCGGGGAATCCCCCACTCATAGCCGCCACTCAAATTCTCCCTTGTCTTTGAAGTGCTCTATTCTCATCTAAGTAGCTACTTATAAGTAGGTAGATAAAAGTTCATCTTCATATTCCTTTCTTTTGTGCGTTGCAAATAAGAATAGCATTGACCTATTCACAAAATTCATCGACTCTTCTTGGCTGCCAAGCTGACTTGAATTGTTAGGTAAGATTTAAATACTCGTAGGTTACCCTGACACATCAATGTGAAGTTTATACGGACAAATTCACAGCCGTTGCCTATTCGTATGCTGATCACATCGGCAACAAAATAAATGGGAAAATAGATAGCTGGTATGTCACTCAATGAATGAAACGATCAAACGACGATTGTCAACACAGCTGGTTAACCAAGTTTGATATCAGTTACCGACATCCGCGTTTGGCCTGTCTGTCGAAGATAGCGTACATGAACATAATGTTAAACATTGAAATATATGCAGGAGGAAATAAACCAGAAACCTAGTTTGTGAAAAAACAACATTGTCTTGCGTTCACCTCTTTGGGAGTCATGTTAATGAAGTTAGCGGGTCGTGACTAGTAATATATCGGCTCGAGTTCACAGTGGCTGGACTTGGTACATCCCTTGTTGGTACGTGTCTGTGAATCAGCGCGTGACTGCCCTGGCGCTGCGTGCTCGCACCACACTACACATTGTTCCAAGCCCACTAAAATACAATGGCTGATGTCATACAATAACGTGATGCGTTTTGAGGGCATACAGACATCGTATCGATCCTTTATTGTGTTCCTAAAGAAGTCATGAAACTCGTGGTCGTCTTTATAATACTAAAAGACTTGCAAAAACAAAGCCTTGTGTATAAACTTAGCCGGCCAATCTATATACTTACATAGCGTTTTGCACCTAGATAGGTTGCAGTGAGAGAACCGATTTAAAAACGAAGCAAATATGCCTATCTCTATCCATGGGAAGTCGAATCGCTACAACTTTGAAATAAAGGAAACAGAGTAAGAGTTTGCTATAATTATAGAACCAGTAGTAGATACTGTTGCTCCATAAGAATGATAAGAGACGCGTTCTCCAAACGAACCACACATAAATAGGTACATAGTACCTACCTATATAAGAACATAATTATAAGAAAAGCGAGAATCATTCAAGTTTAGCCAGCTTTATGCCATTAAGGAGAAACGATAAAGACAACTTAGTTATGGAAAGCAAGAAAAAAAATTAGGAATTTACTTAAACTAATTGTTGTAAAAGACAAGCTGTAATATTAGCAACGCCACCGAAAAACCTTACAGCCAAGATAGGTTTCAGCACAGTGTGAGAAAGGTTGGATTTACAACTAGGTACCTAGTAGTAAGTACCTACCTGGTCTACCTATAGAAGAACAATATTGATATACCTACCTCTGTATGTATGTCAGTATTGTCCTGTAACAAAAATAACCAATTGTATAGGCTTATTTATAACTTCTTAAAATAATTATTCATAACAGGAGGTTCTCACCTGATGATGGCTATGAGTGATAATACCTACTAAATACTTCTAGAACAATGAAAATGATTAAATGCCGCAGCAGAATGACCACAGCCGGACTTTACCATTACCTACAATACAAGTAACGTATATGAAATGTAGCTAATGGAACTTTTATGTATGCATTCGATAGCGCGGCGGTTATCGAGTGACCCACTGTGACTCGCCGATAGCTGCAGAATGCAAACATAGGTACCCTCGCAGCAATAGTAGTCTCATATATATGTCTGTCCAATATCAGTTGACCGGTGGCAAAATAAGGAACTAATACTGAAATTGGTGTTGTTGTAAGGCTTCGCTGATTTAGTCGCCAGCGCTGGTTGCCAAGTAAGTTAGGTACCTATAAATACCGTGGGTGATGGTAGTAATTTAACGAAGAGGAGGCCCACGAACATGACGCCCACCCAGCGAGCTGTGTAATTAGTGGCGCCTTTCTGAGCCCAATGCGACATGCAACGCCATCTATCGTACTATGTTCACAGTAAACCACCTTTCTATGCCTTTCCCAATGTACCTACCTACCTATGTATCACTTTACTCACCGGCCAATATTTTTGCCACGGAGTCAGCTACTCATAAATAGCTTGCATTATTACAAATTTTCCGATACATTTCATGTTGACAGAGATGAACCTATTACATAAAATAAAAGAAATGGGTAGACAACTAGTATCTATTTACTATGGTGATGTGCCAACGGTGTCATTTCAATTCAGTACCAGTAGTAGAGGGAGGAAGAGACTGCACTAACCTATTCACATAATAGGTAAGTATTTTAGGATGTAAGGACTCAAGTAGGTACGTATACCTACATCAGGGCTTTGAGCCTCACATTTTACGAGAATGCTGCGGTCACAAGAACTCGTTGGCAACACCTGCCTTGTTCATGCGGGCTGGCAACAAAACTGGCGCTGCACAGGTCATGGAAAAAAGTGTTAGCGCTGCCTTACCAGTCTCATAGCCTTCATAATAATCACACATTTTTGTTATGATATATTTCACTCGTATTATCGCAACCTCGTTCCGGTACTTTTTCGAGAATAATAATACTACGAGTACAATCTAGATTGGAATTGCCATTTTGCAAAAAACAAAGTGTCAAGGAAAATTAATAAAAAAAAAACAAACACGCATTTCCCCTTATTTAGGTGTTTAGGGTAGCTACCCTAAATCGCGGATAAATCCGAAAGAGAGTCACCGCGGCCCTTGGCACTGGCAACTGAAGGAACAAGGGTGCGTTTTAGTCAGTAAGAGTCTGACACGCCCTACGGCTCCACCGGCTCCAAAAAAAGGAGTAGAATAGAATAGAATACTTAGAATAACGTATAATGTCTCCAGTATTACAGCTAGTAGTAGGGTTTACAAAAGAAAAAAAAAACAGTACAAAAGTACTTATTATCATTTAACCCATTGTTGCTAAATAGCAACAACGGGTTAAATGATAATTATATAATGATCATACATTAAAACTATTTAATTAGGGTACCTGTGACTAGACTTCAATGAGTTTTACCGAGTTAGATGTTATGGAATAAACAGTAGGTACCTGTAGGGTTTTCGTAGGTAGGTATATCGGTTTTACTTTTGTGTACGAAGGTACACCTACGGAAGATTCTTTCTTTGAGTACTTACTACCAGCAAGCATCAGCGATCCAGAGTGGTCCTTTTCAGTTCTTGCACGGGTTAGCCTTCTAGTGAAGTAGTGATACACTTATTTATTGTTACAAATCTTTCCTGCCACTTATGTTATTTTCATATACAGGGTGACAGACTAAAAACACAGAAAGAAGACTAGAAAAGTAAAAAAGCTAATAAACAAGGAAGTATCTCTTGTAATTTGCTCGCCATACATTTATTTTGGGAAAACTGCCTTGATACACAATAGTTTCAATAAAATTTTCATAGATTGATATTTACAATGCCAATTTTCCAAAGATATGATTATTAGTTTTGATAAAATGTTATTTGAGGGATTTATTCGTACATGAGCCATAAAAAAGAATGAGTTTATTATGCGGAATGAAGTCGACTAGGTTGGTACTCACAACTATTAGCAGTTATTGGTCGTCAAATTAAAAAAAAACTTTTTAAGAACCCTATTATCGGGGTCAAAATCGTTGCAAATTAAATATAGAACCTCACCCCTTTTCAGCGAATGCAAATGCACCAATTACCAGTCACCCTGTAGTGTCACATGGACAAGCACTTCAGTTAAGTGGGTTTGATTTAGTATCGTCTCAACAACACCGTTGATTAGATTGTCAGCGAGTATCACTCGCGATCCTTTATAGAAGTAACACTCTTGTCCTATCCTCTTGTATTGTTCCAGTATCTACTTCAATTGTTTTGAAATAAAACAACCTAAACCCCCCTCCCCCTTTTATGACCGGGGACCACTTGGGTTTCTTTGATGTTAGCTAGAAGTCATAGAGTCAAAAAATGTGGCAATAAAAAAATAAATTAAAAACTTGAAACATATCTAATCTATTCTGTAAATCAAAAGTAATGAAACAAGTCCTACAAATCACAACATGTCTGATAGAAACTTGAAATCAGTTTACATCAATGTCACTTTTCAAGAGTTCAGTTTTACTGCAGCAGATTGGTTTTTGTTATATTAAGGACTTATGCCAGTTTTAATGGCTACCTTACATAGTTAATGCTAATAACACGTAAGTACCAACGTTGGTGCGCTTTGATTACTATTAACGATTGTATCAGTGGCACCTACACGGGTCATACCTACATGTCGTGGGGACACATGTAATAAGGTGGAGATCAAACTGGACTAGCCGACACACTAGATTTTTAGTCCACGTCATTCGTACTAATGTATTTAGTGGCCTCATTTGGGTCGACTAAGGTCAATTGCTCTGTCCTAAATTCAATTCTTTTGTTCTATATTACTGCTGCCAATGTTAACGTCAATTGGATTGAAACGAAAATTGATGTTGATTCGATCAAACAAGGTTAATTTGTTTTATATCAGAAAAACTAATTAGTTCGCGGTATATGCAATCTGAGTGATAATATAAAAAAAAATTGAAAACAACTGATAAAGTAGAATGCTTCAGGACTAGCGGAAAAGCGTGTATTTTTAAGCAAGAGCATTTGAGAAAATGGTTTGTAAATAAAGCTCAGTTTGGAGGAACGAAAGGCGCAGTACACAATGCGAGTGGGTCGCGGGCGCGACTCAAGTCGCGACATAAGGCGGGTAGCCAAGCAAGGAGTGCCTATGACTCACGCCGGTGGCGCCCACGCCTTTTTAACTTAAATTCTACAAGACAGATGGAACCATATAACTTCAGTATATTGCTACATTAACGCAATCGATTGAGAAGATTATATCTAGGTATATAATTTTCTTAAGAGTTTTGAAAAGGTATAATGCTGTATTGGAGACTAGTCAAGTCATTAGTTTTAGCTCCAAATGGATTTTTCCAATTTGATCACATGTGGGCGTAACCGTTTTGTATTGCGTAGGTGGGGTTTATGACCATAAAATTTATACCTAGGTGGGTACTTACATAAACAACAGATCATGGTCACTGCTTTAATTCCCTCAGATATCTAGCAACTGCTTTGAAAACTAGTATTTCCCTATAACTTGCAGAGCGAGTTATGATTGCAAGTTACGGCGAATGTCACGCTAATTCATACTCGCCCCTACAAGTTATCCTCATAAACCGTGTGTATTAGTTTCCTTTCTTAATTCAAAGACTGTTATGGTTGCGCCGGCGCCGGCGATTCGCTACGCGCCCACATCTCCTCTATAATTGTAAGCCAGAACCCAGAACCAAGTGAACGAACGGGAACCTTGCCTGACAACTGCCTGTGACCAAAAATGCTGAAAATCTAGATTTTAACTGGACTATGATTAGGTAGGTAGTTAAACATAGAACCAAAATACAAGTAGGTACCTAATCAAAATTAACAGACGTCAGGACTTATTATTATATTATAATAATGGTGTTTTGTAAGCTGCTATTAGAAGAGTGATTAGTATCTAAAGTTAGCAACAGGAAAATTGAATGGAATATGACCGTTGCATTATCGAGTGCATTCAACATTCAAAGTAGTTCAAGGGATAAAAACGTTAGAAAACAAGATACTTATATGTATAAGTTGCTGGATACGTTATAAAGAGCGAGATAAAGTATAGAGGCAAACTGGACTAAGACATTTACCAAAACACAACAGGTCCAAAAAGGGCCTTGTATAAAGTACTGATTCAGGTTATCCGCACGAGAGGGCGGGACTGCGCAGGCGCAGTGCATGCGGCCGGCACGTGACCGCCAGCGCAGCAGCCTTGCAAGGACGTTGCGTCTATGCAGTCAACTATCGTTAATTAATTCCACCTTCACGCTGACTCACCGCTAGTTACATTACGTTGAAAATCTTTGCAGATGAAATATACAACTATACAGCGACATCTGTGTTTAACGAATGGATTTTTTTTTCGTAAAATGTCTTTCCTTCCTTTGATTCGAACTGTTTTCTTGACAGAGGTTACGGTTCCGAGAAATACACCTGAGCCACAATTTGGATTTCCCCAACTGAAGTTGCGGAGATTATTAATTGGCGGTGACCATTTTTGTTGACCACAAGAGACATATTTTTATTTTAAGGTTATGTAGATATGTATTGATAAAGATTTTTTGTTTTTAAGTATTATTAATTTAATTGTGTAGATTACTTACAAGAGTTGCACATGCCTATAGCCAAACGGGGACGGCCAGACGATAACGTTTTCCTGGTCAAAGCTCAAAGAGAATCGAACACGTACTTAGTGTATGTATAGTTATGCTGCTTCTACGAAACGTTGACTCAGCTAGGTAGGTATGGAGTGATTACTATTCAACTCTAGTTACAAAACCCTTTTTGGTATTCAGCATACTGCTTTAAGTTATTATTCCTAAGAACTGAATCAACGGTTGTGTACTTAAGTGGAACACTTGAAACTTGCATTTAGCACATACAGAGTGTTACGGAAAGGTGTGGTAATATTTTAGGAACTGCATCTGCCCATCGATATCAACAACTTTCTTCAATAAAACCTGAGGCAATTCTAAAAAAAAAAAATATACAGGCTGCTATATAAATATTGATCAGCTGATGATAACTTTGTATGGAAAGTCCAATTTTATTTTGGGATTTTTTTTTTCTTAGAGAAAGTTGTTAATTTCCATGGGAGAACCGGTTCTTAAAATATGACCACACCTTTCTGATACACCCTGTATACAGTTCGCTTTTTTTTGAATGGGAAATCATGCAATGACACCTCCCGCTCTGGGTGGAGCGGGAGGGTCTCTTACTGACTAAAACCCACCCCTGTTCCTTCCCTTCCCGTTCCCAGCCGTTCTAGCGTGATTGATTAACAAACATCCATCCATTCAAACTTTCGCATTTATAATATTAGTAAGAAGTAGGATTAAGCAGAGCAGTGGTGGCCCAGTGGTATTGGCCGCGACTTACAAGTTGTTGGTCGTGAGTTCAAACCCAGGCAGGCGCTTTACTTTGTGTAAATTATTTCATCACCACTGCTCTCAAAACGGTGAAGGAAAACATCGTGAGGAAACCGGCATGTCTTAGAACCAAAAATTCGAAGACATGTGACATGCACCAATCCGCATTGGGCCCGCGTGGTGGATTACGGCCCACACCCTCTCACAGAAAGGAGGCCTGTGCCCCAGCAGTGAGGACATTAAAAGGCTGAGATGATGATGAGGATTAAAACAATTATTCAGCAGCAAAGTTAGGTACAATAGGCTAACGCGTCGGGTAGGTAAAAACTGATAAGGTAACAATAGATTTTCTATTGTGTCTGTTTCTCCGGTAACTGACGCGTTAAAGGAATCAATATCAAATGCCAAAATTGTGAAAAATGCAGACGTAGAAGACTATAATAGGCAACAAGCAACGCAAATCATCATTCATTTCTAATAAAGTGTTGGAATTACAAAAATATGAATTATCGAGATCTAACATTTATGAATAACATCCTATTTTCTCATTAATGAGTTCCCGCCGTTGATTAAGTATTTAGTCCATAAACAATAAAAAAAAAATATCGATAACTTATCGCACAGCCCTAAAAATAAAACGTTAGTCATCGATAACGTTTTATTTTTCTGTGATATAACTGAGGAAAGTACGATAACGTGGCTTTGTTACCATTCTCTTTTTAAAATGTTAGCGCCCTGATTCGAGAACCGTAGGTTTTTGGAAAGAAAAGATCGATGCGTCACATTAAACGCAACTCAAGTGACGCGACTATTATGATTATTACTAGCCCGTACTGTCCCACTGCTGGGAAAAGGCCTTTCTCCATTCCTTCCAACGGTCACGATTTTCCGCTTCTTCTTTCCAATTCATAAGGAAGACATCCAGGTTACCACCATCTCCTTCGTGGTCTGCCACGACCCCGTGTCGCTGTCTCAGGGCACTAATCCTGTGTTTTACGAGTTTACAGCTCGTCAGGCATGCGGCAGACATGTCCTGCCCAGTCAAATTTGCAGCCTTTTGAGCCACATCAACGATTTGCGTTCTGGAGTGCAGTCAAGTATTTCGAACGTGATCAATTAATTTAACACCAACCGGCAAACCTCGAATTTGGCCTTTTGGATGTTTGTCAGAGATTAAGTCTGTGCACCATAGGTGAATACACATGTGAATCACCTTACGCTTCAGTGACATGGGCAAAGTGCCTTTAAATAGCTCCTTCATGGACCAGTAGACTAGTGACGCGATTGGCTATTGAAAATTAATTTAATGCGTACACACACAGCAGCTAATGCGTAGGTATTTGACAATTTCTCACATTTATTTTGCGAAAACTTAGGTACGTTAAGTAAGTAAGGTACCTATTTACTTAATCAGGTTCGTGAGACGAACAAAGATCACAGAATTTGAGTCCAAAATTACCTAACCCTAACTCTCTCACGCTAGCTGTACCAGCCCAGCTGTGCCCAGGCGATCCTGACTCTAAAATATCATAAAATTATAGCTTGTTATTTATTGATATAATCGAGGAACTTTTCCGTTGTCATGGTGACTGAGTCCAGTTGAGTTCCTTAAAACGGACGGAAAGGGTTAAAACATACTAATAGGCGTTTGCTATCAAACTCCCCTTTCATAAAGAAGAAAAAAAAGGATCTCCTACAATAACTTAGTAGGTACTGTGAAAGCTCATGAACCGACAGGATAGCGTAGCATATCTCTCCCGTGAATCACCGCAGTGTGAAGGTGCGCGACTTTCGCATATTAATATTGTTCCAAATGCGTCGTCGTGTCGTCGTATGGCGTCGTCTACGCTATTCCTGTGCCCGCCGGCCGAGCTATTCCGGGCCAGACGCCCGCCGCGGCGCCGTATCATGCATAGCGAACTTCTTAACACGCACTTCACCTTTATTAGAAAAAAAAACTCGCCTTTGATCTGATAAAACAAAGACTTGAACCGTATCCGCGCTGATTGTTCGAGCATCTGCTCGAGAATGTTGGTTTGTACGGATATTTTATAATGTAAGTGCAAGGTCTCACGTATGCACAGGGTATTTTTAGACTTCAATTTTATTTGATCATCATCATTCATAATTTCAGTCGAAAGACGTTTACTGCTGCACATAAGCGTCCCCCAAGTGTCACCGCAACGACCGGTCCCGTGCGTGTCTCGCCTCCATCGGATTCCCGCGACCTCACCAGGTCATCGGTCCATCTTGTGGGAGGCCTTTCAACGCTAAATCTTCAATTTTATTTGCTTTATTGCTATTCGGTACCGGTTAGACTGGAGTCGACCCCAATATAGTTAGGAAAAGGCAGTTTGCTATTTGGCCAAAGTTTCGATAATTAATTGAATAAGTAAAACATATTAATATTTTCAAAAAACCTGACTGTAAAAATCAGTAATAAAAAGTTCCAAATAAGTCACTTTTCAAGCAGTCTGGTGCAGTTGGTGGCAGTTACTTTAGTTCAATTATTGGTTTCATGCAACCAACTGCATCAGACTGCTTGAAAAGTGACTTGTTTGGAACTTTTTTGTGTTCTTTTACAGTAGGAATTTTTGAAAATATTTAATATTTTTATTTTCTACTTTTTCGTGAGTTATATTTTTGGAATCGCCTTCTCGAACCCTATAGTTTGGTACCCCTTCTAATAGAGTTCGTCAACTTTAATTTTTCACTTTTATTTTGATTACAGTCATGTCTTGAGTAGCACTCGCAAGATTAAGACTAATCAATTGACATAAGAATTATCAAAATCGGGCCACGCGTTTGGTCTCTAAAGTGCCACAAACATTTATGAATACCATAGGCTGATAAACACATTACCCTCCCTTGCGTCGCGCAGTCGGGTAAAAAGGCCCAGCATGGCAGTGTGTAAGAAACATCCGCAAAAGAAAAAGCAATACATACCATCGGTAAGGTTTCAAACCAGTGTATTTGAGTACCATGATAATAAAAAATGACACTGCGTTACAAACTAACCTACGTACAACGTAACAATATCAATTACTTATTTGACGTACAATAATATTATTATTAAATGGCGCTTACACGTTATTCCCAAGATAGGCGGTGTTTACAAAGGCCAAAGTTCTTACTTTAATCGTTAGGGACATAACGCAGCGAACAAGCAAATAGCTGCATGTCTCACTTGACGTACTCTGGTGTGATATCACCCTAACAAGAGCAACACCTTTTGTAGGCACCATTTTTTGTGACTTGCCTTACACCAAGTGTGCTTACACATGGTACGCGATCAAATTGCACTTTATCTAAGGCTAACAGAGGGTACTAAAGTATATTGGCGAAGTTGACCTTTTTGGGAACAATATTAATATCATTAACTTGATTTTAAAGCCCTATCTAATTATTGCACTCATTTACTCGCTTAGTGGAGTTGTAAATTAGTGTCATAGGAACAAATAGAGACAGAATCCTCCTGTCAACATGAAACAATTATACCCTCTCATTAAGTTGGTGTAAAGCAAGTCATTTTTGTTGTAATATCAGATCATCTTATATCACTAAAACTTCCATACGACATTATATTTTACGTCGAGAAGGCAGAACGTAAATTACAGTATGACAATATTACATCAGCCTTCTCTTTTTTTACCACAGCCTACAAAATAAAACGCTTTATATATGGAAACATCAATTAATAAATTAACTTAAATAACACAATATTTTATTTTATTGCAAGCAGTTTAGTTTCTTGTTCCATGTAACGTTTCTTAGCCCGTTTCTTAGCCAGCATTTAGTATAAAAATTATATTCACATACCAATACTTACTAAAAAATCATTCACACATAATTGAAAATATAAGTCACCTTATATTAATCATAATTAAATTGGGGCAATATTATGTTGAATGATGACTTAGCTTTGTTTCCAAAGAAAGACCATGAAGGCTAAAGATGTGTTATTTCCATAGACATAGAGAACTGAGCTAAGCATCACCCTCACAATTTTTACTAATCCGTAGAAAGAGACAAAGCGAATGTGAGGCAATACCTACCTGTCTCCTTACTGTAGGTCTTTTTATTTATTTTTACGTTGGCTTCGCACGGCTTGTGCCATTAGCCTGTGCCAAGTTCAGAAAGTATTTAGTTTTTAGATACAGAAAACAGTCACTTTGTTTTCCATTAGAATACGGATGTAACACATTCTTGTTTTTGCCAGAAAATTTATGGAGTCAGCCTTCTCGGCAAGCTTCGCTGAGGTAGTCAATAAAATTCTCAGCTTCTATTTACCAAGATCGCGCCTATTTCAATGAGTTTGTCTAGTTGCATAAACACTTGAGACACAAAACTACACAAGTTTTACATCACAATATCCACTAGAAATCAATTTGCAAATAATAAAAAAGCTATTGACTTCACACGAAACAATCCCGCCGAAACCCTCTGTTGGTTTTAGGACGTGAACCAATCAGAATTCAAGATAACAACTAGCCGGAAGATCGCTTTGTCTCTCCCACACTTTCTTGACCTCATTCACTTGACAAACAAGCAGGGAACTCATAGTCTAGTTTTCTATGTCTATGGTTATTTCCTTGATGCAGAAGGCGATATAGGCAGGCCGAAACTGGCTGCCAAAAATAATTTTAACTTTCGATCAGGAAAAGTTGGAAAGACTAAACAGAAGTCATAGCATGCAAGACAGATAGAAAATATTGACTGGGGCAGAAAACTACTTATTAATGACTGTTATAATGAATAAATGTAAGTGATAAACTTATTTAACTTTGATTGAATTGAAACTAATTAACAATTTTATTTTAATCCGATATTATACCCATTTAAATCGTACGTTACGATTTTTCGTCGTACTTAATTAATTTTCAAAAGTAACTTAAGTAATTGTGTAGTTAAACTACGAATTTTGATAATAGATTGTTTTGTAAACATTGATGACAAATAACAGTGATAATTTCATCAAATTTTATTCCCTGACAATAATTATACGTAATTACTAATTTTTGGGCAATTTTTAAAAGTTTATTTATTTCTGAAGCTGCATTTTTCATTGGGATAAGTTTTATTTGAAAGATATTCATAGTAAGATAATAACAAAAACTTTAAAAGCTTTTATTTGTTGGGGATGTGTCTTTGAGGAATTAATATCTATCGAATATAATAGCAATTCTACCGAGTGGAGAGCAAAAAAATACTTTTTTTTTGTATTATATTTTGTTTTTTTTCTATTTCAATTACATGAGATTTTTTGTTTTTATTAATTTTATTGGATACATCTAATGTAGGCCCATATTTACTTAAGGGATATTTACAGCATGCACATCAAAACTTATGCAATAGGTACCATGTATGAGTTAGTCACAACAATACAATTTTTAGTTTTGTAATCGTGGTCGAGAGAGTATGTAGTACCATGTTTTGAATGCACCTCGTTTGATCTGAAAAGAAATGATGATATTTTTGTAAGATTTATATTCTGAGTAGGTGCATAATTTTTACAGAAGCTGTCTATTTCGGGGTTCTCTGTTTCCAATACAAAACGAAACGCAACAATCTGAATTTTCATAGAAAAAGATATATTGCTTCATAGAGGATCCAAAATAAAGGCGTATTGTAGGTAGGCTCCGTATGATTTTTTTGACTACTCAATAACTCAGGTCTGTTCCCGGTACAATCTTACCTATACTACCAGAAACAAGGGTGATAGCAAAAACTGGGAATACGTTCAGAGGTAGGGCTTTTGCTTCTAGAAGAAGCTGTGTTTTATTTTCTATGCTATTTGTCATTCCGACGTACCTGAGTGTGTATGTCCGGTCAGGCGAGGTAGACCTGCACGAGCGCGCGCAGGATACCAGGTGCCCGCACGGCAGGACCACTACGCTCACCTGTGTACACGTACCTGAGTGTGTCTGCTCTCCTGCGAGCTTGGTCAGGCGAGGTAGGCCCGCACGAGCGCGCGCACGGACGCGCGGCACAGCGGACACGCGCCCAGCGCGGCGCCGCAGGATACCAGGTGCCCGCACGGCAGGACCACTACGCTCACCTGTGTACACGTACCTGAGTGTGTCTGCTCTCCTGCGAGCTTGGTCAGGCGAGGTAGGCCCGCACGAGCGCGCGCACGGACGCGCGGCACAGCGGACACGCGCCCAGCGCGGCGCCGCAGGATACCAGGTGCCCGAACGGCAGGACCACTACGCTCACCTGTGTACACGTACCTGAGTGTGTCTGCTCTCCTGCGAGCTTGGTCAGGCGAGGTAGGCCCGCACGAGCGCGCGCACGGACGCGCGGCACAGCGGACACGCGCCCAGCGCGGCGCCGCAGGATACCAGGTGCCCGCACGGCAGGACCACTACGCTCACCTGTGTACACGTACCTGAGTGTGTCTGCTCTCCTGCGAGCTTGGTCAGGCGAGGTAGGCCCGCACGAGCGCGCGCACGGACGCGCGGCACAGCGGACACGCGCCCAGCATGGCGCCGCAGGATACCAGGTGCCCGAACGGCAGGACCACTACGCTCACCTGTGTACACGTACCTGAGTGTGTCTGCTCTCCTGCGAGCTTGGTCAGGCGAGGTAGGCCCGCACGAGCGCGCGTACGGACGCGCGGCACAGCGGACACGCGCCCAGCATGGCGCCGCAGGATACCAGGTGCCCGAACGGCAGGACCACTACGCTCACCTGTGTACACGTACCTGAGTGTGTCTGCTCTCCTGCGAGCTTGGTCAGGCGAGGTAGGCCCGCACGAGCGCGCGCACGGACGCGCGGCACAGCGGACACGCGCCCAGCATGGCGCCGCAGGATACCAGGTGCCCGAACGGCAGGACCACTACGCTCACCTGTGTACACGTACCTGAGTGTGTCTGCTCTCCTGCGAGCTTGGTCAGGCGAGGTAGGCCCGCACGAGCGCGCGCACGGACGCGCGGCACAGCGGACACGCGCCCAGCATGGCGCCGCAGGATACCAGGTGCCCGAACGGCAGGACCACTACGCTCACCTGTGTACACGTACCTGAGTGTGTCTGCTCTCCTGCGAGCTTGGTCAGGCGAGGTAGGCCCGCACGAGCGCGCGCACGGACGCGCGGCACAGCGGACACGCGCCCAGCGCGGCGCCGCAGGATACCAGGTGCCCGCACGGCAGGACCACTACGCTCACCTGTGTACACGTACCTGAGTGTGTCTGCTCTCCTGCGAGCTTGGTCAGGCGAGGTAGGCCCGCACGAGCGCGCGCACGGACGCGCGGCACAGCGGACACGCGCCCAGCATGGCGCCGCAGGATACCAGGTGCCCGAACGGCAGGACCACTACGCTCACCTGTGTACACGTACCTGAGTGTGTCTGCTCTCCTGCGAGCTTGGTCAGGCGAGGTAGGCCCGCACGAGCGCGCGCACGGACGCGCGGCACAGCGGACACGCGCCCAGCATGGCGCCGCAGGATACCAGGTGCCCGAACGGCAGGACCACTACGCTCACCTGTGTACACGTACCTGAGTGTGTCTGCTCTCCTGCGAGCTTGGTCAGGCGAGGTAGGCCCGCACGAGCGCGCGCACGGACGCGCGGCACAGCGGACACGCGCCCAGCATGGCGCCGCAGGATACCAGGTGCCCGAACGGCAGGACCACTACGCTCACCTGTGTACACGTACCTGAGTGTGTCTGCTCTCCTGCGAGCTTGGTCAGGCGAGGTAGGCCCGCACGAGCGCGCGCACGGACGCGCGGCACAGCGGACACGCGCCCAGCATGGCGCCGCAGGATACCAGGTGCCCGAACGGCAGGACCACTACGCTCACCTGTGTACACGTACCTGAGTGTGTCTGCTCTCCTGCGAGCTTGGTCAGGCGAGGTAGGCCCGCACGAGCGCGCGCACGGACGCGCGGCACAGCGGACACGCGCCCAGCGCGGCGCCGCAGGATACCAGGTGCCCGCACGGCAGGACCACTACGCTCACCTGTGTACACGTACCTGAGTGTGTCTGCTCTCCTGCGAGCTTGGTCAGGCGAGGTAGGCCCGCACGAGCGCGCGCACGGACGCGCGGCACAGCGGACACGCGCCCAGCATGGCGCCGCAGGATACCAGGTGCCCGAACGGCAGGACCACTACGCTCACCTGTGTACACGTACCTGAGTGTGTCTGCTCTCCTGCGAGCTTGGTCAGGCGAGGTAGGCCCGCACGAGCGCGCGCACGGACGCGCGGCACAGCGGACACGCGCCCAGCATGGCGCCGCAGGATACCAGGTGCCCGAACGGCAGGACCACTACGCTCACCTGTGTACACGTACCTGAGTGTGTCTGCTCTCCTGCGAGCTTGGTCAGGCGAGGTAGGCCCGCACGAGCGCGCGCACGGACGCGCGGCACAGCGGACACGCGCCCAGCATGGCGCCGCAGGATACCAGGTGCCCGAACGGCAGGACCACTACGCTCACCTGTGTACACGTACCTGAGTGTGTCTGCTCTCCTGCGAGCTTGGTCAGGCGAGGTAGGCCCGCACGAGCGCGCGCACGGACGCGCGGCACAGCGGACACGCGCCCAGCATGGCGCCGCAGGATACCAGGTGCCCGAACGGCAGGACCACTACGCTCACCTGTGTACACGTACCTGAGTGTGTCTGCTCTCCTACGAGCTTGGTCAGGCGAGGTAGGCCCGCACGAGCGCGCGCACGGACGCGCGGCACAGCGGACACGCGCCCAGCATGGCGCCGCAGGATACCAGGTGCCCGAACGGCAGGACCACTACGCTCACCTGTGTACACGTACCTGAGTGTGTCTGCTCTCCTGCGAGCTTGGTCAGGCGAGGTAGGCCCGCACGAGCGCGCGCACGGACGCGCGGCACAGCGGACACGCGCCCAGCGCGGCGCCGCAGGATACCAGGTGCCCGCACGGCAGGACCACTACGCTCACCTGTGTACACGTACCTGAGTGTGTCTGCTCTCCTGCGAGCTTGGTCAGGCGAGGTAGGCCCGCACGAGCGCGCGCACGGACGCGCGGCACAGCGGACACGCGCCCAGCGCGGCGCCGCAGGATACCAGGTGCCCGCACGGCAGGACCACTACGCTCACCTGTGTACACGTACCTGAGTGTGTCTGCTCTCCTGCGAGCTTGGTCAGGCGAGGTAGGCCCGCACGAGCGCGCGCACGGACGCGCGGCACAGCGGACACGCGCCCAGCGCGGCGCCGCAGGATACCAGGTGCCCGCACGGCAGGACCACTACGCTCACCTGTGTACACGTACCTGAGTGTGTCTGCTCTCCTGCGAGCTTGGTCAGGCGAGGTAGGCCCGCACGAGCGCGCGCACGGACGCGCGGCACAGCGGACACGCGCCCAGCGCGGCGCCGCAGGATACCAGGTGCCCGCACGGCAGGACCACTACGCTCACCTGTGTACACGTACCTGAGTGTGTCTGCTCTCCTGCGAGCTTGGTCAGGCGAGGTAGGCCCGCACGAGCGCGCGCACGGACGCGCGGCACAGCGGACACGCGCCCAGCGCGGCGCCGCAGGATACCAGGTGCCCGAACGGCAGGACCACTACGCTCACCTGTGTACACGTACCTGAGTGTGTCTGCTCTCCTGCGAGCTTGGTCAGGCGAGGTAGGCCCGCACGAGCGCGCGCACGGACGCGCGGCACAGCGGACACGCGCCCAGCGCGGCGCCGCAGGATACCAGGTGCCCGCACGGCAGGACCACTACGCTCACCTGTGTACACGTACCTGAGTGTGTCTGCTCTCCTGCGAGCTTGGTCAGGCGAGGTAGGCCCGCACGAGCGCGCGCACGGACGCGCGGCACAGCGGACACGCGCCCAGCATGGCGCCGCAGGATACCAGGTGCCCGAACGGCAGGACCACTACGCTCACCTGTGTACACGTACCTGAGTGTGTCTGCTCTCCTGCGAGCTTGGTCAGGCGAGGTAGGCCCGCACGAGCGCGCGTACGGACGCGCGGCACAGCGGACACGCGCCCAGCATGGCGCCGCAGGATACCAGGTGCCCGAACGGCAGGACCACTACGCTCACCTGTGTACACGTACCTGAGTGTGTCTGCTCTCCTGCGAGCTTGGTCAGGCGAGGTAGGCCCGCACGAGCGCGCGCACGGACGCGCGGCACAGCGGACACGCGCCCAGCATGGCGCCGCAGGATACCAGGTGCCCGAACGGCAGGACCACTACGCTCACCTGTGTACACGTACCTGAGTGTGTCTGCTCTCCTGCGAGCTTGGTCAGGCGAGGTAGGCCCGCACGAGCGCGCGCACGGACGCGCGGCACAGCGGACACGCGCCCAGCATGGCGCCGCAGGATACCAGGTGCCCGAACGGCAGGACCACTACGCTCACCTGTGTACACGTACCTGAGTGTGTCTGCTCTCCTGCGAGCTTGGTCAGGCGAGGTAGGCCCGCACGAGCGCGCGCACGGACGCGCGGCACAGCGGACACGCGCCCAGCGCGGCGCCGCAGGATACCAGGTGCCCGCACGGCAGGACCACTACGCTCACCTGTGTACACGTACCTGAGTGTGTCTGCTCTCCTGCGAGCTTGGTCAGGCGAGGTAGGCCCGCACGAGCGCGCGCACGGACGCGCGGCACAGCGGACACGCGCCCAGCATGGCGCCGCAGGATACCAGGTGCCCGAACGGCAGGACCACTACGCTCACCTGTGTACACGTACCTGAGTGTGTCTGCTCTCCTGCGAGCTTGGTCAGGCGAGGTAGGCCCGCACGAGCGCGCGCACGGACGCGCGGCACAGCGGACACGCGCCCAGCATGGCGCCGCAGGATACCAGGTGCCCGAACGGCAGGACCACTACGCTCACCTGTGTACACGTACCTGAGTGTGTCTGCTCTCCTGCGAGCTTGGTCAGGCGAGGTAGGCCCGCACGAGCGCGCGCACGGACGCGCGGCACAGCGGACACGCGCCCAGCATGGCGCCGCAGGATACCAGGTGCCCGAACGGCAGGACCACTACGCTCACCTGTGTACACGTACCTGAGTGTGTCTGCTCTCCTGCGAGCTTGGTCAGGCGAGGTAGGCCCGCACGAGCGCGCGCACGGACGCGCGGCACAGCGGACACGCGCCCAGCATGGCGCCGCAGGATACCAGGTGCCCGAACGGCAGGACCACTACGCTCACCTGTGTACACGTACCTGAGTGTGTCTGCTCTCCTGCGAGCTTGGTCAGGCGAGGTAGGCCCGCACGAGCGCGCGCACGGACGCGCGGCACAGCGGACACGCGCCCAGCATGGCGCCGCAGGATACCAGGTGCCCGAACGGCAGGACCACTACGCTCACCTGTGTACACGTACCTGAGTGTGTCTGCTCTCCTGCGAGCTTGGTCAGGCGAGGTAGGCCCGCACGAGCGCGCGCACGGACGCGCGGCACAGCGGACACGCGCCCAGCATGGCGCCGCAGGATACCAGGTGCCCGAACGGCAGGACCACTACGCTCACCTGTGTACACGTACCTGAGTGTGTCTGCTCTCCTACGAGCTTGGTCAGGCGAGGTAGGCCCGCACGAGCGCGCGCACGGACGCGCGGCACAGCGGACACGCGCCCAGCATGGCGCCGCAGGATACCAGGTGCCCGAACGGCAGGACCACTACGCTCACCTGTGTACACGTACCTGAGTGTGTCTGCTCTCCTGCGAGCTTGGTCAGGCGAGGTAGGCCCGCACGAGCGCGCGCACGGACGCGCGGCACAGCGGACACGCGCCCAGCGCGGCGCCGCAGGATACCAGGTGCCCGCACGGCAGGACCACTACGCTCACCTGTGTACACGTACCTGAGTGTGTCTGCTCTCCTGCGAGCTTGGTCAGGCGAGGTAGGCCCGCACGAGCGCGCGCACGGACGCGCGGCACAGCGGACACGCGCCCAGCGCGGCGCCGCAGGATACCAGGTGCCCGCACGGCAGGACCACTACGCTCACCTGTGTACACGTACCTGAGTGTGTCTGCTCTCCTGCGAGCTTGGTCAGGCGAGGTAGGCCCGCACGAGCGCGCGCACGGACGCGCGGCACAGCGGACACGCGCCCAGCGCGGCGCCGCAGGATACCAGGTGCCCGCACGGCAGGACCACTACGCTCACCTGTGTACACGTACCTGAGTGTGTCTGCTCTCCTGCGAGCTTGGTCAGGCGAGGTAGGCCCGCACGAGCGCGCGCACGGACGCGCGGCACAGCGGACACGCGCCCAGCATGGCGCCGCAGGATACCAGGTGCCCGAACGGCAGGACCACTACGCTCACCTGTGTACACGTACCTGAGTGTGTCTGCTCTCCTGCGAGCTTGGTCAGGCGAGGTAGGCCCGCACGAGCGCGCGTACGGACGCGCGGCACAGCGGACACGCGCCCAGCATGGCGCCGCAGGATACCAGGTGCCCGAACGGCAGGACCACTACGCTCACCTGTGTACACGTACCTGAGTGTGTCTGCTCTCCTGCGAGCTTGGTCAGGCGAGGTAGGCCCGCACGAGCGCGCGCACGGACGCGCGGCACAGCGGACACGCGCCCAGCATGGCGCCGCAGGATACCAGGTGCCCGAACGGCAGGACCACTACGCTCACCTGTGTACACGTACCTGAGTGTGTCTGCTCTCCTGCGAGCTTGGTCAGGCGAGGTAGGCCCGCACGAGCGCGCGCACGGACGCGCGGCACAGCGGACACGCGCCCAGCATGGCGCCGCAGGATACCAGGTGCCCGAACGGCAGGACCACTACGCTCACCTGTGTACACGTACCTGAGTGTGTCTGCTCTCCTGCGAGCTTGGTCAGGCGAGGTAGGCCCGCACGAGCGCGCGCACGGACGCGCGGCACAGCGGACACGCGCCCAGCGCGGCGCCGCAGGATACCAGGTGCCCGCACGGCAGGACCACTACGCTCACCTGTGTACACGTACCTGAGTGTGTCTGCTCTCCTGCGAGCTTGGTCAGGCGAGGTAGGCCCGCACGAGCGTCCGTGCGGCACAGCGGACACGCGCCCAGCGCGGCGCCGCAGGATACCAGGTGCCCGCACGGCAGGACCACTACGCTCACCTGTGTACACGTACCTGAGTGTGTCTGCTCTCCTGCGAGCTTGGTCAGGCGAGGTAGGCCCGCACGAGCGCGCGCACGGACGCGCGGCACAGCGGACACGCGCCCAGCATGGCGCCGCAGGATACCAGGTGCCCGAACGGCAGGACCACTACGCTCACCTGTGTACACGTACCTGAGTGTGTCTGCTCTCCTGCGAGCTTGGTCAGGCGAGGTAGGCCCGCACGAGCGCGCGCACGGACGCGCGGCACAGCGGACACGCGCCCAGCGCGGCGCCGCAGGATACCAGGTGCCCGCACGGCAGGACCACTACGCTCACCTGTGTACACGTACCTGAGTGTGTCTGCTCTCCTGCGAGCTTGGTCAGGCGAGGTAGGCCCGCACGAGCGCGCGCACGGACGCGCGGCACAGCGGACACGCGCCCAGCGCGGCGCCGCAGGATACCAGGTGCCCGCACGGCAGGACCACTACGCTCACCTGTGTACACGTACCTGAGTGTGTCTGCTCTCCTGCGAGCTTGGTCAGGCGAGGTAGGCCCGCACGAGCGCGCGCACGGACGCGCGGCACAGCGGACACGCGCCCAGCATGGCGCCGCAGGATACCAGGTGCCCGAACGGCAGGACCACTACGCTCACCTGTGTACACGTACCTGAGTGTGTCTGCTCTCCTGCGAGCTTGGTCAGGCGAGGTAGGCCCGCACGAGCGCGCGTACGGACGCGCGGCACAGCGGACACGCGCCCAGCATGGCGCCGCAGGATACCAGGTGCCCGAACGGCAGGACCACTACGCTCACCTGTGTACACGTACCTGAGTGTGTCTGCTCTCCTGCGAGCTTGGTCAGGCGAGGTAGGCCCGCACGAGCGCGCGCACGGACGCGCGGCACAGCGGACACGCGCCCAGCATGGCGCCGCAGGATACCAGGTGCCCGAACGGCAGGACCACTACGCTCACCTGTGTACACGTACCTGAGTGTGTCTGCTCTCCTGCGAGCTTGGTCAGGCGAGGTAGGCCCGCACGAGCGCGCGCACGGACGCGCGGCACAGCGGACACGCGCCCAGCATGGCGCCGCAGGATACCAGGTGCCCGAACGGCAGGACCACTACGCTCACCTGTGTACACGTACCTGAGTGTGTCTGCTCTCCTGCGAGCTTGGTCAGGCGAGGTAGGCCCGCACGAGCGCGCGCACGGACGCGCGGCACAGCGGACACGCGCCCAGCGCGGCGCCACAGCGCGCGCAGGATACCAGGTGCCCGCACGGCAAGAACACTACGCTCACCTGTGTACAATCAAAACATATATTTCAAAATAGTTCTCCACACTCCACTTTTATTAAGCGCATAACCGGTGTAGAGCTCTCTCCCAATATCTGTGTTCCCCACAATCTATGACCCGTCAACCCAAGCAAGGATGAATAGCCATCTACACTGGTCGCTTGCTCCTTCGAAGTCCTCATTCATCGCTTACTGTCAGGCGAAATCTAGGTCAAAACCCGACCTTCAATGAGAACAATAAAAAAAAGTTGCTGTTTACTGCTTAACGGAGTCGGTGCCAGAGGTAAGTGTGACCAAAAAAAGATATTCTTCAAAAAAATAAAAATAATGATTCTACAAAACTTTCCTAATAATCCTACAGGAAAAAAAAATCAACTGTTTACTTGTCTAGCTATTACGGTTCGTGTTTTTTCGGTTCGTGTTCGTGGGCTTTAGCCCGATGACAGACAGACGGACGGACAGCGGGGGCTTAAAACGGTTGCGCACTACGTCCTATCCGAATCCGTGAAAATACAGATCTAGAAAACTCTAACCGAATTCGAATATTGCTTTACGCACTACCTCCAATCCCAATCCGTGATTCAGACGTCATTTTACGCAGAACCACAGCAGAGCGTTCACGCCGTTTATCATGAGTCCTTTCAATCAACGTCAACTTCTGGCAATGCTATTGTACCTACCTACCTAATGGCCTAGTTTTGTTCTGTCTCCCGCTTGATTAGGAGGGAAGTGGAAATTATATTTTTCTTACTCCTTCGCTGTCTTTTCTGATTAATTTCGTTGCGGGACCCAAGACAGTTTAATCGTTTCACTGGGACTAGTCGAGCTTCATTGCATTCAAATCTCTAATTGTATTCAAATTATATATTCTAGTCTGTTGCTTCCTAGCAACATGTAACTTGTTTTTTTTTTTTTTTTTTAAAAAGAGGGCCAGGCGATCCGTAACACAGGGTTTTCCTAGTACGGATTCCAGTCTCTCGCAAAGGAGCTTCCTACTTATTTCTTAGGATACTTAGTTAAGATGTTAAATTGTAAGCAAACCTTTGTGTAGAGAGAACAATACATTTATATTATTATTATTATTGCCTCGGCGTTTTTTCTGGTGGTCGCCACTGTTGGCTTACAGAAGTTACAGTGGTTTGAGAATAGTGAGGCGGGGTTATCCCAAAAAAAAAGTGCTATTTTACGAAGACCTACAAAGATCTAAAAATATTTACCCCTAAAGTTAAAGTCAATAACCCCTAAATTCACCACATTTATTTGGCAATCGCCCAAAAAAGACACTAGGTTTTGTAATATTCTTAGGTATTTCGTTTGCTTCTGGTTCTGTCTTTTTAAAATCATACATTTGTATAAACTTAACATTATAATTTTCCTAAAAAATGTAAATGGTATGTCAGTTATATTACGAAAAAATAAAGGACACGTATTTTTTCTTTTGTCTCGTAAACAAAAAATGAGGACGATACAGTGCGTTAAAATTTCGTGTGACGTCATGCCATGCTACACTTTTTGCCACGAAGTGACGTAACTCTTCTTACACTCCTGAACTTTGATGCGTTTAATCTTTGCCATTTCATTGGTTTGATAAAGCAAAAAATACGTATCCAATATATTTTGATAATCTAACTTACGGACTAAATAGAATTATTATTTTTATACCTAGGAAACATCTCTATCGCACTAGTTGTTGCTATGTCGCTAGGTTAACAATTAAAAATTTGATTATCCTAGAACCTGTTCAAAATCAAAATCAAAAGTCATTTATTCAAACTAGGCTGAGAACTAGCACTTTTTGAACGTCAAAGTTCTACATAAAGACAGTCCCCCAAAAACGCCCGCCTGTCACCACTTCCTAGTGTTTTAGCTGTGAAGAAGAAGTGGCCAACAAACTCCCCAGCAACACATCTGTCTGTTAAGTTTGAAGAACTTGAATCTATATAATTATATGCAACAATCTTAACATATGTAAAACAGAAAAATAAATATATGTCGTCCAAAATATAATCATAAAATTAAATAATCCGCCACTCGTTAGCTAGCACACTCAATTATGCCATTAAAAACGAACTCAAGCATAAACATTAAACCAAATTAAATAAGCCTCCATACATAACTGGTGTGCCTGCTTACAAGAACAAAGATAGAATCTATCAATCTATCAAAGGGCTGTGATTCGAAGCCATAAGTGATGAACCAGGGCCATCACACTAGAATTAGTAGACAATTATTATATGAACTCATATAATCTGTCATAACCATAAGCTAAATATGGAGAAAGAACATCAAGTGTAACATTGTCTTGCGTTCAACACAGCAACCAACTATTATTATCTTCTAAATAGTCGTTGATGGAATAGCCATATATGCCTTCGAACAGAGACTAGATTTAACTTTAGTTTTAAATGCATTAAAAGGCAGGTCAAGAAAAGAACGGGTTAGCTTATTGTAAAATTCGATACCGACACTCTCAAACGAACCATGAACCCTACGAACACGGTGGGAAGGAACATAAAGTTTATACTTATTTCTGGTGTTAAAATTGTGGATATCACTGGTCTTTTTGTATAAATGTATATTTTGTCTAATGTATAATATGTTTGCAAAAATGAATTGAGATGCCACCGTGAGAATTCCAATCTCTTTGAAAATTTCTCGTAAAGAAACTCTTGACCCTAACCTAATTGCTCGTACAGCACGTTTTTGTAAAACAAATATATTTTGTATGTCCGCAGCTTTACCCCACAAAAGAATACCATAAGACATAACACTATGGAAATAACTAAAATAGACTAACCGTGCTGTGTCAACGTCAGTATATTGTCTAACTTTTCTGACGGCGTAGGCGGCAGAACTGAGCCTTCCCGATAGGCTTGATATATGTGCGCCCCATTAAAGTTTGGAATCAACAGTTATACCCAAAAAAACTGCCGAGTCCACAGTTTTAAGCACTTCTTTATTTAAGATGACATTAGGTCCTAGATTTATAACATTAGGTAAGGCAAACTTTATACATTTAGTTTTCTTAGCATTAAGAACTAAGTTATTTGTCGTAAACCAATCCGTAACCATTGAGAGGAGCGCTATCTACGTTTTCAAAATCATGTCTATTCCTATCTACTTTAAAGATAAGAGAGGTATCATCTGCAAACAGTACTACGTCACAGATACCCTTTAAAAAATGTGGCAAATCATTAATATACACCAAAAACAAGAATGGTCCCAATATCGAGCCTTGAGGCACACCTAAATGAACTGGTAGCCCGGAAGACTTAACACCATTGATATCTACACTGTACTTACTTATAAATAAAAAGTCCTAAAATACCCGTAACAATATAAAGCCCCTAACAAAACCCATCCCACTTATTAGCTCCCTAGATTTGGTGGGAAAACCCCTAACTTGGGAAATTGTGAACCCTGTCCACCGAGTCACGTCACTATACACTATAATTGTTGTACGACCACGCCGGACCATATTTTCACGGATTCTGATCAGATATGGATCGGACGTAGTGCGCAACCGCTCTTAATGATAGGGTTCAGTTGATACACTTCGGGTACACATCCCAAAAAATGAGCCCCGAATCAATTCCAAGGCTAAGAGTACGCCATGGGATCTGGAGGCCAAACGAGGCGAAACGCCGGGGTGAAACTCCACTGCCACGACATCTCGCGGCTCGGTGGACAGAGCTCCGGCAGGATCTCATGGCGACATAGAGAGAGCGACTGTCGCAGGCCACCGTAGACGTGGGCCTGCGGACGGCGAGTAATGGGTAGCTCGCCGTCCGATCAGCACCAGGCCCGAGAGTCGACGGCGCGTATTGTTCCACGCGCACCTCACAGAGATGTCAGCCACCACTGCCGAGGCCCATCATGGCCGATGCCTGCATGCCAAGGGGCGCGGATAAATTCGTAACAGAGTTACCGCGCCCCTGGGCACTCAGTCAAGGAAGGAACAGGGTTTTAGTCAGTAAAAGTCTGACACGCCCTCCCGCTCCACCCAGAGCGGGAGAAGTCATAGGACGATAGGACTCTGAGCCCTTTCTTTTTTTTTGGGTTTGGGATACCCAAAAAAAAAGAAAGGGCTCAGAGAACAAAAATGTAATATATGCAATGATGCATTCTATCGACAAATTACTGTACTTTGTGTCAACATTAGCAGAAGATGACTCACACTTGAATGAGTCATACCACTTGACACAACATTTCGCGTCTGGCTCGACAGAGTGGAATCCATCCTACTAATATTATAAATGTAAAGTGTGAGTTTTTGAGAATGGATGTAATTATTTATCTCTTGAAACTTTTTGCAATAAAAGTACAAAGGCAGACTTAATGTACGGCTGTACGGTTTTCGCTGCCTGGCGTTGAAGTGGCTGCAGAGCCATCTTTCGAATAGGACTCAATATACAGCGATTTCCGAAATAAATTTAAATAAAGAAGAAATATTAGGTAAGTCTATCATTAGGGGCAACAATACAGGAGTGCCGCAAGGTAGTGTTACAGGGTCGTTATTCTTTATGTTATATATTAACGACATACCAAATCTTACTAAGCATTTCTCCTCACCGTTTGCAGCTGATATTGCAGTGGTTATCACGGCGAATAAAATGATTAATTATAACACAGAAATTAATGAAGTGGTTAATGCTATCATAACATGGCTCAATTTGAAAGTGAACATTGATAAAACCTCCTTCATTCAGTTCTACAATAGGAAATCAAATTCTGACCTTATAATCGATCAAATAATTCTTTGAAGACATTGTTCTTGGTATAACAGTGGACAGTGGCTGCACATGGAAACCTCACTGCATAAAAGTCACAAATAATATTATCCGTAAAGCTTTTGCCTTGTGGAGACTTTGTAAAATAGCCAACCTCAAAACAGCTCTCACTAGAATTCTGTTGCAAGAATTGTAGTACACCTCGTAATGTACGAGTAGGTACTACGATTCTTGCAAATAAAATTTCATTTCATTTCAATAATGCCTAAGGCCTTCTCTACCAGTCAACCAAGGGTGGTGGAGAGATAGGCATAAAAAAGTATTATTAAGAAAAAACCGGCCAAATGCGTGTAGGACTTCGCACATTTTGGAGTTCCTTACCAAATGTATTTTTGACTATTTGTATCTATATTGTAAAAATTTGAAGACTGTAACTCCAACCGTTTGGCCTGTGTGACAGACAACGGACAGACGGACACGTGAGTGACAGCAATAGGGCTCCATTTGGACCCTTAGGGTACGGAACCCCAAAAACAGGTACGAAAGTATATATAAATAGTTGTTATGTATGGATTTTTGTTACTCTTTCACGCAAAAACTCCTGAAGGTATTTTGATGAAACCTTACAGTAATATAGCTTATACATTAGAATAACATATAGGCACAGATAATATAATACTAGCGTACAGATGCCTCATCCAATACAAAGAAACGGTACGGCCGTAACTACGGGTTTTCGACTTGCACAAGCAACTTTTGTTCTTCGTTCGGGCCCGTCCTCTACACCTCACTAGATGGTGTTAGCAGCGGCAGCTTGCAAGTTAAATGAATTTACATAAAGTCTTACCAATATTTTCTCACACACTGAGGAATTACTTTATAGTATTTATAGCACTTCATAACAGTTTTTCTGTTTCAAAATGTGTCATTATTAAATTTTTAAAAAGGCGAATAGATAAACTCTAAAACTTCAAACAGCGCCATCTATTGGTACAAGAAATATAAATGTCTAAGGAATCGTTCCAATAAACATCAAATTCCAATTGTTCCACAATTATATGCTTAGGGTAGTTAATAAGAAAATACAGTTTTACCATTTTTTTTTTTCAAAATATTAATGTTACTTAAACTTCACTATTAAATTGATGCATATTACGCCATCTATTGAAATTTATTTGAACTAAATTTTCTTTCTCAAGATGAGACCCCGTGATCTAAGCTATAATTTATAATGGGGGGAATTACTCATTCCACTCGGGCGAAGCCGCTGGCGAAAGCTGGTAATTAATAGCTACGCTTTATTGCCCTTTTGCGTAAAATTATTTCGATGTTTTGCCTTACGCAAATTAGGGACTTTGGGACTTGAAAAATCATTAAAATTTTTAGTATAAAGTTGTTGTTATGCAAAAAATACTTAAAATTATGCAATAAAAGTTTATAGTTTAGTATTCTAAAATTCAAATTAACTAAAGGATCCGTTGTGGAATGTTATGTTGTGTGTGTTGTGTTATGGTTGCTATGTTACAACCGCATAGGCATTGACAAAGTAAAGACGCTGCGTAAATGCATACGCATCGGTAGCGTCGCATTGTTTAACTCGGTATTCTCGTATCGGGGATCCACTTTATGTGAGAAATTCCGCTGAAATGATGAACATCGCTTTGACGCGGAGTTACCGTCGCGTTTCTGCCAACAATTGCACAGGCAACTGAAGAAACATCGAGTGGGTTTTAGTCAGTAAGAGTCTGACCCACCCTCCAGCTCCACCCAGAGCGGGAGAAGTTATTTGATGGCTTCCCACACTATAAAAAAGCGTCGCATTAACGCAGCGCCTTCACTGCGAGCCAATTCTATTTTCGAGGGTATTTAGAACGAATGGTTCTGCCTAGCCTTTTCCCAACTATCTTGGGGTCGGCTTCCAGTCTAACCGGATGCAGCTGAATACCAATATTTTACATGGAGCGACTGCCTATCTGACCTCCACAACCCAGTAACTGGGTAATACGATACCCCTTGGTAAGACTGTGGTTGTCAGACTTTCGGGCTTCTGACGACCCATAACGACTGTCAAAGATTCACGATTGACAGCCGGGACCAACGGCGTAACGTGCTTTCTGAGGCACGGAGGAGTCTCGGTATGTAAAGATGGTCACCCATCCATGGACCAACCCTGGGAAGCGTAGCTTAACCTGATGGCTCGACCCGTGCGGCTGTTATTACTTTAGCCACGAGCTCCTGTATTTAGAACAAATATAAAGAGAAAAAAAAAAACACTAACCTCACAATCCATACACACTTTACATAATCTAGCCTCTTTCAACTGTCTGTTCTCTTCTTCCAAAGACAACTTCTTCCCCTCGGGCGCTGGCGCTTCCTGCGTGTTATCATTATCACTCTTATCTTCTTGGACTGTAGGTGCCACATTACTGTTGTCAGTCTCTGTCCTGGCGGATGGTCTGTGGGCGCGCTCGTTGGAGTAAGACTCGTCACTATCGTCATCGTCGCCATCGTCATCTTCTTCATCATCATCAGGGGAGATCGATCTTGCGGGACTGCTTTGATCGCTGCCGTAGGGGCGGGTTAGTAAGGCGACGTGTTGTGGAGGGATTCTGAAATGGTAAATAGAAATATTGGTTTTATATTCTTTGAATGGGTGAGAAAATTGCGGTTGTGTTTATGCGTTGATTGCGTTTCATGGAGAACAACTGTTTAACGGTTTTTAGGGTTCCGTACCCGTAGAATAACCAACGGGACCCTATTATTAGTAATGAGGCTTAGGACTCCGCTGTCCGTCTGTCTGTCAGCGGGCTGATTCTCATGATCCGTAATAGGTAGACAGTTGAAATTTTCACAGAATACAAGTATGTATTTCTGTTGCCGCTGTACGGAACGATTCCTGTGCCAAATAAACTCGCACTTAACCGGTTTTGTGTAGACCATAGCCGCAGTTCCGTCCCTTGCAACATAACTAACGGTGGCTTACGGCATTAAGTCCACCTTTGTACACTTAACTTGTGCAAAAAGTTCCAATTAATTAATAAATAATAAATACATAGTTAGCTGAACTATTAAATTGTCTATAGGGGGTGGTGACATTAATTTAGACCTATCTGGTTCACCAGATTTCTACTATTCACTATCTTTTTCCTCTCTTTCTATCCCGCAGGAACCGTCATTCTTCCAACATAAAAAATTGTAAATATTTTCAAAAAACTCGACTGTAAAAAACAACTTAAAAGTTCCAAGGCAGTTATTTTAGTTTAATTATTGATTTCATGCCATCAACTGAATCAGACTGCTTGAAGAGTGCCTTGTTTGGAACTTAAATTGTTATTTACAATCGGGTTTTTTGAAAATGTTTTTATTTTTTTATTTTCTACATTTTAGTGAGTTATATTTTTGGAATCGCCTCCTTGAACCCTTTATTTTGATACCCCACTTAATATAGTTCTCCCTTTCATTTTATTCTTTTTATAAATATGCCTTCTGGTGTCGCCATATTGTATTTTGATTACTGTCATGTCTTTAGTAGCACTCGCAAGATTAAGACGAATCAAGTGACGTAAGAATTATCAGAATCGGCCCACGCGTTTGGTCTCTAAAGCGCTACAAAGGAACAAACACACATACATACCTACCTACCTACATACATTCACATGCTGAAAATCAAATTACCCTCCCTTGCGTCGCGCAGTCGGGTAAAAAATAGAAACACCTAGAGCTTTTTTCATTGAAAAGTCTAACGTAACTGAATCAGTACTTCTAGAGATTACCATCTGCAAACAATTTTACCTCTTTGCTATATTGGTTTAGATTATCTTATAATAGTTACCCAGCTCTCGGCGCGATCTCTCTGAAGGTTTCCGACAGTATGTCCCTCGCGAGTCGACTCTGCGGCGTCATGGACCACGGCTCCTCGTTGAGCTGGTCATCCAACACTGCGTCAATCAACGCCTCGGACGATGTGAAGGGTGTTCCTACAAATTATTCAGATTGTAATTGTGTTATATGGTAACGGCCGCGACTTACAAGTTGTAGGTCGTGAGTTCAAACCCAGGCAGGCGTTTTACTTTGTGTAAATTATTTCATCACCACTGCTCTCAAAACGGTGAACGAAAACATCGTGAGGAAACCGGCATGTCCTAGAACCAAAAATTCGAAGACATGTGACATCCACCAACCCGCACTGGGCCCGCGTGGTGGATTACGGCCCACATCCTCTCACGGAGAGAAGGCCTGTGCCCCAGCAGTGGGGACAATAAAAGGATGATGACGACTCATAGAGAAGTATGGGGAAGCTGCGCCGACCCTTAATAAGATAATGTGCATGAATACATCCTGCGCACCGGCCAAAGGTAGTTACAGAAAACCGTGTGGTTTTAGCCAGAAAGTCTGACGTGGCCAGAAAAAGTATGATGATTCCCACACGCAAAAAAACATAGGAAAATGATCAAGATTATTGTTTTATAAGGAAATAAACAAGATTGTAAAATATCAGCATGTACTAGTGTTTCAGCTGGGAAGAAGAAATGGCCCAAAAACTCCCCAGAAACATTTCTGTCTGTTAAGATATCACATTTGATAAGTTAAGTAGGCCTTATTTCCACTATGCTTAATAGGTTAGCAACACACGGTTTGTAGTAATTGGTGTCAATAACCGGGGCGACGGTAACCACTTCCCCCAATGTGGGTCATCAGCCCCCTTATCACACCTTTTTGATAAGTTATCACAAAGGAAACGTTAGTGCACATACCAACAGCTCGTAATCTGTTGATGATAGCTCGTCGCACGCGAGCCGCGTCTAGTCCTGCGCCTAGCGCCGCGGCCGCCATCGCATTTTCCATACATTCTTGTACCTGAAAAAATTTTGAAACATCCCTTTCACTCACTAGAGTATTGTCAATACGCTTGTCTCTTTCTATCTGTACTAATGCTGTAGTGCTGCAACAACTTTAAAACAAAATCGATATTGACGAAATTATCGATGTTTGCTACTGGTAAAAAAGTAATATTACTAAATGTTTACTGCTGAATTACATATGCATGGTTATAATTTACATGGTTTTAGTTTAAAATCATGACGTCGATTTTATCGATATCGAAATTATTGTAGCAAAACTGACTTGTGCATCACTGTGTCATCACATGTTTGGAACATTCGTCCTGACATTGTTGCATCGGCCAATCACAACCGTTTGTTTTTTCTTAATCCCCCGGCCCGCAGTATTGAGTCGTGTTCTTTGAAGTAATGGGCCTATCAGCCCTCAAGTGGTTTAATTTTCTTTGCAATGGACATATGGATCGATATTATAGTGAACAATTTATGTGCGACCGGCGCAAACGCAGACGCATTTTCTGTTCACATCACTCTCACCGTCGATGGACGGCAAATCGACACGACAGGTCAGAGATCAGGCGCAGGACTAACAGAAATGCTATCAGAATTGCAGTAGGGGTGACTTTGTTTTCAGCGGGGTGTTATTAGATATTCCATTATACAATTCTCAGAAGCAGCCCGTAGTTTGGTTTAGCTGGTCTATTCTGTAAACATATCGCCATAAGAACTTAGGCGGAGTGTGCTTGAAGTGAACTGTCATTCCACCTTGTTTGGATGAATAGATAGCTCACTTCATGTTCATCTCACCTAAGTTACCATGGTGAGATTTTACCAGAATAATTCAATAATAAATTCCGGCAACAGGCTGCAGACATAATTTGGGTACTTATAACACATCTTTAGGTGCAGCTTTACGCAGCCTTTCGAGAAATATAGACGCAATGTTATTTTATGTTATATAAAAGTAAAATTAAAAACTAAAATATAATTACCTGGCTTTCTATGATAGGAAAGTTGTGGCCGTTTCGTGGTCTCGCAGCACGAGCACTTTCAGTTAACTGAAAATAATGAAAGAGTATGTTTATTTTTTATTAAAGCGAATAAGACCGCCCATTGTTACACCATATTTATTCTTAAGCTCCTATTGTATTTTTATGGTGGTTTATCTATGTTGGAGCCAACTTCCAGTATATCCGAACGCAGCTGTATAGTATTTTACAGCTGACCTCCGAAACCCAGTAATTGGGTAACACGATTGACGATACCACTTGGCAAGACTGGTGTCAGATTTCCTGGCTTTTGATTATCCAAAACGACTGTCAAAAATCTACAAATGTCGGGACTTGGCTTAACGTGCTTTCCGAGGCACGTAGGAGCCGGTAAGTACATTAAGATGGTCATCCTGAAGCATACGATGATGGTCAAGGAGACTAAACGAGAAGTACTCACGTTAACAGTTCGTTGCGCGGAGGTCCTATTGCGGCAGGTGTCCACGAAATCCTGCCCCTTGACCAGCAGCACGTAGCCGCAGTGAGGGAACCAGTGCGCGTGCTCCGACCACGGCGTGTCGCCCGCCTCCCACTTGCCGAGCCCGCCGTCGCAGTAGAAACAACGGACCTGGAATTGTCAATAAAAACATTCATTATCAATACCGCATTTTGTTCGCTGTGATTTTAGTCATTTAATACTTTATAGCAATATGTTTTTTTTAATCTTATCCATTAAGAATTGACAGATTGGGAATCGAAATTAGTAGGTACGTATCGTAAAACATAGTTATTTTTTAACGGTAATTTTTTATGTACTTACTTCTTTTATGTCGACCCTGCAATATTATGATGTGACCATAGCGTCAATTAGCTATCTTCCATAAAGCATAATGCTAACATGACACTTCCGTACAAATTTAAACAATATTTGTATATGTGTGGTTCTATTTGGCAAAGATACATTTTTCACCCATTAGTGTATACTGTGTGTATACATTGGCTGTGTGTAATTATAAACGTCGAGAGCCATTCCACCATATTCTTATGTCACATCATCAGCTCATGTAGACGTGAGGGATACTTGGAGCAGCCGGATGACGTAAGTCTGTAAGTGAGGTCACTTACAGACTGTAGGAGACATGTCTGTTAGGCTGAAATGGGACAGGATCGTTACATAGTGGATACCAGAATCGGACGTAGTCACCGAAGCTGTCTAAAAAAGACTGGCGTGACGATCTGGACTCGTTCCTGACAGGTTAGCCGGCAAAAGAAGGCTGGAAAAATATGGCTTATAACAAACTTTGAATGTTAAATACCTGATCATCAGTCCCAGTATGAAAGAATCCCGCCTCCGACAGAGCCCTGGGCGCCTGGTGTCGGTCCGCGGGCCAACGCTCGAAGCTGGCGAGTCTGGCCGCTAGTGACGCGTACTGCGGGTGCCTCGCGACTCCGCCCACGACGCCGAGGTGGCGCCACGTACCACCCTGGGATAGTACCCGCTCGTTGTGAGCGGCGCCTGATCTGGAAATAGAACAAACTTTCAGTCTTGAGCTTTTAACGACATACTATACTATTCCAAATAAAAAAAAATGTGTTGCTGGGGAGTTTGTTGTGTCTCTCCTTCTCCCCAGTTAAAACACCTTTTGGGGGCAGTTTTTATGTAAATCGACGTTCAAAAAGTGCTGATTCTCAGCGTAATTTGAATACCTAAACGAGTTTTGATTTTGGAAAATGTACACAAATCTGTGCTTATTTTGTTTATTATTGATATGATGAAGCACGCTCGCCTAGAAGTAACCTATTGACTCTTGACTTTAATACCCAGGTTATAGTTATCAGGAAACATACTTTGGCAGGGAATTCCACCATCCAAAAAGATATGTGTAATTCCCTGCCGGAGTCTGTAAGTGTTGCGGTTGAAAATAACACCTCTTAATACTCATAAAGTTCAGTTTGCGCTAAAGCATCATCAATCGGGCGCATGCATTTGGATGAACTGTCTAGAATCTACACAGAGCTATCCTTAAATTTAATCGTACTAAAAAGTATCTTCCGCAACTCATTGTTTAGATCGCAACGACTGAATTTAAGATGCAACTCCGATAAGCTGCCACACATTAAGAAGTAGGTACGTCAGTAACCACTTTTTTTTTTCGGGATAAGCCCACCACCCTATTCCCAAACCACTGTAACTTCTGTAAGCCAGAATCAACAGTGGCGACCACCAGAAAAACGGCGAGGCAATGAAGTTCGACGAGTCCCAGAGAAATGATTAAACTGTCTTGGGTCCCGAAACGAAATTAATCAGAAAAGACAGCGGAGGAGTAAGAAAAACATAATTTCCACTTCCCTCCTAATCAAGCGGGAGACAGAACAAAACTAGGCCATTAGGCACAAAGGGGGTTTTTACAACTGGGATATGGCCAGTTGCCAAGCACCAAAAAAAAAAAAAAAAGCACCACTGGTTAAAAACACTAATATTAATGGGTCCTAAAATTGTGAGCTGTTACACTTCATTCCAATAATATGTATGGCAAAATCGCTTGAACGCACGGAAATTTGTTCTAGTTGCCACAAGGTCCGTGTAATATAATAATAATAATTAAATTATTTATTCGAGCAACACAACTCATAGTATTAGTAACATTTTGACTTATATCTATGTTAGTAAACTAAATTATATACAACAATGAAATTAACCTAATACAAACATGGCACATCGTTACTATGCTGCACGTCCAGCAGAAATCTTGCAGCACCGGTTAACGATCGCGCAATCCAGTCGGCCAGAGATCATTTTTAGGATGCTGTTGGTGCCACCCCGCACCCTGCGTACTAGGGATGCGCATCTCTTACGCATTACTGTATAAAAGCAATCTACGCGGGCTTCAGCTAACATCCCTGAAGCACTACAGTAACGTGGCAACCCCATCAGCACCCTAAACGCATTATTATATTGGACTCGAAGGGCGCTGTATGCCTTTAGTATAAAATGAGCCCACAGGCTACACGCGTAGAATGAAGTACAGTATGCACGGAATAATGCGATTTTGACTTCACTCGAACAGCGTGCAAACCTGCGAGCTATCATGTTAGCACGTACAGACAGCGCCCTTCGCTACCGTTCGATGTCATTATCATCCCTGAGGTCGGCAGTCAGATTGTGCCCTAGATACTTAAATTGCTTTACTCTCTGTAGAGGAACATCGTTCAGTTTAATGGTCGGCATCTCAATAGGTACACTACTGCTGCCGGCCGCAAAGACCATAACTTCACTCTTTTTCACATTATACACAAGTCCATGTTGTAATGCATATCTTTCGCAAATCCGCAACAGCTTGCTGAGGCCACAGGGCGACGCACTCAGCAACACCATGTCGTCCGCATAGCTTATATTATTTAAGCACACTCCATTTACATATACTGTATATAGCAACCTACCCTGGTGCTGTGGAGCTCCTCAATCAGCTCATTCACATACAGGTTGAAGAGCAATGGCGACGTCAACCCTCCTTGTCTCACTCCGCACTCCAACCCATACGCGTCAGATCTGACCCCTGCCCATCTGACACTATTGACCTGGTTTCCATACCAGAACTTGATGATATTAATAAGTTCTCTTGGTAGTTTAGCATCATCTAACTTTTTCCAAAGTATTTCATATGAAACCAGGTCAAAAGCTTTCGAGAGGTCGAGAAAACCAGCGTATACGGACGTTTTCCGATCCGTATAATATTTGACAATAGACAACTCCAGACGTAGGCTGAACACTATCCAACATAATATTGCGCTCAGTTTGCCAAAGAGTACACTCCCACAGGATATGATGTGCGCATTGTTCGTATTCGCAATCAGGAGTAGAACATTGAAATAAAGGTGAGGCAACAAGCTTGAAGGAAAATAATTTACTCTTAAAGTTGCCATGACCTGTGAGAAATTGGGCAACACAGTGATCCACCTCCAGCCATGTCCTATCTAGCCGTTCGCGAACCGATGGGAAGAACTGGTGGAGGTCTGCCTTTGATGGAACTTTCCCACCTACATTGCCATTCGGATAAAAGGTCCTCCCAAACTTCAGTTTGAGGTTTAAGTAATCTAGAAATCTTGACACGATCACGTTGAGGCAAAAAGTCTGGGTCCGTAGTCTTTCGTGCAGAATAGTACATTGCAGCACGTCACTGCACCTCAAGATCGACTGGAAGTACACCTGCAAGTACCGGTAAGGCTTCAGTGCTAACCGTCCTATACGCTTTACATAGGAATATCTTTACATAGGACTTTGTAGCAATTTACGTCGTACCGCCCCAGTCAGTAACCACTTAATCACGTTTTTTTTTTAAATTTGGTTATCAATCCACTCACCTGAGAAGACTTGGGTTACTCGTAGCAATCATTATTCTATAACACCTGACTTATAAGATCACAACACAGCTAGACAGTTTTTTTGGACGTTGATTAACGCGTGCTCTTCGAAGCAAAGAGGGGTCTTTGACCGTAACAATAATGCTCTATCTTGTAGAACGAACGATCTGCGCGGTGGTTTCAAGTTAAATAAAAGACCGCTTTATGCGGAAATCACAGGTGAACAGGTGATTACGAGCACTACAACTCGATATCAGTGACGTCGCATTGGGTGAATTACCTAATGTTATCAATTGATTAAACTCAATGATTTCTCCATTGAGTGATCGGTTTTATATTTTTATTTACATTCAGCAAATTCGATACTTTTCTCGGTTGTTATTACTTTTTTCTTGCGCATATCAATTCATTCAATACACCGATATCGAACGACAGTTAATAAAACAATAAGATTGCTCACCTGATTCGGATCATTGAAAATAAAGACGAAAGTACGTTGATTCAATAAAAAAATCAATAACTCCACTGTTTTCCTTAGGACTTCAGATTATTAGGGTCACTTGAGAAACACAAAACAGTTAGCTATAGTCAAAGATTGGTCTTTAGTCCAAATTGGTATAAAGCACGACCGGCAAAGGAAAATTTTGTAGTAGCGTAAACTTTCTATCCATTTATATATTCACTGCAATCCTGGTTTGCAGGTTTTTCTAATAAGTACTGAAAACACAACTTTTTTCCACTTTAATCAATTAAATGTAAACATACACTTAACTTGAGTATTTCAGCGCAAACGGTGTCGACCGTTTCCGTATGTGTCTTGCTGAATACTAATAAGTGCGATCGGAAACCACATAACTTGTTATTTGAGTGCGAAATGACTAAGTGGCCATGTAGGTCGCTTCCGAATAAACCAATATTTTCCTATTATTCGGAAGCCACTGCTTATGACCGAGGTTTCAATGTAATTGTTCTGTGTTGGTACTTAGAACGTTTGCGCAGTCAGCAGCTGAATGGATGCCCTTCAATTAGATCACCTTCTAAAATACGTATACACAATTATAGTTTGTTTTCATGGATAGTCGTTACAGACTCAAGTGCGGCATTTACTAGTCGTAACCAAAACCTCGGTTTATTTTCCTTGAAAAGGTAATTAAATTCGTTTTATGTGAAAACAATTAGGTATACATAATACCTGATAAATACATTAGGTAAATGTTAAATAGGTGCAAATAAAACTATTGTAATGTAGTATTCGCTCCAAGACCTAGGGTCAAACTCCGAACTGTAAAAAACGGGACGGTGCTATTTATTCAACATAGCTCCATTTCGTTCTCACGCTGAAATAAGATGACTGATCAGACTGATGGTAAGTCGCCGTCTCGCTTAAGATTTGAAAGAGTGTGTCGCAGAAGGTGGACGTGTGGAGGGATTCTTGGTTGAGAATGGTTCATTTACACTATACTTGAATTTTTAATTCGAGACAATTTGAATCCATCACCTACTGAACTATCTACTTTAGAATTGTGTATTTTAAGTTGTCTTTTTTTTACGTGACTATTTGTATTATAAAGGCCTTAAAAAATTAAAGGTTACAATGGAATCTGAAATTTGTTTTGTCATAGAGTTTGTTTTGTGTGAATGCAAAATTCAAAAATATAGGACAACTTTGGCGGCGGCGCGCGCGTGCCGAACTGACTTGTACGTTGCGTTGCTACACACACAGGGGCGAATGCTGGCTTTCGTAAAATTCGATGTAAGTATAAGCATTTAAGTCTAACATACCAGAGGGTTTAGACAAAATACTTTTCTGTTAACGTTAACGCTAACGCTTCGTGCAAAATGTATGGCAAGGACATTACCTGCGGAGAGAACTGTCACGTGACTCACGCCCAGTAATGTCGTTGCCATACATTTTGCACGAAGCGTTAGCGCTATTATAAAAGTTATTTGGCTAAGGGGGCAGAGCCGCCGGAGATTACTAAGAACTGTTTTTCTAATTAATTATTTTCGCATATTTGCTAGTGGGCCGACTGCGAATATATTTTTTAATGCATTTAGATTAATTTTGAAAAACCAAAGGTGTTAAGCACCCTCTCAAATCATGGCTGACTTTCATTATCGTTATTAACACCTGTTAAATAGTATTCCCTTTCGGCCTTGTAAATAGTATCTCCATCGAGGAGGCGATCAGCTTTTAGACTATTATAATAGCTATTAAGGCGTTAAAATATTATTCAATTATTAATTAATAAGTAGTTGAATAAAATTTATAATAATTAAACGTAGGTACGCTTAAATAAATGTTTAAGCGTACGTTCAAAGTACATAGTGATTAGCATTTTGTTAATCAGAAAATAATGTCTGGCGGCTCTTGGGTCTTAAGGCGCTATTAGCTGCCAATGACCTTGAGTGGTTAGCTTGCGTGTTCTGCGCTGAGCTCACGTAAAGCGTCGTATGTCCACCCAGTAATAGGACTCGCCCATCAAGGAGCGCTGTCCGAAATTAGACGCATTATTAATTTATTACACATAAAATAACTAGTATTAACACTGAGACTAAATTACTCGTATAAATACTTAAATAATCTTTAAAAAGGTGAAAGTTTCATAAGAATACGCTTTATGGTTTTTGCGTGATTCTTAATTTTTTATCCGCGTTTAAACATAACTTTACAAATTAATTACACTATGTTATAAACATATAATTTCAAGTGTTCTCAGATCAAATTACGACGAAAATAGTCAAGAGTAACATTATATTTTTTTCAAAGAAATAAGAATAGTCGTTTAGACGTGATGTTCAATTAAAAACCTTTAAAAGTCGTATAATTGCGCCTTAATCTATTTACATTGGGATGTTAGACTACTGTCATATCGACCTATTGTGAGAGAGGCTTAAAGGTGCTACAACAAGCGTAAACGTCAGTCGTACTCATGCCTAGTCATGATGCCTATGACGTGGGCAAAACAATAAAAGTAAATATAGTCGACTTAGTAAAACAAAACAGGTAACATACGATTGCGGCAAGTTATTCAAGTTAGCGGGCGGCGACTGCGCTCGAGGTGTATCGTTGGGCGGCGATGGTGACAGTGAGGGAGACGATGACGCGGAGATATTACCAGCCTGGGCCTGTTGAGCTGCCTCCAGCCCTGCTGCGTGCTGGCATCGAGAGAAATACCTGCAGAGGAAACAAAGGCACTCTTATCTTGTGATGAATTGTATATCTTCACAAACAGAGATGTATAAAATGTTCTGATGAAATGTTTATTTCAATTTATTTGCACTAGATTGCATCATTATTAAGTTTAAAATAGGTATCTGATGGCTTGATAATAAAGGAATAATAATGGAATTCTGCCAGACAGATTTAATAGAATAATTCTGTTGAGAAATAGTCAAGTAAAATGCAGCAGTTTAAATTGGTAGTGCCACTACTTACTTTACTTTCTATCTAATATTATCAGATACATGGAACATAAATACCTATTTCACCACAATTGGCAGACAATTTCTTATTTCAGTTGGCATCAAAAGGTCGGGTTCAAACATAATGTGAAGGCAAGCATACTTTGCACTTGGCTATTTTCAGTTATGGAAGACTGTTTTATGCACCACTTTTTCCCTGCTAAAACACTAGAAAGTGCTGACAGGCGGGCGGTTTTAAGACAGTCCTTCGTTTTATGTAGAACATTGACGTTCGAAAAGTGTTATACCTCAGACTAGTTTAAATAAAAGAATTTCAATTTTATTTCTTCTTACATTCGGTGTACTTCAAGAGGTGAAACTGAGTTGAAGTGATTGAACGGGGCCAACTCGCCTCCGCACCAGGCACAACGCAGGCGACCCTCACCAGCGTGATAGAATCCAGCGTTTACCAGTGCTTGGCGGGAAACTGATGTATCCTGTACAAAAATAATGTCACATAACCTGTGGTTTCTACAGATAGAGAAATCTAGAAACACTAAGTGTAAACATTTGTGATGCTTCATAGAAAATAGGATGGATATTGTAAATTCTCAGTACAATAACTTTGGGTCAATATTTTAGCATGTTGCAAGTAGCTAGATTTAATATTTAAATGATCCCATTCCTCAGAAAAATCACTGTTACAAAAATTACAACATAATTATGTGTTCCAGTATTAAAAGCATTGCCAAGCAGACTATGAAGTTTTTATACATTATTCTTCATTCAGTGCATTTATGAACATACATTTATGACAATGTTATGGTTTTGTATGGAGAGATCAAATGTTGGCAAATTAATGTCTTTACAATACTCTTTTTTGTAAACAAAACAAACAAGATACAGTATCTAAAAATAGAATTGTATGAGACCTTAATCTTTTTAGCAGTCATATAATAGCATCATCTTGATTCTCATCATTTAAACATTACAATAAGGTGCCAACAATAAGCAATTATTCTGTATTAATTGGAATGATCTATCTATTTAACACTGAGGGGACTTTTTATAATGGATTGATTTTATATAATCATGAGTGACTAAGTGAATAAGTAGTTTTACAATGAATGTTGGCTAATCATAAGTTCGTAATCTAACCTTGAGTAAGTTCTTCCCCTAATTACCTATAATTTTGAAAATCAATACAAATAAACATATCTTATCTCATTAGATCTAAACATTGTTATATGACATAATAACATTGATTGGTATTTATGACCTTGAAGATTTCAATAACCTAACAAATGGTTTCTTTTAAATAATTGTTTACTTTAACACTACACTCTATATTAATTACATTAGGAATAATATTTTGACATAAACCCGCTCAGTCTTCTGGGAGTACAAACAAACTTCACTATTATTACATATTACATACAACCTAGTTACAAATAGTCAAATTATGTTCTTACATCCCAATTAATAAAAGACAGAAGTCGTAAAGCATCATTCTTATAAGTTTCATCTTCTTCTGTTAGTCCATAATCAGGTGCAGTGTAAGTATGGTCATTCTGCACTTCGTCAGGGGGCACAGATGGTCTACGAGCATATATAGATGAAGGGCAGTCTGGGCCTAGGACTAAAGGCACATTGCCCGAGAACTCAGGATGCACCACGAACGGGCAGTTTGGTTGCATTTGCCGATGCCTCCACATCACCTGGTCTCCATAATTCCAATGTGATATTTTACAACCACAAGAAAAGCACTTCACTTCTGTACCTTCGCCCGTATAGAAAAAACCTGCTTTTGCAATCCTTATTGGATCTACGGGTGCTGATGAAGGCCAGTCGGTAAATGTATTGAGTCTATTAGTCTCGTAATTCATTTTAATGTGAACACAACGGCACGGATTGAAATGATTAACTATAAGCTACAGGTACTTAGGCAAACTTGATTCTTACTCTTACTGTGTGTTATACGTTTAGTGAAAGAAATGCACAACTAAAAAGCCTGATTAATGATTATATCATTTGATAAACCACAAAATAAATAACAATCTCATGAAAGACGAATAAACAGAAACACACACTCGAATCAATAAACGAATACAGATAAGGGAAAAAAAGTAAAACGAGATGATGATTTAGTGATGGGACCGTCGAGTCGACTCAAGT
The DNA here is from genome assembly GCA_951329385.1 of Polia nebulosa. NCBI lineage: Eukaryota > Metazoa > Arthropoda > Insecta > Lepidoptera > Noctuidae > Polia > Polia nebulosa. The sequence goes on from OX589604.1 coordinate 16,066,224, forward strand.
AGGTTTATAGACTTTGTTTTTATCAAATCAAGATTGTTTATAATCGAGACAAAACGGATAAAATAAAGGAAGCACTTTCATTTAGCGCCAATCGCGGATTTATAGTAGGTATTTTTTTTTGGGTAGAGGATACCCTTTTTAGTGTAAATTTGAAAACCCCAAAACGCGCAAAACCATAGGGGCCGAGAAAAAAATTGTCAAAATTTTTCAAAACTGGTGAAAAATTAAGGGTGAAGAAGATCACGTGATGGGTGTAAATACTATTTCCAAGCAATAATACGATCAATGGCATCTTCAAGGTCAAGATTAACACCCTAAAAGCCGAAGGTCAAGGTCATTCGTCGAAGGGCAAAGGCATTTTTTATTTTATTATAATGTTTTAGGTTTGCATGTCGATGGAGCCAAGTGTCGACGGAGCCCCGCTTCGCGGGGCTCCTACTTCTGAGTGGTTTATAAAAAAATAACCACGAAGGGGATGGCGGGGTCAGTTCGCTCGCTTCGCTCGCTCTCTTGACCCCGCCACCCCCTTCTAACCTAACCTGTCCGAGTCGGGGTGCCCTAAGTCCCGAGCTCGCTTCGCTCGCTCTTGCATCCTAAGTTGTCATTGCTTTTTTACTTAGTGAAGATTAAGTGAGTGTTAAGTTTAATGTGTAGTGTAATAGGTAACATAATAGAAAAACAAAAATAGAACACGAGTGAAGGACGTAAGACTAGGCAATATGGTCAAAAGACTATAGCCTTCCCTTCGGGGTAAAAAAAAAAATACGAGTGACAACTGTCAAACGTTTTCTTCTCGCTAATCTTACAATCGATTACGTTTCGTTACCTACGATCTTTAGAGTAAATAAAAATAGTACAACTTTTTTAAATTTAATTTTATTATATTTGCTTAATAATTGAAATCATGGCGATAGAATAGAATAGAATACTCTTTATTATGTACACCATATAAATTACATAAAAATATGAGGAAAACATTACATAGGGTGACACAATGGGCGGCCTTATCGCTAAAAGCGATCTTTTCAAGACAACCTTTGGATGGATTTTAAAGAAAAAAGGAAATACAGTACTGTAGGTAGTCTTAGGTGTACTATTTATAATAATATATACAATAAATACATTACAGATAAATATATACATTAATAATTATGAAACAAAACGCATAGAACCCTAGTAAAAACGATTAAAGAGAGAGGTAGTGACTTTTGACCATTGTTTTGAAAGTGGACAAGACAACACAGACAACGCAGACATTTAAAAATGAATTATAGGTAAAAACTCACAATATTTACACTAAAAACCATTAAATTCCACTGTCGCGTTGTCTAAACGTAAAACGAAACGACCTAGGAATGAAATTCGTACAGTATCTGTGGCATATCGTCAATTTTATTAAGTAATTATGTAGAATTTTCTGAAACTTTAGGATTTTTTTTCTCAAAAAATAGACGTTTGCGCGTTAAAATGTTTTACGAAAGTGTTTTACTTAAATACATGTACAATCTGTAAAATTGTGAAGCCTCGCACAGATTGGCGCTAAAGGAAAGTGGAGCCCACAACCCACCTTTTCGAATTGGTACTTTTGCATTCCTAATGGCAGGTAGTAGTAAAAAAATAAGTGTCATACATTGTTTGCACCAAAATGGCTCCAGAAATGCCTTTCATCTTCATTCCATGATTTTTCATAAAGGTTCTGATTTTATTTTCGACTAGCTTTGCACGCGGCTTCGCTCCCGTGTATTCCGCGAGAACTGTTGTTTTTTCCGAGATAAAAAGGAGCTTAGGTTAAAGCTAATAATTTAGTTTTTCTGTTGGTGATAAATGGTTAATCGGTCCAGTACTTTTGGAGCTTATTCAGTACAAACAAACAAACAAAATATTTCCTTTACAATAGAGCTCTAGTAGCTAACGAGATATGTGGTGGATGCGCCAGGGTAGCCCGCGAAATTCAAATTTTCTTACGTTTTTTTGCAATTTGTAGGTCAGTGTCAGGTTGTATCTTGGTTTCAATTTGATTTGCGGCCGTAGCAAGTATGTATTTATAGAATTATAATCATAAAAATCATCAATACAACTCTTTCACTTAAATTGATGCTAAGTGTGAGTGTGAGTGTGTGTTGTGTGTGTGTGTGTGAGTGTGTTGTTTTTTTTTAAATTTTATTGTACCTACATTGTGTGTATCTGTGTGTGTCAAATAAATTAGTTTTCTTTACTTTCTTTCTTTAAGTGTAAGTATTTCATGAAATCATGACATTTGGTATTAATTCTAACTGAGAGAGATGTACTGATGATTTTAATGAATGTATTTCAATAAATACATACTTGCTACGGCCGCAAATCAAATTGAAACCAAGATACAACCTGACATTATTTAGCATTTAAAATGGACGTTTCTTTGCGGAATGAATTAAATTGCAACCACTCCCAACTCCTGAAAGCCCGAATCAACAATGGCAACCATCAGAAAAAAACCGAGGCAATGAAGCTCGAAATTCAGTAATATTTATTTATTACTTTCAACACATTTTGTATATTCAATTAACATTCATAATTTCTAAAGAAATATAAAATTTAAAGTTTTGTCATCGAGCCATCGTGACTACGGAAATAATTCAGTAGCATGCTCGCATAGAACGCGTTCAGATTTACTTTGGAGCCGGGTCTCTCTCACCCGCGCCTCACACCGTGTGCTAGTAAACCCGAAAAAATAGACCGGTTTGCGATTATTAGCGTGCTCATTCCTAGGCATGCTCTTTTCGTATACACATGCTTATTGTATGCTACTACGTAGCTTTTACTTGAAAGTAGCGTGCTCTTGTGCTACTAGGTAGTGTGTGTATCCTGGACTTTATAGATTGACTAGAAAAAACAATCAGTCATGTCCCTAGTGTTGTGTTTGGAGCTCTCTAACGCATCCACAGATGCTGTATAGCCACTTGTATAGCAAATAAATAAATTAAATAAGTGTCAAATTGTTTTGTCATTACTGTCAATGTTTGTCAAACTCGATTTACGATTTACGTCAGTCGTCAGACGTCAATTATTTACGTCCGTCCGGCTCGGCGGCTCGTATTATTATTATACTCTTTGGGCTTGTGTGTCGTTCTCAGGTTGGGTTATAGAAATAATAATTTAATTTACGTCCCTTGGTATTTTGGAACGATCGATTTAACATCAAAACCATGTTGATATACATTTTGGTGTTTCTGTTTGTGTTACTCGCCTTGGCACTTGTTATACATTTCTCTTTAGATAAGAAAGTAATTTACAAGGATTTGAAAGGTAAACATGTAGTCATAACAGGTGGATCTAGTGGGATAGGAAAATCTGCGGCAGTGGAGGCCGCGAGGCTTGGAGCTCATGTTACTGTTATCGGGCGTGACGTTGGTAAACTTACCAGTGCCGTTGCAGAGATAACCGCGAATTGCTTGGATAAAAGCTGCCAGAAAGTACAGTCAGTTGCCTTAGACGTGACTTCTGATTACAAAACAATAGAAAAAAGTTTCGCGTCTATGGAAGAAAAGCTGGGACCCGTATTTATGTTGGTAAATTGTGCTGGCATGTGTATATGCGGCCAGTTCGAGAAAATGGAAATTGATGCTATAAAGCAAATGATTGATCTCAACTATTTTGGGACCGCATATCCTACTCGGTATGTTTTACCAGGAATGAAGGAAAGGAATGAGGGTCTGATTGTGTTTGTGAGCTCTGAAGCTGCATTAGTTGGTAAGTTGTTTTGCTTAATTTAATCAGCCATGATTAAATGTATTTGTTTTGTCTGAAGTATAAATATTTACTTGGATCATCTTATATATTCAATGAAAATAAACTTTCCAGGTATATATGGGTACAGTGCCTACAGTGCTGGCAAATGGGCAGTCCGTGGGCTAGCAGAGTCAGTGATAATGGAGCTTGTGGGTACAGGCGTAAGGTTGACAGTATCATTCCCCCCTGACACTGACACTCCTGGCTTGAAGAATGAGGACCTTACTAAACCTGAAGAAACCAAACTTATATCTGGATCAGGTGGCTTACATTCAGCTGATGATGTGGCGAAGCAAATGATTCATGATGCTCTTGTAAGTTTAAATTTAAGTTGAGTATACAGGGTGAAACATTGAAAAGGGAGAGAAGTACGCTAAATACTGATAACACCAATTTTTGCCACATTTTCGCCTTGGCCGGGCCCTTTTCAACTTTCTACCATATATAATTCTGGTCTGCTCACTGTATTGCAAAGTTCATTTAATATAGGAAAAAGAATATGCATTAATTATTATGTTTCCTCATTGCATTGTAACTTGGTAATTTGAAACCAAGTAGGTAAAGGAAAGGAAGAACACAAATGATTGAATTTTTTCCCTTTTATATGAACTGTGAATAACATAAAATTATTATAAAATCTAATCTAATTGAGGGCAGTGATTATCTAAGCTGGTTCCTTTTAATAGATAGAAAATAAATCTTAAATTTTGTTTCAGGTTGGCAAGACATATTCAGTGTACAGTATCTCGGGTACTTTACTGAGTACTTTATTTGGTGGGTCCATAGAAAGTGGTTGGCAAGTAGTCCTGCAAGTATTCTCCATGGGATTGCTCAGGATTGTCATGGTTGGAATCCTACTCTCATTCTATAATATTGTCAGAGAAGGTCTCAAAAAGAAGGGAAATGTTAAAAACAAATAACATTTTGGCATTCTTTGCTGTGTAGTAAAACTATTGGGGATTCTATCTATCTGGTACTCTGATTTCTGTACTCAGTCCATGGTCAACCATTGTGTGTGGTAACTACGAGGTATTTACAATTTATAATTTTATACAATATCCATGATTTCATTTGGGACCAGTGAAAATATTTGCTATTTACTTTACAAAACAACTACTTACTCACTAATGGGGTATTTTACTAAAAAAATCTAATTAGTCTGTCAGTTAAATAACCAAAAAATATCTCGTATTTTTTCTCACGTTGACAAAAAATGAGGGCGAAACAGTGCATTGAAATGTCGCGAGATGTAACGCGGCGCGACACTTTACCACCAGAGTGACGAGCCCACACTCCTGAACTAAAACGTATCAAGTTTTATCTTTGTCATTTTATAGTGGTTTGGGAAAGCAAAAATTATGTGTCCAATATTTTTTGGTTATTTAACTGACGGACTAATTAGATTTTTTTATTAAAATACCCCAATAAGTAATATTTGATGATCAAATACAAATTTTGTATTAGAAAATTATAATGTTAATATAAGTATATGTATATATTACAATTGTGTTTTAATCATATGTTAATCTATGTAAATATGTATCATGATTCCTAATATGAGTTTGAAAGATAGAAATTATTATTCTTAATTATTATTTTTTTGTCTATTGTTGGCTTTGTGTACTCATTGCAGCTTGAATTCTCGTGATTAAGGCTGCAATAAGTTTAAAAAGGTATTTTGTTAGCATTTAAATATGCATTTATTGTGCCTAGGATTCATTTTTTTTTATTTATAAACTTTTTCCCAGTCTGGTGGCAAACATTATTTTTTTAAAGCATAATGTTGCCATCTCTGGTTGTATCTCACTAAAAACATAGTATAATTGATACTTGTTACAATACGTCTAATACCTACATAGAATAAGATTTAATGTTAAAAGCTTTTAATGTATTATTCTTGTTGAATAAATTGTTGTAAATGTAAGTAAATGATGATAGGATTGCAAGTACAATATTATTGAAAACTTGTCTTGAATAAAGGAAAGAGCCGTTTTCTTTTTAACAATATCATTATTCATCTTCATAAAATAGCGGCAATGGATAAAATAGTTCTTAAAATATTTTTGTTATGCTCTATAAATGAGAACTTATTTTTATAATGTGTTAATTTTATTTTATCAAAGTTAACACTAAGCCAGGTTTAATAAAAACAGTATTAAGTACACCACCAATCATTTTATAAGAGAATAAATGCATATTTGGGATGAAACAACTGTGTTTAACTAATTATATTTAAATGCTACATGAGTTCTGTTGATACATTAGTTTGAAGCCATCGCCAACGTAAGATTCGTCTGAACGAAACCATACTACAATAGGTCCTGCTCCATTATCTGAAAGGGGAATTGATACAGACGAATAAATAAGTCGATTATTGATATTAAGTACTATAAAATATTTAAGAAAAGGAATAAAGAAAATAATAATGTTTACGATTAAAAATCTCATAGCTAACTGGCCACCCTTTTGCCAACCTGGGAATTGAACACCCAATAATCATGTGTCGCACTTACGATCACTAGGCCTGCGTGATAATAATATAATTTGTATATTTTATTAAGCTACATACACAGCACAGGTAACTGTTGGCTTGGTGATTATTTTAACACATTCAAAAGGAAAATTAATGTTACCTGTAATAGGCGCATTTACAGTGAAGTCCTGAAAAACAGATCCATCGTTGAGGCGTTCGCCGCAAAGCCTAGTCGCAGCTATGAGCAACCAATCGCTGGGACAGTTCAGGATTTCCACCCCGGCTTGATCAGGAGGGATCACTGGTAGTTCATCTACTAACAGAAAATTACATATAGCTTCATTCTGGGCTCGCGTTTGACTACTATCTCACCTGATGGTACGCTTATGATGTGGCCTATGTTGGGGCACGCTTGCCTAGAAGTAATCTATTAACTCTTGACTTAAACGGGAGGGTGGTTGTAGCTATAAGGAAACATAGACCTCGGCAGGGAATTTCACTCCTTCTGTACCCACAGAGCAGGTACTTTTTATATAGGCTGTACCTAAGCACAACGAGTGTGTTCCCAAAACGTATTGTGCCGTGTGTGTATACCCATACACACACGGGCAATGGATGGTTGGCTGAGGGTGGGAACCCTCAGCCAACCATCCATTGCCCACTCATTGCAACCAGTGGGTGGTTGTTTTATCCCATATTTACACTGAAGGGAGTTGAAAATACAACCGTATGCATTTTTAGGGTTCCGTACCCGAAGGGCCCGAACGGACCCCTATTGTTGTCACTTAGGTGTCCGTCCGTCGTCTGTCACAAAATTTTGTTAAGAAGAATTTTTAACTTCCCATTGACCTATGAACTTGTGGTAATAATGTTTATTATTACCTATACTTTACTAACAAATACCAATATTTGGTACGGAACCCTTAATGTGCGAAATCCGACACGCACTTGGCCAGTTTTTATAGCCAAGCTCGTTAAAAAAGCATACCAAACCTACTGATTTTTTTTTTACTGTGCTCTATTGGATTATTATCAACGCTCGGCTCAACACCGAAGAGTTGAAAATCCAGTAGGTACCAACACCAAAAAAAAGCACCTGTGTGAACAAACCCTGCCTCTTTTTGCAGAAGATTGAGTCTTTTTCCCGCGTTTGACTGAAGTTTGGCATACTACTGAGGACTGAGGAGTAGATTGAACTGTATCGGGGAGAAAATACGTGCACAGGCACTGCTAGTTTGCTATAGCATTTTCACACCACCTGCTCGACAGTGTCAAAATAAAGCATTGTCATAGCAGAAGGTAAAGTTGTATGCTACTACTATAATATTATACCTAATAGAGTTGTATGAAACTCTCAAGGGATTAAAAGTGTAAAAGTAAAGTGAATTGAATTTGGGACGTCAAATTCGTGCGTGTGGAAACTCGTGGAAAACTTAAGTAAAAAAAATGCCCATAGGGCCCTGAAAAGAGTTTTGTTCGAAAATCGAACTGGCCACCATTTATGGAGAACTCAAAAAGAAAAACCGGTAAAGTGCGTGTCGTGCTACGCGCAAGGTAGGGTTCCGTAGACCGTAGGTATTATACTTCACCTAAGTTAATAATTTTTTTTCAAGGATTTTGTATGAAATTTAACAAGTAGAAACTTTTTATAAGTTGGGCGACTATTAGGTAGGTAGGTACCTAGTCTAAAACTAACAGAGCGTAATAGTTTTCCTTTAAAGTTCAATTAAATTGACAACCCTATTTTTACTTTATACTAAACCTCTCTAGGGGTCATTGTACTCACCATTATGAACAACTTTTACTATGGGACCAACCAAACCCCGAAATCGGGAAAAAAAATCAGCTGTTCAGTAGGTAGGTACCTACATTTTGTCGAATTATTCGCACGCAGGCTTTGGTCCCATAGTAAAAGTTGTTCGTAATGATGAGCACAATGACCCCTAGAGAGGTTTAGTATAAAGTAAAATAGGGTTATATTGTAGGTACTATCATCACGAATTTATTTAGATTTTTCAAGCGGGGACGCGCGACTCGAACAAGCTATAAGCTCCTCATTCAAGTTTGAGAAAGATAGCCGCTGAACTTTCATGAGTCGATCCGTATAATTTTAAACAATCACTTGGGCATGAAACATGTTGCCGCTCGACTAGTCCCACAGACCTGAATTTTCTCCAAAAACTCAATCACCTATGAGTCGCTGAGGACATGCTAGAACGATTCAATTCCGACCCAACATTCATGAAACGTATTGTTACTGGTGACGAGACGTGGGTTTACGAGTTTGACAAGCAAACTAGTCAACAAGCTTCGGAGTGGCGCCTTCCAACTGAACCGAAACCGAATAAAAGAGAATTCGCGGCAAAAAGTGAACTCAATTCCAGAAAAAATGTTTCGATGATTGGATTATTTGTTGGCGTCGGTAGTTAAGAGTAGGTAGGTATCATTTCGGAAGGCGATAAAATAAATTTGGAAGAATAACTAACATTGTGTGTAAGTACTATTGACCTTTTCCCGGTACTTTCTTGACAGAGTAGTAGGTATACCCATGCAAATTAGTAGGTAGCAAAGTAGTAACAAAGTACTTAAAGTCTCTTAGCTACGCCTTAGAATCAAAGAGAAGAGGCTTTATAGACATTGCTTGGACGGAATGACGGACTGACCGAAACATCCTATATTTGAGGTTAATGATGCATTTTTATTTCATTTTAGATGGTTTGCACGTAAAAAAGAAAGACATGCGGCAGAATGGTCCCAAGAAAAAGAGAGAAGCCGCACAAATAAAGTCCTGGCCAAAGAGTTACCTTACGTCAGGCTGCTGAGATTTACGAATAGGTAGGTACTCATTAGTACACGAGTTTACGAAGAAGAGTCTCTGTCTCCAGAGGTGTCATTAAGAGAGGTGGTAGACAGCGGGCCAGTCTTAGATGAGAATGCTGAAAAGATTTTAGCAGACCGTTTAGCGAGTCGTGCCTTCGGAATTACATCCATGGCGGTTCGTAGATATGCATTTGAATTCACAGAACGTCAAAAATGTGAAGAAGAGACTAGAAGAGTAAAAGAACGCCTGCAATAAAAATCAAAGGTTCATCTGCAAAACAGAGAGATTGGCATTGTAGTTACTGCTCAAAAAAAAATCATTCATCCACCATTAGAGGATTGGATTATTTGAACTGGATATTTAAGGCGTATATAGCCGCCAAGTGTCGCCCTCATTGAATAAAAAATCGTAGCAAAGTGTAGAAAATAAAGATCAAAAATCCCATGTTGCGTTGGTCACAAATAGAATAAGGTATTTTTACGTTGTTAAAAAAGGATTCAAAATGTTTCGTATTGAAAATAGTAGGCAAAAGTGTCAAAATACGAAATATTTTGAGTATACCATAATTATCTTCTTTGTAACAAACGCAACATAGGATTCTTTAATCGTTATTTTCCTTGCAAAGATACGATTTTTTATTCAATGAGGGCGCCACTTATGCGGAGGTAGGCCCTTAAGTGATGTATGTGCTATCAATTAATTTTGATCTCATTAATCATTATTTAAATTTTGTTAATGATTCCAAAGCTTATAGTGTTAAGAAAATCTTAATTTAGTTAAATGTTATGTACATCCTATTCGCCCCTAGAATTGGGGCGATTCGGATTATACTTCACTTGTAAGTAAGTGTTTCAAGTTTTTAGTTAATATTTTCGAGAATATATGAACAATTTAAGTTTTGAAATGATTATTGCGTAGCTGGATTGTTACTCATTACCATTTTCTTAATGAAAGATATATTTACTACACTTTAGTATGATTTTAATGATCCCAAAAAAAAAAAATACCCGATTCGCCTCGATCCGTTTGTACGGAGTCAGTTAGTATTAATTATCTGTGACTCAGTGAAACTCATTATAAATGAGTGTCGAGAGAAAAATCCACTACCCGCGCTATAAAACTGATAGCTAGGTTCTCCTTAGGGTCTGTAGATAAGTACCTATGGTGACACAAACTCCGTTTTTTAACTGACCAAGGGCAACCAAGGATCGGAAAATTGATATTATCATCATAATAGTTCGTGTCTGCGAGCAATGTGCAACTCAATGCAGTTCATTGTCTGCGGTAAAGTGGGCCACTTTACCTGTTACTATGATGCAGCCTATAGGCTATAGTTAAACCTATGTACCTACGCTATTATGTAGCACAGGTCAGAGCAATTTGGGTCCATTAGTGTACTTACACGTGTCGTAATTGACAATCTGCATGGTACCGCTGTTAGTGTATGTGACACTGCAGGTCTCTGCTTTACGCTCTATGCACATAGCGTAATTGAGATTGTTCTGAAACGGAAATGTATACGTTCTTTTAATGAACTTCAATTTGAACAACTTAAAACATTAACCAAAGTTACAGTACTGATATAAATGAAGCCAATGAAGGTATGTGTTGAATTCGGACACCGCGGCTGGTCACCCATAACTTGCACTATGATATTATTGTGTAATAGGTAAGGTCGAGTGTAGAATAAAATAAAACATCCGAGTACTGTATACTGATCTAGCAAATAGCATAGTAATTACATTGAACTATATTCACATGAGCCTAACCCAACGGCGCAGAATCTTAACTTCGAAGTCAACGCCATCTAGTTAGGCAAAAATACAACTATTACGATTTTTGAACAAAGATCTTTTTGGTGATAGGGTTTTGGACAAGCATGGTTCTTAACAATATGAGAACTTGCTAAACACACAGGGTGAAAAACTGAAAAGTGCAACGCACCCGTGTCCCTTCAGTTGCTCTTTCCCGTGACCTTTTTTTCTTGTGGGGTGGGAAATCATCCAAAGACATCTCCCGCTCTAGGGTGGAGCGGGAGGTTGTGTCAGACTCTTATACTGACTTAAACCCACACCTGTTCCTTCCCTGGCCTGAATGCCCAGGGGCGCGGTAACTCACTTTCGAATTTATCCACAACCCCTGGGCAGGCATCGGCCATGACGGGCCCCGTCATGTTTTGCTAATAACTCTTTAAAGCGCGCGTGGAACACTACGCGCCGTCGACTCTCGGGCCTGGTGCTGATCGGACGGCGAGTTACCCACTACTCGCCGTCCGCAGGCCCGCGGGTTTTCCCGTGACCCTGGCAGGAGGAGTGGACATGCTTCAGCAAATTTTTTAAATGATGCCGAAGTATTTTCTTCTAAACTTTTTTTCCATCCTGCATAGTAAATATATGACGTAATTCAATATATTATTTAAGAATACTTACTAAATAACTTGGAGTCCTCGCAATAACGATGTCTGATTTATCTCGATAGTTGAAGGACTCCAAATAACCCTGTGCTTCTGTGAAGTATTGCAGACAGCCAGTTGGCGCAGCTAGGTCATCGGATGATGTCAATTGTGTAACCTTTAAGATATTAAAAATTGGTTCATAAACATGATCTTTTTAACCGACTTCAAAATAAATAGGAGGAAGTTCTTTTGACACCACATAACCAAGTGATGTGACGGTTGGCATTTTGGCACAGTGAGTCGAGTCAGTCGAGTGGTTGGTTGATTTGATGCGTTATGCTAGCGCACAGCTAGCGTGTCGGGGTTCGATTGCCACGCACAACCAATATGTACGTGTGGCAGCTCGAGTGCCGTGCTTGGTACCTACTTCATAATAGAAAACTGTACCAACTAACCTTCATGGAAAACAGTCTGCTATCGGATGAAACCGTTTGGAGCGTAAGATAAATAGGTCCGTCAACATCGCCGACTTCAATATAAACTGAAATAGAAGTTTTATCAAACGAAGTCATTCATTATGAATGTATAATATATCTATATATATATAATATATCTTATGAATGTATAATGTAAGATGCCGTTTTCTTACCATGTTGACCAGAATTTATACCGCAAAGAATCGGAATTATGTTATTAACATTTTGTCCAGATACAATGAACTGATCATCTTGGCATGAACCGTCCGTAGGTGGGAGCAACTACAAAGAACACAGTATAATTAAATGGGCATGAGAAGAATATTACACACCTATAGATTACAAATAACTTTATAGTTGACCTAGGTACAAACAGGGTGAATTTTGTGACCTATCGAAGACGTGCATATCGAAGTAGATAAATAATTTATTTTGTTGTCTCCATCTTTTTTGTTGCTTTAATTGCGCTTGATCACTATCGCACCTGATGGTAAGCGATGATGTGGCCGAAGATGGAGCACGCTTGCCTAGAAGTAACCTATTCTTAAAGACACCCAAGTTGTAGCTATCAGGAAATACTGGACTATACAGGACTAGCTACTGCCCGCGGCTTTGCCCGCGTGAAAGTCTAAAATCATCCCACGGGAACATACGAGCACTCCCAGGATAACACGTTTAGCCAATAAGATGTGAAAAAATAACAAACAGACAGAAAGACAGTGTTACTTTTGCATTTATGATATTAGGATAGATCGGAGATGTATTTTCACGTTACTTGTAGAAAAATTATAAATACAATACTACTAATAGATAGGTAAAACTTTTTAATTTTTTAAATCATCTTAGGTCATCCTCACCTCAAAATTGGTAAAGTCCAAACGTATCTGTTTGACGTCTTCAGAAGCTTTGTCTAACGTAAAAGCACAGGACAGTCTTTCAGTGCTAGGCGAAGGGAAGCCTGGGTTTGTGAACCACCCTGACTCCGCAGCGGAGCGGTCGTCACATCCAAATTGAGCTGGAAACCGTTGTCAAAAAACCTTTACAATTGCTAAACAATATGGAGCAGCAGTATAGCAGCTGCAGCTGCTATACTGTAACTACTACCACTTGAAGTCGGGTACACATCTCTAAGAAGACGGAAGAAAGAATAGCGGTAACATAATTTTGAACAGAGTTGATTTAAAGTAAATAGGTAGGTACTGGCTATAACTCACTAACGCAGCACGTCCCGTATCCATCAGCACAAGTCCCCATGGTAGCTCCACCAGAGTCAGTGCACTCAGACTCAGGCAGGCACGTTCCTTCTAGACCACTGCTAGACGTACAGGATACATGATCAAACTCTACCACTTGGAAAACTTCCAGAAACCTAGTCTTGGACTTCGGTTTTGAATTAAACTGCTTTGATCGCCGCGTTCCAACCGCCGGGCATTTTTTTCGAATATGTTTTCGTTTAGGTCGAATTCTCTTCAGTTCATTTATGTTTTCTATCGTATTATTATAATTTATTATAACGTCTTCAGAATTAAAATAAGAAACATTATGTTCGCTCCGTATACCGCTATTGATAGTGTTTGATGTCGAAATGAAGTCGTGATGTTTACTTTCAGGTTTTTTTGGATCGATTAACAGTAGAGGCATGAATCTGTCTTGGATATTGTAACTACCTCTAAATTCCGGGTTGGAAAAATTGTGGAGCACGTCTCTCCTTTCAAAGACTGCCGCGGAATACCAGCGCTCTGCCTTGGTAAATACCATAGCGTAGAGTAGTAAAGTGATGTGTTTATCAAAGAAAAACATTTTCGCGCACAAATGACTGCGAAGACCAGCCACTAAGTCGGATGCACGCAGAACTGAATTGCAGTTAGTGTGACGATGCACTTGGCTTGTCCCGTGGGGACAGCGTGACGAATGTAATTATTGCCTAGAAATCGTTCTGGTTTGCTAATTTGTTCCATAAACTGGGTAGCGGCATGATGCATGTAGGTAGGTACCATGGCTTCCAATTTTATTATTAGTTTGAACTGCACACTTATGTCTGACGAAATCGTATAGGCTTGTCTAAATATCCAATTTAACGTAGGTAGATAATAGTCTGGGCTGACGGGTTTAGGTCACACAGATCAGTTTGTAATGAATAAAAGACAAGGCGAACCGCGCCCTGTCTAACAATCTAACACGTGCTGATAATATGGAAATTGTGTGAACTATTAGCCAAATACGATTTGATTGTTGCTAATTTTCTTGATTTATATGGGTTAGAGGTTTTATTACGTTGGTATTTTTGGTTATCTCTACATAGTAAACAAAGTCGCTTTCCACGTGTGTCGGTTTTTCCGCCAACGCCTCCTAAACCGCGCAACGATTTGCAGTTTTCACTAATAGAAAGAGCAATAAACGAGGAAGTTTTGTTATAATTTGTATCCATTTGAAGCAGGGATGGGTAGTTAGTTCTTGTTTAAAACGGTGACAGTAGAATGTATCTTGTTTTTAACCGACTTCAAAAAAAGGAGGAGGTTCTCAATTCGACTGTATTTTTATTTTTTTATGTGTGTTACCTCATAACTTTTTACTACGTGAACCGATTTTGAAGATTTTTTTTTTGTTTGAAAGCTGTTGCTTCACATGTGGTCCCATTTTAATTTGGTGAAGATCTGATGAAGAACTTCGGAGATACACAATGGAACTCTTCAATAAATGATAGCAAACCTTCCAGAATTGCTGCAATCGCATGTCTGTATATTGTTTTCACCACTTCACAACATTACATCATGCTGATACGCTCTGAAGGGGTATACAGATTTGTACAGTTCACCCTGATACACACTAATTTCACCAACTATGTTCAAATTCCCTATTTTTGGGGCTATCAATTCGGGCACAACTTTACTATTCATTTAGTTTTAGAATGGGGTACAACAACTAAAAAGTGAAAAATAAAAAACTTTTTACAAAAAAAAACAACCGACTTCCATAAAAAATACTAAAAAACGCAAAATAACTTTAATTTCGGAAGTCGGTGTCAAATAACGAAGAAACCAAACTAGAAACACCGACTTCCGAAATTAAAGTTATTTTGCGTTTTTTAGTATTTTTTATGGAAGTCGGTTGTTTTTTTTTGTAAAAAGTTTTTTTTTTGTAGGAACGTTTCCCATCAAGCCGTTGCTCAAGATGCGAAGAAAGAACCCTCCTTTTTTGCTATAGTCGGGTAAACTACTATGGTATAACTCCTTGCTATCGTCTATAACTGTCACAAATTGGCTAGCGTAGCATAGGATGATTACACGTTGCATACTACAGCTAGATATAGACAAACGACTTCAGACAGGCGGCTGAGAGAGACAAAATGCTGATGCGGAAGGCACGAAGACCGGAAGTTGTGGCAACATTTTGATTATTCTCATCTATGCATTTTTTTTTGCATTGTGAATACTGCGATAACCTTATTTGAATAATATTATGTACATACGTCTGCCAAAAAGTTAAGTTACCTAACCCCTATTTTTGAATTAAGAATTTAGAGTTGAATATTCGAGTTAAAGAATTGGTTTTGAGTTGGGGAATACTCAAATCTAAAACTTCAATATTTGACAGGTAAGTAGAAAAACCTGTCAAATTTTGGCGTGAATATAAGGTTTGCCACGTTTTTAACTCGAAATTCTTAGTTCAGAAACCGGCCCATAAGGTTATCTTCAGTAATAGGTGGGTAATATGGACGCAAATACTTTGCTATTGATAAAAATATATTGGTTTGCACTTTATTTATTTGAGTAAGTAGGTACCTAAAAGTTCTAGAAAGGTCTTATAATAATAACTGAACTGGGTCAAGACAGCCATTACTCCTATTATAAGTAATACACATATGCCACCTATGGATAAAACTTGACGAACTTGGTCTAGATATAAACGGAGATTATTGTTATTATATATTACTATCTACCTAGGCCGTGTGTTCTAGATACATTCCGTACCGTTAGGGGCTGATGCAATAAAATGCATCGTTGCTTTTTAGGGTTCCATACCCGCAGGGTTCAAACGGAGCCCTATTGCTGTCACTCACGTGTCCGTCTGTCACACAGGTTTTACAGCCAAACGGTTGAAGCTACAGTCTTTAAATTTTCTCAGTACTTATAAGCATCTTGTTGACACAAAGCCATATAAATACCTACTTAGTCAAAAATACATTTGGTACGGAACCCTAAATATGCGAAGTCAACACGCACTTGGCTTATATGTATATTCCTAAGGCTCATGTAGATGGGTACTGTAGGAATCCAAGGCTCCTGGTACGGCCTGCAGGGATCCTCGGACGTTCTTCGTAACTCCTGGGGATGTCACGTAGCTTGGCGACTGCGAGAGGACTGTACAACGGGATCTGACTACGTGCGAATAAGGGAAACTGCTGAGGGTGATTTCAATTATCTATATTAATATGGCAAAACGATAACATTGGTGCCCACTTGCCAGGACTAAACTTCTATCTCACTGACACAAACGTCAACCCTATCTTTTTAATATTCAAACGGCTTTCCAATCATTCTAGAACATTCTAGTAAACCAGTTAAAGCCGGTGCACACCCGCTAATATTAGGCTGTGTCTACAATCGTCACATGAGCTACGCCCCTGCGAATAGAAGCGCAAACGTTAGTAAGTCTTCTATTCAATTGAATACGTACTTGAAAAGCCGATTGACGCCTACCTAACCCTAATACGAATGCCCTA
This sequence comes from Polia nebulosa, assembly GCA_951329385.1. Classification (NCBI taxonomy): domain Eukaryota; kingdom Metazoa; phylum Arthropoda; class Insecta; order Lepidoptera; family Noctuidae; genus Polia; species Polia nebulosa. The sequence goes on from OX589604.1 coordinate 16,082,880, forward strand.
CCTATGGGAGGTAAACGAAGAAGCAAGTCCATCTATGGATAGCCAAAAATGAACCCCGAGTAGTGTGGTCTTTTTTCGGCGCACCACATGTCCCGGCAATGCACATGGCTTTAATGAGGCAAAAACCTCCCTAAAAAGCCACACTGCTCTGGTAATTTTCTAACCTAAGATACCCTAGTTAGCATCTACCCAGAAAGGGTTCACAAAAATAAAAGTCAGAACTGTAATTATTTTAAATCCACCGGACGCTTATGAAGACCAGGAGAAAAACGACCACCGTTATGAACACCTACTCACTATTTCTTTAACTTCCTCCAGAGTGCTCCATAAATATAACCTGAAGGATATTCTCTAATTGATTAATTTATAAAAATGTCATGGGCTCGGTTTCGACCCTACTTTGCGAAGGCACTATACCCATAAACAAAGCTGGTATAAACCGACAACAAACCCAGACACATTTCCCTAGGAGAGAGGATCGCAATCCCTCTCCCTCCTATCTGTAGTAATATCTTTATTAAAATCGCACCCTGGCGAAACTGCCACACCTATTTCTTCCTAACAAACTTCTAATAAGATTAATTCCTTGCTCACGGTATGTGGTCGCATCTCCCATCGGTCTTCGGTCACGTCCGTGCACCTCATCATTTCGATTACATGAAACCCACAAAAAAACAACGATTAATTACGCAAAATACAATCTAATTGAGAACCTCCTACTTTTGAAGTCGGTTAAAAATTTAAACTTTTTCTACATTGTAAACCGTACTAACGTTGACATACCAGATATCTGACAATTATTTGTCATGTCAAATGACATCTGACACCACTGTCTATTCTCTAAAATTTCTTATCTAAAGAACAAAATAATTTTCAAAAAACAATTTATAAATTTCTTCTTATATTTCCAAAATTTATATTTATATATAGTATACTGCTTTATTAAATTATTTACAAGCATTTCCTGACTTCTTTCGCATATTTTCATTTTTATCGAAGAATTTGGATCATCGGATTTACTAAAACCATACCTTATATTTATGGTCGAAAACTTGTTTGTCAATCTATTGTGACAATCCACGTCAGCTAGAATAAATAAAAGCACATCTGACATTGGCAGAATTGTCGACATCGGCACGATTGCCAAAGAGAAAAATAGAATAATAATAATAATAATAATATTCCACAACTATCACACAACGCCATCTAGTCCCAAGCTAAGCAGAGCTTGTGTTATGGGTACTAGACAACTGATAAACATAATTCACAGAACGTCAAAAATGTGAAGAAGAGACTAGAAGAGTAAAAGAACGCCTGCAATAAAAATCAAAGGTTCATCTGCAAAACAGAGAGATTGGCATTGTAGTTACTGCTCAAAAAAAAATCATTCATCCACCATTAGAGGATTGGATTATTTGAACTGGATATTTAAGGCGTATATAGCCGCCAAGTGTCGCCCTCATTGAATAAAAAATCGTAGCAAAGTGTAGAAAATAAAGATCAAAAATCCCATGTTGCGTTGGTCACAAATAGAATAAGGTATTTTTACGTTGTTAAAAAAGGATTCAAAATGTTTCGTATTGAAAATAGTAGGCAAAAGTGTCAAAATACGAAATATTTTGAGTATACCATAATTATCTTCTTTGTAACAAACGCAACATAGGATTCTTTAATCGTTATTTTCCTTGCAAAGATACGATTTTTTATTCAATGAGGGCGCCACTTATGCGGAGGTAGGCCCTTAAGTGATGTATGTGCTATCAATTAATTTTGATCTCATTAATCATTATTTAAATTTTGTTAATGATTCCAAAGCTTATAGTGTTAAGAAAATCTTAATTTAGTTAAATGTTATGTACATCCTATTCGCCCCTAGAATTGGGGCGATTCGGATTATACTTCACTTGTAAGTAAGTGTTTCAAGTTTTTAGTTAATATTTTCGAGAATATATGAACAATTTAAGTTTTGAAATGATTATTGCGTAGCTGGATTGTTACTCATTACCATTTTCTTAATGAAAGATATATTTACTACACTTTAGTATGATTTTAATGATCCCAAAAAAAAAAAATACCCGATTCGCCTCGATCCGTTTGTACGGAGTCAGTTAGTATTAATTATCTGTGACTCAGTGAAACTCATTATAAATGAGTGTCGAGAGAAAAATCCACTACCCGCGCTATAAAACTGATAGCTAGGTTCTCCTTAGGGTCTGTAGATAAGTACCTATGGTGACACAAACTCCGTTTTTTAACTGACCAAGGGCAACCAAGGATCGGAAAATTGATATTATCATCATAATAGTTCGTGTCTGCGAGCAATGTGCAACTCAATGCAGTTCATTGTCTGCGGTAAAGTGGGCCACTTTACCTGTTACTATGATGCAGCCTATAGGCTATAGTTAAACCTATGTACCTACGCTATTATGTAGCACAGGTCAGAGCAATTTGGGTCCATTAGTGTACTTACACGTGTCGTAATTGACAATCTGCATGGTACCGCTGTTAGTGTATGTGACACTGCAGGTCTCTGCTTTACGCTCTATGCACATAGCGTAATTGAGATTGTTCTGAAACGGAAATGTATACGTTCTTTTAATGAACTTCAATTTGAACAACTTAAAACATTAACCAAAGTTACAGTACTGATATAAATGAAGCCAATGAAGGTATGTGTTGAATTCGGACACCGCGGCTGGTCACCCATAACTTGCACTATGATATTATTGTGTAATAGGTAAGGTCGAGTGTAGAATAAAATAAAACATCCGAGTACTGTATACTGATCTAGCAAATAGCATAGTAATTACATTGAACTATATTCACATGAGCCTAACCCAACGGCGCAGAATCTTAACTTCGAAGTCAACGCCATCTAGTTAGGCAAAAATACAACTATTACGATTTTTGAACAAAGATCTTTTTGGTGATAGGGTTTTGGACAAGCATGGTTCTTAACAATATGAGAACTTGCTAAACACACAGGGTGAAAAACTGAAAAGTGCAACGCACCCGTGTCCCTTCAGTTGCTCTTTCCCGTGACCTTTTTTTCTTGTGGGGTGGGAAATCATCCAAAGACATCTCCCGCTCTAGGGTGGAGCGGGAGGTTGTGTCAGACTCTTATACTGACTTAAACCCACACCTGTTCCTTCCCTGGCCTGAATGCCCAGGGGCGCGGTAACTCACTTTCGAATTTATCCACAACCCCTGGGCAGGCATCGGCCATGACGGGCCCCGTCATGTTTTGCTAATAACTCTTTAAAGCGCGCGTGGAACACTACGCGCCGTCGACTCTCGGGCCTGGTGCTGATCGGACGGCGAGTTACCCACTACTCGCCGTCCGCAGGCCCGCGGGTTTTCCCGTGACCCTGGCAGGAGGAGTGGACATGCTTCAGCAAATTTTTTAAATGATGCCGAAGTATTTTCTTCTAAACTTTTTTTCCATCCTGCATAGTAAATATATGACGTAATTCAATATATTATTTAAGAATACTTACTAAATAACTTGGAGTCCTCGCAATAACGATGTCTGATTTATCTCGATAGTTGAAGGACTCCAAATAACCCTGTGCTTCTGTGAAGTATTGCAGACAGCCAGTTGGCGCAGCTAGGTCATCGGATGATGTCAATTGTGTAACCTTTAAGATATTAAAAATTGGTTCATAAACATGATCTTTTTAACCGACTTCAAAATAAATAGGAGGAAGTTCTTTTGACACCACATAACCAAGTGATGTGACGGTTGGCATTTTGGCACAGTGAGTCGAGTCAGTCGAGTGGTTGGTTGATTTGATGCGTTATGCTAGCGCACAGCTAGCGTGTCGGGGTTCGATTGCCACGCACAACCAATATGTACGTGTGGCAGCTCGAGTGCCGTGCTTGGTACCTACTTCATAATAGAAAACTGTACCAACTAACCTTCATGGAAAACAGTCTGCTATCGGATGAAACCGTTTGGAGCGTAAGATAAATAGGTCCGTCAACATCGCCGACTTCAATATAAACTGAAATAGAAGTTTTATCAAACGAAGTCATTCATTATGAATGTATAATATATCTATATATATATAATATATCTTATGAATGTATAATGTAAGATGCCGTTTTCTTACCATGTTGACCAGAATTTATACCGCAAAGAATCGGAATTATGTTATTAACATTTTGTCCAGATACAATGAACTGATCATCTTGGCATGAACCGTCCGTAGGTGGGAGCAACTACAAAGAACACAGTATAATTAAATGGGCATGAGAAGAATATTACACACCTATAGATTACAAATAACTTTATAGTTGACCTAGGTACAAACAGGGTGAATTTTGTGACCTATCGAAGACGTGCATATCGAAGTAGATAAATAATTTATTTTGTTGTCTCCATCTTTTTTGTTGCTTTAATTGCGCTTGATCACTATCGCACCTGATGGTAAGCGATGATGTGGCCGAAGATGGAGCACGCTTGCCTAGAAGTAACCTATTCTTAAAGACACCCAAGTTGTAGCTATCAGGAAATACTGGACTATACAGGACTAGCTACTGCCCGCGGCTTTGCCCGCGTGAAAGTCTAAAATCATCCCACGGGAACATACGAGCACTCCCAGGATAACACGTTTAGCCAATAAGATGTGAAAAAATAACAAACAGACAGAAAGACAGTGTTACTTTTGCATTTATGATATTAGGATAGATCGGAGATGTATTTTCACGTTACTTGTAGAAAAATTATAAATACAATACTACTAATAGATAGGTAAAACTTTTTAATTTTTTAAATCATCTTAGGTCATCCTCACCTCAAAATTGGTAAAGTCCAAACGTATCTGTTTGACGTCTTCAGAAGCTTTGTCTAACGTAAAAGCACAGGACAGTCTTTCAGTGCTAGGCGAAGGGAAGCCTGGGTTTGTGAACCACCCTGACTCCGCAGCGGAGCGGTCGTCACATCCAAATTGAGCTGGAAACCGTTGTCAAAAAACCTTTACAATTGCTAAACAATATGGAGCAGCAGTATAGCAGCTGCAGCTGCTATACTGTAACTACTACCACTTGAAGTCGGGTACACATCTCTAAGAAGACGGAAGAAAGAATAGCGGTAACATAATTTTGAACAGAGTTGATTTAAAGTAAATAGGTAGGTACTGGCTATAACTCACTAACGCAGCACGTCCCGTATCCATCAGCACAAGTCCCCATGGTAGCTCCACCAGAGTCAGTGCACTCAGACTCAGGCAGGCACGTTCCTTCTAGACCACTGCTAGACGTACAGGATACATGATCAAACTCTACCACTTGGAAAACTTCCAGAAACCTAGTCTTGGACTTCGGTTTTGAATTAAACTGCTTTGATCGCCGCGTTCCAACCGCCGGGCATTTTTTTCGAATATGTTTTCGTTTAGGTCGAATTCTCTTCAGTTCATTTATGTTTTCTATCGTATTATTATAATTTATTATAACGTCTTCAGAATTAAAATAAGAAACATTATGTTCGCTCCGTATACCGCTATTGATAGTGTTTGATGTCGAAATGAAGTCGTGATGTTTACTTTCAGGTTTTTTTGGATCGATTAACAGTAGAGGCATGAATCTGTCTTGGATATTGTAACTACCTCTAAATTCCGGGTTGGAAAAATTGTGGAGCACGTCTCTCCTTTCAAAGACTGCCGCGGAATACCAGCGCTCTGCCTTGGTAAATACCATAGCGTAGAGTAGTAAAGTGATGTGTTTATCAAAGAAAAACATTTTCGCGCACAAATGACTGCGAAGACCAGCCACTAAGTCGGATGCACGCAGAACTGAATTGCAGTTAGTGTGACGATGCACTTGGCTTGTCCCGTGGGGACAGCGTGACGAATGTAATTATTGCCTAGAAATCGTTCTGGTTTGCTAATTTGTTCCATAAACTGGGTAGCGGCATGATGCATGTAGGTAGGTACCATGGCTTCCAATTTTATTATTAGTTTGAACTGCACACTTATGTCTGACGAAATCGTATAGGCTTGTCTAAATATCCAATTTAACGTAGGTAGATAATAGTCTGGGCTGACGGGTTTAGGTCACACAGATCAGTTTGTAATGAATAAAAGACAAGGCGAACCGCGCCCTGTCTAACAATCTAACACGTGCTGATAATATGGAAATTGTGTGAACTATTAGCCAAATACGATTTGATTGTTGCTAATTTTCTTGATTTATATGGGTTAGAGGTTTTATTACGTTGGTATTTTTGGTTATCTCTACATAGTAAACAAAGTCGCTTTCCACGTGTGTCGGTTTTTCCGCCAACGCCTCCTAAACCGCGCAACGATTTGCAGTTTTCACTAATAGAAAGAGCAATAAACGAGGAAGTTTTGTTATAATTTGTATCCATTTGAAGCAGGGATGGGTAGTTAGTTCTTGTTTAAAACGGTGACAGTAGAATGTATCTTGTTTTTAACCGACTTCAAAAAAAGGAGGAGGTTCTCAATTCGACTGTATTTTTATTTTTTTATGTGTGTTACCTCATAACTTTTTACTACGTGAACCGATTTTGAAGATTTTTTTTTTGTTTGAAAGCTGTTGCTTCACATGTGGTCCCATTTTAATTTGGTGAAGATCTGATGAAGAACTTCGGAGATACACAATGGAACTCTTCAATAAATGATAGCAAACCTTCCAGAATTGCTGCAATCGCATGTCTGTATATTGTTTTCACCACTTCACAACATTACATCATGCTGATACGCTCTGAAGGGGTATACAGATTTGTACAGTTCACCCTGATACACACTAATTTCACCAACTATGTTCAAATTCCCTATTTTTGGGGCTATCAATTCGGGCACAACTTTACTATTCATTTAGTTTTAGAATGGGGTACAACAACTAAAAAGTGAAAAATAAAAAACTTTTTACAAAAAAAAACAACCGACTTCCATAAAAAATACTAAAAAACGCAAAATAACTTTAATTTCGGAAGTCGGTGTCAAATAACGAAGAAACCAAACTAGAAACACCGACTTCCGAAATTAAAGTTATTTTGCGTTTTTTAGTATTTTTTATGGAAGTCGGTTGTTTTTTTTTGTAAAAAGTTTTTTTTTTGTAGGAACGTTTCCCATCAAGCCGTTGCTCAAGATGCGAAGAAAGAACCCTCCTTTTTTGCTATAGTCGGGTAAACTACTATGGTATAACTCCTTGCTATCGTCTATAACTGTCACAAATTGGCTAGCGTAGCATAGGATGATTACACGTTGCATACTACAGCTAGATATAGACAAACGACTTCAGACAGGCGGCTGAGAGAGACAAAATGCTGATGCGGAAGGCACGAAGACCGGAAGTTGTGGCAACATTTTGATTATTCTCATCTATGCATTTTTTTTTGCATTGTGAATACTGCGATAACCTTATTTGAATAATATTATGTACATACGTCTGCCAAAAAGTTAAGTTACCTAACCCCTATTTTTGAATTAAGAATTTAGAGTTGAATATTCGAGTTAAAGAATTGGTTTTGAGTTGGGGAATACTCAAATCTAAAACTTCAATATTTGACAGGTAAGTAGAAAAACCTGTCAAATTTTGGCGTGAATATAAGGTTTGCCACGTTTTTAACTCGAAATTCTTAGTTCAGAAACCGGCCCATAAGGTTATCTTCAGTAATAGGTGGGTAATATGGACGCAAATACTTTGCTATTGATAAAAATATATTGGTTTGCACTTTATTTATTTGAGTAAGTAGGTACCTAAAAGTTCTAGAAAGGTCTTATAATAATAACTGAACTGGGTCAAGACAGCCATTACTCCTATTATAAGTAATACACATATGCCACCTATGGATAAAACTTGACGAACTTGGTCTAGATATAAACGGAGATTATTGTTATTATATATTACTATCTACCTAGGCCGTGTGTTCTAGATACATTCCGTACCGTTAGGGGCTGATGCAATAAAATGCATCGTTGCTTTTTAGGGTTCCATACCCGCAGGGTTCAAACGGAGCCCTATTGCTGTCACTCACGTGTCCGTCTGTCACACAGGTTTTACAGCCAAACGGTTGAAGCTACAGTCTTTAAATTTTCTCAGTACTTATAAGCATCTTGTTGACACAAAGCCATATAAATACCTACTTAGTCAAAAATACATTTGGTACGGAACCCTAAATATGCGAAGTCAACACGCACTTGGCTTATATGTATATTCCTAAGGCTCATGTAGATGGGTACTGTAGGAATCCAAGGCTCCTGGTACGGCCTGCAGGGATCCTCGGACGTTCTTCGTAACTCCTGGGGATGTCACGTAGCTTGGCGACTGCGAGAGGACTGTACAACGGGATCTGACTACGTGCGAATAAGGGAAACTGCTGAGGGTGATTTCAATTATCTATATTAATATGGCAAAACGATAACATTGGTGCCCACTTGCCAGGACTAAACTTCTATCTCACTGACACAAACGTCAACCCTATCTTTTTAATATTCAAACGGCTTTCCAATCATTCTAGAACATTCTAGTAAACCAGTTAAAGCCGGTGCACACCCGCTAATATTAGGCTGTGTCTACAATCGTCACATGAGCTACGCCCCTGCGAATAGAAGCGCAAACGTTAGTAAGTCTTCTATTCAATTGAATACGTACTTGAAAAGCCGATTGACGCCTACCTAACCCTAATACGAATGCCCTACCTATGGGAGGTAAACGAAGAAGCAAGTCCATCTATGGATAGCCAAAAATGAACCCCGAGTAGTGTGGTCTTTTTTCGGCGCACCACATGTCCCGGCAATGCACATGGCTTTAATGAGGCAAAAACCTCCCTAAAAAGCCACACTGCTCTGGTAATTTTCTAACCTAAGATACCCTAGTTAGCATCTACCCAGAAAGGGTTCACAAAAATAAAAGTCAGAACTGTAATTATTTTAAATCCACCGGACGCTTATGAAGACCAGGAGAAAAACGACCACCGTTATGAACACCTACTCACTATTTCTTTAACTTCCTCCAGAGTGCTCCATAAATATAACCTGAAGGATATTCTCTAATTGATTAATTTATAAAAATGTCATGGGCTCGGTTTCGACCCTACTTTGCGAAGGCACTATACCCATAAACAAAGCTGGTATAAACCGACAACAAACCCAGACACATTTCCCTAGGAGAGAGGATCGCAATCCCTCTCCCTCCTATCTGTAGTAATATCTTTATTAAAATCGCACCCTGGCGAAACTGCCACACCTATTTCTTCCTAACAAACTTCTAATAAGATTAATTCCTTGCTCACGGTATGTGGTCGCATCTCCCATCGGTCTTCGGTCACGTCCGTGCACCTCATCATTTCGATTACATGAAACCCACAAAAAAACAACGATTAATTACGCAAAATACAATCTAATTGAGAACCTCCTACTTTTGAAGTCGGTTAAAAATTTAAACTTTTTCTACATTGTAAACCGTACTAACGTTGACATACCAGATATCTGACAATTATTTGTCATGTCAAATGACATCTGACACCACTGTCTATTCTCTAAAATTTCTTATCTAAAGAACAAAATAATTTTCAAAAAACAATTTATAAATTTCTTCTTATATTTCCAAAATTTATATTTATATATAGTATACTGCTTTATTAAATTATTTACAAGCATTTCCTGACTTCTTTCGCATATTTTCATTTTTATCGAAGAATTTGGATCATCGGATTTACTAAAACCATACCTTATATTTATGGTCGAAAACTTGTTTGTCAATCTATTGTGACAATCCACGTCAGCTAGAATAAATAAAAGCACATCTGACATTGGCAGAATTGTCGACATCGGCACGATTGCCAAAGAGAAAAATAGAATAATAATAATAATAATAATATTCCACAACTATCACACAACGCCATCTAGTCCCAAGCTAAGCAGAGCTTGTGTTATGGGTACTAGACAACTGATAAACATATGTACTTATATATTTCTAAATACATACATATTATAGATAAATTACACCCAGACACAGAACAAATGATCGTGCTAATTACACAAACATTTGTCCTGGGTGGGAATCGAACCCACGACCTCCGGCATAGCAGTCAGGGTCACTAACCACTAGACCAACAGGCCAGTCAATAATATAACGAACAGAAATACATACGTACGTATACGTACGTATAGAATAGAATAGAACTTTATTTTTATCAAAGAAATGGAAACCATCCCTCTTAGCAAAATACGGGAGGGTACAGATCTCCTCCTCCAGAATATGCTGGGAAAAATGCCGTTCAGCTTGCTGTGGAATGTTGTGACATTGTGAAGTGGCATTTATGATGCAGTTTTCATCCCGATAGATATCCGCTGGACTATCACCTATTGGAACAATAATAGAAGGATTTTGCATCACTTCCACTGGTACGCATCGCTGTTCCGACTCCACCTTCATCTCGAAGCTTTCCTGCTCGCAAATATCAGTAGAAACACACTCGACCTGAACAAAATTATCGTCACAAAAACCATGTGTGTCCGACGGAACTTCCACCTCACAGCTTTCCATAACGACGACATCAGCCGAAACCACATCTAAATAAATAAAATTTTCATTCGACTTGCGCTCGCCATTTGTTTCTTTTAATGAAGTTGTTACCTGGTGTTCCGAGATATTATTAACAGGACTAACTGGAAAGAACTGACCCGATTCTGTATTTTCATCGTCACAGCTTCGGTCATCATCGCCTAGGCTGCACTCTTCACGTTCCTGCGCATCATTGACTGGGCTGGCCTCAACGCAGCTCTAGTTACTATCATCATATTCATCCTCATTTGTTTTGATTGTTGAGCTAGAAAATAACTGTGCCTCATTATCTTTGCTCACATTATCCTCGGACTGTTCACCCGCCTCGGACACAACGTTCGGCCTTTCAAAATTATAAAAACATTGATTAATCCTCTGCTTGCAAGAAACACACTTGCATGGGAATTCTTTTCTAAGTTCTGCGCATAGCGTTTCAAATTCCATTTCATACTGGAACGTATATCTAAAAAAATGCTGGGCTGCGCCTTGGAGCCACACTCCTAAAATGAGAGAATAATCACTCTTACGCCACCCATTGGCAATGGCCATTGACACGAACTCGTCGATAAATTCTGCAAGGCACACTTGATATGTGTGGCCTGAAAAGTACCGCATTTTCCACTCTTATATGATTTGACACTTATAAAAATAGAACCACTCAGCTTTGATTATTCTCTCCTCTTATCCTGGCACTCGTAGCCGGCGACCGCCGCCACTTGTAGGAATCCAAGGCTCCTGGTACGGCCTGCAGGGATCCTAGGACGTTCTTCGTAACTCCTGGGGATGTCACGTAGCTTGGCGACTGCGAGAGGACTGTACAATGGGATCTGACTACGGGCGAATAAGAGAAACTGCTGAGGGCGATGTAGCTAAGGAAATGGTCATATTTTAAATACTGCTTCTGCTTATCTAGTATCCAGTACTTATTTAAATACTGCTTCTGCTCATCTGGTATTCAGTAAATACTTATATAAATACTGCTTCTGATCATCTAGCATCCAGTACTTATTAAATACTGCTTCTGCTAATCTGGTATCCAGTAAATACTTATATAAATACTGCTTGTGCTCATCTAGTATCCAGTACTTAATTAAATACTGCATCTGCTCATCTAGCATCCAGTACTTATTTAAATACTGCTTCTGCTCATCTAGTATCCAGCAAATACTTATATAAATACTGCTTCTGCTCATCTAGTATCCAGTACTTAATTAGATACTGCTTCTGCTCATCTAGTATCCAGTACTTATTTAAATACTGCTTCTGCTCATCTGGTATCCAGTAAATACTTATATAAATACTGCTTCTGCTCATCTAGTATCCAGTACTTAATTAAATACTGGTCCTGCTCATCCAGTATCCAGTACTTAATTAAATACTGCTTCTGCTCATCTGGTATCCAGTACTCATTTAAATACTGGTCCTGCTCATCTAGTATCCAGTACTTATTTAAATACTAGTCCTGCTCATCTAGTATCCAGTACTTATTTAAATACTGCTTCTGCTCATCTAGTATCCAGTACTTATTTAAATACTGCTTCTGCTCATCTAGTATCCAGTACTTAATTAAATACTGCTTCTGCTCATCTCGTATCCAGTACTTATTTAAATACTGCTTCTGCTCATCTCGTATCCAGTACTTATAAAAATTCTGGTCTAGCTCATCTAGTATCCAGTACTTATTTAAATACTGCTTCTGCTCGTCTCGTATCCAGTACTTATTTAAATACTGTTTCTGCTCATCTAGTATCCAGTACTTATTTAAAATATGACCACCCATTTCCATTACATTACACCCAGGTAGGTAGGTTTAATACAAACTAATTTTAGTGAATTTTGGTATGTTTAAATATACAGGGTGTAACGGAAAGATGTGGTCATATTTGAAGAACTGCATCTGCCCATCGATATGAACAACTTTCTTGAAGAAAACCTGAGGAAATTCTTCGAGTTTTATCCGATAGCCGTCAAAGAAGAGTGCGACAAAACCGTACTATGAATCTCATAGATACTTTACGTCTGTGGAGAATTCCAACCCTCGACGGCGAGCAGCCATAAAGTTTATTTTTCTTTATTTTCTGTACCAATGTGCTCGAAAAAAAACCGAACGTACAGTGTCCTGAATACTTATTAACGATACTGTTTAAACTTATAATTGGTGGCTATTATAATCCTATTACTTTAAATAACTCAACAATTTATTAGGTACGCATACGTTGTGTAGATCGGTTTGGTTGGGTTGAATAGGTAGGTCTCCTACAAGTACCTACATGCGAGTGCCCAAGATCTGGCAGCTGCAATTTAGATAATCTATTCTATAAGTAAGTGGTCCTGTGACTTTTGACAAAATGAAGTATGTGATGTGCATGTTGTGTAAGTATATATAGAATATACATACACTCAATGCAACAAAATTAGATTTGCACCTATCAAGCTAGGCAAAATAGGCTTCTATTGTGAAGACGCTCTCTCGAAGTTTAGGGTAGATAGATATACCGTAATTTTAAATTTCATACAAATAAATAAAAAAAAACGTATTAAATGCAATCCTGGATATTTTATTGAGGACATGAGCAATATAATTTGTAAATATTTCAGCACGTGACACGACCAAATGGCCGGCTGTGTATTGTCCTTGCTAACATATGTGTATGCAGCCACGCCCGCCTGCGCGTACCTACGCACTTTTTCCAAAGCTCTGCGGGCACGTATACAATGAATGCTGTCATACATTATGTTACTAGTGCCTTATCACACATGTGGCCCTTCATTCTAACGTGTTGGCATACTGGGGCAGTATAAAAGGCTAACGCGTGTGTCGATTCAAACATATCGGTCTGAGCTTTCAGGGGTTGAACACTAAATATGTTTTTAAAAGTAAGTTTATTGGCAATTTATTTTTATATTACTTATCATATGTTATGCTTGTGAAGTCTCTGTTTCAAGCTAATATGTTGGCATTGAAATCTTTTGCTCTTGTATAATTTGGGGTTGTGGTCAATAAGCAGCCATTTTTAAAGCTGATTTGTCACGTGGCCTTTATAATTCAGAGGTTCGACATAATAAAGACTTATTTTTTAATAAATACCTACACCCAGAGGAGATATAGAGGCATGCGGAACAGGGCGTGAGCAGCAAAATCTTTTGCTAGTCCTTCCTCAGAAAGTTCTAAATTGCAGATGGACGACTCGTCACTCCATGTGAAAACCGACTGCAAACCCCTATTTCTGGTGAAACTATAGGCTCTTTGTTAAAGTTGCTTACGAATTGATGTGTCTTTTTCCTTCCAGTTATTGTTCTTGGTGTGCGTAGCCGCGGCCACCCACGCTGGGCTCGTGTCTCCCTACGCCTATGGAGGTTGGAACCCTTACAGCAACTACCCTGCTCAGCCAGCAGTCGCTACTCAGCACTCCAATATTCTGAGATCGCCATTCAATCTTGGCCAGGTACCCACATCATAATGTACTGTGACATAAAATTGTGAACCTTCCTATTGATAAATTCAATTCAAAAGTGGCATTGCCATTGGCGTCGTCGTCTAATCCAGGATAAATAGTGGACCGACTGCCTCATTGGTCTAGCGATCGGAACTTCGCAAGCGTTTCTGCTAAGTATGAGAACCTCGATTCGATCTTTAATCAGGCAGCATTATTTTTCTCCAGGAATTGCATAGAACCGAACTTTTGAGTCTGAAGAACGGCTAAAGGCTTGATAAGCCAAATACAACTGGTGAAAATTGGATTGACTCTAAAGCTAGTAACACAGTATAATATATCCACTGTGTTGTGTTTACACATTAAAAAGCTCATTCCTTCTTTTAAATAGGTATCGACATACTCGAAAGCGATCGACACTCCGTTCTCTAGCGTCCGCAAGTCTGATGTCCGCGTGAGCAACCCTGGAGTAGCCTACTCGCCTGGATACTCGACCTTCGCATCGCCTCTGGTCTCCCATGTCGGTGTCGCCCCCGTCGCCAAGGTAAGTGGAAGCATAGGTAATATCTTCAATGGGTAGTAGACTGAGTACCAATTCAGTGGTTCACACGGGCGTAGCCGGTGGCAGAAGCTAGTGCTACGCCCGTCTACTAAGGAACGCGAACGGTGGAAATGGAAACCGAATAAGGCGCAGTTATATGCCCACGGCCTTGAGTGGTACTAAAAGATAAATAATTAAATTATCTTTAAAATGCTACATATTAATTAGACTATGATAGAAAAATATAATTTAAAATATTCACATATCAAATTACGAAAAAAATTATCTAGAGTAACATATAATTTTTTCAAAGAAATAAATATGATCGTTTAGACGTGATGTTCAATTCAAAATCATTAGAGAAGTCGTTTTATATCTGCGCCTTAATAGAATAAAATTTTAATCATAACCGCTTTTCATCGCCTTTGATCTCGATAGACTGATACCACAGATATACGTAGGTACAGGTACGTAGGTACCCATTAGGTACCTAATTAATTATTATCTGACTAATACATATTACAAAGAGGTAAAGCTTGTAAGTTTGTAGGAAGTAATCTTTGGAACTTGTGAATCGATTTTGAAAATTCTTTTACCAGTTACATTATTCCTGAGTGATATATATTAGACTTTACGAGATAACGTGGACTAGTAGCCTTTTTTTTTTTTTTTTTTTTCTTGGGTTGGGAAATCATCCTATGACTTCTCCCGGTCTGGCTGGAGCGGGAGGGCGTGTCAGACTCTTACTGACTAAAACCCACCCCTGTTCCTTCCTGTCTCGAGTGCCCAGGGGCGAGGTAACTCTGTTTCGAATTTATCCTCAACCCCCGGGCAGGCATCGGCCATGACGGGCCTCGTCTCTTGCTGACAACTCTTTGAGGCGCACGTGGAACACTACGCGCCGTCGACTCTCGGGCCTGTTGCTGATCGGACGGCGAGCTACCCATTACTCGCCGTCCGCAGGCCCGGGTCTACGGTGGCCGGAGATCGTCTCGCGGCGCCGGAAGTCCCAGGCGGCTGCTGCTGAGAGCGTGAGGGCGACTACGTTGTTGGTGCTCTCTCTCACGCGTCCCGCTTCCGCCTTCGCGAGCATTACTGCTTCGCAGAAGGAGGAGACGGCTTCCCATTCCCTCTCGCTCCGTACCATGGCCTGAACCAGGGCAGGGCGCGAGAGGTCGCTGCCGCCTATCGCGGACTAGTAGCCTGATACGATATTCGTAACTTTTTTACCTATGAATATTTATTGATGATTCATGTGAAGGTAAATGATCATGGTTTGTGACGCCGTTAAAAGTTAATTACTTTATCGAGGTCGCTCATATATTATGTTAGGTAGGTAGGTACATTTTGCATGGAGCATGTGTGTAAAATTCGTGTGCATTATTATTATTATGAGCCTATGCTGTCCACTGCAGGGCAAAGACCTCCCTTCCTCAACCGTTTGAAGAGTCCAGCTCATCCCGCCATCTCTTTCTGGGTCTGCCGCGTTGTTGTTCCTTTGCGTTTGGGATCGTCCACTGTGTGGTTATCTTCACCCATTGCTCCTCTGACATGCGGCAGATGTGATCAGCCCAGTTCCACTTTAACCTCGCAGCTGCGTGGCCAAAGTCTGCTATTTGTGTTTTGGAACGATAGAGTTTGTGATGCGGTCTGTGAGTTTGACACCCAGTATAGGCCTACGTCGTTTCATAGCTCTTAGACAATTCCAAGTGTGAACTTTTGACGGTTGGTAAGAGACCATGTTTGCGCCCCATAGGGTGAGGGTAGGAAGAATGTACATGCCCATGAGCTTTCGTTTAAGTGAAAGAGGTCGAGGACTCTTCATTAAGTGCTACATCGACCAAAAATAGCTTCTCCAGGCATTTTCGGTGCTTCGGGAAACTTTTTATCTTGCCTGGAAGGAAACTTTTTGGCGAGACGGTTGGCGCATTTGTTGAGCGGCTGCTGCGCTGCGTGTCGCGGGTTCGATTCCTGCACGGAACAAATTTGTATGACTTGCAGATAGTTCTTCCGGGTCTGGTTGTCTTGTGTATGTGAGTATACATGTTTGTGAACGCACCCACGATACAGGAGTAATTCCTAGTTTAGAGGTATGTGGAACAGGGTGTAAAGTCCCACAACCTCCATTGAAAAGGGAGGATCCTCCGACCAGACGGGTGTTGTGTCTGGTCCGGGCAACTGCCCGATAGTTGATTTCGGGCTGTTGTATATGTTCAAATCGCGCGGAGAACTCTGCTTGCGCGATGTAGGAATTTTGCTGTTCTAGTTAGTATGAAGCGTCATAGATGTCGCTACATCACTCCCCTCCAGAGATCGGAGATCGATTGTTCTCTTCTTGATGAGTCGTGTCATACGTGATGCTTGCCGGGCCAGTGGAAGGCTGGTTCCAGTGAGTCGGAACCGGAAGAGGCGCATAGTTCACGGTGAGTTGGAACTGTCTGCGGTGATGATATCCCAGTGAGTCGGGATGATGCTGCGGGCTCCAGTGAGTCGGAGTACTGCTGCGGGCTCCAGTGAGTCGGAGCGGTGCGTCGTTTCGTTGTCGGCGTTATCGTTGTCGGCGTATCGTTGTCGGCGTATCGTTGTCGGCGTATTCGTTGTCGGCGTATCGTTGTCGGCGTAATCGTTGTCGGCGTATCGTTGTCGGAGTTATCGTTGTCGGCGTATCGTTGTCGGCGTTATCGTTGTCGGCGTATCGTTGTCGGCGTATCGTTGTCGGCGTATCGTTGTCGGCGTTATCGTTGTACTGGCTGGCTGTATGACTCGTTTCTGAAGAGCTTGGAGGAAGTGATGATGATGACGTCACGCTGGAGTAGCTGCACGAAGGCTGCGCTGATGAGGTGATGACGTCATGACGAAAGCTGCGCTCACGTTCATAGTCGAGGGTCACCATTTTAGAGGTATGTGGAACAGGGTGTAAAGTCCCACAACCTCCATTGAAAAGGGAGGATCCTCCGACCAGACGGGTGTTGTGTCTGGTCCGGGCAACTGCCCGATAGTTGATTTCGGGCTGTTGTATATGTTCAAATCGCGCGGAGAACTCTGCTTGCGCGATGTAGGAATTTTGCTGTTCTAGTTAGTATGAAGCGTCATAGATGTCGCTACACTAGTGTGGGGCAACGTTTTTTAAATAAATAAAAAAAAAAAAAAAAACTATATTTGGCCGAAGTAAATGTATTCATGGACATTATTCAATCTCCCGCTCCCCCAATTTCAATGCAGCGCTCGATGTTGTTCGTCATCGCTTTGATTTGGTCATATTCATCGAAAGTCCGACCTGAAGCACTGGCATTAGTGGTGGTTAATTTAACAGAAAGCATTATAAATAACGTGTTTTTTTTAAATATAGATAAGCAAATGCTTACGCGGCTCTCACTTGTAGCTTTTTGCTAACTGTTCTGCTTATCTGGTTTTAACATAATTCACATTTCACAGATTTCACTCGACGCACTCGCGTAAACACGCGTAAGTCGTAAGCAGGGTCGTAACAATCACGTAATAATTTAACGTGTTAAATAAATCAGTTATGTTATTTTGCTAAATGTTTTTTGTGTTAATAAACAGTGATAGGACACGCATTTTTGAATCTATAATTGTGTAAGGACGATTGATTGCGATTGAGAGAGATAATTATTGTGATGATGATGATGATGATATTTATCTTGTTACGCCAAAGAAGTATAATAACTTCTTAAGTTTAACTTTTTCGCCAAAAAAGCATTACTCTCAGTTAACAGTCACCGCGCTAGCTTTTTGGCCGTAACAACAAGTACCTAAGCGACCCGAATAAAAAAAAGCATGTTAAATTAAAGCATTTAACAAAGTCTGCTTAAAACTTTTAGCACAAAGCATTTAGCAAGTGATTGCCAAAACGCAACTTTGAACACCACTAACTGGCATTGCTCAGTTTCTAGAGCGTGAGGCGTAACTCAATTACTCAACTGCTGATGAGGAAAAGAGAACAATGTCGCGTGCATAGAATATAAAAAAGTTGTTCAGATTGATGATAATTATGTAGGTACTCTTCGAACATCAATCCTTGACCGCCCATTGTTAAAAAGCGCTCCCACTATTGCTTCCATTCCTGTTTACCCCTGTCACCTAGCTTAGCTTGTCTGAAAAACATTTTTATTAATATTGTGCGTTTTTTTACAAGGTGGCTACTGCTGGTCTGCTTGGAGTGGCATACTCGGCCGCACCCACAGTGTCTCACATGACTTACACCAATGGACTCGGCTTGGCATACGGCTGGTAATCACCGTCAAGTTAAATGTTAGAGTATTTAATTAAGTGTAAATGCATAGAATGATTCCTCTTCATTTGTTACCTGTTAGTTGTTAACATAAATTATTTACCTACATGGTAGTATTTTTTATGAATATATTATTTTCTAAAATTTTTGCTTTTTATTATTTATCCTTTAGGTGCAGAAATTCTATTGTATAGAGATACGAGTATACTTAGCTGTTGCCCGCGGCCTCGTCCCTGTCAAGCTCGTAAACCTGCATAAATAAAACTAATAATTTTGTGCTTGCGATGTATTCCGAAAAGATCTTATTCATAATTTCACATAAAACGGCTAAAGGCCAAAACGCCAATTACATTCGGTAAATATTGGGTTCCCACCTATGAAATTAGGGTTTTTTTGTCACAAATAGAGAACGTCGTCACTTCTATGAATTAAAATATTCATCAATTGCTTGATATTTTATCGAATAATGACCGTCAAAGACAACTAGTGCCAATAGTAAAAAAACCTTATTACTTACAGTTTTGTCCAAAAAAAAAATTTAAAAAATGACTCCTCTTTTTAACCGACGAAAAAAAAGGAGGAAGTTCTCAATTCGACCGTATATATGTTTTTTTTTTCTATCCATCTAAACATTTCCATCTAAACATTTCTTGTTTCGCACGCCACCATCATGACGATGGCCGCCGAAGGGGAGGTCCGGTGCCCGTCGCTCTCAGGGGCACGAGCCGGGCCGTCTCCTTCACCACCGGATCGTCTGGTGACGGGCCGGACGCCGCCGCCCCCAGCAAGAGGGGACGCATCGCCCGGCGTTTCACCGGCCGCAACATCCGCCGCATCACCATCCACTTTCAGAGAGTCAGGTTACGAAAGCCGTGCGGGGGGTGTGGGGGGCCGTACAGGCCCCCCGCGCGCGGCCGCAGCCGCGCCACACCTCGCCAACGTCGGAAGCAGTCTCTGATCTTCCTTATCACGCTAGACTAAAAGTGGAAACCGTCGGTTCCCGATTACAGTGCACGTTACCTGGGGCTGCGAAACACCCGGACTATCCCACTTCTCAAACGTAGGGAGCTCAGATGACCAGCACCCGACCCTCTATTGCACCTGGATGACGGACAGATGGCATCCACCCCCCGGCCCCTCAAGCCGCCAGAGGCTGCAAGATATGGGGCCAGAGAGCGAGGTAGGGCCGGCCTCCCAGGCTCGGGCAACCAGCCCCCCTCAGCTGAAAGGTGATGCACTCACATGAGCGGCAACCAGATCCCAGCCCAGTCCTATCGGCATCACGTGCTTCCACGCCCCTGAGAGTCCGACGCCAATTGGAGGGAGCTACCGTAACCCACCGGTAGGGACTTTTCTCCCCCCCCCTCAGTACTCATGTTAGCAAGCTTTCGCTCACAACGTTGGATGAGTATCCGTCCAGGTCCGCCGAAACGGAGCACTGTACCCCATGGATGCATGTACTGGAAGGGCGAGCCCGTTGCTCAGAGGCTGAGATTGGGTATCTCCACAACCAGTTTTATGGGTAAACGTCATGGGGTCCCCCGTTTACCCGCCGAGTCGACTGCGCGCACCGCTGCGCTGCCAGTAACCCGACGTGAGGCCGCAGGCGCCGCGCATAACTGCGCGGACTGCGAGCCCTACCGCTGTACAGCGCGTTCCCACCGCCACCACGCCGAGCGCGCCCGCAGCTGCGCCGCGCCCGCGCACCGCTACCCCCGTGCTGCCTGACGTCGAGCTGACGTTCCCTCCGTCGGCTCCATCACCACCACCATCACGACACCCGCCGCCGCCGTTTACGCCGCAAGTCATTGCGGTTAGCAGCGGCGCGCTCTCACCGTCGCCACCCAGGGTCTCCGCCCAAGACGCCCCCGCGATGTCGGCATGTTTTTCCTCTCGCGAGAGCGAGTGGTCAGAGATGTCGGCGTCGGAGGTTGAGACGGAAGCGGTTGCCCGGTTCATCCTGAGGCCCACGCTCGGGAAGAAGCGCGGGTCACCCGCGACTCGCCCACTGCGGAGGCCCAGGAGCCCCGACGAAGAGGAGGTCGAGGAGGAGGCGAAGCGGCGCCAGCTGCGGCGCACACCGCGCGAGCGCAGCGGGGCTGAGCAGCCGTCGTTCGCCTCCGTCGCGAGCATCTCAAAACCACCAACTACTCAGCGAATTCCGCCCGCGACAGCCGCCACACAGGGCGGAAACACCGCGGGCCCAGCACCAGCACCACCAGCAGGGAGGAAGCCGCGATACCCGCCGCAGGTAGTGGAGAGGATGCCAAACTGACAGGTCCACTTCAGGGCCTTGCGAGACCTGCTAGGCCGCCCTCCGACTGCCCACCCTTATCAGGGCGGCATTCGATTCCTCCCCGGTAACGAGGAGGAGTACCGGGTGGTCCAGCGGTACTTGTGCGGCCTGGAGAAGGAAACCGGCCTAGTCTGGTTTTCCTACTCGCTGCCAGCGGATAAGGGCTTTAAAATCGCCATCCGAGGGCTGCCGGCGGACACAGACCCTGCAGCGATCGAAGAGGAGCTTCGCAGCCTGGGGTTCGAGCCGCAGTATGTGCGGAGCATCAAGGCCCGCCAAGGATGCCCAGGCTGCATACACCACGCGGTTCTGAAGAGCCAGCCGGACGTGCGTAGGATCTACGACGTCACCTCGCTGCTGCTGATGGGAGGTGTCAGGATCGAGGGGTGGCTCGGGAAGAGGAGTCCCGCGCAATGCCACCGCTGCCAGCAGTTTCGGTACTCTTCACATCAGTGCCACCGTCCGCTCGCTTGTGTGCGATGCGGGACAGGGCACGTCGCACGCGAATACCCCCGGCCCCGTACGGAGCCGGCATCGTACCCCAACTGCGGTGGGCCACACCCCGCGTCGCACCGTGAGTGCCCTGTATTTCGCAGGGAGCTCACAAACAGGCGTGCCGGCACGGTGGCGCTGACGTGCAGAGCTGCCCGGCCTGCCACTGCCGTGGCCCAGGCCACCACCACGGACGTCCACGAGGCCCGTAGCGTCACCCTTATGGCGGCAGCTAACGGGCCCACGAGCAGAGACGCAGCCCCTCCGAAGAGGAGGGGAAGAAGGAGGAGGAATCGCGGAGGGGCGCTCCACACCTATATGGGACCCCAAAGAAGCACCCGTGCTTACGGGTGGGAAATAGCCAACACGGAAAAAGGCCAAGCCCTCGCCGTTCGCCGCGCCCCATGCCCACGCAGCGATGTCCTCACTCGAGTGAGTCAGTCTGTTTTCGACTACGGATGCGAATACAAGCGATAACGAAGAGAATAGTGATTATTAGCGAATTAGTGTTTGTGTAAATAAATTTTTCAAGTTAATAAAGGATATTTGGTTATTAATATTAACAAAAAATAGGTGTAAAATAATTTATCCCATACCCAGCTCGTAACAATACTAATAGCCCATTTGTAGCGACGAAGTCGCTAAATTGGAAACGCTTAGCTCTAAATCGCTATCGCTATGCTATATTACTATCTTATATCGTACACAATTTAGGAAGTCAAATCGGGACCGCCCAATCTCACTACATCGGACACTAACAGCTCTAACTGCTAATACACCTTCCTGTTTCCTAAATTGGGTCCCTTGAAATCAGAAGGCGTAATTGAGCCTTAACTCAGAAGTAGGTAGTTATCAGCTGTAGCGCGTGAGCCAACGACCGCGCCGTCGCTCACGCCTACCTCGCGAAGGCGCCCGCTCGCGCTGTTACTATTGGTTTGAGGTCGCTTTCGACTACTTTCGAAGTATGTTTCTCACGATGCTAAATCTGCCATTATTGATTTTTTAAATTTATTTTTTTAATAAATCTATTGTACTACCAAGACAAAATCATTTCGCTGCGGTAAAACAACCATTAAAATTTTAGCTTATAGAGATGTCGTATTGTTGTAACGGTATTGCAAGCGTATCTCAAACTCCAACAGGTTAATAATTAGAGAGTTTCGTATATAAAGTGACCCTTACCCTTCGAACATTCTCACTAGAGTTCCTATTCTCACTTTCATAATTTTGTATTTTGTTTTAATAATATAGTGTAAATTAATTGGATCAAGTTTGAGATCAGCTCCATTTCCAGCAGTAATGGAAATATTTTATAGTTTTACGTATTCATTTTTTGATAAAAGGCGACACCACGTTTTCCTCAACCTTTCTCAAAGATTGCTGGCTCCAAATGCTGATACCCCGAGCTACAGTATTTTGTCATCTCATTATTTGCTTAAGTCGAGTTTTTTTTGCGGGATTTGATCGAGTGAAGTTCAGTCGCTGTTTTAATTATTCCTAGTGGATATTGTGATGTAAAATTGGTGTAGTTTTGTGTCTCAAGTGTCTACGCAACTGGACAACATGTGGAATCAATGAAACAGGTGCGATCTCGATAAAATGAAGCTGAGAATTTAATTGTAGTATTGACGACCTCAGCGAAACTTGCCGAGATGGCTGACTCAATACATTTACTGCCAATTGCTGTAAAAACATTGGAATGTGTTACATCTGCATTATAATAAGGAAAAAAAAAAGAACTAACTGATGGCTAGGCAGCATGAACTCTAACCTTAGCCTGTTCCGCAAGGAATACAGGAAGGATATTTTTTCCCTTATATTTGCGTCATAAATGTCATTTCACTTCTGGGATTTGCAGGGCTGCCAGATTGTATAAAAGGATACAAAAACTGTATAATTTGGTTACTGATTGTATTCTCTTTGTATACTGGACCCTCATGTATAATTGGATACGGAAAGCCTAAATTCTATTATCTGAGTTTAACACAAAGATTTTGTTTAAATTTCGGAGTAAAACTATTTCTATTATTATTTACCATAATCTAGGTGATATTTTTGTTACATGTATGCGCGTTAATCCTGTGAGTACCATATTAAATAAAAAAAATAACGTAGGTTACTTCACGTGATTAATCATTATTGTGTATGTTTTAAGTTTAAAAAAAAATTAAGCACTGTTTGTATTCTGACTTTCAATTTTGTATAATTTCAGAAACATTGCCAAATAATTTAAAAATATCTACTGGCAGCCCTGGGGATTTGACTGTCATTTATTTGTCAATTTTGTTGTCGTAGGTAGTTGCCATTTTCCACTTGCCAAGTTACTAATCACAATAAATAGAATAAAAATTACCTGTGTGTATTAATAAAAATACGGGACAACTCGTTCAATTAAGTCAGTAATACCTTCGGCCTAGATAGTTGCGCTTGTTTGTTCACGTCGCGTACTCTGTGTGCACATGTGTTATCTTTACTGCCACCGATAGTGTTCGTAAACATACACTTGAGTGGTTTGTCTGGAAGGTTTAGTTGTGCCATATGTTGTGCTGTTGAATAGAAATGAGCATGTCTGATAGCGGGGACAGCGACGTCGCGTGGACGTACTACAAGGACCGTCCGGAATGGAACGACGTGACACCTGTGCCGGAGGACGAAGGTCCTAACCTAGTCGTCGTGATAGCTCATTCAGATAAATGTATGTATGCGTATTACACAGCGATTAATTGCCTATAATAACATTAAAGTCATCATGATGAGTATTTCTACATACAATTGCACATAGCAAACTCGAAATCGTTAACCTTCAGTCTAGAAAGGACATACAAGTCATAAAACTTGATCTTGATGGGCTCATTTCCATAACTTGATTATTTTTGTTAGCAAGATGATTAACATTTTGGATTGAGTAATACATGCTCAGTGTAATTAACCTGTATAATGTCGGTCTTGTACTATGCAGTGGACAAAATAAAAGCTATTTAAATTAATGAATAATTCTGTTTTATTTCAGTTGTTGATGTGTATGATTATTTCCGAGCTGTGCTTCAAAACAATGAGAGGTCGGAACGAGCCCTACACCTGACTAAAGATGCAGTGGAGCTAAATCCAGCCAACTACACTGTGTGGCAATACAGGTAAATAAATAGCCTATTTTGTCCCAATGCTGGGTAGAGGCCTATCTCCCCCTTACTCACAATTCTGTCCTTGGCTAGTATGGGCCAGTCCCTTCAGTAGAAGACAAGCTTGTCCCGCCATCTTCCCCTAGGTCTAAAATAGCTCAAAGCATCTAAAATGGCACAAAAATATTCAAATATATCTTTGTCTAGTAAGTGGTTAGAACAATTAACTAGCTAAAGAGAACAATGAGCAATGAATTACCTGTGACTGGATGATTGCCAACCCCGGCCCATTAGTTCCAAAATAGCTTGATCTTGTAATATGCCTATTGATATTTATAAATTACATATGTATTGTTATTATGTAAATATGTTTATCAGTTATTTTGAGGGTGATCCCAGTGGACTAAATAATTAGGTTCTATAATGTCACACTTTTTTGATGGAATTGTAGATAGTTAAACATGAGCATTCTTTTAACCCAATGAATGGTCTCAGTTAAATAATAATAATAATGCCCTTTATTTTCGAATTTTGAATACATTATTCAGTGTTAGGAAATTTTTAAATTCTGTATGATGACAATTCGGTGTGCCTTTTAGCATAAGCCTCCTTCAACTTTGCCCATTGTGTTCTGTCCTCCGCAACTCTAGTCTAGTAAGGGCCCAAGGTCATGCAGATATTGTCCACCCATCTTGTTCTAGCTGCTTTCTAATCTGGTCTCATGGGTACCAAAGTGTCGCCTGTTTGCTCTATTTGTTCATTTTACATTGAAACATGTGTCCTGTCCAGCCTCATTTCAAATCTAATATGTCCACAATTTTGGTTTTTTCCTGATATCTGAATTTAAGATTTTGTCCACTAGTTTGACTCCCAGCATGCTTCTCTCCATTGCCCTCTGATACTTTGATAGTTTCTCCCTGTTTTTGTCAGTAAGCAACCATGTTTCGCATCCTTATGTAATGCATGGTAGAATATAACTTGTTAAAAGTCTTCCTCTTGTTATGTATGCTGATGTCTTCATCAGGTTAATAATATGAGTTACAAAAAAGTTAATAGATTTGAAAAAAGAGTGCCAATAAGGTAGGTACTTATCTTCTTGCATAATAATGAATCAAAAGCATGTAAAAGTACTTAGTAAATGTTATTTCAAAACACTATCAATGTACAATTTAAAACAGCACTTTGCACTATACATGTTGTGAATGTTTAACATTTATTCAATCAAATGGCAAACAATGGGTTAACCTGTGGCGGTCAATACGGACAAAACTGTATTGTTTAAAAACTTATTAGTCACTTAACATTGCCAGTGTGCCATATGCAGTAAAATGTAAACTACTAAGACCCTCCTTGGCACACCAAACTGAGAGCCATTTATTTATTTATTACAACTACAACACTAAATCACTTAATTCACATTATAGGTTTCAACCTGATTATCACCCACCAATTGTGTTA
Organism: Polia nebulosa; assembly: GCA_951329385.1. NCBI lineage: Eukaryota > Metazoa > Arthropoda > Insecta > Lepidoptera > Noctuidae > Polia > Polia nebulosa. Next base: position 16,109,002 of record OX589604.1, read on the forward strand.
TACTTTGTATAACACAATTTGCATCTATGGACTAACGACTTCGAATTTATCCTCAACCCCCAGGCAGGCATCGGCCATGACGGGCCCTATCTCTTTTGCTGACAACTCTTTGAGGCGCGCGTGGAACACTACGCGCCGTCGAATCTCGGGCCTGGTGCTGATCGGACGGCGAGCTACCCATTACTCGCCGTCCGCAGGCCCGGGTCTACGGTGGCCGGAAATCGTCTCGCGGCGCCGGAAGTCCCAGGCGTCTCCTGAGGCGGCTGCTGCTGAGAGCGTGAGGGCGACTCCGTTGTTGATGCTCCCTCTTGCGTCCCGCCTCCGCCTTCGCGAGCATTACTGCTTCGCAGAAGGAGGAGACGGCTTCCCATTCTCTCTCGCTCCGTACCATGGCCTGTACCAGGGCAGGGTGCGAGAGGTCGCTGCCGCCTATCGCATCCACGAGGACACGGCGGTGCTCTGCCCAAGCGGGGCAAACCTCCACCGTATGCTCCACCGTGTCCTCTGGGCGATCCTCGCAGTGGAAACACCCGGGGGTCACCTCCCGCTTGATCCGAAACAGGAACCACCCGAAACAGCCGTGTCCGGTGAGGACCTGCGTCAGGCGGAAGGTGAGGGCGCCGTGGCGCCTCTCCAGCCACTCCTCAAAGAGGGGCACTACCGCCGCAATGGTGGCGTGCCCAGCGCGGGGTTGCGACAATCGCTGTCTCCATGTCGCCATGAGACCTTGCCAGAGCTCTGTCCGCCGAGCCGCGAGTTGTCGCGGCAGCGGAGTATCGCCCCGGCGTTTCGCCTCCTCGCGCTCCTCATAGAGTTTCGCGAGGATTTTTGCCTCCAGATCCCATGGCGATAATCCGGCAAGGAGGCTCGCCGCTTCGCAGGAGATCGTACGGTATCCTCGGAATTCAAGATTGCTGTCCCAAATTAGACGCATTATTAATTTATTATTACATAAAACAGCAGGTATTATAATAAAACACGTATACTAAAAAATAAATAATTAAATTATCTTTAAAATGGTGAAACTTTTATAAAAATACGCTTAACAGTTTTTGCGTGATTCTCAAGTTTTTATCCGCGTTAAACATAACTTTACAAATTAATTACACTCATCATCATTCTCCTGCCCTTATCCTAATTTGTTTGGGGTCGGCGCATCATGTCTTTTTCTTTCATACTTTTCTATCAGTCGTCATCTCTATAGTCACCCCTTTAATTACAAATTAATTACAATATGTTACAAAAATATAATTTCAAATAATCACTTAGCAAATTACTAAGAAACTTGTCTAGAGTAACATATTTTTTGTTTCTAGAAAATAAGACTACTTAGTCGCTTGGACGTTATGTTCAATTAAAATCATTAAAAGTCGTATATCTGCGCCTGAATGATTGTCATTGATTTTTACAGGAGAGATCTACTCAAGGCCTTGGGAACGGATTTGAGATCTGAGTTGGAATATGTAGAACTAGTCATTAAGAACTCTCCTAAAAACTATCAGGTAAGTTATTTTTTAAGCATTTTGGCAATGGTAATGAAGTCAGTCGTTTTCCTTGCATCCTGCTCTACCATTACGTCTTACAACCAGTGCAAATGTTTAAAAAAATGCTTTTTACCTGCAGTCTCACTCCTATTGCCATCTCTCAGAAACTTTGCATTATTTTCGGGAAACCTTTCTATCAGTTTAGTGAAATTGTCGTAATCAGATCACGAGGGCAGACAAATAACTTTTCTGTAAGCGTTCACGCCAAACGCTTAGTACAAAATGTATGGAAATGAAATTAACTGTGGAGAGAATTTTCAAGTGACTTATTCGCAGGTAGGTATAGTATTTGTCAAATTTAATGGCGTGTGGGAATACCACCAAATTCAAAACTGACAAATACGTAGGTACCATACAACCCTAAAAAATATTCACACAGCTTCCACACAATTATAAAAATCATTAAATGTCCTAAATTATTGTCGACTTGACTGTACCTGCGTGCAGTTGCACTCGCAGCTAACTTCGCACGCGCCATTAAGTTTGACGAAAACTCTTATGTAATGTATTGCCATACATTTTGTTCAGAAAAGTTTTTTTTTGTTTAAGGGGGGCAGGTACCAGACAACGCCTTTTAGATGCCTACCTATAAAAGTTTAGATTTTTAAACATGCCATAAAATGGCGACAAAAAGTATGCAGTGCACTTAATAAAATTAACCCTATATTTATATTCTTACCTTTTTATAACAGTATATAACAAAACATGTACTCAATAACTTAAATATTAACTAACTATTTATACTAAACATAACTACGTAGATATACACAAAACAAAATCCAAATACACGTCAAAGTACTCCTTCACATCGCTGATATCCCACGGCCATGTTGAATGGCAATGCTAATTCTTTGGATTAAGAATGAGCCAGCCCTCTTTATTTATAAATCTATTATTGTCCAGGTTTGGCACCATCGGAGAGTACTTGTCGAGTGGCTTCAAGATCCGACACAGGAGATGGAGTTAACAGGAGACGCCCTGATGCAAGACCCTAAGAACTATCACGCCTGGCAGCATCGACAGTGGGCTATCAAAACGTTTGGGTAAGCATCTCAGCTATCGTATGTATATTTGAATTCAGAATTCGAGATAATATAAAAATATATCATTTGTTGAGTACTTTTTCAAAGATGAAGCTAGGCTAAGCCACACCTACCGGTTGTGCGAAGTAACTTTGAAGCGGCGCGCGTTGCTCGTATTGACAGGATTTAAAGTTATCTAAAACCTCTATAATATCAGCCGCTCTTACAAGGTTACGTCGCAACGAAACATCGTAGTTCTAAGAAGTGGTACATTGTATGGTGAACTCGTATAAGCGTTCGGACGGCCCCATCTTTACTATTTAAATCTATGGCTGTTACTCATACTTTTTAGGGATTTTTTTATACAAATTGTCACTTAATATATAAAACGCTAAGTTGATACTTTAGTTGGTGGCGATGGAAGGAAATTTTCTCGAATTAATAATTCAAGTATGTATAATTAAAATAACACCAGCTTGAAACTTATATTTCATGCGCGTCATCATTCCAATATTATACCTTATTACAATGCCATAAGTCAGATGACGTACACAATTGTGAATAGTATTACCTATCTTAACTAGAAAGTTCACGTAAGATTTATAAAACTATGTCAAAAATTCTGGAATGGTTGTATAAATATAATGGTGTGATTGTAAAGCACGCAATGTGTTTTGTAACGCGTTGACGGAAACTATTGGTCTCCTTTTCAAAGACAATACATCTACACTAATGTAAAGTTTGTTTGTAGGAAGTTATCTCGATTTTGAAAATTCTTTCACCAGTTGAAAGCTACATTATTTCTGGGTGCTAATAGGTTACAGATGTTTTCGAAATCCACGCGGACGACGTCGCGGTCGGATTGCTGGTATGAAATAACTATGATACCTTCTCAAAGATTCCACCAACACTACTTATACCTTCTTGACAAAATCAGAGAGTAAATAAGGAAATATATAATTAGAATTGTATGAAACAACTACAATGTTATTCGAATTTACTCAGAGATCGAGACTTGATTCTTTACATTTACAAGGTCTCTTTAACAATCCATTGTTATTTAAGTTCTAATCTTTTTTACAGACTCTACGAGAAGGAAATGGATTTCGTTGATAACCTTATCACAGACGATGTGCGTAACAATTCAGCGTGGAACCAACGATATTTCGTCGTGAACAACCATCTAGGCTGGTCTGACCTGAATGTACAAAAGGAAATCTGCTACACATTGGAAAAGATTAAATTTATTAAGAACAATGAAAGCGCTTGGAATTATCTAAGAGGCGTGTTAATACATGACAAGCGGGGCTTGACCGGAAATGCCGTAGTTACTTCTTTTTGTGAAGAACTCTACAACAACAAGTGTCGGTCTCCTTACTTGTTAGCATTCATTATAGATATTTGTGATGAAGCTGTCAAAAAAGGAGAGATCAACCTTCTACACAGTGCGACTCGCGCTGTAGCACTATGTCAAGCATTAGCAGGGAAATATGACAAAATTCGAAGCAAGTATTGGAATTATATGTGTGAGAAATTTAAAAAGGCGGCCGAACAAGAAGAAATTGACAAAGACGCGGCGAATAATATTGAAGATGAATGATTTCAGTTCCAAGACAAAGCAGAAGTATAATTTCAAATATTATAAAAGAATTTATGCTGTATCTTGGCCACTGTTTGAATACAAACTAAGTTTATGACAAAAATAATTAAATAAATAAATATAAATAAACAGTCTTAACTGAAACAAGTATCACTACTAGTGTTACTTTATACAAAAAGAATCCAAAAGGCGCTATTTCTAAAAAGCTAGTATTTTACCTTGCATTTGAGTCATCAGTATTTGTGTATCATTTGTACCTTCATCGTAATAAAAGAACATAATAGTATGAGTTGCTTTTTATTATTGGTTATATGATAGGTATATTTATGGGAGCTGTCAGCTGCTAACAATTCTACATTCACTGTCCAGTGCATCATATTCATTGCGTTTATCTGTTCAGAGCCTTGAGACAAAATACTTTTCTGTTAACGTTAACGCTAACGCTTCGTGCAAAATGTATGGCAACGACATTACTGGGCGTGAGTCACGTGACAGTTGTCTCTGCAGGTAACGTCCTTGCCATACATTTAGCACGAAACGTTAGCGTTAGCGCTAGCATAAAAGTGATTTGGCTAAGGGGGCAGATATTTTTTGCTGAGCAGTGGCAAGTGGTGGGAGTAGTCTCTGAGTCGTCGTCGGGTTTTCAAGATTTCTCGGCTCTTACGGGGCTTTAGAGCTGGTACCATTTATTGAGTAGTCCTTTTTTTCACGACTGAAAAACCGCCCCAAGCGAGATTTGGGTCTATTATTATCATCTTGACTTCTGTTTAACCCATAATAATATCTGTAAAAACAGTACGAGCTGTAAGAAACTGATGATATAAATAAAAAAAGTGTTAAAAAGAAAACTAATAAGTAACTTTTTTTTGCTTCTTCTTGCAAATTCGAAGAACCTATACCAGCGGGTACTTCGGTTAATAAGATCTTGTATGCTCCGTTTAATATAATTATATACTTCCGATTGTACCATGGGTATTTCTGGATCATGAATTTGTAAGTCTCATGATTTCTTCTCAGCGCGACTTCCCGTTTTGGGGCAACATTCTCCATTTACTCCTTTCATTTCCGGTTGCTTGGATTTTTCAGTTTGTGTGGGGTCGAGTTGCTTGTCGATTTCAGCTCGGAGACTTGACATGCCCTGGATGCTGGGCAAATCGCACTTCAGTGCCCGCGCCATCACCTCGCAACAACATGGTCTTTGAATCATTTGTGGCAGGTTTATGTCGTCATCGTCCTCAGGCTGCACCGTTGTTGCTGGCTTTGAACAGAATGAAATTAATTTTCAGTGTTTTTTTTTTTAAGTAGGTAGGTAGAGGTACTACTTGTAAAACGGGAGAAAGGCTAAATGAGATGAAGCTATGTAAGGAGGTTTCCACTTTAGCTAGTAACAACTTATGTTTCTCGTTGAAAACAAGGACTATTACATTCAAATCATCCTGTTTTAGCCCGCAGGTCACAGTTGCGTAGATGAGTAAAAATATCTAATTAGTCTGTCAGTTAGATTTCCATTGCACACGTATTTTTTCTTTTATTACGTAAACAAAAAATGAAGACGATACAGTAGGGCTTGAGTATCGGCATATTTTTCAATTCTGGAACTGTGTTTCAATAATAAGCAATAAAGTTCCGGAGTTCGAAGCTTCCTTTAAAAATGGTAAGTATACAAAATTCATAATATTTAATGATTATTTGATAGTATGTAAATGTAGGGCTAGTATTTTAAGTAGAAAAAAATTAAACGATTGAAAAAACTATTGAGAAATTCAATTAAAATAGTAAATTAAGAACTTAATCTATCATCTAGGCCTTTTGTTGGTAGCGAAACAAGAAAGTCAGTGCGTTTAAGCTGATGTCCTTTAGAGAACTTCTTACACGATTGCAAGTTTCAGAAACTGCTGAAAACACGCTTTCCAAAAGCAAATGAGCGAACGAATAGCGCGTCTAAAGGTGGTTTTATACCGGCGAGGCGAGGCGTGGATGGGATGGGCGAGAATTGAAGTCACGCTTACCCGTTTACTGCGAAAGATGTCTCGCGAGCGTTCTCGCCTCGTGATGTCACGCGCTGGCCATCGCTACCTCGCGCTGGCTCGCGCAATCACGCGCCGTCCGGCCAGCCGTGTCTCGCGCGCCTACTACGTTTTGTGGAGAAAGAACAAGTATTGTGCGATCAACGTTCGGCGGCTTGAAGGCGCGTGCAGGCGCGTGCAGGCGCGTGCCAGCGCGAGATATCGCGAGATAGTGCTTGATGGAGAGAGACCGAGCGGGTTGTCGATGGTAAATAAATACTCTATTCTTAGAGCAATAAAGTTCAATATTGTATTAACAAATATTTAAATTCTCGCCTCGCACATCCTCGCGCATCTAGACCTTTTACACCAAAGATGGGCAGACCGTGCATAGAAATTTTGCCATAACATATTTCAATTCTCGCCCATCCCATCCACGCCTCGCCTCGTGTGTGTACCTAAAACCACCTTGAGGCTTGGCGGGGTGGGGAAGCGGGCGTTTCGGAGCGGCCGGCGGACGCGACGCGCCTCAAGTCGTGACAAAACTATGTAGGTATTTTTTTCACACCAATGCCGATATTACAAACGATGCTGAAATGTATCGGAATACCTACCGGAATTTTGTTAAAATCGGAATTCCGGAGCTCAAGTCCTACGATACAGTGCGTTGAAATTTCGTATAACGTCACACCTGAGTTAAAAATTGTACCACTTTTTACCCAAAAGTGACGCAATAAGCCCCCACTCCTGAACTTTGATGCGTTTTATCTTTGTAATTTTTTATTGATTTGCTATAGCAAAAAAAAGGTGACCAATATTTTTCGATAATCTAACTTACGGACTAAAGATTAGATTATAGCTCATAATTATGCTCTTGGCTGGACGTAGTATCTAAAAAATGTCCACCTATTTCCGTTATACCCTTTTTTGTAGTGGGTTATCATCCTATGACTTCTCCCGCATGTCAGACTCTTACTGACTAAAACCTACCCCTATTCCTTTCTTGCCTGAGGGCCCAGGGGAGCGGTAACTCTGTTACGAATTTATCCGCTACCCCTTGGCAGGCAGGCATCGGCTATGATGGGCCCCGTCAGTGGTGGCTGACATATTCTCTTTGAGGCGCGCGTGGAACATTACGCGCTGTCGACTCTCGGGCCTGGTGTTGATCGGACGGCGACCTACATTTTCGTCATACCCTATAACCAGTAGCGTATTTACCCTTAGGCCAAGAGGGCCATGGCCCGGGGCGGCCGACTGCCAGGGGCGACGAATGCTTCCCGTTGCCTTTTTTTCAAGTTCGATACGCACTAGTATTTCTACTCTTCTAGCCACCCCGTAACTTCTTGTATATCACAAGAAAATCTTACCTATCCGAATCATGTAGCTCAAAGTTTAAAGGAGTAATAGCAAAAAAGAGTATTCCCTTTTTTTGTTAACTATCATCGTCATCATCAGCCCTTTAATGTCCCCAATGTTGGGGCACAGGCCTCCTCTCTGTGAGAGGGTGTGGGCCGTAATCCACCGCGCGGGCCCAATGCGGGGTTGGTGGATGTCACATATCTTTGAATTTTCGGGTCTGCCTGGGTTTGAACTCACGACCTACAACTTGTAAGTCACGGCCTTTTACCACTGGGCTACCACTGCTACTGGTACTGGCTACTTTTTTAACTATAGAGTGTCATAAATATTTGGCCCGGGGCGCCAAATATTTGAATACACCACTGCCTGTAACTGTACTGTGGTGCAAAAGAGAAATGGGAATCATCAATTTCGACCTGATGCGTGAGAAGGCGTGAACAAGCCCGTTGAGAAAGCTTGAAAGTCGTGTCTCTGGTTTTTTATATAATTTTTTTATGTCTAATGTTTACCTACGTTTAACAGTGGACATGAATATAGTGCTAAAAAAAACAAAATAAATCCCTTCCCTTCCCATCTCTACTGCCGCAATGTGAATTGCTAACTGTTTGAGAAATTTAATGTCCTAACTAGCCGGTCCGATAGAAACTTGCAACCAGGTGTAAACTGCGTGATAAGTGTGAACTGTGTAGCAAGGGTGAACAGCGTAGCGAGGGTGAAGAGCGTAGCGAGGGTGAACGGCGTACAGCGTATAGCGAGAGTAACGTGGCACGTCGAATGGTGCCCTGCACGCACAGCCCACTCCACATTCTACAGTTTAAAAGTACTTACTTAGAAACTTCTACGGAAATTCCTTACCTTAACCTGTCTCAAACTTTCCGAAGCTTTCTTTCCTAAGTTTATAGATGAATCTGTGCATTTTGTATGATATATTGACTTGGTTGTCTTTGGTTTGGATTCTGAGGCTTTTAATTTACATCTTGACATGGTTGTTTCTGAGGCTTTTAGTTTACATCTTGACATGGTTGTAATTTTCAATCAATGATGATTTACGAAACTCAAAATATACAAGTGCAGAGGTAGGTATCTACGTTCGATTCATAAACTGCAATCCTTCTTCCACGAACAATGTAGGAGCGTGAGATCAATTCGCCTCCTTGAATTATGTATTCGATCCGATTTCTTAGTTGTTTTTTGCCTCTATCGTCATAAACATTGAGTACTTTCATTTTTATTTAATGTCAGTGATTTCTGGAACTGCAATACACCGGCTGGAGCTTTGGTCTTCTTTAGGAGAGGATGATCCAAAACAGCACGTCCTTTCGGTAATAGTGATCGCCAGCATTCCCAATATGTCTGGAACTAGACAGCTAGTGCACGGAGTGTCTGCAACTGCAGAGTGGCTAAAATTGTAACCTTGTCCGAGTTATTAGGAATAAGTATTTATTTACTAGGACTTGAACTTAAGTATAGTTATGTATATTTGTTAGCTTAACGAGGTACCCATGTTTGTTAGAAAGTCGGTACTCTTCGTCTGTTGTTTTGATTTACGGTTACAGGTGTTGTAGGAGACAGACTTTTGATAAGATCTCGGCTTATTTATATAAATATTAACGTTGGATGGTATCTATTATTCCATGATGTTATGTGTTTTTTTTTATTTCAGGGATTTTAAAGTAAATATATGGTTAAAACGACATTTTGTCCATGAATAAGACAATAATGTTTTTTAAATTATATTTTCCTTGTCAGAAAAACCTTTGTGGTCGTTCAGCTTCTGTCAACGTGGTTATTGCTAAAGAGTTTTCTATTTATCTACTGGTCATTATGGTGGAAGTCAGATATTCAGTTGCTCCATGTAAAATACTGGTATTCAGCGGCATTCGATTAGACTGGAAGCCGACTTCAACATACTCGTTGTTGGGAAAACGCTAGGCAGATTGATTTGTTGGTCAATATGGTAAAGAACCGCAGCTGTAGCATCAGGACATGAAAGACCATCACCATCGCTTATCAATCCTTTAACGTCTTTGGAAATAAATTGCAGAGATTATAATATCTACGTATGGATATCTTGAAAAGCTTAATAACCGCTATTAGCTGCTCTAGTCGATTAGATAAAGTCAAAGCCAACTTCGTCCTGAAACTATGTTCTACGTAAAAATAATGGAAATTTGTTGTATTTTTTAAACACAAGATACCAATTTAATAAAAAAAAAAACCCCCAACGCAAAAAGCTGATGACCTTGAAACGGCTGAACCGATTTTGATAAAACATGTCTAAGAACACCGCTAGAAAACCTGCTTTCAAATATAAAAAAAAAACCGCATTTGAATCGGTTCACCCGTTTAAGAGAGAGCGGTCAAACGAAACCTCTTTTTGCGTCGGGGGTTAAAAAGATGTACCTACTAACGAGTTTCGACTAGACTGAGGTCTAAATGACTTTGTTAAAATGACTAATATTCAGTCGTTGTCCAGCACAGGCGTAGCTATTACTTTCAAAAATGTACAAAGATTTGTATCTTTGTACATTTTTTTTAGATAAACTAGTTTTTTTCTCAGGCTTTTGACAATTTGGTGTTAGAAGTCAGGGATAAATTATGCCATTTTACCAAAGGACGACACGGATGGTATTCGTACAAGGAGTCAACGGCAGCAAAACCTGGATCAGAGGCGGTATGGAGAATCCCCGACACAGATGCGCCGGGTGGTGTTCAGCCTACGACAGAGCCACTCGCTGGCCCATGTGGAGTTTCTTCAGCACCAATGGAGCCAGACTTGTCTGCGCTAATGACGCTACTGCAGGAAAAGGCTCGCCGTCAAGAAGATCAGATGCTCCTCATGATAGACCTTCACTCAATTCTTGGCAAGGAGGTCAAGGTGATGAAGAAGCAGGTTCACCAGCATCATTCAGCATCATTCAGATTGCTGGGGTGAAGGTTTTAGGTAAACTTAGGGCTGGAGACGGGATTGTGCCTCCTGTGGTTGCTGCACCTTCGGCACGTGGATTTAAGGTGCCGCCAATTGACGGAACATCTTCATGGTCGGCCTACAAAATTCAATTTGAGGCCGTTATGTATGAAGGCGAATGTTTGGAACAAAGAGCAAGCTATGACCGCGCTCACCTTAGGCCTCTGAGACCGGGCCCTACCCTAATCATACTTGAGGCTCTGGAATGTGACCTACGAGCAGCTGCTAGAAGCGTTAGAGCCCAGAAACGGCGTCGCGCATTTGGACCACGTATTTCGCGCTAAGTTAAGGGATCCTGGTCAACATAGTGTCGAGAACCTACAGCAGTGGGCCTTGGAAGTTGAAAAGTTGGTTCGGAAAGCATATCAGTCCGCCCCTGCACTCACCAATGGCAATCTGGTACAGGCATTCGTCGAAGGAATACGTGACTTGTAAGTTACAGCTGCTGTAATATGGGCATCATGAGACACTGAAGGACGAACTAGGCCCATGCCTTGAAAGTAGAGACAGTGAGGCAAGACCATCAAACATACCGTTTCAGGGAGGTTGTGGCATCACCTGTACGCGATGTCCGCAAGCGTGTAGCCCTAGGTGCTACACTTGTGAAGAAGGGGGTCATCTTCGGTCAAGCTGTCCAAACCGAAGCACACCGCAAGAAGATCAATCCCAGCAAGGAAGGGTGACTGATATAACTGATATGACTGCAGCAACAGCAGGGAAACGAGTAAACGCCAGGACTGGGCGGCAGGTGCTGGCTGGTATTGAAGGAGCCTCGAGGATCTCGATCTCACAGGCCCATGACGGAAACAGGCTGATAATTCAAAGGCGAAGTGAACGGCAAACCACGCAAACTAACGTTAGATACTGGAGTTTCTCACACGGTCATCAATTCTCACTTAGCAAGTCGGTTCCTTGGGGACTTCTTCAATAACGACCGCATACAATTACTGACATCAAAATTAATATTTGATGATTATAATCTTACTCTTATACATTTTATGCTCCAACAGAAAGCGCCAGCGACGATGAGATCGAAACATTTTACCATGACCTTCAAGTAGCCTACGATTTAGCAGGAAATAATATGATAAGCATGGGAGATTACAACGCAAAAATTGGCGAACTAAAAAACGAAGAATCACTGATAACTGAGTAATTTGGGTATGGAACCAGGTACAAAAAAGGAGAAAGACTACTTCAATCAAAAAAATCCGCAACCCATCATCACCCCCTTTATTTTATTCCCCCCAGTCCCCTTGGCATGCAGGCATCGGTCATGATGGGACCCGTCATTGGTGGCTGACATTTCTTTGAGGCGCGCGTGGAACACGATGACGCCATATACTCTTTCTGGCGCAGCATCTGGTCGGTGCCTGTCTGTCATACCGAGGGCGATTGGATTCGGGATGTTGAGCGCGCGTGCGATCTAATACCAGAAATGGGGGCAATTATCATCAGCCGCCAAGATATAGCTCGTGCAGTCCGTCCGTTAGCTAACTGGAAATCTCCAGGGCCGGACGGGCTGCACAACTTCTGGATAAAATGGTTTACAAGGTGGCATGCCCGCTTGGCATCTCAGATCCAGTCTGCCTTAGAGTCAGGGTCGCTGCCCCAATTTCTGACTACAGGAATAACCCACCTGCTCCATAAATCAGGTAGTACTGCGGAACCTAAAAATTAGAGACCGATCACGTTCTTACCGACGGTCTATAAGATTCTTACATCCATTTTGAGAGCTAAGATTAACACACATATAGATAGTTACTGTATCATGTCTGCCTCTCAAAATGGATGTAGGAAAGGAGAAGGTATGAGGAAAAGCTCCTTAGTACCGCGGGACCCATTGTCCCGCGGTACTAAGGAGCTTCTCCTCATAGATATGACCATTAGCCAACAGGTTCGGCGTTCCCGAAAGGATCTGTCGACATGTTGGATAGACTATAAGAAGGCCTATGACTCAGTTCCTCATACATGGCTCATGCGGGTGCTAGAATTGTATAAAGTTGATGCAACGCTACGCACCTTCCTGATGTCATGTATGGGGCAATGGAGGACGGTTCTTCGCTATCCAGGATGTCGACAAATCCAGAGGAATAGCGAACCGATAAGGATCGAGCGGGGTATATTCCAGGGTGACAGTTTGAGTCCGCTTTGGTTTTGCCTAGCCTTGAATCCTCTAAGCACACTGCTGGAGAATTCAGGACTAGGTTACCGGTTGAAGAGAGGTGGTCAGGTTATATCTCACCTGCTTTACATGGATGACTTTTTGCCCCCAACAATCTGCAACTGATGGAGCTACTGAAGGTAACTGAAACCTTCAGTAGTGCCATCAGGATGGAGTTTGGTGTCGACAAATGTGCAGTCATGCATGTAAAGCGAGGGGTATACTGTTTCAGGGAGGGCAATACAAGACCACGTGTAATGCGCTTCGTGAGGCGGGCGTTTTCGGGGACTGGAATCAGTCCTCGAGAATACATGTCCCGTGTCACGGAACGCATTGATTTCCTGAAGCAGAAGGTTTGTGCATGGGCCAATCGTATTCGGTGGTATAAGCGTCGGGTCGATCGGTACTCGCAGAACCGCATGTTCCAGAGCGATGAGAGGTGGGTATATAGAGCTTGGGAGCGACCTGAACAAAATGTGACTGACGTGCTCCGCCCCGATGCTGCCGCCACGAATGCATTCTGGTGCAACATCTGGTCGGTGCCCGTCTGTCACACTGAGGGTGGCTGGATGCGTGATGTCGAGCGCGTGTGTGAAGCTATACCAGACATGGAAAAAGTAAGCATCACTCCATTCGATGTAGCCAAAGCAGTTCGTCCGTTACCAAACTGGAAATCTCCGGGACCGGACGGACTGCATAACTTCTGGCTTAAATGGTATAGTAGCTCACACGCGCTTCTGGCATCTCAATTCCAGGCATCCTTAGAGTCTGGGTCGCTGCCTCAGTTTCTAACAACTGGTGTTACCCACCTGCTCCATAAGACAGGTAGTCCCGCGGAACCCAAGAATTATAGACCGATTACATGTTTATCGACGGTCTATAAACTTCTTACATCCATCCTGAGAGCGAAACTTAATGTACACATTGAGAGCAATACAATTATGTCTGCCTCTCAGAATGGATGTAGGAACGGGTCCCGTGGTACTAAGGAGCTACTCCTCATAGACATGGCCATAAGCCAACAGGTTCGTCGATCCCACAAGGATTTGTCGAAATGCTGGATAAATTACAAGAAGGCCTACGACTCTGTTCCACATACATGGCTCATGAGGGTGTTGGAGTTGTACAAAATAGATGCAACTCTACGCACCTTTCTTGGGTCATGTATGGGGCAATGGAAGACGGTCCTTCGCTATCCAGGATGTCGACCAATCCAGGGGAATGATGAGCCTATATGGATTAAACGGGGAATATTTCAGGGCGACGACAGTTTGAGTCCACTTTGGTTCTGCTTAGCCCTGAATCCTCTAAGCACATTGCTGGAGGATTCGGGCCTAGGCTATCGGTTGAGAAGAGGTGGTCAGGCCATATCTCACCTTCTTTACATGGATGACCTGAAACTCTTTGCCCCCAACAACTTGCAACTGATGGAGTTACTGAAGGTAACTGAAACTTTCAGTAGCGCTATCAGGATGGAATTTGGTGTGGACAAATGTGCAGTCATGAATGTAAAGCGAGGAGGGATTATGGAATCTGAAGGGATTCAACTCTCGGATTCCATACACCTCAGATCTCTCTCTTCAACCGAAACATACAAATATTTGGGTATGTCGGAAGCGTTAGGCATTAACGTTACTGACATGAAGCAATCGCTGAAGGAGCGCTTCTTAAGCCGCCTGAAAAAGGTATTGAGTAGCCTTTGTCGGGCGGAAATAAGGTGCGCGCCTTCAACGGTTGGGTCATGCCGGTTTTGATGTACTCTTTCGGCATACTCAAACGGACTCAGACTGAGCTCGACGCCCTGGACAGGAGGGTCCGTACGCTGCTGACCGCAAACCGGATGCATCACCCACGATCGTCGGTGATGAGACTGTACATCCCGCGGAAGTGTGGAGGTCGAGGCTTTTTAAATGCTAAGACTCTCCACAACCGCGAGGTGTGCAGCCTCAGAGAACACTTTTTAGAAACCGACGTGGGGATGCACCGAGAGGTGGTCGCAGTGGACAAGGGCCTCACCCTGTTGTCCATGGCTAAAGTGAACTGGCGCAAACTTGTAGTACTTACTGCTGATGACCGCAAGGAGGTATAGAAAGGCAAGTAGCTTCACGAGCGCTTTTATCAGGCCTGATGTAGATCGCCTGGCGTCCGTGGCCTGGCTACGGTTTGGTGACCTCTTCGGGGAAACTGAAGGTAGAGAGAAGATAACTTCGTCCATAATCGCACAGACAAAAGTCTGTGCGATTATGGACGAAGTTATCTTGAAGAACAACTACCGGAGGCATATTATGAAGGATGGGACGGTTGACGTGTATCGGCCATGCCACCGTCCGGGTGAGTCCATCAGACATATTATCTCTGGATGTTCTCGTCTGGCTAACGGCGAGTATTTGCACAGGCATAACCAAGTGGCCAGGATTATCCACCAGCAACTTGCTTTGAAATACAAACTTGTGGATTCTGAGGTACCGTATTACAAGTATGCGCCCGACCCAGTTCTCGAAAATGACCATGTCACGTTGTACTGGGATCGGTCTATCATCACTGACAGGACTATTGTTGCCAATAAGCCGGATATAGTGGTGATAGACCGATTAGCGCGCCGCACAATGATAATCGATGTCACCATCCCACATGACGAGAACCTCGTGAAAGCTGAGAAAGAGGCGAAGTCGGCATTGAAGGGATCCTCTATCACAGTGAAGGAGTTCTTGACCAGGGCTAGGCAGGAAGTCTTCGGCAGGGCGCGCTCCCACTTTGGGATGCCGGCATGTTGGACTCAGGACGGGGTTATAGTCATCAGAACCCCGGATGGAATACGGCACAGGATCACTTCTGCAGAGGAACTCAATCCTATATTGGTTAAATATCCTAAGAAGGCTGGGGAGTCAGCGGGAGGCAGTAGTGGAGTGCGTAAAGTCTAAGTGTTTGTTACTTTATAATTTATGGTTCACTTAATTTGATCACAATTTCAGTGTTTATTTGTGCTTGGGGCGTTATTGTTCACATATTTGTTATGCAATTCTTGTCATACGCGTGTACCCACTTACTATGTTTTATTTGCACTTGTATATGTTTTAATTTTGGTGTTTACTGCTCAGTATTTTGTTGTGATTTTGTTTGTGTTATAAAACAGTCGTGTTTCGTCATGTAATATTGTCAATGTCACCTGTCTGTTATGTCATATCTGTCATTATGTTGTAAATGTCATGTCAGATCGCCGTTCCATCTTCCTAATTTCCACGTTTGTGTTGTGATTTGCGTTTTATTGTTGCTCACTTATTCTTGTATTGCTTTTATTATTGTTTGTGCTTGTGATATAATTTTCTTACAAAAAGTCATATTTCTGTATTATACTGGTGCTGCTGGTGGGTGGTGAATAGATAGTGGTGTAGCATCGTAAGCCTTAGTTTATTTATTTTTTGTTACTATTTTTTTTTTTATTGTATTTATGATTTCTGATGACGATTCTTTTCATTCCGCTAATGAATCCTTCAACTCATCTGCTGATGCAAGTTTTAGCTCCTTGACTGACACTCTTAGGGACTTTGTGCGTCGGAGCTTTGGTCAGCAAAGGGGTCACTTATTTAATGTTTGTCACATTAATGCTCAGAGTGTGCCAGCTCATTATAGTGATCTTTTCGATACGTTTTCCGACGCCAATGTACACGCCGTCCTGGTTTCTGAGACTTGGCTCAAGCCTCATCTTCTCTCTACCACCTACCCTCTTCCCGGCTTCGTTCTTATCCGCAATGATAGAACTGGAAAGGAAGGAGGGGGTGTTGCTATCTATCTTCGTTGTGATTTGCCTTTTAAAATTGTTGCCTCATCTCCTTCAAATTATAATGCTTCCGTCGAGTATTTATTTTTGGAGGTCTACGTCAAAGGTGTCAGGACCTTACTTGGCGTTGTCTAATGTCCGCCTGCCCTTGACTGCTTTCCCAATCTTGAGTTGGCGCTGGAGTCAGTAGGGTCAGAGTATGCGCATTGTGTCATCATGGGCGATTTCAACACAGATCTCTTTCACCCATCTCCTCGTTCCCGTAAACTCCTTCATATTATCGAGTCCGTTAGTCTCCATGTCCTTCCACTGCAACCTACTCACTTTAATAGCTTAAGTGATGACACGTGGCTCGACATAATCCTCACGTCCACTCCCTCCCTTGTTTCCTCACACGGCCAGTGCCCTGCCCCTGGCTTTTCCCGTCATGACCTCATTTTCCTCTCCTATGTCCTAAAATCTCCTAAACTTCCCCCTAAAGTTCTGCACATGCGTTGTTTTGCTCGCATGGATGCTGAGAAGCTACGTCAAGATGCGTCAAAACTTGATTGGGACCACCTTGCAGCGGCAACATCTGTTGACGATAAACTGTGCATCTTTAATCGGACGATCCTTGCACTCTACGACAAACACGCTCCTGTCAAGACGGTTAAGCTGAAGCGTCAGCCCGCACCTTGGATGACAACGGGGGTTCGTATGGCGATGAGGCGCAGGGATCGGGCCTTCCGTAGATTTAAAAAAGATCGCAGTGTTGTAAATAGGGACCTTTTCAAGGCTGCTAGAAATCGGTGTAATCAGATGATACGCAACGCTAAACGCCGCCATATTCTCGATAACATATCTTCCTCTTCTCCTGCTGATATCTGGAAATTCCTCGGAACTCTAGGTATCGGTAGACCACGTCATGTGGATTTTCCTAAAACAATCTTTCTGGACGATATCAACCGTCATTTCACAACAACCTGTCATTTGGATTCCCAAATGATGTCTCAGACGGTTAATTTCATTACTGGCCTGCCAGGACCTATCATAGAGCCGTTCTACTTTTCTCCGGTAACCTTGGAGGAAACTAAAAAGATCATCCTGTCCATTAAATCGAAGGCTGTGGGCTATGACGAGATTAGTCGTTATATGATCACCTTGATCCTTGACTGTCTTCTTCCGCCGATTACCCACATCATTAATTTTTCCCTTGATTCCGCCCAATTCCCATCCCTGTGGCGTATGGCTTACGTTCGTCCGCTTCCTAAAATCAGTAATCCTTCCCTACCTAACCATTTTCGACCAATTTCTATTCTTCCTTTTCTATCCAAAGTACTTGAGGCCTGCGTCCATAAGCAGTTTTCAGGATTTGTTCACCAGAACAATCTTGTTAGCTCTTTCCAATCCGGATTCAGGCCTGGTCACAGTACTGCCTCAGCTCTCCTTAAAGTGACTGGTGACATTAGAGAAGCTATGGAGGATACCAAGGTTACTGTTTTGGTGCTAATTGATTTCTCCAATGCCTTTAATGCTGTCAGTCATGATATTCTGCTATCCATCCTTTCACATCTTATGGTTTCCTCCGAGGCCCTGGAATGGTTCTCTTCTTATCTTCGGGGGCGCCAGCAGTCGGTTCGCGTGGACGAGAATTCGTCGAGTTGGCGTGTCCTGGAAGCTGGTGTGCCACAAGGCGGTATTCTTTCTCCATTGTTATTCTCAATCTTCATAAATTTTATAACTCACTGTCTTCGGTGTTCGTATCATCTATATGCCGACGATCTTCAGCTGTATACAGCTGCGCGGGTAGAAAGTTTGTCAGACGCTATAGAGGATATAAACCGAGATTTGGATGCAATCAATGATTGGTCTGATAGATTTGGGGTGTCTGTGAACCCCTCAAAATGTCAGGCCATTGTTATTGGAAGCTCACGCATGATGGGTAGAGTGGCGATTAGCTCTCTTCCGCCTATTATTTTAAATGGTGCTGTCATCCCCATCAGTCCTAGCGTAAAAGATCTCGGTTTGCATCTTGACTCAACGCTTGGCTGGCAAAGCCAGGTTTCTAGTGTCTGTCAAAGAGTCAACGGGACTTTGCGATGTCTGTATCGTCTGAGGAACTTTTTGCCTGCAAAGACGAAGACTATGCTTGTGCAAACTTTAATTTTCCCTATAATCGACTATGGTGACGTGTGCTACTTTGACCTGAACGCGGCTTTGCTGGATAAGCTTGATAGGCTCCTCAATAACTGCATCCGGTTCATCTTCAACTTGAGGAAATATGACCATGTGTCAAGCTTTAGAGCTGAGCTCAAATGGATGCCCATTCGCCAGAGAAGAAGTTTGCGCGCTCTGACTACACTTTTCTCTCTCCTCAACTCTCCCACCCCTCCCTCTTATCTTATATCACACTTCCAGTATCTTTGCTCTACTCACGCTAGGAATTTGCGTTCTGCTAACAATCTCTTACTGCTTTGTCCTTCTCATACTTCTAATTTTATTCATTCTTCCTTTCATATACAGTCCATCCTTCTGTGGAATGCGCTTCCCCTCAATATCAGGATGGCCACCAGTCAGTATGCATTTAAGCGAAAGTTGCGGGATTACCTTCTTAACAAGTAAAGGAGTCGTCTCAAAATCCTTATCTCTAACTTTATATATTATTATTATATATGTAGGTATATTATATTAAATATATATGTATGTTTATTTTAACTATATTTATATATACTTTTGTAATTATTTTCGTCTTAGAATTATTTTATTTTTTCAGTTTATGCACCTGCCATGTTATCTCTCCACCACCCTTGGTTGACTGGTAGAGAATGCCTAAGGCATTAAGTCCGCCTTTGTACATTTGTGTTGCATGAAGTTTTAATAAATAAATAAATAAATAAAGAGAAACAAATTAAATATCTTGACTTGGCACACGAGGTTGTCGATATGTGGAATGTGGACTCGGCTGTCATTGTGCCGATAGTCGTTACCGTCAATGGCCTGATGGCCAAAAGCCTCGACGACCACCTGTCGAAGCTGTCGTTGCGCGGTTGGATCAAGGGCCTGATTCAGAAGGCAGTACACCTTGATACGGCTCGCATTGTGAGGACGTTCCTGTCTCTGGAGCCCTAATCACCGGTAGCTTGGACCCAGCTCCCGATACCGGTGGACTACTATTTTTTATATTTTTAAATGTTTTTTTTTATATGTTTTCTTTTAAAAATATTTAAAAATGTAAATAATATTTGTAAAAATAAATATACGAAATAATAATAATAATAATCATCTTTATTTATAAAAAAGACAGATTGTAGTACATTTCACATTCATATGAACAACTTTCTTCAAGAAAACCTTAAGAAACTTTAAAAATTTTTTTTTACTTTCCATACAAATATTGATCAGCTGATGATAACTTTGTATGGAAAGTCCAATTTTTTTTTTAGGAATTTTCTTTTTTTTCTTAGAGAACGTTGTTCATTTCCATGGGCAGAACCGATTCTTAAAATATGACCACACCTTTCCGTTACACCCTGTATAAAAAATGTAAGATGGCTGAAAATCTCATAATATTGAAAGCAAAAACAACACACATAACTATTTAAATGGGTACTCTTAGCATGCAGTCTAGTCGATGGCTTTCAACTTCTTCAATCTGACAGGCGTCAAGCAAGACGTGTGACATTGGTGCAAAAAGTGCAAAGTAGTGTCTGCCACGAATCACGAAAAAAAATTCAACAGGATGCCATAATTTGTATACAACGATACAAAGATGACCCTGTGTACTGGCATTTTACCATCCGAGCTATAGGGTAATGAATCAAGATAGCCCAATCAAGCATGTGGCATCTTTCTTCTCCGTCCAGCACAGAGCCTGTAGTACTTCGCTCGTTGAAAGAGCGATTAGCCACAGTAAATTGTAAATGCAAAGTTTGCCATAGCGGTGAATCGTCCCTAACGCAACTTTCAGACCCGTTTTTTGAAAATTACAATACGTGTATGAATACAAAAGAAATCGAAACACAATCTGAAGGCTTAGTAGGTTTGCAAGCAGAAAACATCATCAAGAATGCTCATTGTCCTACGTGCTGTTTGACCTTAAATCTTCTACGTGGAGGCGTAGTCAAGGTTTTAAAAGATGAAGAATCGGAAACTCTAGCGTCCATGTTCAGTTGCGATAAAGCTACCAATAAAGGATTTATGTCACAAGAGACAACTCCTGTATTAAAAAATGATCTAATAGCGCCTTTCTCAGACAATTCCAGCTTTACTCTTTGTGATTTTCCAACGGCCACGTCGAGCGAAACGATAATACGCAATACGAGGACGAACAGTCACCCCGTGCGCAGACGCTGCTTAGATAAGGTGACTTTTCGTAATATTCATTATGAATACCCTGCCAAGCCACATGATGTCCATAATTGTGTGTGCTTAGAGGATTTCATTGATTCTATAAGGCCACCTTTGAGCTTCTTACCGCCACAGCCATGATAGAAAACGTATATTCATAATAGCATGACTTGTCTGCATATTATCATTATTTCAGTGTGAAAGAGAGACGTAGCTATGCAGGACGAATAGCACTATCCCTTTCTCACACCGGAATTATGATGCTGAATTATGATTTCTCATTGATTCTATACTAT
Organism: Polia nebulosa; assembly: GCA_951329385.1. Classification (NCBI taxonomy): domain Eukaryota; kingdom Metazoa; phylum Arthropoda; class Insecta; order Lepidoptera; family Noctuidae; genus Polia; species Polia nebulosa. The sequence continues at coordinate 16,130,065 of OX589604.1, forward strand.
TTTTCACAGTGAGAGGACTTCATAACCGTTGCAGCTTTAGTTTCTGTGGCAAAATTAAAGCTGCGACATCCACTTCATCCATCGCTTATCTTTCAGACAGATTTGTTACTTGTCACATTTTAAATAAACTACTAATTATTTTAAATTTTTGTAAAATACTAAACCAACAAATTAAATTGTATTTCAATACCTGGGTATTTTATTACAAGATTTTTTATAAAATTATTTACGTACCTACCTAGACTACCTACGTTCTGTTGTGTTCGTCTGCTGGGATAGGTATGTTCTTACCTACTTACAGAGGTAGGTATTGTTATGGATAGTAAGATACGCGTATATTATGTTGAAATAATGCACTAGAAAATAAGATGTACAAGGTTCATTTCAATTTTACATGGCACGGAATACAACTATATCTATATTATTGAATATGACATGAAGGTCGTATCCGTGTGCTCTTACCCGGTTGGCTCTCGAACTTTGTGGTTAGGTACCTAATCCACTTACACCGGATTTGTAACGTGATACGCGTTTCTCTAGAGGGTAGAGGTAGCTACTTCATTTTCGCCGCGAGCTTTCAGTCACGAACTGAAGTATTGTATGAAGTGTCTAAATCAGTGCATCGTACCTATAGTCTTAAACTCCATGTGCCAACAACGCATTCTTTCATATTTCGACCACACAATGCGCGGAGGCGATGAAAATCTAGAAAAACTGATTGTGGTTGGGAACACCGCAGGCAAAAGATCGCGCGGCCGGTTACCAACATGATGGAACGATCAAGTGAAAGATTCGTCCTCCTCCAAATTCTGTACGGTCGTAAAAGACGCGCTGGGCAGAAACCGGTGGAGGCAAATCATCCGCTCCAGATGCAAACCTGATACTGTCCACGATCCTCAGACATGAGGGACCGACCTCAGAGTAAGTCATGAATCACTAACCCGCCTTGAGCAAGCGTGCTGATAAATATTAGTGCCTATTTGAGATGAGGCCTTTGCCCTGGAGTGGGGCACTAACCGGCTCGTATTTTTACCGACTTCAAAAAGGAGGAGGTTATCAATTCGGATGTTTGTATTTTTTATGTTTATTCGGCCATATTTTCGGCATATATAGACGTATTCGCAAAATTCTTTTTTTGCTCGAAAGGGGTTTATTCCAAAATGGTCCCATTTAAATTTCATATAGATCTGATGATGAGTTTCGGAAACAGACAACGGATCTCTTCAAATCTACCGCGATTGCTGATATCGCATAAATATGCATTGTTAACATAATTTAATAGTGAATCACAACTAAAAAGTGAAAAACAAAAACTTTTTTACAAAAAATAGAACCGACTTCCAAAAAAATAAATAAAGTGCAAAATAAAACGAAGAAACAAAACCCGAAACACCGACTGCCGAAATTAAAGTTATTTTGCACTTGTTTTTGTTTTTTTATAATAATAATAATAATTTTTTATAATTTTAAATGTTTTTTTTCTTTTTTATATGATTTGTAAGAAATATTTAAAATTATAATTTATATATGTATAGGAAATTAATAAACGACATAATAATAATAGCTTTATTCCATTCCATACATGCATAATCATTGAAAATAAGAAATTAAATTATTCTATAGGTAAAAACATTTCACAATAACAAATAATATTAAAAATAAAGTTTAGTTTTACATGCTTACAGATTTTTGGTTTATGTATTAAATAAATCAATTAAGAAAATTGTTGACAGTAAAAATAATAACAGAATTTAATTTTTCATGCATTTCAATTGCCGATGTAAATTATATAAATATTTAATAAAGTTCAAATAAAAAAATTATTCAGATAATAAATTTAAATGTCTTTTATAAAAAATAATTAATTAATTAATGTTTTTTTAACCGACTTCAAAAAAAGGAGGAGGTTCTCAATTCGACTGTATTTTTTTTATTTTTTATTTTTATGTGTGTTACCTCATAACTTTTTACTACGTGAACCGATTTTGAAGATTTTTTTATTTGAAAGCTGTTGCTTCACATGTGGTATCATTTTAATGGTGAAGATCTGATAAAGGACTTTGGAGATACACAATGGAACTCTTCAATAAATGATAGCAAACCTTCCAGAATGGCTGCAATCGCATGTCTGTATTATATTGTTTTTACCACTTCACAACATTACATCACGCTGATGTGCTCTAAAGGGGTATACAGATTTGTACAGTTTACCCTGATACACCCTAATTTCACCAACTATGTTCAAATTCCCTATTTTTGGGGCTATCAACTCGGCCATAACTTTACTATTAATTTAGTTTTAGAATGGGGTACAACAACTAAAAAGTAAAAATAAAAAACTTTTTACAAAAAAAAAAAAAATACAACCAACTTCCGTAGATAATACTAAAAAATGCAAAATAACTTTAATTTCGGCAGTCGGTGTTTCTAGTTTAGTTTCTTCGTTATTTGACACTGACTTCCGAAATAAAAGTTATTTTGCATTTTTTAGTATTATTTATGGAAGTCGGTTGTATTTTTTTGTATAAAAGTTTTTTTACCAAGAACATCAAAAAGGATAAGGCTATTAATTAGAGTTGATAGACAGAGGGTTACCTATGACTCTAGTCTGGTTTAGTTGCGCAGCCATCTCATATTCAAGTATTTTCAACTCTATGAGATAAGTTCTTTGCTACTGTTTCGGGTACCTTTGTTTCTAAAACAATATGTTAGCGAGAGATTGCTTATTCTAATACACACAAACTCTCCCTCTCTCTCATAAACACACACACTTGCGAACACACACACAAACACACACACACCTACCCATACATACACACACACATACACTAATATATATAAATACGTCGTCCAGTACTTCCATACACATCCCTTCGAAGATTAAATAAGTAGCGTTTAAGATCTCCGGTTGGGGCCAAGAGACCCAAGACACAAGCTTTGCTTAGTTTGGGCTCCTGTCTCTCTTCCAATTTTGTACTAATTCTAATTGTTAATATGTTTTAAGGGAGAAAATAAACGAATTTATTATTATTATTATTATTAAATGACAAAGCGGATGACTTTGACGCCAAGCTGCCTTGTCTATTATCATCATATATCAGATTTTTTGTGTTTGTATGCAGCAATGTAAATATTAAGTAGGTAAGTGCGTGTGACGGACGAGTTGGGAGATTATAATGTTAGAGCGGTTGCGCACTACGTCCGATACCTTATCCGATACATATCCGTGAAAAGACGGTCCGGCGTGGTCGTAGAACAATTTGAAAGTATGGTAGGTTATGCACTACCGATCCGAGTTCGGTCCGAGTTTTCTATAGATCTGTATTTGTAGATTTCACGTAGGCTCAGTTCAGGTTGGTAGATGTCAATATGTCTCCCAATTTTTGGTTCTAGGACATGCCTCCTTTGACATGTTTCCTCAAGATTTTTTACTTCACCGTTTTGAGATCAGTAATGACGAAATAAATAACAGAAAGTACAACTCGTAAGTCGAGGCCGTTACCAGTTGCAGTTACCACTGGGCCACCTCTGCTCTTTATTGAAAATCGCATCACGTGAAATATTGGTATTCAGTTGTATTCGGTTAGACCGGAAGCCGATTCTAACATAGCTAGGAAAAGGCTATGCAAACGATGTTTTAAGGCGCTATTAACTGCCAATGACCTTGAGTGGTTAGCTTGCGTGTTCTGTGCTGAGCTCAAGTAACGCGTCGTACCCAGTAATAGGACTCGCCCGTCTAGGAGCGCTGTCCGAAATTAGACGCATTATTAATTTATTATACATAAAACAACAGGTATTATACTAAAGCACGTATATTAAAATATAAATAATAAAATGATTTTTAAAATGGTGAAGGTTTCATAAAAATACGCTTTATAGTTTTTGCGTGATTCTTTTTTTTATCCGCGTTAGACATAACTTAACAAATTAATTACAATAAGTTATAAAAATTGAATTGCAAAAATTCACTCATCAAATTACGAAAAAAATTGTTAGAGATGCTAAGCTAGTTTACGCCTTGCACTTCACCGTGAATTTAATCGACATGTTTTTACGTGTACCTACCCTTAATTTGTATGGAAATATTAGTTCAACTAAATTTGACAGCTCTAATTTACGACCGTCTCTTTCTTGTTTTATTTGAAAAAAGATAGGAATGGCCTAAATTAAGTTTAGTTTGTGCACAACAGAATCCGCACCATTGTCATCCAAATTAAACATGTAAGTAAAATTTCAGCTTAATCAGAAACCGGGAAGTGCCTATTTGAGATGAGGCCTTTGCCCTGGAGTGGGGCACTAACCGGCTCGTATTATTTTTACCGACTTCAAAAAGGAGGAGGTTATCAATTCGGATGTTTGTATTTTTTATGTTTATTCGGGCATATTTTCGGCATATATAGACGTATTCGCAAAATTCTTTTTTTGCTCGAAAGGGGTTTATACCAAAATGGTCCCATTTAAATTTCATATAGATCTGATGATGAGTTTCGGAAACAGACAACGGATCTCTTCAAATCTACCGCGATTGCTGATATCGCATAAATATGCATTGTTAACATAATTTAATAGTGAATCACAACTAAAACGTGAAAAACAAAAACTTTTTTACAAAAAATAGAACCGACTTCCGAAAAAAAAAAAAAAAGTGCAAAATAAAACGAAGAAACAAAACCCGAAACACCGACTTCCGAAATTAAAGTTATTTTGCACTTGTTTTTGTTTTTTTATAATAATAATAATATTTTTTTATAATTTTAAATGTTTTTTTTTCTTTTTTATATGATTTGTAAGAAATATTTAAAATTATAATTTATATATGTATAGAAAATTAATAAACGACATAATAATAATAGCTTTATTCCATTCCATACATGCATAATCATTGAAAATAAGAAATTAAATTATTCTATAGGTAAAAACATTTCACAATAACAAATAATATTAAAAATAAAGTTTAGTTTTACATGCTTACAGATTTTTGGTTTATGTATTAAATAAATCAATTAAGAAAATTGTTAACAGTAAAAATAATAACAGAATTTAATTTTTCATGCATTTCAATTGCCGATGTAAATTATATAAATATTTAATTAAGTTCAAATAAAAAAAATATTCAGATAATAAATTTAAATGTCTTTTATAAAAAATAATTAATTAATTAATGGTTTTTTAACCGACTTCAAAAAAAGGAGGAGGTTCTCAATTCGACTGTATTTTTTTTTATTTTTTATTTTTATGTGTGTTACCTCATAACTTTTTACTACGTGAACCGATTTTGAAGATTTTTTTATTTGAAAGCTGTTGCTTCACATGTGGTCCCATTTTAATGGTGAAGATCTGATAAAGGACTTTGGAGATACACAATGGAACTCTTCAATAAATGATAGCAAACCTTCCAGAATGGCTGCAATCGCATGTCTGTATTATATTGTTTTTACCACTTCACAACATTACATCACGCTGATATGCTCTAAAGGGGTATACAGATTTGTACAGTTTACCCTGATACACCCTAATTTCACCAACTATGTTCAAATTCCCTATTTTTGGGGCTATCAACTCGGCCATAACTTTACTATTAATTTAGGTTTAGAATGGAGTACAACAACTAAAAAGTAAAAATAAAAAACTTTTTACAAAAAAAAAAAAATACTACCGACTTCCATAAATAATACTAAAAAATGCAAATTAACTTTAATTTCGGCAGTCGGTGTTTCTAGTTTAGTTTCTTCGTTATTTGACACCGACTTCCGAAATAAAAGTTATTTTGCATTTTTTAGTATTATTTATGGAAGTCGGTTGTATTTTTTTGTATAAAAGTTTTTTTACCAAGAACATCAAAAACGATAAGGCTATTAATTAGAGTTGATAGACAGAGGGTTACCTATGACTCTAGTCTGGTTTAGTTGCGCAGCCATCTCATATTCAAGTATTTTCAACTCTATGAGATAAGTTCTTTGCTACTGTTTCGGGTACCTTTGTTTCTAAAACAATATGTTAGCGAGAGATTGCTTATTCTAATACACACAAACTCTCCCTCTCTCTCATAAACACACACACTTGCGAACACACACACAAACACACACACACCTACCCATACATACACACACACATACACTAATATATATAAATACGTCGTCCAGTACTCCCATACACATCCCTTCGAAGATTAAATAAGTAGCGTTTAAGATCTCCGGTTGGGGCCAGGAGACCCAAGACACAAGCTTTGCTTAGTTTGGGCTCCTGTCTCTCTTCCAATTTTGTACTAATTCTAATTGTTAATATGTTTTAAGGGAGAAAATAAACGAATTTATTATTATTATTAAATGACAAAGCGGATGACTTTGACGCCAAGCTGCCTTGTCTATTATCATCATATATCAGATTTTTTGTGTTTGTATGCAGCAATGTAAATATTAAGTAGGTAAGTGCGAATGACGGACGAGTTGGGAGATTATAATGTTAGAGCGGTTGCGCACTACGTCCGATACCTTATCCGATACCTATCCGTGAAAAGACGGTCCGGCGTGGTCGTAGAACAATTTGAAAGTATGGTAGGTTATGCACTACCGATCCGAGTTCGGTCCGAGTTTTCTATAGATCTGTATTTGTAGATTTCACGTGGGCTCAGTTCAGGTTGGTAGATGTCAATATGTCTCCGAATTTTGGAACGAAGTTCCTTATCGCGCGTTGTGAAAGGGGGCTAGACGGAAAAAAATTCTTACGAAAAGTTGTCACGACACTAATGAGGCTGTCCATCCAAAAAGATTGTGTTGGAAAAACAATCTAATAAAAACTTCTTGTATTTAAATTCTTACGAAAAAAGTTGTCACGACACTTTTTGCTATAGTAAGCTATTGTAAGCTGTGCGGCGTCGCATGTTTCTCTGTCTGTCTCTCTCTCTCTTATAGAAAGCAAGCCAGATATTTTCATTTCTATTTCGCATTTGATCTGAGCTGAGCTGAGCTGAGCTGAGCTGAGCTGAGCTTAGCTGATCTGAGCTGAGCTGAGCTGAGCTGAGCTGAGCTGAGCTGAGCTGCGATGAGATGAGATGATGAAGTATAACTTCTTACGTGCGTGCGTGTGTGCGTAGTTAATAATAAAAAAAAATTATAAATTAAAAAAAATAAAATTATATTACAATTTCTTCACGAATTAATCGAAAGGAACTTCGTTCCATCCGGGTGTTCCTTGACACCTCTCAAGTTTTTTTGGTTCTAGGACATGCCTCCTTTGACATGTTTCCTCAAGATTTTTTACTTCACCGTTTTGAGATCAGTAATGACGAAATAAATAACAGAAAGTACAACTCGTAAGTCGAGGCCGTTACCAGTTGCAGTTACCACTGGGCCACCTCTGCTCTTTATTGAAAATCGCATCACGTGAAATATTGGTATTCAGTTGTATTCGGTTAGACCGGAAGCCGATTCTAACATAGCTAGGAAAAGGCTATGCAAACGATGTTTTAAGGCGCTATTAACTGCCAATGACCTTGAGTGGTTAGCTTGCGTGTTCTGTGCTGAGCTCAAGTAACGCGTCGTACCCAGTAATAGGACTCGCCCGTCTAGGAGCGCTGTCCGAAATTAGACGCATTATTAATTTATTATACATAAAACAACAGGTATTATACTAAAGCACGTATATTAAAATATAAATAATAAAATGATTTTTAAAATGGTGAATGTTTCATAAAAATACGCTTTATAGTTTTTGCGTGATTCTTTTTTTTATCCGCGTTAGACATAACTTAACAAATTAATTACAATAAGTTATAAAAATTGAATTGCAAATATTCACACATCAAATTACGAAAAAAATTGTTAGAGATGCCAAACTAGTTTACGCCTTGCACTTCACCGTGATTTTAATCGACATGTTTTTACGTGTACCTACCCTTAATTTGTATGGAAATATTAGTTCAACTAAATTTGACAGCTCTAATTTACGACCGTCTCTTTCTTGTTTTATTTGAAAAAAGATAGGAATAGCCTAAATTAAGTTTAGTTTGTGCACAACAAAATCCGCACCATTGTCATCCAAACTAACATGTAAGTCAAATTTCAGCTTAATCAGAAACCGGGGGGGGGCTTTACTTCTAAGATTTGATTACATAGTTAGTTACTAGCGAAGCTAATATAAGCGTGTTAATAGCATTCAATGTCTTATTAAGCAGCTTTTCTACAGGGTGTAACAGCAATGGGTGGTAATATTTTAGAGACTGCTTCTGCCCATGGAAATTAACAAAGTTGTTCAAGGACGTCATAGTAACAACCCAAAAAACTATTGAACTTTCCGTATAAAGTTATCAGCTGATTAAAATTAGCATGGCCGAATTTTTTTTTCCGTTTTGGCATTGCATGCAGCTGAGATGAGGATGCTAAGAGCGATGTGTGGTGTTACGCGCATAGATATAATTAGATATAGGATAGAATTAGGAATGAGTATATAAGAGGAAGTCTGAAAGTGGCACCGCTGACTGAAAAGTTGTGTGGAAATCGGTTGTCGTGGTATGGGCATCTGATGCAGAGGCATGAAGAAAATGTCGTGAGGAAAGTCTTGTGTATGGATGTGGTGGCTAAGGGTAGCATAAGAGTATTGGAAGGCCAAAGAAACGACTGGTTGGACTGTGTGAAAGAGGATATGGGTAAAAAGGGGGTGACTACAGAGATGAATAGAGGAGTATGGAAGAAAAAGACATGTTGCGCCGACCCAAATAAATTGGGATAAGGGCGGGAGAATGATGACTTTCTTGAAGAAGTGTTCATTTCTCTGGGCAAACCCAAATTTTAAAATATGATTAGTTATTTCCGTTATTCTTCATAATATTAACCTCCCATGTTTTCCCTATTCCTATAAACAATACGTATGACAATGATCAATGTGTTTTTAGTTCTTAGAATCTAAAATTGGTTAGCAGGCTTCATTGTACCTAGTTGTCAAATGGAACAAGTTATTATAATGTAAACGATGGGTTTTTAACGCGAACATACGAGTATCTTGAGACGTGTAATTATAATAACAGGTAACCATTAGTGTTCATAGACACACATATATATATGTATAATTTTACTATTGAGGAAATTGGATATCGCAGCATATTACTATGTAATCGGTACTGGATTCCGATAAAATAATACCGTACCTAATTGATCGGTAATAGGTAGGTAATTTTGTTGTGTAAGCAAATAATGCTGTATTTGTGTTTCACCACCTTCATTAAGCGCCAGGTGGTAGTAGGTATAATGGGAAAGTTTTTGAGATTTGATTTCAGATTTCAGAGCTATTACCTGAACTAAGACTATGGCTACTATGACTATGGCTTCAACGGTCAAAGGAGTCGGGAGCTCAACTTTAGAGGAGATACCAACCCGTAGGTTGGTATCTCCTAAAAAAGCACTGCTTTTTTGTTTTAACGTCACGCCAGTACCTACTCCGTGATGGGATGGACAGCGGTCTTAGTAAACTAACATTTCACATTTTCCATAGAATCTTTTTAATTAAGAACCGATGATTTTATTTATAGAAATAACTTAAAAGATATATATACAAACTAACAATAATACCTAACATGTACAAATGCGTATGAAAAAACAACTCACTGGGCATCAAAAAATTCATCCACATCGCTGTCAATGGAAAAAGTGCCCAGAACGCTAGCAGCATTGCCACGTTGAATAGCAAGGCTGATTCGTTGGCCAAAGAAAAGCCCAGCCCTCTGGTCACGTGAAGAGTCGACTAACAGCTTGCTGATATGCCGGAAAACTCGATGAGCACTCGGACCCCATGGCCCTAGTGTTTCAACCCCAAACGGCTCAAACATGTAACTCCCTATAAGGTTGTTATATTTGCGCCGTTTGAGGTTTTCTGCACCTGCAGCAGCCGCCCCAGCACAGCCTGCCGTGCTAAGAAGATGGGATGGCGCAAGGGTGTCGACACATGTTGCATCCCACACTAAAGGCCTACCCAACTTCCAAGGCATTATGGTCATTCCGTCTGGCCTCTTCCCATCGTCACGTGCTAAGCCATTGGGTTCTAAAACAGCTGGCACCCCGGCGGTGACAAGAGCCCGACGGATGATGTCATTAATGCTGGCGTGCCGTGCTATCCGACCAGCACTCCTACCGCAGGATAGGCCGTGGTGTCCGAGGCGGTCGACTGCTTCACCGCATTGACAACGATGTGAAGCTCCACTCGGAGCACCCAGACGCAAACATGTAGCGATCCGGAAAGTAGCGTCACTCAGCATGGTACCAGTGTTGGGTGACGGTAGTGCCTGTAGCCAAAGGCCCGACTCCCACTCACCCACAGCCAGTAGGCGGGCACGCTCAGCAGTATTGGTGGACGTATTAATGAGATTATTCCGTACCAACCTGCAGAGCGGCTCATCCCACTGTCTCTGGGAAGATGGGTTCTCGGGCAACGCCGTGTTCGGGCAAGCCGCTTTCCAGGCGTTCACAGCATCGGTCAAGCTCGGCACCTCACAGTTAACCAGCGATGGGGTTAAAATTCTTGTGGTTAACTGTCGAGTGCTGTGGACCGAAGACAGGAACGCCGGTAGGCTTACACTAGAAATTTTGCGGATGCCGAGCCCACCAAAGCGAATGGGTAGCGTGGCTTGCAGCCATGCTCGGTCATCCAGGGCCACATTTAAGATGGACGTAAGAGTGGAACGAATAATTTGATCGATTTTGTCCAAGAGATGTGGCTGCTTCCATAAAAGGGAAGAGCGAAGAAAATATATGAAATTTGGTCCGAAATAGCAATACCTGATGAGGGTGACCGCCGAATGTAAATTAATTTTGGAAAGTCTATCTGAAATATCGTTAAAACGTTTAATTTTGTCGTCGATGAATGAAGAAAAACTGTCTTTCAATATTGGAGAACCTAGGAGGTGTAATGAACTTTTCTCTAAAATTTTGATTTCTGGAGCTATTGCACTAAATTTCTGTATGGTCGATTGTCTGTCGGTATTGTCACAAAGAAATATTTCACATTTGGAGTAGTTAAGGTCAAGGCCAATGGACTGAAACTGGTTCTTTAGGAATTTTAAATCTTCTAAAACGGTGTCTACGTCACCTCCTAGTGTTTCATCATCTAAATACCACAGGTTAAATTTTGAATTTAGTTGTTGAATTATTGGGTGAATAGCCAAGCTGAAAATGACTGGCCCGAGAGGATACCTTGTTGGCATCCAACTGCAGATTCCAAAACGTTGTCTTTATATAATAATTTTGATGGATGCCTATAGCATTGCCACAAAAAGCCGAAAATTTCTGGTAACTCTTTTTTTCCTTTATCCAAAGTAGTAGGCAAAAGTACCAAAAACGGCCGTTTTTGACATTTTTTCTTACTACTTTTGATTGAATGTATTTTTCAATTAAAGTGCTTCCGTCATACTTACCCCAAGCTGTTCGAACTAACCTTTCACTAATCGAATATGTTCTTAAAACATGGTTTTACAAAACTCTACTTTTGATGAGTCTTTTGGCAAAAAATACTTGTAAGTGGATTGACGGTTATGCTTTAAATCTCTTTGAAGACCCCTTTTCTATTTCTGTTTTGTAGTATAATTCGCGACATGCAAGCATTGTTTCTCACGATCACCTGATTTCCAAAACTTTTCAAATACATTCTGCCTATTCGAGATTCAACATAGTGTAACATTTATATCTACACGTGCAAGCCCTTCCTATAGTTTTTGCTGGAAAAATAACGCCCTTTTTGGAGGAGTATTCCTTTCCTGCATTCGTTAAGGGCTTTCTTTTAACTTCTGCCCAATCATCATAATTTCTGACGCGTTTTTTACCTCTACATCGAATAAGAGGCGCTGCTGGAGACGACTGGCATGAAGAAACAGCTGTGTTGATTGATGGACAGTTGCTATAGTCTGTACCATCGTCAGTAAGACAAAAAAAAAATCGTTACATACGTCACAATGGGTTTTTGCTGGTGATGGCATAGGTGTTTGTCCGTTGTCAAAAGCCGGCGTAATCGGTTGAGGAAAAGGTGATAGTTCTGTTATCAAGGTAGAGGTATCTAAAGGGGTTAAAGCTGAGCTGATATTTGAGAGGAACACAACACTATGCTGATTTTCTGACGGGAGTAAATATGGTGAGGATGCATTTTGATTCACAGCCATAAAAGGATCTTCACCAAGAACACAAGTAGGTGATGGTATGTTCGGGTTCATATTTTCATCTGTTAATTTTACGATTTCGCTTGTTCCGTGTACATCGTCTGAAAAGACGTCCTCATAAATGTCATTCACCTTTTCTATTACGTTGCGTGCTTCTGGGGGTAATAGTGAATGGCATTCTGGAAAGATATCAGTACATGTAAATAAATATAGATTATTAATAAAGTCAAGATTTACTAAAAACCGTTAGACTATTTCGTAAAACTCGGTTCGAAAGTGAAAAATAATAAAATGTACTTCTTTTTATTTACACAGGTAAATTATTACTAGGACTAGATTATATTCTTATAGAATAATATATGAAATATATATAAATAATCATAGTTTTTCAACAGAAAAAAGTGAGAAGTGAATTTAGTTCTAAGAACAAAGTGGGATGGTCAGATACGACCGTTAGATAAAAAAACGTGTCCACAGAATATCGTCGGTTGTGATAACGCGTCACTATCATGTCCATAGAAAAATGTAATATAGTTATATACAACTTAAAAAATCAATTTATCTAATATAATACAAACTCAACAGAGTAATGTAGTACTATCAGCTAGCAATATTATTTTTATGTAAACTAAACTTTAAATTGATTTATAATTTTCCGTAGAAAACCGACGGATAGTCAGAACCGACGCTTTAATTATTTACTTTGGAAAATTTGTATAAATACAAGAATGAAATAATGCTAAAATTTAATACATAATTCATTACCTTACCTGGAGTCCCTGGTATGCAGTCCTACTCATCAATGTACTCTTCATGAGTAAAATTCGTAATTTGTGCATTTTTGCTTGTTTCTTCCACAAGTTTTAACATAAGCTTTGATCGTCAGTCTTTCTTGTGGCACATCTTTTAACATGGTATTTAAAAAACTAGACACGAAATAATTAATAAATAGGCAAAATAAGACATAATAGTGTTATTGTTTAAGAAAAATCTAATCCGCTGCAGCGCATGGGCGAGTTCGACGAATAGTGGCGATTGTGCGCATTCGTCGGGAGCTGAGGTGGTGGCGGGAGATTCCCGCGCGGCGTACAAAGACGAGTATACACAAGCGTCATTTTACTATGAGGGCCTATCAAATCCGTCAGTATACCGACAGATTAATTTGAAATCCAAAATACATATATTTTTTTCTTTAATGAGGTAATAATATTTAAACAATGTAGGATCCAAATATAGTAAAAAGTGAATTTCGTATTTTTGGTCAAAACCGATATTATTCTACGATCATGACGATTTGGTCTTAGATCATGACATCTAACATTAATTTTATCACCCATTTTAATATGAAGGACACGTAGTGTTTTATTTTTAAACTTATCATCAGAACGCCTCGTCTCAGAAGGAAATGTGCATAGAATTATTATTATCAATAGGGATTTTTTCATGGCTATGAAAATAATAATTCTATTTAGTCCTAAAGTTAGAATATCAAAAAATTTTAGACACGTATGTTTTGCTTTACCAAACCAATAAAAAATCCAGCTTCAAAGTCTTGAGCATAGACGCCGAGTTGCTAGCCTGTCGGTTTTCTATCGGTTACATTTTGGGTAGAGTGCGACGGAATTGCATGATTTGATTCCACCAAGCCCGCTCCATCATCGGACCACAAGACGTACGGCGATGTGAAACCGGTATATAGTAAGCATCCCATCCACACGCACAAAACGTTTTGAGAACACATTCATTGTGCGAGCTAGGGAGTGGAATTCCCTGCCGGAGTCTGTGTTTCCTGATACTACTTCCTACAACCTGGGACCCTTTAAGGCGCAGTTTTTTAATGGTTTGGGCAGACTTTTAATGGTTTTTAATTGAACATCACGTTTAAACGACTAGTCTTATTTCTTTGAAAATAATAAATGTTACTTTAGACTATTTCCGTCGTAATTTGATCTCAGAATATTTCAAATGATATTTTTATAACATTGTGTAATTAATTTGTAAAGTTATGTCTAACGCGGATAAAAAATTGAGAATCACGCAAAAAGAATAAAGCGTATTTTTATGAAACCTTCACCATTTTAAAGATCTTTTAATTATTTATAAATTAGTCTCAGTGTTTTAGTTTAATACTTGTTGTTTTATGAGTAATAAATTAATAATGCGTCTAATTTCGGACAGCGCTCCTTGATGGGCGAGTCCTATTACTGGATGGACATTCGACGCGTTGCGTGGGCTCAGCGCAGAACACGCAAGCTAACCACTCAAGGTCGTTGGCAGCTAATAGCGCCAAGTCAAGAGTGAATAGGTTACTTCTAGGCAAGCGTGCTCCATCTTCGACCACATCATCGCTTACCATCAGGTGAGATAGTGGTCAAACGCGTGCCTATGAACAATAAAAAATAAAAATAAAACTGTGGATGCAGTTTTATTTCTTTTTAAAAATAAAGGAATGTTTCCTTTAAGTAAAATAATCTATATTAAGGATTTAAAGTAGTTTCCCTCCAGGGTCCATTGAAGCTTTCCACCCTGTATAAAGTAGTCTATGAGCGAGTCCAGAGTAGCCCGTGGAAGAGCACACATGTTTATTTTTATTCAATACTAGCTGTGCCCGCGACTTCGTTCGCGTGGTTGTCGAGAACAAAACAACGTCGTTTAGATAAGAGTATATCACCTTTTTGATGATTTAGATAAGAGTCCTGACTTTGGTATAGTTGATTACGTTAATGCTTCTCTATATACTATGTTAGCGGTGGAATTACCCGGAGCATATACAAAAAGGTTGTTTGGGTTGCTAACACGTGATAGAGAAACATAGAGTTGGCCGTGTGAAAAACAATCAAAAGTAAGGTCTACACCCGCAACGGATAACGTCTGGCCTTGGGCTTTATTAATAGTCATAGCGTAACAGAGGCTTACAGGAAATTGCACACGTTTGAAAGTAAACGGAAAATTATTGGGGATAATGGGTATCCTGGGAATGAAAACAACATCACCGGAGCCGCAACCTGTTAAGATTTCGGCTTCGATGACATTTCGTTGGAGATTTGTTACTCTCAACCGAGTTCCATTGCATAGTTTTGGTGGGCTTAAATTTCTGAGTAGAATGATTGGTACTCCGACTTTTAAATAAATTTTGTGTGCTGGAAGACCTGGTGTATTTAGAGAGTCTAAAAACTCTACTGGATAGTGGGTGGCATCTCCTTCTTCTAAAACCGTGTTAATAGATAAATATTCCCTACTTTCTCCAGAAACATGTACCAATATTTGAGAATTTATTGCTGCTGCTTGGTCGTTGCGAGGTGCCAAAATAGCTCGTTGGCATAGCCAAGCAGCGTCATGGTTCGAGATCTCTGATGGATCTCCGTATACAGAGGAAATGAGTTCCTGCTGTGAGGCAACAGAAGAACACAGGCTTTCGACTAAAGTTACTTTACCTCCTTCTTGAGTCGGGTATGTGCCGTTACCAATTTGAAGTAGTAAATTTGAGAAAACCTGCGCGTTTGCGTCACCTCCCAAATATGCTCGCATATTAAAGCTCAAATTAGTTAATATGACACTACGCCATAAAATAGAGCTCTTTAAACAGGCACCTATTTCATCGGCCCTCGTTCCTCTGGGTATTATAGGGAGTGTCTGCCTGAAGTCTCCACAGAATAGCACCGTTAAGCCTCCCATCGGTCGGTCATTTTGTCTTATATCTCGCAACGTTCTATCTACAGCTTCCACAGCTTTACGATTTGCCATCGTACACTCGTCCCAAACGATAAGGGCGCAATCGCGTAAAACCCTTGCTTTATCACTATTGCGAGACACGTTGCAAACAGGGTTTTCTGTGCGGTCCAAGTCGATTGGTATTTTAAATGTTGTATGTGCAGTTTTTCCTCCTGGTAATAAAGTGGCAGCTATTCCTGAGGAAGCGACGGCAAGGGCAATTTTGTTTTGGCTCCTTATTTGAGCCAAGATAACTTTAGTGAGGAAAGTTTTACCTGTTCCACCAGGTGCATCTAAAAACAGCATTTCTCCTAATGAATGTTCTACACTACAGCATACTCTATCAAAGATTTGACGTTGTTCTGTCGTCAAATTTGAACAGCCATTTCGCAATATTTCTGCTAACTCTTCGGGGTTGTAATTTATTTCAGATGTATACTCCCTATTAATTCGTTCCCCACCAACTGTCGGTGTCGGCAAGCCGTATTGACTGAGGGGGTTCCCTCCTATACTTGTAACTATATCTTGTATAGCCAGCAAAGCCCTATTATGGCAGCTTTCACGTACTTGGTCAGAAGTTTCACTATTTATATTTTGCTGTCTCAAAAAATCTTCGGCAAACGCGTCTTTATATTTTTGCCACAACTGCCCAGCGTCCGATAGGCCACAAAATGTCAACAAAATGGCAAATAAATGGCGCAAACGATGTGGACTATCACTGACGCATGCTTCGGCTAAAGCATCATCCCAATGCTGATCGCCATCTAATAAATGCCGTGCGCGGCAAGCAGCTTGAAATGTGGGATATTCTATATCGTCCACTTTGCGGAGCTCAGCAAAAGAAGTAGGTCCTCGCACTGTGTGAAGAAGAAGGCGTAAATAATAACACTCTGCATTATTTGGGTGCACCGTGTATACTCTTCCAATCACGTGTTCTTTAAAAATGCCGGACTCGCCTTCTACAGCAGTTCCACGTCTCCTGCGATTAAAAACACCTTGCTGCTTGTTATAAGTATAATAATGTGGCACTTCATTGTACAACAGAGACTTAGCGAAATTGTCTCTTTCGCAAAGGCGAAAGAATGCGAGCAAGGTGGTTTGTCTTGGGTTGTTCATTCTTTCTGCCACATTTTCTGGCTGAAAGTAAACTCGCTGCCCGCCTTCCAGGTGCACGTCAAGATGGATGACTGGCGGATACCTTTCATGAATAGGGAAACTCAAAATGCGCCAAACTGCCTCCGAAGAGCTTATGTATCGGCCAGATTGATACCTTGTCACTTCATCAAATTGGTTGTTATTTCTTAGTGCTATCATGGCTTGATCACTACCTTTATTAACATATTTACATATATATTTTATAGATTCGACGCTATTACAAATTTCAACATTAATGTGTGCTTGAAAAGCGTTTGACAAAACTGGAGAATACGGTACCACCCAACTATTATTTAGAATTATTTCTTGTCCACGGAATCTGACAGTAGCTGTGAAACCACCTTGTGACGGTGATCTTCGCCGGTATTGCGGATACCCATTTTCCCCAGCCATAGTTAGTTCTTTCAGTGCTCTGGGGTATTTTTTTGAGCATTGACCATCTTTCATGCACGGTGATTCCCTGTTTAAGAGGCCACATGGCCCGTGAACCATATGTGTTTTTACTATGTCATGCAAAATCGGATCTGCATTATAGTCCGGAAATTCTGCACTTATGACACTGTCTATAGCATCGGGACGAATTTTTTCTTCCAGCCACAGAAGAATGTGCGCGTGGGGTAAACCACGCTTTTGCCACTCGACGCTATACATAAAACAAAGAGTTGAACCGAAAACTTTCTCCTTTGTAAGTAGATTAATCAAGACTTTGAGTTTTAAATGAAAAATCCTAGCAATAATGTCATGTCTGTCGTATGACGCCTGTCCTGTGAGAAGTGCCTGGCAAATCTCCGTCCACTTTGGATTTGTTGTAAATGTTATAAAAAGGTCCGGCCGGCCGTATTTACGGACGTAACAAAAAGCATCTTGCGTTCGTTCGTGCATATACCGCGGACCGCCTGTGAAACTGGATGGCAAAATAACCAATCGACCCAAGTTTTCGACGTTATTATCTGATTGCATGGCGTCCCGCAAGTGCACGTATTCTTCAGCGCGTAACCGTCGCTGGTTAGTGCGAATATACACTAAACGTTCAGTTTCTATTTTTGCGTACATGTCCACAATAAATTGGCTGAACAAACCACGAAATCGTTGCAAATATACGAAACTGTTTTGCCTTATTTGTAAAAGGTAGGAATAGTATTGTTGAGCAGATATTTTTTTTTGATAATTAGTGACTCTCGTAGTAGGGTTCACTTGGTACAGCCCAAAATTGTACCCATCTTCACCATGACAATAAATTAGTGGATATTGCAGGGCGTCGTAAGCTCGGTGGGTTTCCAAAATGCGTTGAAGGCGATCGTCGCGTGTACGCAACACGATATCACGTCTCTCACACTCCTGGTCGACTAAAACAACTGCAACTTCATCTGCGACGGGTGCATTGTGTCTTCCACGGTGTTCACCCACAGGACGTCTATCGGCACTTATAACAATTTTGAAATCATTGCTGCCTTGTGGAATTGACTCCAATGCAGCTTTGAATTCACGAACGTACTGGTTAACGTGATGCAGCAATTCTTGAAGTTGACCCAAAAGCTCAGCATTGAGCTGGGGAAAATTGTGATTTCTAACATTGAGCTGTTGCGTGTAATCGGATACAAAATAAATTTGGAGAAATTTGGGTTCATTTTCTGGCAGCAAAGATCCAATAAGGTGATAAACTTGACCTTGTACTTTGAAGGTTGGCATGAACGGTCCTTCCGTTATTTGTTTTGCCCCAAAGGAAGTCATTTGGAAAGCACTGTTATATAAACGAATATTATCCAAAAAACGGTTCGACTGGGGATGATCGCCATTCAGGAGACTTTTAAGTAAGTGTGGTGGATCTTGGAAATTTGGAAGAACAATTTTTCCATTTGAGCAGCACATTCCATCTGTCTCTTTCCTCCATTTCAAAGCATGACAAAAATTACAAATTTCTCTCATGTCACCCACGAAAGTAAAGCCAGCATAATTAATTCTAGACGAATATGTGAACCCTGATTTTTCCCTATTGTCCCAAGGTAATAAAATATTTGCATCGTCATTTTCCATGGACTCATCAGCTCCGCTATTTGTTTCTCTATTCATATGGTATCGAGCTCGTTCTATTTCTAGGCGAGATTGACGTTGTTCTGCTGTTTCTGCTCGTCTTAGTTCATCTATTCTTTCCCTTTCAGATGCAAGATAACTTTCATTGTTTCTTTGTACACCTACATAGTTATGTCTAGCTATTTGTAATCGTTCTTCTCTTTGGGAGAGAGATTCAGACTCGCGCGAGAGAGCGTGTCGCTCTCGGTCAGATGACAGACGTGCTTGGCGTTCCTCGATACTCTCCTGAGAACGCAAAGTCGCGGTCCGAGTTCTTTGCGAACTTAAGCGCGACTCCCTTTCTGTGAAAGTCTCTGACTCGCGTGAGAGAGACTGGCGCTCCCGATCAGCAGACAGCCGAACTTCGCGTTCCTGGATATTCTCTTGAGAACGCAAAGTCGCGGTCCGAGTTCTTTGCGAACTTAAGCGCGACTCCCTTTCTGTGAAAGTCTCTGACTCGCGTGAGAGAGACTGGCGCTCCCGATCAGCAGACAGCCGAACTTCGCGTTCCTGGATATTCTCTTGAGAACGCAAAGTCGCGGTCCGAGTTCTTTGCGAACTTAAGCGCGACTCCCTTTCTGTGAATGTCTCTGACTCACGTGAGAGAGAGTGGCGCTCCCGATCAGCAGACAGCCGGTCTTCGCGTTCCTGGATACTCTCTTGAGACCGCAAAGTCGCGGTCCGTGTTCTTTGTGAACTTAAACGTGACTCCCTTTCGGTGAACGTTTCCGATTCACGTGAAAGAGCGATGTGCTCTCGGTTAGCAGATAACCGTGCTTCACGATCTTCTTCCGATTCCTGAGACCTACAAAGTCTCATCCTTTTCGCATTTCGGCTACGCAGCGAAAGGTTAGTTTTTTTTCTTTGAGGCATTTTCAAGGAAAATTAAAGCAATAAACAAAACTAACAACACTTATGACTGAATAGCCTACAAACTTAAAAGATCGGTGCGTCGAACAGTCTAGTGTGACAACGTATCGTCTGTTCGTGGTCGTGACTCAACGAATTGGCAACACTAACTTACTGTATAACGATTGGCACTATTGGATTCAAACTACGAAGTAAATCAAATACAATCTTTACTTCGTACTTCAAACCAATGACCAAAGTTGACCAAACGAAACCAATAAGATAAGCAAATACTTTTTTTTCGACCAATTTAGAAAATCGATAAACCAAGCAACCAAAGAACTTTTACGACACACGCAAGAACTTTTAAGACACCTAACGAAACCCAATTTGCCTAGTAAACACGGTGGACGTCATCCTCGCGCGGAAAATCTTAACACCGCGATTCAGAAAATGACGTCATTTGCACAACGCCATCTATCGGATTTAGATTTCAACTATCAACATTAGTTCTATTTTTAGTCTTAAGATGTCGTTGCAAGTACTATACTTAATTGCGTAACGTAATATTTTACTTCTTGAACTCACTAAATTAATCATATCTTTTGATAGAGTGAACCGATTTCGATGAAACAAAAACTAAGTTAATCCTCAAGTTGCGTATAATTTTTGTATATAAACATTGTCAGCATTGAATTCGTAGATTTTACGTGATGTGCGCACAAACAAACAGACAAACAGACAAACAGACAAAAATTTCAAAAATGATGGAAATGGGTTCTGTTACTTATCTTTTCACACGCTGGCTATTTTTTGTTTCAATTTCTTCAATGTACAAAAATGACTTTTCTACAGATTTATTATATGTATAGATAACAATTTTGAGTGCGGATTCCTCTTTACTCATATTCATATTCGTTTATTGCATTCCATAGTGTTTTCTAGTTGTTACATATTATAAAGTCAGTACAATTATGGACCCTGATAGGGCACAGCAAAATATATATATTAATAACAAATTAACAAAAAAAACACCTCTCACTTCACAGTTAAGTTGTATAACACTTGCTACACGGCCCTTGGCTTGCATGCTTGGGGAGCTATCTCACTCGCTGGCAGCTACCTGCGAGTGAGACAGCTCCCCAAGCAAGCAAGTGGTGGAAGCGCCGCCGCCGGGTAGTTCGACGTGCAAGCATAAGTGCAGGACTAGTGCTGCGACAACACCAGGAGTAAAAGAAAGACATAGTTTAAAGCTAAATTGCGTGTGTCACATAAGAGTGAAAGATGATGTTTTTCTCAGGCACAAATGGGGTGTGCTTTGAGGAGTTTATGGCGGAGTTCAGGCTGATGGCCAGAGTCAACACAGTCGACACGTTTATGCGACAAAAAATATAAAAATACAGCAAGCAAAATAAAAATAGAGTAAAAAGCGTAGGGATCGAAAGAAAAAAAATCCAGGAATCACGTTTCTTAGGTAAATTAATAATTCGATCCCTGTTTTTATATACATTAAATGAATCTTCATTCACCAGAACTTCATGATGACAAGGCCAGTGCTGTCAATATTTTAGGTAATTTTCGCCTGTGAAAATTACCCGTAATATAGAAAAAATGTTTTTTTAGGTTATTTATTACTAGGTATTATTTTATGTTCTTTTTACTAGATTTCCTAAAGAAAATTAAGTATGGAGAGATTGGATTCAAAAAATTTAAAATTGTAACGGTGAACTTGTTTTTTTTTTTAAATATATTTTCCTAGGGAGATTTGTTTCTTTTCAAATGGCACGGTATGATTCTGCATACATTTCCAAGAAACTTGTCTGCCGACCTGAATTTGTCTTAAAATCAAACAATAATAAATGGGTAAGTTTGGCTAACATGGCAACCCTAAATTCACTCACACAAAAATAGTCGCCACCATTACGGGGACACAGTTTTGTCTTAGCGGGAGTTCCGTCTGACCTTTTTTTGTACGTCCTTGCCAAATATCTATTACGCTAGCCTAAGGGTTACTCACATGATCTATCGTTAATTAATTGCATCCCTCAGGTATAATAAATGTTTTCATTTCTTATACTCGGAAAGTAGTGTTTTTTTGATCCGAGTAGTGGGTGAAAAACGCTGCTTCCCTCCCTTGGGCGGGAAAAACTCATAGTAATTGCTTTCCTCTCTAGGGCCGGAATGAATTTTAAAAATAGAAGTATCAGGTTGTATGTTGGTTAAAATATGATTCGCGGCCGTAGCAAGTACGTATTTACAGATTTGTAATCATTAAAATCATCAATACAACTCTCTCAGTTAGAATTGGTCTAACATGAGTTCATGAAATACTTACATTTGGAATAAATTCTAACTGAGAGAGTTGTATTGATGATTTTAATGATGATATATGTATCTACTCGTATAAATACATACGAGTACTTGCTACGCCTGCGAATCAAATTTTGACTTAGATACCTGACACTGACCTGCAAATTCCAAAAAAACGTAAGAAAATTTGAATTACTCAGGCTACCTTGGAGCTTTCACCTTGACGTACTTTCCGTGGCACGGAGAAGTCTCAGTGTGTAAAGATTGGCACCCATCCATGGATCAACCCCGGTAAGCGTAGCTTAACCTGATGGATCGACCCGTGCGGCTATTACTTTAGAGTGTAGTGTAGATTGTGAATTATGAATGATATTTTTTAACAGATATATGTATAATATCACAGGAACAACTGTTATCTAGTATCTACGAATACTTGTGATTTGTAACTGTTACAATAAATATGCCTGACTCCTATTATAATTTGGCGGGATACTAACTCTGTAAGCTGTACCGAAATTCAAAATTTTGGTTTTAAAGACGTATATTTTATTTATTTTTACTTTCCTTATATTCGAAATGAAAAGTAGAGTGTTTAACACGGGTGAAAGTCACCAATTCCTACTCGGACTATAGCTGCCCTCGCTGCGCTCGGGCGTCTAAATACCTCATACTAATTGGTTCCTTTCCACCCTTGTATAACAATCTACTATTATAAAACAACTTCTAATGCATTTCATAGCCATGAATTTCTAGGTCGTTATTAAACTTCTTTCAATCCTTTCCTTGTTCCAAAAACAAGGCTTTTTTCATCTTCGGCTTAGCACGTCCAAGTAAGGAAGACGGGTGCTACGAGGTCGCATGGGGAGCTGGTGCGGCCTTTTCCACTTTGGGGAAACCGACCTTAATAATAAATAAAAAAAAGGATAGTTAAAAAAAGCCTAGGGTTATTAGGAACAGTCGCACTGTCCATTTCAGGCATTTTTTAACCGACTACGGAAAGGAGGAGGTTCTCCATTCGTCTGTATTTTTTTTTTTAATTTTTGTTACGTGACTACTCCGCCATTTGTTAATAGATTTTGATGATCCTTTTTTTGTTTGGTAGGTCATTCTTCAGAGGTGGTCCCAAATAAATTTTATCGAAATTGATTCAGCGCTTTTTGAAAAAAAAAACACCGAAAACAAAAAATATGTATACACATGATGACGTTTTGGTTTCCTCCAATTATGTTCAAAATCCATGTTCCATGTTGTTGGGGTTATCAATTCGGGCATAATTTTGTTATAAAATTTTAGTTTTGGGATAGGTACAACAACTAAAACGTGGAAAAAATAAAAATATAACCGACTTCCACAAAAGGAAAATTAGTACATCAAAAGTTGCAAAATAATTTTAATTTCAGAAGTCGGTGTCAAAACACGTAGAAACAAAATCCAAAAACACCGACTTCCGAAATTAAAGTTACTTTGCAATTTTTTGTGTATTTTTTATAAGACCGATGGCCATCCCTGTCATGTTATTGAGTTCAGCAATTCGGGCATAACTTTGATATTTAGTTTGACTTATGGTCTACAACAACTAAAAAGTGAAAAATAATAATTACAAAAAAATACAACCGACTTGACAAAATAAAAGTAATTTTGCAAAAATTCTAAAATGAATAATTTTGGAATTCCGTGTGAAATAATGAAGAAACAAAACTAGAAACACTGACTTTGGAATGTTAAATTGTGAAGTACATCCCCTTGCAACCCCATCCCAGTGCCCATGATGACAATGATGAGGTACCTAGGTACGGCCGCACTTAGCTAATGGGGCCCGCTTCGCATGGCGAGCCGTTATTAGCCAGGGGTGCGCGCGAATATCCCGAGCCTCCAACCCATAGTAGCAGCAGAAACTGTGAGTTTTTAGTAGGCATAAGTCCGACTTAACCCTCTTATCCATGAGGATTTCCAGGCAAAAAAAGGTTTTAGTTGAATATAAATAGATTGGATCATTGGAATGATCTCACTTAATGCAAAAGCAGAAATCTAGGTCTTTAAGGAATACCCCAACCTAATTTTAACAAGCTTTTTTTTTAATTTTGGGACAAGCTAAATTAAAAAAAAAACAGCTTTCAGGAGGTTTTGAAGAGATAATTAAAATGTGGTACCTAGTACAAATAAGGTAGATTGGTAAATTATAGCAATTTTGTAGATGTTTACGATTTTTTTATTAAACATTTTAGAAAACAATAGTCTAACGTTAGAGCTTAATCATATACCTAATAACAATAATATTTGGATTTTCACTATCACAATAGATGCACTTTTAAGATGGTTCTTTTTGCAGTGAGTTATCCTCTCCTGTGCTTGAATTGTTCGTAGATTTCGTGGCCGGTGCCGATGGCGCCAATCGCTCCAATTCCGGCTTTCTGTAACCAAATATTACACAATATTAGTCACTGAAGAAATTTTGGTGAAACAGGGCTATTTCTAACTCCTGCTGGCTTACTATAGGGACATAAAGTGAGCAATGAAATTCTTTTTGTGTATAAAACACAACCGTTTAAATTACTTCTTGTTTATCTAATTAATTGTAAGTTGTTTTTAAAGACTTGAATTTACGAATGAGTTCTGTTTAAAATTCGTACGCAAAATACTTAAACAAAAAGTTCATTGAAGTTATGGATAATTTTTTAGGGGTGTAAAGCCATTTTTGTTTGAACCCTACGGGTCACACAGACAAAAAGTATCTAAGAGATAGGTACCTATCCACGTAAAAGAAAAAAAAAATACTTACAATGGCCTTAGCTCCCTTCTTTAACGCACTACCGGTGCCTTTAGGGTGTGCGCTGGCACCTCCCATCAGCATGGCGAACACCGCCAGAACCAGAACTACCAAACCGAACAGTTTCATATTGATGATGGAGAGGGGTCACTGTTGCACAAACGAATGATAGCGTCTGCTCACTTCATCTAACTTATATACTGCAAAAGCACGCCTGATGACTAATCTTGATTCGAATTCTGCGTGCTGTGAAAAACCATAGATCGTTTTCCTTAAGCTAAAGCTCGTATGTTGACAATAACATAAGTGGTGCATGTGCACGATAATATATTAGCATAAACAGATGATTTTATTCTCGATTGTTTGTTGCCGAAATGCAAATTGGTTACGCTAATATTTTAATATTATGTAAGATTTGTTATTAAAGTTCTTGGTATATGTGCGTGAAAAGGGGAAAAACTACACCGTTGTTGAAATTTGGGAAATGTAGATCAATTGATTTGGGATATGTAGATCAATTGATTTGGGATATGTAGATCAATTGATTTTCACTTTTGTACTACATTATATTAGGCCCGTACTTTTAGCAATGTGGCGCAGAGTTGTATGTGTGTATTCAGTAACAGTGGTATCTGCGTATTTAGTAACATAGTTATTTCGCATGGCGAGCTTATTGCCCTCAACCTGGCACAAACTCAGTCTAAGGACTGCTTCTGGGACAATCCCTATGGGAAAACCCAATAAGACGGTACATACTGGGAATCTTCGTTTAGCATTAAATTGTAAGTTTGTTAAATCTAGTTGTTGAGAATAGTACTTATAGCTAAACATAAAATAAAATTGTTTTGTAGCATAAAATCTGTAAATTAAAGAATAAAGTTAGCGTTGTTCAGGCTTTTAATCGCGATAAAGGGGAAAGCAACACTTTTCTGACTTCCACGAAACGGTCCTTGATCTTTTTTGGCCTCGACAACTTACCTACATTTTAACAAGAAATAAGATTTGGCATACCGTATCAGATCAGATGCTATCAATTAGTACATGGTTGTTAGATCTTTTATTAATAAAATATTCTTAGTATCTTAGCATCTATTTATGTACTTCGACTTGTAGGTATGTCAGTATCGGTACACAGGTAGGTACTAAGACGGTTAAATATAGATATAGTAAACCCGACAGACGTTGTCCTGTCAAAATTAGGTTCATTCAAAAAATTCAAAGCACTTTTTAGGGTTCCGTAGTCCTAACAAGGACAAGAAAACCTAATAGTTTCGTCCGAGGCATAGCTTAGAGACTGTTAGTACTAAACAGCTGCAATTTGTTTTGTTTCTTCGTTATTTGACACCGACTTACAAAAATAAAGTTTTTAAGTGTTTTTGGAAGTCGGTTGTATTTTTTTGGAAAAAAAAAATAATTTTTTAGTTGTTGTACCCCACAACTAAAACTAAATAGGTACTTAGTTAAGTTATGTGCGAACTGATAGCCCCAAGAGCATGGAATTTGAACATAATTGGAGAAATTAGGGTGTATCAGGGTGAATTGTATAAACCTGTGTACCACTTCAGAGCGTATAAACGTGATGTTATATTGTAAACAATGAGACATGCGATTGTAGCAATTTCGGATGGTTTGTTATCATTTATTGAAGAGTTCCCTTGATTTCTCGAGGATCCCATCATCAGGTCAGGAAAAACAAAAGTGAATTTTCGAAATCGGTCTAGGCTTCCTCGAGTAATCGGTGTACATACATAAAAAAAATATACCAACCAAATTGAGAACCTCCTCCCTTTTAAAGTCGGTTAAATTTTTTACCATAATAAATCTTATTCATTTTTAACCGACTACCGAGCCCTACATGTAAAATTGGTATAAGTATTTTTTTTCCTCGCCTATCCGGTATCCCATACCTACCTTTAAAATCATTTTGGGGTTCGTTCGAGTTGAGTGAAATATTTGTTCCGTGCGGGAATCGAACCCGCGTTAAGTTATTTTTAAATTTTTAGTGTATATTTCTTTTTTGGAAGTCGGTTGTTTTTTTTTGTAAAAAAGTTTATTATTTTTCGCTTTTTAGGTGTTATACACTAGAACTCAAAACCCCACTAACATGGAACGTGAAATTTAAACATACTCGTAATTGGAGGATATAGCGCGGCAACCCTAGAGCGTTATTTCTGTGCCGTCCGCTAGAGCGCGTTTAGTAAGTGGACATAACGAGGTGTGACACGTTCGAGCGGCAACGGCGCGCGCTAAGAATAAAATCGTTGTATCTCTTTTAGTTTTAACTTCTTGAGTCTGTGAATAAAACCTAGATACGAGTGTGAGAGTCTTAATTCGTTCCCCACCGACGCTATAAGTGGCTGCCCAACGTGTGTAGGTGTTTCGTGTTGTGTATTACGGAGTGCAGATCGCGAAATAACTTGCAACGGTCACAAAAGTGACCGTAGGGGACTAATAACGAACCTAAAAGTGTGTTTTTCTTGTTTATCCTGTGTCTTCAGTGGCCAAAATGCCAAGAACACGGTCAGAAGAAAACTCGGACTCCAGTGGCGCCGCGGGCGCGGCCGCCACGAACATTACAATGTCTCAAGAAACTCTCGCTAGCTTTATAGCATCGATACAACAAACTCAGAACGACTTTTGCCAGCAGCTGATCCGAGAAGTACGCTCATCGACGCCGCATAACATCTCCGAGGCCCAAGCCCATCAAGCATCGTTTGTTTTTGGCGCGAACGGAAACTTCGCGAAATGTACCTCCCGTTATGGCGGACTCGCGGACGAGTCGTTGGATAATTTTTTGGACGCCGTGATTACTTACAAAGACTGCGTAAATGTATCTGACGTGAATGCTCTTCGCGGCTTTTCGATGTTACTTGAAGGACCTGCTGCAGTTTGGTGGCAAGGCGTGAAGCAGTCAACCAGCACGTGGTCGGAAGCCGTCACTAGAATAAAATGCGCCTTCGGTGAACACGACCCGCCACATCGCCTTTACCGGAAACTCTTTAGTCTTATTCATCAAGAAGATGAAAACACAGACTTGTTTATTGCTAAGGTACGTGCAATATTAGCCAAGTTCCCAAAGGACGACCTCTCAGAGAAAGTCCAATTGGATATGGCGTACGGTCTACTTAACATGCGCATCAGGAAACGCGTGACGAGAGAATGCGTGAATAACTTCGACGAGCTGCTCTACAAGTCTCGACAGGTCGAAGATTCGGTAAGAGAAGTGCACAACAACAAGCACACAGCGTCGAATGCATCGTCATCGTCACCGCGGGATATACCTACAGTCGCTAACGCGTCGAGTACCGCAGGCCGCGCGTCGGAGGTCGAGTCGTCCGCCGGCGCCAGCGGCGGTGTCGTCGCCAAGTCAAAAAAGCCGTTTTGTTCGTACTGCAAGCGTTTAGGACACGGTAAAGAAACGTGTGAGAAGCTTAAACGTGTTAGTGATAAGAGTGATAAAAGCGTCAATAAAGAAAAATCGGAAAGTGACGTGAAGTGTTACGGTTGCGGTGCCGCGAACGTAATAAAATCAAAGTGTAAAAACTGTTCACCACAAGGCCAGTCGTCGTTTTATTCCTTGAACATTTCGTCGCATGACGGGATACTAAGTACGTCCGTTTCCCGCGCATTCGCGCGGTCGCGCGGCTGTAGGTATCGTCGGCGCGGCTCGGCCGCCGGCGCCGTCCCTGCCCCTATCGCCGCGCAGCAGTCGTCGTTAGTCAACCCGTCAATGCCAATGTCAACGCAAGGTAACCCTACACTTGATGTAGGGGATTTTTGTAACGATAATGTTTGTAACCTAAGTACTTGTGAGGTTAACTCAAACAATAATTGTTTATCGCATGACAGAAAGATTAGTAATGTAAACATTTCGGAGCATAGTTTTAATAATGACAAATGTTTTGATTACGATAATGCTGTTAATGTAAACACAAGTTTGCCTAGTTTTTACGATTGTTATGGTTTCAATAGTTGTGAGTATGTCAATAATGTTAATGACTGTGCATCTTTTCGTCGCCCCGTGTTAAATATAAGCATTCTAGGGTTTTGTGGTACGGCTTTAGTAGATTCTGCAGCTAAAACTTGTATTGCCGGCCATACGCTCTACGCTCTCCTATTAAGGCTAGGACACCAGTTATTGCCGTCAACACAAATTGTTAGGTTAGCGGATGGTGTTAATAGGGAGATGAATGTACTTACCGCGGAGGTACAGGTGACACTCCAACATAAAACTAGAGCCATTAAGTTTGTTATTTTTCCTGAGGCAGACAGTAATGAGAGTTTGTTAGGCATAGACTTTCTTACTATCTTCAATCTTGTTTTTAATTTTGGTAACAGCAGCTGGCACTTTGCTGAAAATGATGAGCATAAATTCGAAATACAGTTTGAAGGTGTGTCATCTGTGTCTTCGTGTGCCGCTGTAGAAGTGCTCCGGGATGACGAGGCGACCTCGCTTAGCGATAGTCAGCGCGAAGTTCTGGCACAGCTCCTTGTCTCAAATCAAGATATCTTCGAGCCAGGGGGAGAAGCGACTCCTTTTGCCGAACACATAATTGATACCGGCGACCACCCCCCCGTTGCCGTCCCGCCGTATAGGTTGACCCCTGCTAAGAAAGAGGTCATGCGGATTGAGTTGGACAAGATGTTGGCTGATGACATTGTGGAGGAATGTGAGTCTGCGTGGGGTTCTCCGGCACTTCTCGTTCCAAAGAAAAACGGAAAGGTACGTTTCTGTGTAGACTATAGGAAGCTCAATGCGGTTACTAAGACCGATGTCTATCCCATGCCTTTGATAGACGAGCTTATTCAATCAACGAAACGGCACTCTTTCATGAGTACCATTGATATGCGAAGTGGATTTTGGCAGGTTCGCGTACGTGATCAGGACCGAGATAAAACAGCCTTCTTAACGCCTTTCGGTTCATTCCGCTTTAAGCGTATGCCGTTCGGTCTCAAGAACGCGCCATCTACCTTCCAGCGTCTGATAGATAGACTTCGTACGGGCGCTTCGTTGAAGGACGTGACCCTTCTAGCATATCAAGATGACCTACTAATAATATCTAAAGGTAGCTTCGAGAAGCATATTGCTGACTTGCACATTGTGTTTGAAAGGTTACGCTTGTTCAAGTTACGCGCGAACAGAGAAAAATGTGTCTTTGCACGGGATAAAGTAAAATATCTCGGCCATGTCATTACCCAAGATGGTGTTTCACCAGATGATGACAAGGTTAGTGCAGTTCTTGAGATGAAGACACCCTCGTCGTTGCGTCACCTGAGAACCTTTTTACAAACTTGCTCTTGGTTCAGGAAGTTTATTCCAAGCTTTTCTGCAATTGCTGAGCCGTTAACACGCTTACTGAAGAAGAATCAGGTTTGGTCTTGGGGTAAAGACCAAGACAGTGCCTTTCAGGAGCTGAAGAAGCGCTTGACTTCGGCACCGATTCTTATCCAAGCGGATTACAGCAAGCCGTTCGTGTTAAGGACAGACGCCAGCAATTACGCCATTGGGGCAGTCTTGCTACAAGGTGAAGGTAAAGATGAACGTCCGATAGAATACGCCAGCCGTCTTCTCATTCCAGCTGAAAGGAATTACAGTACTACAGAGCGTGAAGCTCTCGCTGTTGTTTGGGCTGTCGAACGTTTCAGAGGTTACATCGAAGGACATGAGGTTATAATAGGCAGCGATCATCAGCCGTTAAAGTGGCTTCTTACCTTAAAGTCACCGTCCGGTAGACTCGTTCGTTGGGCTTTGAAGCTACAGTGCTTTAACATTCAATTTCAATATACGCCTGGAAAGGCTAATGTCATAGCTGATACGCTCAGTCGCCCAACCTGTAAAGAAGATAATAATGATCAATGCGGGGTTTGCTCTGTTGTCGTGGACTTACCTGCCAGGAGTGCTTCGGATCTACGGCGCGCGCAGCTCGATGACCTGGAACTAAAGAAAATCATTAGTGAACTAGAAGATACATCTGATGCTCAGTCTATAGGTGCTAAGCGGTGCGGTGCTAAGCGGAACCAAAACGTCATCTCTATGTTTATATATTTTTCATTTTTGTTCAGTTTTTCAAAAAGCGCTGAAGCAATTTCGGTAAAATTTATAAGGGATAATACCACCTCGGGAGTATATTCTTTCGGACAAAATAAGAATTTTGAAAATCGGTCAACAACTGACAGAGAAATCGGTGGACATACTTAAAAAAAAACACACACCCACACACACAAACAAAAACATACAGTCGAACATAGAACATTTCTTTTATCCTTTTTCGAAAACTGTATTCATAGATTTCTCGACAAGCTTACCTAAACCGGGAATCGAACCTGCTAAAAATGCAAAAAATAAGCGTTCACTATTTAAAGTGGTTTCCATTCAGGGTCCATTGATTTTGTCCACCCTGTATATGGATAGGTAGCGTTGTAGGTATATTAGTTTTTCAAACACCTTACCAATTTCAGTTGTTAGGGTTCCGAACATCGGAATGTAAAAACGGAACCCTAATAGGGTATATAATCACTCGTGCGTCTGTCTGTCTGTCCGTCCGTCTGTCACAGCCAATTTACTCCGAATCTACTTGATTGATCGAGTTGAAATTTGGTACACACATGAATAACTATGACCCAAACACGTACTTGTAACGTAAATAAATGAATTTGGAATATGGGGGTCAGTTTGGGGGTGCAAATCAGAAAATTAAAAAATCAAGTTTTTTAAACAGTAAAGAACTTATTGTAAGGTTTTCAAATATATTTTTTTTCATAATTCCAAAATTGAAGTTATTTGAGAAAAAAGATGAAAAAGGAACATTCCCTTATCTCCAAAACCACTAGGCCCAAAATTAAAAAAAATACAGAATGTAGTTCTTTACTTAAAGATTACAGGAGAACCTATAAGATGTACCTATATGTTTATGTTTTGTTGTCAATATTTACTTATCTAATTCTATGGACTTCAACGTCTGCAAATAAATGATTATTATTATTATATGTAGTTTAAACCTGATTTTTTTTATTTGTTCGGAACCCATTGCGCGCGAGTCCGACTCGCTCTTGGCCGGTTTTTTTTAGTATAGAAATACTATTGGTAAAGGCTAGGAACCTTTACTAATAGGCGAGGTTCTAAAATTTTCGAGAGAATTTTTCCTGCATATGTCGACAAGGCTAGTTCAATCTCTGTATGAATGGGCAAAAGAAAACCTATCCTATTCGATTCGTGGTGGATTGCTGAAGATACACTTCCTGAAAATAGTCCTGCCGGTACACCCGGTTGGAGGCTTTATGTCTGTACAACGTTCATTGTGAATTTGTTACATAGTCTTCACGAGGTAATCACTTGGAGAGTGACTCAGGATCAGGAATTGGTAAATGAAAGCATGAAATTAAGTTAACATTTTATTTAATTATAACAACAATATTTGGAGGTTTTATCCGAGGTAGTAGAACAATAAATAGTAAGTTTGCGATGACTTGTTAACCCCTGTTCTTCACGTGTTCGTAGACTTCGTGGCCAGTGCCGATGGCGCCAATCGCTCCAATTCCAGCTTTCTGTAACAAAATATTTGGCAAATTAGTCGTCAAGCCGAGAACATATTGTTTTTCCTTTTACATAGTGTATGAGTAGCAATAAGTATGTTATAAGCAGAGGTCAAGGTATTGCGAGATGTTTTTATAAGTAATTTTAATGTGAATGTAATTCCAAATTGTATAAGACCGGGAAAAGTGGAAAAAGGTAAGGGAGGCAGGGAAAACCCTGCAGTGGTGGGACAGCACAAACTCATAAAAAAATAAATTATGTGAAAGTAACGTAAAATAGTAACGTAAAGTATAGTAAAATAAAGGACACGAAGGTACCCCGAACACTGCTACTATCTTGATGAAGAATAAGAGGTCAAAAAAGCCCTTAAATTATTAAAAGAACCAGAAGTTAGGTACTTACAATCGCTTTTAAACCCTTCTTGAGCGCACCACCCGCGCCTTTGGGACTTGCGCTGACGTCTCCCATCAGCATGGCGAACACCGCCAACACTAGAACTACCAAACCGAACAGTTTCATATTGATGATGGAGATGTTTCACTGTTCCACAAACAAATGATACTCTTAAGCCATTTCACTTAACTTATATACCATAAAGCGTACAGATGACTAACCTTCTAGGAGAATCCTGCGCATTGTAAAAACCATAACTATTAAAAGCCATTTTACCTTAAAGTTAAGTTTGTGCTTAGCATAGAATAGGTTATAATGTTCAAACATAATAATTTAGAAACTTCTACGTTGGATATATTCCCAAAAATGGAAATTATTCCAAAAATTAATAAAGCATACGAGTAGCATAGCTACAAAGCCTGGATCTGTTGATGAAATTCTGGTAATTGGTATTCACTCCTAAAAAACCATGGTAGAATATTATGACTAAAATTCGAGGAAAAGCAAATAGAGATGCAAGAGCGAAGTGACTGCTCGAAGTTACAAACGTCGATAAAATATTTAACTAAGTACCTACCTAGAAACACTTGCTTCATTTATTCTTGAACAGCTTTACGTCTAAAGAAACCATTTAACAGTACTAGTTCGTATTGTTCGCTTTGATTTTATTATTAACGCTTTGGCAGCACTACAAAGTAGTAACAAAAGAGTTTTCTATTCTTGGATTCCTTTGTGCCCGTTTTAGTTTTGACGTAGGTACCTAAGTGCCTCAATTTTCAGCATTCAGGAAGTGTGTTACTGAAAAGCGTTTCAAATGCCTTTGAATGCAAGCCTTTAGATAAAATCAACGTCCTTTTGAAATATTTAACCTACTTGATGTTTTGATGTGACCTTTAAAATAAGACATCAAACATAAGATAAAATTATGTCGGTACAAGTTTCAAAGGATTCTTCTGCGTGAATGAACTGCCTCCACCCAAAACCGTCTAATAAGATTCGTATCAATTTCCAAATTAATTTTATAATTCCTCCCAATACCCAGCTCTTGGAAGTTATCGAAAAGCAATTAATTAGTATTAGAAAACAAATCGGCTTATGAAGCCTAATTAGAGAATCTATTAACAAATTCAATTAGAGTGTCTTCAATCTCCCATAATTATCTCTAATTGAATTTTGAACTATTATTACCCGGTTCTTCAGATTCAATTCAAATTATTTCTGAACGTTTGAAAATGATAAATATTAAAAGGGCAAAAAAAACTTTTTACAAAAAAATACAACCGACTTCCAAAAAAAAACATTTCAAATTGCAAAGTAACTTTAAGTCAGTAAAGTAAGTAAAGTCGGTGTCAAATAACTAAGAAACAAAGCTGGAAATACTGACTTTCGAAATTAAAGTTAATTGTATTATTTTGTAAAACTTTTTATTTTTCACTTTTTGGTTGTTGCACCACAAAACTGAAACTAAATAGTAAAGATATGGCCGATTTGATAACCCCAAGAACATTATCGGATAAAACCAAAACGTCATCGGTATAGGTGTATATTTTATTTTTCTTGATTTTTTCAAAAAGCACTGAATCAATTTCGATAAAATATATATAGGCACCACCTCTGAAGTACCTATGACCTACCAATAATAGCGTAACAAACATACAAAAAAAATATATAGCCGAAAAGAGAACCTTTTTGAAGTCGGTTAAAAATTGTGATTATGAACAAAAGGTTTCTACGGGCGTGGTACGGAATCGAATTAAAACCTTGCTGATTACGTGATCTCCTTGGATACAACTGACTTGTGGTAATTTTCATAAACTATTGTAGTTTTTGATTTTCATTCACCACAAGCCAATCTCATGCTGTAGCTTGCTACTATTATAGTTATCTGTGATCTCAAGTACCAATCGAAATAGTTATGAAGACGTGGTAATAATTTTATTCATATTTCTTTTTCGTTTTAAGAAGCTTTTACCCTGCAACAACCTTAGATCAAGATATCATTACGTACCTATTAAAATTTCTATAAACTTTACATAATCCATAGCCGACCAATCTGTGTCAGTTGAGTACAGAATGTTAATAAGAAATCGTATCAATCAAGGTAAGTACGTAAAGAATTATTATGAATAACCGCAGCAAAAAACCCCTTAAATGATTTGAGCCCTTCGTCTATGACATTTTCCTTATGAATAAAATATGCGCAATGACGCGCAAAGAACAATGCAGGAATATCTTTTTATGCCAGGTCATCATGGAGACTGTCGCAACCCAGCGCTGGGAACGCCACAATTGCGGCGGTAGTGCCCCTCTTTGAGGAGTGGCTGGAGAGGCGTCACGGCGTCCTCACCTCCCGCCTGACGCAGGTCCTCACCGGACACGGTTGTTTCGGGAGGTTCCTGCATCAGATCGGACGGGAGGAAACGCCTGGGTGTTACCACTGCGCAGATCGCCCAGTGGACACGGTGGAGTATACGGTGGAGGTCTGCCCCGCTTGGGCGGAGCACCGCCGTGTCCTCGTGGATGTGATAGGTGGCGGCGACCTCTCGCGCCCGGCCCTGGTTCAGGCCAGGGTACGGAGCGAGAGGGAATGGGAGGCAGTCTCCGCCTTCTGCGAAGCAGTAATGCTTGTGAAGACGGAGGCGGGATGCGTGAGGGAAGCTCAACGGAGTGGCCCTCACGGCCCCGGCCGCTACCACCGCAGGAGAGGTACTGGGCGTACTGGGCGTAGGACGTCGCGAGACGATTTCCGGCCACCGTAGACCCGGGCCTGCGGACGACGAGCAGTGGGTAGCTCGCCGTCCGATCAGCAACAGGCCCGTGAGTCGACGGCGCGTAGTGTTCCACGCGCGCTTCAAAGAGATGTAGTCAGTCACCACTGACGGGGCCCATCGTGGCCGGTGCCTGCATGCCTAGTGGTAGCGGATAAATTCTGAAAATGAGTTACCGCACCCCTGGGCACTCAGCCAAGGAAGGAACAGGGGCGGGTTTTAGTCTTCTCCCGCTCCACCCAGAGCGGGAGAAGTCACTGAATGATTTCCCACCCCACAAAAAAAAAAAATCATCATGGAGCTGTACGATCTGGGATGAATGTTTTGTTTCAGCTTGGCTGTAGCCGCCCTTGCCTTCAAGATTTATTTATTATTATTAATAATAATCCTCCCGACCGAATTTTGATCACAGTGGCCAATCTCAACGGAGATTAGCCAAGTACGCAGGACGTATTGTAGTGTACAAGCGTGTGCGCACACTCTCATAGCCTGACAGGATGGCAATCCGACACGACTGGAAGAGATCAGGCACAGGACCAACACAACGGCTTTACGTGCTATCCGAGGCACGGCGGCGGCGGTGACACATCACCAACTTCCAAAGTCCGGGCTGCTACAGAGTAATTGTTAATGGAAAAACCCAATGGCACTTTAAGCCCAACCCGGGAATCCAAGCCAGGACCTCACGCTCTGCAGTCGTGCATGCAACCACGAGCCCAACGAGGCAGGAACCTGATTAATAAACTACATACATGTGGGTATGTGTCGTAGACCAAAATAAAGGCTCTTCACTTCTTGAACTGTTTTATTTTTTTATTTTAAAACTTCGTCACCTCCTCATTTACATACGTCGTAAAAAATCTTTTTCCCCTTCCGTTTCACACACATACTCTCTCAGTCCCTCATCGCTGCGTTCATACATCTCTCAATAGTTTAACATTTTGATGCTTTCTGAATTAAACATCCTACATACATATTATGTATCATTTTTCATTTGTATAAAATGTAGAGATTCACGATAGATATCGATTTAGGAACTTTAGATCTCCATCTGGCTATTATTTAGGATCCATTTAGTATTTCCCTTTTGAAATTAAGAATGTTTTAAATGTAGGTGGGTCAATGCATTGCCATGCTGTAGTGCGAGCCCTAAGGGCATCAGAGCCGCCCTCAGTAACGGCTGAGCAAAGTTATTTGTGTAATTTTTTTTAACCCATTTTATTTTTATTTTAAACCGTGTGACAAAGGGACAATATTGCAATTAGATTCTTGCAAAGTGTTTTTGGTGTGATCATGCATGAGCTAAGTGATGTTTTGTTACACTCTTATCCCTAGTTGACTTCTATGAATTTTGCGGTTTAATAAATAAGAACAATATGGGATAATTGGTTGCTGGGTTATTACAATTTACTACTGAATAGTAGTAAAAACTCGTGTCGTAGATATAGGGAACCAAACGGGGTAGCTTACTCTGAAATATCATTTTGGAATCATCATCCTACAGGAGACCGCATAAACCATTTTAGAAAAATAAACATATTATTTCGCATGAAAACGAGGGTAGAAAAAAATTACCTACTTCCCTATTTAGGTAAAAGTTGGTTTTGTATATAGGGTGACTGGTAATTAGTGACCGATACTTAAACACGTGATTGTACTCATGATTACAAACAACTTTCCCAAAGAAACTTTAAAAAAAATACTTATTCACTTGTAGGCAGGTGGCGCCGCGCATCTTACGAAGTGGGCGTCTAACAGCTGTTAGTGGTCACTGCCCTCGCGCGCGCGCGATTTTCAAGCTGTTGTTATGGTGATAAAAGTGAATAAGTATAAAAAAAAGTTTCTTTGGGAAAGTTGTTTATAATCATGGGTAAAATCACGTGTTAAAGCATCGGTCACTAATTACCAGTCACCCTATATTATATTTATTTATTATTTTCTGACAAGGGGTCACGATTTCACGAAGTAATCGGTGTCATAGAAAATGGTATGTTATTTATGTTTTTAGCACATTTTATAGTTAATTCTAATAAGCTTCTGCCAGCGGCTTCGCTTGCGAAAATTATCCCAAGGAACATACTCCCATGGTCTACCTGTGCGCCGAGCTTCACCCAAAGCCGTTCAGCCGTTAAGACATGAAGGGAAACAAATCGACAGATTTATTTTCGAATGTATAATATTCGTTTCATATGGATAGTATGAATTTTAATACTTTGAAATTTATTTAAAAAAGAAAAAAAAAAATTGTTTGTATCAAGCGGGGATTTCGGGATTTACTAAAGCGCGGCAGATTAATATACAGGGGGATACCTTGTACCCGGTTAAGTACCTCCACAAAACATGAGGCCCATATATAAGGCCGCCCGTGAAGGATACAGGATCAGATTAGTAAAAAAAAATTGACCATCAGAAATTCTCGAGCGCGTCAGATTAAGGTAGGGTGAGTTAATTACATCCTAAAAAGTGTATATTCCACTAATCTGACAATTTTAGAGTGACGTAAGAAAAGGGGAGGGCAACAAAGTTGTAAAAAAAAAACGTCATCTCGACATTCTCGAGCGTAGCTAAATTTTTTTTTATTTTGAAGGAAATAATTCAAGAATAATGAAAAATATATAATCTGACGATTTCCGCAAGCCGAAATAACAAAAATTCGTCGATAAAGTTAAATGCATGCAGCTGCGTGATGCCTACATTTCCTTCTCCGCGTTTCTATTCCTCTCTCACTCTTTCTCTATCTATTACTCTCTCACTCCGTCCCCACTCTGGTTAATTTTAATTTTATTTAAAAACTTCATTTTTAGAAGCTCTGAAAAATTATAAATGAGATTTTTATAAATAATTTTCTATGTCTAGTTTATTTTTAAAGAAAAATCAATCAATTGTCAAGTGTCTGTTAACTTCAGTTTCATAAGTATTTATAGAAAAATTTTTTCATTGAAAAAAATTATTTAGTTAAACTTTTATACAAAAAAAAATGGTGTGTGTACTCATGTACACGCGTTAGAAGTTGTACTTCTTTGGCACATAATAAAATATTGGCACATATATAATTATTAATTATCATATGAATTTAATTCAATATTATTTAAGATTTTTCTAAATCAACTAATTTTGGAGCTCAAATGCATAGAAATATTATTTCTTTGAACTCAGCGAGCTCAAAATATCACATAAATTATATTTTGAGCTCAAAAATGTCATAAGTACAATTTTAAGCGCCCTGGAATGGAATTAGCGGGAAGATGCAGGGATGGCCTTTAAGGTGAACCGTTTTTCTAATTTTTTTTTGTCAGATCAGGCGAATCCCTCTAGATAATCGTCAGATTATGAGACAGTACGTTTAGAACATAAAGATGAACCATATATATCTTAATCTGACGCGCTTGAGTATTTCAAAATGGCGAATTTTTTTTGCTCATTATGAAAATGGCCGCGAGTTTGCGTCCCATCGAAATCGTCAGATTAGTGAATGAGAGCTTTTTTTTGGTGCACTTAACACTCCCTTAGAAAATCTGACGCGCTCGATTAATTTTTTTTTTTTTTCATTTTCAACCCTTAAATACCTACAACCACCCGCATCATGCAAACGATCAGATTAACATACGTACATTATTAAAAATACGTAGGGCATTGATGCTATCAATATCTGACGCGCTCGAGGATGTCCATGCAACAGTTTTTTTTTACATATTTAAAAATCTATAGCCGCTTCCCCCACCGATGTAAAGGTATATACATATAACATTTTTTTCTTCTTATCATCTAAGCTTTGCATCCCAATAGGTCTCTACGACGCTCGAGTAAATCCCCATTTAGCCTCGTGGGCTCCCCTACTATTTGATAATGCAAATCCTAGTGAGCTGTTCCAATATTATGTTTATAAACAAAATCATTACCTATGTCCTTTGGACTAGCTTGTTAATTAATTAAGAATTTTGTCTGAAAATTATTCTTCTTATATTTTATATACCAATGACATTCCAGCACAAGCTGATAGATGAAATAAACAGAAATTTTCAAAGCTTGCTACAACTTGGAAAGTTAGAAAACTCCAATTATTCCTTTTTAAGGAAACCTCGCCTCCGACTTTATTCCCTGTAGACCTATTTCGACGTATGGGACTTATTTATATTAAAAAAAAGCATGTGATTAGTTTAAACACTGATTAGCTAGTTCTTCATTTAAAATGTATTATCCGAAAAAAGGATAGGTGTAGTACCATCATTTGAAGGAGGTTTTAATAATAAATAATAATAATAATTATTATTTTATTTCAGGTAATTTGACCCATAACATTGCAAGTCACATAAACCTAATAAATCAATCAAATTAAACATTCAAATGCACCCAGGCAGGCACTTTACTTTGTGTAAATTATTTCATCACCACTGCTCTGAAAACGGTGAAGGAAAACATCGTGAGGAAACCGGCATGTCCTAGAACTAAAAATTCGAAGACATGTGACATTCACCAATCCGCATTGGGCCCGCGTGGTGGATTACGGCCCACACCTTCTCCTAGAGAGGAGGCCTGTGCCCCAACAGTGGGGACATTAAAAGGCTGATAATGATGATGATAAAACATTCAAATTAAATCATTAAAATCAAATTAAATAAAATGTCAATACAATAAAAAAAATAAAAATCAATTAAAATGTCACTAAAATTAAATTAAAAAAAAACCCTATACCCAGACCCCTAGTCCTATATCTAGACAGCTGAATGTAATGGACGAGACGTATCTTATACTGAATAATTATAGATTCCAGTAATCAGTAGTTAAACTAAGCATTTAGTTTTTTTTATTACACACTGAGACTAAATTATAAATAATTAAATGTTTTATAAAATGCTGAAGGTTTCATAAAAATATGATTTATAGTTTTTGCGTGATTCTCATTTTTTTATCCGCGTTAGACATAAATTTATAAATTAATTACACTATGTTATAAAAATATAATTTCAAATATTCTCAGATCAAATTACGAAGGAAATTGTTTAGAGTAACATATATTTTTTTTTAAGAAATAAAATTAGTCGTTTAGACGTGATGTTCAATTAAAAACCATTAAAAGTCGTATAACTGCGCCTTATACACCCCCAGGATGTAGCATTCAGGCAACACAGACTCCGGCAGGGAATTCCACTCCTTAACTGTACGCGCACAAATAGGCGCGGATTGACTACGATTTGAGATAGCTTCAAATAACGTTGAGAATTGAACATAATAGTTGTGTTGACGTTGCGAATAGGCATTTATTTTACGGGTTTTCTTTAGATTATCCAGAATATACTAATAAATTAAATAATGGTACGGTCAAAGTTTTAATAAAATGCTAATTCTATTCAATTCTTAAAAAAAATAATGTTGTTATTGCTGAAAATACAGATGTTCGACGCTAAAGTTTATTTTTGTGGAGCAATTTCCAAATTTTTTATTGGGAATATCAAACTATTTTTTACTATTCTATTCGGTTAAAAATTTTCTTTAAACTCTTTTCTGCTCACTGTATTTTTTGCAAAGAATATTTTCATCGCATTACGTCATACCCGACTATCCAAGAAACCAATTTTTTTGACTATTGAGGTAATACCGCGCCTTAAATAAACCTGTTCTAAAGGCGCGATTAATAGTAAAACAGTTTTGATGCCAGTCAATTGCAGAAGTCTCATCGAAGTCACATCTTGTAAAACTGGATGGGCGTTATCTGGCAAGACTGGTCACCTACTTAATTATATTAGTTAGGTAGTACTTTGGTGTGTAGAAGGTCTTTCACAGTTTTAGGACTTGATCTAGGAAATGGGTTGTATCTGGTCTAAGATTAACGTTTTTATTCAACATAGAAAACTGTTTCATGAAATTCATTTCTGAAAACCTAATATGGGTTTTCAGAAATGCATTTCATGAAACAGATTTTTTGATGAAAATGTTTGCTTTGAAGGAAACTTTTAATTTGCAATATTGCGGCTGCAACAAGGTTAATCACATTTTATATATTACAGCTTTGTTATAGTTATCTATTTCACAAAGGCGGGTTGTTCTTGTATCGACATAAGGGCAGGAGCCTTATCCCAATTTATTTGGGGTCGGCGCAATATGTCTTTTTCTTCCATACTTCTCTATTAGTCGTCATCTCTGTTGTCACCCCCTTTTTACCCATATCCTCATTCACACAGTCCATTCATCGTTTCTTTGGCCTTCCCCTACTCATATAGCCATCCACATCCATACACAAGACTTTCCTCACGACATTCTCTTTATTCCTCCGCATTACATGCCCATATCACGACCACCAATTTCCACACAACTTTTCAGTCAGCGGTGTCACTTCCTCTAATATACTCATTCCTAATTAAATCCATGCGCGTAACACCACACATCGCTCCTAGCGTTCTCGTCTCAGCTGCATGCAATTGCTGGGTTGTTCTTTAACATGGTTTCTGTGAGCGTAAGTTATTTTTTAGGCGCAGTGACGTACTGTAATGCAGGTACTATTACCGCTCGGGTGAGATCTGTATCAGCCAGCAGTAGTGAGTTCTCCTTCTGTGAGACCATGATGGTACAAAAGGAGGCCGCCGAGCGGTATCGTGAGAGGGCCGATCCCGATCGGCGGCGTCCTTCTTGACCATTTGGCTGAAGGTGGATCACTTTGCTGCTCAGTTTTTCACAGGTCATAGCAACTTTCAGGGTAAGTTATTTTCCTTCAATTGTAGCCTTACCTTTCTTTAAATGTACTACACGAGATCGTGAATAGGAACAATCCGCACACCATACCTTATGGGAGTGTACAAACTGTGTGTGTGTTTGGTAAACTGAACGCATAACTATGTTAGACAGCAGTGTCTGGAGTGGTCTGAAAGAACAAACCGTGCGTTCAAGCTTTTTTGCCATACCTATTATTGGAATCCAGTGTTTTTTACTGTGTTTAACTAAGTAGCTATTTAGGACATGCTGGAACAAAATCACTTGATGTTTCAGAAAAACATTTATTTAATAATTTATTAAAACGCTATTACTGTGCTTTAATCGGCCCCGAAACGTTCAATTGCGATTGTCAATTTTACGTTATTGTCAATTGCAATTGATCGTCTACGAGTACAGTTGAAGGGATTGTCAATCGAAGTTACGTGATTGTAAGCAATTGATGAAAAAATTGATTGATGCTCATTGACGAGCCATTGAAGCTGTTAATTGATCGTTTAACTGAATCATTGACAATCGTTTCCGTCATTTGCGCGTCTGACAGCAGTGAAAACAAACATGACGGATACCCCACGTAATATCGAGTACCGGGAATTTATATCGCGATCGTCCAGAGTTAGCGCAAACAATTGACAATTGCAATTGAAGTGCATCAATGGCACCTTCACTTGCAATCGTCAATAACGTAGCACATTGACAACCGCGATTGATCGTTTCGGGGTCGCTTTAGAATAAATAGTTGCAGGGTAGGAACTTTTTCTACTATTGTTTTGATTCTTGATATATTTGGTGGCCAGTTCCTATGACCCCGATCGCGCCTAGTCCGTGTTTCTGAAAAGAAAACATAAACAGTTTTACTAAAGATAGTTTTGTTCAACTTTAATTACTTCTTTTCAAGGGCAGACAGTTAATTCTATTTTTCAAAATCAT
This sequence comes from Polia nebulosa, assembly GCA_951329385.1. Classification (NCBI taxonomy): domain Eukaryota; kingdom Metazoa; phylum Arthropoda; class Insecta; order Lepidoptera; family Noctuidae; genus Polia; species Polia nebulosa. The sequence continues at coordinate 16,173,393 of OX589604.1, forward strand.
AACAACTAAGAGAGAATCTTTGCAGAGTCCTGGAGGTGTTTCTGCAAAGATTTTCTTTTTGTTGTTATTGTGTCAAACAACATTTGTTCATGCAAATTATACCACATTGGTCTGATTTTAAAAACCGCAAAATCTTATAAGTCAACTTAGGATAAGAGTTACAAAATCGAATAACAGTTGTCTATATGACACTGAGATAATAAGAAAAACAAAATAAAATAAAATAATAAAAAAATAACAACAAAATATAAAAAAAATAAAAAATATAGATAATAATAAAATAGTAATACTCACAATAATTTTGCCGCCCTTCTTGAGTGCGCCGCCGATGCCCTTAGGGCTCGCGCTAGCTCCGCCCGTCATCAGCGACAACGAACTTTACTAACATAGCTACTACTACCTGTACCTATTAACGTACAAATTCCAAGTACATGCGTAAAATACTAATTTTCTGAAACAAAAAAAAAAAAAAAACTAGCAAAATATTGTGTTTCGAGACATGAGGCTTCGTTGGTTTAATTCAATTTTATCTTGGTTTATTATCAAAGCAATTTTTTGTAGTTCGGACATCATTTTAGACTTTAAAATATTGTCTTAACTGTACCTACTCGTACATAAACAAGCAAGGTTGGGAAACCCAGCAGTCTGCCATTGAGAGACCGTCTGTCTTTACCTTCATAATACTTGTAATGGTGACACGGAGACTTACCTAATCTTGATCTTATTTTGCGGTATTTTATGCTTACGTACAAAACTAACGGTTACCCGTTTGTTTTGCGTAAGCGTGTTATAATGTATTCATGCCTATACTTAAAGTGTCATTAATAAAATAATTACTCGGATTCATGTTTCGGTTAATCGGGTCTTATTTGAAATAAAGGTATAATTGATTCTTTTTGAAAAATCGTTTAGCACAAACAGTTCTTTCTGGATGAAAACTATGCTAAGTTTACTTTGCTATAATTGTGACTCCAAAAAGTATTCATTACAAATAAACTACCTACTATTCCAATATTTGATCCCTGAAAACATTTATTACCGACACATAATCTAAAATCCTATTATATTAACTTATGGACGATTGGTCCGCTTTATACAATACTCGACACAAAAATTAAAAAAAATACAAAATGACTGTTTATTATATCATTTCTGTCGTAGGTCGTGGGTTTGAACCCAGTAAGGCACTTTACTTTGTGTAATTAATTTCATCACCACTGCTCTAAAAACGGTGAAGGAAAACATCGTGAGGAAACCGGTATGTCCTAGAACCAAAAAATTGAAAACATGTGACATCCACCAAACCGCACTGGGCCCGCGTGGTTGATTACGGCCCACTCCTTCTCCTAGAGAGGAAGCCTGAGTCCCAGCTGTGGGATCATTATAAGGGCTGATTATGCTTATGCTGATACTATATAATAATTATTTACAATGTTTTCGTCCGTTAAAAAGGAATTAAAAACAAAAATACTCACAAATATTAAAAAAATATTAGCAAGTTATCACAAATGTTTACCTTTACTTGTCTTCCGGTAATCATAACAATTTGTTTGTTTTCGTACCTGATGCACCGGAAATTAGTGGGTAACTACGTATGACGTAAAAGCTCAATGAAACATGTGAAACAGTTCCCCTTACGTTATCCTTATTCTCTATTGTGCTTTTCAGAACAAACTTCAAGTAAACATAGCGCAATGACTAACATGAAAAACCCTCTCACGTATTTGTTACCTTCGTGGATATAAAAGGACTTTGTATTAGATCAATCATCATTCGAAGTCTGCGCTTCTTCAGTTAAACAACAGTCAACTATTCAAACATTCACTTTCATCATGAAGCTGTTCGGTCTTGTGGTGTTGGCGCTGGCAGTGCTGGCGCTGATGATGGGCGGAGCTAGCGCGAGTCCTAAGGGCATCGGTGGGGCTATCAAGAAGGGCGGCAAAGTTATTGTAAGCATTATTCTTATATCTTACAGTTTTTCTTATTATTTCAGTGTCATAGAGGCAACAGTTATTCGATTTTGTAACTCTTATGCTAAGTTGACTTAAAAGATTATTGCGGTTTTAAAAAAATCAGACCAATGGGACTAGTATATGAGTAAATTTTGTTTGACATAATAACAACAAAGAGAGAATCTTTGCAGAAGTCCCTCCAGGATTCAACAAAGATTCTGTCGTAATTGTTAAGATTTTGAAAAAAAATGTCTGTCTGTCCTTGAAAAGATGTAGTTAATGTGGAACAAAACATACTTTAGTAAAACTGTTTATGTTTTCTTTTCAGAAACACGGACTCAGCGCGATCGGCGTCATAGGAACTGGCCACCAAATATATCAAGAATCAAAACAACAGTAGAAAATGTCTGAACACTGTACCTATTTATTCTTAGCACAGTAATAGCGTTTTAATAAATTATTTAAATATTTTTCTGAAACATCAAGTTTTATTCCAGCATATCCTTAACCTACCTATGTAGTTAAATAAATTCTACTATACAGGGTGTAAGGTACATGAACGCACATACGTGTACTAGTGATTCAGTACATGATTCTGGAATGAAGTGATTTTTTTTTTTTTTTAAATTAGGAAAAAGCCGACGAAAAATTCCAACACTAGGGGGTCCAGAATCATGTACTGAATCACTAATACACGTATGTGCGTTCATGTACCTTACACCCTGTATAGAAATAAATTAGACAGTAGATATCTAAAACATATGCGGTACCTACTGCATATTGTTAAAACTTTAATGCAGTTTCTTTGAAAATCAGTGTAGTTGTATTTATAAACACCTGTCGCAACCAGGGCGGTGTTTCACTTGCTATATACGTGAACAAGCGCTGTGTTCCCAAGCGAAGAAAATAAAAAATCGGCCAAGTGCGTGTCGGGCCACTCGCAGTGCAGGGTCCAAAAAAAAACGTTTTTTTTAAATCTTTTCCCAAAATACATGTTTACCATCCGTTTTAGATAAGTAACAACTGCACCTAAGTATTTTTTTTTCCAACGATTTTGTGTTTTGTACGAAGTTTTCCAAGTAGGTACATTTATAAGTTAGGCGTATATTAATCTTAAACTGACAGAGCTAACTTAGCTTTGTTGATTTAAGAGTAATAGTCGCCCAACTTATAAATTGTACCTACTTGCAAAATCGTACAAAACACAAAATCCTTAGAAAAAAATAGTTTGCTTAGGTTACAAAGGGGCTGACAAGCTTTAAAGGATAAAAGTCCATAAATTATTTCGTTTGACATAAATATTTACTTTGTAAAGTATCATATTTTTTGTTTTTTTTTTTGATTAAGTACTTAATTATTGTAAGTGTGAGGACCATGTGGGTTACTATTATTATTTTTTTCCTCCTTTTTACAGTAATTTTTAATGTTGTCTAACAGTTTGAGTACTTTTGCGGCCTACCCAAATGTCCTTTCTTTGGTATTGTTCGTCAAGTCATTGAGCTCCTTAGTTATTCTAAGTTGAGCTATTCGACTATTGACAAATGCTTGCACTGAATGGACAGGTCCACTCAAATATATGTGGTTCTTTCTTCAAAAGACCATTACAGACACTAAGCTGCATGGTCCTCATATAGCATAATGTGAATGCGAAATTTTTTTAAGTCGTTATATTCATGTAGATTTTATGATTGTCTGGCAGTTTGAGTATTCTTGCGGCCTAACCAAATGTCTTTACTTTGGTATTGTTCGTCGGTTCGTTGAGCTTCTCAAAGTTCTGAGTTGAGCTTCACGATAACTGACAAATGCTTGCACTGTCTGTACAGGTCCACTCGAACTTGTGTGTTGCTTTCCTCAAAAGCTCATTCCAGACATAAACGTACATGGTTCTCATATCATTTGACAAGTACATATTGTATGGATTTGAACACTTTAAAAGAGATTTTGACCTCTGAGTTTGTTTCGGTGTTTCTTCTCAGGGTAGTCAGCTAGGAAACACCGGCCTCATATGGCTAAAAAAAAAGATTGACGTGTAAAAGTGTTGTTAAAACCTACTTACAAAAATAAAATCATTTATCATTAAAAAATAAAACTGTTCCCAAGTAAATAATATTACTAGTTTCTGTAAAAATCAGCGGTGGTCTGTCACAGCTGATTTTCGACAGACGATGACGATGTCGCATAATTTTTTGGATTTCGGTCAGTAACTCATCGAGTATTTTTTTAATTTTTTTATTATATAAATAATACGACAATTTTGGTACGACACCTAAGAAATGTTTTTAATTTTTTTGACCTTACTAACGGAACGGTGTGGTCATATTTTAGGAACCGGTTCTGCCCATGGAAATGAACAATTTCTCTAACAAAATATAGAAAATTGCCAAAAAAAAAAAATTGGACTATCCTTATAACTATCCTATATCTTCAGTTGATCAATATTTGTCAATCTGCCTAGCTTTTTCCCAACTATCTTGGGGTCGGCTTCCAGTCTAATCGGATGCAGCTGAATACCTCCACAACCCAGTTACTGGGTAATAGGATACCCCTTGGTAAGACTGGTTGTCAGACTTTCGGGCTTCTGACGACCCGTAACGACTGTCAAAGATCCACGATTAACAGCTGGGACCAACGGCTTAACGTGCTTGCCGAGGCACGGAGGAGTCTCGGTATGTAAAGATGGTCACCCATCCATGGTTTTTTTTTTTTGGTGGTCGGAAATCAACCAATGACTTCTCCCGCTCTGGGTGGAGCGGGAGGGCGTGTCAGGCTCTCACTGACTAAAACCCACCCCTGTTCCTTCCCTGCCTGAGTGCCCAGGGGTGCGGTAACTCATTTTCAGAATTTATCCGCTAGCCCTAGGCATAAGGATCGACCCGTGCGACTGTTATTTATTACTTAAGCCATATTTGTATGACAGGTAAAAAAAATTGAGAATTTCCGCAGGTTTTCTTGAAGAAAGTTGTTCAATATCGATGGGCAGATGCAGTTCTTAAAATATGACCACACCTTTCCGTTACATCCTTTATAGATGATAGCCGAGAACTTTTTCAGCTGCGTTGTTTTTGTGTTTTTATCCATGACCTAGCTTTAAATTGACATGTTCTGCGTAAAACTCGCAAATTTTACCATGGAAACGTACAAGTTGGGTTAGAAGTATCATATCACGGTCTATCCGTGTTCTTATCACCCCAAATTCCGATCAGGCGTTTATTAACAGAAATTCAGACTTTCTCATTGATATAGGCAGGTATTAGTAGGATGGGCTTATTTTTCTGTAACACTGTTGATTACGACATTAACAAATATTTGTTATATGATATTAAAACATTATTGCTGTAATGTTGTGGAAGACCATCTGTCCTCTAAAAGCAATTTCTATTCTAGGCAGGCTTATTGTGGAATGGGATGAAATTAAAGTCATCACAGATAAGTTTGTAGCATTAATTTAGTAACGATATTATAAGTTACAATTTAAATATTAATAATATTATTTTTTAACTATATATTTTTGGTAGGTGATTATAAATTAATTTAATAATACTGTGACGTAGGTAGAAGATTAATCTATGAAAGATTTTCTTTTGGTGTTGTTGATTTGACTTTTGGTGTTGTTGTTGGTAGATCTCGTGACCTGTTCCAGTGACTCCGATCTCTCCGAGGCCGTGTTTCTGTAAAGAACCTGCAATAATTAGATATGAATTCTGATTTATTGAATGATATTCATCGCTTTTTGGCGGCAGGTCCTGAATGACTCGGCATAGATATCATCATATTTTCATAAGCTAGTTTATTGGTTTTAATGAGGTGAATATTACGAAGAGTGCATTTTACTCGGGGTACCTGCTAAAGAACTGGTTAGGTAAATATCAAAGTAATTCTTTCAAACCTCCGTAAGATGCAAAGGAAAATTTTTGAACGAGCAAAACATGTACTATTCTGCAAAAAAGAAGTTTTTTTGCAGACAAGTAGGTAAACATGTAACCACCGCCGCGCGTCTTCAGCACAGAAAATAATACGGACACGGAGATTAGTCTAACATAAACTTAATTAAGTATTTTCTTGTGTACAAAGCAGACTGCTCTACATATTTATTTAGTCTTTGGCAGAAAAGGTAATTATTTGTAACACTCACAAGAACTTTTCTTTTCCGCCCTTCCTAAGCGCACCGCCGCCGATGCCCTTAGGGCTCGCGCTGGCTCCGCCCGTCATCAGCGCCGGCACTGCCACTGCCAACACCACGAGACCGAACAGCTTCATGATGAAAGGTGTTGTTTCAAACAATTGACTGTTGATGACTAGTTTGTCGTCGCAGACTAGCTTCAAGTGATGACGCCGCTGAGTCCCGTTGTGCGGAAATATATTCATATGGGAGAAGTTGCTCCTCAAACATCTTCGTACTACTACAGGGTTTTTTGTAATTCGTCATTATTGTATTTTATTTCCCAGTAATCGAATGAACTGCGCGTAGTCAGCACGACAAACTTTAATAACATACTCGTAGTACATGCGTAGAATACTAATATTCTGGAAATACAATTTTGACTTAGTATTGTGTTTTCAGAATAGGTATTAGTATTCTTTGGACAAGCAAGTTAATAATTTCATGTAGCAAAATATTGTGTCCCAAGACATGAAGCTTCGTTGGTTTAGTTCAATTTATTCTTTTTAGTTCGGACATCATTTTAGACTTTGAAATATTATCTAAACTGTACCCTTAATGTACCTACATAAACAAGCAAAGTTGGAAAACCCAGTACACCGTCTGTTGTCGACGAAATGAAAATTCGTTTCGATTGTCCATTACGAGTCGGTATTATGGGTTACCTCCGCAATGGTGGTACACAGATCTTGATCTTATTTTGCAGTCTTAACTTACGTACTTGTACAAAACTAATGGTAACCCGTTTGTATAATTTATTCATGCCAGATACTTCAAGTGTCATTATAAATTAATTACACAGAATTATGTTTCGATTAATCGGAAACTAATTGAAATGAAGGTTTAATTGGTTCTATCTAAAAAACTGGCCAGCACAAACAGTTCTCTCCGGATAAAAATTGTGCTAATTTTCCTTAAGTCCTTTAAGCTGCTTTGCCATAATTGAGTCTCCAAAAATATTCAATACAAATAAACTAGTACCGCAACATTGTCTTTTTTTCTGGATACTTGAAAACATTTAGTGTTCTCCTCTCTTAATCCTATTTAATTTAATTTAATAGAGGATTGGCCAGCTTTCTACAATACTTAAAACTAAAATTGAGGTAGTTAAAATAAATAACTGTTTATTATATCATGTTTACAAGGTTTACGTCCATTAAAAAAGATTTAAAGACGAAAACGCTCACCCAAAATTAAAAAGTATTAGTCAGGCATCACTAACAGTTGCCAATCTACTTGTCTGCCGGTAAGCATAACAATTACTTATTGTAACTATACGCATCGGACTTTAGCGGGTACCTACGTATGACGTAAAAGCTCAACGTTCATCTGAAACAGTTCCACTTACGTTATCCTTATTTTCTATTGTGCTTTTCCGAACAAACTTCAAGTAAACTTAAGGCAATGATTAACCTACGTGCATATAAAGGGACTTTGCATTTGATCAATCATCATACGAATTTTGTGCTTCTTCAGTTAAACAACAGTCAATTCTTTAAACATTACCTTTCATCATGAAGCTGTTCGGTCTCGTGGTGTTGGCGCTGGCAGTGCTGGCGCTAATGACGGGTGGAGCTAGCGCGAGCCCTAAAAGCTATTACGCACTGTCGACTAGTCGCCGGCGACTCAGTTGTCGAGGACTGTAATATTGTCTGTAAATGAAAGCAAACTGCGAGCAACTGTCGTAACGACCGGACGGCCGCGCACAATGAGTTTTAATACTGTCGCTCGGCTCGGTCTCCGGCCCTAGTTTCCCATGTTTCGGTCGCCGAGGGACTGAGTCGCCGGCGACTAGTCGACAGTGCGTAATAGCCCTAAGGGCATCGTTGTTGCGCCCAAGAAGGGCCGCAATGTTATTCTGAGTATTATTTTTTAAAGTTTTTCTTCTTATTTCAGTGTCATACAGACATCAGTTATTCGATTTTGTGGCTCTTATCCTAAGTTGACTAATAAGAATTTTGCGGTTTTAAAAATCAGATTAATACTAGTACGCATGAGTAAATTTTGTTTGACACAATGACAAAAAAGAGAGAATCTTTGCAGGAGCCCATAGTAGTCTATGCAGAAGACCCTCTAGAATTCTGCAAAGATTCTGAACAAACACTAGACAAAACAAAAACTTGAACTAGAAAGTAGAACAAAACTTAATTTAGTAAAACTGTTTATGTTTTCTTTTCAGAAATACGGACTACTAACACGACAAATATATCAAAAATCTAAACAACAGTAGAAAATGTTCCTACACTTTACCTATTTATTCTTAGCACAGTAATAGCGTTTTAATAAATATTTTTCTGAAATATCATGTGATTTTATTCCAGCATGTCCTTAATAGCTACATACTCGTACGCTAAAATACGCTCTATCTAATTTCATCATTTTGTTATCATCACTGTTATCCATGTACCTAAATATGGTAATAAATTAGATAGAGAAGAAATCTAAATTTTGATGCACTTTCTTTGAAAATCAGTGTTTTTCATAAAACGCCCTGTCGTAATCGAGGCGGTGTTTCACTTGCTGTATAGGTAATATGTAAAAATAGGTTAAATTGTGGCGTGCCCAGGGAACTACCCTAGAAATGTTTTAAAAATATTTACCTAACTTGTGGAAGGTATCGAGATAAATGGTGATAGGTATTCAATATATCATATACAAAGGTAGTCAAAGAAATGCGTTTTATGAAGCAGTTTTTCTGATAGAAATGTTTGGTGTACTATGAAGAAAACTAATATTACCTCAATATTGTGATAACAATAATTTTAAACTGATTTGATATTTATCTAATAATTGGTAACTATAAATACTCACAAGCGAAAGGAAAAGTTGTATCTAGGTTGTAACCGAGAACTTTTTCAGCTGCGTACTTAGTTTTTATATTTTTATCCATGACCTATAGGTCTTTGGTTGGCTTGACCTGCGTTTACAGGTTGCAAATTTTACCACGGGAACGTACAACTGGGGTAAAAAGTATCATATTACAGTCTATCCGTGTTCCTTTCACCCCAAATGCCGTTCAGGCGCTGATTAACAAACATTCAGATTTTCAAAGTTTTTATACCTAGTTATTAGTAGGGTAGGATTATTTTCTTGTAACACTGTTGATCACCGTATTGATAAATTCAATTTTAACATTGGTTAAAATGTTATTGAAACATTACCTGTAATATTGTGGAAGACCACTTTGTCCTCAAAAAGATAAAGCATTCTCTATTCTTGGCAGGGTTATTATGGAATTGGATGAAATTAAAGATTACCTCACAGATAAGTTTGTTACAATAATTTATAAACAATAATAGAATTTAAAATTTAAATACTTTTTTACATAAATTTTATTAATATTAATATTTATACATTTTTGGTAGTTAATTATAAATTAATTTGATAATAGGTACTGTGACGTAGGTAGAACATGCATCTATGGAAGATTGTCTCTACTGGTGTTGTTGTTGGTAGATCTCGTGACCTGTACCAATGACTCCGATCACGCCGAGGCCGTGTTTCTGTGAAGTACGAAAAATAATAAGTTAATTCTGATTTATTGAATAATATTCATCGCGTTTCTGCGTTAGGCCCTGTATGACTCAGCTTAGATCTCATCTTATTTTCAATAGCTGGTATCTACCTTATTATGTTTTAATGGGCTGAATATTATAACGACAAAATTTTACTCGGTGTACTTGCTATAGAACTGAGTAGGTAAGCATCAAAGTAATCCTTTCAACTTTCACCTCCGTAAGATTCAAAGGAAAAGTTTTGTACGAGCAAAACATGTTCATGTCTGGTAAAAGAACTTTTTTCGCAGACAAGTACACAGTAGGTAAGCAGCTCGTCTATGAAAATATTTTCTTGTGTACTAAACAGACTGCTCTACTTAGTTACTAAGTCTTTTTCAGAAAAGGCGCTTTATAGTAATTATTTGTAACACTCACAATAACTTTTCCGCCCTTTCTGTGTGCGCCACCGATGCCCTTAGGGCTCGCGCTAGCTCCGCCCGTCATCAGCGCCAGCACTGCCAGCGCCAACACCACGATACCGAACAGCTTCATGATGAGAGGTAACGTTTCAAACAATTGACTGGTGATGACTTGTTTGTCGTCGAAGATCAGTTTCAAGTGATGACCCCGCTGTGTTTTTATACGGAAATATATTCATATGGGAAAAGCCGCTCATCGCAAATCTTCGTATACCTACAGGGTTTTTTGTGTTTTGTCACTATTGTATTTTATTTGCCAGTAATCTGAATGAACTGCGCGTAGTAGGCACAATGAACTTTACTAACATCGCTACTACTACCTGTACCTGTCAACATACAAATTCCAAGTGCATGCGTAGAAAACTAATATAATAAATAAAATTATAACTTAAGATAGCAGAATATTGTGTCTCAAGACATGATGGTTTAGTTCAAGTTAATCTTATTTTATCTTATTTTTCTAGTTCGGGCATCATTTTAGAATCTAAAATATTATATAAACTGTACAATGTACCTACATACTACATACCTAAACAAACAAAGTTGGAAAACCCAGCAGTCTGTCATTGAAAGACCATTTGTCTTCACCTCCATAATACCCGTAATGGTGATACACAGACATAATCTTGATCTTATTTTGTGATCTTTATAGCTTACGCACAAAAGTAACGGTAATGCATTTGTTTTGCGTAACTTGTAATTTATTCATGCCTAAACTTAAGTATCATTAATAAATTAATTACACAGAATCATGTTCCGATTAATCGGAAATGAAGGTTTCATTGATTCCATTGATCCGGATGAAAATTGTGCTAATTTTTCTTTAATCGTTTAAGCTGCTTTGCCATAATTGATTCACAAAAAATATTCATTACAAATAAACTACAACTCCAAAATTTGCATTTATATTGGATACCTGAAAACATTTAATGAGTACACATAATCACAAATCCTTTTTTTGTAAAATCGAGCGGCATTGTACAATAGGTACTGAAAACTAAAATTCTGGTACTTAAAATAAAGTATTGTTTAGTTTATCATGTTTACAATGTTTACGTCCGTTAAAGAGGATTTAAAGACAAAAAAAAATATTTTCAAAAAAGCGTGGCAGTCACTTTAGTTCAGTTATTGATTTCATGCGACCAACTGCATCAGACTGCTTGAAAAGTGACTTGTTTGGAACATTTTACAGCCCTGTTTTTTTAAATATTCATTTTTGTTTATTTTCTACATTTTAGTGAGTTTTATTTTTGGAATCGCCTCTTCGAACCCTTTATTTTGATGCCCCTTTTAATATATTTCGTCTACTTATTTTTTTTCTTTTTCATAAAATTGCGTCTGGTTGTCGCCATATTGTAGTTTGATTATTGTCGTGTCTTTAGTACGAGTAGCACTCGCAAGATTAAGACGAATCAATTGACGCATTGGTTTAGCAGTGGTGGCCTAGTGGTATTAGCCGCGACTTATAAGTTGCAGGTCATGAGTTCAAACCCATGCAGGCAGGCGCTTTACTTTGTGTAAATTATTTCATCACCACTGCTCTCAAAACGGTGAAGGAAAACATCGTGAGGAAACCGGCATGTCCTAAGACCAAAAATTCGAAAACATGTGACATCTACCAATCCGCATTGGGCCCGCGTGGTGGATTACGGCCCACACCCTCTCACAGAGAGGAGGCCTGTGCCCCAGCAGTGGGGACATTAAAGGCTGATGAGGATGATGATGAATTGACGTAAGAATGATCAAAATCGGCCTACGCGTTTGGTCTCTAAAGCGCCACAAAGGAACAAACATACACACATTCATATATAAATACATACATGGGCTTATAAAACACATTACCCTCCCTTGCGTCGCGCAGTCGGGTAAAAAAGGCTCGCCGATTGTGAGAACATATTAGTCAGGCATCACAAACAGTCGCCAATCTACTTGTCTTCCGGTAAACATAACAATTTGTACCGTACGTGGTTTCGTATCTGATGCACCGGGCATTAGTATAACTACGTAGTATGACGTAAAAGCCCAATGAAACCTCTGAAACAGTTCCACTTACGTTATCCTTATTCTCTATTGTGCTTTTCCAAACAAACTTCAAGTAAACTTAGTGCAATGACTAACACGAAAAACCCTCACATGTATCTTTGTGGATATAAAGGGACTTTACATTAGATCAATCACCATTCGAAGTTTGCTCTTCTTCAGTTAAACAACAGTCAACTGTTTGAAAAATTAACTTTCATCATGAAGCTGTTCGGTCTAGTGGTGTTGGTCCTGGCAGTGCTCGCGCTGATGACGGGCGGAGCTAGCGCAAGCCCTAAGAGCATCGGCGGTGCTCTCAAAAAGGGCGGCAAAGTTATTGTGAGTACCTATTATTTTTATATTTCAATTTTTTCTTATTATCTAAGTGTCATAGAGACAATTACAGTTATTCGATTTTGTATTCCTTATCCGTTGACTCATAAGTATTTTGCGGTTTTAAAAATACAACCGATCGACCAATAGGACCAATGGGCATGAATAAATTTTGTTTAGATAGAACAACATACAGAGAATTTTGCAGAAGCTCCTCCAGGATACTGCAAAGATTCTCTCTTAGATGTTAAGATTTTGAAAAAAAATATATCATTCTGCCCTTGAAAAGATGTAGTTGAAGTTGAACAAAACTTACTTTAGTAAAACTGTTTATGTTTTCTTTTCAGAAACACGGACTCAGCGCGATCGGCGTCATAGGAACTGGCCACCAAATATATCAAGAATCAAAACAACAGTAGAAAATGTCTGAACACTGCACCTATTTATTCTTAGCACAGTAATAGCGTTTTAATAAATTAAATATATATTTTTCTGAAATATCAAGTGATTTTATTCCAGCATGTCCTAAACAGCTTCAAAAATAAATATGTAGGTACATTCTACCTAATTCCATAATTAAAAAAAAAAATGGATTTTGTTACTGTTATCCATGCACATATATAAATAAATTAGATACAGTTACATATATAAAACATAGGTGCACATTGTTGTGCGAAACTGTACTTTGACGCAGTTTCTATGAAAATCGGTGTAGTTGTTTTATTATAAACACCTGTCGCAATTAGCACGGTGTTTCACTTGCTTTGTTAATGAACAAGCATTGTGTTCCCAAGCGAAGAAAATAAAAATTAAAGGAAAGTTACCAAATATGGAATAGTATCCTAATATGGAATATCGCCATTTCTCGTTAGTAAATTATGTACTTCTAGCAGCACAAAACCGTAATAACATACATACATTTATGAACGGAACCCTAAATGCGTTTGTATCACAAAAATAAAATGGTATTCCTATCCATATTTAGTTACTTTCCTCTAATAGTAGCACCTACGTCACGTAAACTATCCCATCTGATGTAAAAATTAGTTTCCTCACATGTGTTGTGTGTGTAGTTACTGATGATATACAGCTCTTTTATTGAAATGTGTCGAGAACTATACTGTACTATACAATAAACTTGACACAGATATTTTTCATAAACTCCTGGCTGATCCAGAATGTGGAAAATTTATATACTCGTATTAATGATTTAAGCAATGTGTCGGCAGTTCCACTTATAGTAATCCCTTTTTTTTTTTTTTTTTTTTTTTTTAAATTCATATTTTATCTTTCTTAAACCACTTCCATCATTACTATAAATTACTAAGCCTTATTTAAAACTAGCTTCCGCCCGCGGCTTCGCCCGCGTGAAAGATATGATTATAAATTAGAGTGGTATTTCCAGAGAGCACGTTAAAAAAACACTGTAGAAATCAAAATACATAGTCAGTTATTCAAATTAGGTTGCGAGCCAAAACTTTTTGAACGTCGTTCTACATAAAAACAGACCCTTCACCACTTCTTAGCTTCTTGCCCATGACTCTATCTGCGTAGACATCCGGATTAAGTCCAGAATAAAAACAAACATTTGTGAAAGATTAGAAGTTAGTACGGGCTAGGCTCATGATTAATTAGAATTTCTTACATTAGTAGGGCTTACTAAAGTTGGACGGCGATTTTTTGCGCTATGCCAAAAATCTCTTTTTTAAGGGCTACCTATTTTTTTTTGCGTTGACGTCGAAGTTTTGTTATTTATGTTAAATTAACTTTTTCATGATTTTGGCACCGTGATAGTTTACCTGCGGCTTCATCTGCGTGCAGGTCTAAAATTTCTCTTCTGCATGATTCTGTTTTCCCGGTTGTTTAAGAATCTATACCGCTCAGGATTCCAGCCCCCAAAAAAACATATTCAAGATGCTACTTCTTATGATCCCACCCTCTCCCTGGTAGTGCGTGAATCTATACCGCTCGGAAATTTTACTTCTTTACGATTCTATTCTCCTGGTAATTTGTGAATCTTTCTCTACCTCCTAAGATTCCTGCCCCAGAATATTTTTTGTGTTTCTGGTCTCCTGGTAGTTGGTTAGTATTTATCGCTCATGATTACTAAAATCATGAGCGATAAATACTAACCAACTACCCTCAAAATCCTCCTACTATCCTCAAAATGTTTCTAGTCTCCTGATAATTTGTAAATCTCTACCTGTCCTAATACCAGCTTAGGAATATGTTTTGTGCTTCTGATATCCTTCTAGGTTATGAATCTATACCGCTCAGGATTCCAGCCCCTTCCCTGGTAGTTTGAGCATCTATACCGCTCATGTTTTCAGCACTGGAACACGCTTTGTGTTTCTGATCTCCAGTTTCTTTTTTTTTTGTTTCTGGTCTCCTGATATTTTGTGAATCTTAGCGCTTAAGATACCCCCACCCAAAAATACTGATTCACGACTATGGTCTCCTGGTAGTTTTGGAATCTATACCTATCATGATTCCAGCTCCGGAACTAATTTTTCGTGAATCCTGATCTTTTCGTAGTTTATATGAGTCTTTATCGCTCATAATTTCAGTCCTTGAAATACTTCTCATGTTTCTGGTCTCCTGGTAATTTGTGAATCTCTCTCTACATCTCATAATACCTGCCTCGGAATATAATTTCTGATTCTGATCTCCAAGTAGCTTGTGAATCTATATCGCTCAGGTTTAAAAAAAAAAGCCCCTGCCCTGGCAGTTTGAGAATCTATACCGCTCATGATTTCAGCCCCGGAACACTCTTTGTGTTTCTGGTATCCTGGTATTTTGTGAACTCAGTATTTTTTTTTTTTTTTTTTTTGTGGGGTGGGAAAATCATCCTAACAGCTTAAGATTCTAGAGTCCCAAAAATACTGATTCACGACTATGGTCTCCTGGTAGTTTTAGAATCTATACCGCTCAGGATTCAAGCCCCGGAAACACTTCTTCATGATTCTGGTCCCCTGGTACTTTGCGAGACTTTACCGCTCATGATTCCTGCCCCGGAAATACTTCTCATGTTTCTGGTCTCCTGGTACTTTGTGAGCGTAAACCGCTCGTTCAGCTTGACTTTGGATTTCTACTTCCACCTCAGCCTTCGCTAAGTTTTATCATTTACCGGAATAAAAAGTAGACTATGTGTTAATCCAGGCTATGACCTACCTGTGTGCAAAATTTCATTGAAATCCCTTCAGACGTTTTTGCGTTACCTTCAGCCAAACAAACAAACAAACATACAAACTTTCTTATTTATAATATTAGTAGGATATACTTTCTCATGAAATTCCGTCCACAACCACTCAACATCCTTTTTTAGTAATAACTGTAGCGATAATTGGGATTGGGGGTGGGGGTTGGGGCGTGTAATGTTGTTGCAATAAAAGTAAGAGTTGTCTTCAATCACCATTTCGCAAATCACCACTTCGCAAATCACCACTTCACAAATCACCACTTCACAAATCACCACTTCACAAATCACCACTTCACAAATCACCACTTCACAACACAAATCACCACTATTCACAATTCAAATATCTGTCATCAATGCAATGAGCATTAGTTTCCTCAGGTAATATAAAGGTGCCATTTCCTGAAATAACAACCATTAAGATAACACGCTTTAATTAGTTTTCACACAACACAACACGCAAATCACAAATCACCACTTCGCAAATCACCACTACACAAATCACCACTTCGCAAGTCTCCACTTCGCAAATCACCACTTCACAAATCACCACTTGACAAATCACCACTTCGCAAATCACCACTCCGCAAATCACCACTTCGCAAATCACCACTTTACAAATCACCACTTCGCAAATCACCACTTCGCAAATCACCACTTCACAAACCACCACTTTGCAAATCACCACCTCACAAATCACCACTTCACAAATCACAACTTCGCAAATCACCACTTCACAAATCACCACTTCGCAAATCACCACTCTGCAAGTCACCACTTCGCAAATCACCACTTCGCAAATCACCATTCACAAATCACCTCTATGCAAATCTCCACTTCGCAAATCACCACTTTGCAAGTCTCCACTTCGCAAATCACCATTCGCAAATCACCACTCTGCAAGTCTCCACTTCGCAAATCACCACTTCGCAAATCACCATTCACAAATCACCTCTATGCAAATCTCCACTCCGCGAATCACCACTTTGCAAGTCTCCACTTCGCAAATCACCATTCACAAATCACCACTTTACTAATCTCCACTTCGCAAGTCACCACTACGCAAATCACCACTTTGCAAGTCTCCATTTCGCAAATCACCACTTCGCAAATCACCACTTCGCAAATCACCACTTCGCAAATCACCACTTCACAAATCACCACTTCGAAAAGTCCTCTTCACAAATCTCCACTTCACAAATCACCACTTCGCAAATCACCATCACCAATTCACAAATCACCACTTCGCAAATCGACACTTTGCAAGTCTCCATTTCGCAAATCACCACTTCACAAATCACCACTTCGAAAAGTCCTCTTCACAAATCACCACTTCACAAATCACCACTTCGCAAATCACCATCACCAATTCACAAATCACCACTTCACAAATCACCACTTTGCAAATCACCACTTCACAAATCACCACTTCGCAAATCACCACTTGACAAATCACCACTTCGCAAATCATCATTTGACAAATCACAACTTCGCAAATCACTACTTCACAAATCACCACTTCGCAAATCACCACCTCACAAATCACCACTTCGCAAATCACCATTTCGCATATCACCACTTCGCAAATCACCACTCATAAATCACCATTCACAAATCACCACTGCAAGTCTCCACTTCGCAAATCACCACTTTGAAAGTCTCCATTTCGCAAATCACCACTTCGAAAAGTCCTCTTAACAAATCACCACTTCACAAATCACCACTTCGCAAATCACCATCACCAATTCACAAATCACCACTTCGCAAATCACCACTTGACAAATCACCACTTCGCAAATCATCATTTGACAAATCACAACTTTGCAAAACTTCACTTCGCAAATCACCACTTCGCAAATCACCACTTTGCAAATCACCACTTCGCAAATCACCACTTCGCAAATCACCACTTTGCAAATCACCATTCACAAATCACCACTTTGCAAGTCTCCACTTCCCAAATCACCACTTCGCAAATCACCATTCACAAATCACCACTTTGCAAATCTTCACTTCGCATATCACCACTTCGTAAATCACCACTTCGCAAATCACCACTTCGCAAATCACCACTACGCAAATCACCACTTCGCAAATCACCACTTCGCAAATCACCACTTCGCAAATCACCACTCGCAGAACAGATGGTCGATAGGGCCGAAAGGTTCTGTTGCCGAAATGTTCAACCAGGTTTCGGACTGGCTAAAGTAGTTTTATATTTCATGGAAATGTTATAATAAAATACCTCCCCACACATTGGACTTAATGAGACGAAATTTAAATCTTGTAGTAAGCGCAAATTATGCAGACAAGCATATTAAAAGTTGAGGGATCATATTGAAGATAAAAATGCTTGGCACAATGCTGGTCCTGCTCCACAACCTCTAGGGCGCACAAATGACCCGATTAAGATTATTACCATATATATACGTATGCTACACATATGGTATATATTTGCATTGTATAAACTCAATTTTTGTAGCACTATATACCTTCATGTATTAACAGCACATGTGTGTGTAATAGGTACCTTAAACTACTATGACTATGCCTTTGACTTGAATTTGACCTGGCGGTTGGGAGAAACATGCTCACTTAAATTTCTTGCTGATGGTGGCGCATGTGCTGGATCATTCGGTTCCCTTAAAAAAAGCTGAATGGTGTTAGCGCATGAGTCATATTCGTGAACACGCCATCAGATTCAGTTTTACTCACACCTTGAATTTTATTTTGGTACAACTTCCAGAGCACGTCGCAGATTAGGGCACGCGCTAGCTCCGCCCGTCATCAGCGCCAGCACTGCCAGCGCCAACACCACGAGACCGAATTGCTTCATGATGAAAGTTAATATGATTAAACAGTTGACTGTTGTTTAACAGAAGAATCGCAAACTTCGAATGTTGATTGATTTAATTCAGTCCCTTTACATTCACGAAGGAATAATTATTCTATTCTCACGATAGCGTTTATCATATATTTTAAAATATTCTGAACAATTCTGTAAATGTTTTTAAACGATGAAACAAGCTGTGTTTTTCCATCCCTACCCGCAATCTTCCGGCAAAAATAAAGACGATTATATGTTATGCTCAATATAAATGCAAATAGAGTGGTTGTTTGCTTATAATTTATATTTTTGGGGACTCAATTAGGCTAAGGTGGATGAAAGGATTTAAGGAAAATTGGCACAATTATCAACGAAAATCCATACTTTTTAAACCGGTGATCTAAAAGGATTTAACAAGGGTGGGTCTTGGGCCTGAAACGTTTTAACACCTTCAATTCATTATTTTTACAATTAGATTACTCAGATCCTATTTTGGATTTAATTAATATAATTGTAAATAATGTTTCTGTCTTGTAAAAATCGTCACAATAATAACACTTCGAGTATAAAATGCAGAAATAAATAACAAAGCTCACGAAATAAACGCTAACGACCGCAAAAGACGATCAAGATTAATGTCTCGATGTCACCATTAAGTACAGATGCTCTTTTGAAGATAGACTGTCGGGAATTCCCGTGTTGACATGGTTGTACAAAGTTGAATTTCATATTTAAACTTCATACAACCATGCATTTCTTTCTTGTTAACCTTTATTTGTTCTGCTTTTCATTTATTAAAACTTCATGTGACAAAAAGGAACATAGGCGGACGTACGGACGGGTGGTGAAGAGATAACATGGCAGGTGAATAATTATAATTTATATAAGAACTAAAATAATTATATTATTTATTATTTAAAGATCTGTCAAAACGCCTTGTTGACACTTCGCGTGACCCAAGGGTTGGCTTTTTCCTCGGCCAGAGGTAAAGCATTGCCATACAACGTGCAATGCCGCCAGTCTTTTGGGTACACTTACAGTCGACAGCGATGCGGAGGAATTTTTTGACGCCATATTTTAAGTTTTATTTAGTTAGTAGTTTTTGTTTTAATTACAGTTAGTTAAGGGCCTACCTCCGCATAAGTGGCGCCCTCATTGAATAAAAAATCGTATCTTAGCATAGAAAATAAAGATGAAAGAATCCTATGTTGCGTTTGTTACAAAGAGGATAAGGTATTTTTACGTGGTTAAAACAGGACTCAAAATGTTTCGTATCCAAAGTAGTAAGCAAAAGTACCTAAAACGGCCGTTTATGACACTTTTGATTACTACTTTGGATACGAAACATTTTGAGTCCTCACCAGACACTGTTGTTTCGGGAGGTTACTGTTCCTGATGAGGCTGGAAACGCCCGGTTGTCACCATTGTGTGGATCGCCCGAAGGACACGGTGGAGCATACGATGGAGGTTTGCGCCGCTTGGGTGGAGCACCACCGTGGCCTCGTGGAGGCGATCGAGCAATGGGTAGCACGCCGTCCGGTAAGGACCAAGCCCGGGTCAACGGCGCGTTGTGTTCGACGCGCGCCTCAAAGAAATGTCAGCAGCAAGACAAGTGACGGGGCCCACTAGGGTCGATGAGAAGAGTACGGCACGCCCTCCCGCACCACCCAGAGCTAGAGAAGTTATTTGATGATTCCCTAACCTATAATAGAAAAAAAAACACATTAATATTATGATAAATATTATTTATATTACAATAGATTGACTTTCAGTCAAAACAATCTTCAAAGCCAAACAGGATCATAAATAAGAAAATAAATGCGAGAATTCAAACAATCCCTTAAAGCATTAGTTACTGTCAACTTGTCAGGGTGAGTGACTGTCGTTACGACTCTCTTGAGATCATGTCTGGTGGTCTTCTCTTAAAGGAATCGTAAACTTTCTTCCGTTTATAAAACATTTTCTTCCGCCACCTACATATATATACTTCATAATTCGAGATGCTTTCAAACTATATTGCCACCAACTCGAATATTATTTTATAAGTTGATTTTTGAGTGACCATTTGTATAAAAAATATAGTTACGATGGAATTTGAACTTTATGATGTAAGTGTGTGAGGTTTTTGTTTCAAACTTTGATCTCGAATTCTGAATTAAAATATAAATAGTTACAAACTACATAAATAACATTTAAGTACATATTACACATACACACATACACGTGCGTGGTGTTGTGGGTTTGCAGAAAATGAAAAGGTTAGTGTACCTACGAGTACTCTACACTCGTAAAGGGAAAACAACTACCCGTGCAAATTGTTTAAGTAGATATCGTTCATTCAGCTTCACTGGGTTCATTGGGTTTCACTTTGTTTTGGTTACTGGGAAACAACTATCATTAGTGACGAAACACAAAAACCCTATAGACACAAGAAGACGTTCGAAGAGTAACTTTTCCCTTAGGAATATATTTCTGTATAAACACGCACACCGGGACACAGTTGATTAATAATTATATTGTTTAAGAATACTGTGAATACTATGCTGTGTGTGTACTGTGTGTTTGTTTGAAAAATTAGCTCTCATCATGAAGCTGTACTGGTGATGGCTGATGACGGGTGGAGCTAGCGCGAACCCTAATTCAAAATTGTTGTTAGTTGTTGTTGAGTTGTTGATGTTGGCTGTTGTTGTGTTGGTGGTGTTGTTGTTGTTGGTGGTGTTGTGTTGTTGTGTTTTTGTTGTTGTAGTTGTGTTACTTGTTTTCGCATAGATTTTCCAGGGAGTAGGAAGTCGAGAGCGACGGCGTCGTGGGGGCATCGTGGCACGACAGCGTTATGTTATGCTGTTTGCCGTCACGGTATTCGAGTCAAAACCGCGCCAATAGATGGTTTCACATCAAAAAAACTGATTTCAGAAACACAGGCTTAGCGCGATGGTCGGTGTCATGAACTGGCCACCAAATATATCAAGAATAAAACAACAGTAGACAATATTCCTACACAGCATTTATTTCACTTCTTGAAGTTATACTTCTTTAGGCGCGTTGTGAAAAAATGATGAGAGTGAAATTTTAAGAAGCGCGCGCATCTCTGTCACACAAAATTCACAGGTTGACACACAAAAAAGCAGCTAGAACCGACACCCTGAAGTTAGCTATGGTCTGTGGTTCATGAAGAATGATTGTTTTCCTTTTGTAAACTTTGTGACAGTTGTTCTAAACGAAATGTTTAAAAATACACTTCTGTTTTTGTAGCATGACCACCCTAGAAACGGGTTTTGTCGACGGAAGAATAGACAAAATGACAGATTGTAGGACGATTTCTACCGTGTCAAGCATGGCGATGTTAAAACTGACGAGAAGAAATGTTTCTATTCTTCAGTCGACAAAAGTCTACAATGTAAAGCATGACGACCAATTTTTCTCTACTTTTGACACATGAAGGTAGAAACATTTCTACTCAAGAAGTGTCAAATAGTCTACATCTCATTAGACCTAGACAAGATCTTTATTGATTTTAAAAACTCAATTAGGCGTCTGTTTCATTTCAAAATTATGGTGAATCTTCCACAAAAGCCAATAAAAGAAATGAAGTGAGTGTGTGTGTTTGAAGTTTGATTTTAAAAACATGTCTGGGGGCTACTGTTGCCATCGTCTGAGTTTTATACCGAGAAGAATGGAAGGAAGGCAGAAAGAAACGAAGTACGAGCATTAACGGAGGCTCTTGATCTTCCCGAAAAAAAAAATATAAATAACTTTTCCAAAAACCAAACATTTGAAAAATGTGTTTTAAAGTTTTGTATTGTGTAACAAAATGCAAAAATTAACATAACAAACTACATTTTTCCTATGTTTCATTATTTATTTACTTTGTTTGTTGTTATTTACACAAATCCAACACGATCAGTCTCCACAAACACAAAATTAAATATTGTTGTACAAACAACAAACAAATTGGCGGAATTTTGTCGAGTGAAGTTCAGTGGCTGTTTTAATTATTCGTTTATTGATTCCTAGTGGATACTGTGATGTAAAATTGATGTAGTTTTGTGTCTCAAGTGTCAACGCAAATGGACAATATGTGGAATCATTGAAACAGGCGCGATCTCGGGAAAATGGAGCTTAGAATTTTATTGTAGTATTGACTACCTCAGCGAAGTTTGCCGAGAAGGCTGACTCGACACATTTGTTGCCAAATACTGCAAAAAACATTAGAATGTGTTACATCTGCATTCTAATGGAAAAAAAGTATAAATAACTACGTAAGACTAGGCAATATGGTCAAAAGACTTTCGCCTTCCCTTCGGGGATAATAAAATAATTTAAAAAAAAACAGTCAACACAGATGACAGAAATGACAGAATAAAATTAATACGTTTCGTTGTTGCTTTGAGTTACGTTCAAAATGTTTTAGAACTTGGCGTTAGACACATTTATTTCGATAACGAAACGTAATATATTATCGTAGAATTCTTAGCTTGTCTACATCACTAACTACCTACCCGTTGCTATGGAAAGAATGAATATGTCTTTGTCTTCGTAGAAACGCGAGTCTACGGGTCGCGCCGTGCTCGGGCAGTAGAGATGTAGAGTGTCATAGAAATAACTTTGTCTACTCTTGGCAGAGTAGAGATAGAATTGGTCATGCTACGCGTGCTGGACACATCTATTGGCCCACCTTAGAGTTTAGGTTTCGATGGCCCCTACCGAAATATGATTGCTAGATTGAACAAAAACTGTTGATGCAGTTTTAAACCTGATACATTTTACCATCTTTTTCGATCGTATTGTTTTAAATTTGAATTCAGAATACCATACGACATGGAGCTACGCCTAACAAGTCGGATATGCGCCTTGTTAAAGGCAATTGATTTTTGAATAAAAAACATGTTTTATCAAATAAAGGTTTAATTTAATAACGCGTGTTGCCTCCATGGGCATCTACCACAGCTCTCATACGATTAGGCATAGAGTTTATCAACCGCTCTATGAAATTTTGAGGGATCATCTCCCATTCCTCTTCTATGGCAGTTTTCAACTCCTGCATCGTCTGGGCAACTGGCTGACGAGCCCTAACACGTCTTTTTAGCTCGTCCCACATGTGCTCAATGGGGTTCATGTCTGGGCTTCTGGCTGGCCAGTCCATAACTGTGATGTTCACATCCCGAAGATATTCCCTGACGATGCCGGCCGCATGGGCTCTTGCATTATCATGCATAAAAAGGAAATTTGGGCCCACATAGTTCGCGTATGGTATCACGTGAGGTGCTAAGCACTCACGAATGTACCTTTCAGCATTTAATGTTGGCAGCCGTGGTCCTGTAACAACCTCAAGTTGAGTTTTGCCGCTCGCGGATATACCGCCCCGGACAGTCCATGAGCCACCGCCATAAGCAACCCTCTCTTCAAAGCAGCATTGTGCGAAACGCTCTCCCTTACGTCGGTAGACCTTCTTCCTTCCATCATTGCCTTAAATACACAATTTTAGACTCATCAGAAAAGAGTACACGGCTCCAATCTTGCTGTGTCCAATTTAAATGACTGCGTGCGAAATGAAGGCGCGCTGTTCGGTGGGCTCTCGTTAGTTTGGGCACATTAGCTGGCTTGTGTGGTACCATATCGCGTTCTTTTAACCTTCTCCGAACAGTTCGAGCGCTCACAGATACTCCGTGGAAGTCGCGAAGTTGGTTTTGTATCTCAATGGAGATAAGGTGACGATTTCTCAAGCTGGTCGTCACGATGAATCGATCCTGCCTTTCAGTTGTGACCCGAGATCGTGGCCTTCCTTGGCGACAAACAAAGCCGCCAGTCTCTAGGTACCTCCGATAAACATTTCGGACCGCAGATCGACTTAAATTAAGTTGAGCACTCACGTTTCTTTGGCTGTGTCCGGCCTCAATAAGTGCCACAGCTTGGGCGGCGACTTCAGGTGAAGTATCCATAGATTATTGATAGAACCTCACCTTAATGTTAATGTTAGTAATGTTTGTTGCAAAACCAAAGATATCAATCACTTTCTCAAGAATTAAATCCAAGTAAACCAATAAAACCAAGTTTTTTTAGTATTCGATTGTTTGATATCAACAAACAGGCTCCAAATTGTCTTTTGTTTCTTTAAATTCTGTGTTCGAAATTCAAAAAAAGACTATTGAATGAAATTGTGAATGTGCCAGGTTCAAAACTGCATAAAAACTTTTTGCTTGACCTAATATAAAATTTTAGCTAGGACCAAACGAAACTGAAAATACAAGGTGGGCCAATAGATGTGTCCAGAAGTGTATTTTAAAGTACCTTTCTTTAACCTAAAGTGTGTCGAATAAAAAATGTGACATTTTTTTTCTTCGGTTAACCATTTCTTCTAAGGATCTAACGTAGTGGTTTTAGTTTGATGTGCATTTATTCGACTAAAACATTAAATATCTTGTATCTTACTTAATAATCAATTAATTAATCATTTTGTATCTTGTTGTATGTTACTTTTTTTTTTTTTTGTGGGGTGGGAAACCATCCAATGACTTCTCCCGCTCTGGGTGGAGCGGGAGGGCGTGTCAGACTCTTACTGACTAAAACCCACCCCTGTTCCTTCCCTGCCTGAGTGCCCAGGGGTGCGGTAACTCATTTTCAGAATTTATCTGCTACCCCTAGGCACGCAGGCACCGGCCACGATGGGCCCCGTCAGTGGTGGTTTACTACATCTCTTTGAGGCGCGCGTGGAACACTACGCGCCGTCGACTCACGGGCCTGGTGCTGATCGGATGGCGAGCTACCCACTGCTCGCCGTCCGCAGGCCCGGGTTTACGGTGGCCGGAAATCGTCTCGCGACGTCGTACGCCAAGTACGCCCGGTACCTCTCCTGCGGTGGTAGCGGCCGGGGCCGTGAGGACCACTTCGTTGAGCTTCCCTCACGCGTCCCGCCTCCGCCTTCACGAGCATTACTGCTTCGCAGAAGGCGGAGACTGCCTCCCATTCCCTCTCGCTCCGTACTATGGCCTGAACCAGGGCAGGGCGCGAGAGGTCGCCGCCACCTATCGCATCCACAAGGACACGGCGGTGCTCCGCCCAAGCGGGGCAGACCTCCACCGTATGCTCCACCGTGTCCACTGGGCGATCCGGGCAGTGGTAACACCCGGGCGTTTCCTCCCGCCCGATCTGATGCAGGAACCTCCCGAAACAACCGTGTCCGGTGAGGACCTGCGTCAGGCGGAAGGTGAGGACGCTGTGATGCCTCTCCAGCCACTCCTCAAAGAGGGGCACAACCGCCGCAATGGTGGCGTGCCCAGCGCAGGGTTGCGACAGTCGCTGTCTTCATGTCGCCATGAGATCCTGCCGGAGCTCCGTCCGCCGAGCCGCGAGGTGTCGCGGCAGCAGAGTTTCGCCCCGGCGTTTGGCCTCCTTGCGCCACTCCCAGAGCAGCGCGAGGACCTTGGCCTCCAGATCCCATGGCGACAGTCCGGCAAGGAGGCTCGCCGCCTTACAGGAGACCGTGCGGTATCCGCGGATTAGCCGAATGGCCGTGACCCTTTGGGACGCGTTCAACCGGCGAGCTGGTCGCCGCCTTATTGAACACGCCCACACCGGTGCCCCGTAAAGGGCCATGGACCGCACGATCCATAGAGCCTCCGGCAGGAGGCGTTTGGACCCCCCAGATTGGGCAGGAGCCGCTTCAGAGCAGCACTGGCTCGCTTCAATCTGGGAGCCAAACGTCGGAAATGCTCGACGAAGTTCCACCGGCTGTCGAGGACGAGTCCCAGGTACTTCGTCGTCCCCTCGACGCCGATATGAACCCCTCCTATCGTTATTTGGGAACCCGACGGTGGCGCATTCCGAGGACCATGAAAACACATGGCCTCGGACTTTTGTAATGCCACTTCGAGTCCCAGTTGCCCGATTCTCTCAACGACTGTTGCAACCCCGCGTGACATCAAGTTGGCCGCCACCTGGTTGTATGTTACTTAAACTACCATTTTTAATTACATAAATATTTCTTAAACCAGAAGTGCCAGTTTTTTTAATATTTTTTTTTCTGGATAACTCATTCCATAAAAACTTTTTTACAATAAAAATAAAACCGACTTCCATAAAAAACAAAAAGTGAAAAATAACTTTAATTTCGGAAGTCGGTGTTTCTTCTTCGTTTTTTGACACCGACTTCCGAAATTAAAGTTATTTTGCACTTTTTGTTTTTTGTGGAAGTCGGTTTTATTTTTTTTGTAAAAAGTTTTTATTTTTCACTTTTTAGTTGTGTTTCCTCATTAAATTGTGTTAACAATGCGATAGCAGCAATCGCGGTTGATTTGCTGTAATTTTTTGAAGAGTTCCCTTGTCTGTCTCCGAAAATCATCGTCAGATCTACATGAAATCTAAATGGGACCATTTCGGAACAAACCCCTTTCGAACAAAAAAATAATTTTGGAAATCCTCATTCATCAAATCATTTATAGACTAAATGACGAAGTTATGGCCGAACATACATAAAAAAAAAATACAAACATCCGAATTGATAACCTCCTCCTTTTTGAAGTCGGTTAAAAATACACGACGTTAACCATTTTCAGATCGTGTATACAAATCGTGTAAACTAGTGTTAGTAGATATTTCTTCCAACTCGAAATATTATAAAAAGAAATATTCTACGATTGCTAGGATATCATATTATCGCGCCTACATTCCTCTAACAGTTAGGCATAGGTAGAGATGTTTTTAGTGCATGATGGCATGTCTCCTACTTTAAATAAATAAATGATTTTATTTTACAAAAAAAATTATATTATCACACTATCACACTAATATTATAAAGGCGAAAGTTTGTGAGTGCGTGTGTTTGTTACTTCTTCACGCTCAAACGGCTGGACCGATTTGGATGAAATTTTCTATGTAGATGGCTTATACCCGGGATTAACACATAGGCTACTTTTAATTTCGGTTTACAAAGGTGAAACAGCGGGGCGCAGCTAGTGCTACTAATATTATAAATGTGAAAGTTTGTAAGTGTGTGTGTGTTTGTATGTTTGTTACTTCTTCACGCTCAAACGGCTGGAACGATTTGGATGAAATTTGGTATGTAGATAGCTTATACCCTGGATACATAGGCTACTTTTATCCCTGTCTATACTGGTGAAACCGGGGGACGCAGCTAGTTATGTATAAAATGAGACAGATATGTTTCTAACACGCGCATTGTGAGAACTCGAAAAAGTCCTGATTGGGAAATTTTGTCTTTAAAATCAAATCAAATCAAATCATTTTTATTTCAGGCTTAATGACCCATATAAAAAAATTAAAAATATTACAAAATTAAATTATTAGATTATCATTAAACTTTAGCCCACAGAAAAAAATCGTAATCCATACTCGACAAAACATTTGAAGTGCAATTGTTTAAATGATAGCTATCTCTTTTACTCAATACTCAATACTCAATACTTTATTGCATTCCATATGTGTTAAATAGGTGGTATAACATAATAAAATATCAATATGGACCCTGTCGGGCACAGCAAAGTAGAAGAGAGGAGAGGGCTAAGTAGTTATTCAATTAAGCAATATAAATTATTAGTTGTGGTTTATTGGGTGTATGTATATATATAAGGTTTGCGTATATAGATATATTAAATTGCTATTAATTGTAAGTAATTATTGTGAAGTTCTTATATTATTATTAAATTATTCTTCTTATTCATAGATTATTTTTATTTATTTTTTTAATTTTAATTTTTTTATGTATTTATGTTTATATTGGGTTTTCTATTTTTCTACAAAATGTTTGGTGTAAAAGAGAGAGAAAAAGAAATTATTTTGGAATCGATTTATCATCTAAGAACTCCTTTACTGTGTAGTAAGACTGATTCGAGAAATCGCTTCAATTTATTAATAAATATATTTATTTTGCTTATTTCTCTAATATTTTCTGGCAACTTATTATAAATTTTGATGGACATAACTAAAGGGCTGGTTGAGTGCATTTCCAGTCGGGGTTGAGGTATATTTAATTTATTTTTGTTGTGTCGTAAAGTGTATCTAGTTTGTGTTTCTTCGTAAGTGGTATACAAATCTGGGTGTTTTCTGACAAATTTACATAACTCAAAGATATATATATAAACAGGGAAGTGTGAATATTTTGTGTTTTTGGAAGTATGGTTTGCAGCTCTCTGTTTGTTCAATATTGGTTATTATTCGAATTAATTTCTTTTGTAAAATAAATATAGTTTGAGAATCAGTGCTGTTTCCCCATAGCATGACCCCATAGCTAAGCCATGCTTGGGCATATGCATAGTATGTGACAATTGCAGTTTGCAGGTTGGTAGTTTTTTTAATTTCACGTAGGGCATATGAAAATTTTGATAGTTTAGCTCTTATTTTCTGTATATGGGATTTCCAATTAATATGGGTATCTATAGACAAACCGAGGAGGGTAAATTCGTTAACTTGTTCTAGTTTTGTGTCATTGAACATGAAGAAGTTTTAATGGGGATTTTTGATGGGGATGGAAAGTAATTAGTTTGGTTTTGGTGAAGTTAATTTCTAGATTGTGGTTATTCATCCAGTTTACAGCTGTAGAAAGAAGGGAGTTTAATTTGGCGTTTATATCGTCATCGTTTTGGCATGTGGTGAGTAGAGAGATATCGTCTGCAAATAGAACACATGGTCCGTTTATAATTTTAGGAAGGTCATTTATATAAATAAGGAACAAAAGGCACCCTATTACACTACCTTGGGGAATGCTTATCCTATCTTTTGTACTACTTGTCAACATAATATGTGCTCTATGTCGGTGTCAAAATACCAGCGCGACCAAATTTTAAACGTGGAAATTTTGAACATAACATGTCCTGAGTACCATTGGCTTGGCTGGGTGTATCATTGGCTACAAAGCAATACTTACGAAACTCGAGTGACTAATAGCCCAGCAAAAACCCGACAGTGATCCGCTACCGTAATCACTCAGCCAAAAAGACAATTATTTCTTACTTGCAAACCCATAAATTATAATAAATTTAAAGGCACATGTAAGGTTGATAATAACAAAGGGCCACATATTCGCAATCTCGGCGCTTATCTTCATGCCACGTGCTCAGCATTTAATATATTGCTACGTTTTCCTTAATCGTAGCAACTAATAATAAACTATACTTACTCAGATACCCATATATAGACTATATTTATATGTGAGTGAACACGAGTCACAACAAAATGTAGTATCCTCGTCAAGAGTGTGCAGTGACTCAACGATCAATAATTTTGAAACAGCTGTACCTAATAATAAATAATACACTCTTTATTTTGCGTAAAATGCGTCAGGATCACTTTAAGCGAGGTTCGAAGTGAATCCTTCTTCCTACCATCATCTCCTGCTCTTATCCCAATTTATTTGGGGTCGGCGCAACATGTCTTTTTCTTCCATACTCCTCTATTAGTCGTCATCTCTGTAGTCACCCCCTTTTTACCCATATCCTCTTTCACACAGTCCAACCATCGTTTCTTTGCCCTTCCCCTACTCTCATAGTCATCCACATCCATACACAAGACTTTCCTCACGATATTTTCTTCTTCTTCATTCCTCTGCATCACATGTCCATGCCACGACAACCGATTTCCGCACAACTTTTCAGTCAGCGGTGCCACTTTCAGACTTCCTTTTATATACTAATTCCTAATTCTATTCTAAAAGAAATAGACGGCACGGTTGGCGCAGTGGTGGAGCGTTCGGCTGCTGCGCTGCGTGTCGCAGGTTCGATCCCTGCACGGAACAAATATTTGTATGGCCTACAGATAGTTGTTCCGAGTCTGGGTGTCT
Organism: Polia nebulosa; assembly: GCA_951329385.1. Lineage (NCBI taxonomy): Eukaryota > Metazoa > Arthropoda > Insecta > Lepidoptera > Noctuidae > Polia > Polia nebulosa. The sequence goes on from OX589604.1 coordinate 16,203,646, forward strand.
TGTGTATGTGAATATACATGTTTGTGAACGCACACACGATACAGGAGTAATGCCTAGTGTGGGTTCCAGTTAGATTTTGATTACTTTTATATACGATCAAGTTCTACAATGAGGATAATATCTGGCATAAATTGCGATTGATAAGTTGTTAATCACTGGCATTCTATTAAGTAAGTTACTAGGTACTAATCAAGGATAAGGATCGAATGTTGCTGCGCATCTTAAGCAAACTATAATGCTCATCACATAAAATTAAATCACTACATATTATAAAACAAAGTCCCCCTCCGCGTTTGTCCGTTGGTCTGTCTGTTCGCGTTACATCCAAAAATTCAGAACGGATTTTCATGTGGTTGTCACCAATAGAAAAGCTCATCGCTAAAGTAATAACAGCCGCACGGGTCGATATATCAGGTTAAGCTACGTTTGCCAATGTTGGTCCATGGATGGGTGACCATCTTTACATACCGACACTCCTCCGTGCCTCGGAAAGCACGTTAAGCTGTTGGTCCCGGCTGTCAATCGTGGATATTTGACAGTCGTTAGGGGTCGTCAGAAGCCCGAAAGTCTGACAACCAGTCTTACCAAGGGGTATCGTATTACCTAGTAACTGGGTTGTGGAGGTCAGATAGGCAGTCACTTCATGTAAAATACTGGTATTCAGCTGCATCCGGTTAGACTGGAAGACGACCCCAAGATAGTTGGGAAAAGGTTAAACAGATTGATTTGTCACCAATAGATAGAGTGATTCATTAGGAAGGTTTAGGTGTATAATTTGTACCCGTGCGAGGTTGGGGCGGGTCACTAGTAATAATAATAAAAAAGGTAACTTAGTACTATGCTTGAATGCTAATATGAATATCGCAACTACTCATCATCATCATCATCATCACCCTATAGCAGTCCACTGCTGGACATAGGCCTCTCCAATTGCACGCCATTCAGCTCGGTTCTCGGCAACTCTCATCCAGTTGCTACCAACCACCCTGCGAAGATCATCGCTCAACCTAGCCTGAGGGCGTCCTACCTTACGTTTGCCGATTCGCGGTCTCCACTCGAGAACACGTCTACCCCAACGGTCATCGGTTCTACGGCTAATATGGCCGGCCCATTGCCACTTCAGCTTGCTTATTCTGTGAGCTATGTCGACAACCTTGGTTCTCAGCCGGATCACCTCGTTCCGTATTCGATCCCTCAATGAGACTCCAAGCATAGCCCGTTCCATAGCTCGCTGAGCAACATTGAATTTATGGACCAGTCGTACCGTGAGTGTCCACGTTTCGGCTCCGTAAGTCATAACAGGCAAGACACACTGATTAAAGACCTTGGTCTTTAGGCTCTGTGGAATACGCGACGCGAAGACTCGTCGAAGCTTCCCAAACGCTGCCCAGCCAACTAACGCAAACTACTCACAAAGCATCAAAGGAAAACCATGGATATTGCTCACCGCAGCCAATATAATGCAATATGTGGTAAAATTATAAGGTGCTCCGTGTACACACGGTAATGTAAGCAAACATAGCAACAGCACAATAAGGAAAATTTTTATAAAAAATATTATATTATCCTCGTTCCTGTTAATTTTATGATATATGCACCTGCAATTAACGATTATGTAATAGGAAAACGGTTTAGTAAGTTATTGTGATGTATTGTAATGTATTTGTGAGTGTATTTAATATAAATAATTTCCAAACAAAGTGTTAGGCTATTCCTTGAAATGCTTTTCTTACCACCATGTTCGTTCTATTCGTTTTCGTAACAATTTTTCGACCACTTGTTCGTTGGCGAGATATACTTACGTAAGTTCGGTAACAATGCAATATAATGATACCATTGAGCAGATCTGATGGGATGTAGGGACTGAAACTACCTGATTGCAAATGGTAGGACTGTTGAATTTGGGCTAGTATATTTTGTTATCATAGTACTTTCCATTTCGCATGATGACGAGGATCTAAAGGTTGTTTTTTGATTTTTTATTACTTTTATTTAATTTTAATGTGTGGTTGTATGACCAGATATTTGAACGTAGACGAAGGAAATGGGGAATGAAAGAATCGTAGCAGGTGACTTTCTATAGTGTCAACCCTCATGGGAAAGAGTAGTGACTTTATGTATGTTTGTAGTTTATATTGTGGAAAACAACGTTGTATAATTTAAAAAAAAAAATTTTCGTAAAAAAAAAGATATATTTACGCAGCAAATTTCTAGCAACACTAAAAAAAAGCTATTTGATACTTACTACCTGTGAAACTGGGTGTAGGTACACGTGTAATAATACATTTTCCAATATTTTTTCTCTGATAAAAGAAAACTTCGCTAATAGGGGTAGGGGTAGATATTCGATATCACATTGTTTCTCAAAGGAAAGTCCAGGAAAAGCGATTGCCCCAAGGTAAAAACTTACTTAGCAAGTACCTACCCATATGTTGAAGGTACGTTAACCTTTTAGAAGACCCTTTTTAAGGCTCCCCCACACAGGCGCGTTATTATCGGTCGATAATATCGCATGCGGTATTGCGATAACTTCCTATACTTACATTGCGGCGTTATTATCGCAGCAGTGTGTAACTACATGACCATCCTAATACAAAATGTACTGAAAACAGATATCGCAATAACGCATGCGATATTATCGACCGATAATAACGCGCCTGTGTGGGGGAGCCTTTATTCTTTTTAATTTTTCCTTACCAATCGTTTAGCAGAAAACCTTTGAAAACTAACTTTATATTTTTATTTTTGTAACGCATTCAATTGAAAAACCAATTTTTTATTGTATTTTTGATGTATTCCGGGAAAGAGGCAAAGTTTTTAATGTAAATCATTAATAAACCTCGCGTTTCGTTAATGTCCTTTCATGTTTTTATACTTACTGTCTTAAGAATGCACCACTTGTCCTACGATGGATAGGGTAGATTCGGTTTGCCCAGAGTTGTGGATAAATTCGAAACAGAGTTACCGCGCTCCTGGGCACTCAGGGCAGGAAGGAACAGCGGTCAGTAAGAGTCTGACACGCGTGGAGCGGGAGGCTCCACCCAGAGCGGGAGATGTCTTTGGATGATTTCCAACCCCAAAAAAAAAAGCTTGATGGTTGATTAATGCTGAAGACTAGAAGAGTATTAAGCGAACAAATTATTTGAATACTAGGGACGATTGCTGGGTAAAAAATAATAATTCTATTTAGGTTGTAAGAATTATCTAAAATTAATGGACACGTATCTATTTTTTGCTTTATCAAATCAATGAAAAACGACAAACAATTTTAAGTCAAGTTTGACGTCATGCAAAATTTCAACGGACTGTATCGTCTTCATTTTTTGTATACGTGACAAAACAAAAAAATACATACGTGTCCAATATTTTTAACCGACTTCAAAAAAAGGAGGAGGTTCTCAATTCGACTGTATTTTTTTTTTTTTTTTTTTTTTTTTTTTTTTATGTGTGTTACCTCATAACTTCTAACTACGTGAACCGATTTTGAAGATTTTTTTTTATTTGAAAGCTGTTGCTTTACATTTGGTCCCATTTTAATTTGGTGAAGATCTGATGAAGGACTTCGGAGATACACAACGGAACTCTTCAATAAATGGTAGCAAACCTTCCAGAATTGCTGCAATCGCATGTCTGTATATTGTTTTCACCACTTCACAACATTACATCACGCTGATGCGCTCTGAAGGGGTATACAGATTTGTACAGTTCACCCTGATACACCGTAATTTCACCAACTACGTTCAAATTCCCTATTTTTGGGGCTATCAATTCGGGCATAACTTTACTATTAATTTAGTTTTAGAATGGGGTAAAACAACTAAAAAGTGAAAAATAAAAAACTTTTTACAAAAAAAATACAACCGACTTCCATAAATAATACTAAAAAATGCAAAATAACTTTAATTTCGGAAGTCGGTGTCAAATAACGAAGAAACCAAACTAGAAACACCGACTTCCGAAATTAAAGTTATTTTGCATTTTTTAGTATTATTTATGGAAGTCGGTTGTATTTTTTTTGTAAAAAGTTTTTTATTTGTGATTAAAATCGCTGTGAACTATTTCGAAGCCAGATAAAATCAATCTGCCTAGCCTTTTCCGAACTATCTTGGGATCGGCTTCCATACTACCCGGATCTTTTTTTTTAAATATTAACACATTTATTCGACCCAGACACAACAGCAACAAACGACAAGGTAATCGAAAACTTTTTTACAAAAAAATAGAACCGACTTCCAAAAAAAGTGCAAAATAACTTTAATTTCGGAAGTCGGTGTTCCTGTTTTGTCTTCGTTTTTTGACACCGACTTCCGAAATTAAAGTTATTTTGCACTTTTTTTGGAAGTCGGTTCTATTTTTTTGTAAAAAAGTTTTTTTTTGATAATCTAACTGACGGACTAATTTATTTATTTTAGTCCAATTTAACCAACAGCGTTTATAATATTAACTATACTACAGATATTATAAATGCGAAAGTTTTGATGGATGAATGGATGTTTGTTACTCAATCCCGACACAACGGCTAAACAGATCTGGATGAAATTTGGCACAAAGATAGAATAAAGTCTGGAATATAATATGATACAATTTATAATGAAAGAAGTACTAATTCCACGCGGGCGAAGTTTCTGGTAGAAGTTAGTATTTACATAAAAATGCTACGCCTTATTCCCATGTGGGCTGTCACGCAGAAACTACGGAACGCCATCTGCTACGATCGTATGAGGATGATGAATGGGGTTATAAATCATTAATTTGTCCTATTTGCGAAATAAAATATAGATACACATTTAATATTGAGGCTTCAAACTTGGGATATACCTTTTATACCATACTAAAAATCTGCCTAGTCTTTTTCCAAATAACTTGGGGTCGGCTTCCAGTCTAACCGTATGCAGCTGAATACCAGTATTTTACATGGAGCGACTGCCTATCTGACCTTCACAACCCAGTGACTGGGTAATATCCACCCCACACCACCCCCACAACCAGCCTTACCCTTTGGTAAGACTGATTGCCAGACTTTCGGGCTACTGACGACCCGTAACGACTGTCAAAGATCCACGGCGACCCAGCTTAACGTGCTTTCCAAGGCACGGAGGAGTCTCGGTATGTAAAGTTGGTCACCCATCCATGGTCCAACCCCGGCAAGCGTAGCTTAACCTGATGGATCGACCCGTGCGACTGTTATTACTTTAGCCTCCTTGTAGATGAGATGGGATGATTTCCCACCCCACCAAAAAAAAAAGGAAAAAAAAAGCCTCCGTGTAGACATTACTAATCCATACTAATATTATAAATGTGAAAGTAACTCGGTCTGTCTTTCCGTCTGTGTGTTTGTTACCTCGTCTCTTCTATTAGCAACGGAACGAATCTGGAATAATCTGGATGGAACGTAACAAACGGGTATTCCTTGTTCTGAAATACCACATAGGATACTTTTTATCCCGAGAGTCCTCCTTTGGAAAACAAAAAAATCGACTCGCCCACGGACGAAGCCGCTGCCTGAAGATAGTCTGTAATAAAACTCTTTGAAAATATCTCACAGAGTGCTGTGTTCATGAATTTAAAGCTCGTAGTCGTGACTCGTGAGGTTACTAAGCTATGTGGCGGGATCGGGGGAGAGACATACATCGCTAACGACTCTCGAAAGCAGTGATAATGTGTGCGAATAGTAAATGTAACGACACTGGCAACTAGGTCAATGTAACATAGGTATCTTTGTTGAAACAAAGGAAACCACTGTTTCTGTGGGCTATATTCTAGAATAATTAAAGTTATTGGTCCATTAGAAACCACACTTTGAGAGCGTTCTTTCCTTCTTTCAATCAAATGAAGCCAAATCGTATCTTTAGCAAAAAATGATTAAATTCTGGAAATAGGGATGATTACAGGGTAAAATAATAATAATTCTATATAGTCCGTGTGTAAGTTTATCAAAAAATATTAGACACGTAGATTTTGCTTTAACAAATCAATAATAAATTACAAAGATAATACACTTCAAAGTTCAGGAGTCCCCGGCTTGTTACGTCACTTTTGAGTAAAAAGTGGTACAATTTTAACTCAAGTGTGACGTCATGCGAAATTTCACGCTGTCTTCATTTTATGTTTACGTGACAAAAGAAAAATACGAGTCCGATATTTTTTGGTAATATAACTGACGGACAATTCATATCTAAGGGTTTGTTTGGTTGGAATCAGATTGCTAGTATCGATATAGAAAAAATATTCAATCTTGTTTCGACCGTATTACCAACATTTTACGAATTTGTGTATTCATAGCACGTATGACTACGGTTAAAAATGTATTTACTGTACGGCGTGAAATGTTTAAGGGATATTGCCTGGTCCTTTTTACCTCATTTCAAATGTGACGTATTAATAAATCCGTCTGTTGGGTTCCCACAAAACAATTTCAGTTTTATTACCTTTATGAGAATGTAACTGTTCTACTAGTAGATACTATACCTAAAAAAACTTTCGTTTAGAATTTAAAAAATGTGTTAAATTTGTTTGTCTTGCAAAGCATTTTTTTGTTATCAACTACGATATAAAGTTTAACAAAAAACTGGCCAAGTGCTTGTCGGGCCACGCGCAGGGGGTTCTGTAGTCGCCTGTAATAGCCTGGAAGGGGGCATGTTTATTACTATGAATATATTAATTGAGTTCCGTTTAACAGCCAATGACAATTAAAACCGGGTCCACATAAGACGATGTTAACTGAAGAATGAGTTATAAAATCCAACTTCATTGCTATGTAGCTTTCAATTTTTGGAACTCCCATGCGCTCATTTTTGGGGTGTCTCTGGCCTCTCTATTTGGGATAAAGGTTTTGACGTTATGATGTCATTTTCCCATAATTTTTAATCGACGAAAAAAAAGGACGAGATGATTAATTACCTTTAGAGAGCCTTCTCCATATCTATATACGTACCTATCAAAAGATAATTAATCAGTTTGTTGTTTGGCGCCGAATCAAGATCAGTTTATGTAAATAAGCTCAATACTCAAGAATTAATAGGTTTATTTATTTTTTTGTTTTTTAGTTATTTTTCGTCGGTTTAATTATTTGTTAAAAATATTTTGACACTTTTACTATCCGTTCTAAACAAGTAACAGTTTCAACTAAGTATTTTTGTGGATTTTTTATTATGTACGAAATTTTCCAAGTAGGTACATTTTATAAGTTGGACGACTATAACTCTTCAACTTACAATGCTAAGTTAGCCGCGATGACTATTCTTCGTCATTCGTTTTATGTACTATAAACATCATGTTTTTTTTTTAGATTTTTCAAGCCAAAAGTTTAGCATGTAAGCCCGTGGTTGCAACAAAAATATTTATGCTCTTGTTCACTCGTACCTACTTAGCTATTGGAAGGATATGCCCAGGGGTAGCGGATAAACTGCCCAGGGGTAACGGATAAATTTTGAAGATTAGTTACCGCACCTCTGGGCAATCAGGCAGGGAAGGAACAGGGGTGGCTTTTAGTCAGTAAGAGTTTGACACGCCCTCCCGCGCCACCCAGAGCGGGAGAAGTCATTGGATGATTTCCCACCCCACAAAAAAAAAAGGTATTAGAAGGATGCGTGAAGGAAGTGACACACACTTGACTTTTACTAAAATTACCACTTGAAAGCCTAATGTTTCGCAAAGTCTGTGTCGAATAAATGATTTCTATTCTATTTTATTCTATTCTGAACGGATCACTGAATTGAAAAATGGTCTCACCAATGTTTTTGAAAGACCTATCCAACGTTACCCCACACGATTGGAAAGACGACAAAAAAATTATTCACACTTCACGTGTAGAGGGATACCCTAAAAAAAATTTGAAGCTTTTATTTCACCGTTTTGTCGGCATGATTAATATATAGGTACCCGTGCAAAATTACAGCTTTTCATCAATCACAGTCTCTAAGCTAAGTCGCGGACGGACAGGCGGACATGGCGAAACTGTAAGGGTTCCTTGTTAAGAATACGGAACCCTAAAAACGTATACACTGTTGCTTTTGTAAAATGAAAAGGCTTTTTATATTGACATACTTAATATAAACTAATTTGCCAGTGGCTTTATTTGGATAGGTATAACATGTCGGTATTCGTAATCCTCTCAAGACCTTCGTTCTAAATGTGTTCCTTGCTGAAAATTAGGTATTAAACATAAACGTAAACGTATAACATCCAGAAGAATCGCCAAAATTAAGTGGCAGTGGACAGAGCTCATTGCTCGCAGAACAGATATTCGATGGGCCGAAAGGTTCTGGAGTGGCAACTGCGTACTTTAAGACGCAGCGTTGGAAGGACTCTCACAAAGTGAACCGGGAGGAGGGTCGCGGGTATCAGGTTTGAAACGCACAGGACCGGTCGTTTTAGTGTCACTTGGGGAAACCTATGTCCAGCAGTGGACGTCTTTCGTCTGAAATGATTATCTCTTCCTCTCTCGTCCCTATCGCCACACTATCGTTGCGTTGGTAAAATGACACTTGTCTAGAGCCTTGATCTTTTCTGAGAACGAAATAGAATCGGGTTTCTTTAAGACAGTCTGTCGAGCACATCTCACAAATAGGATTTGTTAAGACCAAATTGTTATGTAAGCTGAGATGTTTCGTATCATAAACAGAGTTTTCCTTATACATCAATATGCCGAAAATTTGTTTTTCTCTTCGTGCACACATATTATGAACCAATCGCATTCGATAAATTCAATAAAAACACGTATACCGTAGGACAATTTTGTTCGTTTTCAAAATTTTTTTTTTTTCTTTGTAGGTATATTAAAACCAAGTCAAATTAATATGTTGTCCTTTTTTTTCTTTTCAAATCAAATCAAATCAAATAATTTATTGTGTGTGTGTGTTTTTGTGTGTTTTATTTTCTTTTAGTGTCGTCTTGACTCAAATTTTGTTCGACCAGTATGTAACCACCAGGATGGCTCCGTCTTTGGCTTCGTTTATATCGTGAAAGTTACAGGTGGTTGTGCAGGCTGAACAGGAAAGGAGGTGACGCGTATCCTGTGAAGGGGTTTCACACCGGCACCGTGTTAGGGATGGGTCTTGGATATTCCATTTGGTGACTATGTTATTGGTACTACTTAGTTTTTAAAAACGTTGCCCCTCACTAGAAATTTCTTCTGTATCGTGGGTGCGTCAGCAACAAGCAAACTCACATACACAAGACACCCAGACCTGGAAAAACTATCTGTAGGCAATACAAATATTTGTTACGAGTGGGAATCGAACCCGTGACATGCAGCGCAGCAGCCAGTCGTTTAACCACTGCGCGAGAAGTGCCGCCAACAGAAAACGCCGAGTCAATGAAACTCGAAGAGTCCTGGAAAAACGGCTAAACTGTAAACAGAAAAAAAAATAACAACATCAATAACAATTTATTTAATAAAGAACAGTATTACATCTATTTTTTTACATTGGCCCCAAACTAGGCAAGTCTGTATCTTGGGTACCTATATTGTGGGTTAACCAATTAAAAGATTTTTGACAAAAAATGTTCGGTTACATAAAAAAGCAAATTAATTACAAATACAGTTAAACCATATGAAAACAAAAGCTGAAAGCAATCAAATAGTTCCCTGATAATAATAAAATGTTCATATTTCAACGCTAGGTAATTTGTTCCTGTGAGTGTGTGAAAGCGAGAAAAAATGTGAATATGAATATGAGTGTTTGATTGTGAATATGAATGTGGGTGTGAATATGTGTATAAATGTGAGTGTAAATGTGTATGTGAGTGTAAGCGTGAAGAAATTATAGTGAGAGTGCAAGATAAAATATGTGAGCGGCAGATTCGTTTTAGCTTTATTTTGCCACGGTAATTAATTTTTCAGCTTCGTTATATGATAGGCTCAGCAGCCAGGAAGTTAGTTTATTTTTGACTGTTACAGAGTGAGAATTTTTATGTTGCACTTTTTAATAACTTCATTGTATAGGGAACGTGCACAGCGTAGTCTGTGCCATCTAGTGGAGTAAATTCGAAACTTTTACTCTATAAAAACTTGTCATTGACATTTCCGTGTCATATATGTATACACACACGCATCATGCACACATGCAGCACGCGTAACGTAGACTGCCATCTATTGAGTGAAATCCGCAACATGTACTGTAGAAATACTTGACATTGACATTTATGTGGTGCCCTCTATAGTTCCTGCACGCTCCCTATACATGAGAACACAGAAAAAGTGGAAGTCTTTGTGCATGAGCGGATTTAGCTGTTGGAGTAGGAATCCTGAACTTGCGTTTGGCCTGTAAAATACTTAGGTCACTCCTCCTTAAAGTTCTGCTGTGGGTCTTTGTAGTTACCTTCAGTATATAGATTTTCCTTACGCTTAGTAGGGACGTTTCCAAGCTAATTGGCTAATTGGTTTTGGTTGGTTTTTGCTGGGGGCTAATTTTTCGTTTATTTGTCTATCTATTATGGATCATGAGATACAGCCCAAAAAAACCCCCAAAAAAAAAAAAGTTTCTAGAAACAAGTTTTTTGTTTTTTTTTTTCAGTTTATGGTACGGAACCCATTGTGTGCGAGTCCGACTTGCACTTGACCGGTTTTTTTTACTCTTTGCCTATTCTTACAATTGCGAAAAATAAATAGGTAATGCCGTGTAAGTTTTTTTCGAGTCTTTTATACTAATTGAGATATAATTCAGATGGCACGTCATTAATTTGCTAGCGCATTCAAAAACCGTACCCCCAAATACTAATTATGTTTTAACTATAGGGGCCAATCCAATTGCTGATGTTTTGTTTTTATTAATGAACGTGAAACGAGTTGTGCGATTAGAAAGATAGCTGAATCTTTCTTTTTTTTTTAAAGCGTTTATTACTCTTGTATCGTGGGTGCGTTCACAAACATGTAAACTCATATACACACGATACCCAGGACCCGGAACAACTATCTGTAGGCCATACAAATATTTGTTCCGTGCGGGGATCGAACCCGCGACACGCAGCGCAGCAGCCGAATGCTCAACCACTACGCCAACGGTGCCGTCAAACTGATCTGATCTGGATCTTGATTCAGTCTTGTGTCTCTTGTGTGTTTGATTCTAAGGTATTGGAGCATAAAAGTTTTCCAAAAAAATTCTGTTAAATCTTTTACCAATAAATTGATAAGGAAGAGAAGTCAACTAACTGGTTCAGGTACTAGCTTCTGCCAGCGTCTTCGTCCGCGTGGTATTAGTACTTCTCCCGTTATAAACTTTCAACCCCTTTTTCACCCCCTTTTTTTTGGCGTGGGAAATCATCCTATGCTTCACCCGCTCTGGGTGGTGCGGGAGGGCGTGTCAGACTCTTACTGACTAAAACCCCTGTTCCTTCCCTGCCCTGAGTGTCCAGGGACGCGGTAACTCTGTTTTGGATTTATCCGCGACCCCTGGGCAGGCATCGGAAATGACGGGCCCCGTCATGTATTGCTGACAACTATTTGAGGTGCGCGTGGAACACTACGCGCCGTCGACTCTCGGGCCTGGTGCTGATCGGACGGCGAGCTACCCACTACTCGCAGTCCGCAGGCCTGGGTCTACGGTAGCCGGAGATCGTCTCGCGACGTCCTCGTCGCGTCACGACCTCCGCCGACGATCAGCCGCCGCAGGAGATGTCCTGCGATGTCTGCTGCTGGGGGCGTGAGGGCGAGTCTGTTGAGTCTCCCTCACTCGTTCCGTCTCCTCCTTCGCGAGCATTATTGCTTCGCAGAAGGAGGAGACTGCTTCTCATTCCCTCTCGCTCTATACCATGGCCGGGACCAGGACCGGGCGCTTTACCTCCAGATCCCATAGCGACAGTCCGGCAAGGAGGCTCGCCGCCTCACCGGAGACCGTGCGGTATCCTCGGATCAAACGGATGGCCATGACCTTTTGGGACGCGTTCAACCGGCGAGCTGGTCGCCGCCTCAATGAACACGCCCACACCGGTACCTCCTAAAGGGCCATGGACCGCACTTTTTCTGTGAGTGGATACCTACTGTTCACAAAGAACACACACACCAAATTTCATATCTCTAGGACCAGCGGTATAGGCTGTGCGTTGATATATTTATTTATTTATTAAAACTTCATGCAACACAAATGTACAAAGGCGGACTTAATGCCTTAGGCATTCTCTACCAGTCAACCAAGGGTGGTGGAGAGATAACATGGTAGGTGGATATATCAGTCAGTCAGGACTTTAATTCCGCAAAATGACCTCAACCCGCATTAGTATGTACCTGAAACAGGGAAATAGCATACTAGTATACTTACTAGCTAAGTCCTAGCTAAGTCCTAGTCCTACCTAGTCCACTATTGGGAGAAAATCTATTCGCAATTTCCGGTGAGTCTATACCTCCATTGTTAAATAAATAGAGCACATTGATTGCAATCAATTCAACAGTTTTGTTTGCTAGCTTTAACATCAACATTGCCCTATGTGGCACGGAGCGTTAATGTTAAGGAGACCAAATTGAGAACGATTCCAATTGTTGAAGTTTTTCACACACAAGTAGCTGTATGTTATTTATTTAGGTACGCAGCAAGCCGTTTGGTAGTCGTATGTAGATCTTTGACAGTCGTTATTTAGACAAAGAGGTAAAATTTGTTTGTAAGTTTGTATGTAGGGGGTAATCTCATGTAGAGGTAGTGGGTAAATATAAGGTGGCCAAATGTAATGTAGGCATGCAACTTTTGTTTCACCATTTTAATTTGAAAAACGAACCCTTCCAACGATTTTTACAAAAAAAAAAATACAGCGAAAGTTCATATTTTAAACTGCTAGCATTAATAATAATAATAATAATCTGTGGCCCGCCTGTCAAGCCGACTGTCATAATTTTTTCCAAATATTTTTCCTAAACTATTTATATTTATTATCATGTTTACAATAGTGAAAATAAGACCGAAAACGAGAGAAAAAAAAAATATATTACCAAGTGCAAATCATAGTGAACAACAGTGAGATGAGAACTACAAAAATAAAACGGAACTTATGACAACGTGAAAATGCTAACTAGGAACCGGGCCAAATTGCTGACCACACACCCAACATCTTCGGGTTCGTCGCTCAGCTCCGCCTCGCAGCCGCCGGGACCTGCACCAGCCGTGAGTCGAGTGATTCCGGCCGCTGCAGTTGCGTCGAGCTCGAGCGACGAATACACCACTCCGCCGACGACACCACCACCTGCGCGTCGACGGGGAAGAGGCCGACCACCAGCCAGCTTGGAACCTCGAGGCCCACCGGCCTCTGATAGGGTTCTCGCTGCCGGTGGAAGTGTGCAGCGCATGCGATGGACACAATCCATTAACGAAAACGTCATGCGCTCATACTATGGGGCTACAGAGGGGGGAATTAACCTGACTGCGTACCGTGGTCGGATGCTCTCTCTGTTTCAGGTGCTTGAGCCAGCTGCCAACGTATCGGCCCAACGACTGTCGGATCAGGTGCGGGTCATCCAGCGTAACCGTATGCTGGATGATGCCACACTTGATAGACTACGCCTCGAATCACGGAGTAGCCGTGTCTCACCTGCTTCGCCACCGGCCGCGGTGCAACTGCAACCTAATGCACCACCGCGACCTGACCACGTTGGTGAAGATGATGATGACGTGGCTATATCCGTGAGTACCCAGTGTAACGAACGATTGAGGAGCGCTTTGGAGGATGCATTCCGAGAGCACCGCTCCACACCGCCTGGGCTTAGACCTCGTCTACCTCGTTTGCCCATGCATAAGAAAAATAAGGCGCTGGTGTGTGCTCTAGATTCGCAGCTATCAAATTTTTTTGATAGCAGCAAAGATCTTGCTGATACCCACTCAATCTTGTACTGCGCGGCTGCAGCGGCATGTCGTGTAGCTCACGTCAAGTTCCCCAACAGTGACAGAGCTGCACGACCAGCTGTACCAGCTTGGCAGTGCAGGATCGAGCGTCGTATCGGTGAGGCTAGAGCACTCATTGGCAAGCTTATCTGCTTCAGGGAGGGCAACACTCGCCCTAGGGTGATGCGCTTTGTGAGGCGGGCATTCTCGGGGACTGATATAAGTTCCCGAGATTATCTGACCCGCGTCACAGAGCGTGTCGACTTCCTGAAGCAGAAGATCTATGCATGGGCAAACCGTATTCGTCGGTACAAGCGGCGAGTGGAGCGGTACACTCAGAATCGCACATTCAAATGCAACGAAAGGTGGGTTTATAGGGCTTGGGAGCGACCGGACCAAGGTGTGTCCGATACGCACCTACCTGATGACGACGCCATGAGCTCATTCTGGCGCGGCATCTGGTCGGTGCCGGTCAGGCACACCGAGGGTGATTGGACTCGAGAGGTCGAGCGCGCGTGCGATCTTATACCAGAAATGGGGGCTATTACCATCAGCCCCCAAGATGTAGCTCGTGCAGTCCGTCCGTTGCCTAACTGGAAATCTCCAGGGCCGGACGGTCTGCACAATTTTTGGATAAAATGGTTTCAAAGATCGCACGCTCGCTTGGCAGCTCAGTTCCAGTCTGCCCTAGAGTCAGGGTCACTGCCACAGTTCCTTACGACAGGAGTAACCCACCTGCTCCATAAATCAGGTAGTACTGCGGAACCCAAAAATTATAGGCCGATCACGTGTTTACCGACGGTCTATAAAGTTTTTACATCCATCCTGAGAGCCAAAATTAACAATCATATTGACACAAATTTTATCATGTCTGCCTCTCAGAATGGATGTAGGAACGGGTCCCGTGGTACTAAGGAGCTGCTCCTCATTGATGTTGCCATTAGCCAACAGGTTCGTCGTTCTCGAAAAGATCTGTCGACATGTTGGATAGATTATAAGAAGGCCTATGACTCGGTGCCACATACATGGCTCATGAGGGTGCTGGAGCTGTACAAAGTGTATGCAACTTTGCGCACCTTCCTGATGTCGTGTATGGGGCAGTGGAGGACGGTTCTTCACTATCCAGGATGTCGACAAATCCGGGAGAACAGCGAACCGATAAGGATCGAGCGTGGCATATTTCAGGGCGACAGTCTGAGTCCACTGTGGTTTTGTCTGGCCCTAAACCCTCTCAGTACTCTACTGGAGGGTTCGGGCCAAGGCTACCGGTTGAGAAGAGGTGGTCAGGTCATATCACACCTCCTTTACATGGATGATCTGAAACTCTTTGCCCCCAACAACTTGCAACTGATAAAGCTACTGAAGGTAACAGAAACCTTCAGTAGCGCCATCAGGATGGAATTTGGTGTGGACAAATGTGCAGTCATGCATGTAAAGCGAGGGGAGATTATGGAATCCGTGGGAACTCAACTCTCGGATTCCGTACACCTTAGATCCCTCTGCTCAACCGAAACCTACAAGTATTTGGGTATGTCGGAAGCGTTAGGCATCAGTACTGCTGAAGTGAAACAGTCGTTGAGGGAGCGCTTCTTTGGCCGCCTGAATAAAGTACTGAATAGTCTTTTATCAGGCGGGAACAAGGTGCGCGCCTTCAACGGTTGGGTCATGCCGGTATTGATGTACTCTTTCGGCATACTCAAATGGACTCAGACGGAACTTGACGCCCTGGATAGGAGGGTCCGCACACTGTTGACCGCAAATCGGATGCATCACCCACGATCATCGGTGATGAGGCTGTATATCCCGCGGAAGTGTGGGGGTCGTGGGTTCTTAAATGCTAAGACCCTACACAACCGCGAGGTATGCAGCCTTAGGGAGTACTTCCTCAAAGCTGACGTGGCTATGCATCGAGATGTGGTCGCTGTGGACAAGGGCCTCACCCCGCTCTCCTTGGCAAAAGAGAACTGGCGCAAACCTACAGTACTGGATACTAATGACCGCAGGGAAGTATGGCAGAGCAAGGAGCTTCACGGGCGCTTTTACCGGGTCCTACATGGGCCCGATGTAGATCTCTTAGCGTCCGTATCCTGGCTGCGCTTTGGTGACCTCTTCGGGGAAACCGAAGGTTTTGTCTGTGCGATTATGGACGAAGTTATTATGACGAATAACTACCGGAAATATATTGTGAAGGACGGTACGGTTGACATCTGTCGGGCATGCCACCGGCCCGGAGAATCAATACGACACATTATTTCTGGTTGTTCTCGTCTAGCTAACGGAGACTATTTGCATAGACACAACCTTGTAGCCAGGATTATCCACCAGCAACTTGCTCTTAAATACAATCTTGTGGAATCTGAAGTACCGTATTATAGGTATGAGCCCGACCCAGTTCTCGAAAATGGCAATATCACGTTATATTGGGATCGATCTATCATCACTGACAGGACTATTGTTGCCAATAAGCCTGACATAGTGGTGATAGATCGACAAGAGCGTCGCACAATGATTGTTGATATAACTGTCCCTCATGACGAGAACCTCGTGAAGGCTGAGAGAGATAAAAAAACAAAGTATCTTGATCTGGCTCGCGAGGTTGTCGACATGTGGGAGGTGGATATAGCAGTCATTGTGCCGATAGTCGTGACGGCCAATGGCTTAATTGCCAAGAGCCTCGACCAACATCTCAGGAGGCTCTCGTTAGGCAGTTGGATCAAGGGCTTGATCCAGAAAGCAGTACTCCTGGACACGGCTCGTATTGTTAGGAGATTCCTTTCTCAGGAGCCCTGACCACCGGTAGCTTGGACCCTATTCCCGATACCGGTGGGCTACTACTTTTTATATTTTTAAATGTTTTTGTATTTATTTATGTTTTTATATGTAAGTACCTAAATATTTGAAAATGTAAAGTGTATGTATATAAGATTAAATAAATGGAATAATAATATTCCACAACTATCACACAACGCCATCTAGTCACAAGCTAAGCAGAGCTTGTGTTATGGGTACTAGACAACTGATAAACATACTTATATATTTCTAAATACATACATATTATACACCAGACCGTTCACTGTTATTTGCCTATGAAAGCAAACTTATGACTATGAAAATTAAGATCACTAAAATAAGTTTAAAAAAAAAACGAAAAAAACATAAGTGATCTGGCATTGTATCATTTAAACCTTGTGCGAATACAATTAATCCAATAAAAAACTTTTTTACAAAAAAATAGAACCGCACACTTTTTGTTACACTTTTTGTTTTTTTTTGGAAGTCGGTTCTATTTTTTTGTAAAAAAGTTTTTATTTTTCCCTTTTTAGTTGTGTTTTTCCATTAAATTGTGTTAACAATGGATATCTAGGCGATAGCAGCAATCGCGGTTGATTTGCTGTCATTTTTTGAAGAGTTCCGTTCTCTGTCTCCGAAATACATCATCAGATCTTCATGAAATTTAAATGGGACCATTTCGAAACAAACTCCTTTCGAACAAAAAAATAATTTTGGAAATCTGAGGAGAGACTAGGAGACTCAACAACGGAGACGCCCTCACGCTATCAGCAGCAGCCGCCTCAGGAGACGCCTGGGACTTCCGGCGCCGCGAGACGATCTCCGGCCACCGTACACCCGTGCCTGCGGACGGCGAGTAATGGGTAGCTCGCCGTCCGATCAGCACCAGGCCCGAGAGTCGACGGCGCGTAGAGTTCCACGCGCGCCTCAAAGAATTGTCAGCAATTAGGACGGGGCCCGTCATGGCCGATGCCTGCCCGGAGATTGAGGATAAATTCAAAACAGAGTTACCTCGTCCCCGGGCACTAAGGGCAGGAAGGAACAGGGGTGGGTTTTAGTCAGTAAGAGTCTGACACGCCCTCCCGCTCCACCCTGAGCGGGAGAAGTCATTGGATGATTTCCCACCCCACAAAAAAAAGGTGTGAAAACAACTATTGATTAAAACAGGATTCACAAATAACTAATTAATATAATAAAGGATAACTTTACCAAACGGGGTCAGTTAGCCAATTAACAAAAATCTGTATATATAAAATTTAAAGTCCTGACTGACGACTGACTGACTGACTGACTGACTGATATATCAACGCACAGCCTAAACCGCTGGTCCTAGAGACTTACAATTTGGAGGGTGTGTTCTTTATGAAGAGTAGGTAACCACTAAGAAAGGGTTTTTTCGAAATTCTATCCGTGAGAGGGTAAAATGGGGGTTCAAAGTTTAAAACGGGGGAAGTGCTAATTTCACGCGGGCGAAGCCGCTGGCAGAAGCTGGTTTGTAATAAAATAACTCAAACGGTTGAGAAGGGACCATTTATTTAATTATCCTTACGTTAAACTAATCAAAAAGTTATTGGGTCATTTTATTAGTCTCACAAAACAGGTTATCATGAAAATGTACAGTCTTGACATTAATTTTGGTGTGGCCCGTGTCCAGCAACGGATAGAATAAAAGTTATGTTCAGGGACACCATGATGGCGCAACCATTCGTACTCCCAAGAGCCATACATTTATTTTGAGCAAACTCCCCCGATGAATTCTGTGACGCTTACTTTTTATAGTATTTTTTTTTATAAATACAATAAGTAATGGAAATGTCAAATCATATTTTAAATACTGCTTCTGCCCACAAAAATTAACAACTTTCTTCAAGAAAGTCATCGTAAAATCCGAATTACAAAATTGGACCTCCCATACTAATTTTGATCGGAAAGTCCAATTATGTTTTACCCATTTTGTTACAGCCTGTACAGAGTGTAACGGAGAGGTGTGGTCATATTTTAAGAACTGCATCTGCCCATCGATATAAACAACTTTCTTCAAGAAAACCTGAGGAAATTCCCAAAATTATTTTTTACCTCACATACAAATATTGATCAGCTGACTATAACGTTTTATGGAAAGTCCAATTTTTATTTTGGGAATTTTCTAGTTTTTCTTAGAGAAAGTTGTTCATTTCCATGGACAGAACCGGTTCCTAAAATATGACCGCACCTTTCCGTTACACCCTGTATATGATAAATACATGAACGAATGGATCCCCATTCGTTTATGAACTTTAAGAAAATTATCATTTTAACACTCCGAGTAGAGTTGATTACTCACAATTAACAATTTTTGTCAAAAGGTGTATCCTAATTTTGACACCAGGGTTCAAAATTGTTTTGCGGTGCTAAGGCCCCTCTTTGAGGAGTGGCTGGAGAGGCGCCACGGCGTCCTCACCTTCCGCATGACGCAGGTCCTCACCGAACACTCCGGCTTCACCGGCTCTTTCGGTTCCTGTGTCGGATAAGGCGGGAGGAAGCGCCCGGGTGTCACCACTGTGCGGATCGCCCGGAGGACACGGTAGATCATTCGGTAGAGTTCTGCCCCGCTTCGGCGGAGCATCAGCAATCAAATGTCATGATTTCATGAAATACTTAAATTTGGAACCAATTCTAACTAAGAGAGTTGTATTGATGATTTTAATGATTATAATTCTATAAACACATAATTGCTACGCCCGTGAATCAAATTTTGACTTAGATACAACCTGACACTGACCTGCAAATTGCAAAAAACCTAAGAAGATTTGAATTTCGCGGACTTTTTTTTTTTTTTTTTGTCTTGGCGTTTTCAACTTAAGAAATTATATGATATTCCTAATCCCGTGAAAATTGGAACAAAAAAGTGACTTTTCATAAGGATGGGTACTATGATGAAAGTTAGGTTAGGTTAGGTTAGAAAATGATTTTCATTTTAGGCTAAGTTCAAATATTTGCAGAATCTGTATTTCCTGTTGCGGTAACTGTCGTAAATCGTCATCGAGCTCTACTGGTTGCGGTGTTTGATGTCCTCCCACACGTCATGGGCTGTTCCAATCGCTCCAAGAACACCGAATCCTTTTCTCTGTGAAAATATGGGATTTAGACACATCAGTGCGATGAAAATTTTCGCTTCAGTAAAGGAATAAAGTAAAAATTAAAAGATTTACAGAAGTTTTAAGATTAGATCAACTAATATGCTCTCTATAACTCACTCTTCAACTTTTACTTTACGTTTGTCGAGACTTCTAATAAGACTGATGTGATGACTTATTGCTGAAATAACATCGCATTTAAATGGATATAACGCGATACTTAAGTAAAGTTAAGTTTCATTCAAATTCGTACAGCCGTAAAAAAACGTGAAGCGATAGGTAACAAAGAAAGCGATAGAGATTTTTTTCACATTTATATATAAAAAATCGTCGTGATTAAAAAGATACATATTTTTAACAGTTCTAGGTCCTTTTACATAACTAGCAGTAGTAATTATATTAAAGTTAAAGTGGTTGTAGGTAATTAGATCTATGTAGGTCTTACTGTTATAGAAGTTTTCAATGACGAATGTCAGTAAAAGTAAATCTATCTGCCTAGCCTTTTCACAACCATCTTGGGGTCGGCCTTCAGTCTAACCGGATGCAGCTGAATACAAGTATTTTACATGGAGCGACTGCCTATCTGACTTCCACAACCCAGTTACTGGGTAATACGATACCCCCTGGCACAGATAATATAATACTAGCGTACAGATGCCTCATCCCATACAAAGAAACGGTACCGCCGTAACTACGGGTTTTCGAATTGCACAAGCAACTTTAGTTCTTCGTTCGGGCACGTCCTCTACACCTCGCTAGATGGTGCTAGCAGCGACGGCTTGCAAATTCAATGAATTCACATAAAGTCTTACCAATATTTTCTCACTCATTGTGGATTTACTTTATAGTATTTTTGGCACTTCCTACCAGTTTTACTGTTTCAAAATGTGTCACTATACAAATTTTAAAGAGGCGAATAGATAAACTCTAAAACTTCAAACAGCGCCATCTATTGGTACAAGAAATATAAGTGCCTAAGGATTCGGTCCAATAAATATCTAATTTTGAATTAGGAGCCAATTATTCCACAATTTTATGCTTAGGGTAGTTTAAAAGAAAATACAGTTTTTAATATATTTTTATTCAAAATATTAGTGTTCCTTGGACTTCAATAAGATATCGATGCATGTTACGCCATCTATTGATATTGATTTGAACTAAATTTTCTTTGTTCGAGATGAGACCCCATGCCCTTGGTAAGACTGATTGTCAGACTTTCGGGCTTCTGACGACACGTAACGACTATCAAAGATCCACGAGCAACAGCCGGGACCAACGGCTTAACGTGCTTTCCGAGGCACAGAGGAGTCTCGGTATGTAAAGGTGGTCACCCATCCATGGATCAACCTCAGCAAGCGTAGCTTAACCTGATGGATCGAGTCGTGCGGCTGTTATTAATTTAGCCTCGAGCTCCTCAGAATGTTAATAAAAGTAACAACGTTAAATTTACCAACAATAATTTGAAAATTAAACTTTTTGAATTAAAGCAAGTGGGTAAATAAGGAAGAAAAGTCACTTAATAGTAATTGGGGGGTACTTACAACAGCCCCGAATTTACTCGGTTTAGCTTCCACGTTCAGCATCAGAGTCAAAACCACGCAAACGAAGAAAAACACTTTGAAAAAATGCGTTTTTGAATATTCTTAATTTAAGAACTTGTGTAGATTTCGAGTAGTCTTATTTATTGATCAGAAAAACATTAAAAAAACCCTCAAACTATTATAGTTCTATTTATTTCTAATTAATTTACTAATGTCGTTTGTTTAACGATGTGGTGTGGCGAACTAGCGATTAGTGCGAGGAGCTTGCGGCTAAGCAATAAAAGCCGCACGGGTTGATCTCAAAGGTTAAGCAGTACTAGCCGAGGTTGGTTCTTGGATGGGTTCATTACATACCGAGACTCATTAGTGCCTCGGAAAACATGAGCTGTTGGCCCGACTGTCATTTGTAGATCTTTGACAGTCGTTACGGGTAGTAGAAGCCAGTCACCTTGACAGCAGTCTTGTCAAGGATATCGTACTGTTACCCAGTTCCTAGGTTCTGAGGTCAGAAAGGCAGTTGGAGTTGCCCAAGCGTGTAAATAGCCGTGGGTCTCTGCGGATGTAGAACAGAAGTACGACCAAGCACTTGGAGGGAATGCTGGCCCAAAATTGCCTATATTTGTCTGTATAACTTCAAGTTAGGAGAGGTCGGCAGCAGTCGGCGAATGTGGCCCTACTCATAATTTGTAAAACAAGTGGTACCTTACTTTCCGGGCTGTTCTCGATGGTTGCACGTCGAATTGTCGAGTGGTCACTCGTTCTCTTCACACCAACACTCCTGATTATGCTTGTTCAGTAGTTAACGGACGCGGTAAATATGGGTTATTTATTATTCCCGGAGGATCCCCAACGTTTACGGGATTTACTCGGGATTTTAGCGTATTTTGCGGGGACGATATTATTTTAAGACATTAGTCTGCGGTGAGATGCGCGCTGTGCCTCGCGGCGTTAGACACACACACACACTAACGTCAAACTGACGTGACGTCGATTGTTGCATTTTAAATTGTCTATAGCTCGTCGTAAAGCCGGCCACTCACGTCTGTCTGACAAATTAAAGCGAGACACACACGCGACGTGATACCAACCCCACCCAACTTGCAGAGTGGCGGCAACTCGCCACACCATGCTCCCCGCCTTGAAAGGTCCAGGAGCTTTCAAAAGCTGCTAATCTATGCGGAGCGAGTGAGGTTCAAGAAGCGGTGATGATATGTAAGCATTAACTTGTTGAAGAGCTTTGAGGGAAATCTAAGCAGCAGTCCGAAACACCATCGCATTGATATAATGCTCGGGAAACATAATTATCAGTGTCCTAAGAATGAATTGCGGTTCGACTTGACTATGGTAAGTCGAATAAACTAAATTACAACTATGTAATGGCGTACCATTGGAACGTATAATATGAACCCTAAACTAAATTAAACTAAATTATGTAGTAATAATAATCTATTGAGTTGGCAAAGGATACAACTTAGTGACAGGACGTTTATACGTGCCTGACGTGGTTTTTATTGAAGCGACTCGAATTACACCATCCGATCCCGGAAAAACTGCCTCTATGATACCTAATGGCCAAGTCAATGGAGGTACGTTATCTTGACCCAAGAGAACGACAGTACCTATCTCTATAGGGCGATCGGGAGTGCACCACTTCTGGCGAACTTGCAGCGTGTGCAAGTACTCAATTCGCCATTTATTCCAGTAGGATAACACAAGTTGATCCAAGAGCCTTTTGCGGTTGTTTAGGTTTATGTTTTCTTCTGTCAATTCAGAAGAAGGCAAATACGTGAGTGGACTGGACATTAAAAAATGCGCGGGCGTGAGTACCTCCGGATGTGGGTCTGACGAAATGACACTAAGTGGTCGAGAGTTCAAAAGGCACTCAATTTGCACCAATACGGTCGAGAGTTCCTCGTAAGTGAGAAGTTGTTTACCTACGACTCTAAACAAGTGAGTTTTAACACTCTTAATATTTGACTCCCAAATACCTCCGAAGTGTGGAGCTCGCGGCGGTATTCTTGTCCACTCGATGCGTGATTTAAGAAGCTCATTTTTAATATCCGTTTGAACAGTTGAATTTAATAAAAAAGAATAAATATCATCCAATTGCGCCTTAGCGCCAACAAAATTGGTACCATTGTCTGAGTACATAACAGACACTGGACCGCGGCGAGAAATGAATCTCTTAAATGCGGATAGGAAAGCCTCAGATGTGAGATCCGAAACAAGCTCGATATGTATGGCTTTAGTCACCATGCATACGAACAAACATAAGTAAAGTTTCTGCGAACGTTGACCTCTACGTCGAATAGGTATATAAGCAAGCGGCCCGGCGAAATCTACACCGGTGTGTACAAAGGCTTTAGCATCACGGACGCGGTATCCAGGAAGTTCAGCCATTTTGGGTACTGGATGCTTAGGATTTAGACGGAAACAAGTATTACATTTCCGACAACGAGAACGTATAACCGTTCGGCCATCCAATATCCAAAACCGCTGCCTTATAATGGACATCAATAACCCTGGGCCCGTATGGCAGTACGTATTGTGATAGTGATCGATAATTAGATCGACTACGCGGTCGCGTTTAGGTAAAAGCGCGGGATGCTTGGCTTCATACGGTAAGTCAGATTTAGACAATCTGCCCCCAATACGTAAGATTCCGAAGCTATCAATGAAGACAGATAAACAGCGCAACTTCTTAGCTGGAAGTTCACCTGCTTTAATTAAATTTAAATCGCTCGCAAAATGTAAACTTTGAACTAATCGAACAATGAAATTTTCGGCGGTTTGAATGTTTTCAGCAGAACTATGACTATGTAGTCTGTTTGTAAATTTAAGAATGTACATAAATACACGAAACAATTTATTCCATGAGCAAACACGGTCAGCTATAGTATCTAAAATACGCGGTTCAGTATTCGAAGTTTCTACAAGAAAAACCTTTGATTTAAACTCCGGCAATGTTTCACATTGAGCAGGAGCGAACTTTAAAGGCCACTCGCTCATGGGCTGATGGAGCCATGTGGGGCCGTTCCACCACAACGAGTGTCTTATTAAATCCGACGGCAGCATGCCGCGAGACAGACAATCGCTAGGATTCTCTTTCCCGGACACGTGACGGAAACAAGCGGCAGGTAAGTTTTCCTGTATTTGAGCAATGCGGTTGGTTGAGATGAGTGGATCCACGAGAGAGCTATGGTGGAGTCCGAGAAAGCGTGGACACCTGTAATAGGTACACGAGCGGAAAGTTTTTCCTTGACTACGCGAACAAGTTTAGATAGAAGTAAAGCGGCGACAAGTTCTAATCGCGCTAGCGTTGTTATTTTAGCGGGGGAGACTTTGGACTTTGCACATAAGAGTCGGACAGTGATATCACCAGTAGGGTTGGTAATGTGCAAATAAATACAACAGCCATAACCAGTAAAGCTGGCGTCGCAAAAGGCTACGATGTTCACTACAGCTTCTCTAAAGACGCCAATGTGGCGAGGAACCTTTAGAGAAGAGAGTGAAGGAAAATCGCGCGTAAAAGCGGCAAACCGATTTGTGATAGATTCCGGTGGAACCTCATCCCATCCTACTTTAGCTAACCAAAGTTCCTTGATTAATACCTTCGCGTACAGCACAACGGGTCCTACAAGGCCCAGTACGTCGAACAAGCGGGCAACTAGCGATAGAATCGCGCGCTTCGTGCATTTATCATCCACGGCGATTGTTGTCAAAGAAAAATAATCATCAGCGGGTTCCCAGGTTAATCCAAGGATTTTGAAATTATGGACATCATTATCCATGCCAGAAAAATTAACTGGTAAGCGGTGAGACTCTGGGAGAATCTCTAATAAAGCGGGTGAATTGTTAGCCCATTTGACTAAGTCAAAGGAACCTACCTTCATTAAATCAATTAAATCGCGGGATAGACGCATAGCTGTCAACGCCAGGTGGCGCTGTTCGCTTGACATCTGAATAAAAGAACTCCGTGTTTATAATTTAATCAAAAATATTAATAAACGTATTTATGTGCTTCACATACTAAAAAACTGTTAATAAAGGTTTAATTTATAAGTGTGAACGTTATCAAAGTGACAATAAAAAACAATAGTGTTCGAAATACTGGTGTTAACATAGCAAACACGAACATATAACAAACCATTACAGTGACGGTCAAAAGTGACAAATAAACAGTGAAATCAATAAAACCAACTGAACAGACATTATTTCAACTCAATTTAAAAAGTGCTTACACTATTTTGTGTTTTAAACAAAACTGTACCCGCATTATGTGGAAATAAATCAACGGCTCCAATATTCAAATTTCCTAATCCTTGACAAGTACTACTTTATTTCAAGATAGTTGGTTAAATACTCCGTGGCACAGGGGCTATGATAGCTACATGTTAATGAAGCGTTCGCTCGAACACCAGGTTCGTATCTCGGTCGCCCAACCGTTGTCTTTTTGTGAATGTTTTATCACCAATTAACCACAGTCAAATAAATTCGTGCTAGTGCTAACAGAGGGCGCTGG
Organism: Polia nebulosa; assembly: GCA_951329385.1. NCBI lineage: Eukaryota > Metazoa > Arthropoda > Insecta > Lepidoptera > Noctuidae > Polia > Polia nebulosa. The sequence goes on from OX589604.1 coordinate 16,229,420, forward strand.
AGATATAACAAATAAACATGGATAACGTAACACATCGGAAACCTCGCAAAACGGGATCTCTAAGTAACTTGTCTGATTATATGACTAATGACGACGAAAAAACCATATTTGACACCACAATGCTAAGCATACCAGACAGTCTACATAACTATAGTGACAACGACACAGTTAACGACCTAGAGGAACAAATAAAATCACTTAAGATGCAACTAATGAGTGCTCATCAAGAAATAGACGACTTAAATAACGAGAATTTCCGTTTAAAAACTGATCTACAAAAATCTCTGAAGACCGTTGAAACGTGTAAAAAGATTTGCTTAACGCCTGATAGGAAAAATGGCTCACCATTATCAACTCGCAAAAAAAACTCTAAGCATCAAAACATTACACCGATTACCTCAAATAATGAGCCCAAGATTGGAGACACTCCTTACAAAAAAACAAAAATGCTGAATAAAGAAACACAAACATCCAATATGACTAACGAGAGATTGACGCAAACTAAACAAAAATTTACAACAACTTCACAAGTGTGTAATATTGCCTGCGAAAATACATCAGGAGCTATGTATGTCCCAAAACAAAAAAACAGATTATCGGTAATAAGCAGCAGTTGTACAAAGGGAACGCTGTCCCTAATCGAAGAAATCTTCTCAAAACACTTTGATTTTTGTCATCATTTACTGCCAAAAGTCACCACAACAGGTTTCCTGAACTCTATTAAATATAAATTAAATGACTATACGATGAACGATTACTGTCTGTTTTTCATTGGAGAAAATGATCTGAACAATGGAGACTTTTTGAATATACTTGACAACTTAAAAAACTCGATGAAAAATGTCAACCACACAAACCTTATTATCTGTGCTCCGACTTACAAAACAGGTGCTCTAATCCACAATTATAAAATCGAGTTGTTTAATAACTTACTATGTTTAGACATAAAAAACAATCAATACGCATATTTTTTCGATAGCAATCGCACCCTTTCACTTGAAATGTTTTCCAGTACAGGAAAACTGAACAAATATGGATGGAGGAACATTTTTGAACAGATCATGTCCAACATTTTGATAGACTATAAATTGTTCTGTTCTCAAGACGATTTGACAAATGACGATATTCAAACGCTGCCATTCGCAAATAGCGTGATTGAAGACAAATCAACAAAAGCACAAGACCAGTTATTTCTTTTATAAGCACATGAACATTTTGCACCAAAACATCGCTGGCCTTCTTAACAAAACTGATATGTTGACGCTGCATATCCAAGAGCTGTACGATATACAAAATAAAAATTTAGATATAGATGTGTTGTGTATCACTGAACATTTCGTAACCTCAGGGCAAGAATCATTGATTAAAGTACCAAATTATAAACTAGCATCATGTTATTCAAGAAATAAGAAGCGAGGAGGAGCATGTATCCTTATTAAAGACAATTGCGAATGTAAAGAGCTACCTAACGCATCTATTAAGGGTGTATTTGAATATTGTGCAATAGAATTAAGACAGCAGGGATTAATAGTTGTTTGTATTTATAGACCACCGAATACGTCGTGTATAAAGTTTTTTGATCATTTAGATACTTTATTAAAGAAATTGTGTACCAAAGCAAATAAAAAAATAGTATTATGTGGTGACTTCAACATCAACACACTAAAAAAAAATAACTATACATTGTCATTTGAAAATTTACTATTGAATTACAATCTAAAGTTAGTTATTAATCAGCCCACTAGACCAAAAAGTGGCACGTGTTTAGATAACTTTGCCCTTAAGTCCAAACAAAACTGTATGAGTGAATTAGTCGACTTCGGTTTATCGGACCATACAGCTCAAATTTTAAAAATTCCGGTTAATAAAACATGTAGAATAAATTCCTGGCGAATTCAAAAGCGTAACTTATCCAGAGAAAATTTAATTTTATTTAAAAAGCACCTTGAATGCCTATCTTTTTCGGAAGTACTTGAAACAGATAACCCTAATGAGGCATATAATAATTTTATTGATCTCTTTCGTTTATTATATGACTTATGCTTCCCAATTCAATTTAAAAATGTAAAATCTGATAAGAAAATTAAATGGCTATCACGCGGAATTAGAATCTGTAGCAGAAAACAACGGAACATGCTATGGAAATACAGAAAAACACCTACAAGTGAGAATAAAAAAAAGTTTCAAAACTATGCACAGAAACTTAAAAAGATTGTAAAACTAACTCAAAAAGCCCAAAACAATTATTTGATAAATAGCTCAATAAACAAATCACAAGCATCATGGCAAATAATTAATAATAATAGTAATTCAATCAAAGAACCAATTTTGCAAATTAATGTGGGAAACAAACTAGTAAAAGACCCTAGGCAGATTGCTGAATCATTTAATAACTTTTTTGTTGACCAAATACATGATGTATCCAGTTATTATACGGGAAATACAGCTGCAATTAACAAAACCCGAAAGTCTTTATTTATGCAGCCAGTAGTCCCTCAAGATATCACACGTGTGATTAAAAACTTAAAAAATAAAAAAAGTTTCGGATTTGACGGCATTTCAACCGTTGTAGTCAAATTTATCTCTGATATTATCGCAAAACCATTAAGCCATATAATAAATGTGTGTATAAGCTCAGGTATATTTCCTGATAAATTAAAGACTGTGATCATAAAACCTTTGCATAAAAAGAATGCCAAGGACGACATGTCTAACTATAGACCAGTAGCTCTAATTTCAGTATTCTCTAAGATATTTGAAAAAATTATATACGAATCTATTTACAATTTTATAACTAAAAATAACATTTTATGTGAAGAACAAAAGGGCTTTCGTAAAAATAGAAATGTCAACATGGCAATATTCGATCTCCTAAAAGTAATAATGAATAATATGGATAAGAAAAACCCTGTATGTGCAATATTCACAGACATGACAAAGGCATTCGACTGTGTAAAACATGACACTCTCTTAAATAAACTTAGTGATTATGGCATAAGAGGAATCGTACTTGACCTAATTAAGTCATATCTCAAGGATAGAAAACAATTCACTGAAATATCGAGAATCTGCACTAAAACTAAGCGTGAACTGAAATATCTATCCTGTTGTAGAGTAACAGAATTCGGAGTTCCACAGGGCAGTGTACTCGGTCCATTACTATTTCTACTCTACATTAATGACCTACCCCGTCAAATTAGTCAACCAATGACATTATTTGCTGATGACAGCACTGCTATAGTCGAATGTATGAATGAGATGAACTACGAAGATAAAATAAACAACACACTTAAAACAATAATAGATTGCCTTAATAAAAATAATCTAGTCATAAATTTACAAAAAACTAAAGTCATGCATTTTTACCAGAGGTTACAGCCAAAAAAAGTAATTATTGAATATGAGGGCCAAAACGTAGACACAACTTCAGTGACAAAATTTTTAGGAGTGCATATTGACAACAAATTGACATGGAAATCTCATGCTGCAAATTTGTGCCAAAAACTAAGTAAATCTTCATATGTACTCTTTAACCTCTCAAATAAAGTAAACATAGATACATTAGTGATAGCCTATCATGGATTAGTTGCTTCATTGTTAAGATACGGTGTCATATTTTGGGGTAACTGCAGTGAGAGAGATAGAATATTTAGGGCCCAAAAGCGATGCCTTAGATCAATGACAGGTCTTAAATCTACTGAAAGTTGCCAACCTGTATTTAAATCCCTGAAAATTATGACATTACCTTGTTTGTATATACTAGAAGTAGCCCTTTTCGTTGCATCAAACAAACACTTATTCACTTCAATGGTTGACATAAGAAAACGCACAGTACCATTAAGGTCCCAGTATAAAAACCAATTGTACACAGGTGGTCATCAAACAGCCTTATTAAGAAATAACATTCTTGCCATGGGACCGCTTATATATAATAAAACACCTGAAAATTTAAAAGGCCTACCTATAAATTCTTTAAAAAAACAATTAACAAAACTATTGCTGGAGAAATGCTATTACACAATTAGAGAATTTTTAAATGACAAAACTCTGTAATAAAATGTTTTTGTTTGTAAAAATAAAATAAAGATACGTTATCTTTGGTCTCAATTTCGTATGTATAATGTGTAGGTAATGTCAATATCTGTGGTGTTTTGACATTGCAGATGTTGACATTACCTACACATTATGACATTTTCTATATTATCTATTATATAATTGTGATCGGAATATTTGACATTAAACATTTTGACATTAAGCTGATTGACAATACACTTTACGACATTGTATATTCTTCATTGTATGATAGCGCGAGATTTATATTTTATTTATCCATTTTTTTAGGTTGATCTGTACCTACCAATCAAATTTTGACTATTGTTAATAATAATTATAATAATAATTGTAACTAATAAAATTCAATTGTAATATTTTGCATGCCGTAAGGCAAAATGTATCGGGACAATTCAGAAACCTTCCAACTTATATGTATACCTACATTATCAGCAAATAAATGATTTCTTTCTTTCTTTCTTTCTTTCTGTCTGTTCGTCCGAAACAGAGTAGACGTAGTCGTCCATGTAAAACTGAGTTTCTACCAATTTAGAAGCCTCAGGAAAGCGGTCGCTTTGCTCACACGCCAAGTTACGCAATGTGCGCATCGCTAAATAAGGACTAGGTTTTAGTCCGAAGGGAACGCGGTTAAAATGAAAGGTGCGAATAGGCTCACCTTTTCTAAAACGATACAAGATTAGTAAATATTTGCGGTGGTGCTCTCTTACACCGATACGCAAGAACATTTGTTTTATATCCGCTGTCATCGCGACAGGGAATGTACGAAAATCAAGTAATAACAAAAACAAGTCTGCTTGCAAATTAGGTCCGACATGCAAAATGTCATTGAGCGACAACCTCGAGTGAGTCATATAATCCGCGATAGTTTTATTATTATTCTCGCGTAGGGTCATTAACTTACGCTCGAGCGCAAGCAAGCGCCTAGGGGCGTAGCCGTGCGAGCTACCTAGCCCGCCGGGTGTGCGCGCAAAAGTCAGATCGACAAAGTATCTGCCGTCTTCAAATAAGACTGAAGAATTAAAATTATTTTCACACTCTAATTCGTGCGGACCAATAACGGAACGCGGCGCGGCGCGGCGGTGGCGGCGGGTGGAATTTCCTCTAGCTCAAAAAACTTATATAAATTTGACTCGACTTCAATGTCGGCCTGCGCGGTAAACGAAGATGCAATGTGTGTCACATCACTACTACAACAATCAATATCACCCATAAGTACATAACCGAAGCTAGTCAGTACAGCAGGGGGCGCGCGGGTACCTGTTTCGACCCTGTCTCCCAGGTAAATAAAGGGGAACAATTGTGCTCCAAGCACGACGTCTACCGTGCCCGGCACGTTCCAAAGCGGATCAGCGAGCTGCAAGTTACTTAAGTATGACATGTTATCATTGTTATGTAATCTAATTAATTTCGCGGGAAGTCTATCTGTAATACAATCAACAACTAACGCTTGTATCGAAAACTTCGTATGAGAATCAAACCGAGATTCTATGTTGAGATGAATAAAACCGTGTATTGGTTTCGATGACATTCCAACACCTTGTAAAAATGTATTGCATAATTTAATTATGGGTAAGTTCAAACGTTTACAACAGTCCACAGTAATTAAATTATTCTGCGATCCGTTATCTAGTAGTCACCGAACCACCTCCTTATCTCTGATGTCGCTATAGTATGCATATAACTGCGCGGTCGCTAGCAAAATGGTTGACCCAGTTTTAACAGCTGTAGTGAGCGAAACAGATGTATCCTTAGTAGGCGCTTGCGGCTCGGGCGATAATGACTCATGTTTTTCTCGGAAATGTAAGAGAGAATGGTGGTTCTTCTTACAAATTTTACAAACGTTACGTGACCTACATTTAACCAAAGAATGGGATAGACTTAAACAGTTTATACAGCCACGTTTAGCTTTAATAAATTCAAAACGTGCAAGCGGTGTTCTAATATTTTTAAACAGCGGGCAATAGAACAGCTGATGTCGTACGTCATCCTTATCGCACAACGTACATTTGCCATTCGAAACCGGTTCATTACGCGACACGAATGACTCAGCGGTTTTATTTTTTGTTTGATGATTAACTGAACTAGACTTAGCGCGCGGTTCCGTCTGTAAATTATTACCGTATGAGCGTTGTAGTACCTTAACATATTCTTGCATGAATGTTATAAACTCCGCATAGGAAGGTAATTCTTTTTCACTCACACGTGATTCAAACTGTAAGACAGTTTGCGCGTCAACCTTTCTTAAACCACAGTGTAATAAAACAAAATCCAGTAAGTCTGGAATGTCTAACTGCTTCAAGGCTGCGACGGACGCTGAATATCGTTCCACAAAAGTATTGAGGCTCGCGGCATTTCCGGCGCATTGTTTAATGTCCAGTATATTATTGAGATAATGAATCCCTAAACTACGCTTATCTTGATACCTTTTTACGAGACTGTTCCACATAACGTTGTATGTATCACCTGTAGGAACAATGCCTGCGGTCAGTTTTAAGGCATCATGAGTCAACTTACTGATCAAGTACTGGACACGCTGCGAGTCAACCAGATCGGTATTTAAATGAACATTGCTTCGAAACATTTCATAAAATATGGGCCAATTTTCCGCTTTACCATCAAACGTTGGCAAATCTATGGGCGGTAATTTTATCCGAGTACCCACTTTGTGTTCCGATGTTTCGTTTTTCGAAAGTATGAGATTACGTTTATATTTAATATTAGAATATAAGTCTTCAATAGAATATAGACTCGAATAGTCTGGTGCGGTTTGGTCAATCGCGAATTGCAATTCATTCATTTGTTCTACTATCTCCTCAAATTTGTTATATTGCTCAGTAATTGTTTCTGACTGCGCTAAGAATGTCTCATTTGAACGTGAATCATAGTTCGAGATGTTTCTGGAATCATTATATATGCGATTAACTCGCTCGAAAATCATTTGTTTTTTAGCGGTAAGCTGAGCCAATTTAGCTTCTTGCTTGCGGGACGCCATTTTGGGGGCACTAATAAAGTTATGTGCCTACCGTAATGACTTGTACTTAATTTGTACTGAATTTTACTGATGCCTATCCAGGCTCGAAAGGACCATCTAATGGAGTTGCCCAAGCGTGTAAATAGCCGTGGGTCTCTGCGGATGTAGAACAGAAGTACGACCAAGCACTTGGAGGGAATGCTGGCCCAAAATTGCCTATATTTGTCTGTATAACTTCAAGTTAGGAGAGGTCGGCAGCAGTCGGCGAATGTGGCCCTACTCATAATTTGTAAAACAAGTGGTACCTTACTTTCCGGGCTGTTCTCGATGGTTGCACGTCGAATTGTCGAGTGGCCACTCGTTCTCTTCACACCAACACTCCTGATTATGCTTGTTCAGTAGTTAACGGACGCGGTAAATATGGGTTATTTATTATTCCCGGAGGATCCCCAACGTTTACGGGATTTACTCGGGATTTTAGCGTATTTTGCGGGGACGATATTATTTTAAGACATTAGTCTGCGGTGAGATGCGCGCTGTGCCTCGCGGCGTTAGACACACACACACACTAACGTCAAACTGACGTGACGTCGATTGTTGCATTTTAAATTGTCTATAGCTCGTCGTAAAGCCGGCCACTCACGTCTGTCTGACAAATTAAAGCGAGACACACACGCGACGTGATACCAACCCCACCCAACTTGCAGAGTGGCGGCAACTCGCCACACCAGCAGTCTCTCCGTGTAAATGAATATTGTATTGTAATATTGCTATGGGTTAATACCTGAAAATAAAGGATTATTATTTGTATCTTTACATTTTTAAATATTTAAATAAAAAAGATAATAAAACATTTACAAATATAAAAAAATAGTATCCCACCGGTATCGGGAATAGGGTCCAAGCTACCGGGCGGTCAGGGCTCCAGAAAGAGAAACCGCCTGACAATGCGAGCCGTGTACAGAAGTACTGCATTCTGAATCAAGCCCTTGATCCAGCCGCCTAACGAGAGCCTAGGGTACAATGATCGCTGAGTCCACATCCCACATGTCGACAACCTCGCGAGCCAAGTCAATATACTTGATTTGTTTATCTTTCTCGGCTTTCAAGAGGTTCTCGTCATGTGGGACGGTAATATCAACAATGATTGCACGCCTCTCGATTCGGTCCATCACCACAATATCAGGATTATTGGCTACAATAGTCCTGTCAGTGATGATGGAACGATCCCAGTATATTGAGATATGACCATTATCGAGAACTGGGTCGGGCACATACCTGTAGTACAGCACTTCCGATTCCACAGGAGAGTATTTCAGAGCAAGTTGCTGATGGATAATCCTGGCTACAAGGTTGTGCCTATGCAAGTACTCACCGTTAGCTAGACGAGAACAGCCAGAGATTATATGGCGTATTGATTCTCCCAGACACCGATTCACAATAAATCTCCGGTAGTTTTTCGTCATGATAACTTATCATCGTAGATAATTGCACAGACAAAACCTATATGTATTATTATTATTATATTAAGTAACCCTTTCGGTATGGGCATGCTCAGCGCAATTTTATTGTACCACCGTGTACTACTCTTTTTAACCGACTTCGAAAAAGGAGGAGGTTATCAATTCGGATGTTTGTATTTTTTTTTTTTTTTTTTTTTTTTTTTTATGTATGTTCGGGCATAACTCCGTCATATATTGACGGATTTGCAAAATTCTTTTTTTGTTCGAAATGGTTCCATTTAAATTTCAAATCTCTGATGATGGGTTTCGGAGACAGACAACGGAACTCTTCAAAAATTGACAGCAAATCAACCGCGATTGCTGCTATCGTGTCTATGAATTGTTAACACAGTTTAATGGGGAACCACAACTAAAAAGTGAAAAGAAGAAAGTCGGTGTTCCTGTTTTGTCTTCGTTTTTTGACACCGACTTCCGAAATTAAAGTTATTTTGCACTTTTTTTGGAAGTCGGTTCTATTTTTTTGTAAAAAAGTTTTCGATTACCTTGTCGTTTGTTGCTGTTGTGTCTGGGTCGAATAAATGTGTTAATATTTAAAAAAAAAGATCCGGGTAGTATGGAAGCCGATCCCAAGATAGTTCGGAAAAGGCTAGGCAGATTGATTTTATCTGGCTTCGAAATAGTTCACAGCGATTTTAATCACAAAAAATAAGTACACTTAGTATAATTGATCAATTATATTTCAGAATAATTATACATAATAAATAAAGATATAATAATAAGGACTCCGTTATCAGTAGAACAGCTTAACTCTGGTAAGAGATCCCGTAATATATCTAGCCTTGCTTTTTATGTTTGACAGCCTCATAAGCGTCGTGAACAGAGCCAGCTGCGTTGATGGCGCGAATACCATTCTTCTGTGAAATGAAAAGGCATCATTAGTTGCTAAGTTGCAAAATATTTGAAATGTTAATTGTTGCTTCATTTTATTACTTATTTTGATGATTTTTTCGAAATTGAGAGAGTGTCTTTTGTTGTTTCGTATAAAATATTGTACAAAAATAAACACAGGATAATATCCTTTTGTACATACCTACACGAAACATCTCACACATTCCTCAAAGGGTTAGGCAGAGAAATACCTATACTAGTTATGTCACCTATGCTTAGGCCTGATAAACTTTATTCCCACGAAATAATAGAGGGTCGGTCGGGCAGTTTTATTGGGTCTTTTAATCAGGATTTTTTTTATAAAAAAAAAACCCTTGGCATTTTGGCAACATATTGCTGCAACAATATGTAGTAACTAGAGCGGCAACTATTAAAGCACAATTTAATCGATCGACTGTCTATTGTTGCAAGTTTACCGGGGGTTGCACCGGGACTTGGTGCAATAATCCCGTGATACTATTTGGGAGAAGCCACCATCGAATGATGGATAAAGTAAGTAAAATATAAAAATGAAACACTTACAGCAATCGACCCAGCCTTCACTTTGGGGTTAGCTTCAGCTGTGCTGATCAGCATCACCAACGCAGCCAGAATCACCATGAAGAAAGCCGTGAATTTCATATTGACAGATTATTTTCTTACAACTTTGGTAGAACAAATCACTTGGAGGGTTCGAGGAAGATTGGCAAGTGATATTTTTCTTCAGATGCTCATCTATTTATTTGATTTCGATATTCTTAGTTGCGTAAATTATTATAAGCTGATTAGTGATGACGTAAGGAAAAATCCGCAGTGTATCAGCTAGTTCGTGGGTATTGTAAGGAAAATGTGCCTAGATCTGGCAGGTCACGTACACAATTAAAATAAATTGGAACACTCAGATTTGTACAGAGGGAGAATCCCGGCACTAATTATTATTTTTTATGTCCCGTACCTAAAGTTTTCGATCACTGTTACCTTACATAACCTTTTCTTTTTGCTATCGGGGGGAAACCTTCAAAAGGCGCCTGGACCTTTGGGGGATTTTTACCTCACCAAAACCACCCCGGTGATCACCATCAGCACATGGAAGTGGGTCCCGTATCCTCTTAAAAGACCACTCCGGAACCCGCCCTGTACAACGCCTATTAGGCACAACCATGAGGAGACTATAAAGGGGTCTCGCTCGAATCTCGCCGTGCAAGGCGGCACGTGATCACACTGTGCCACCGTCCTCCCTAGGGTCACTCGGTGGGCGGACAGAGTCCCCACTCTGAGAACCCGCGACCTCAGAGACCCGCCTGCCTCAAACAGTGCAGGTGGGGTTTCGGCGTTTTAGGCGCCGAGGCGGTTGCCTCTCCGTCGCCTTCTTCTGCGAGCGGGATCAGCTCTTTCACGATCCCGCTCAGCGGCCTCCTTCTGGACCATCACGGTCTCACAGAAGGAGGCCATTTCCCTCCAATTTTCTGTCTCCGCCAGCCCTCACTACTGCTGGCAGAGACAGATCTCGCCCGATCCTGAAGACCAAGACCCGCCGCTCTGAGGCCCACGCAGGGCACTCCTCAATCGTGTGCTGTACAGAGTCAAGATCACCACTGCAATGGTGACAAATTGCCGTGGGCTCTCGTCCAATCCTATTCAGGTACTCACCGAAGCAACCGTACCCGGTCAGTACCTGAGTTAACCTATAGGAGCTATGTGTTCTCCTCTTGGCAGCCAGGCTTCAAAGCGTGGCGGGACGGCTTCGACCACGCGCTTGCACGAGAATTGCGGCTACTGTGGCCGCTCGCGTCACCACTCGAGCGCGTGTCGCCGTTCCTGTTCCTCGTAGAACGCTGCTGCCGGAAGCCATATTGACAATCAGCGAGGTCGGGACCAACCCGCGACAGGTGCCAAACGAGTCTCTCGACAATTATTTTTTCGAATAATTTGGAAGCCTCGTTGAGCAGGCAAATGGGACGGTATGCAGAGGGAGATTCCGAGTCCCTGCCTGCCTTCCTCAGCAAGACCAATCCAGCCTCCTTCCAGTTAGAGGGGAACACGCCCGCACGAAGGCAGCTGTTGAACAGCCTCCTCAGGCGGTCCCCCAGAGTAGCCAAAACCAGAACCCACGCTCGGCCAGGGATACCATCCGGGCCTGGTGCGGTACTACGAGCTGCCATACGTCTTATGGCCCGGTCAAGCTCGCCTTCAGTTACCCTCAACTCGTCAGACCAGTCTGAAGGTGCTAGGAGCGACGCGGAGCTGTCTCTAACTACTGGAAAGAGCGTGTTTACGACTCTCTCCAGTAGAACCGGATCCATGGTTTCTGTGGGGGGAACCCAGGGACACAATTTGGCCATAAACAATTTATACGGTCTCCCCCATGGATCCTTATCCAGCCCCTCAAGAAAGTAGAAAAGAGTATTTCGAGATTTTAGTAAATCGCCCTGCGTAAGTAGCTTTTTTTATTCATGATAGGCACGCGTTTGACTACGCGTTTGTTCTGAAGGAATATCGCCAAAATGCGCAATAGAGACAGCACTAGAGAATTTTAGTACTCCCAAAGATATGGAGTAACTAAAACATTTAATTAATTTTTAACTTAAATTTGTAATAGAGTACAATTTAGATTAGAAATATGTAGTTTATAAGTTTTTGCCCGCAGATCCATCGCGGAGCCATATTTATAACGCTTTTCACAACGCGATGTGGTATATGTGGTATCTAGAATTTTTTTAACCGACTTCGAAAAAGGAGGAGGTTATCAATTCGGATGTTTGTATTTTTTTTTTTAACCGACGAAAAAAAGGAGGAGGTTCTCAATTCGACCGTATATATATATATGTATATATATTTTTTTTTTTTTTGTTTTTTTTTTTTTTTTTTTTTTTTGTGTATGTTCAGCCCTCACTCAGTCATTTATGAACCGATTTTGATTATTCTTTTTTTGTTAGATAGGGTATACCTCAAGGGTGGTCCCATGTCAAGGAAGTCAGGCTCTGACAGTGGAAACTTGATAAAATTGAGAGAAAACCTCGAAAATTGTGGGCACGTTTAGCGTTTCTGTATGTATGTTCGGCCCTCACTCCGTTATTTATGAACCGATTTTGATTATTCTTTTTTTGTTAGATAGGGTATATCTCAAGGATGGTCCCATGTCAAGGAAGTCAGGATGTGACACTGGAATCCTGATAAAATTGAGAGAAAACCACGAAAATTGTGGATACGTTTAGTGTTTCTATATGTATGTTCGGCCCTCACTCCGTTATTTATGAACCGATTTTGATGATTCTACTTTTGTTAGATAGGGTATACCTCAAGGGTGGTCCCATGTCAAGGACATTAGGATCTGATCATGGGATCCTGAAAAAATTGAGAGAGAACCTCAAAAATTGGGCACGAATATTGTTTCTGTTTACTTTTCATAACTTAATCAGGTATCTGCCGCGACACCTCGCGGCTCGGCAGACAGAGCTCCTACAGGATTTCATGGTGACATGGAGAGAGCGACTTTCACAACCCAGCGCTGGGCATGCCACCATCGCGGCGGTAGTGCCCCTCTTTGAGGAGTGGCTGGAGAGGCGCCATGGCGCCCTCACCTTCCGCCTGACGCAGGTCCTCACCGGACATGGCTGTTTCGGGAGGTACCTGTGTCGGATCAAGGCGGAGATGACCCCTAAGTGTTTCCACTGCGAGGATCGCCCAGAGGACACGGTGGAGCATACGGTGGAGGTTTGCCCCGCTTGGGCAGAGCACCGCCGTGTCCTCGTGGATGCGATAGGCGGCAGCGACCTCTCGCGCCGTACCCTGGTTCAGGCCATGGTACGGAGCGAGAGGGAATGGGAAGCCGTCTCCTCCTTCTGCGAAGCAGTAATGCTCGCGAAGAGGGAGGCGGCATACGTTAGGGAGACTCAACAACAGCCGAGTCGCCCTAGCGCCCTCAGCCGCAGCCGCCGCAGGAGACGCCAGGGGCCGCGAGACGATCTCCGGCCATCGTAGACCCGGGCCTGCGGACGGCGAGTAGTGGATAACTCGCCGCCCGATCAGCACCGGGCCCGAGAGTCGACGGCGCGTAGTGTTCCACGCGCGCCTCAAAGAGTTGTCAGCAAAGGACGGGGCCTGCCACGGCCAATGCCTGCCCGGGGGTTGAGGATAAATTCGAAAGAGTTACCTCGCCCCTGGGCACGTAGGGCAGGGAGGAACAGGGGTGGGTTTTAGTCAGTAAGAGTCTGACACGCCCTTCCGCTCCACCCTAGAGCGGAAGAAGTCATAAGATGATTTCCCACCCCCAAAAAAAAAAAATCAGGTATTTGCATTTAGGAATCATCACATCCTGAAACTGAGCTGATGATGGAAACTATACCATTCCTACACAATATAAGTTAGATATCAAACTGGTTTTAGTGACAAATACCACATAATATGCTTTTAAAAAAGACGTCTTTACAATATTGGAGGTAACCTCAACTGGTCAATATCCTGGAAACTTCATGGAAGAATGGTTACATCATCAGCTCAGTGGCAAGAGGAATTATGGAGGATTAGAAATTAGCCTCAGAGTGTTAAAAGATGATGCGAGCCACAAAAAATCATAAAATAAAAAACTTTTTAACAAAAAAATTAACCGACGAAAAAGAACTAAAAAGCAAAAAATAAATAAACCTTTTAAAGTCTTGAGTAATGAGCATATTTATCTACATAAAATATCAAATTTTATATAAACTAATTTTGAGTCGGCGCCAATTATTAAAATGATTAATTACCTACTTACAGCCTTCTTCATTTGTAAGTACTTATAAAATTTAGATATTTAATAATCAGATTGTTGTTTGGCGCCGACTCAAAATTAGTTTATATAAAATTTGATATTTTATGTAGATAAATATGCTCATTACTCAAGACTTTAAAAGGTTTATTTATTTTTTGCTTTTTAGTTCTTTTTCGTCGGTTAATTTTTTTGTTAAAAAGTTTTTTTTTATGTATGTTCGGGCATAACTCCGTCATATATTGACGGATTTGCAAAATTCTTTTTGTGTTCGAAAGGGGTTTATTCCGAAATGGTCCCATTTAAATTTAAAAAAGATCTGATGATGGGTTTCGGAGACAGACAACGGAACTCTTCAAAAATTGACAGCAAATCAACCGCGATTGCTGCTATCGTATGTCTATGAATTGTTAAAACAGTTTAATGGGGATCCACAACTACAAAGTGAAAAATAAAAAACTTTTTACCAAAAAAATAGAACCGACTTCCAAAAAAAGTGCAAAATAACTTTAATTTCGGAAGTCGGTGTCAAAAAACGAAGACACAAAACAGGAACACCGACTTCCGAAATTAAAGTTATTTTGCACTTTTTTTGGAAGTCGGTTCTATTTTTTTGGTAAAAAGTTTTTTATTATAATCTAAGGCCAGCAGTTGACGCAATTTTGGCAAAAAAAGGCTTTCATGAATTTGTTTTGAAAATATCATCCGATATGTTTTTCTGTGAAAAGCGGAACCCTTCTCATGCGATTGTAACTGTAATATGGTCGGGCTTTTCCTTGTATATTTTATTTCGTACATATCAGGTGTATTAATTAGTAATTGATTGCAATAGGCATTTAAAGTAATACAGTATGAGGAAATTCGCGTCTATAATATCAATATTATCTAATATGATTCATGGTGTGTTGTATTAAAAGGCAATGCAAAATCATGTTTCTTTTGACTTCAGAAATAATTTTCGTTCTGTCCGTGATAAATAAGCGTTAACGTTGCTAGAAAGATTTTCAACTCCTCGATGCAAGAAATACATGAAAAATAGTCAAAAGGGGAAGGAAAGTAACGAAGTATTACACAAATAATAAAAAAATTGATAATAAGCGGTCAAAATTAAATTTTATTACTAACTTAGGAAGATGTAGGTAGTTATGAAGGCTTTCACTTTAGTTTAGTTACCTAGTAGGTATGTAAATTCACGGCTCTATGACCCCGAAGATCGCTAGCGGTTTGACGAACTATGCGGCGCTGCTGGCGCGATCACAATCCAAAATGGCCGGCGAGATTCTGCCAAACCACAGACATGACAGTCTCGAAGTTAAGTTCCATATTTTGTCTAGTTTCAACCTTCGATGAAGCTCGCAAATTTCAATAAATTGAGGAATTTTGAATTCAGACCCATCATTACTTTTAATTTTATTTTCTTAGCGTTTCTTTTCAGTTGAGTCAGATGAAAGTTGGTCGTAGTTAACTTTATCGGTGTAAGTAATTCGCTTGCTAAAACATCACGTGTAGTTCTTCTACTTCAAGCCAATAAGTAAACTGTATCATTCGTCCATTCAATATTGACATTTTGCGTTAGCTTTAGAAAATCATCAACTCAAAAACGGGTCTCCTATGAAATTGTCTGTTCGTCATCAATACCAATCTTCAGTCCTCAATATTCATAAATTGTCATTGAGATGTTTCCCTCGCGCTCGGGCATAAGTCAAATCACAATTAAGGATCCTAGACAGTCGATATAATGCTGGATTCACAGAATATTGCAACACCATTCTACGTTAGGCCAGCCGACGATCAACATATTACCACTGACTTGTGGCCTAGAGTTACCTATACTTTCAGCATATATATAATGTCTAGCATGGAATTACCGATCAATCAATGACACACACGGTTGAAATAAACCATTTATTTACGTAAGAAAGAGGATGGTGAGTATTATTCTCTTTCCTAGAGTCTGAGTTGTGCTGAGATGATAACCAATAGAGAAGTATGGTAGTAGGCATAGTGCACCGACCCCAATTAAATTGGGATAAGGGTGAGGCCTTGTCCAGAGAACGAGCAGTGACTAAGGCGGGTGGCACGATGGCGGTCACGATTCAGAGGCGACAGTGAACGTTGAGTTGTTTTTTTTTTTTTTAAATTAGACGGTCACTCGCTAGCTGGGCTCTGTTAAGTCACGCTAGGCACCTGCCACAGTAACTTCAGTATGGACGCAAACGCGCGGTTTCATATGTTCAATACTTCGTGCCCTCCTCATCACCCGCTCCTTACTCTGCCCGGAGCCCAAGAGATTGATGATGATGTTAACTTTGGGATTGATAAAACTCGGCCTCAGTGGTCAAGAGCATGATGGTTGGTTGTCGCTGACTGCTCCACGTCCCAGCCGCTACATTTTTCATGAAGACGTATCCCGTGGTTGATCTGAAACAGAGTCCAATATGTTTTGTGTCTTAAAGATCCGCTTGACTGCCTTTCAGTGACAGATACACTGTTGTCAAAGCCGTTAAGAAAGCGACTTGCTGTGCTCACTGCACACATTATATGTATAACATTTGTCACATGTTGAATTAAACAAGTATTTGCTGTCTAATAGTTGTAACTATATTTCGAGTTTAATATAATTTACAAAGAATAGCACACGAGATGAAACAAACAAACAAACGGGACGGGAGAGCGTTCACAGATAATAAAAGTACGCAAGTAATTAAAAAAGGTGGGCAATTTAAATTTATTCTGACAAAGTACTTACATATTTTTATCAAATTTCTTTTCACCGCGGTCCAGTTGATTTTAAAATCAGATTTTGTCGCGGCGACACCGGCGCCGGTAAACAGTGCGAGCACCGCCATCAGCATCAGAAACAGCGCCGTCAGCTTCATTGTCTCATCCAGTTATTACTGCTACACAAACCAAAAAGAATCTAACAATGCAATGTGCCAGCGACAGAGCTTTATGAATACTAAAACAAATATCTCTTTAACCTGTAGGTTGACATTATTTAGACTAGCTTGACGCAGTGGAATTTACACCATGAAAATGTTAATACTCGTAATTACTCGCACAAACATTTAATAAGTTTCCTCATACATCTCAAAAACTTAAAAGGAAATGAGTGTTGATGGAATACGAAAAAAACAACCGACTTCAAAAAAAAATACACTAAAGATTTATAAATAACTTTAATTTCGGAAGTCGGTGTCAAATAACGAAGAAGTAAAAATACAAAAAAGTTTTTTATTTTTCACTTTTTAGCTATTATACCCCAGAACTAAAAACCCCAATATAATGGAACGTGGAATTTAAACATTTGGAGAACACCAAAACGTCATCGAGGTACACGTATTTTCCGTTTTTGTTCAGTTTCTCAAAAAGCGCTGAAGCAATTTCGATAAAATTTATGTGGGACCACCTCGGGAGTATATTCTTTCAGATGAAAAAAGAATTTTGAAAATTGGTTCACAACTGACGGAGAAATCGGGTAACATACATTACAAAAAAAAAAAAAAAAAAACATACAGACGAATTGAGAACCTCCTCTTTTTGGAAGTCGGTTAAAAAGCACTTGATTTCAGTGTTATGTTATCTAAATACTTTTTTAAAAGTTTAAATCAGCTAATTTGACATTTAATAGGTAATGGCGGCTCCACTGCAGATTAAAATAAATTCCGTCTAAATTGCAAGGTGTGGAGTTTAAATTCAACAAAATGTTATAAAATGTAATGTATATACCTCTAATACGATAAAAAGCTTAACACCGGTAGAGTTCATTGATAAGTAATTTACCGTAACATTAAAAGTGCTCGATGGGAGAAAGTATATTTATGTAATAAGACGCTGATCCCTATCTGGTTCGTACTGCCGGGATTGTCCTGATGTCTCTCCACGTCCCAAGCACCAAAAAGAAACTGCTAGTGACCGTTTTTTGGGCCTATTAATTGAGTGTGCCTTGCTATTTTATTGTCGTGTATTGTAAAAGTGAATAGGCAGGAGCTATAGTCCTTCCACAGACTAAGGTAAGTCCACTTTAGCCATACCAAATCCGTAGTCCAATATCTTTGTTCCCATATCTTGCAATAGTCTTGCACCAGCTGGTTACTGTCCCAATTCATACATGCGTCTAAAAGGGTCTCTGCGAGTTGACTTCGACCCTTCATACGAGTCATGTTTCCAAAGGTCCAAAGAAAAATGTCAAAAAATAATAATAAGTGTTGGCTATTGATGTTACGAGACTTTTTAGGTTTTGTTACACTACAAGTTAACCCCAATTTAGTGTAGTATGTTTGAATACGTCAGAAGTAATATATTTAAAAACAATTGCACTTGGTGGACTTTCAATTTGTTTTTTATGACTTAGCTTCTCATGATCATTAACTTTAACCTTACGATCGCTACACTTCATTTTCACTAATGAAGAAGAATGATCATAATTGTGACGCAAGCCGCCGCGCAAACTAAACATATCTCAGTTTTTTAGTTATTTCATGTATTTCAATTGTCAAATATATCCTATCCTACTAATATCATAAATGCGAAAGTTTGTATGTTTGTTTGTTTGTATGTTTGGCTGAAGGTAACACAAAAACGACTGAAGGGATTTCAATAAAATTTTGCACACAGGTAGGTCATAGACTGGATTAACACATAGGCTACTTTTTATCCTGGTAAATGACAAGACTTAGCGAAGGCTGAGGTGGAAGCAGAAATCCAAAGTACGGCTGAACGAGCGGTATACGCTCACAAAGTACCAGGAGACCAGAAACATGAGAAGTATCTCCAGGGCTGGAATCATGAGCGGTAAAGACTCTCAAAGTACCAAAAAAAAAAAAACAAAAAAAAAGGGGGCTTGAATCCTGAGCGGTGTAGATTCACAAGCTACCAGGAGATCAGAATCACAAAATAAATTCCGAGGCAGGTATTATGACAGGTAGAGATTTACAAATTACCAGGAGACTAAAAACATGAGAAGTATTTCAAGGACTGAAATTATGATGGATAAAGACTCACAAACTACCAGAAGATCAGGATTCAGGAAAAAGTAGTTCCGGGGCTGAAATCATGAGCGGTATAGCTTCTCAATCTACTAGGAAGGGGGCTGGAATCCTGAGCAAAAAGATACGACAGTCGCGTCCGGAGCCAAACGGAGAAGAGTACTGAGTGCGTTGCGCCTTTTTCGCAGCACTGCTCGGCCCAGACTCGGGAGTAGGGGAACTTGCTGAGTGGGGGAACTTGCTAACACGGCCGTTCCTGACAGCGAGGCGTCCTCGATGACACTTACTGCTCTACCCAACGCGCTAGCCATAGCCACGTCCTGGTCACAATTGTTTTTGTCATTTTCTGCAATGTGAAAAGGCATAACACTTTAAAGAAAACGAAACCAGCAAGGTTTATTTTGACCTTTAGTTATATGGATAGCAAAATTAAAAGCAAATAAGTTATTGAAGGTCGCAGCTATGAGAAATTCTAAAAAAAAAATACTTAAACTGATCCTTTGTTTTAGACGCAAGCGTCCACAAGCAAAGAACCGTAAACAATTTTGAGTAAGCTAAAGAAAATGTTTACTCTAAGTATGCAACAAGTTAGAAGTAAGCAAAAAGAATAAAAAATGATAAAATGTAAGAGAGTACATTCGAATGATGGGAATCCGGACTATTATCAGTCGAAAACCCATTCTATGGGTGAAAAAAGTGTGTATAAAGTAAAATTAGAGTAGAACGCCCCTATAAAATTCATAGCTTTTTTCCCACGTTTGCATGTCACCTTCATGAACGCATGCATAGGCCCCACGTTTGCATACATGAATTCACGAAGTAGAAAATTCATATGAAGAGTATGACGCTCTTATGCACTTCATAGTCTGGAATGACAAAGGCCCCACGTTTGTAAGTCACGACAGTGGCCCCTCGTTTGCATGTCGCCTTCATGAACGCATGCATAGGCCCCACGTTCAGTTTAGTATGTGTGAACAGGTTCTGAATTCAGTGGGTTAGTGACTGTACTAGGGTATTGTAGCGATAGCCCTGGGTGTTATAGACAGGAGAGTATTTACCAGGGTGATTTCACATCGCTCAATGCAGTGTTTACGTGCCACATTAATAAAATTAATTATCAACCTTGAGTAAAATGACAAATTACCATCTGCCTAGAATAGGCAAGGTTAGTAATAATCTGAGTAAATAAATTAATAGTGTGATTTGAAATCAATACAAATATATACAGAGTGGTGATGACAATACGACATTAAATTAAACCTCGCATACCTCAAGACATTCTCAGTCTACATACAAAAAATCATTTGAATATATCCAGTAGTTTAGTCTCAGGAAATTATTTTTCATTTTTAACATTTGCTACATGATGTATCTGATAATAGGGAAACACTGTCAGGTAAACGACCCACATCGGTATAAACATCAAAACATTAAAGTCACGTTGCCAACTCGCTACTTAAACACTTTCGCCAAATTAGTATTTTCATCTGATTTAGTGAAAATTATACCTTAATTCTGAGTAATAAGAGTCATAAAGCGTGTCATCAGAGTTGGATAAGAAAGTAACGAATGCGGAAATTGCAATGCACTCATAATATTAATAGAAAATTTAGTGTGTGCGAAAGAGATAAATCTAGTTTCGTTTGTTACTTCGCTTTTTTGAAGAAATTTGCTACTACAAAACAAATTTAGGTTAATGTGTCGCCGCGATCCTGTGACGAGTCACGCGTCCTCGCTTTGTAGCGCAGCCGCAGGAGCAGTGCCACAGGAGCCGCTAACTTTCGTTCGCGCCGCGTCGCCCGCCTTTGATGTATGTACTTCCCCGCCGCTCGTGTTTTTGTAAATTCATTTACGACGGTATTAGTGCGAAATTGGACGCTTTATTTTGGTGACAGGACACGTAACGTTTTAATAGCTATAGTGTGGCCATTAGTGCTGTGCACTTCCTGAGGTATGCGCGGCGAAGTGGGAGGCGAAGAAAAAAGTGCATGAGTTCACATGAGATCGATACATGTCGGACAGATCTTACGATATCAGTTTGCATTTCTAAGGCAAGACTTGTGGCGGGGCGGAGGCTATCTATCTGTAATATATTATACTTACTTAGTTGATTAAAATTTAACCCAAATATACTCATATTTTATTAAAAATATACTGGTGATAAATAAGAACTAAACTTATAATTCAAAGCAGGACTTGTTTTATTGAACATTTTTTATATTTACAAACAATTATATATTCTAACGAAAGTTATTCTGACATAGATTCTGTTTTAACTTCATCTTCCATTTCGTCATCATCTTCATCTTCCACTTCGCCACCGGAACTTGAATCCGAGTCTTGCAAATTTATTATGAATGAATCGATAACATTATCGAACCTACTATCGCGACTCCAGTAATCATTTTCATTTTTCTGGACATGATCGTCGCATCTCTGCCATTTCTCCGCCGTGAATTCCGAAAACAATTTATCCAGTAAGATTATCTTTTCGTCTAGAGAAGAATTAATATAGTTTTGGGCTATGTTGTTTTTAATATCAGCCCAGACCAACTCAATTGGATTTAAATCTGGATGATACGGAGGTAAACGCAGAACAGTGTGTCCACTGGCTTTCAGGAGTTCGTCAATTCTATACACGGGTTCTTTTTGTGTATTTTTGATAAGAAGTAGCAGTTGAGCCTTTATCATGGTTCCTGAAAATTCTATATTATGGCGTAGCAACCAATTCTGCATTTCACTTTTGAGGCTTGATATAGTTGGTTTCTTCTTAACCTGAACGCTGTGGTAAGACGCGTTGTCCATTACAACCACAGCTGAATTCGGCAGCAATTTATCTTTTAACTTTTCATCTACCCACTTATAAAAAGTAGGTCCGCTCATAATTATCTCCATGATAGTCACCGGTTCTAGCATCTGACTTGAATATAGTCAATGCATCATCCACTAAGCCATTTCGACACCCAGCGTGGAGAATTACCAATCGCCGTCCTTTCCCAATATCAGCATGAATTCCGGGTTCTGACGATGATTGCCAACATTTGCTGGCATGGTGACTGGCGTTGATGTATGTTTCATCAAGAAAATATATGTTGCGGTTTTGCGTTCTGTAATTTCTGATTTGTGTAAGATATTTTTTCCGCCACACTGTAATATTAGGCTGCTCTATAAGGAGATGTCTCTTTGATTTGCATTTTTTGAAACGGTAGCCCATTTGTGTAAAAGCTGTCTTAAATATTCCCGTCCACAATTCAATATGCCATCCTGTCTCAAACTTGATAGTAACTTACGGACACTTGGTTTTTTTTTTTCAACTTCGTAAAACTGATGAATTTTTCTTCTGATAACTCCAAGGTCAAAATCATCCACATCGTGTTTTTTCTTTAGAACTTTTGGTTTTTTTGGCGATTGAAATTTTAATTGACTTGAATTTTCAATTGATAAATAACCCGCAGAAATCACATTATGCACGGTACTTTTGCTGTACCCCGTAGCCTCCGCAACGATTTTGGCAATATTCACATCATTTTTAAATTCAAAGCTTTCTTTGTCTGCTTTTCTTTTCTTAAAATATTCAGCCACCTTAAAAATGACAGTCTTCATATCACGAGATAACGCATGACCCATCTTTGAATATTTATCTCATGTGCGTCTGACATAGACAGTCCGATACAGATGACACTACCTGCCGTCACGAGCGTTGACGGCGCACTGACAGAGTGCAGCAGCCGATTCTCCCCCCCGTCTCGCCGCGCGCATACCTCAGGGAGTGCACAGCACTAATGGCCACACTATATTTAGTTAAACAGTGAGTGAATTGTGCGAAATTAGACGCTTAGTTTTTATTGTTTTCGTGTTTTTTTTTTAATAATCATGTCGCGCTACAATTACACAGCTTCGGAGTACACCGACATGATTTTAATTTATGGGGAGTGTCAAAGAAACGCCGCTTTGGCTATACGGACATACCGAGAGAGGTTTGGAAACACTCGAGTTTGTCCGACAAACGGGCGCACCATTGTCCAAGCTGTCCAGAGGATGCGAGAAAATCGATCCTTAATCCCGCATGTGGATAGTGCTCCTCCACGTGTAAGTTTGACCCTTGAGGAACGAATTTTAAATTATTTTGAACGCAACCCAACGTGTAGTTCGCGAAGGGCAGGTCGACATTTTCGTGTTGACCATACAACTATTCTTAAAATTTTAAAACGCGACAAACGGAAGCCGTATAAATACAAGAAGTTGCATGCATTGTTACCTAGAGACAAACCAGTTAGGGCAAACTTCTGTCGCTGAAAGTAAACATTTCGAGAATCCGGATTTCTTGTACAATGTGATGTGGACTGATGAAAGTACATTTACAAGGAACGGTTTATGGAACATCAAGAATCTTCGTTACTGGAGCCACGTGAATCCGCGTCTAGGACTCGATTTCGCACCAGTACAGATTTGCTATCAATGTTTGGGCTGGCAATCATAGCTGTGATTCAGTGCTAAATAATCTGTGATTCCGTGTAATTTTACTGAGCATTCATCCATAATTAAAAGCCAAAAAATCAAGTCGCTGCAGGACCGCGCGTTGTTGCCGCTCTTACGACAGGTTAGTGAACTAATATTTATAAATGGTGTTCTATTTCGTTTCTAGTTTTATGCCATTTAGTTTGTTTGAAATTTTAATTTTTTTATTTTCGATGTTGAGTTAGGATTTTTTTGATAGCTTAAACTTATTCCTATGAACTAGTATTGTCCGTGTTTTCATTTATTGTCGTATTGTCTTCTCCACCCTGTATAAAGTCTGGCACAACCACAACGAGCTATTTTCTTATTGTTTCCCAACATGCGTGACTGGAGTTGGATCTGTCAAAATACCACTTTGTTATATTAGTTGAAGTACCTGCATGTGATATATATGTACAATTATTATGTAATTATTATCTGTTTATACTGAATTGCTAAGATTAATTAATGAATTTACTAAATGATTTTTATAACAAAATTTTTTTTTTTACAAGTCAAACACTGATTTGAATCAACTGTCATTTGTGAGTCATACTTGTTTGTTAACGGGTATACGGGTATACGGGTGTACGGTATACGGGTAATAAGCAAAAAGCAAATGAGTAAAAAGCAAAAGCAAATAAGTAAAAAGCTAATAAGTAAAAAGCTAATAAGCAAAAGGCTAATAAGCAAAAAGCAAATGAGTAAAAAGCAAAAGCAAATAAGTAAAAAGCTAATAAGTAAAAAGCAAATAAGCAAAAAGCTAATAAGCAAAAAGCAAAAAGCAAAAAGCAAAAAGCAAAAAGCAAAAAGCAAAAAGCAAAAAGCAAAAAGCAAAAAGCAAAAAGCAAAAAGCAAAAAGCAATAAGCAATAAGCAATAAGCAATAAGCAATAAGCAATAAGCAATAAGCAATAAGCAATAAGCAATAAGCAATAAGCAATAAGCAATAAGCAATAAGCAATAAGCAATAAGCAATAAGCAATAAGCAATAAGCAAATAAGCAAATAAGAAAATAAGAAAATAAGCAAAAAGCAAAGAAGCAATGAGATGCAAAGAAGCAATGCAAACGAGGGAAGAGAACACGAGGGAAGAGAACGCGATGAAAGGGACGCGAGGGAAGAGAACGCGACGGAAGAGCACGCGAAGGAAAAGCATGCGAGGGAAGAGCACGCGAGGGAAGAGCCCGCGAGGGAAGATCCCGCGAGGGAAGAGCACGCGAGGGAAGAGCACGCGAGGGAAGAGCATGCGAGGGAAGAGTATGCGAGGGAAGAGTATGCGAGAGAAGAACATGCGAGGGAAGAGCATGCGAGAGAAGAACATGCGAGGGAAGAACATGCGAGGGAAGAGCAAAATGGGAAGAGCAAAATGGGGAGATTAAAATGGAAAGAGCAAAATGGGAACAGCAAAATCGGAATAGCAAAAAGGGAATAGCAAAATGGGAAGAGCAAAGTGGGAAGAGCAAAAAGAGAAAAGCAAAAAGAGAAGAGCAGCTAGAACTATAAAGATTTAGATTTTTTTTTTTTACTTTCTTTTTTTTGGCGTATACAGGGTGTAACGGAAAGGTGTGAACATATTTCCTCAATGAAGAGTTTTGGCCGAAAGGTGTGCTGTATCGGCGTTTCCGCGGCCAGCTACGCGACACCTCGCAGCGTAACACGACGCCGTCACTTCGTGTACAGTAGTATATTGTATAAAATATGTATTAGTTTAGTGTTTATTGTTTTATACATATAATTATATGTATTGTGTTTTATGGGCCATAGTTGCCTGAAATAAAGGATAAATAAATAAATAAAATATTTTAAGAATCGGCTTAGCCCATGGGTATAAATAAAATTCTCTAAGAAAAACAGAAAATTCCCAAAAAAAAAAAAATTGGACTTCATACAAAGTTAACATCAGCTAATCAAAATTTGTATGGGAAGTAAAATTTTTTTTTGAGAATTTAATTTTCTTGAAGAAAAATGTTCATATCGATGGGCAGATGCAGTTTTTAAAATATGACCACACCTTTGCGTTACACCCTGTATATACGCCAAATTCTAACATCAGTTCAGAAGTAGGATCAACTTCACACCTAAGTTTCAGAATGGATTCTACTGTCTTGGAAAGTCTTCTCAAAGCAATCAGCGATGCTGTTTCTGGTTGTCGCCATGCTGATGACGACGTGGCACTCCCGGTTTTCGATCCATCGAGGAGCTATCAAAAGAATTTGGATGGAGCAGTATCACAACAGTCGCAAGAGCTGGTGAGGCTCCGCTTTGTTATGGTTTTAATCTTGGGAAAATTACCTTACAGACCTGACTAAAAAGCTATCCAAGGCTCTTATTGTGAATACGCTAGGGAAAAAGTGAGACTGCTACGTAATACGAAAATATAATTTTCAACACATTTGCTCAAAAAATGCACTTACGAAGCCTGTATACATCGTTCGAAAGTTCAAAATTACGCACCATACAATTGAACGTGCGGTAAAATAGATACTCTCACCTAAGTACCTATTTTACCGCACGCTCCGTTGTATAGCGGCGTGCGTATCCTTTACGGTTTTTTTTTTTATTTAATTATAAAATATATAAGAATTCCACCAAGGAGTTTCGCATTACGAGAAAAAAATATTGGCCGTCACGGGATGCCCGGCAGATGTGAAACATCTATTTCGTGTGTTGTGTTTTTTTGTGTTGTAGTTGTTTGTTGTTTGTGTTGTTGATGGTTGTGGTGGTTGTTGTTGTTGGTAGTGTTTTTGTTGTTAGTTGTGGTTGTTGTTGTTGTTGGTTGTGGTTGTTGTTGGTAGTGTTATTGTTTTAGTTGTTGTTGTAGTTATTGGTTGTGGTTGTTGTTGGTAGTATTGTTGGTTGTTGTTGTTTGTATGTTGTTGTTATTGTTGTTGGTTGTGGTGGTTGTTGTTGCTGGTAGTGCTGTTGTTGTTATTGTTAGGTGTTGTTGTTGTTAGTTGTAGTTGTTGTTGTTAGTTGTAGTTGTTGTAACTGCTTGTTGTTGTTATTGGTAGTGTTGTTGTTGGTTTTTGTTGCTGGTTGTAGTTTGTTGTTGCTGGTTGTTGTTGTTGTTGGTTGTTGTTGTTATTGGTTGTATTGTTGTTGGTTGTTGTTGCTGGTTGTTGTTTGTTGTTGTACTTGGTTGTTGTGTTTGTTGTTGTTGTTGGTTGTTGTTGTTTGTTGTTATTGTGTTCATTTTTTTCGCATAGATGTTTCTAGGGAGAGGGGTCGAGAGCGGTGGCGTAGTGGGGGCATCGTGGCACGACGGCGTCATGCCGTTTTTCGTCACGACATTCGAGTCGGTTTTACTGCCAAGCCGTGCCAATAGATGATTCACATCAAAAACAAAAGTTTGTCTCATTGCCTAGTAGGTACTGTTTTCTCGCAAATGTGTTGAAAAACGTTGTATGACACACGTGCGGATTGGTATTTACAAACTCGTGACTATGGTAAGCCCTCGACTACGTCTCGGGCTTACATTCGTCTACTCGTTTGTAAAAACCAACTTACCGCACTAGTATCATAAATAACTATTTCAACACATTTGCTCAAAAAATGCACTTACGAAGCCTGTATACATCGTTCGAAAGTTCAAAATTACGCACCATACAATTGAACGTGCGGTAAAATAGATACTCTCACCTAAGTACCTATTTTACCGCACGCTCCGTTGTATAGCGGCGTGCGTATCCTTTACGGTTTTTTTTTAAATTAATTATAAAATATATAAGAATTCCACCAAGGAGTTTCGCATTACGAGAAAAAAATATTGGCCGTCACGGGATGCCCGGCAGATGTGCAACATCTATTTCGTGTGTTGTGTTTTTTTGTGTTGTAGTTGTTTGTTGTTTGTGTTGTTGATGGTTGTGGTGGTTGTTGTTGTTGGTAGTGTTTTTGTTGTTAGTTGTGGTTGTTGTTGTTGTTGGTTGTGGTTGTTGTTGGTTGTGGTTGTTGTTGGTTGTTGTTGTAGTTTGTTTTTAGTTGTTTGTGGCTGGTTGTTGTTATTTGTGGTGGATGTTGTTGCTGCTAGTGTTGTTGTTGTTGTTAGTTGTGGTTGTTGTTTTTGGTTGTGGTTGTTGTTGGTAGAGTTGTTGGTTGTTGTTATTGTTGTTGGTTGTTGTTGTGGTAGTTGTTGTTGTTGTTAGTAGTGGTTGTTGTTGTTGGTCGTGGTGGTTGTTGTTGTTGTTGGTAGTGTTATTGTTTTAGTTGTTGTTGTAGTTATTGGTTGTGGTTGTTGTTGGTAGTATTGTTGGTTGTTGTTGTTTGTATGTTGTTGTTATTGTTGTTGGTTGTGGTGGTTGTTGTTGCTGGTAGTGCTGTTGTTGTTATTGTTAGGTGTTGTTGTTGTTAGTTGTAGTTGTTGTAACTGCTTGTTGTTGTTATTGGTAGTGTTGTTGTTGGTTTTTGTTGCTGGTTGTAGTTTGTTGTTGCTGGTTGTTGTTGTTGTTGTTGGTTGTTGTTGTTATTGGTTGT
The DNA here is from genome assembly GCA_951329385.1 of Polia nebulosa. Classification (NCBI taxonomy): domain Eukaryota; kingdom Metazoa; phylum Arthropoda; class Insecta; order Lepidoptera; family Noctuidae; genus Polia; species Polia nebulosa. The sequence goes on from OX589604.1 coordinate 16,257,555, forward strand.
TGTTTTGTTATTGGTTGTTGTTGTTATTGGTTGTATTGTTGTTGGTTGTTGTTGCTGGTTGTTGTTTGTTGTTGTTCTTGGTTGTTGTGTTTGTTGTTGTTGTTGGTTGTTGTTGTTGGTTGTTATTGTGTTCATTTTTTTCGCATAGATGTTTCTAGGGAGAAAGGGGTCGAGAGCGGTGGCGTAGTGGGGGCATCGTGGCACGACGGCGTCATGCCGTTTTTCGTCACGACATTCGAGTCGGTTTTACTGCCAAGCCGTGCCAATAGATGATTCACATCAAAAACAAAAGTTTGTCTCATTGCCTAGTAGGTACTGTTTTCTCGCAAATGTGTTGAAAAACGTTGTATGACACACGTGCGGATTGGTATTTACAAACTCGTGACTATGGTAAGCCCTCGACTACGTCTCGGGCTTACATTCGTCTACTCGTTTGTAAAAACCAACTTACCGCACTAGTATCATAAATAACTATTACGGAACACCAATTAATAGAGTTGATCTGCGGTAGCATAACACATAATGTTTGTGTGATTCCGAGCAGATCCTGAGTGAATTATCGAATTGCGTGTCGGCTTCAACACGTGCAGGAAAAAATTTTCTTAACCTCAAAATAGTTTCACCGGTATACTTTTATTTTTCTTATTTAACTGATTGCAAACCAAGCTCTGCTACCATGAAGGAATTATTGTGGTGCAATTATAAAAAGAACTAAACTTTGTAAGTATAATATGTATATTAAGAAATAAAATAGCAACGTCCAACAGACACGAGGGAACAAGAAAGGAGAGAGGAGCGACAGTGCCATCAACGGCAAAAATGCACACTAATTAGGTTGCGTTCCATTCTAACAAGAATGGCTGCTTTTAACAGTAATGTTAAAACTACTTCTCAATTAATATCCATTCCTATTCTACATAAAACCCAAAAACGACCAATAGAACAAAATGACTCTGACAGTATAACAGGACAAAGTAAAGCCAAACGCCCAAAGTTAGAGAGTGTGGTAAAACAGGTCACATAAGATTCCACTGATTCAGGAAAAAACCATCCGCCATCATACAGGGACCAGTACTCCAGGAAATAAGGTTCCTGATAGGGTTACTCTTGTACCTTCTGTAAAAAAAACGGTCACAACGACTCAGTGTGCTGGTATAAAGCACTTTCTGAATTAGAGAAAACCAACACTAATAAGAATGAGGTAAATTTTTTAGGCAAGCGCATTAAGACTTACGGTTGTATCTATTCACGTTCACGATAATCCAATTGAATCCCTTATAGACACAGGTGCCAATTGTAGCCTAATCAGACAATCCATTGCTAAACAACTTAGATGTAATATTCTACCTTGTTTCAAATACCTTACAGGAATAGGTAATGTTAAATTGGAAGTCTTTGGTAAAATAACAGTTCCTGTAAGATTCGTTGACATTGAACTTGATTTATTTATTGTTAATGATCAAACAACTTCTGCCAAAACCTTTTGCAACATGGTCTGGAAAAATGTGATGTGCGATAGGGCTAGAGCGTACCCCACAGGTGACGCGTAGGGGCAGCATCCGGCTCCTGTGGGAAATGGACAAGGGTTGTCGCACCAGGACGGGCGGGTGCGACGTAAGACGCAAGCTCGGAGAGTGAGAGTGAGAGAATTAAGATTGAGGTGTGCGACCTGGAATATAGGTACTATGACTGGAAAAGGAAGAGAGTTAGCAGATGTTTTAAAAAGGCGACGGATAAATATAGCGTGTTTGCAAGAAACGAAATGGAAGGATGCAAAAGCAAGAGAATTAGGAGAAGGATATAAGTTTTATTACTGTGGAAGTGATGGCAAACGAAATGGTGTGGGCATAGTTTTGGATAGTGAGTTAAAAGAATGTGTGGTGGATGTTATAAGAGTAAGTGATAGAGTGATAGCTATTAAAGTGGTTGTGGAGAGTATGCTATCATACTCTCCACAACCACTTGAATTAAATGTTATTAGTGCGTATGCACCCCAATCTGGAAGTGAGGATAGTGTAAAAGAGAAGTTTTGGAAGGACTTCGATTGTGTCATGATGAATGTACAGGAGAGTGAAGAAGTGTTTGTAGGGGGTGATTTTAATGGGTATGTAGGAAGTCTGAAGTATGGTTATGAGAGAGTGCATGGTGGTTGGGGGTACGGAGACTGATGGGAAGACATTGCTGCAAGCTGCTTCGGCTTTTGACCTGGCAATAACTAACACCTGGATCAAAAAGAAAAACGAGCACCTGATCACTTACAAAAGTGGCCAGCACGTGACCCAAATTGACTTTTTCTTGGTGAGACGAAAAAGTCTCAAAACAGTAAAAAAAGTAAAGTGAAAAGTGAGTGAGTGAGTGTAAAGAGTTGCCAGGCGAAGGCTTAGTCTCTCAACACAGGCTTATAATGATGGACGTAACAGTCAGTGTCTCGTCCAGTAGGAACAAAGAACGGCCCCCACCCAAAATCAGATGGCGTATGATAGAAAATGAGGAGTGTGCAAGTATGTTTAAGAGTCAAGTGGTAGATAAAATGATAGAAATGAAGGATATGGAAGGAAAATCTGTGGATGAATGTTGGAAAGAGATGGCGGATTGTATAAGGCGAGTAGCAAAAGATGTATTTTGAGAAACGCAAGGTATAGGCATGATAGAAAAGAAAACATGGTGGTGGAATGAAGATGTGCAAAAGATGCTAAAAGAAAAGAAAATTTCGTTTAAAGTATGGCAGAATGTAGAAACCGGAAATGTTAATTTGAAAGAAGAGAAAAAGAAAATTTATAAATAATGGAAGAGAAAGGCAAAAAAGGCGGTTGCAATTTCCAAGGCTAAGGCGCAGGAAAAGTTATATGATTTACTAGACTGCCCTAGAGGCCAGAAGGAGCTCTACCAGATTAGAGAAAGGAGAACGAGGGATTTAATGCACATAAAATGTATGAAAGATGAACTCGGTAAAGTGGAAAGATGACGAAATAAAAGAGCGATGGAAGGTTTATTTTGAAAAGTTGATGAACGAAGAGAATGAATGGAATGGTGTGCTCAAAGAGGTACAAATAAATATGGGTTTGGTGAGAGAAATTAGCATGGATGAAGTAAGAAAGGCAGTTCAATGTATGAAAAATGGAAAGGCCATGGGCCCTGATGACATACCAGTAGAAGTATGGAAGTGTTTAAAAGAAAATGGATGTATGTGGCTGACTTTATTCTTCACTAAGTTGTTGTATGAAGAAGTGATCCCACAAGAATGATGGGCACTAGTGAACTATTGCACATAGTTCGCTAGTGCCCATCTTCAAGAATAAAAGGGATGTACAGGACTGCAACAACTATCGAGGGATAAAGCTCATGTCACATACTATGAAAGTATGGGAGAAAGTGATAGAGATAAGATTGTGAGAGGAGAGTGAGATTATCCCGAACCAGTTTGGGTTTATGCCAGATCGAGGGACAATGGACGCCACCTTCGCTCTCCGTCAATTGTGCGAGAAGTACAGACGTGTGCACAAGAACTTGCACATAGTGTTCATTGATCTTAAGAAAGCGTATGATACCACCTCGGGATGTGTAGTGGTGGGCCTTGAAAGAGAAAGGTTTGCCTGGGAAGTATGTTGAGTTGATTCGTGCTATGTACAGACAATCTAGTACCTACGCCCGGTCGGCTGCTGGCAACACCGATGAGTTCAGTGTGACTGTTGGCTTACATCAAGGGTCGGCTTTAAGTATTTACCTCTTCCTGTTGATTATAGACACTCTTACGTCGGAAATACAGGAGGAGGCACCCTGGTGCATGCTGTTTGCCGACGACATTGTTCTGGTCGGTGCAGATGAACCTGAGATCCAGAGCAGATTGGAGAAATGGCAACAGAAACTGGAGAAAGTTGGCTTGAAAATCAGCAGAACCAAAACTGAATACATGTTCTGCGATTTCAGCGGTCTCTACAGTTCTGAAGCTGTAGTGCTAGATGGCGCGCTTCTGCCAGTCTGCTTCGACTTTCGGTATCTCTGTTCACTCGTGCAAAGCGATGGCGAAATAGATCGGACTGTTAAGCACAGAATTAACACTGGGTGAAAGAAATGGCGGCAGGTCACCGGGACTATCTGTGACTCCCGCATTTCCCTAAAACTTAAGGGGAAGATTTATAAAACAATCGTCAGACCTGCTGGGTTCAGAATGTTGGGCCGCAAAAGGAATGAATGAAAAGCAATTGCATGCAGCTGAGATGAGAATGCTAAGAGCGATGTGTGGTGTTACGCGCATGGATAGAATTAGGAATGAGTATATAAGAGGAAGTCTGAAAGTGGAACCGCTGACTGAAAAGTTGTGTGGAAATCGGTTGTCGTGGTATGGGCATGTGATGCGGAGGAGTGAAGAAAATGTCGTGAGGAAAGTCTTGTGTATGGATGTGAATGGCTATAAGAGTAGGGGAAGGCCAAAGAAACGATGGTTGGACTGTGTGAAAGAGGATATGGGTAAAAAGGGGGTGACTACAGAGATGACGACTAATAGAGGAGTATGGAAGAAAAAGACATGTTGCGCCGACCCCAAATAAATTGGGATAAGGGCAGGAGAATGATGATGATGATCAAACAATCCCACAAATATTATAATGCGAAAGTTTGTATGTTTGTTTGTATGTTTGGCAGAAGGTAACGCAAAAACGGTTGAAGGGATTTCAATGAAATTTTGCACATAGCCTGGATTAACACATAGACTACTTTTTATCCCGGTAAATGACAAAACTTAGTGATGGCTGAGGTGGAAGTAGAAATCCAAAGTAAGGCTGATCGAGCGGTTTACGCTCACAAAGTACCAGGAGACTAGAAACATGAGAAGTATTTCCGGGGCTGGAATCATGAGTGGTAAAGTCTCGCAAAGTAACAGGGAATCAGAATCATGAAGAGGTATTTTCGGGGCTACAACCCTAAGTGATATACTCGTAGCTTCGCAAACCACCAGAAGACCAGAATCAAGAAGAAGTGTTGACGGGGCTTGAATCCTGAGCGGTATAGATTCACAAGCTACCAGGAGATCAGAATCACAAAGTATATTCCGAGGCAGGTATTATGAGATGTAGGGATTCACAAATTACCAGGAGACCAGAAACATGAGAAGTATTTCAAGGACTGAAGTTATGAGCGATAAAGACTCACAAACTACGAAAAGATCAGGATTCACGAAAAAGTAATTCCGGAGCTGGAATCAAGATAAGTATCCAAAACTACCAGCAGACCATAGTCATGAATCAGTATTTTTGGGGTTAAATCCTAAGCGGTATAGATTCCTACGACCTACCAGGAGATCAGAATCATAAAATATGTTCTGTGGCTGGTATTATGAGAGGTACAGATTCACAAATTACCCGGAGAACAGAATCATGAATAAGTTTTCTGAGCAGTTACAGTACAGATTCACGAACAACCAGGACATCAGAATTATAAATGTATACCAGGCTGGGACTATGAGAGGTAGAGATTCATAAATTACCAGGAGACCAGAATTATGAGGAAGTGATTTCGGGGCTGGAATCATGAGAATCATGATCCTAAAACTACCAGGAGACCAAAGTCGTGAATCAGTATTTTCGGGGCTAGATTCATAAACTACCAGGAAAACAGAATCATGCAGAAGAGAAATTTCAGACCTGCACGCAGATGAAGCCGCAGGTAAACTATCAGGGTGCCAAAATCATGAAAAAGTTAATCCTACTTATTAGTAGGATTAACTTTTTCTTTTTTTTTATATGCAAAAGTTGGTATGTTTGTTTGTATGTTTGTATGATAAGTTAATTTAACATAAAGAACAACACTTCTACGTCAATCGTAGATACACACGCAAAAAAAAAGGTAGCCTATAGAAAAGAGATGTTCGGCGTAGCGCAAAAATCGCCGTCCAACTTTGGGAAGCCCTGCTAATGTAGGATCCTAGCCCGTACTAACTTTTAATCTTTCACAAATATTTGATTTTTCTCTGGACTCAATCCGGATGTCTACGCAGATGGAGCCACGGGCAAGAAGCTAAGAATTGGTGAAGGGTCTGTCTTTATGTTGAACGACGTTCAATAAGTTCTGGCTCTCAACCTAATTTGAATAACTGACTTTGGATTTTGATTTCTACAGTGCTGTCTTAACGTGCTACTCTCTGGAAATACCACTCAAACTTATAATTTATTACACTTTTCACGCGGGCGAAGCCGCGGGCGGAAGCTAGTATTACATATTTTCTGATTTCCGTGGCTTACCCATTTAAACTGTCTGCGTAAGGCAAAATATATTTTTTTACTTAATACCAACTAAAACCACTTTTAAAAATGTAAAATCAATTGTGATGACCTATTAGAAACTAGTTACTACATAATTCAAAATAAGTAGCATTTACAATATTTAGCTAAGTTTTAGTAAAGGCACAATGGAAAAACCAAGTTATATACCATTGTAGCGAGATATGCTCGTTAAATGATCGGCTTATCTCGCTAGTGTGACAAACAAAAGAACTCACTCATGCTATCTCACTCCCGCACTCCGTAACTTTTTTTTTATGGTGGGATATATTCAGATGATTGACTTCTTCCGCTCAGCGTGAAGCGGGAAGGAGTGTCAGACTCTTACTGACTAAATAAAACCAACCTACCCTTTTTTGATCCATGTTCGAATTTGATCTAGATCAGACCAGTAGTTTTCGAGTTATCCTTAATAATGCTTAATCCGTCAGGTACCGGAATAACAGACACAATTAAAAACCAATTGTTGCGTCTCCGATCGAGTTAATTGACTGATTATGTTCTCATTTTATTTATTGAGACTATTTAGTTATGGGCTATACCAACTTGAAAGAGTGAAATAATAAAAACATTTGTTCAAAAAAATGCAACCGACTTCCATATAAAAACACAAAAAATTTCAAAATAACTTTAATTTCGGAAGGTGTCAAATAACGAAGAAACAAAACTAGAAACACCGACTTCCGAAATTAAAGTTATCTATTTTTTTATATCTATTTCCGTATTTTTGTAAAAAAGTTATTTTTTTGCTGTTTTCATTAACTCTTCAGTTTGTCTTTGCTATCTTTTCTTTAATTTTGCATGCATCCGGTTTCACTTTTCCCAACATAGTTGAAATGGTTTGACAAATTGATTGATAACTTAGGTAGGTAGGACTTATGCATTCGCTTTGATGTACGAGCAGGTACCTGCTCTAGTGCTTTCGGGCGTGGGCTCCGAGTGCATGCTTTTAGTGTGCAGTTCTAGGCACTGGTGTGTGTAAAAAGAAACCTGCCATAATTGATGCTTCTCTTATTAATCACTCCATTACATTAACATCGATAACCCAAAACTGACGTACTAAAACCATTCGATAATTTTCTAATCAAATTTAAATTTGACACACAACCCTTTCAAAGTATTTTCGACTGACCAGCCTATCTGCTGACAAGGTTCGTTTTTTATGCAATCTCCTTAAATATCACAGTACTCTAGGTAAAGACTTATAAAAACTTAATGCTGAGACATCATCTGCCTAGCCTTTTCCCAACTATTTTGGGGTCGGCTTCCAGTCTAATTGGATGCAGCTGATTACCAGTATTTTACATGGAGCGACTACCTATCAGACTCCACAACCCAGTTACTGGGTAATGCGATACCGCTTAGTAGGACTGGTTGTCAGACTTTCGGGCTTCTGACGACCCGTAACGACTGTCAAAGATCCACGATTGACAGCCGGGACCAACGGCTTAACGAGGCACGGATGAGTCTCGGTATGAAAAGATGGTCACCCATCCATGGACCAGCCCCGGCAAGCGTAGCTTAACCTGATGGATCGACCCGTGCGGCTGTTATTACTTTAGCCACTTAATACTGAGACAAAATGATAAAACTAAAACCTACCTATCTGTTGTGGGTATTTTATTGGCTTTGAAATATTTCTCCGCAAATACCGCTACGCAGATTGTTGCGTTACATTTAGGTATTACTTATGTACCTATACAAAAAATGGGAACATGTTGACGCTTCCATAACAAATAAATACACTTACAATTGATCAATTATATTTCAGCACAATTAAACATAATAATTAAAGATATAACGAGAACCCAGTATCAGTAGAACAGTAAAACTATCAGGGGCCATATTACGAAGTACCAATGCAATCATGATTCCGTTGTGAGGATGGGGTAGTGCTGTACGTCCTGTATAGCTCCGTCTCAGTCTCACACTGGAATCATGATGCTTTTAAGACGTCAATTAGGGCCTTTCGAAGAAGATCCGTGGTCTGCCTAGCCTTGCTTCTTATGTTTGACTGCCTCATAAGCGTCGTGAACTGTGCTGGCTGCGTTTACGGCCCGAAGACCATTCTTCTGTAAAATGAAAAAGCATAATTAATTGCTAAGGATGAAATAACGTTGCTAACCAGTTTGTAACAGTCGGGGGTGCGCGTGAAGGTTTTTGTATATCGGGCCATATCGTATATCCGAACCATGGTAGCGGTAGGAACTGTGGTGTAGTCGGTAGGAATCCGACGTAACCCTCGTTTGTTCCAAGACGGAGGGTTTCTACGAGGAATTCACAACAAAATAAAGGTACATAGTCCTAAGGCATGAACATCAATTTGTGTAGATAAACTTGTGCCAGATCGGCCTGGTGATGCGTGTACTATAGATACACTATTGTACATAAACGAAACATCTTAAGCTTGCATTCCCCAACGGGTCAGGGAGAGGTGTACTTAAACTAGATACGAGTAGGTCACCTATATTTCGCAAGTTATGTTTTAGTCCCACGAAATAATAGAAGGTCGATCCGTCAGTGTTATTGGGTTTTTCAATCAGAAATTTTTCAATCAAAGCCCGTAGTCACTTATATCATTTATCTATTAAAAAATCTCATGGGAACATAATGCTGTGACAATATTGTAATGAATAGAGCAACAACTATTGAGACGCAATTAAAACGATCAATCGTCTATTGTTGCGAGATTACCGGGGGTTGCAACACGACTTGGTGCACTATTGCCGTGATACTGTTTGGGAGAAGCAACGTGTATTGATGGATAAAGTTAGTAAAAATAAAAATGAAACACTTACAGCAACCGATCCAGCTTTCACTTTAGGGTTAGCTTCAGCTGTGCTGATCAGCATCACCAACGCAGCCAGAATCACCATGAAGAAAGTCATGAATTTCATATTGACAGATTATTTTCTTACAACTTTGATAGAACAGATAACTTGGAGGGATCGAGGAAGATTCACAAGTGATATTTTTCACCAGATACTCATCTATTTATTTGATTTCGATGTTCTTAGCAGCGCAAATTATAATGAGGTGATTGTGATGACGTAGCGAAAATCCGCAGTGTTTCAGCAAGTTCGTGTGGATTGTAAGGAAAATGTTCCTAGATCTGGTAGGTCACGTACACAATTAAAATAAATCGGAACACCTAGATTCGTGCAGAGGGAAATCCCGGCACCAATTACTGTTTTCTAGGGCCCGTACTTAAAGTTTAAGTTTTCGGTCACTGTTACCTTACTCAACCTACATTATTTTACCTATTTTATTATTAACTAGCGACCCGCCCCAGCTTCGCTCGGGTACAAATTATACATAATTATAAACCTTCCTCTTCAGTCACTCTATCTATTAAAAAAAAACCGCATCAAAATCCGTTGCGTAGTTTTAAAGATTTAAGCATACATAGGGATATAGGGACAGAGAAAGCGACTTTGTTTTATACTATGTAGTGTGATACATACTTATCAAGCCTAACAAGTAGCTGCTTACTCAGGTCGTTTGCTAGCAAGAGACTGAGCAATCATGTATACTGTCCAAGAGAAAAAATATGTATTGAAGAGTCTTTTGAGATTTTAGTACATCGCTTTGTGGTCCTAGCCTCTAACAACACAGACACAAACGTAGACTACGTTTATGGTAACTTCAGCTTATCTTATCTCCAGGGTAACTCTTAAAATATTTTATTCAAATTTGTCTTTATTTTAGCGACCCAGCGATTGCACATTCTGCTTCAGTTTGGTTCCGATTTTTATAGAGCCAGATTTGGGTATGAAATACCTAAGCTGGTGTTCCGGAAGAGACTCAGGGTTTTAGGAAAATTCACTCTACCAGCTTAGATTATGATACGTAGCCAGATAAATATTGTCACCTCAAAAAGGATTTAAAAAAACTTTATTACAAAAAAATAGAACCGACTTCCAAAAAAAGTGCAAAATAACTTTAATTTCGGAAGTCGGTGTTCCTGTTTTGTGTCTTCGTTTTTTGACACCGACTTCCGAAATTAAAGTTATTTTGCACTTTTTTTGGAAGTCGGTTCTATTTTTTTGTAAAAAAGTTTTTTATTTTTTACTTTTTAGTTGTGGTTCCCCGTTAAACTGTGTTAACAATTCATACACATAAGATAGCAGCAATCGCGATAGATTTGCTGTCAATTTTTGAGGAGTCCCGTTGTCTGTCTCCGAAACCCAACATCAGATCTTTTTGAAATTTAAATGGGACCATTTCGGAATAAACCCCTTTCGAACAAAAAAAGAATTTTGCAAATCCGTCAATATATGACGGAGTTATGCCCGAACATACATAAAAAAACAAACATCCGAATTGATAACCTCCTCCTTTTTCGAAGTCGGTTAAAAACCACTGACAGTTCCTGTGACGCGTGCAGTTTAAAACTCATCCACCGCGGAGCCATATCTAGAAAGCTTTCCACAACTCGAAGTCTCGATCTTGAAATTTAACGTACAAACTAAAAAAAAGACGTCGCGCGTCTTCCTGGGAACTGATGAGAATTCTCCGGCAGAAGCGTTACGACGTCACGCAATTAACATAAAGTTCAATAAGCTATGTACAATTTCGTTGCAATAATTCGCTTCCAATCCATTCCGCGACAATAAATAAATTGAGCCTAGACTCTACTGTTATCGCTGATAGATTGGTTCTTTGTCTAGAGCCGAAGGTGGTCAATTAATTGGTCTAATCCATCCATTCGTCCGGGCTTTCATGAATTCGTTTTGAAATTATCGTCTGAATAAGTTTTTCTGTGAAAAGCGGGACCCTTCATGCGATTCTAACTTTGATATGGTCGGGATTTTCCTTGTATAATTTATTTTTCTACTTATCAGGTGTAATATATTAGTAATTGATCGTTATAGGCATTGAAGGTATAATGCAATACGAGGAAATACGCGTCGATAGTATCAATATTATCTAGTATGACTCATGGTGGTGTATAAAAAGGCAATATAAGATCATATTTCTTTTGACTTCAGAAATAATGTTCGATCTCTCCGTGATAAAGAAGCTCAGAAGCTTCATAGTCGCTTACGTTAATAGAAAGTTTTTCAACTCCTCAGTGCAAGAAATACACGAAAAACAATCATAACGGGAAGAAAATTATGGAAGTAATTCCCTTCATTTTAAAAATTTGATAATTTCCGTTTAAAATTAAACTTTATTAAAATATTACTAGTAGTGTTGGCCCAGTGGTAACGGCCGTGACTTGCAAGTTGTAGGTCGTGAGTTCAAACCCAGGCAGGCGCTTTACTTTGTGTAAATTATTTTATCACCACTGCTCTCAAAACGGTGAAGGAAATCATCGCAAGGAAACTGGTACGTCCTAGAACCAAGAATTCGAAGACTTGTGACTTCCACAAACCCGCATTGGGCCCGCGTGGTGGATTACGGCCAACGCCCTCTCACAGTCAACTCAATATCATTACTTCAGATTTATTTTTAATTTCTAAGCGTTCTTTTCAGCTTTATACTGAGATAAAAGTGGCTCGTTGTTAACTTAATAACTTTTTAGGTGTAAGTAATAAGCTTGCCAAAAACATCTATGTACGAGTACCCGATAAGTAAACTGTGTCATTAATCATTCGACCATTCAATATTCACATTTTGCGTTCACTTTAGAAAATCATCAGCTCAAAAACGGGTATCCGATGAGATTGTCTGTTCTTCATCACTAAGTACCAATCTTTATATCTTCAGTCCTCGATACTCGTAAATTGTCATTGACATTTTTCTCTCGCGGGCATACCCAATCTCAATAAAAGATCTTAGACAGTCGTTATAATGCTGGCTTCACATAATATTGCAACTCCATTCTATGTTAGGCCAGCCCAAGATCAAAGTATTACTACTAAATTGTAGCCTCGAGTTACTTATACTTTCAGCATATACCTATCAGAACTGCCTGATATTGTTTATTTGAACCGTATGTGTGTTTATTGGAAAACAAAACAGGGTTCAAGGGCCAATAAAATAACAATAAATAATATCTGTGTGTGTGTGTAAAAATGAATAGTATAATATTCTATTATTATGATATGATGAGTGAATACTGAAATGACAACAAATAAAGAAGGCAAAGTCCGCCAACCCCAAATAAATTGGGATAAGGGTGGGTGAGGCCTTGTCCAGAGTGAACGCGCAGTTACTAAACTGGGGAGATCGCGACCAGTGAACGGCGAGTCACTGTAGCAGGCATTAGAGGTAGACGTGTACTCTCAGGTTAAAACAATATACGGTCACTCGCAAGCTAAGATCTGTTACGACACGCTAGGCACCCGCCAGAGAAACTTCAGAAAAACTTCAAATTACAATAATTAAAGAGCCAATTTATTTAGCAAAGGAAATAATTCCTTGACTATTAATTCAGTCAGATAACTTTTATCTGAGGAATAAAAGCCTCGGTTTCAAAGCTTTTGTATAAGAAATATGTCAAACTACTATATCAGTCTTAAAATATGGTCTCTAAGGGTCAAAACAAAACTCGTATAATACAAAGAATTGCGCTCGAGATGACACAAAGGCGAAGGCGAGAGAGCGATCACAGATAATATAAGTACGCAAAAATGGAAATAGGCGGGCAATTTAAATTAATTATAACACTGCCTCTAAATTTCACACAATAACAATAACAACTTAATAACAGTAATAAACGGTATAGGCTAGACATTTTTAAAAGAGAGAGAGTGCAGTCTCCATACAGTTTTTGACTATGCGTACAAGATACAAATAGAATATCATGCAATTATTCTTTAAAACAGTTAACTAAATACAGCAGTTTAGTTAAGTTGACGTATAACACTTTTTAACATATAAAATGAGACGGTTTTTCAGTGCAAACATACTTTGAATCTATTAATTGTTTTTTTTTTTTTATAAATATAGCATATTTTTGTTTTATGATATTGCATATTACATCAACATGTTTGCATCGTATACGATACTCTGAATTTTAATTAGACAGGCAACACTTTGATTAAAAATATTAAAATAAATACAGTCGTGTCACCTATATCTAACATTAATTGCCTAATCCAGAGAGCCTCCTTGGTAGCACTGCTGTGCTACCAAGGAGGCTAGGCGAGATGGTTAATTGTTGCTGACTGCTCTACGTCACAGTCGCTACATTTTTCAAGACGTATCCCGTGAAACAATGTCGTGTGACTACATCTGGGTATAGTCAGCGTCAGCATACCACCGCTGGCAATTTGATCTGAAAAAGAGTCCAAAATGTTTTAGTCCAAGATCCCAAAGCCACCAGACATTACTTGTACTTACTTACTTCGGTAGTACATATTGCAACGATACAGAGGCGATTAGTGATGGCCCCTGCGCAAGGATGACACGCTGAATCGTGTACCGTTCAATGTTTTCGAGAGTCGACGGCGCGTAGTGTTCCACGCGCGCCTCAAAGAGTTGTCAGCAAAAGGACGGGCCTGCCACGGCCAATGCCTGCCCGGGGGTTGAGGATAAATTCGAAAGAGTTACCTCGCCCCTGGGCATGTAGGGCAGGGAGGAGCAGGGGTGGGTTTTAGTCAGTAAGAGTCTGACACGCCCTTCCGCTCCACCCTAGAGCGGAAGTAGTCATAATTAACATGATTTCCCACCCCCCCAAAAAAAAAAGAAAAACCAGACATTACTTATTTTTTGACTAACAAAACTTTTGGGATTGAGTAAAAAAGAAACTTACGCATACCTGCTAGCTTGGGCCGAGGGCCAATTTTTTTTTGCGTTCACGTAGATTATATTTGTAAAACCGAACAAGGTGTTTATCACCCTCCCAAATTATCGCTTACTTTGGCTTCGTTATTTACTCCTAAACTATGCCCAAATTTCGACCTCGTGAATAGGACCTCACTCAAGGTGGTGACCAGCTCTTAGACTATAATAATAAATAATTAGGTGTTCTATTATTTAATTATTAATTAACTAACAATATCTACAAAACAGTTAAGAAAATCAGCACTCAAAGTTAAAGAAAAGTGAATAATGTAGATATCTATATTAAATAACTTTAGCACCCGATACCGGTAAATTGGCCGTAGCAAACAAAAATGTACAAAAAATGGGAAACATTATCTTTTGAATCAAAAACATATATCTTCAACTACACAAATGCATTGAAAAATAATCGGAAACCGAAGCTATTTTTTTGGAATGTGTGATGGGCGAAAAATGCCTTTTATCAACCATCCTTCTTTATTCGAACAAAGTACTTACTTACAAGTTTTTATATTTTTCTCAGCGTTTTCCAGTCGAATTTAGGGTATGGTCGTGGCGCGGCGTCACCAGCGCCGGCGAACAGCGCAAGCACCGCCATCAGCATCAGAAATAGCGCCGTCAGCTTCATTGTCTCTTCTAGTTGTTACTGCTACATAAACCACAAGGAATCTAAACGAGGAACTCAGCTTCGAGTCGTAGTTAACTGTGACAATATGCCAGCGACAGAGCTTTATAAATACTAAAAGAAATCTCTCTTTTACCTGTTCGTTGACATTATTTAGACGAAGCTTGACGCAATGGATATAAACCATGAAATTTTTATAATTACAAGGGAGTGCCTCCGCAGCTGGTGGCGGCACCCAAAAATAACGCCGTTGGGAACCGGTGACACTTTTTTTTTGTTCTTTTTTTAGTATTTAGTCCAAGAGGGAGGCGACGCGAGCTCAGGAACTTAGGGTCCCCCTGACACGGACAGGTTACGTTCGAAGGCGATGAAGGGGCTAGAGTGAGCGAGCAAAGCGGGCGAACAAAGCTCCCTTCATCACCTTCGTGTTAGGTTCCATTAAAACCCTGCAGACAAGACTTTAGGTTTTAGCACTTGATTTCACTGTTACTTTATACATATAAACTTTTATTAACATCCAAAACTGTAACCAGTCTACTTTTATTTTTGGGGGGTTGGGAAATCATCCAATGACTTCTCCCGCTCTGGGTGGAGCGGGAGGGCGTGTCAGACTCTTACTGACTAAAACCCACCCCTGTTCCTTCCCTGCCTGAGTGCCCAGGGGTGCGGTAGCTCATTTTCAGAATTTATCCGCTACCCCTAGGCGTAAAACCCCGTCTACTTTGACGTCCGTTTAAATTCAACCAAAGTTTATGAAATGGAATATAATACGATAACAAAAAAAAATTAATAAAATACCCGACTCGTTCTATCGAGCTCTTTATTTTGTTACCCCACATGACCAGGTCACAAAAGAATACGACTACACTTACCTAATGGCCGTCTCCATTTTTTTTAAATTTATATAGCCTATTTCACTTCATTGGTCTTGACCATTGAAGTGAAATACGCTATATAAATTCCAATCAATCCAAACCAATCTAGTAATACCTCATTTAGTAAAATCCATCAAGCCGTTTAGGCTACATCACGTGCCAAAGAAATAGACACACAAACATACACACATATATACATACATACATACAAACATACATACATTCTTTTGAAAAACATTACCCTCCTTCTGGGCAGTCGGGTAAAAATCTTAAAACCGGCAGAGTTCATCGATAAGTCATTTACCGTAACATTAAAAGTGCTCGATGGAAAGTATACTTATCTAATAGGACGCTGATAGGGATCTCGATCGTTCTTCCGGGATTGTCATAAAGGACCATAAAAAAACTAAACTGCTACCGACCGGTTTTTGGGGCCCGTTCATTGAGTGTGCAAAACCTATTTTTTCTTTTTTTGTGGTCATGGGAAATCATTCAATGACTTCTCCCGCTCTGGGTGGAGCGGGAAGGCGTGTAAGATTTTTACTAACTAAAACCCACCCCTGTTTGTTCAGTAATTCAGTTACCTTAGTGCCCAGGGGCGCGGTAACTCTGTTTCGAATTAATCCGCGACCCCTGGGCAGGCATCGGCCATGACGGGCCCCGTCAGGTTTTGCTGACATCTCTTTGAGGCGCGCGTGGAACTATTTATTATAGGATTTGGACCCTGTTTTGGGTATAGACCTCCAACCTTTACCACCTTTATCTATCCTTGCTCTGGTCTATCCAATCTGCAATCTGCACGATGTCGTCTGCCCATCGCTGCTTTGGTCTGCCGGTTTTTCTTTTGCCTGATGATCCTTTCTATTTGGTGGTCTCTATTGTCCACCTTCTATCAGTGGAGCGTACAATGTGACCAGCCCATTGCCACTTTAATGTTAGAGCATGTCTTAGTGTATCCGTAATCTTTGTTTTCTGTCTTATCTCCTTGCTTCGTACTTTATGTATTTTTCTGTTCCGTACTATGTTTCTCTCCATTGCTTTTTGTGTATTCTCTATTTTTTGTTTGATATTTTTTGTGAATACTGTTAGAATGGAACGCAACCTAATTAGTGTGCATTTTTGCCGTTGATGGCACTGTCGCTCCTCTCTCCTTTCTTGTTCCCTCGTGTCTGTTGGACGTTGCTATTTTATTTCTTAATATACATATTATACTTACAAAGTTTAGTTCTTTTTATAATTGCACCACAATAATTCCTTCATGGTAGCAGAGCGTGGTTTGCAATCAGTTAAATAAGAAAAATAAAAGTATACCGGTGAAACTATTTTGAGGTTAAGAAAATTTTTTCCTGCACGTGTTGAAGCCGACACGCAATTCGATAATTCACTCAGGATCTGCTCGCAATCAAATAAAATGGGCTCTCATATGTTTAATTTGGCGAAACTCACAGGTCGTGAGAACTTCGCGACATGGAAATTCAGCATGAAAATATATTTGGAGCATGAAGACCTTTGGGAGTGTGTGGAGCCTAGTACGGACGACGAGGTCGATCTTAAAAAGGACACAAAGGCTAAAGCCAAGCTGATTCTACTAATTGATCCCCAAAATTACGTTCACGTGCAAGATTGCAAGACCGCACGAGAGGTTTGGAGTAACCTAAAGAAGGCCTTCGATGACAATGGATTGAGTAGAAAAGTGGGTCTGTTGAAAGATTTAGTCAACACATCGCTGGAATCAAGTAATAGTGTCGAGGACTACGTAAATAAAATAATGTCAACCGCCCATAAACTAAGAAATATAGATTTTGAAGTTAATGAAGAGTGGCTCGGGACGTTAATGCTTGCGGGTCTTCCTGATGTATATGCGCCCATGATAATGGGGCTTGAAAGTTCAGGTGTACAGATAAGTGCAGATCTGATTAAAACGAAGCTGCTACAAGAAATAAAGTCTACAGATTCAGGCACAGCTCTGTACACAAACTCTAAGAAGACAAAGAATAATCAAAATCCCGATAAACCAAAGGGGCCGAGGTGTTACAATTGTAACAAGCATGGTCACTATGCAAAGTTCTGCAGAAATCCCAAGAAAACTACAAACAATCAGAATAAAAATGGAGACAGTACAAATTTTGTTGCAGCGTTTTCAGCTACATTGGATGGACTAAATGACCAGTGGTTTGTAGACTCAGGTGCATCCATGCACATGTCCGGCAAGCGAGATTGGATGTACAATGTCACCAAACCACCAGTAAACAGTATAACAGTAGCCAACAGGGAGCCGTTAACAGTAGAAGGGGTCGGATGTGTAAATATTAATCTAGGCCAAGAGAATATTCAGGTAAACAACGTTCTTTATGTACCTGGTCTAGCAGCCAATCTACTCTCGGTTAGTAGTATAGTTAAAGGTGGCTACAAAGTAACATTAAATGATAAAGAGTGCTGTATTCATGATAGAAACAAGAAATTAATTTGTTCCGCAAAACTCAACAATAAACTGTATGTACTGGACACTGTAAATAACTCAGAGACTGCCTGCTTATCTTATAATGACAATATTAAGGATACTTATTTATGGCATCTGCGGATGGCTCACTTAAATGTTTCAGATGTAATTAAGCTGCCTGTCTGTGCTGAAGGGGTGACTCTAACCGAAGAAAAAGGTGACTCCATCAGATGCATACACTGTTCAGAGGGTAAACAGACGAGACTTCCGTTTAATAATGTGGGTACTAGAGCCACACAGCCTTTGGAGCTCATTCACTCGGATCTATGTGGGCCGATGGAGAACAAGTCATGCTCAGGTATGAAATACTTTATAACATTTGTTGATGATTATACTCGGATGGTCCATGTATACCTAATGAAAGACAAATTAAATGCACTAGAGATATTTAAAGATTTTAAGGCAAAAGTAGAACTTAAATTTGAAAGGAAAATAAAGGCACTCCGTACAGACAATGGTAAGGAGTACTGTAATTATCACTTTGAGAATTATTTATCTAATCAGGGAATAACCCATCAAACGTCAACACCCTATACTCCTCAGCAAAATGGCCTGGCAGAGAGAATGAACCGCACTCTAGTTGAGCGCGCTAGGTGTATGTTGTTTTATGCCAATTTAGAAAAGATATACTGGGCAGAGGCTATCGCTACAGCTTCTTATATCACAAATCGTTGTCCAACAAAGAGCTTGAGTGGTAAGACTCCATATGAAATGTGGCATGGGCATAAGCCTAATTTATCTCATATCAGAATATTCGGCTCTGATGCCATGGTCCACATTCCAAAGGAGAAGAGGCAAAAGTGGGACAAAAGGTCAACAAAAATGATATTAGTAGGATATTGTGAGAATACTAAGGGGTATCGCTTATTAGACACCAAGAGTAATAAAATAATTAAAAGCAGAGATGTGATTTTTCATGAAAAGTTTGGTCATAACAATTCTTGTGAAAACAGTGTTAGAGTTGATATTTGTGGTGAGAGCCTGCCTTCAGAGAGCATTATTTCGTCAGTCAAAGATGAGAGCAGTCATGATAGTCTGGTGGAAGACAGCTCAGGCCAGTCAACACCCACAGGTAAAACAGATTCACTAGATGGAGATTCTAGTGAATATCAATCGGGCACAGAGGATTTAGATGAAACTTACCAACCTCCTAAACAAGCACGTAAATCACAGAACTATCGCAGCAATATTACTCTAAGGTCACGTAATAAAATAGACAAACAAAAGAATGAGAATAGTCTGTATTGCCTGTATACTAATTTGTCTGACCCACAGTCAGTGAAAGATGCCTTGTCATCCCCACATGCTGAACATTGGAAGAGAGCTATGGATGAAGAATACAGCTCCCTGATGAATAACAACACTTGGAACTTGACAGATCTTCCTCCCAACGAAAGAGCTCTACCGTCGAAATGGGTGTTTAAAACTAAAACGAATCAGGCTGGACAGATTGTTCGCTTTAAGGCAAGGTTAGTTATAAAAGGATTTGCACAGAGAAAAGGCATAGACTACGAAGAAATCTATTCTCCAGTAGTGAGGTATGCAACCATACGCTTTTTATTTAGTTTAGCGGCCAAACATAACCTGGAAATTGAGCAGATGGATGCTGTCTCTGCATTCCTGCAAGGAGAGATAGACACTGACATCTACATGGTACAGCCCGAACTATATGTGCAAGGTTCAAAGGTATGTCACTTATGTAAATCCATATATGGCTTAAAGCAAGCAAGTAGATTATGGAATATGAAATTGAACAATGTACTCCAAATCATAGGAATGCAACAATGTAAGACCGACCCTTGTGTATACTACAATACAGAAAAGAATACTTACATTGCTGTGTGGGTTGACGACCTACTTATATTTACTTCTCAACAAAGCATGAAGAAGATTTTAAAGGAAAAACTAATGCACTACTTTGAAATGAAAGACTTAGGTAAAGCAAGTCAATGTTTGGGATTCAATATAACAAGAGATGGAAACTCAATTATGTTAGAGCAGAAGAAATATATAAATGAGGTTTTGGATAGATTTGGAATGTCAGAGTGCAATCCTATCAGGACACCTATTGAAGTCGCACTGAAATTCAGCCATGACATAAAAGCTGAAATAATAACTGATTGTCCATATCGACAGATCATTGGCTGTTTACTCTACATAGCGCAAGGCACAAGGCCAGATATTGCATTCGCAGTTAATACATTGAGTAGGTACAACAATGAACCAAAGAAGGAACATGTAGTTGCACTAAAAAGAGTGCTAAGATACCTACAGGGAACAAAAGATCTCAAACTCATATATACCAGAGATGGTAATGCGAGCATCACAGGATACTGTGATGCTGACTGGGCCAGCGACGTGCGCGACCGCAAGTCGTGCACTGGTTACATATTTATGTTACAGGGAGGTGCTATTTCATGGTCATCACGCAAACAGCAGACCGTGGCCTTGTCAACGGCAGAGGCGGAATATATGGCCATGTCTGCAGCCACGCAGGAGGCACTGTGGTTGCGCCAGCTCAGCGGCGAGCTCGGCCTTCAGCTGGGTGAACCTCTCGTCATTTTTAGTGATAGTCAAAGTGCGATAAGACTTTCTACAAGTGATTTGTATTTACCAAGAACTAAGCATATCGATATACGCTATCATTTTCTTAAGCAGCATGTTAATAATTGTGATATTAAATTTTGTTATTGTAAAGGGAGTGAGATGACAGCAGATATTCTTACCAAAGGTACTACTTCTGAGAAACATATGTATTGTTTAGCAAAAATGGGGCTTGCGTTCAGGGGTGGGTGTTAGAATGGAACGCAACCTAATTAGTGTGCATTTTTGCCGTTGATGGCACTGTCGCTCCTCTCTCCTTTCTTGTTCCCTCGTGTCTGTTGGACGTTGCTATTTTATTTCTTAATATACATATTATACTTACAAAGTTTAGTTCTTTTTATAATTGCACCACAATAATTCCTTCAAATACCTAGGTTTGACAGCCATATAGGAGGCATGGCATGGTGTATAACGATTTTTTCATGTGTAGGCTATAATTGCCTTTTAATATTTCTTTGAACGACCAAAACTTTTTCCATGTTAGCGTTATTCTGCTCGTTATTTCTTCTACGTTACTGTTTGCATTTAATGAGACTTTGTTTTAACAAATAAATATTATTGTCAACATATTCTATTATGTGTCCCTTTACTTGCATGCATTATTATTTTATTTGCTTGTTGCATTAGTTTTGTCTTGTTTATGTTCATATCAAGTCCGACTTTTTTACTTTCCTGATCGAGTGCCATTACCATTTCCTCTAAGTCTTTAGGTGTTTCAGCTAGTATAGCAATGTCATCTTCAAATTTTAGATGGTTGAGGAGCTTTCCGTTAATACGTATGCCTTTTTGTGCCCGATTTATTTTGCTGAAAATGTCTTGAAGAACCGCTATAAAAAGTTTTGATGACAGTGGGTCCCCTTATCTAACTCGTTCTATTTTAAGGATTGTCTATTGGTCTCAAGTTTTACTTTGCTTGTACTGTTTTCATACACGTTTTTTACTACGTTGATATATTTCTGGTCGAGTGCCTTCCTGGTGGAGCTGTGACCAAACAAAGCCTTCGATAGCATTAGCTATCGAAGGCTTTGCTGTAATATGAACCCCATAGAGGGATCTGTTAAATTCTATGTATTTTTCTATTATTTGTTCGATTGTGTGTAAGTGACCGATAGTACTGAAACTTGAGCGGAAGCCCGCGTGCTCTATAGGTTATGCGTTGTCAATTTCTTGGGTTATTCGTTTGAGTACTATATATACTATATATATAGTACCAGCTAATCTAATCTCTTCCTAGTCATGTCGGATTGTCATCACATTGGACTGTAACAGCGCACCTGATATGAATACAAAATTTATGTTAATCCTTCATGTCGCGTGTTAACTATGGCAATTCGCAGTGCAATTTTGTCACACAAGCGTTAATCGCACATCCATTTGTCGAGCTCACGTAGTACACTCGTGTTTGCCCACACACTCGTGCATTATAACAAAAACAATGTATTGCTAGTCTACTGAGGTTGGCCGCCATGACCAAAAATGGAAAAGGAGGACTGTGTCAAGACCATTTTTAACCCTCGAAGTTTAACAAGGGGGTTTAAAGTTTGACGGTGATGTCGTTCTGAGTGTTTATCTGTGGCATCATAATTCCTAAATGGATGGTCCGTTTCAATGCGTTTTTTTGAAAACTGAAGGCTAGATTAATTGGTGTGCTACCTCCATTGGTGAGTAACTCAAGTTACGTTGTATCTAGAGCGTCATTCGATTATTAGATTTTTTCTAACAAAATACAACACATCCACCCCCTTTTGAGGGTAATCTTACAATATTAATCGTTGCGTTCCTTATAATTTACCTACAAAACGTAAGCACTTCTATGTTTCAATTATCTGAAAAAAAGTTCAAAAAATCATCGTAGAAAAAAAATATCCCCTTTTCGCTCCGATAGCGGTTGATTATTAAAAAAAATGTATAATTAATTTTTCAAACATTGTATATGGAATGGCTTTTTTAATATCACGAGTTAACAAACATTTATTCTGAGGCGATACGAAGTTTGCCAGGTCAGCTAGTAGAAGATAGATGAGACAGCACAAACAAACGGAAAGGTCATACTGTCCCTAACTGCGGTCAACATTGAGAAGGTACAATACCTATTAACCATTTTGGGTTTTAATTACTACTTAACTGGTTGTCTCGCTCTGGGCGTTAAGGCGTATGTAGCCGCCAAGTGGCGCCCTCATTGAATAAAAAATCGCAGCAAAGCGTAGAAAATACAGATTAAAAAATCCTATGTTGCATTGGTTACAAAAGAGCTTTAAGTATTTTTACGTTGTTGAAACAGGACTCAAAGTGTTTCGTATCCAAAGTAGTAAGCAAAAGTACCAAAAACGGCCGTTTTTGACACTTTTGCTTACTACTTTGGATACGAAACACTTTGAGTCCTGTTTCAACAACGTAAAAATACCTTATCCTGTTTGTAACAAACGCAACATAGGATTCTTTAATCTTTATTTTCTATGCTAAGATACGATTTTTTATTCAATGAGGGGTAAACCACGTCTAGTAAAGGAAAATGGAAACAGCACAGTATAATACACACGTAAGGGTTTCCTATTGTAAAGATATGGATGTATTACTTGTCACACTCTAAATCCCGTTACGTCAGAAACAGGTAAAATTGAAAGTTTCTTGTATTTATAAGCCACTGTCGCTGGCATATTGTCACAGTCGACTTCGACTCTAAGCTGAGTTCCTCGCTTAGGTTCCTTTTGGTTTGTGTAGCAGTAATAACTAGAAGAGACAATGAAGCTGACGGCGCTGTTTCTGATGCTGATGGCGGTGCTTGCGCTGTTTGCCAGCGCTGGTGACGCCGCGCCACGACCAGACCCTAAGTTCAACTTGAACGGCGTGAAAAAATTTGGAAAGGCAATTGTAAGTACCTAATTCGATTGCTCTGAAGTATAGGCAACTGAAAACGTGTTATTTACCAGTAAGACTGACTGACTAATATGTCATAAGACAATTTTCTCGTCTATACTATCACCAAAGTGTGTATGATTGAAAACCTACCAAATTAGTGTAGTAAAATCTAAGTTATTATATGAAGAGCTTTTGTAACATCACATCTGTGTACATCTTTTGGTGACTGTAGAAATTGAGTTAAGATCACTGTATGGAGACGCCTCGACTCCGCTGCTAGGGGCGGCTTCCTCAAAACTTTCCATACAAAGCAAGTGTGGCACCACTACTTATATGACACTGACTCCTATGACGTTGAGAAACTGACACTTTAAAGATGGTCCGTGATAGAAGTGTTAGTACGTCCATCTCTAAACACTGCATGCACGGCGATTCCGGGTTCTATAGTTTAGATTTTGTATTTTTTTTAAGTACTATAATCGACATGTTTATCTTTACAGAAAAAAATCGTGAATGTAGGGGGCGTTTTACTCACCGTCAAGGAGTTGCACGATGGAACCAAGAACAAAAAACAACAAGGATAGATAAAATACCCACCCATCACTGCTAATGAAGAAACGCCATCTAGAAAAGCTGCGCTCTGTCTATGACTTGATCAGCCAGGACGCGACACGTTCAGTTATTTAGAATCTGTTTGTGAGTTATTTATGTACTTCTTGAGCTAGGTTATGGATACAGCATGTGTCGTAACATCGTGAAGATTTTGACTTCTCCATTCATATTTTAATCCTAGGGCAATGTTATGTTTTAATGTAATGAATAAATTAAAATATTTTATTTTCAAATTCAGTTTTTAATTACTTAAGATACTGTACCTAGTCTTATATATATGGTGAAAAGTTCAAGCGGGTCCTGGAGTACTTGCTCTTAACATGGATGCTAAAATGTAATGGTCTTCCATAATGATTGGTGCTAAAAAGTACAGGATGGTAGTTTTAGAATTTAAATTAATTCAGTTTTTTTTTTTTTTTTTTTGCGGGGTGGGAAATCATCCTATGACTTCTTCCGCTCTAGGGTGGAGCGGAAGGGCGTGTCAGACTCTTACTGACTAAAACCCACCCCTGTTCCTCCCTGCCTCGAGTGCCCAGGGGCGAGGTAACTCTTTCGAATTTATCCTCCACCCCCGGGCAGGCATCGGCCGTGGCAGGCCCCTTCCCTTTGCTGACAACTCTTTCTACGACTCTCTTTCGACTCTCGGGCCTAGTGCTGATCGGACGGCGAGTTACCCGCTACTCGCCGTCCGCAGGCCCGGGTCTACGGTGGCCGGAGATCGTCTCGCGGCGCCCGAACCCCCTGGCGTCTGATGCGGCGGCTGCGGCTGGGGCGGCTAGGGCGACTCGGCTGTTGTCGAGTCTCCCTAACGTATGCCGCCTCCCTCTTCGCGAGCATTACTGCTTCGCAGAAGGAGGAGATGGCTTCCCATTCCCTCTCGCTCCGTACCATGGCCTGAACCAGGGCACGGCGCGAGAGGTCGCTGCCGCCTATCGCATCCACGAGGACACGGCGGTGCTCTGCCCAAGCGGGGCAAACCTCCACCGTATGCTCCACCGTGTCCTCTGGGCGATCCTCGCAATGGAAACACCCGGGGGTTAATTAATTCAGTTGGTTTGATTCCCCGATCAGGCAAGAAAACAAAAATAAAATGTTTTGAATGAAGTGTTACTTTAAATTAAAATCAAATGATTCCTTGATATCAATTTTTGGGGCACTACCTCTCGAGGTCCTCTTCGACTGCGCATCCGATATATCATCAGTGCTGAAACTCTTATTGGGACCGGTGATTTCTAAAAGTTTCAAATCAACGTGTGTGAACCAGCGGTCAGGTCAGGATGGTCACAGTAACAGTACACATATTTTAGAAGTTTACTTGTTGAGAATCAGATAGAGTTTTTTTCGTAGTTACAATGTTTTTGTGAATTACCTGTCATAATTATTACCATCCAATAAAAATGTTAACAATAATATCGGGTGCCTCATTTCATACAAAGCGTCCAAAGGGGCCTCTGCGACTTGGTTTCGGCTTCTCGTACGCCTTCCAAAGTTCCGGGCGGGTCCCAAGAAATCTAAACGAATATCAGGTGTAAAAAAATAGTTTCTGAAGCTGAAAGCCACATATTCTACCCATTATTTGGATCATTTTTGTCCACTAGACCATATCTGGGAATCCACTGATACTAGAGGTATTGAAGGTCACAGTCGCAATTTTTTTTTTACTTTTTGCGACAGTGAATTCCAAGTGTTATTACTAAACATTCGGAAAAAAGTTTAGTAATAACACTTGGAATTCACTGGTACGCCCACCCCAAATAAATTGGGATAAGGGCGAGACCTTATCCAGAGTGAACGAGCAGTGACTAAGCGCGGGAGGGCACGGTGGCGGTCGCGATTAAGTGGCGACATTGAACGGCTCCAAATAAAAAACTTCGAATCAGTTCATCGATAAGTTGTTTACCGTAACATACAAGTGCTCGATGGAAGAAAGTATACTTATCTAATAAGATGCTGATAGGGATCTCGATCGTTCTTCCAGGATTGTCCTGATATACCTCTACAGTTCTAAAGGACCATCCAAAAAATTAACTGCTAGCGACCGTTTTTAGACGGCAGGTAGGATTTATTTTTCCATAAACTTAGGTAATTAGTCCACTTTAGCCATCCATAGCCGTGATCCGATATCTTTGTTCCCATGTTCTGAAATAGTCTTGCAACAGCTGGGCTTTATTCTAAGGTGCCCATAGGGATGATGGTCCGTTAGTGTCTCAATAGTTCAATGACACAAAACAAGAACAAGTTAACGAATTTACCCTCCTCGGTTTGTCTATAGATACCCATATTAATTGGAAATCCCATATACAGAAAATAAGAGCTAAACTATCAAAATTTTCATATACCCTACGTGAAATAAAAAAAAACTGCCAACCTACAAACTGCAATTATCACCTACTATGCATATGCCCAAGCATGGCTTAGCTATGGGGTCATGCTATGGGGAAACAGCACTGATTCACAAACTATATCTATTTTACAAAAGAAGTTAATTCGAATAATAACCAATATTGAACAAACAGAGAGCTGCAGACCATACTTACAAAAACACAAATTACTCACACTTCCCTGTTTATATATCTTTGATTTATGTAAATTTGTCAGAAAACACCCAGGTTTGTATACCACTTGCGAAGAAACACAAACAAGATACAATTTACGACACAACAAAAATAGATTAAACATACCTCAATCCCGACTGGAAATGCACTCAACCAGCCCTTTAGTTATGTCCATAAAAATTTATAATAAGTTGCCAGAAAATATTAGAGAAATAAGCAAAATAAATATATTTATTAATAAATTGAAGCGATTTCTCGAATCAAAGTCATACTACACAGTAAAGGAGTTCATAGATGATAAATCGATTCCAAAATAATTTCTTTTTCTCTCTCTTTTACACCAAACATTTTGTAGAAAAATAGAAAATCCAATATAAACATAAATACATAAAAATAACAATACTCGTAGTTATTAAAAATAATATAAGAATAAGAAGAATAATTTAATAATAATATAATAATTACTTACAATTAATAGCAATTTAATATACCTATATACACAAACCTTTTATATATACAGAATATTATACACCCAATAAAACACAACTAATAATTTATATTGCTTGAATAACTACTTAGCCTTCTTCCTCTCTCCTACTTTGCTGTGCCCGACAGGGTCCACATTGATATTTTATTATGTTAAACCACCTATTTAACACATATGGAACGCAATAAAGTATTGAGTATAGGGTAGTTTCCTGGATATGAAAATAATAATTCTATTTAGTCCGTAAGTTATTTCAAAAAATATTGGACACGTATAATTTGCTTTACCAAACCAATAAAAATTACAAAGATAAACCTTATCAAAGTTCAGGAGTGGGGCTTGTTACGTCACTAAACGTTACAAAGTGTATTAAACACGATACGAGATATGACGTCACTCGAAATTTCAACGCACTGTATCGTCCTCATTTTTGGTTTACGTGACCAAAAAATATACGTGTCCAATATTTTTTGTTAATCTAACAGATAAACTAATTAGATTTTTTTAGGAAACTACCGTATTTATAAATACGTCTAATAGGGCCTCTGTGAGTTGACTTAGAACCTTCATACGGAGTCAAATACCTTCCACAGGTCGGAGAAATGTGTCAAAATAATAATGTGTTGGCTGCTGATGTAACGAGACTTTTCAGGTTTTGTTACAATACAAGCTAACTCCATTTTAGTGTGGAACGTAAGAAAAAATCTGAATTCATATATTTACGATCGCTAGATTGCATTTTCACTAAAAAATTTGGAATCGGCTGAGAGCCGACTGACATCATCTCTACTACTAATTTAGGCTCAATGCTTTAGATGTAAAGGAAATTTCTGCAAAAATTTCCTTTGTACCATTGCGGATTATATGGCCTTATTACATAAACCCTATCAATCTCACCTTGCACATTAACATAATTTAATTTTGTCCTAAAAACTGTTTATATAGATCAAGTTGATACGAGTAGATTCCTGAAAAGCGTTGTCAATTTGCAACACCAAGCAATAATGTTTTTAGGGTTCCGTACCTTAAAAGGGAAAAAACGGAACCCTTATAGGATCACTTTGTTGTCCGTCTGTCTGTCTGTTAAGACCCTTTATCTCGGTAACGTGTGCAGGTATCTAATTGAAATTAAAATCTTATACTCAGGTCTACAGTCCCTTGAAGCTGTGAAAAAGTCAACAACAGCGATGTCTTTCGGAGTGCTTATCTGTGACATCATAGTATCTGAATGGATGGATTCTAATCAACAGGGGTGGGATTTAGTCAGTAAGAGTCTGACACGCCCTCCCGCTTCACCCGGAGCGAGAGAAGTCATAGGGGGATTTCCCAACCAAATAAAAAAAAAGTGTGCCTTGCATCTTGAAAGTCATTTGATTATTTTGGGTTTTAATTACTGGATAATTGGTCGTCTCGCTCTGGGCGTTAAAGGAAACTACGTCTGGTAAAGGAAAATGGAAACTGCAAAAGTATAATTACGCACGTATTGGTTTCCTATTGTAAAGATATGGATATATTACTTGTCACACTCTAAATCCCGTTACGTCAGAAACAGGTAAAATTGAAAGATTCTTGTATTTATAAGCCACTGTCGCTGGCATATTGTCACAGTCAACTTAAACTCTATGCTGAGTTCCTCGTTTAGGTTCCTTTTGGTTTGAGCAGCAGTAATAACTAGAAGAGACAATGAAGCTGACGGCGCTGTTTTTGATGCTGATGGCGGTGCTTGCGCTGTTTGCCAGCGCTGGTGACGCCGCGCCACGACCAGACCCTAAGTTCAACTTGAACGGCGTGAAAAAATTTGGAAAGGCAATTGTAAGTACCTAATTCGATTGCTCTGAAGTATAGGCAACTGAAAACGTGTTATTTACCAGTAAGACTGACTGACTAATATGTCATAAGACAATTTTCTCGTCTATACTATCACCAAAGTGTGTATGATTGAAAACCTACCAAATTAGTGTAGTAAAATCTAAGTTATTATATGAAGAGCTTTTGTAACATCACATCTATGTACATCTTTTGGTGACTGTAGAAATTGAGTTAAGATCACTTATGGAGACGCCTCGACTCCGCTGCTAGGGGCGGCTTCCTCAAAACTTTCCATACAAAGCAAGTGTGGCACCACTACTTATATGACACTGACTCCTATGAATGACGTTGAGAAACTGACACTTTAAAGATGGTCCGTGATAGAAGTGTTAGTACTTCCATCTCTAAACACTGCATGCACGGCGATTCCGGGTTCTACAGTTTAGACTGTAATTTTTTTTAATATTATTATCTACATGTTTATATTTTACAGAAAAAAATCGTGAGTGTAGGGGGCGTTTTGCTCACCGTCAAGGAGTTGCACGATGGAACCAAGAACAAAAAACAACAAGGATAGATAAAATACCCACCCATCACTGCTAATGAAGAAAAGCTATCTTGAAAAGCTGCGCTCTGTCAGACTTGATCAGCGTGGACGCGACACGTTCAGTTATTTAGAATCAGTTTGTAAGTTATTTGTGTAATTCTTGAGCTAGGTTATGGAAACACCATGTGTCGTAGCATCGTGAAGGTTTTGACTTCTCCATTCATATTTTATCCCTAGGGCAATGTTATGTTTTAATGTAATGAATAAATTAAAATATTTAATTTTCAAATTCAGTTTTTAATTTCTTCAAGATACTGTAGGTACCTAGTCTCATACATGGTGAAAAGTTCAAGCGGGTCCTGGAGTACTTGCTCTTAACATGGATGCTAAAATTTAATGGTCTTTCATAATGATTGGTGCTAAAAGGTACAGAATGGTAGTTTTAGAATTTTAATTTATTGAGTTGGTTTGATTCTCCGATCAGGCAAGAGAATAAAAATAAAATGTTTTGAATGTTGTTACTTTAAAATAGAATCAAATGATTCCTTGATATAAATATTTGGGGCACTATCTCTCCGAGGTTCTCTTCGACTTCGCACTAGATATATCATCGGTGCTGAATCTCTTATTGGGACCGCTGATTTCTAAAAGTTTCAAATGAACGAGTGTGAACCAGCGGCCAGTCAGAATGATCACAGTCACAGTCGTACACGTATTTATTTTCTTAGTTTATTTGTTGAGAATCGGACAGTTTTTCTCGTAGGTACAATATTTTTGTTCTTGGTAGCGGGTATGATAAAACAACTGATTCAAACTGCCAACACATCGGCTTATAAAGGTTACACTGACAAGTACCTACGCGGCATAGAACGAAAGGGCGGGGAGCTGCTACATTCGACCTTACGTACCCCTTTTGCTTCGTTTACGATCATAAACTTTTTGGAAAACATTACTAATTAAGCCTGGTAAAGTATCTACCAATTATTAATTTCTGGTTTTTATTTTGGGAGATGACCGCAAATAAAGAACTATGGAAGAAGGCAAAGTCCGCCGAATCTAAATAAGACCTTGTCCAGAGTGAACGAGCAGTTACAAAACGAGGGAGGGCGCGGTGACGGTAGTGATTAAGTGGTGACAGTGAACGGCTCCAAATAAAAAAAACTTTAAACTAGTAGAGTTCATCGATAACTCATTTAACGTAACATTACAAGTGCTCGATAGAAGAAAGTATACTTATCTAATAAGATGATGATAGGGATCTCGATCGTTCTTCCGGGATTGTCCTGATAATACCTCTCCACATCAAAAGGACCATGAACAAAATAAACTGCTAGCGACCGTTTTTAGACGAGACCGTTTCGAGTGTTGAAAAGTAATCATGCACGATCTATAGTCCGTATTTATGCAAAAAGGAACCACCCAGCAAACACGCACTTCTGAGATATCAAAGGATTTACAAAAACATGCGCAGCTCTGTTATATAAAGTAAAATTAATATTTATTTTATTTTTTATTGGTATACATATATTGGCATACATAGTAAGAATTAGAAGAACAATTTTCGTAAATTCTGAAAAGCTACGGGTAAGCTGGATACCAAGCGTGGACTGCCGGTGCGCGTCGGAGGACTGAATGATCCAGAGCATATTGCAAATATGTTCATGGAACACTTCAAAGTGCGATCACCTCTCGGCCCCTCAGGTACGATGACCGATGCTAAGTCCTTCCGTGGGGGAGTAGAACCGGTAATGTATTTTTCGACTAAGCAGGTCAGAGCTGTAGTTAAACACATGAGTAGAGGTAAATCACCCGGACATGATGGACTCAGCATCGAGCATTTTAAGTATGCTGGTACCTGCCGAGGGTCCTGTCCTTATTTATTCAATGAGCATTAGTCATTCGTACCTACCAGCAGAACTAATGAAAACTATTGTTGTACCGATAGTCAAAAACAGGACAGGGGATATCTCGGACAGAGCAAATTACCGACCGATCTCTATTGCTAAAATATTGGACAGTATGCTTGATTCGTGCTTGGAAAAACATCTGAACTTGCACGATTCATAGTTTGGGTTTCAACCTGGACTGTCTACTGAAAGTGCAATCCTAAGTCTCAAGAATACTGTCCAATATTATACAGATCGTAAAACGCCGGTATATGCCTGTTTCCTGGATCTTTCCAGGGCGTTTGACCTTGTGTCATATGATGTGCTCTGGAGGAAGTTGGGGGATAGGAATGTACCGGCAGAAGTACTTAAAGTTCTGAAGTATTGGTATGTGAACCAAACTAATCACGTGAAGTTGTCCAACATTCTCTCCGAGGCTTATGGGTTGGAGTGCTGGGTGAGACAGGGAGGGTTGACGTCTCCCAGGCTCTTCAACCTATATGTGAATGACCTCATCGTCGAGCTCGGCAGCATGCGTGTCGGCTGTCGGGTAGGTGGTGTTAATATTAACAGCATCAGCTATGCGGACGACATGGTGCTGCTGGGCCCGACTGCGGGATCTATTAGGGACATGTTGAAAGTATGCGAGGACTACGCGGCTGCACATGGGCTCGTGTATAACGTGAAGAAATGTGAGTACATGATCTTTCGGGTCGCCGGTAAGTGTGCAAATTATTCACCTACCCTCACCCTAAATGGCTTGAACATAAAAAGAGTAAATCAATGCAAATATCTGGGACATATACTTGCCGACGACCTGAAGGATAATGTGGATATTGAGAGAGAGAGCGCAGGGCATTGGCAGTCCGCGGTAATATGTTGGTTCGTAGATTTTCTCGCTGTACGGACCAAGTCAAAATAACACTTTTCAAGGTGTATTGTCAGGGTCTGTGCTCGGGGGGTCTGTGGATCAGCTACACCAAAAGGTCGCTAGATGTCCTGCGCATCCAGTACAACAATATTTTTAGAATGCTCTTGGGACTGCCCCGGTTTTGTAGTGCGTGAGAGATGTTTACACAGAGTCGTACTGACGGCTTCCACGCAATTGTGCGTAAGAAAATAGCGTCTCTGGCAGCTAGAACACGGGCTAGTGGCAACAGCATTCGGAAAACAGTGGCCGAGAGTGTGTTTTCCCCTTTTATGAGGCATTTTATGGAGAGGATGAGCGTACGTTAATCTTCTGTGTAAAATGCTTCTTAAACTCTAATTTATGTACTAACACTATATATAAGGTATGTTACTAACACTATGGATTTCTCTTATCCGACTGTAGAAATAAATAAATAAATAAAAATAAACAGTTTCACTTATATTAGTAAAACCCTGAGTTGTGGTTCCTTTTGTATAAGAGAAAAACTATCAATTAGTAAATGTTAAAAGGAACCACATGCACATTTTCTTAATTATCTAGAAAGTTTAAGAGTATTCAGAGCAAATTTATATCCACATACTTAAATAAGTAACATAATAGCGCTTTAATTTACAAAAATTGGATTTCGAAACCCACCGTGTCTGGTCCATCTATGTCGTCTTCTATTGCATCATCACAAAATTCGCAAATGGACCATTACAAAAACTCTGTGCACCTTGTAGAATGAGTATGGTGATACTGGCTTCCCTGACAGCCACAAGGGAACTAAATGTTCTGTCAAGATTACAGCTGGTCTGCCACGAACAGGTGCTCTCTCTATATGTACTTCCAGAGAACTACCACGGAAATCTGTTTTAAAATAAATTGAGTTAGGGGAGTCTCTTTTCAGGATATTTCCCAAGTTTGTAGCCAATTAATACATTCTTTTTTAATACCACGTTTTCTGTTAATAATCATTTTTTAACCTTAGAAGTTCCTAGAAAATCAGATTTTGCCATAACTGTAAGCGGGTTCTTTTTCTCACAATCTTTCATAACTTGCACATAATCATCGGGAGTGTATAGTCTCTAATTTCTTCATTGCCGTTTCAATGTGGGAAAAATCTCTGTCAATCGGTAGGTAAAAGTCTGGTTATCAAAAAAAATTGTACTATTTTTTTCAAGATGGGATAAGAATATAAAAATGCTTTTAACATCAAAACTGTCTTTATTTATGTTACGATTCTGCCCTACACATGAATAGCTCTATAAAATTAGTTCCTCGACATCTTCAGAAATATACTCGACTAAGTATTTTAATAATCAAGAACCGACTTCCTGGGTACTTTTACCAGCCATTCCTTCTATTCAAACAAAGCACTCACTCAAGTTAGACTCTTTGCAGAATAAATTATTATTGTACAGCCAAAGCTGTCGTTTATAATAAACTAGCTTCTGCTAACTTTCAACACATCTTTCACCCCTAAGGCTCTACTACACGCCAAGTGGCGCCCTCATTGAATAAAAAATCGTAGAATATAATAAATATTAAAGAAACCTAGCTTGCGTTTGTTACAAAGAGGATAAAGTATTTTTACGTTGTTAAAACAGGACTCATAATGTTTCGTATCCAAAATAGTAAGCAAAAGTACCAAAAACGGCCATTTTTGACACTTTGGATTCTTTAATCTTTATTTTCTATGCTATGCTACTATTTTTTATTCAATGAGGGCGCCACTTGGCGGGTAGTACACCCATTTTTTGTTTTTGTGGTGTGGGAATCATCCAATGACATCTCCCGCTCTGGGTGGAGCGGGAGGGCGTGTCAGACTCTTACTGACTAAAACCCACCACTGTTCATTCCCTGCCCTGAGTGCCCAAGGCAAGGTAACTCTGTTTCGAATTTATCCTCAACCCCTGGGCAGGCATCGGCCACGACGGGCCTCGTCATGAATGCTGACAACTCTTTGAGACGCGCGTGGAACACTACGCGCCGTCGACTCTCGGGCCTGGTGCTGATCGGACGGCGAGCTACCTATTACTCGCCGTCCGCAGGCCCGGGTAGAACGGAATGCTTGTGGTTCTATTTTGCAAAAAAAATATTAGCAATTAAATTATAAATTTATTTTACGCATAACGATACCACAGAAACGTGGTTCCATTTAATGTAATAAAAATAATTCTTAGTAATAGAAATAATGTGTATGTGATTTTTCACTGAAATGTGCTAACGACAGTTGCAAGAAAGGTAGGTTGACGGAGCCCCGCTGTGCGGTTCTCCTATTTCTGTCTACAGGGTTTAAAGCAACCTAACACGATGGGGATAACGGGGGCTGCGTTCGCTCGCTTTGCTCGGTCACTGTTGCCTCCGTCACCCCCTTCGAATCTAACCTGTCCCTGTCGGGATGCCCTAAGTTCCCGAGCTCACTTCGCTTACTCTTGGGCAATGTACGTCGCAATGGTAAACTTTCTGGTTAATTTGATGTGTCAAATGATATTAATTAATACAATGTTTGCTATCATCGCCATGTTATTACCTATAGTACTTCGCCTACGATTTTTAGTAGCAAATATTTACTCTCCCTATAAGTTGTTAGTCACCTGGAATATTATTAGCCCCTTGTTTCCAAAAGAAAAATCATGTGGTTATTTTTGGATAAGAATTTAAGCCACTGTGAAATTAGTATTCTTAAAATACAGTAAAAAACGAAATTTGTCGTGTGGTTCCATTTTACATAAATACCCTGTTCTTCCATAAACTTAGGTAATTAGTCCACTTTAGCCATCCATAGCCGTAATCCGATATCTTTGTTCCCATATTCTGAAATAGTCTTGCAACAGCTGGGCTTTATTCTAAGGTGCACACAGGGATGATGGTCGGTTAGTGTCTCAATAGGGTAGTTTCCTGGTTAGGAAAATAATAATTCTATTTAGTCCGTAAGTTAGATTTTTTTTAAATATTGGAAACGTATAATTTGCTTTACCAAACCAATAAAAATTACAAAGATAAAACTTATCAAAGTTCAGGAGTGGGCTTGTTACGTCACTAAACGTTACAAAGTGTATTAAAACACGATACGAGATATGACGTCACTCGAAATTTCAACGCACTGTATCGTCCTCATTTTTGGTTTACGTGACCAAAAAATATACGTGTCCAATATTTTTTGTTAATCTAACAGATAAACTAATTAGATTTTTTTAGGAAACTACGAGTACCATATTTGTAAATACGTCTAATAGGGCCTCTGTGAGTTGACTTCGAACCTTCATACGGAGTCATATACCTTCCAAAGATCGGAGAAATGTTACAAAATAATAATGTGTTGGCTGCTGATGTAACGAGACTTTTCAGGTTCTGTTACAATACAAGCTAACTCCATTTTAGTGTGGAACGTAATAAAACATCTGAATTCATATATTTACGATCGCTAGATTGCATTTTCACTAAAAAATTTGGAATCGGCTAAGAGCCGACTGACATCATCTCTACTACTAATTTAGGCTCAATACTTTAGATGCAAAGGAAATTTTTGTGTAGAAGGATTGTGATCCTTCTACACAAAAATTTCCTTTGTACCATTGCGGATTATATGGCCTTATTACATAAACCCTATCAATCTCACCTTGCACATTAACATAATTTAATTTTGTCCTAAAAACTGTTTATTTAAATTAAGTTGATAGATTCCTGAAAAGCGTTGTCAATTCGCAACACCAAGCAATAATGTTTTTAGGGTTCCGTAACTTAAAAGGAAAAAAACGGAACCCTTATAGGATCACTTTGTTGTCCGTCCGGTCTGTTAAGACCCTTTATCTCGGTAACGTGTGCAGGTATCTAATTGTAATTTAAGTCTTATACTCAGGTCTACAGTCCCTTGAAGCTGTGAAAAAATCAACAACAACTTCTAAGTTAACGTCAAAAAAAGATACGGATGTTTAAGCCGCAAAAAACGTATGTTTCGACACTTTCAATCAAAATTCCTAGGGTATTTCCCGCTGTCTTACAAAGACCTTCATGAAATTTGGCAATTAGCAAGGTCTTATAACATAAGTTAAGGGACAAGTCTGAAAACCGTATTTTTTTAATAACATCACAAAAATAGGTTACAGGGAATTCCGGTCCAAATTTTAAAGTGAGGCTACCGTATCATGTGAGGCATCGTATGGAAGGACTTCATTACCATAAGCTAAAACAGATTTTAAATTATTGTAACCGCGTCTAATTTTTGATTGTATCGAAAAATGAAATACAAAAGAAGTTTCTCTGATTGATTTTCGGGCAAAAATTTTCGAAACTCAATTCCCGAACTATTTACATACCCGCAAGCCTGTACGGAACTCTCTGTGTGCAAGTCCGACTCGCACTTGGCCGGTTTTTTTTTTAAATGTTAGACTAGCTTCTGCTAGCGGCTTTATATTTCCGAGACAAAAATTATCCTATGTCCTATTCCAGGACATGATCAACCCGTGTGCCAACTCTTTGGCCAAGCCCCCAAATCCAAATCCCAGCAATCACAGAAAGAAAGAAAAGAAAGAAAGAATTTTTTAAATTATATTTTTATAACATAGTTTAATTAATTTGTAAAGTTATGTCTAACACGGATAAAATGTTGAGAATCACTCAAAAACTATAAAGCGTATTTTTATGAATCTTTCATCATTTTAAAGACCATTTAATTATTTATATTTTAGTCTCAGTGTTTTATTTTAGTTTTAGTTTTATGTACTACTAATGCGTCTAATTACGAAGAGCGCTCCTTGGTTGGTGAGGCCTATTACTAGGTGGACGTACGACGCGTTACGTGAGTTCAGCACAGAACACGCAAGCTAACCACTCAAAGTCGTTGGCAGTTAATAGCGCCTTAAGCGTGGATTTCTTAGTGGTAGCCCGGAATTTCGAAGTTCCTCGTGCCACGGAAAACACATTGAGCCGCTGGTAGTGCCTAATCTAATCTCTACCTGGTCATGTTGGATTGTCAACACATTGAACTATAACAGCGCACCTGTGTTTGCCCACACATTCCACCATAACAATAACATAACAATACTCGTATATTGTTAGTCCACTTAGATTGGCTGCTATGACCGAAATTGGAAAAGGAGGAATATATGTGTCATGACCATTTTTAACCCTCGAAGTTTCTGGACCCCTTCTCCTTAAAGAACCCCTTCTGGGTTTGAAGTTTGACGGCGATGTCGTTCGGAGTGCTTATCTGTGGCATCATAGTATCTGAATGGATGGATTCTAATCAACAGGGGTGGGATTTAGTCAGTAAGAGTCTGACACGCCCTCCCGCTTCACCCAGAGCGAGAGAAGTCATAGGGTGATTTCCCAACCAAATAAACAAAAAAGTGTGCCTTGCATCTTGAAAGTCATTTGATTATTTTGGGTTTTAATTACTGGATAATTGGTCGTCTCGCTCTGGGTGTTAAAGGAAACTACGTCTGGTAAAGGAAAATGGAAACTGCAAAAGTATAATTACGCACGTATTGGTTTCCTATTGTAAAGATATGGATATATTACTTGTCACACTCTAAATCCCGTTACGTCAGAAACAGGTAAAATTGAAAGATTCTTGTATTTATAAGCCACTGTCGCTGGCATATTGTCACAGTCAACTTCGACTCTAAGCTGAGTTCCTCGCTTAGGTTCCTTTTGGTTTGTGCAGCAGTAATAACTAGAAGAGACAATGAAGCTGACGGCGCTGTTTCTGATGCTGATGGCGGTGCTCGCGCTGTTCGCCGGCGCCGGTGATGCCGCGCCACGACCAGACCC
This sequence comes from Polia nebulosa, assembly GCA_951329385.1. Classification (NCBI taxonomy): domain Eukaryota; kingdom Metazoa; phylum Arthropoda; class Insecta; order Lepidoptera; family Noctuidae; genus Polia; species Polia nebulosa. The sequence goes on from OX589604.1 coordinate 16,295,611, forward strand.
TAAGTTCAACTTGAACGGGGTGAAAAATTTTGGAAAGGCAATTGTAAGTACATATTTCGATTGGTCTAAAGTATAGACAACCGAAAACGTGTTTGTTACCAGTAAGACTGACTAACATGTCATAAGACAATTTTCTCGTCTACACTATCGCCAAAATGTGTGTGATTGAAAACATACCAAATTAGTGTAGTAAAATCTAAGTTATTGTATGAAGAGCTTTTGTAACATCACATCTATGTACATCTTTTGGTGACTGTAGAAATTGAGTTAAGATCACTTATGGAGACGCCTCGACTCCGCTGCTAGGGGCGGCTTCCTCAAAACTTTCCATACAAAGCAAGTGTGGCACCACTACTTATATGACACTGACTCCTATGAATGACGTTGAGAAACTGACACTTTAAAGATGGTCCGTGATAGAAGTGTTAGTACTTCCATCTCTAAACACTGCATGCACGGCGATTCCGGGTTCTATAGTTTAGACTGTAATTTTTTTTAATATTATTATCTACATGTTTATATTTTACAGAAAAAAATCGTGAGTGTAGGGGGCGTTTTGCTCACCGTCAAGGAGTTGCACGATGGAACCAAGAACAAAAAACAACAAGGATAGATAAAATACCCACCCATCACTGCTAATGAAGAAACGCCATCTAGAAAAGCTGCGCTCTGTCTATGACTTGATCAGCCAGGACGCGACACGTTCAGTTATTTAGAATCTGTTTGTGAGTTATTTATGTACTTCTTGAGCTAGGTTATGGATACAGCATGTGTCGTAACATCGTGAAGATTTTGACTTCTCCATTCATATTTTAATCCTAGGGCAATGTTATGTTTTAATGTAATGAATAAATTAAAATATTTTATTTTCAAATTCAGTTTTTAATTACTTTAAGATACTGTACCTAGTCTTATATATGGTGAAAAGTTCAAGCGGGTCCTGGAGTACTTGCTCTTAACATGGATGCTAAAATTGAATGGTCTTCCATAATGATTGGTGCTAAAAAGTACAGGACGGTAGTTTTAGAATTTAAATTAATTCAGTTTTTTTTTTTTTTTTTGTGGGGTGGGAAATCATCCTATGACTTCTTCCGCTCTAGGGTGGAGCGGAAGGGCGTGTCAGACTCTTACTGACTAAAACCCACCCCTGTTCCTCCCTGCCTCGAGTGCCCAGGGGCGAGGTAACTCTTTCGAATTTATCCTCCACCCCCGGGCAGGCATCGGCCGTGGCAGGCCCCTTCCCTTTGCTGACAACTCTTTCTACGACTCTCTTTCGACTCTCGGGCCTAGTGCTGATCGGACGGCGAGTTACCCGCTACTCGCCGTCCGCAGGCCCGGGTCTACGGTGGCCGGAGATCGTCTCGCGGCGCCCGAACCCGCTGGCGTCTGATGCGGCGGCTGCGGCTGGGGCGGCTAGGGCGACTCGGCTGTTGTCGAGTCTCCCTAACGTATGCCGCCTCCCTCTTCGCGAGCATTACTGCTTCGCAGAAGAAGGAGACGGCTTCCCATTCCCTCTCGCTCCGTACCATGGCCTGAACCAGGGCACGGCGCGAGAGGTCGCTGCCGCCTATCGCATCCACGAGGACACGGCGGTGCTCTGCCCAAGCGGGGCAAACCTCCACCGTATGCTCCACCGTGTCCTCTGGGCGATCCTCGCAATGGAAACACCCGGGGGTTAATTAATTCAGTTGGTTTGATTCCCCGATCAGGCAAGAAAACAAAAATAAAATGTTTTGAATGAAGTGTTACTTTAAATTAAAATCAAATGATTCCTTGATATCAATTTTTGGGGCACTACCTCTCGAGGTCCTCTTCGACTGCGCATCCGATATATCATCAGTGCTGAAACTCTTATTGGGACCGGTGATTTCTAAAAGTTTCAAATCAACGTGTGTGAACCAGCGGTCAGGTCAGGATGGTCACAGTAACAGTACACATATTTTAGAAGTTTACTTGTTGAGAATCAGATAGAGTTTTTCTCGTAGTTACAATGTTTTTGTGAATTACCTGTTATAATTATTACCATCCAATAAAAATGTTAACAATAATATCGGGTGCCTCATTTCATACAAAGCGTCCAAAGGGGCCTCTGCGACTTGGTTTCGGCTTCTCGTACGCCTTCCAAAGTTCCGGGAGGGTCCCAAGAAATCTAAACGAATATCAGGTGTAAAAAATAGTTTCTGAAGCTGAAAGCCACATATTCTACCCATTATTTGGATCATTTTTGTCCACTAGACCATATCTGGGAATCCACTGATACTAGAGGTATTGAAGGTCACAGTCGCAATTTTTTTTTTTTACTTTTTGCGACAGTGAATTCCAAGTGTTATTACTAAACATTCGGAAAAAAGTTTAGTAATAACACTTGGAATTCACTGGTACGCCCACCTCAAATAAATTGGGATAAGGGCGAGACCTTATCCAGAGTGATCGTGCAGTGACTAACCGGGGGAGGGCACGGTTGCGGCCGCGATTAAGTGGCCACATTGAACGGCTCCAAATAAAAAACTTCCAATCAGTTCATCGATAAGTCGTTTACCGTAACATTACAAGTGCTCGATGGAAGAAAGTATACTTATCTAATAAGATGCTGATAGGGATCTCGATCGTTCTTCCAGGATTGTCCTGATATACCTCTACAGTTCTAAAGGACCATACAAAAAATTAACTGCTAGCGACCGTTTTATGACGGCAGGCAGGATCTGTTCTTCCATAAACTTAGGTAATTAGTCCACTTTAGCCATCCATAGCCGTAATCCGATATCTTTGTTCCCATATTCTGAAATAGTCTTGCAACAGCTGGGCTTTATTCTTAGGTGCACACAGGGATGATGGTCGGTAAGTGTCTCAATAGGGTAGTTTCCTGGATATGAAAATAATAATTCTATTTAGTCCGTAAGTAAGATTATCAAAAAATATTGGACACGTTTAATTTGCTTTACCAAACCAATAAAATGACAAAGATAAAACGTATCAAAATTCAGGAGTGGGGCTTGTTACGTCACTAAACGTTACAAAGTGTATTGAACACGGTACGAGTATGACGTCACTCGAAATTTCAACGCACTGTATCGTCCTCATTTTTGATTTACGTGACCAAAAAATATACGTGTCCAATATTTTTTGTTAATCTAACAGATAAACTAATTAGATTTTTTTAGGAAACTACGAGTACCATATTTATAAATACGTCTAATAGGGCCTCTGTGAGTTGACTTCGAACCTTCATACGGAGTCATATACCTTCCAAAGGTCGGAGAAATGTTACAAAATAATAATGTGTTGGCTGCTGATGTAACGAGACTTTTCAGGTTTTGTTACAATACAAGGCTAACTCCATTTTAGTGTGGAATGTAAGAAAACATCTGAATTCATATATTTACGATCGCTAGATTGCATTTACACTAAAAAATTTGGAATCGGCTAAGAGCCGACTGACATCATCTCTACTACTAATTTAGGCTCAATGCTTTGGATGCAAAGGAAATTTTTGTGTAGAAGGATTATGATCCTTCTACACAAAAAAATCCTTTGTACCATTGCGGATTATATGGCCTTATTACATAAACCCTATCAATCTCACCTTGCACATAAACATAATTTAATTTTGTCCTAAAAACTGTTTCATTTAAATCAAGTTGATAGTTTCCTGAAAAGCGTTGTCAATTTGCAACACCAACCAATAATGTTAATGTGCAAGGTGAGATTGATAGGGTTTATGTACTAAACCCTATCAATCTCACTAACTCTACTAACTTATTTACTATTTGGTAGTTTGTAAGTTACTTCTTGGGCTAGGTTATGGAAACTGCATGCGTGGTGACTTCGTGAGGATTTCAACTTCTCCAATCAGACTGACATCCTAGCCAATGTTATGAATACATTTTATATATTAGATTACAAAATCAGGTTTTATTTACTTTTTGAACAGTATCTACTTTTATACATGTTGCAAAGTTCAAGCAGGCCCTGGAATTCTTGCTCTAAATATAAATGCTAAGATTTTATGGTCTTCCTTCAATTTATGATGGAAAATTTACCACAGTGGTTTTATCCTTAATGTTGACCATATCGATTTATGCTTAAAAATACAGGATGGCGTTTATCGAAATGTAATTGGTTCAGTTGGTATGATTTTTCTTTTTCATATTTAGCATTGCATAAAGCACTTCAACAGTTAAACACAATCTGCTTTGGATACAGGGCGTGCCGAAGAAATAGACAAACAAACATCTTATAGAGGTACACACATTCTCTAGAAAAACATTACCCACCTTCTGGGGTAGTCAGGTAAAAATTGCCCATATCAATATTTAGGGCGCTACCTCTCCGGAGCCCTCTTCAACTTCCCACCTGATATTTATCATCGATGCTGCATCTCTTATGAGCTGCCTCGGATTTGTAAAAGTTTCAAACCAACGAGTCATGAATTTGCATAACTAATTTTTTGCCAGCCAATCACAACATGTGTACTGGGATTTGATTGACTATAGATCATCCATATTACTATCATCATCATTTCATATATCGCCACAACAACCAATCCCGTGCGTCACGCGTCCATCGGTTGTTCTTTGCCCTCACCAGGTTCATCCATACTTAGCCAGAAATTATTATATTATGCTTTAGAATTAGTGACCAATCATGCAGACTGACTAAAATACACAAAAATGCTGATAGCTTTGTTGACCTAATCAATATATTTACAAGAGCTCTAGAGTCCAAAAGTCGACTAGATTTCGAAAATAAAAACGAAATATCTGAAGACGATGTGCACTATTGTCTGCATCATTCACAATTTGAACAACTACTTCAAGAAGTTTCATCTCTCTATCAGCAGTTCCGTACTCTACGAACGGACTTGGGAATATACTTGTGCAAAATACGAACAGGGAAACCCAATAGAGCCGAATATGGTAAGAGTTAGTACCATATTCGTCTTTCCAGAGAACACTGTAAGAAGATAGATACGTCTGACGAGAGCCTGTGTATTTGAAGATTTTGTTCCCCTGCACATAGGGTTAGACCATATAACACGGAGTGATGTTATTAACCGAAACAGAGTTTGACCAAATCATATTATATTCGGAAGCGACGCATCGCCAAAATCAATAATTATGTGCGATGGTACCTATTTATTTGTAAAAAAAGTTCCAACTTTTTGTTCCAAAGATTGAGCTACAGCTGCAATCTAGTAAAACCATTTTTGATTGTTTGTGGCGACGGCCACATCTTAGACGTAACAGGACCATACGCTGCTACAACCACAGACGGAGACATTATTAAGCAACTGCTGCAAAACCATGACCAGGTAATTGAAAGCAACTCTTTTGATTATTTCTTTGAACAAGGAGATGTTTTCATCTTATACAGGGAGTTTCGTGATGCAATAAATTTATTGGAAGTGCACGATTATGTTGCTGTCTTGCCATCCTCTTAACAATGAGATGAAACTCAGCTCACTACAGAAGAGTCCAATAATTCACGACTAATACCTTGTGTCGTAGGGTCGTAGAAACAGTAAATGAGAAGTTAAAAAATAGTTTCAAAATCTTTCGCCACAAAATGTTCGACTATTTTCAAGATCCTTATGAAGACAGCAGACATACAAATGATTTTATTGCATCCATAAACCGCAACTTACATAAACCGAATCTTTTGGCAGCGTATGTTCTACAAAATAAATTGAACAGACAAGGAGCAACATGTAGCAGATTGGACGCAAAAGCTCCACAAGTATCAGATTTTAGTCGGGCCTGCGGACGGCGAGTAATGGGTAGCTCGCCGTCCGATCAGCACTAGGCCCGAGAGTCGACGGCGCGTAGTGTTCCACGCGCGCCTCAAAGAGTTGTCAGCAATAACCACGGGGCCCGTCATGGCCGATGCCTGCCCAGGGGTTGAGGATAAATTCGAAACAGAGTTACCTTGCCCCTGGGCACCCAGGGCAGGGAAGGAACAGGGGTGGGTTTTAGTCAGTAAGAGTCTGACACGCCCTCCCGCTCCACCCTAGAGCGGCAGATGTCATTGGATGATTTCACAACCCACAAAAAAAAAAGTTACAGATTTTCCGGAGCTGACGTATGAACAACTCATAAAATTGGCCATAGGTACGTACCATCTGAAAATCGCACGATCATAATGCAGCGAACACAAGAAAAGAACTGGCGTATATAAGATCGAGGTGTATAGACACTCTGAACAAATCGACATAGTAAACTATGAAGTCTTTAGGTCGCAGTCGCAATCAAATACCTGACCCACTTGTGATGCCTGATGTCCTGATTCACTGCAGAATACATTCACGCCACATAAGATCAAAAACGTACTACACCTATTTATTATTTAACACTGCGGTTTCTGGAATTGATGCAATTATAGAACATTACTGTTCTTGTTATCATGGTAAAAGAACACTTGGAAGTTGCGCACATATAATAAGTATTATGTTACCCAGGTAGGTTGGGCTAGAAACAATGAACATGATCTGGACCACCCAGCTATAGGTTTTTTTTTTGTTTTTGGGGGGGTGGGAAATCATCCTTTGACTTCTTCCGCTCTAGGTTGGAGCGGAAGGTCGTGTCAGACTCTTACTGACTAAAACCCACCCCTGTTCCTCCCTGCCTTGAGTGCCGAGTGGCGAGGTAACTCTTTCGAATTTATCCTCAACCCCCGGGCAGGCATCGGCCATGATGGGCCCCGTCCCTATTGCTGACAACTCTTTGAGGCGCGCGTGGAACACTACGCGCCGTCGACTCTCGGGCCTGGTGCTGATCGGGCGGCGAGTTACCCACTACTCGCCGTCCGCAGGCCCGGATAGCCAGCTATAGGTTTGGATTCTGTTTTAATAGATTTGGATGACTGAAGTACTTGACTAAGACAACTCTTGTAACAATGTATAAACGAAACTTAATAAAATATACATATATCTACATAAATTGCCATGGTTTTATTGTAATCTATATACTTCTATCTATACATAGTTTCAAACGAAAAAAAACAGATGTCCGTACACACCTCTTGCTATTCTAGACACAGAACACTCAAAGATGCAGTTTTCCCTTAAAAGTGTAATTTTTGCTGTATCTCATGATCCTCTCATTATCATAGGTACACAGTTTAAATTTTCACAGAATATGTATTTCTGTTGCCGCATTAACAACAAATAATAAAATTCGTACGGCACCCATCGAAATTCGCACTTAACCGTTTTTTACATATAGCGCTTATGAAACTTCACCGGGCATAAAAACTATGTTAGTAACCTAGTAATAGAGATACTTTACAATATTTCTACACTCTTATTACTCTGAAATCTGAGGTACATTTCTTTTGTACCGGGCCTGGGGTTTTTTGGTATGGGATTTTTTGGATCTACAGTGATAATGTTTATTATTACGTATAATTTACTAACAAATACCAATAGATTAATAAATTAGATTTTGTATTTGAAATGCCCTCATTTGGTAAGGAATGCTTTTTTTATATGTGTGAAGTCTAATACGCACTTGGCTGGTTTTTAGGGTTCCATACTCGAAGAGTCCAAACGGAGCCCTATTGTTGTCACTCATTTCCGTCTGTCTGTCTGTCCGTTCTTCGTCTATCACGAAATTTCGTTACGAAGAATTTTTTAACTGCCCATTGTCCTATGAACTTGGATGATAATGTTTACTATTACGTATACTTTACAAACAAATTACTAGTTACTTCTAGGCAAGCGTGCTCCATCTTCGATCACATTACCGCTTACTATCAGGTGAGATTGGGGTCAAACGCAAGCGTATCACTGATAAAAAAAAATGGGTACGGAACCCTTAATGAGCGAAATCCGACACGCACTTGGCCAGTTTTTTGATAAAGAGACAAAAGAAAAATTAATACATGTCAAATATTTTTTGGTAATTTAAATAACGGACCAATAGATTTTTTACGGAAACTTCCCAATTCTAATATAATACTTTGTTTCTATGATTGCTTTAAATTATCTCGCAGTAGGTGTGAGAAGTAGAGCAAGGAAGTTAACTCTTAAGTCCCTCGCTCCGTTCGGAAGTTAATGTGCGCTTCCAAAAAAGATTTGTGAGGCAGCTAGGTGGTGCAAAGGTGCGATGACTAAAGCTGTGTAAATACAAAATAGCTGGGTAGACAGAAACAACAGAGCGTCAGCTGCTACGTTCGACCTTACGAACTCCTTTTGCTTCGTTTACGATCATAACCTTTTTGAAAAACATCATCACTTAAGTCTGGTAAAGTATCAATTAATAATTTCTGGTTTTAATGTTGGGTGTTTGGTAACTCTGTCTTAGCATTAAAGGAAACACGGTTTAAAGCTTGGTAGGGGAAAATGGAAACGTCACCAGTATTGTCCCTACGCACGTTATGGTTTCCTGCCCATCAATAATTAATATACAGATGTGCATACTTGTCACACTCTAAATTCCGTTACGTCAGAAACAGGTAAAATTGAAAATTTCTTGTATTTATAAGCCACTGTCGCTAGCATATTATCACAGTCAACTTAGACTCAAAGCTGAGTTCCTCGTTTAGGTTCCTTGTGATTAGCAGTAATAACTAGAAGAGACAATGAAGCTGACGGCGCTGTTTCTGATGCTGATGGCGGTGCTCGCGCTGTTCGCCGGTGCCGGTGACGCCGCGCCACGACCAGACCCTAAGTTCAACTTGAACGGGGTGAAAAAAATTGGAAACACGATTGTAAGTACCTATTTCGATTGGTCTGAAGTAAAGTAGGCAACCGAAAACGTCTTAGTTACCAGTAAGACTGACTAAAAATAATAACCCCCCCCCACCTCTGCCCTGCCTGTAAAAATAATTGTATGTGTACTAAATTAATAAATAAATAAACATAAGACAATTTTCGGGTTGGATCTAGTATCGTTTGGCTGGAGTTGGGGGTAAAAGGGGCTAATGCTGGTAGAGAAGTAAGCGTTATAATAGGAGACCCATTATAACGCTTACTTCTCTTATTAAAAGGTAATGCATATTTTTCAAGAAATTAATAAAAAATGTTTCAAACCTCAAACCAGATAAAAACCAAAAAGGAAACGTTTAAATGGACGATTGATAACCAAATCTGTCCTATTATATTGTCCGTGGTGTAAAATGTCGTGCAAAATGTATAAAACGGAACTTAGCAAAAATAAAAGCTATACTCATTTGCGTCATGAGTTTGTCTGTCATTCGTTTTCGCTCATTCTGTGTCTCCTCGAGTTGCGTGAATCTGTTCTCTGTGACCCCACTGTAGAAAAAGCAACCTTAGGGAGTGTCCAGTGCTAACGAATGCTTCGCGAATGCGCCGCTCGCGAGCCACTCGCGAGCTGCACGTGTGCAGTTACTGCAATTGTTTGGTGCACGCGTTCTTGAAATGCACGCACGCGGTTTGTACACATCATTAGGATGCAAGAGCGAGCGAAGTGAACTCAGGACTTGGAGGACCCCGACTGAGATAGGTTAGGTTCGAAGGAGATGGTGGGGTCTAGTGAGCGAGCAAAGCGTGGCCCAGCCATTCTTTTCGTGGTTATTTTTTTAAACCCATTGAGTATTGATCCGACTACGGCTTTTAGGCAATTTTAAAGTGTTTTGAGATTAGGTTACAATAAATTGTTTTTTGAAGAATGGTGCGTTACCTTTTCATGGGAGTGGGGCCAGGGGAGAGGGAGCACCACCTACTCACCCTCTCCCCCCTCTCACTTCCCTCCTTCTGCCAAACGATACTAAATTTTAACCGAAATTTTAAGACGTCCATCTTTAAACGATACCGGCGCGGCGATTCCATGTTCGTTCAGTGATTTTGTAAACTTTTTCAAATATAATAATCGACATATTTTTATTACAGAAAGGTATCATGACTACATTTGGCACTCTGGCCACCGCCCACGAGTTGTACCAAGCAGGCAAGAACAGAAATAAACAAGGATGATAAAATACCCATCAAAAATGAATTGGTCAGCGTGGAAGCAACAGGATCAGCTATCACTATTAGTTTGTTAGGTACTTCTTGGGCTAGATTACGGATAGGTACAGCATGCGTCGTGACTTCATGAACATTTCGACTTCTAAATTCATATTGGCATCCTAGCCTATGTCATGTTATATCATCATCATTCTCCTGCCCTTGTCCCAATTTATATCATGTTACATGAATAAAGTATTTATTAGATTACACATTCAGCTTTTATTTACTTTTGAAACTGTAGGTATTAAGGATGCTAAGATTTTATGGTTTTTCTTCTACAATGTATGATTTATTTAGTTATATAAAAGCACACCAATGACATATCCACAAAAAAAAAATCAACAATATGTTACATCAGTTAGGGGATTTCCAGTGTAAAAAGTCAATTACAGGCGTGCACAAGATTCACAGTAAAGGTCTAGTTTTTTTTTTTTAAATAAGAATTTTGAAAATAGCTAACACCCTTCTGCCCCCGCGGCCAAATCCGGGTTGTCAACTTGAACCCCGACGACAACCCGGGTTGACAGCCGATTTTCTTTTTTTCTCTTAAATATTTTTTTTTTGTCCGACTCACCAGTGAGTCTCAGGGCTTAACAGGTTAAAATAAATACATGATTTTGATTGAAAAAAAAAACTGTATAGTTATATAAAATTATTTGGAACTCTCATTCATCGTGATGAAAATTAAAAATGAACGAATTAAAGTAGATAGGTTTATGGATTTTTCGAAAATCAATTTTGAATCGGGTGAAAAAAGAGATGATCAAGTTTTTATGGTATGGTTTTACTGAATGCTTTAATTCAATCTTCATCATCATCTTCCTGCCCTTATCCGATGTTACTTGAGGTCGGCGCAACACGGGTTTTCTTCCATTCTGTCCTGTCAGCCGTTACGCTATCGCTATTCTATTAAATCTTATGAATCGAAAATAATTCATTGTTTTAAGTGATTTTATTACTATGAAAAAATGTCTTTCCCTTTTCCCCCGAATGGGGGTTCCCATTCGAAAAGGGAAAGACATTTTTTAAGAAAAATCTTATTCCTTCGATAAAGAAACTTAAAACTAAATTAAATTTAATAGCTATCGAGATAAATAAGCAGAAATTTATTCATAACATCAAGAGAGAACATATTAACGCTGAATAGATAGGGTGTAAATATGAAATCAGAAGTCGAAGCCTAACGATCCATGCTGCATGCAGGACAAGGAGTATCTAAGAAGAGAGGTACGCGCGGAATACGGCGCGCCACTTTCTAGGGCTTTGTTTGTTCAGGTCTGTTACCTGCAGGCCACATCCTATGGCGGCTGGAGGTCGTACCGCGCCCGGTGCGTCTACTGCGGATAGAGAGGGAAGTTATATTCTCTCTTTCACTCTCCGCCGCGTCCTTCGCGACCGTCACTTCCTCGCAAATGGAGCCGACTGCGTCTCACGTGCTCTCGCATGGGATATAAGTTAAAAAGAAACTAAAGAGGTAGCCAGTCACCTTTCTAACTTTCCTTAAGGTTGGTTTGGGCGCCCCCCTTGACGACGCTCGGTGCGGTCGCACCTCTCACCTCTCTTAAGTACTCTTAACGCCCTAGGGTCGCCTCTGCTTGTCGTCATCTATTCATGATTGCTTTGTGTAATTCGCGGGCGGCTGGATTACTCGTGTCACTCGCCAAACTTTCCTGTAAATTAAATATTTTTATAAGTTTTCATTACAATTATCTAGTCCGTTTTCATTGTATCAATTAGGTAGGTAAGAAAGTGAAATAATAATAATCTTTATTTTTACATAAGAAGGCATACAAATTCAGTGAAGTCCCAGACTCCTGTGCTGGGCGAATAACCTGTGTTACAGAAGCCAGAAAAATCCAAGTGGTTTTCAGTCATAATTACACATTACTCGATAACCAGCTTATATATGGTTGACAAATCTTCACACCATTCGAAGTACAAGTTATTTCTACTAAACGTGTTATTCCAGCTTGCCCCAGCAGGCTCAAGTCCAACTTAGACCGCGGGCACGGACTCAGCGGCCGGCGGAGAGGCGGTGGCGGCGGCGCGGGGAGAGGCGGTGGCGGCGGCGCGGGGAGCGGCGCGGGTACGCAGACTCAGGCTCAAAGCCAGCAGGCAGATACCGCGTTGTGGCCAGGCCGATCGTGACCAGTTCCATATAAATTTATGCATTGAAACGCGCCTCTCCCGCGCTGCCCCGCCGCCACCGCTCCGCGCCGGTCGCTGACTTTGTGGCCGTGGCTTAGGGTCGGGTCGTGGTGCGGCGTACCCAGCTCCGATGAGGAGTGCGAGCATCGCCATCAGCGTCAGAAACAGCGACGTCAGTTTCATTCTCTTCTTGTTATAATGACTGCTACACTAACCACAAGGAACCTAAGCGAGAAACAGTTCCTCGCTAAGGTTTCCTGAGGTCAACAGTCAACTACGATTCGAAGCTGAGTAAGTTACTCAGCTTCGAATCGTAGTTGGCGTCTTCGAATCGTAGTTACCACCAACGGGGATTTATATATACAAAAACTGGCCAAGTGCGTGTTGGGCGTGCGCGTAGACCGTACTTCACCTAAGTATTTTTTTCCAAGAATTTTATCGGGCGACTATTACTCATAAACTTACAAAGCTAATTTAGCCGTGATAGTTTACGCTATACACCTTGTAAGGCACATAAACGCACATACGTGTACCAGTGATTCAGTCCATTTTCCTCAATGTTTTATTTTTTTCTGCGGTTTTTTACTTTAGACTGTTCAAAATCGTTATTCCTGTCCAACCCAATGAGAGTTTTAATTAAAAAGTAATTAAATTTAAATCGATAGTTAAATTAGTGTAATGTAAATAAAATATGTACAAGTGTTTCGCTAAAGTATATATCCGCCATGGACGCCCTCATTGAATAAAAAATCGTAGCAAAGCGTAGAAAATAAAGATTAAAGAATCCTATGTTGCGTTTGATACAAAGAGGATAAGGTATTTTTTACGTGGTTAAAACAATACTCAAAGTGTTTCGTATCTGCCCGGGGGTTGAGGATAAATTCGAAAGAGTTACCTTGCCCCTGGGCATTCAGGGCAGAGAGGAACAGGGGTGGGTTTTAGTCAGTAAGAGTCCCTCTTGTACTTTTGCTACTACTTTGGATACGATACACTTTGAGTCCTGTTTTAACAACGTAAAAATACCTTATTCTATTTGTAACAAAGGCAACATAGGATTCTTATCTTTATTTTCTATGCTAAGATAGGAATTTTTATTCAATGAGGGCGCCACATACGGGTGGCGCGGCGCGCTCGCCCGGCGCGAGTGTTGGTAAGTAGTAGTGGGGTGCATTGAGATCGCATAATTTACATTACAATACATTGCGCGCTCAAAAGTCTGAGTATTAGAGGAAACAAGGATTAAAGTTTGTTATGGAAAAATGGAAGCGTCACAAGTATTATACCTGCGGCCGAGGTTTCCTGAATTACCATTAATAATTAAGATACAGATGTGCGTACTTGTCACACTCTAATCCCGTTGCGTCAGAAACAGGTAAAATTGAAAGTTTCTTGTATTTATAAGCCACTGTCGCTGGCATATTGTCACAGTCAACTTCGACTCTAAGCTGAGTTCTTCGCTTAGGTTCCTTGGTTTGTGTAGCAGTAATAACAAAAAGAGACAATGAAGCTGACGGCGCTGTTTCTGATGCTGATGGCGGGGTTCGCGCTGTTCGCCGGCGCTGGTGACGCCGCACCACGACCCGACCCTAAGATTAACTTTAACATGGTGAAAAAAGCAGGCAACGCATTTGTAAGTACCTACATCGATTTGTCTGAAGTGAAATCAACCGAAAACGTGGTAGTCACCGGTAAAACTATCTAACATAAGCCAATTTTCTTGTCTGTACTTACCATCGTCAAAGTGTGCATAATTGAAGATATACCAACATAAGCTAGGTTTGGATTTTGGATACACTAATCAGTGTAGCAAAAACTAGATATTTTTAATGAAATTTATCACCATCTGTGTACATCCTTTGGTAACTGTAAGGATTAAGTTTGGGCAAGACTGTACGGAGATGCCTTGACTCCGCAGTTAGGAGCGGCGTCCCGTATTATTATTATACTCTTTGGGAGCGGCATTCTGAGCACATTCCGTACAAACCAAGTTTGGCACCAGTACTTATATGACACTGACACTATTATGACAATTAAAAACTGACACTTTAGAGAAGGTCCGTGATAGAAGTTTTAGTACGTCCATCTCGAAACGCTGCCAGCGTGGCGATTCCAGGTTCTGTAGGACTTTGTAAACTGTTTCAAATATTATGTTCGACATGTTTATATTTACAGAAAAAAATCGTGGGTGTAGGGGGCGTTTTGCTCACCGTTAAGGAATGGCACGATGGAACCAAGAACAAAAAACAACAAGGATAGATAACATACCCACCCATCACTGCCAAGGAAGAAAGGCCATCTTGAAAAGCTGCTGACTTCTTCTGAAACGTCATCTTAAATTTGGAATAGTTTAAGATGACGTTTGTCTAACTATTGTGTTTATCTGTTTTTTTTATTTTATTTTTGAAAACCTGCACGTTTATTTATTTTATTAAAAGTATTTAAATTTGTTAGTTAGTTATGTAGTTTATTTTGTTTGAAACGATTTGCTCCGTCACTCGTCACAAAAGGTTCATTGGAAGACCAGCGTCAGACAGTATCTGTCTGGCAAAAATGCTGTAATGAACCTTTTTGGCGCAGCCGTGAGGCACACGCAATATACTTTTTGTTTTTTCATGTTAATGATTGTCAATTTTTGTTTTATTTTTCTTTTGTGTGCCCGGTGACTGTCGTCAAATAAATATTTTTCTTTCTTTTCTTCTTTCTTTTCTAACCATTTTGCAAACAAGAGATAAATAAAAATATATTAATACAGGGGGTAAGGTAAACGCTCCCGGAAACGGAGACAGGTAATAAGGCTAGTGATTCTCGATACGATACCATCAAAAAGTCTGTTTTTTTTTTTAATTTTATCTATTTTTTTTAGCATTTGCGTACACTATGCTGTCTGAACAGTTAAATGAAACCGTTACTTGCAGTTAAAGACACTTTTTTCCTTCACAACTTCATGCAATATAATTCATGCATGCATTCCTCGAGTTCTAGGTGCGCGCGTTCTCGCCGACAGCCGTGCGGCCAACGAGCCCACGTCCACGTGACGCCGAAATAAAGCAAAAGATCAGTGTTATCTGTTTGTATTTAGGTTGTATAATAATGTACCTTCTGGCTTCGGACGCGTTCCCCTTACACCCTGTAAATAAAATTCAAAGTCCTGACTGATTGACTGATATATCAACACACAGCCCGAACCACTGGATCTATGGACTTGAAATTTTGCACATATATACCGTACAGTGTAGGCATCCACTAAGGAAGGATTTTTTAAAAAATCCAGCCCGTTTTTTTTTTCAATTTGTAAAATATCTTTTCGTTTGGGTTTTGAAACTTGAAACTTAGCAGAAACATGTCTCTAAGTAAATATATACAAACTTATAAAATACTTAACTAACTGTAATAAAAACAAAAACTCCTAACTAAATAAAACTTACAATCTGGCGTCAAAAAATTCCTCCGCATCGCTGTCTACTGGTAGTGTGCCCAAAAGGCTGGCGGTATTGCCACGTTGTATGGCAATGCTTAACCTCTCGAGGAAAAAGCCAGCCCTTGGGTCACGTGAAGTGTCAACAAGGCATTTAGACAGATCTTTAAATAATATATGAGCATATGGACCCCACGGCCCAAGGGTTTCAACTCCAAACGGCTCGAAAATGTAGCTACCGACGAGGTTGCTATGTTGCCGCCGCTTGAGGTTCTCCGCCGCCGCAGCGGCAGCACCGGCACATCACGACGAACTAGGAAAATGAGATGGCGCAAGAGTATCGACACATGTAGCGTCCCACACTAAAGGCCTAGTCAACTTCCACAGAAATAACGACATGCCCTCCGGTCTTTTACCATCGTTGCAAGCCAGACCATGTGGTTCTAATACAGCTGGAACGCCAGCGGTGACAAGAGCTCGTCGGATGATGTCGTTGATATTCGCGTGGCGTGCTATGCGACCCGCGCTTCGGCTGCATGACAGGCCGTGGTGTCCGAGGCTGTTGACATCTTCGCCACAGTGGCAGCAATGAGGAGAACAACAGGGAGCGCCTAGACGTAGGGCAATAGCGAGGCGAAAAGTAGTATCGTCGAACAAGGTGCCTATGTTCGACGATGGTAGTGCGTGAAACCAGAGGCCCGACTCCCACTCTCCCACTGCCAGCAGGCGCGCATGCTCCGCAGTCGTAGCAGATGTTATAGCTATTAGGTTTTCCTGAACTACTCTGCAGAGCGGCTCATCCCACTGTCTCTGGGAAGATGGGTAGTCGAGCGGATTTATATTCGGGCAAACGAATCTCCAGGCATCCATAGCCTCGGTGAAGCACGGCACATCAAAATCAATCAGTGAGGAAGCTAAGATATTCCTGATTAATTTCTCAGTGCCGTGAACCGAGGATATGAAAGCCGATAAACTAATACTAGTAATTTTGCGGACGCCGAGACCGCACACGGATGGGAAGAGTAGCCTGAGCCCAGACTCGGTCGTCAATGGCCACATTTAAAATTGACGTAAGAGTATGACGAATAATTTGGTTAATTTTTTCCAAAAGGTGATGGTGTTTCCATAAATAGGAAGCGCGAAGAAAATATGTTAATTTAGGGCCGAAACAGCAGTAACGAATCAAAGTGATGGCCGAATGCATGTTAATTTGGAGTAATATTTCCGAAATGTCATTGAAATGTTTAATTTTTTCCTCGACAAAGTCGGGAAAGGAATTCTCGAAAATTGGTGACCCAAGGAGACGAAGAGAGCTTTTTTGTACAATTTTGATTTCTGGGGCTATTGCGTTAAATTTTGAAAGTGTGAGTTTTCTGTCAGTTCCGTCAGATAAGAAAAGTTCACATTTTGAAAGGTTGAGATCAAGTCCTATGGAATGAAGTTGATTTAAAAAAATTTTTAGATCGTTTAAAACCGTGTCTACATCGCCTCCTATAGGGTTCCGTCATCGAGATACCAAACGTTGAATTTGGAATTTAGCTGTCGAATGATCGGGTGAATGGCTAAACTAAAGATCACTGGCCCGAGAGGATCACCTTGTTGACAGCCAACAGCGGATTCCAGAAGGTTGTCCCGATATAATAATTTAGAAGGGTGTCTATAACACTGCCAAAGAAAACTAAAAATTTGTTGTAATTTTTTTGGATTATGTCACCAAAGTGCCCCTTTTGACGGAATTGAAGGCATTTTTTTATGTCAACCTTCAGGATGATCTCTCTAATTCCAGAATATAGGTAGGTCGATAACGCGTGTCCGGCAGCCTAACAGCACCCTTTTGAGCCATAATCAAGCTGAAAGGGCTGAAATTTTTCCGAAACAATCTCACCATAAAATTTACAGCAAACCTTGGCTGCCATAGGACGGTAGGTAGTTCCCACGGCAATAGGACGAATGCTGCCATCCCTTTTGCGCAGGGCACATAAATTGGCCCCGTACAAGATGTCGATGACGGTCTCGTTCACCTTGCCTGAGAGCATTAGGTCAATCAAAGCCGTAAGCTCCCTCAGGAGCACCTCACCAGCTTCCACGGCTCCTGAACACATGAGGTCTTTTAGGTGCTGAGGACTAAGGCCGTCGAGGCCGCCAGCAGAGCCGCTCCGGAAGGAGCAAACGGCTGAGACCACCTCTCGACCTGTAACGGTGAGGGTGTGAATGTCCGAATCGGAGGGGAGGGGAAAGGAAAGGCCATCCACGGGGGCAGGGTGTTTGCTCTCCAGAGCTGCGAGAGTATCTGGAGGACACGGAGCCACCACATCACTACCAAAGAGAATGCTGGCTGCTCCGCTAATGTCACCTTCCCTTAATTTAGATTCGACCAGATAGGATATGCCTCTTGCAGAGCCCCTTCGTGTCGATAATTTTGAATCCAAATTATGGGCCGAAATATTAAAATTTTCTTTAATTTGTGCAGTTAACGACTTTTTGGGTGCCTAATTTTTTGGAACGTGTAATATTCTGTAAGGGAAGGTGAGTTGATGTTCCCAGGCACTTTGCGAGTTCTCCCGGGCAGCAAGGCGAACGCATCCTGCTAAATGTTGTGCCACTAAAGGTCTAGCGCCACGAGGAGCTCGCTTTAAAATCGGAACAGAGTTTTTTAATTTTGTAAGAGTTTTGCAAAACGGGTCTAAAGTAGTTGTAGCTGGTGTAGGACATGAAGAAGCAATGACAGGGTCTGAAGTGTCTGGTTGCCCATTTTGAAGTTTGTGCGCCTTCCTAATGTGCACGTTCAGACCCCGCTTACCTTTAAAAAAACGTGCCTGGGTGCACAGAGGACACCTCTCCAGCATACTCATAGATGTTGAAGGTTGACACGCACTGTCTTTCGCCACATCACTGCTGTCACTTTGAATTTAAAATATTTATGTACAAAGTTAATTTTACACTTATTTACTAATTAAATAATTAAAAAACAAAATAATAGAAAAGCAATAGGTAAATAACCACTTTAAAATGTTAACTCAACACTACACGACAACGAAACCCACGAGCGGCGCAGTCACACTGGCGGTCTGGGGCACCGCGACGCCAATGATGACTTTGGCGGCGGCGCCCTGGTAACCATAGCCGGGTGACTTGAAGTCTTCAGCGACGCCTAAAGATTGCACTCTCGATCAGCTGATTAGCGGCATTGCGCATCATGATGGCTTTTGAACGATTGGTAACTGTACCAGTGCATAAACTCGACGTAGCTTCTTCCTCAGTATTGTTAGAGGCAGGATTTTTGGAAGATGATTTATTTCCACCACAAAATTAAAACAGAAGTGACATTTTAATATTCACGCACAGTTCGGGTTTAGGCCTGAGTTGTCTACTGATAGCGCTATACTCAGCCTTAATCAGACCGTTCAATATTATAAGGATAGACGTACTCCAGTATATGCCTGCTTCCTTGATATCTCAAGGGCTTTTGACCTAGTGTCATATAAAGTCCTTTGGGATAAACTCGGGGAGGCGTGTGTACCTCGGGAGTTGCTGTGCCTGTTTCAGTACTGGTACTCAAATCAGGTAAACAATGTTCGGTGGGGTGATGTACTTTCAGACGCGTACAGGCTGGAGTGCGGGGTGAGGCAGGGAGGGCTGAGCTCTCCCAAGATTTTAACCTGCACGTGAATGGGCTAGTTGTTGGGGTTAGCAGAAAACCTGTTGGATGCAAATTAGGTAAAGTTTTTTTAACAATATAAGCTATGCTGACGACATGGTGTTGCTGGGTCCAACAGCTGGCTCAATAAGAGAGATGTTGCGTATGTGTGAAGGATATGCAGCCAGACACGGCCTGGTATATAAAGTAAAGAAAACTGAATACGTGATTTTCAAGGTTCCTGGGAAGCCAGTTGTGTATGAGCCTGTGCTGACTCTCAACGGTAAGCCGCTGAGAAGAGTGTCTCAGTTTAAGTATCTTGGCCATTACGTAACTGAGGACCTTGGAGATCAGGTAGATATTGAACGCGAACGCAGAGCGCTAGCTGCTAAGAGTAACTTAGCAGCTAGCGCTCTGCGTTCGCTGCTGCGTTCGCTGCTGCGTTCGCTGCTGCGTTCGCTGCTCATAATGAGTTTGTATTGTTTATGTCAGGTGTTTTGTTGTGTAGGTTAAGTTAATCCACCCCTATCTGAGCGAAAAGGGGAAAACCACTTTGTGTGAAAAATCTTATTCCTTCCATTTTTAAACCTGAAACTTAAAACTAATACTTATCTGGGTAAATAATAAAGATTGCAAAAATTATCATTGCAATACTTTTTTTTAGGGTGGGTTAGGTATCCTACTAATATTATAAATGCGAAAGTTTGTATGTTTGGCTGTCAATCACACAAAAACGTCTGAAGAGATTTAAATGAAACTTTGCACACAGGTAGGTCATAGCCTCGATTAACACAAGACTTTTTCCACGGGGGGTAGACAGAAACCACAGACGGTAGAGATATACCACATACACGCACGCCTCGATCGGAAGTACAACGCACCAGATCTTTTTGAAAAATATCACCAATTAAGTCTAGTAAAGTACCAATTAATAATTTCTGGTTTGTATTTTGGGTTTTTGGTTACTCTGCCTGAACATTAGAGAAAACACGGTTTATAACTTGGTAGGGGACAACGCAAATGTAAGTATTGTACCTACGCACATTATGGTTTCCTCCGCAACAATAATTAAAATAAAGATGTGCTTTTGTCACACTTTAAATCCCGTTGCGTCAGAAACAGGTAAAATTGAAAGTTTCTTGTATTTGTAAGCTACTGTCGCTGGCATATTGTCACAATCAACTACAACTCGAAGCTCAGTTCCTCGCTTAGGTTTCTAGTGTTTTGTGTAGCAGTAACAACTAGAAGAGACAATGAAGCTGACGGCGCTGTTTCTGATGCTGATGGCGGTGCTCGCGCTGTTTGCCGGCGCCGGAGACGCCGTGCCACAACCAGACCCTAAGTTCAGCTTTAACACGGTGAAAAATGCTGGCAACGCAATTGTAAGTACTACCTACTTCGATTGGTCTGAAGTGAAATCAACTGAGAACGTGGTAGTTACCGGCAAGTAAATAAAATAAGACAATTTTCTTGTCTACCATCGCCAAAGTGTGTAAAATTGAAAACCTACCTTAAAAGTATACTCAGTGATAACTAGGTGGGCCGGGGCTGCTTTGAGGCGGCTCCTGCCCAATCTGAGGGGGCCAAACGCCTCCTACCGGAGGCTCTACGTGGGGATCGTGCGGTCCATGGCCCTTTACGGGGCACCGGTGTGGGCGCGTTCTCTAAGACAGTGATCGACTCGCCGTCTGAACGCGTCAAAAAGGGTCATGGCGATCCGTATGATCCGAGGATACCGTACGATCTCCTGCGAGGCGGCGAGCCTTCTTGCCGGATTATCGCCATGGGATCTGGAGGCAAAAATCCTCGCAAACCTCTATGAGGAGCGCGAGGAGGCGAAACGCCGGGGCGAAACTCCGCTGCCGCGACATGCGACAATCGCTGTCTCCATGGCAACATGGAGACAGCGATTGTCGCAACCCCGCGCTGGGCACGCCACCATTGCGGCGGTAGTGCCCCTCTTTGAGGAGTGGCTGAAGAGGCCCCACGGCGCCCTCACCTTCCGCCTGACGCAGGTCCTCACCGGACACGGCTGTTTCGGAGGTTCCTGTTTCAGATCAAGCGGGAGGTGACCCCCGGGTGTCTCCACTGCGAGGATCGCCCAGAGGACACGATGGAGCATACGGTGGAGGTTTGCCCGACTTGGGCAGAGCACCGCCGTGTCCTCGTGGATGCGATAGGCGGCAGCGACCTCTCGCGCCCTGCCCTGGTTCAGGCCATGGTACGGAGCGAGAGGGAATGGGAAGCCGTCTCCTCCTTCTGCGAAGCAGTATGCTCGCGAAGGCGGAGGCGGGACGCGTGAGGGAGCATCAATAACGGAGTCGCCCTCACGCTCTCAGCAGCAGCCGCCTCAGGAGACGCCTGGGACTTCCGGTGCCGCGAGACAATCTCCGGCCACCGTAGACCCGGGCTTGCGGACGGCGAGGTAGCTCGCCGTCCGATCAACAACAGGCCCGAGAGTCGACGGTGCGTAGTGTTCCACGCGCGCCTCAAAGAGTTGTCAGCATTAAGGACGAGGCCCGTCATGGCCGATGCCTGCCTGGGGGTTGAGGATAAATTCGAAACAGAGTTACCTCGCCCCTGTGCACTCGAGGCAAGAAGGATCAGGGGTGGGTTATAGTCAGTAAGAGTCTGACACGCCCTCCCGCTTCACCCAGAGCGGAAGAAGTCATTGGATGATTTCCCACCCCACAAAAGCGCGGTCACTCTCGGACTGCACAAAAAAAGAGGTGTACGATGACACAATGATTGCAATTTATCCATGTTCTGTGATTTTGTAAACTTTTTCAAATATTGTAATCGACATATTTTCATTACAGAAAGGTATTCTGACTACACTGGGGACTCTGGCCACCGCCCAGGAGTTGTTCCAAGCAGCCAAGAACAGAAAACAACAAGCATAGATAAAATTCCCTCCCATAAATACTAAGGAAGAAAGGCCATCTTGAAAAGCTGCGTCCTGTCCATGACTTGATCAGCCTGGACGCAAGCGCAACAGACTCAGTTATCATTATTGCATGCGTCGTAACTTCGTGAACATTTCGACTTCTACATTTATATTGGCATCCTACCCTATAGTCATGTTATTTATTAGATTAAAATTCAGCTTTTATTTACTTTCGAAACTGTACCTACTCCCATACATGGAGAGAAGTTAAAGCGGATCCTGGAGCTTTGAACATGGATGCTAAGACTTTATGGTCTTTCTTCAATTTAAGATGGCAAGTTTATCAAAGAGATTTTATCCTAATGATTGACCATGTTGATTCATGCCAAAGAAATACAGGGTGTGTCTTTAAAATTATGATTCGTTCAGTTAGTTTGATTTCTCGAACAGGCAAGTCATTAAAAAAAAAAATTATAACGTGTTAATTTAGAAAAAAAATCCTTTGACTAAAAATTGCCCCTATCAATATTTGGGACACTATTTCTCCGAAGCCATCTTCAACTTCA
Organism: Polia nebulosa; assembly: GCA_951329385.1. NCBI lineage: Eukaryota > Metazoa > Arthropoda > Insecta > Lepidoptera > Noctuidae > Polia > Polia nebulosa. Next base: position 16,318,231 of record OX589604.1, read on the forward strand.
CACCCGATATACATTATAATCGGCGCTTAATCTCTTATAGGGAACGTGCACGAACTGTAGGTGGCAGCACAAATCGACACGAGCGCCACAGTGTGGTAAGAAAATTAACTATTCAGAGTTGTTATCGTGTTGCCGTTTATTTGTTTACATTATATTATATCGTTTTTATTATGATTTTAAATGATAAAATACGGATAGCGGCCGATTAATAATGATCGTCCGCGTGGTTAGGATATGTCAAAAGACCAAAAAGTGTTCGAATCCGGGCATATCTTAGAAGTAGAAGATTATGTTTACTTACAGATTTATTTGTATTGAATAGTACCACTACATACAAAACTTAGCTATTTTTTTACAAACAACATTATTAGTACCTTATTAGTAAAAGTTTTTGAAACTCATACTTACATGTTTTATAATGCATTTATCCACTTTTTTATAAAGTTTTATCTATCGTAGGAGACAAGGGATAACCACTACAGTCATGGCTCATGACTCCCATTATGGTGCCAACAAATGAAGCGGAGGCTGCATATAACGAATGCCACACAAAGACAAGGAATATGGTAGAAATGTGTAATGGGCGCCTAAAGAATCAATTTTGATTCCTCATTTGGCTACGGTAGGTAGCCAGAGATAGCCATGGCTACGTAGTCAGCGACGTCGCCATTGTTGTTGCGTTGTTTTTTTTCCATACACGTACACAGAAAATACAGAGTGTCAACTGCTACATTCGACCTTACGTACTTACCACTTTTGTTTCATTTAGCATCATACGCGCACGCCTCACTCGGAAGTACGAGTACTACGCACCAGACCTTTTTGAAAAACATCACCTACTAAGTCTGGTAAAGTACCAATTAATCATTTCTGGTTTTAATGTTGGGTGTTAGGTAACTCTGTCTGAACATTAGAGGAAAAACTAAAGCTTGGTATGGGAAAATGGAAACGTCATAAGTTTTGTAAATACGCACATTATGGTTTCCTCCGTAACAATAATTAGGATTAATATGTGCATACTTGTCATACTCTAAATCCCGTTGCGTCAGAAACAGGTAAAAGAGAAAATTTCTTGTATTTATAAGCTAATAATAAGTCGCTGGCATATTGTCAGAGCCAACTTCAGCTCGAAGCAGTTCCTCGCTTAGGTTCCTTGTGGTTTGTGTAGCAGTAATAAATAGAAGAGACAATGAAGCTGACGGCGCTGTTTCTGATGCTGATGGCGGTACTCGCGCTGTTCACCGCCGGTAACGCCGCACCACGACCCGAGCCTAAGGTCGACTGGAACGCGCTGAGGAAAACTGGCAATACCATTGTAAGTTCTACTCCGACTAGTTTGAATTTCAACCGAAAACGTTATAGTTACCGAAAAGTGAATAAAATTAGACCATTTTCTCGTCTATACCATCACCAAAGTGTGTAAAATTTACCTAAAAGATAACCATAATGAATGGAATTTGTAACATCACATCTGTGTACATCCTTTGGTGACGGTAGAGATTGAGTTTGTGCAAGACCACTGTGTATGGAGACGCCTCGACTTTGCTGCTTTATCTTTAACACTTTCCATACGAAACAAGTGTGCACCACTATTTATATGACGCTGAGATCTGACGATGAGAAACTGACACTTTAAAGTTGGTCCGTGATAGAAGTATTAGTTCGTCCATCACTAAACGCTACCGAAGCGGCGATTCTGGGTTCAGTAGTTAAGACTTAACGTTCTGAAATATCGACATGTTTTCATTTACAGGAAGAAATTGTGAGTACACTGGGCACTATATTTACCGCCAAGAAGTTGTACCAAGCAGCCAAGAACAAAAACCAACAAGGATAGATAAACTCCTACCCATTCCTGCTAAGGAAGAAAGGCCATCTTGAAAAGCTGCGTTCTGTCTATGATTTGATCGTATGCATGGACGTGACACACGCTCAATTTACTATTTTTAGTTTAGTTTGTTAGGTTATTAGGTTAGCTCTTGTGCTAAATTATGGATACAGCATGTGTCGTGACTTCGTGAGGATTTCGACTTCTACATGAAAATAAATTTTATGATTTTTGTTTGTATTATAGATTACAGATTATTTTATATTAGACATTACAAATTCAGCTTTTATTTACATTTGAATCTGTAATCTGTCTCTAACTCTAACTGTATCGAAAAAATCAAATGATTCCATTGAGAAGCAAATTTTCAAAAAACGCTACTGAAATAACAACCAACAACAACCTAAAACTTGCAAACTAGTTACTGTTAGAAAGAAAGAAAAACTATTTAAGTCTGTTGCAGTTGGTGGTACTTTTTTAGTTTAATAGCAGATTCAATATCACGAACTGCATCAGACTGCTTGAAAATTAATTTGATCGGCACATTTTGGTTCATTTTGAGTATTTTTTTTTACTTCCTTCATTGTAGCGAGTTATATTTTTGGAATCGCCTTCTCAAGTCATGTTATATTTTGATAGGTACCCCACATGATTAACTCATAAAATAAAATAAATTTATTTCATCCTCAATACAAAAAAGAAAATAAATGATCAATTTGTCATCTTAATTGTTAAATATGAAATTTATTAAATTAAAATTAATTAATTATCAAGTCAAAACTGAATATCAATTTTTTTTTTTTTTATTTATTTATTTTTTTTTTTTGATAGGTTCGCGTTTGACCACTATCTCACCTGATGGCAAGCGATGATGTGGTCGAAGATGGAGCACGCTTACCTAGAAGTAACCTATTCACTCTTGACTTAAAGACTCCCAGGTTATAGCTATCAGGAAACACAGACTCCGGTAGGGAATTCCACTCTCTAGCTGTACGCACAATGAATGTTTTCTCAAAACGCTTTGTGCGTATGGATGGGATGTCTACCATGAACCGGTGGCACTTCGCCGTACGTCTTGTGGTCCTTTGATGAAACGGGCTTGGCGGAATCAAATCATGCAATTCCGTAGCACACTCCCCAAAATGTAATCGATAGAAAACCGACAGGCCAGCAACTCGGCGTCTATGTTCAAGACTTTGGAGTTTCGACTCAACGAGTCTATCATTGCCGATGATCCTCTTGGCTCGTTTCTCAATTGACTCAAGGGCATCAAGCTGGTATTTGGCAGATCCGTCCCAAAGATGAGAGCAGTACTCCATACACGATCGGACTTGCGCTTGATAGAGTTGGAGCAGCTGTTCCGGCGTGAAGTATCGTCTCACCCTTGCGAGGATCCCCAACTTTTTGGCAGCCACTTGAGCCTTTGCCTCTATGAAGGGACCAAAATTGAGGGTAGATGTTAAAGTAACACCAAGAAGATCAAGTTGATCGGTTATCGGCACGGTCACACCTCGGAAAGTTGGAGCCGGGTAAAATTGGCTCCTTTTAGCAGAAAAAAGACACGCCTGGGTTTTAGAAGCATTGAACTTAACCAGATTGGCATCGCCCCATTCTGAGACAGCTTGCAAGGACAAGTTCAAGCGCCCAACCATAGCCTCGCGGAGAGACCGGACTTGAGACCCACTAACTCGTGCGTCAGGCACTCGTGCGTCAGGCAGGCAAATTAAAAACTACTAAACGTCAACTACACAGTAAAGGGACATTAAAAGGCTGACGATGATGATAATGATACCTTTTGACCTTAGTATTATAACAAGTTCAAGCAACAACAAACATTAAATATTACGTACTAACCAGTTAAACTAATGTAACATTAACAATTGTATAGGTGTAAACAAAAATAGAAACAACAACATAAAAAATTAACAATCGTGCACACTTATTCTTGAGTTCTCCTTCCCAAGCATAAACTCCGTTTATTACACAAATTAAATATGTTATTCAGTAACAGGAAGCAAACATATTTTGAATACAGGTCTTTTAATAATCGAGTTTTTCATTTAATAGTGACTACTCGTACGATACCGTTATTACCTGGATGCTCTTCCTCTACTAGGTATACCCCAAATCCAACGACACGGAGGAAGTTGTCACGTTCTCAATTAATACGTCTGTGTGTTTTTTTTTTGTATGTTTGTTACGCGATTTCTCCCCCACTTGTGAATAGATATACTTCAGACCTTTATCGAAATTGAATCATCACTTTTTGAAAAAATCAACATGAACAAAAAATATGTATACACAGATGACGTTTTGGTTGTCTCCAATTATGTTCAAATTCCATGTTATTGGGGTTATCCATTCGGGCATTGCTTGCGCAAGTTTTAGTAATATAAATTTTTACTATCATACTTATTTCCGAATTCATCTCATTTCTTATTTGACAGTTACACACACAGTTCGAGCTAACCATGCATCCCTTTCCCTCCTATCTCATTCCCATACAGCAAAGGGAGAAGAAATGTTAACTAGTAGCGGCGACACACTTGGTTAGAATGAAAAGTGTAGAAGATGCCGCACCTAGCAGCGGAGTCGAGGCGTCTCCATACACACTGGTCTTGCCTAAACTCAATCTCTACAGTCACCAAAGGCTGTACACAGATGTGATGTTACAAAATCCATTCGAAAATATGAAAGGCGCCATTGAAGATGGCGGGCGGTCATAAGTTGGGTTGGGTGGGGAAGAGTTGGATTACTCTGTTGGTGATGCCATCAGAGCCTGGGTCTTTTCTGGGCTGGAGCTTTTTGATTATGTCCTCCACCTCGTCTAGGGTGACGGGGGTAGAGAATCATCTGAATCTTCGACAGGTGGGAGGGAAGCTCGCCTTTCGACTTCAGCATCCACCATTTCCAGGTGGGCCTTGTCAATTGGTTGAGAGCTGGGAGAACATTGGGAGTCTAGACTGTCGGCTAGGCATTCCGCTTTTTCAGAGTAGTCAAAGGCGATACACTTATCTGGGCGAATGAGAGGAGGCATGGAAGCCTCATCCTTGGACCACAGCTTCCTCTGAAGACTCCAGAAGGCCTGTCGGGTGGGCTCGAGCGGAAGCCCAGATGCATGATCACAGGGCGGTGATCTGAGTTAAGTTCATGAATTGCTTCTATCGAGTGTAAACGGAGGTTTACAATCTTTAGTAGCGCCACATCGAGAATATCGGGCGTGTGATTGGGATCGTAGGGGAAGTGGGTTGTACACATCGGAGCGATGATGTCGTTTAAGGTTGAGCTCAGGTTATACATGAACCTGCCTCAGGGATTGGTCAAGCTGCTATTCCATGCTGGATGTTTATTTATTTATTTATTTAGTACACATACAATTATTTTTACAGGTAAACCCAATGTAATAAAAGTAGTTTAGTTTGGCGTTGAGATCCCCCGCTAGAATAACGGAGTCACTCAATCCGAAGAGGTCAGTGAAGAGCGCTGGTGAGAGCGATGGGATCGTCAGGTGGCGACGGTGATGAGGGCGGTGGGAAGTAAGCGGAAATGACGGTGATCAGTTGATGACCAGTCATGCTCAGTCGACAGGCAGAGTACTCAAGATGAGAAAAGGGATACAATACAGGTCCTTCCTGTAGTAAATCAGAGTTTGACGGCACGGTTGGTGCAGTGGTTGAGCGATTGACTGCTGCGCTGCGTGTCGCGGGTTCGTTCCCCGCATGGAACAAATAGAATAGAATAGAATAAACATTTATATTTTTACAAATATTTGTATGGCCTACAGATAGTAGTTCCGGGTCTGGGTGTCTTGTGTAGGTGGGTTTACATGAGCTTACATTGTGAACGCACCCACGATACAGGAGTAATTCCTAGAGTGGGGCAGCGCTTTAAAAAAAAAAAAACAAAAAAAAAAGAGTTCCTCCTTTGTGACAGCGCGTCCTATCATTGCGAACTATTCTATAGTCGGTAATTCTAGGGTTGCTACGGTGAGGCTTCAGAAAGGTTTCCTGTATTAAGAAAATATCCAAGTGATGGTCGCGTAGGAATTTAGCGATCTCATGACGATGGCCAGAAATGCCGGTAGAATTGAAAAATCCAATTCTAAGGGATCTGGGTTTGAGGCTACATGGTTTAGTTTGTTATCCATTATTGACTAAACAATCCATGTTATCTAGGGTGTTGATATACCAAAATAGCACGGAAATAAAATTTGCTAAGAAAATATAAGCTCTGTGATTGGTCAGCCAATCAGGGCGCACTTTTCAACCAATTAGCGTGAAACCGGTATCAGTGTAGTAAGCTAAGCTTGATGCTACTAGTCTTAAGCAGGTATAGTTACGGTTAAGGCGCAGTTATACGACTTTTAATGATTTTTAATTGAATTGATATATTAGAAAACGAGTAGCCTTATTTCTTTGAAAAAAAAAATGCGTTAATTCTAGACAATTTCCTTCGTAATTTGATAGGTATGTGAATATTTGAAATTATATTTTTATAACATAGTGTAATTAATTTCTAAAGTTGTGTTTAACGCGGATAAAAAATTGAGAATCACACAAAAACTATATAGCGTATTTTTATGAAACCTTCACCATTTTAAAGATCATTTAATTACTTATATATATTTTAGTGTATCTGTTTTAGTATAATACCTGTTATTATATGTATAATATATTAATAATCCGTAAATAAAAAAATAAAACTAAAAGTAATAAAAATATGTCAGCCTGTAAATTCGGCCCTATGTGCAGCAAGTCATTCAATGACACGCCATTATGAGACTTAGCGCTCGCGTCAAGAACGATGCGAACTTCAGCGGTTTGTTTATCATTCCCAACAGACAGCAGGGTGTAGTAACAGGGTGATGCGGTATGTACAGTGAGGCCGCAAAAGTCCATAAGAACGCTAAAGATCACATTGCTACGAAACGAGCGAGCACGATTCTTCGGTGCGTATGTGTGCGCGTGTATGAGTATCCACATTCCACAAATAACACACTCTAAGGAACTGTCGTCGTACTGAGCTTAAAAACATCATTATTATTTTTCGTGCCATTGAATACGCATCACACAGTCACAGAGGCGACTTGTTCTTACCATTGCATTGATAAAATTTGCGCAAATATGTCATGTGCTGGTAGCCGTATGATCTAAGTGTTGGATTCGCAAATAACGTAGCCCGAATTCAAATCATGGTCGGTCCATCGCGGTTATTTCTTACTTTGAAAATTCCCAATCTATATTAATATAGTTGTTTTTTATATTTCTATGAAAAATACTATTGCATTTTTTGCACTAAATAGTTGCAAATTACGAATATGATCTAAAAACCTCATCTGTCACGTAGGTCATATGTGACCATGAACAATAGATTTTCTTTTGTGTCTGTTGTCTGACAGATCAGCCATTAACCACAAGAAGAATCACATTCGTAATTTGCATTTATTTAGTTGTTACATCTTTTCGATGTTGTAAGGTGGAATTAAAAAGACGTGTTTAATAAAAATGTTTATTCTTTATATTTACAAATTAAACATTTATGAGAATTGTGACGTCGAATTGTTACCTAGAGAAAAAAGTTATCTTGTAACCGTTATCTATGTTACGTGTTTATTGGAAGTATACCCACTTAGACCATAATATGAATAACGTAAGAATGAAAGGATATTAAAATTTTAATAAAATAAAATATAATTGTTTATATCCAGTTATTTATTGAAAAGTGATATATAATTTAGACTTTGTAAACATTTTATTCGTATGTAACGTCACAATGAATGTATTGAGGTCATAGCTTAATTGTTCATTTTCTTGACGAAAAGAAGATTGAAACTAAACCTCAATTTCTGTTAAAAGAACTTAAGTTCTCACATGATAATCGTCAATTAAATGAGAAAAATAAATTGAACTATTATGTTAGAACAGTGCGGGTAGAAGAATAAAAAACAAAATAGAATCATGATTATTGTCAACAAAATTGATAGCGAGTTCACTGCATTCTTAAGATAAGGCGATGGCACAAGTTAAAAGATAAATTATTTTTTTGTGTTCTTTTGTGATCTACCTTTCTAACTCTAAGAAATGTGTGAACAAGTTAAAGAATAATTTAATATATGTAATGCTAATCCATAACTTCCAATCGGGTAAGAACTTACAAAAAGTCAACAATTGCGTGGGATTTGAACTTGCGGTACACTGATTTGCGCTTCAATCTGTGTGCTCTATACCACTGGGCCATCTTGATTTATGCTAAGTTGGTGAAATTGTGAATTTCAATCATTTGTTGGCGAAAACTTGAAAATAGAAGGTCGTAAGTCAAACTAAACGTCAAACTAATACGTTGTGAGAATTCTTATCGACTTTTGCTGGCGTCTGTTACATACCACTGGAGTCACGTGGCACAGTAGAAGCGTACAACTGTTCACCCTCCAGTTCTGCAGGGCTCATAAAAGACTTTGAAGGTATTTCTTCGATGTTACAAAATGTATGCAAAGATTCGTCTAAAGAAAGAAAACAGTGAATAATCTATAATCAGCGCGGTAGAAAAATATGAAGCGGTATTCAATTCAGCGGGGCTATTTTTATCAGATAAACCAGAGAGTACTTCACCCATTAAAATATAACCAAACACGGTTTCTATAGCAGACGGAGCGGTAGGTGAGATAATTTTATCGTGAAGTAATAAATACGGGAACAGTTTTGCCCCTAGAAGCAATTCAACCTCACCATGGGTTGGCGAGCGGTAAACCAAACAAATGTTGCACTGCAGAAGTGTCAACAAAGTGAGATGGTAAGTTATCCGTTATACAATCGACAACAAGAGCGGTAATTTAAAAAAAAATAATTTTATTTTTGGCAGTAACTGTTATCTCAACGTAACCTATAGTAGGCCGTGCAGAGGTTCCGATACCCTTTATAACTGAGTTTAAAAGTCGTTTAATGTTTAATTGTAGTTTCTTACAACAGGCGGAAGTAATTATGTTATTTTGCGAGGCGTTATCTATTAAACATCTCACAGTAACGTATTTGTTATATTTACTATCGACGTATACCTGAGCGATCGACAGCAGTATAGTAGTACGCTGCGTGTTGTTACCTACGCGAGAGCACGCACACAGCGCCAACTGTTGAGAACTAGTGGAACTAGTTACAGCATCAGTCGAGACCGATCGAGGCGACTGCGAGATGTTTACTATATATAAAAGACCAAACGCGAATTGGCTGAGAGTTATTGAAAGGTTGGACAAGTGTAAATTAAACAAAGATCACCTTTATTGCAATACAATCAAGTTTGATTGTAAATACAAGCAACAAAGGTATGTACTGCACTATTACGTGACGGATTGCGAGAAGAATCATTTTTATTAGGGTTATTACTTACTAACGCGGTTCCAGATGAAATAGTGCGATCTAATATTTTAACTTGCGATATGTATAAGTAAGAATTTCCTCATCTCTCTTGTGCATTTCAAATAAATGTACTTTAGCGGGGTCTAATTTTTTCCAAGCTAAATTTGACAAAATAAAATCCTATAAATCGTTAATTTGTAATTGTTCTAAAGCAGAAACAGACGCGTGAAAACTTTCAATGAAACTATTTAAAGATGTGGAATTATTAATTGCAGGTTTGATATTTAATATGTTAGACATATAATGTGAACCAAATACTCGTTTATCCTGATACTTTTTAACTAAACTGTCTCCCAGATAGTGGTATAAGTATCACCTGACGGGATAATTCCGGCGGTAATTTGCAATGCGTTTCCCTTTAAATTATCTATAAAATACTACACACATTGAGAATCTGTAAGGTTCAAATTATTATTAATATTTGATTTAAATGATTCATAGAAAACCGGCCAGTTATCAGTCCTCCCATCAAAGAACGGAATTTGAATCGGCGGCAGTTTGACCGCACCTTTATGTTGTATCGTTGGGTCGACCGATGACTTTGAATTCCTAGCGGTGATAAGAGATCGCACTCGTTCCACGTGAGTATATATACCGTCAAAGGATATAAGACTGTTATAATCGATTTTATGATCAGGATTTAATTGTAAAGAATATGTTTTTAATGTATCTAAGTTAGTACTAAATTCTTGACGAATGACTGACAAAATCTCCGTATCTGCCATGAATGTTTCCGCAGAATGAAGCTCAATATTCGTCGTATTTATTTTATTTGACGTTTCATATAATGACGATAAACGTTCAAAGATTGCTTGCTTTTTCGCTTGAAGTAATTTAACTTTCATTTTAAGATCCTCCATGTTGGAATAGTCGCAGAAAATATAGCTGATAAAATATTAGGTATAGCGGGTAGACTTAGAATAATAATAATAATATTGTAAGTGGGTACATAAGAATGCGGTTGAATAAAGTTGTACGTAAGTTAGCAGAGTTAACTCGCGTTAATTAGTGGCTAGAATATTACCTATGCTATTTAATGCAATAGGAGAAACAATATTAAGTTGATACAGTAATTCTCATTGAACTACGTACCTAGCGGGAAAATACGAACGTATGCGTTCAACATGGCGGTTTTACGAACTTTGTATTTTAGGTATTTGACCTAAAATAGACTAAATCCCAGGTATAAGATAAGACCTATAGGATGCGGCTAATATTAAGAGAAAAGTATAGAAGAATGCTGATTCTTTGAATCCGACTCGATTGGGCCAAAATTTATGCTTGTTTAAGTACAAGCAGCTTTCGAAGAACTATTGCGGGAATGTACCTTTCTGCGTAGTTTTATATAAGTGAAACATTGTAAATGAGCTGACCAGGTTAGAATTGAAAGATTTACTTGGGAATCTTCTAGATGGATCATGCTGATAAAAGGACAGCCCGAGAAGCTGCCGCACGTGTTTGATGATTTTTTCTTCTTCTTCTTCTTCTTCTTGCACTTCACTTGGGTCTTTTATGTCACACTTGTGTCGGCCAACGCGGATAATGGAAAGTTTTTAGAGAGTTACGAGTAGATATATATTTTAGCGGCTCTGCGAGGCGCGGTTTTTTATAAAACGGTATGTCTTGCAAGCGGTGCGGTGAAGTTATGACAGAACAAATTGCAATGTGGCGGCAATCAGTGTTGCCAACTTGCGGGGTGAACCTCTGGTCGGCGCGGGCTGTTGGCATTTCTTCCTCCCTCTGCTGTATCGGAATGAGATAGGAGGGAAAAGATGCATGGTTTTCTCAAAACTGTGGTCAATAAGAAATGGGATGCATTCGGAAATATGATAGCAAATTCATATTACTAAAACTTCCGCGAGCAGTGGACGTACGATGAGTTAGGTGAGCTCAGGACAGAACACGCAAGATAAGCACTCGACGTCGTTGGCAGATAAAGCGCCTTAGTGACTATTGATGAACTCTATCCGTTTCACCATGTCTATATGTTTTTAGATTGTAAATAACTACTTGTTAGAAGTTTTGCTTGTTAGTTGACAATAAATGATTCATAACTAGTATTTATAGTATAAGAGGACCTCATGCAAACACTGCACTAACTTTTTCCTTTTTGTTTTACGTTTTTCGTACAAGATATCTACAAATGTAAACATAATAATGGCTATTATATAAATGCATAATACTCGAGGGGTTTGGCGCTGATAGCCGAAATACAGGTTCTGCCTAGTTCGGCTACAGATGACTACACCACTTAATCTGACCTAATTTAGCCTGCTAAAATATTTTGTAGTGAATGTCTAAATTTCTATAAATAAACATTATTATTATTATTATATTTATGCCATATGATTTACCTCATTACATTTAGTAAAACTTCCTCTTAAGAATTTTGTTTAAGCATAATAAATATTTGATATTATTTACGTACCTAATTCATTGTATCAATTTATTGCGTCACACTCTTCAAAATACTGTCAATAAACAGGAAAAAGACAGATTTGTTTTTGTATTTATAAAGTTAATGTCGGTAGTATTTGGCACAATCATATTCGACTCGAAGCTGAGTGTCCCGCTTAGATTCCTTGTGGTTTGTGTAGCAGTAATAACTAAAAGAGACAATGGATCTGACGACGCTCTTTCTGATGATGATGGCGGTGCGCGTGCGCAGTGCGCGCGTCGTTCTGATCGCCTTCGCCGGTGACGCATATAAAGTAAGTTCTTTGACTTGTATGAAATTTGGTTAGCCATAAATATCTTGGTCAGCTAGGAATACCTATTAGAACGAAAAAAAAACATCAGTTTCTGAACTAATTAATGGAGTAACGTGTAATTAATACTCGTAGTGTTGCAGTAATAGTAGTGTATGTACACCCTTTTAGTGACCGTAAGCGTTGTGCCTAGTAGCAGCAGCAGTAGCAGCTGTCGAGATACGCAGTTGTCTTTGTGTCTAGGCAAGACCACTCGACAGCTGCTTCTAGAGGCGGCTTTCTGTTGACCACTTTTCATTTAATCAATAGTGGTGGCACTGCTACTACGACACTAATGACGTTTAAAAAATGACGACTTTGAAGATGGTCTGCCACAGAAGTTTCGAACGTCTATCTCTAGAGACACAGCCGGCGCGGCAGGTGTGGCGATTTTGCAGGTTAGACTTTGTTATTCAAATATTATAATCATCTTGTTTTTATATACAGAGAAAAATGCTGAGTACGAATTGTACACGCATCTTCCGTGAGTACGCAGCAGCCAAAAACAGAAAACGACTGGGATAACATACTTACCCATTACTACCAAGCAAGAAAGGACATCTTGAAAAGCTGCGTTCTCAAAATGACTTCGAAAATTGGCTCGGACGCGACATGCTGCCTCACCACGTTTAAGTGTTATGAATAAATTGTTATTTATTAGATTAGAAATACAGTTTTTTTTTTAATTCTGAATATATTGAAACTGTACCTCTTCTCATTTACCATCATATACTGATTCACCTATTATGAGCTCTGAGTTCTGAATTACATGCTGTTTCAGTCATGAATTCGTATGGATGTTAGCCAGCTAATAAAAAAAAATATATATCATTGGATTTGTTTGACGTTGGATTTATTCATTCCAAGCTTTGATTGTACTTTAGTACTAGTTCTTTTTCTTTCATCATGTTAACACCATCGTTAATGACTCTCGTGTGGTGTTTCGTGTATGATGAGAAGGATTACCGTTATGTAGGTAACGGACTGGCTCGGGCAGTAAGCCGAGCAAAATTATTGACCACCAGACAACATTCTTCTCAATTATAATCTTCAAAGATTGCTATATGCTAATTCAGACCAATTTAAACTGGTGACAATTAGAACGGGTTCAAATGTAGATAAACGATGTCTTGTTAGGATTTATAAACCGTGGTCGGTGTTATGTTGGCACAGTCAACTTCGACCTAAAGCTGAGTTCTCAGTTTATGAATCAGTAATAACTAGAAGAGACAATGAAGCTGACAGCGCTGTTTCTGATGCTGATGGCGGTGCTCGGGCTGCTCGCCGGCGTTGGTGACGCCGCGCCCCATTACAGGAAAAATAAAACGATGTCTCTAAATAGCACACTTTTACAGAAATCGTCAACAAAAATTACATTAGTACCACTATCGGTCAAGAGATGAGGCTGACCTAAAACTACAAGTCTGCAACTGTACGTAAAGTAATACATCCAAAATATTTACATATGATGGTACGGAACCCTCGGGGCCTCGGTGCCAAGTCCAACTCGCTCTTGACCGGTTTTTTTTTGTTTTGACCTGATTTTTATTTGATACCTAGTTAATAGTAGGTTACATGATATAAGTAGAGCTCTTAGTGATGTAGTTCGCTCGGGGAAGTACTACTATCGTGCCTACTTTTTCCGGCAAGCTTGAAGGTGTTTCTTGTTGTAATCCTGACGATGTTTTTAGAGAATTTATGGTTCGGCAGTGCACCTTCAATGCCTCTGGTATTGGAATTGGAAAATGTCGGTAACCTTCCGGTTTGCCTCATTCTCGGTTTGATTCAAAAATAAAAAAATAAACTATGGTAATATCATGACAATTTATCATATATACTAAGTCTTCAGTGGTCTTGAGAAATATAGAATCGAATTGTTTCATTTTAACTACCAACACACATGACAAAGAGGAAAAAATATTTCTAACCGGTTGCGGCAAAACCAAAAGGAAGTTATTGCTCTTTCGATATACCGTGCCTATAGCCGACAACAAAAAATACCAAAATAAAACTTCAGTCTATTACGTAGGTGTAAGTAATTTATCAATGTACGTCAAAAAGTGTCCACATTGGCTATTGTGCTTCAGAACTCAATATTTGTACAAGCTCCATCAATCTCCTCCATTTTATATTTTCAGTGGAATCAAATGCGTTTTCATAATCACACAGGAAAACGAAACATGGTCTTGACCAAAATTCCACACCCTCGCTTATCTTCGAAACTACTGAGTCTAAAATTTTGAAAAAAAAATACAGAAAACAGTTATGTGTAAAGCCGGCCAAGTGCAAGTCGAACTCGCACACCAAGGGTTTCGTACCATAAGCTAAAAAAATCACGTTTCTTGTATGGGAGTCTTTAATTTTTAATGTATTATTATTTGTTGTTATAGCGGCAACTGAAATACATATTCTGAGAAAATTTCAATTAAATAACTATTACCATTATTAAAATCGAGCAAAAAAAGCAAAAAGTAAACACGTTTCTAGTTTTTTTGTTATAGCAGGAACAGAAATACATATTCTGTTGCAATTTCAACTGTATACCTACCTATTACGGATCATGAGATACAGCCCGCTGACAGACGGACGGACAGCGGAGTCTTAGTAATTAGGGTCCCGTTGGTTACCCTTTTGGTACGGAGCCCTGAAACGACTATGGTTTAAATGTTTTTTCGGAACCCTTTGGACGCGAGTTGGACTCACACTTGGCCGGTTTTCCTATAAGTATGTACAGTGTACACATTTCTCAAATTACAAGGTAGGTACACCTTTTCATAAAAGTTCCTGGCTACACGGGGTTAGCAGCAGGCTGGCAGTACTCTATAATCCGATAAATTCGATAATCCGATACCATGCAAAACGTTTGTCTACCGCGTCCCCTCAGGCCCGCGCGTTTCATACGTCAACATCTGTCAAGCACTCAAGCCCCGTTGACAATCGGCCATCGTGTTACTACAGACTATGTCATGTTCGGGGTGTGTAAACCTTGTCACAGGTGTAAAGACCTTGGGTAATAGTAATAATAGCGGTTTAAAATGCGTGAATCGGGTTTTTGGCAGTTTTTTTGGCAAGGCAAACGGCATTTTCGCACTGGCACACCGGTCACACCCTAGACACTTAAATGTTAACGCGGGTTAAATGATCCGATTCCAATAGAAGTCGGAGGAAAATGTAGGGCAGACGTTCATATCATAGTAGGGGCTGAAATAGAAAACAGGATATATTCTAAACTAATTTTTATTGACTGGCTTGTTGGTCTAGTGGTTAGTGACCCTGACTGCTATGCCGGAGGTCGTGGGTTCGATTCCCACCCAGGACAAATGTTTGTGTAATGAGCACGATCATTTGTTCTGTGTCTGGGTGTAATTTATCTATAATATGTATGTATTTAGAAATATATAAGTATGTTTATCAGTTGTTTAGTACCCATAACATAAGCTCTGCTTAGCTTGGTACTAGATGGCGTTGTGTGATAGTTGTGGAATATTATTATTATTATTATTTCGTTTATTAATTTTTTAAACATATTAAATACATTTTTAAATATTTCTTAAAAAAGAATATATAAAAAACATTTAAAAATATAAAAAATAGTAGCCCACCGGTATCGGGAACAGGGTCCAAGCTACCGGCGGTCAGGGCTCCAGAGAGAGGAACCGCCTGACAATGCGAGCCGTGTCCAGAAGTACTGCTTTCTGAATCAAGCCCTTGATCCAGCCGCCTAACGAGAGCCTCCTGAGGTGTTGATCGAGGCTCGTGGCTATTAAGCCATTGGCTGACACGACTATCGGTACAATGATCGCTGAGTCCACATCCCACATGTCGACAACCTCGCGAGCCAAGTCAATATACTTGATTTGTTTATCTTTCTCGGCTTTCACGAGGTTCTCGTCATGTGGGACGGTAATGTCAACAATCATTGCACGCCTCTCGATTCGGTCCACCACCACTATATCAGGCTTATTGGCTACAATAGTCCTGTCAGTGATGATGGACCGATCCCAGTACAATGAGATATGACCATTATCGAGAACTGGGTCGGGCGCATATCTGTAGTACGGCACTTCCGATTCCACTAGAGAGTACTTCAGAGCAAGTTGCTGATGGATAATCCTGGCTACAAGGTTGTGCCTATGCAAGTATTCACCGTTAGCTAGACGAGAACAACCAGAGATTATGTGGCGGATTGATTCTCCCGGACGATGACATGCCCGACATATGTCAACCGTACCGTCCTTCACAATAAATCTCCGGTAGTTTTTCGTCATGATAACTTCGTCCATAATTGCACAGACAAAACCTTCGGTTTCCCCAAAGAAATCACCGACACGCAGCCAGGCCACGGACGCTAGTTGGTCTACATCGGGCCCATGTAGGGCCCGGAAAAAGCGTCCGTGCAGTTCCTTACTCTGCCATACTTCTCTGCGATCGTTAGTGTCAAGCACTAGAGGTTTGCGCCAGTTCTCGTTAGCCAAGGAGAGTGGAGTAAGGCCCCTGTCTACTGCCACTACATCTCGATGCATGCCCACGTCAGCAGCTAGGAAATATTCCCTTAGACTGCATACCTCGCGGTTGTGGAGGGTCTTAGCATTTAAAAAGCCTCGGCCTCCACACTTCCGCGGGATATACAGTCTCATCACCGACGAACGTGGGTGATGCATTCGAAATGCAGTCAGCAGTGTACGAACACGCCTATCCAGGGCGTTAAGTTCTGTTTGAGTCCATTTGAGTACGCCGAAAGAGTACATCAATACCGGCATGACCCAACCGTTGAAGGCGCGCACCTTGTTTCCGCCTGATAGAAGGCTATTAAATACCTTCTTCAGGCGGCCAAAGAAGCGCTCCTTCAACGATTGCTTCATGTCAGCAACATTGATACCTAACGCTTCCGACATACCCAAATACTTATAGGTTTCGGTTGGAGAGAGGGATCTCAGGTTTATGAAATCCGAGAGTTGAGTTCCCACGGATTCCACAATCTCTCCTCGCTTTACATGCATGACCGCACATTTGTCTACACCAAACTCCATCCTGATGGCACTACTGAAGGTTTCAGTTACCTTCAGTAGCTCCATCAGTTGCAGATTGTTGGGGGCAAAGAGTTTCAAGTCATCCATGTAAAGGAGGTGAGATATAACCTGACCACCTCTCTTCAACCGATAGCCTAGCCCTGAATTCTCCAGCAGTGTGCTTAGAGGATTCAAAGCTAGGCAAAACCAAAGCGGACTCAAACTATCACCCTGGAATATACCCCGCTCGATCCTTATCGGTTCACTATTCCTCTGGATTTGTCGACATCCTGGATAGCGAAGGACCGTCCTCCATTGCCCCATACATGACATCAGGAAGGTGCGTATCGTTGCATCAACTTTATACAATTCTAGCACCCTCATGAGCCATGTTTGAGGAACTGAGTCATAGGCCTTCTTATAGTCTATCCAACATGTCGACAGATCCTTTCGGAAGCGCCGAACCTGTTGGCTAATGGTCATATCTATGAGGAGAAGCTCCTTAGTACCGCGGGACCCATTCCTACATCCATTTTGAGAGGCAGACATGATACAGTTACTATTTATATGTGTATTAATCTTAGCTCTCAAAATGGATGTAAGAACCTTATAGACCGTCGGTAAGCACGTGATCGGTCTATAATTTTTAGGTTCCGCAGTACTACCTGATTTATGGAGCAGGTGGGTTATTCCTGTAGTTAGAAATTGGGGTAGCGACCCTGACTCTAAGGCAGACTGGATCTGAGATGCCAAGCGGGTATGCGACCTTGTTAACCATTTTATCCAGAAGTTGTGCAGCCGTTATTATTATTATTATTATTTCCTATCCATTCAGGACACGTAATAGGTACAACTGGCATTCAATGTTGACTCCATACAATGCTTTGTTAGTTAACAAGGGGCACATGAGCGGACTGATATCAATACGTATTGAAAATTTGCCAAATCTAGGCACAATGGTCCAGCTTATTACATACATTTGATTTATACCAGGTATGAACGAAAATGATAATAAAAGTAATTCCAATATTATGCCAAATTAAATTATGATTTAGCAGGGGAAAATCCTAATATGGGAAATAGAGCAGTGGTGGCCACTGGGCCACCACTGCTCTATTTCCCATATTAGGATTATATTTTTACTACTGTTTGTACAACTTGTAAGTCGCGGCCAATACCACTGGGTATTGGCCGCGACTTACAAGTTGTAGGTCGTGAGTTCAAACCCAGGCAGGCGCTTTACTTTGTGTAAATTATTTCATCACCACTGCTCTCAAAACGGTGAAGGAAACATCGTGAGGAAACCGGCATGTCCTAGAACCAAAAATTCGAAGACTTGTGACATCCACCAACCCGCACTGGGCCCGCGTGGTTGATTACGGCCCACACCCTCTCATAGAGAGGAGGCCTGTGCAACAGCAGTGGGAACATTAAAAGGCTGATGATGATGGGAAAATCCCGGGTTTTATGGCTGTTACTACGCAGATGCCCCAGAAGGAGGGTACCTAATTTTTTTCGAGAGTAGGTATGTATGTATGATGGTATCTCTATTTCTTTGGCACACCAGCCTCAACGGCTGGATATATTTTAACAAACGAGATATCGTTAGATTAGAAAAAAAAGCATCTACCCCGAAGCAATATTCACTATAAGAATTTTGGAAAAATAAACAAAATGGCGGCTTCCACTATGTAACTGTGACATGGTTATGTAGAATATTAAAATATAGAGCTTGACGAGGCAGTTTTAAAAATAATACTCATCAAACGGTAAGAAATATTTTTTTACCCGGCACAAATAAAAAGTTTCAAACAACTTACTTTTCGGTTTTTGCAGTCAGGTTTTTGAAATTTATAGGGTTCCTTACCTCAAAAGGCAAAAAGGAACCCTTACAAGATCACTTTGTTATCCGTCCGTCGGTCTGTGAAGACCCTTTTTCTCAGGAACGCGTAGAGATATCAAGTTGAAATTAAAATCAATACTCAGATCTACAGTCCCTTGGAACTGGGAAAAAAAATTACTTCTAAAACGCAATCAGATACAGTTGGTAATGCCATATATTGCCGCATATTTTGACATTCGTAATCCCAATCAAAACTGTAATTCCCGTTGACCTACAACGATGTAATTTGGCAAGGTGCAATGTCTTATAAATTATAATACAAGGTAAAAAATCGCCCATAGGACTCGGTGGAGCATACGGTGGAGGTCTGCCCCGCTTGGGCGGAACACCGCCGTGTCCTCGTGGATGCGATACGTGGCGGCGACCTTTCGCGCCCGGCCCTGGTTCAGGCCATGGTACGGAGCGAGAGGGAATGGGAGGCAGTGTCCGCCTTCTGCGAAGCAGTAATGCTCGTGAAGGCGGAGGAGGGACGCGTGAGGGAAGCTCAACGGAGTGGCCCTCGCGGCCCCGGCCGCTACCACCGCAGGAGAGGTACTGGGTGTACTAGGCGTAGGACGTCGCGAGACGCTTTCCGGCCACCGTAGACCCGGGCCTGCGGACGGCGAGCAGTGGGTAGCTCGCCGTCCGATCAGCACCAGGCCCGTGAGTCGACGGCGCGTAGTGTTCCAGGCGCGCCTCAAAGAGATGTAGTCAGCCACCACTGACGGGGCCCATCGTGGCCGGTGCCTGCATGCCTAGAGGTAGCGGATAAATTCTGAAAATGAGTTACCGCACCCCTGGGCACTCAGGCAGGGAAGGAACAGGGGTGGGTTTTTGTCAGTAAGAGTCTGACACGCCCTCCCGCTCCACCCAGAGCGGGAGAAGTCATTGCATGATTTTCCACCCCACACAAAAAAAAAAGGTAAGGGGAATTTTTTATTTACGTTACACAAAAATAATCTTACAAGGAATTTAGGTCTAAATTTTAAAGTGAGGCGATCGTATCATGTGTGGTATCGCATAAAAGGGCTTTATTAGCACAAGATAAATCAGATTTTATCTTGATAACAAAACAAATAAAATGTGAAAGTCTGTATGTCTAGACGTTTTTAAATCGATCACGCCTCAGCATCAACGGTGGAAAACCTGGAAAAGATACCGGTTTTATACCGGTGGAAAGTTTCCGTGAGATAATTTTCTACTTTTACGCAGGCAAAGCCGTTAGCAAAAGCTAGTACAAAACAATATCTTTACCTAGTTTCGTGAACTCTATTTTACTTTATTTACGAGATCGACTTATCACTATGTTTATAGTTATCGCGAGAACATTAAATGACGCAATCACAGATGCGCATAAGTAATTCCTAGAAAGCAATAACACAAAGCAGCTAACACAAACAGTAACTAAATTTAAATTATTCATCACGATTTCGACATGCACCGTTTAGGGATATGTAAAGTCCCGGTGCCATATGATATCTCTGTGTATAAAAACATGGGTCAATATTTGTGTTACTTCACAAGTCATTACCGCGTACTTTTGTGTGTACTCTGTCATACGAATAACGTGTCCAGTTAACTGCTGAAAAATTAGCAACATGAAGTTTACTAAAGTTTTTGTAATTTTAATCGTCGTAATAGCGATGCTAGTACCTTCTGAGGCAGCACCGGGAAAAATTCCTGTCGGAGCAATTAAAAAAGCGGGAAGAGCAATTGTAAGTAATTCACAGACTATTTAATGAACAAAACAACGAAAACTAATTTTCCCATGTTTAAACTAAATTTACGTGCTTAGTCATAAATCGTCATCTGAAATGCTTTTGTTTGTTACTGTTTAAGTATGTTAATTAGCAGGTCTTAGAAGTGACAAAAAGAACCAAAAGACCCACTATCGCTTACTAAAGTCGAGCTCATATATTATGAGGAGCTAAATACCTACACGTTCTTGCTGTAAGAAAGGAGTTGGGCCTTCCCAGCCGTTCTTTTTGTTTTTAATTAACCGACTTTTAAAAAAATACATACAGTCGAACGTAGAACCTCCTCCAGGTTCTATGTTCAACTGTATGTATTTTTTATGTATGTTTACCGATTTCTCTATCAATTGTAGACCGATTTTCAAAATTATATATAACTAGCGACCCGCCCCAGCTTCGCTCGTATACAAATTATACATATAAACCTTCCTCTTCAATCACTCTATCTATTTAAAAAAAACCGCATCAAAATCGTTGCGTAGTTTTAAAGATTTAAGCATACATCCCTATGTAAAAAAAAGTCGCTTTCTCTGTCCGTATATCCCTATATAGGGACAGAGAAAGCGACTTTTTTATACTATGTAGTGATACTTCTGAGGTCCCATACAAATTATATTGAAATAAATTCAGCGCTTTTTGAAAAAATCAACAAATACAAAAAATATGTAGGTAGGTATAGGTACACAGATGAAGTTTTGATTTCCTCCAATTATATTCAAATTCCATATTACTGGGGTTATCAATTCGGGCATGACGTTAATATTTAGTTCTGAGGTACAAAAACTGAAAAGTGAAAAATAAAACACTTTTTTTTACAAAAAATACGACTGGACTTCCAAAATAGAGAGTACACTGAAAATGATAAAATAACCTTTATTTCGGAAGTCGCTGTCAAATAAAGAAGAAACAAAATACAAACACCAACTTCTCTAATATTCCGATATATTTTATGTAACAACAATAACGTGTTTCCAAGATATTATAAAAAATGGTTCAAATGAGCTATAAATAGTAGGTATGGACAACGAAGTGTAAATTGTACCTCATAAAAAACGTAGGTATCTATGTTTTTCTTTTCATTCCATTTTGTAACAGAATGTCTGTAAATCCCATAATTGAGCCTGACTCTTGAGGGTTACCTGCGGTTCCTAAAACCGGAAAGCTAGCCAGTTTATACAGACTTTTGGACACAAAGACCGAAAACCCTCTCTTATAAGAATTTTGTATCTTAGTTTTAAAACGATAAACATTATTATAGTTTTAATTTGTAATGGAATAACAAAACAACACATTCAAAAGAATCCATCTTTTTTATTATACTTTGTGGTAAAATGAAAAATGCCTAACAAAAGACGGAAAAGTTTTTTTTCGGCTTTATCCCGAAGCCTATCATCTATTCGCAGATGTAACACTACATACTTTTTTTCTTTTCAGGGCAAAGGGCTTCGAGCGGTGAACATAGCAAGCACTGCGCATGACGTCGCCAGTTTCTTCAAACCAAAGCACAAGAAGAAGCACTAGGGATACTTATGTCTCATCATTCCAGCCGGAAGACGTCCGTCCACTGCTGGAGATATACCACCCCCAAACGTCACCACATCGACCGGTCTCGTGCTTCTTGCATCCAGCACATTGCCGCCTGCCTGGGTCGCGGGTAAATTTGAAAGATTCACCAGCAACTGAAGGAAAAGGGGTGGGTTTTAGTCAGTAAGAGTCTGACACGCCCTTTCGTTCCACCCAGTGCGGGAGAAGTTATTTGATGATTTCCCATCCAAAAAAAAGCACATTCTCGCGGCCCTCACCACGCCATCAATCCACTTTGTGGGAAGCCTTCCAACGCTGCGTTTTCCGGTACGCTTTTCCTTCTCATGATGATCAAGAAAACACTTTTAATTAGGTAGACTATACTCAAACTTTTCCAGAACTGTTTCCACGTGCATGTGATGTCTAGTCTAAATCGTAAAGATAAACGGGCCTCACCAAATTATTGTTTATTGAGATAATCTTAGTTATAAGCTGTATTTAAATAACTGTAAACCTGAAAAGAGGTCATTATACTTTTTACTTTGTTCGTGATTTCAGGATTAAGGCCATAGTAAAGTTGCTGATGTCGAGTGCAATGACCCCTTTTCAGTTTTATCAAATTAATACAACTTGTGTAAAAATATCAAGATTTTATTTTCTAAACTATTTTCTGTTTCTTACTTAATATTTTTTTACTTTTAAAACGCTTACACTAATAACTAAGTATTTATTGAATAAATAAAAGTAACAAAGTA
The DNA here is from genome assembly GCA_951329385.1 of Polia nebulosa. NCBI lineage: Eukaryota > Metazoa > Arthropoda > Insecta > Lepidoptera > Noctuidae > Polia > Polia nebulosa. The sequence goes on from OX589604.1 coordinate 16,341,139, forward strand.
TGATAAAGTTTTATTTCTCTAAACTAGTCTGTGAAGGTTTTCTTGAGTATGTGCCAAACGTTTTGTAAGATAAGATATTGATATCTAGATCCCAGTGAGTTAATGACACCAATCTTTACCCAGCCAAATAGCAAACAAAATGTTTGCATTATATTTAGGTATGTATTTGGGGGGGTAAGCAACTCGAGGACCAGGGGTATTTTTGAAACAACGCAATGGCCAGACAATATTAGTCTACTGATTTTAACCGACCTCAAAAAAAGAGGTTCTTTTCTATTCGATTGAATGTTACTAAATTCATAATTTCAAATTCTTTATTCCACCCATAATGTACATAGACATGGTAATTTTTTTGTATATTTACTGAAACAATTATGGACCCTGTCGGGCACAGCAAAATTTAAAAGTAGGAGAGGGGAAGAGCACTTTAATATTATACTTTTTTATTTATGTTCTAAATTCAAGTTCAGTTTTTCATATCTGTCTTATTATTATTACTATTTGTTTTACATATTTTATATAATTATTATAATGTTATTTTATAAATTATCTATTTTATATTAAATTAAATATTATTATACATTCGCTTACATATTTTGTAAATCTATTATTGTATTTATTTTTTCAATTAATATTTAATACGTTCGTCTATTTTAACTCGTTTATTTTTTACTTATCAAGTAAACTGTTGTATCTATTTATTATTGAATTTATCCGTTAGATATTCGTCAATTGTATAATAGTTTTTAGTAATTAAAAATTGTTTTAGTTTATTTAAAAATATGCTTATTTTATTTTATTTTTTTAAGAATTCCGGTAATTTAATGTATATTTTTATTGACATAGCATATGGACTGGAAGAGTGCAATTTAAGGCCCTACTCACGGTCCAGTGGCGCCCTCATTGAATAAAAAATCGTAGCATAGCACAGAAAATAAAAATTAAAAAATCCAACTTCACGTTTGTTACAAAGAGGATAAAGAATTTTTACGTTGTTAAAACAGGTCTCAAAATGTTTCGTATCCAAAGTAGTATTCAAAAGTATCAGAAACGGCCGTTTTTGGTCGGTTCCTGGTGAGCATGTATCTTGTTTGTCCGCGATTTTCTCGAAAACTACTGATCCGATTTGGATGGGGTTTTTGTTATTTAAATGAATATTTTTCAGAATCAGAACTTTATTTGCTATAGATGTAGGTACATATATAAGATGTTGTACATAAATTAATGAGACCGGCTACATCCTACCTTACGGCGGCGGTTATTTTTTTATTTTATAGAACATTAGGATTTGATGAAGATCTTCGGAACTCCTCAAAATCAAACAGCAAATGATTCGTGATTACTGCGATCGTTTGTTTATGTATTGGTAACACAACACAATTTCATGGGAAACCATTATTTAAAAGTGAAAAAAAAATTAAAAAAAATGGAACAGACTTAAAAAAAAATAAAAAACCGGCCAAGAACGAGTCGGACTTGCGCACAAAGGGTTCTGAACAAATTATATTTTTTCAGGTTTAAACTAAATAAGGGGTACTGCTTATAAAGGGGTACTGCTTATAGGGTTGTTGTAATCTATAAGTAAAGAGCTACAACATGTATTTTTTTTTTAATTTTCGACCCAGTGGTTTAGGAGATAATTTGGTGAAGATCTGATGAAGAACTTCGGAGATACACAATGGAACTCTTCAATAAATGATAGCAAACCTTCTAGAATTGCTGCAATCGCATGTCTGTATATTGTTTTCACCACTTCACAACGTTACATCACGCTGATACGCTCTGAAGGGGTATAAAGATTTGTACAGTTCACCCTGATACACCCTAATTTCACCAACTATGTTCAAATTCCCTATTTTTAGGGCTATCAATTCGGGCACAACTTTACTATTAATTTAGTTTTAGAATGGGGTACAACTAAAAAGTGAAAAACAAAAAACTTTTTTTACAAAAAGTTTTTTGTAAAAAAAGTTTTTAGCTATCAGCCTTTGTTTTATTTTCTGCCAGCCTGCTGCACAGGTTCTTTACCTCACGAGACATTTATTTTAGGTATCCTAGATAAACATCATTCCGGTGAAAGTACCAAGTTATTTTCCTGGGCTAGAAAATGTCACCCAAAACTATATAGGGTGACTGGTAATTAGTGACCGATACTTAAACATGTGATGGTACTCATGATTACAAACAATTTTCCCAAAGAAACTTTTTTATTTATACGTATTCACTTTTTTCACAATAACAACAGTTTGAATTTTGCGCGCGCGTGAGGGCAGTGACCGCTGCGATCAGCTGTTAGCACTGAGGCAAAGGGAGCGGTGCGGGCGGCGGGGGAGCGTGAGACGCTACTAGTAGTACATTTGCCCTTGCCTGAGGTCAGACTATCAGCTGATAGATCGTGCCTACTTTTAATGTTACGATGCGCGCGATGAAGATGCAACGTACATATGTCCATACGTTGCATCTTAAAAGTATTAGTCAAACACGCTACCTTTGAAAATATATTTTTTATTAAGCAACAACCGAAACATGTAGGTAGGTACCTACATTGCTTAGGTACACCGAAAACGGCACGTGGTGCCCAGCCAAGCGGCCTTGCGAGCCGTGCTCTGTACGATACGAGACCGCGTCTAACAGCTGATTGCAGCGGTCACTGCCCTCGCGCGTGCGCGTATTTCAAACTGTTGTTATTGTGACAAAAGTGAAAAAGTGTAAAAAAAAAAGGTTTTGTTGGGAAATTTTGTTTATAATCATGAGTACAATCACGTATTTAAGTATCGGTCACTAATTACCAGTCACCCTATATAATCCTTTCGATCTATTAATAAAATAAGAATAACAGGATACGTCCTATAGATTGAAATACCAATTTGATAAAGCCTCTGTACCTAGACACATGCCTTTTTTTGTGGTCGTTTTAATTGAATCATAGGGTTTTTCCGTCGGAATATTGTTTTACGGGAGCAAGAATGTATTTGTTGCCGAGGGTTTTACCATGTAGGTGTAATTAATTAACGTTACTAGGTATCTACGTACATTACACATGGCTATAAAGTGGGATTTTGGTAAAAATCAGCGGCGCACAGACGTAATGAGTTTGTTTAACGGCTTTATAACGAATCGCATTTAACAAATTGGACATCATTTTGAAATCAGCCAAAATTTCACTATGTCTAAAGACCTGCCCAATCAGTGTGTTTTGCCCACCATAACTTACGTTGCTGAGACATGGACGCTCACGCAGGAGACTGTGTACTGGCTGAAAGTTGCACAAAGAGCTATATAGCAGTCCATGCTTGGCATAAATGCCCAGGGGTGGTGGATAATGCCCAGGGGTAGCGGATAAATTCTGAAAATGAGTTACCGCACCCCTGGGCACTCAGGCAGGGAAGGAACAGGGGTGGGTTTTAGTCACGCCCGCTCCACCCAGAGCGGGAGAAGTCATTGGATGATTTCCCACCCCACCATAAAAAAAAATAATATGCTTGGCATAAGGCTACTATACCGAGTTCCAAATGTAGGGATCGGAAAACGAGTCATGGAACTCAAATGGAATTGAGCAGGACACATGGCAAGGCGCGGTGATGACAGATGGAGTAAGGCAGTGTCCGAGTGGCGTCCAAGGACTGGTAGAAGGAAAGTTGGACGTCCGGCATTGAGATGAGCAGACAAAATTTTTACCATCAAGGTTGGTACCTGGATTAGGGTAGCACGGGAATGTGGAGATTGGCACAAGAAAAGAGAAGCGTATGACCATGCTGGTCATAGGCTGACTGGTTTTGGCATACGCCTCTCTCTCTCTATGGGCGAAGACGGGCTTTGGTTAATGATGAATGATTATTTTAATATCGTTTTTGTTGCGATTAGATGGCGATGGCCATGACTTCTGTTAAGTTTAACCCTTTATGTAGGTTCTACTAGAGACTCGCCTTGGCTCCACACGGGCGCAAACTATACACACAAACCTTTCTAATTTTTCGCTCTTTCTATTAGTAAAAACCGCATGAAAATCCGTTGCGTGGTTTAGGAGGAGTTAGCGGAGAAATAGACAGACATAGAATGCGACTTTGTTTTATACTTTGTAGAGATATACATTCAAACAACATCTTTAAATCCATATCCGTATTTTGCGTCTAGAATACTTCCCCAATTCATCATTATAGGTACTATTCTTTACTTGACACGTTTGTCCCAAGGGATATCTTTGATTAATTACCATTTCTAAGATACTTCTACCAAATTATTAATACAAAACAGGTCGTGTTTCATAAAAGATCATGAACCTTAGTAACAAGTTAATATCTTGAGTTTATCAATAGGTTACTATACTAAATTTAATATAATTTATTTGCCATTCGTAATGGATTTTTAATTATAAGATAAACTAGAGATCTCATTTAAAAGGTCACTCCATACCCTGACGACTTGGTAAACCCAACTGTATATAGAAGTCTAATAAATAAACAATTACAAAGGAGGCTTATGTGTCACATTCCACGTGTGGGTTTAAACGCGCTTTTAGTAATGCTTTGACAATAATAAAACATTTCCTTAACTTGAAAACTGACTGTAGCAAGTAAAACCAAAGCGCTAAAGTTTATTTCACCTTTTCCTGTGTGTGGTTTATAAAAGCCAAGTCAGATTTACTGTTGGATTCAATTGCTTGGAGTGATTCGGAGTTTAGAGACACGACGAACGGCCGCACGATGAGGATCACGTTGGCAATTGTTTTCGTAGTTGCATTATGTGCGCACGTTTCTGTGGTGACGTGTGCCCCGTCTAGTGCGCCGGCACTGACTGGGTCACTACCTGGCACCGTCACAACTACCACGAGAAAGCCATGGACGCAGAAATTCAAAGATGGACTGGTATGTAGTATTTTTTTTTTTTTGGAAATATTTTATTTTCACCTGTTTGTTTGGAGGTACATAATGATTTAAATAATTCAGTATAATTATGCAGTGATTAAAATCGGGTTGCATTATGCATAATTTTATGAGGTAGGTACGTTTAAAGCTTTATTTTTCCTGTTATGTATTGATTATAAGGAAAATATCTTAGGTACTCGCGTTACTTATTCCATATTGCGATTTGCAAACTGTGTATTTAATTTGTTTAGGTACTTATTAGATACATGGATTGATGTTATACCTACGGATGATGAACTTGTATGTATCAACTCGGTAGCTATCTATAGATACCTGTTTTTTCGTTCTATACCTAATATTGCTTTGTTTTCTCAGGGTAAGTTCCTCCAAGGAGCAGCTATAGCAGGTGCTGTACAACAAGGGTTCCAAAACTCCCGCAGCCACAAACACAAGCCATCAGTAACCGCATCGTTAGCGCCCGCCGGGAAACATTAAATTATTACCTGTAAATTAATTAAAATAAACACACACTATTTAAATACCTCATCATCTTCCTGCCCTTAATCCCATGTTACTTGGGGTCGGCGCAACACGTTTTTTTCTTCCATTCTGTCCTGTCAGCCGTCACGCTATCACTAACTCCCTTTTCTTTCATATCACTCCTCACACAATCCATCCATACTTTCTTTCTTAAATACCTAAACTATTTAAATACCTACCTACCCATAAATCATGATCAAACCAAGTTTTCATTGCCCGGGTGTGGAGGATAAATTCGAAAGAGTTACCTCGCCCCCGGGCACTCGAGGCAGGGAGGAACAGGGGTGGGTTTTAGTCAGTAAGAGTCTGACACACCCTTCCGCTCCACCCTAGAGCGGAAGAAGTCATAGGATGATTTCCCACCCCCCAAAAGAAAAAAAAAAAACCAAGTTTTCATTATTGTGAACCAACTATTAAGCTAGCAATAAATAAATAGATTTACGACTCAAATTGTTGTTTTCAATGGTTAAATAATGCCCCCTATTGTCTAATAAGTTGAATTGAAAAAGTTAAGGTGATTGTAAGATTCTATACTCAACAGTCAAAATATAAAGAAAAACACTAACTGAAGAAGAGTGTGTACTCAAAATGTGAAAGAAAATTCGAATAAAAAGAACATTTTCTTTTCCAAGCTATTTACGGCTATTGTAAAGTTGAATAAAAGAGCATCTTCAGGCGTCTTCGTGGACAAAGATACGAGCATTGTATCTAGTTCGCCGACATATATCAAAAGTTGTGAAAGACGTGGACGTCGGCGGTGTCTGCTGAAACAGGAGACGGTCTACTAACAACTGGACTGTGGCCAACAAAGGAACGAGCCGACACGGGGTACCGCCCACTGCACTTTGTGTTCACAATCAATACTTGTAGGTACATAGCATCGCGTATGAGCTCTATATCAATGTTCATAAATATTCAAACTTCAATAAAACTTTTAATATGAAGCTGCCTACTGTATAGACCCTTTACATTTTTAAGAAAGTCATTGTCAAGATCGATGAGTAAAATTTTATTTAATTAAGTTCCCTTTGTAATTTGTCATGGTGTACAATAAAGAGTATTTCTATTCTATTCTAAGTACCTAGAAAATGAAAAAATAAGTTGTAGATGCATGAAACGGAAGCCAGATGACATGCTGCAAATAAAGGTACTTAGGTACCTACTTACTTATTTCCCGAAGGATAGCAGAGGTCTAGCACAACCTCACTTTACCAGTTCGGATTGTTCACATTAAGGCGCTATTAGCTGCCAACGACCTTGAGTAGTTAGCTTGCGTGTTCTGCGCTAAGCTCACTTAACACGTCGTATGTCCACCCAATAATAGTACTCGCCCATCAAGGAGCGCTGTCCGAAATTAGATAAATCATTAATTTATTACACCTTAAACAACAAGTATTAAACTAAAACACTGAGACTAAATTATAAATAATTAAATGATATTTAAAATGGTGAAGGTTTCATAAAAATACGCTTTATAGTTTTTGCGTGATTCTCAATTTTTTATCCGCATTAGACATAACTTTACAAATTAATTACTCAATGTTATAAAAATATAATTTCAAATATTCTGAGATCAAATTACGACGGAAATAGTCTAGAGTAATATATTTTTTTGAAAGAAATAGACTTGTCGTTTAGACGTGATGTTCAATTTAAAATTAAAAACCATTAAAAGTCGTATAACTGCACCTTAAGTCACTAAATCAAGATACAGAAGATTATTCGAGCAAGTCATCAACTACTTATACCTTGCATGTCGCCATTACGCACTGAGGGTTCCGTACCATCCATCATATATAAATATTTTGGATGTGTTACTATTTTTTTTTTAATTGTTGATAGGCACGCGTTTGACCTCTATCTCACCACCAATTTGACATAGAATTTTAACAGCCTAGCCACGGGACATTCGCTGCTGCAAATTTCCGCGCGGTGCGACCGGCGAAGCATCTGGCGACTAAGGGTTGGACCTCATCTGGCAGCACGGAATCGCATTTGTTCCGCCTGTGCTACCACGTGCTGCAGTATGCTGCCGCATGCGAACGCGCGCTGTCGCATTTCGCAGACAAAAAAAGGCGATCGCACGCGTCAGCATGCTGCAGCATGGGTGGCATACTGCCGCGTTCTTTCATGATCAGTTTAGTTTCAAGCGCAAGATGGATAGGACGAGTGAGCAGTGATTTTAGCGTGTATTTTGCAAGAAATGCAAAATCAAAATAATAAAAAGATTCGTCAGTCATTGTTATTTCCATCCGTACGGCATGAATGAACAGGCTGCACTGAGCTGACGAGCGGCCGCGTGCGCCATTGTACGATAGAGTGAGACAGCATGCGATAGCAAGTGATCGGCGGTGAAAGGATGCGTTAGCATGCTATCGCGCGCTTCAGCGTTCCGGAGTCTCCCTGCCGACCATTGCATTTTGTCCGTGATGCCGATCGCCTCGAGGATTCCGCCGCGTGCTATCGCATTATGTTTTCTTTCTCGGTCTAGCAAATGGCAGTTCTAAGCGACAGAAAGAGAAAGGGCGACGGAAAAAGGCGATTCCGTGCTGCCAGATGAGGTTCAACCCTAAGGGTTGGACCTCATCTGGCAGCACGGAATCGCATTTGTTCCGCCTGTGCTACCACGTGCTGCAGTATGCTGCCGCATGCGAATGCGCGCTGTCGCATTCCGCAGACAAAAAAGGCGATCGCACGCGTCAGCATGCTGCAGCATGGGTGGCATACTGCCGCGTTCTTTCATGATCAGTTTAGTTTCAAGCGCGAGATGGATAGGACCACGGAAGAGAGAGCAGTGATTCTAGCGTGTATTTTGCAAGAAATGCAAAATCAAAATAATAAAAAGAAACGCATTCGCAAAATAAAACGGAGATACTGGGTTCATCCTAAAACTATCAAATTTTCGTCAGTCATTGTTATTTCCATCCGTACGGAATGAATGAACAGGCTGCACTGAGCTGACGAGCGGCCGCGTGCGCCATTGTACGATAGAGTGAGACAGCATGCGATAGCAAGTGGTCGGCGGTGAAAGGATGCGTTAGCATGCTATCGCGCGCTTCAGCGTTCCGGAGTCTCCCTGCCGACCATTGCATTTTGTCCGTGATGCCGATCGCCTCGAGGATTCCGCCGCGTGCTATCGCATTATGCTTTCTGTCTCGGTCTAGCAAAAGGCAGTTCTAAGCGACAGAAAGAGAAAGGGCGACGGAAAAAGGCGATTCCGTGCTGCCAGATGAGGTCCAACCCTAAAACAAATGAATATAAATGTACTAATCATGCCACGCGTATATAGCGGCGACCGGCAGCGCGACCAAATTTTAATTTTGGTACAAGCCCACCACACTATTCCCAAACCACTGTAACTTCTGTAAGCCAGAATCAACAGTGGCGACCACCAGAAAAAACGCCGAGGCAATGAAGCTCGACGAGTCCCAGAGAAACGATTAAACTGTCTTGGGTCCCGCAACGAAATTAATCAGAAAAGACAGCGGAGGAGTAAGAAAAACATAATTTCCACTTCCCTCCTAATCAAGCGGCGGCGCGACCAGCGAAGTTTGCCGAGCGAATCGCAAGAGCGTCTAGCGGCGCGGCGGGCGACTGAAACAAATGCCCCAAATGAGTACGGCGCATGCCCCGTGGCATATGGTGCAGGCAGGAACCAGGCTGATTAAAAAGTTAGAAATAATTTTATTTTCGATGAGAATTAGATTACTTATTCAAATAAATAACATAATTAATGTCTAAATATGTGTCCCTAAATCTTTAAATATTTTATATACCTACATACATTATGTAGTATGTAGTGTTCATACCTTAACGTCAAAAACAATTTTTCTGCAACACTGCATTTACCGTTTTCTCCAGTTGTGGTTGTATATATATAAGCATATAATCAAAGGTTTCGACACTCATGCGGGTATAATTGAAAAGTAAAAGAGTTGCACTCTGGGAATGCCGACAGAAGTGAAAACTGAAGTTTTCACTTCAATTCAATTCGCGTAGCGGTATCAGTGTCGTTGTCGGTGTCGGTGTCGTTATCGGTGTCGGCGTCGATGTTGGCGTCGGTGTTGGTGTTGTTGTTGGTGTCGGCGTCGGTGTTGGTGTCGGCGTCGGTGTTGGTGTCGGCGTCGGTGTTGGCGTCTGTGTTGGTGTCGGTGTCGCGCCAGTTCAATAGTTTTTTTCCATCTCAAAAATGCTCAACACGCTAGAAGTTTTCACTTCTAAAATTTGGATATATTCGTGTGTTTATCGTACTTCTTGTGGAATTCTCCATTTTTACCCCGATAATTATTCAAATCATGTACTCCACAATCTCTTCCAAATATATTTTGAACCAAAAAACTACTACTTTCATAGGAATAGCGAGATAAACTTTGATAATGCCAGTGCAATTTGCAGGCCCGTGGCCTGCAAACTGTGCCGCGCGAATAGACGCCCAGCCAGACGCACCGCCGCGCGCCGGTCGCGTCGCCCGTTCCCGTGGCTAGGCTGTAATAACACTGCGGTGTAGAATATTTCAGGTTTAGGTCAGCGCCATCTCTTGACCAATAGTGGATTTAATGTAATTTTAATTGATGATTTCTGAAAAATTGTGCTACTTAGAGACATAATTTTATTTTTCCTGTAATCTTTACATAAACTGTTTTTTTTACATTTTTTTTTTATTAAAAGTCGAAAACTATGTAGCCTAAAAAAAAGAAAAAATGTTCGAGAATGTGCAAACAGCGTTCTTTCATAAGATACCCAACCTGCCGTAGTAGCCCCACTTCGAATTTTTAAGCCCCCTTTCAAACCCTGTTGCAAAGAAAAATATAATTTTTTTATTTCTTTGTTTGCAAAATAGTTGGACAAACGTCATCTAAAACTGTTTTAAATTTCAAGTTGATAGCTTTTTTATTAGTAGTTCTTGAGATATCCAGCTGTGACAGACGCACAGACAGACAGACAGACTGAGTCACACCATAAGGGTTTCTTTTTACCATTTGGTACGGAACCCTAAAATTGACTGTATATACTTTTTAAAGGCGCAAAGAAAAGCGATTACAAATAACTTAGTAACTATTATAGGGATCGAAGTAAATAACAGTCGTATTGGTGCTTGACTTTTATATAGTTATATGGTGTAACAGAAATAATGCAGATCCTAAAAATACTATGGGACCAAGCCTAAGATCGCAAAACAACCGGCCAAGTGCGAGAAGGGTTCCGTACCATCGTACAAGATTATACGCGATATATACTTGTTGCCATTAGGATCTTGCAAAAAAAAAGGTAGGGGAGCCCCCATAAATAATTAATGTATTTTTATTATTTGTTCTTATAGCGGCAACAGAAATACACATTCTGTGATAATTTCAACTGTCTGTACCAAATTAATTTATTTACTTTACACGTTCGTGTTTGGGTCATAGATATTCATGTGTGTACTAAATTAACGATTATGGATCATGAGATACAGCCCGTTGACAGACAGACGGACGGACAGCAGCTGGCTTAGTAATAGGGGCCTGTTTTAAAAACGTAAAATTACTTTATCTCCTTTGTAACAAACGTGACGTTGGATTCTATAATATTTATTTTCTATGATAGGCTACGTTTTTTTATTCAATGAGGGCGCCACTTGACCGGTAGTAGGGCCTTAATATTAACTTGCAGCGCAGGTCTATTTAAAACTGTTTAGGTAACATTTTCTGCCTGAGTATTTTTAGTGTCAGTTTTTTTGTTTCACTGTGTGCTATGTATGTATGTTTAGTTGCAGGAAAATACAACGCTTCGAAAGTAGAAGCTGCAAAAATATATGCTGCAAAAAGGAAATAATGTAGAAAAAAATACTAGCATGTTGAATATTTGGACTCACTTTACTATTTAGGTAAGTGCTATTAAAAAAGTTTTAGGCGTTTGCAAAGATTTTACCATAAGGTACCTTCGTATATGAACCTATAAATTGAGTTAAATTTACTACTTCTTCGATGTATTCTTCTGATTAAGTAGAAAATTACGTTTATTAATTAGAGCTTCAAGATTAACAGTAAGTTCTTTCACCTTCGCATCTAATTCAAATTTTCCCCTGAAAAGAAAAGTATTGTTGAGTGTTTTTTTTTCTTGAAACTAAAAACGGAAAAATAATCGTTGAAGGAATCGACATGATTCATATCAATTCGAATTAAGGTTTTGTTTATTAAAATGTTTTGAATAACCGAATTCGTTACAACCACTTTTCACTAACACTAAATACCCAAAGTGAATTTCTTTTGAATTTTCGACGCTTTTAGTACGGAAACCTGAAAATCCAACAGTGCAATAATATTAGGTATGCATTTATGTGGCCTAGTAGGTATTACTGAAAACTGACATTAACATTGATAGTAAAAAAGCTTGTAACAAGCATATTCGTTATTGAAAGAAGAAGGGGCAGGGCCCATACAAAATTAACCCACGTCCTACAGCAAAGAAAAGTATCTCAAAAAAAATGATAAAATTGAGTATAAAAAGATGGCATGCTTCCGAACGCCATCCTTACCGTCTAACATGTAAAAAAATTGCTATGAAAATTCATTCAGGGGCAGTAATATGTACAATGAATATAACTAAAATATTGAGAAATATTTAGCGACTTAACTTCAATTATCGAGTTCCATCATCGAACAACTGAGGTTTTTTTCACTAAAAAATATAAAAAAATAAATATTCATTGTAAATATTACTGCCCCTGAACGAATTTTCGTAGCAATATGTTTACATGTTAAACTATAAGGATGGAATTTGGAAGTATGCCATATTTTTAAACCCAATTTTAACATTGTTTTTTGAGATACTTCTCTTTGCTGTAGGACGTGGGTGAATTATGATCCTTCTTCTTTGAAAAATCGAATTTCTTTATTGATTTTTAAAGAAGCACTGACCGAAATGTAGGCGGCCCAAACTGGACTGCTTAGTAGCTGTCTGGTTAGCCACCGTAATAAATAATTATAGATAAGTACCTACTAAAAAAAATAACATTAGGTTAAACGTTGAAATTGAATATTAGTAGTTATAAATAGCAAGAAATAAAAGGTTTTTATTCAAATATTTTGACGCAAATAATACCTGGACATATTGTTTTATAAACAAAACAACACAGTGTTTTTCTATACTATAAAACAGCAACGACAAAAAAGCCCCTATTCATAAGAATAAATAAGTAAGCGACCCTTTGTGGGCTTCGCTTTTCTTTGAAGGTATCAAGATATTAAAAATGAGGGAAGTAACATTTTATATGTTCCAAACTGAAACGAACCTTTTTCAGGAGAATATGTAATGAACGATGACTTATTAAAAACTACTCACATTATTGTTAGGACATCTTCTGGTACCGCTGGTTGAAGCATATTCAGTTGAGATTTTAATTCATCAACCATACTTTGACGCTTCTCCAATTCTTCTTCCAGTTGCTTACTTGTGATGTTGACATTTTCGGTCTCCCTATTAATTTCGTCTTCATTCTGATTAGAGTGATATTATGTGATTGTTTTTTTTTTTATAATATGAACACTTATAGCACAACTAAAATATTTAAAGATAGATAGATGGGCTAGGTTCTGCTTATTTTTCGATACAAACTTTTTAATTCATTGTTCAGTATCTGTTATACCTATATTTTGTTGTATTAAACCTATCGATGGAAAGTAGAGGTGTTCTTATTATAATTGATCAGATAACACACTAATATTCTATACGCGAAAGTTTGTGAGTGTTTGTGTTTGTATGTTTCTTACTCATTCACGCTCAAACGGCTGGACCGATTTGAATGAAATTTGGTATGTTTAGATAGCTTGTACCCTGGATTAACACATAAGTTAAGTTACTTTTTATCCCGGTCTACGGGGGTGAAACCGCGGTGTGCAGCTAGTTTAAAAAATAAAGTAGGTAGGTACTTACATAATATCCGCGTGTTTTTCTGAAACGATCTGCTTTTGCTTCCAATGAATCTTCATATTTCCGTCTGAAAAATATTAGGATGGTCACACATCACATAAGAGGATACCTACAACATATATCAAAAATAATTCAATCGGTACAACAAATGTCGGATCATTTTACATATTTATAAATGTGGAGCTGCTTATAAACGCACAAAGGCGGGATGCGTTTAGTAGCACCGGATATTTGCAGTCGTAAGCAGGCAAACCAATAGTAAACAAAGCGAGTTTACCAGTTAATAAAAATAACTGATCAAGTGCATGTCGGATTTCGCACATTAAGGGTTCCGTACCAAATATTGGTATTTGTTAGTAAAGTATACGTAATAATAAACATTATTGCCAAGGAAGTTAAAAATTCTTCGTAACAAATGTTTGTGACAGGCGACAGACGGACAGACAGACAGACGGACAGACGGACACGTGAGTGACAACAATAGGTCTCCGTTTGGAACCTTCGGCTACGGAAACCTAAAAATCATAGCACAAGCCTATTCTCTACCAGGGTCATGGGGGCGGCGTGAACTTAGAAGATCATTTTCCAGCAGAGCATGAAAAAATGTGAGTTCTATTCGCATGCAGCATAGTTCTGGAGTTCCTGATACTTTTTGGAAATAGTTCTGTTGTTTTTCCCGGAAAAAAGTTGATTGAAAATATGATCTGCTAACTTCCGGTAGCAGATCATTTTTTCCAAAACCAAAATTAAAAATGTATTTTCGATGGACAAGAGCTAGTTCTATAGTTCCTGATATAAATAAGAAATAGTTCTGTCAATTGAAGCTCAAAAAAAAACCAAATATGTTAAAGTAAGATACCGCGAATAAAATAAAATAAATCTTACAACTCACGTCAAAACCAAAATACGACAGTTTGTTGTAACTATTCTAGCCAAAATCAGTAGCTTAGAACTCTAATTAACTAAAAAGTTAAATGAACACAACGAACCACTCTCAAGTATCAACAGATTATGGTTGAAAACTGAGATTATTAGAAATCACGAAAATTTAAGAATTTATAATAAAAAAGAATCATAAGAACGTTTAAAAGTATGTAGGACCAAAACCTCTTCAGTTTCTGATACAAATATAAAATTGCTATTTAAAAATATGCATATCAAGCCTAAAACATCCACTCAAATATCAGAACAGCGTGGTCGAAAATTTAGATTAACAGAATTCCTAACAATTTTCAATGTTTAGTTTAAAAAAATCATAAGAATTTAAAGAAAGTAGGTAGGACTAAGAAATTCTCGCTTTCAGATACACCTAATTACATAATAATAAAAAACTAGCATAACTAGCCTAGAACTCCCACATAAGTATCAGCAGAGCATGGTCAAAGATTTAGATTAGCAAAATTCATAAGAAATGTTAGAAAGTAGGTAAGAGGTAGAATTCTACGCTTTCTGATACATATGATAAAATATTAATTAAAAACTAGCATAACTAGCCTAGAACTCCCACGTAAGTATCAGCAGAGCATGGTCGAAGATTTAGATTAGCAGAATTCCTAACAATTTTCTATGATCATTTCAAAAATTCATAAGAAATGTTAGAAAGTAGGTAAGAGCTGGAACTTTTCGTTTTCTAATACATATGATAAAAAACTAATTAAAAACAAGCATAAATAGCCTAGAACTTCCACGTAAGTATCAGCAGAGCATGGTCGAAGATTTAGATTAGCAGAATTCCTAACAATTTTCTATGATCATTTCAAAAATTCATAAGAAATATTAGAAAGTAGGTAAGAGCTAGAACTCTTCGTTTTCAGATACAAATGATAAAATACTAATTAAAAACTAGGATAACTAGCCTAGAACTTCCACGAAAGTATCAGCAGAGCATGGTCGAAGATTTAGATTAGCAGAAAGCCTAACAATTTTCTATGATCACTTCAAAAAATCATAAGAAATGTTAGAAAGTAGGTAAGAGCTGAAACTCTTCGTTTTCTGATACATATGATAACAGACTAATAAAAAACTAGCATTATTAGCCTAGAACTCCCACGAAAGTATCAGCAGAGCATGGTCGAAGATTTAGATTAGCAGAATTCCAAACAGTTTTCTGTGATCATTTCAAAAATTCATAAGAAATGTTGGAAAGAAGGTAAGAGTTAAAACTCTTCGTTTTCTGATACATATGATAACTGGCTAATAACAAACTAGCATTATTATCCTAGAACTCTCAAGGAAGTAGTAGCAGAGCATGGTCGAAAATTTAGATTACCAGAATTCCTAACAATTTTCAATGTTTAGTTTAAAAAAATCATAAGAAATAAAAGAAAGTAGGTAAGAGCTGGAACTATTCGTTTTCTGATACATATTATAAAATACTAATTAAAAACTTGCACAACTAGCCTAGAACTCCCACGAAAGTATCAGCAGAGCATGGTCGAAGATTTAGATTAGCAGAATTCCTAACAATTTTTTATGATCATTTCAAAAATTCATAAGAAATGTTAGAAAGAAGGTAAGAGCTGGAACTCTTCGTTTTCTGATACATATGATAAAATACTAATGAAAAACAAGCATAACTAGCCTAGAACTCCCACGTAAGTATCAGCAGAGCATGGTCGAAGATTTAGATTAGCAGAATTCCTAACAATTTTCTAAGATCATTTCAAAAATTCATAAGAAATATTAGAAAGTAGGTAAGAGCTAGAACTCTTCGTTTTCAGATACAAATGATAAAATGCTAATTAAAAATTAGCATTACTAGCCTAGACCTGCCACGGAAGTATCAGCAGAGCATGGTCGAAGATTTAGATTAGCAGAATTCCAAACAATTTTCTGTGATCATTTCAAAAATTCAAAAGAAATGTTAGGAAGTAGGGAAGAGCTAGAACTCTTCGTTTTCTGATACATATGATAAAAGACTATACAAAAACTAGCATTATTAGCCTAGAACTCTCAAAGAAGTAGTAGCAGAGCATGGTCGAAGATTTAGATTAGCAGAATTCCTAACAATTTTCTATGATTATTTCAAAAATTCATAAGAAATGTTAGAAAGTAGGTAAGAGCTGGAACTCTTCGTTTTCTGATACATATGATAACAGGCTAATATAAAACTAGCATTATTAGCCTAGAACTCTCAAGGAAGTAGTAGCAGAGCATGGTCGAAAATTTAGATTAGCAGAATTCCTAACAATTTTCTATGATTATTTCAAAAATTCATAAGAAATGGTAGAAAGTAGGTAAGAGCTGGAACTCTTCGTTTTCTGATACATATGATAACAGGCTAATATAAAACTAGCATTATTAGCCTAGAACTCTCAAGGAAGTAGTAGCAGAGCATGGTCGAAGATTTAGATTAGCAGAATTCCTAACAATTTTCTATGATCATTTCAAAAATTCATAAGAAATATTAGAAAGTAGGTAAGAGCTAGAACTCTTCGTTTTCAGATACAAATGTTAAAATACTAATTAAAAACTAGCATTACTAGCCTAGAACTCCCACGTAAGTATCAGCAGAGCATGGTCAAAGATTTAGATTAGCAGAATTCATAACAATTTTCTATGATCATTTCAAAAATTCATAAGAAATGTTAGAAAGTAGGTAAGAGCTGGAACTCTTCGTTTTCTGATACATATGATAAAATACTAATTAAAAACTAGCATAACTAGCCTAGAACTCCCACGTAAGTATCAGCAGAGCATGGTCGAAGATTTAGATTAGCAGAATTCCTAACAATTTTCTATGATCATTTCAAAAATTCATAAGAAATGTTAGAAAGTAGGTAAGAGGTAGAACTCTTCGTTTTCTGATACATATGATAAAATACTAATTAAAAACAAGCATAACTAGCCTAGAACTCGCACGTAAGTATCAGCAGAGCATGGTCAAAGATTTAGATTAGCAGAAATCCTAACAACTTTCTATTATCATTTCAAAAATTCATAAGAAATGTTAGAAAGTAGGTAAGAGCTAGAACTCTTCGTTTTCAGATACAAATGATAAAATATTAATTAAAAACTGCTAGTGCTAATGCTAGTTTTTGAATAGTCTTTTATCATATGTATCAGAAAACGTAGAGTTCTAGCTCTTACCTACTTCCTAACATTTCTTATGAATTTTTGAAATGATCACAGAAAATTGTTTGGAATTCTGCTAATCTAAATCTTCGACCATGCTCTGCTGATACTTACGTGGGAGTTCTAGGCTAGTTATGCTTGTTTTTCATTAGTATTTTATCATATGTATCAGAAAACGAAGAGTTCCAGCTCCTACCTTCTTTCCAACATTTCTTATGAATTTTTGAAATGATCATAGAAAATTGTTACGAATTCTGCTAATCTAAATCTTCGACCATGCTCTGCTACTACTTCTTTAAGAGTTCTAGGCTAATAATGCTAGTTTTTGAATAGTCTTTTATCATATGTATCAGACAACGAAGAGTTCTAGCTCTTACCTACTTCCTAACATTTCTTATGAATTTTTGAAATGATCACAGAAAATTGTTTGGAATTCTGCTAATCTAAATCTTCGACCATGCTCTGCTGATACTTTCGTGGGAGTTCTAGGCTAATAATGCTAGTTTTTTATTAGTCTGTTATCATATGTATCAGAAAACGAAGAGTTTCAGCTCTTACCTACTTTCTAACATTTCTTATGAATTTTTGAAGTGATCATAGAAAATTGTTAGGCTTTCTGCTAATCTAAATCTTCGACCATGCTCTGCTGATACTTCCGTGGGAGTTCTAGGCTAGTTATGCTAGTTTTTAATTAGTATTTTATCATTTGTATCTGAAAACGAAGAGTTCTAGCTCTTACCTACTTTCTAATATTTCTTATGAAGTTTTGAAATGATCATAGAAAATTGTTAGGAATTCTGCTAATCTAAATCTTCGACCATGCTCTGCTGATACTTACGTGGGAGTTCTAGGCTAGTTATGCTTGTTTTTAATTAGTATTTTATCATATGTATCAGAAAACGAAGAGTTCCAGCTCTTACCTACTTTCTAACATTTCTTATGAATTTTTGAAATGATCATAGAAAATTGTTAGGAATTCTGCTAATCTAAATCTTCGACCATGCTCTGCTACTACTTCGTTGAGAGTTCCAGGCTAATAATGCTAGTTTTTGAGTAGTCTTTTATCGTATGTATCAGAAAACGTAGAGTTCTAGCTCTTACCTACTTCCTAACATTTCTTATGAATTTTTGAAATGATCACAGAAAATTGTTTGGAATTCTGCTAATCTAAATCTTCGACCATGCTCTGCTGATACTTTCGTGGGAGTTCTAGGCTAGTTATGCTAGTTTTTTATTAGTATTTTATCATTTGTATCTGAAAACGAAGAGTTCTAGCTCTTACCTACTTTCTAACATTTCTTATGAATTTTTGAAATGATCATAGAAAATTGTTAGGAATTCTGCTAATCTAAATCTTCGACCATGCTCTGATACTACTTCGTTGAGAGTTTTAGGCTAATTATTGTAGTTTTTTATTAGTCTATTATCATATGTATCAGAAAACGAAGAGTCCCAGCTCTTACCTGCATTCTAACATTTCTTATGAATTTTTGAAATGATTACAGAAAATTGTTTGGAATTCTGCTAATCTAAATCTTCGACCATGCTCTGCTGATACTTTCGTGGGAGTTCTAGGCTAATAATGCTAGTTTTTAATTAGTCTGTTATCATATGTATCAGAAAACGAAGAGTTCCAGCTCTTACCTACTTTCTAACATTTCTTATGAATTTTTGAAGTGATCATAGAAAATTGTTAGGATTTCTGCTAATCTAAATCTTCGACCATGCTCTGCTGATACTTTCGTGGGAGTTCTAGGCTAGTTATGCTAGTTTTTAATTAGTATTTTATCATTTGTATCTGAAAACGAAGAGTTCTAGCTCTTACCTACTTTCTAATATTTCTTATGAATTATTGAAATGATCATAGAAAATTGTTAGGAATTCTGCTAATCTAAATCTTCGACCATGCTCTGCTGATACTTACGTGGGAGTTCTAGGCTAGTTAGGCTTGTTTTTAATTAGTATTTTATCATATGTATCAGAAAACGCAGAGTTCCAGCTCTTACCTACTTTCTAACATTTCTTATGAATTTTTGAAATGATCATAGAAAATTGTTAGGAATTCTGCTAATCTAAATCTTCGACCATGCTCTGCTGATACTTACGTGGGAGTTCTAGGCTAGTTATGCTAGTTTTAAATTAGTATTTTATCATATGTATCAGAAAACGAAGAGTTCTACCTCTTACCTACTTTCTAACATTTCTTATGAATTTTTGAAATGATCATAGAAAATTGTTATGAATTCTGCTAATCTAAATCTTTGACCATGCTCTGCTGATACTTACGTGGGAGTTCTAGGCTAGTTACGCTAGTTTTTTATTATTACGCAATTAGGTGTATCTGAAAGCGAGAATTTCTTAGTCCTACCTACTTTATTTTATTTCTTATGATTTTTTTAAACTAAACATTGAAAATTGTTAGGAATTCTGTTAATCTAAATTTTCGACCACGCTCTGCTGATATTTGAGTGGATGTTTTAGGCTTGATATGCATATTTTTAAATAGCAATTTTATATTTGTATCAGAAACTGAAGAGGTTTTGGTCCTACATACTTTTAAACGTTTCTTATGATTCTTTTTTGTTATAATTTCTTAAATTTTCGTGATTTCTAATAATCTCAGTTTTCAACCATAATCTGTTGATACTTGAGAGTGGTTCGTTGTGTTCATTTAACTTTTTAGTTAATTAGAGTTCTAAGCTACTGATTTTGGCTAGAATAGTTACAACAAACTGTCGTATTTTGGTTTTGACGTGAGTTGTAAGATTTATTTTATTTTATTCGCGGTATCTTACTTTAACATATTTGTTTTTTTTTGAGCTTCAATTGACAGAACTATTTCTTTTTTATATCAGGAACTATAGAACTAGCTCTTGTCCATCGAAAATACATTTTTAATTTTGGTTTTGGAAAAAATGATCTGCTACCGGAAGTTAGCAGATCATATTTTCAATCAACTTTTTTCCGGGAAAAACAACAGAACTATTTCCAAAAAGTATCAGGAACTCCAGAACTATGCTGCATGCGAATAGAACTCACATTTTTTCATGCTCTGCTGGAAAATGATCTGCTAAGTTCACTGGCATGGTCATGGGTGTGTTCGCACAGCTACAACACAGTCCAAAGGAACAAGGGTGGGTTTTAGTCAGTAAGAGTCTGACACGCCAAGAGTGGGAGAAGTTATTTAATGATTTCCCACACAAAAAAAAATGCTATAAGTATATCTAAAAACGTAACTTAATATAATACGTTTATCCCGTGATACAAATTGCACATTCAGTAAATGTTTTAGTTAAATATGACTTTGAGTTGCCAAGAGGTATTTTACACGTTACAAAAGAAACAATGATTTCCACAGACAGACAAGCACTTCACCAAAATGTGTATAATGGAACCTTCTCGTTTGATACTTTGCCACTTTTTTGTACAAATCGTAACTCCCTTCGTTAGAATGAGAATATATTTTAGTGCCATTAAGGTAGGTATTCATTCAGGCACTTCAGCGTAAAAACGGAAAAGGAAAACCCCTTCTTTCGACTAGTAGGTAAATAATATTTATTTTGATTAAAAATTAGTCAATGTGATGTAAATTTTATACGTGATCTTTTTTGTCAATTTAAATAAAGATGACGCCGGTGTTTCCTAGTCGACCACTCTGAGAAGAAACATAGAAACTCAACTCAGTCGTCTAAGTCTACTTTACCTACCTACCAGATTACTATCGGTGGCGGTGTTTTGAATAAAGCACCAAACAGATTGATTAGACCTGTCCAGGCAGTGTAAGCATGTGTCAGATATCGTGCACCTCGACTCATAATTTTGGAGATACGAGAAAGGTAGAATCATTGAGGCCGAGTGAGCTTAGTCGATAAATAATATTCATTTAAAATGAATAATTATTAATAAAGCTATAGTTATATCTTCTACTTATTTAGAATCATTGTAACCCTTTCAAGAACAATACAAATAAATCATTCCTTTTTAGACACATCCGCTGTAAATGAATTTATGGAAACAATGAAGATCATGAATAGGTGTAATTTCAATGGAATACCACTGAACCGTTTTTGTGCCAACTTTTGGTGTCACTGAGGCTTTTGTTCTGTTTTTGATTGAATGGGTACGTAAATATTGGGTTTAAATCTATTTTTAAAGGTATATATATTTTTTTGTCAATTATTTTTATTGACTAAATGTTACTTTCTAATTGTGCATTACATATTCTAGAACATATATTTATACAAAGTATATGAATGTCGTAGGATGATTTGATAATTCGAACTTTCGCGAAAACCCAGTGGAAGACAGGTCGTCTGGTCCTGCTCAAAAGGGCGGGGCGCCCAGCAGACTCGCCGTCCGCATACCGGCCCATAGTGCTACTATACGAGGTGGGTAAGCTTTTTGAGCGGATAATTGCTGCCCGCCTCGTCAGCCGAACTTGTACAGAGAGGGGGCGGTCTCACAAGTGGTGGGTCGCATACGACGCCTGGGGTGGAGGTGGCCCTCAACAAGTCGGAGGCCATGGTCTTTCACGGTAACCGACGGGCGTTGCCGCCGGGGTCACACATCGTGATCGGGGGGTCCAAATCGCAAAGGATTGGTGCTCGACAGCCGGTGGGATTCCAGACCAGAGGGGGACGTCAGGATGATGGGTGCCGCGGGCACGCTCGTAACGCTGCTTCCCAATGTGGGCACCGCCTGTAGGCGGTTGTACTTGGGGATCGTGCGATCCATGGACCTGTACGGGGCCCCGGTGTAGGCTTCTGACCTGACGGCTGGCAACATCGCGATATTGCGAACACCGCAGAGGGCGATGGCCTATGACATGATCTCCTATGAGGCGGGTTGTGCACTGGCCGGATCTCCACCCTGGGACTTGGAGGCGAGAGTCCTCGCCTCACTGTACCGGTGGCGCGAGGAGGTGAAGCGATGCAGTGCGAGATCGAGTTGTGTCGGTCACAGCTCCACGAGGTCATGGTGACGGAATGGTGGGACAGGCTTTCGCACCATACCGCCGGCCTCGCTACCGTTGATGCGATTCGACCAGTGCTCGACGAAATAATGGCTCGGGATGAAGCACGGCTCCCTGTCGTTTCGTGCGACGCAGGTGCTCTCGGGGCATGGCTGCTTCGGAAAGTACCTGTGTCAAATAAACAGGGAGCCGGACGCTCGGTGCCATCACTGCATCGACTGTCGGGAGGTCACGGCGCAGCATACACTGGTGGAGTGTGTAACATGGGAGGAGCAGTGTCGTGCCCTCGTATCCAAAGTGAGACCTGACCTAGCGCTGCCGACCGTCGCTCGTTCGATGGTCGGGAGCGCCGAGTCGTGAGATGCGGTGATCTCTCTTCTGTGAAACCGTAATTTCGCTGAAGGAGGCTGGGAAAAGGGAAAGAGAGGCCGTGGCCAATCTGCCGAGCCGCAGCAGGCGTTCCGGGCCTCGGCGGAGGGCGGACAACGCCCTCTTCCAGCCCCCCTAAACGGGTCCGAAGTGACGGTGGACTCGGGGTCGTCCGCCGCCCCCATCCAGCAGGACCCGAGGCGGGGGTGCGTAGTGTTCCACGCGCGCCCCTTTGGACGTCGTCGAAAAATTTGTTCACATCGCTGTCAATGGGAAATATGCCCAGAACACTGGCAGTATTGCCTCGTTGAATGGCAATGCTAATTCTTTGGCCGAAAAAAAGGCCAGCCCTGGTCACGTGAAGAGTAAATATTGACATTGTGATCCAGTACCTCCAGGTGAAAACCTTTTGCTTGTTACTATCTGGGTAGCTACTTACTTTAATTTTCATTCAAATTATTATAACCCTCCCGTCCGAATTTCGGTCACGGTGGTCAATCTCAACGGAGATTAGCGAAGTACGTCACAAACACAGGTGCACTCTGTGTTCCTTTACTCTCATAGTTCAGTATGATAGGAAGCCGATATGACCGGGGAGAGATCAGGCACAGGACCAATGGTTTTACGCACTTTCCGAGGCACCGGCGTGTCACACCGCCAACTTCCAAACTCCGGGGTAATACTGAGAAATTTCTTAACGAAAACGTCAATATTACTTTGCCCTACCTGGAAATCGAACCCAAGACCCTCGCTTAGTAGTCGCAACTGCGATCACGAGACCAAAGGATCAGTTGCAATTTTTAAGTTGTGATTGAATTGTATAGGTCAGAGCAATAAAGGACTATTATAAATCAGCTACTAATACTAGAGCCAACCTATGATAGCGTCAAGCTAATCAGCAAATAATAATAAAATGAACGCCTTGAAGGATTTATCTCAGGTAGACCAAAGACTACTTACTCAAGATGCACACTAAATCGTAGTCGGAAACTAATTTAAGTCTAGTGATTGCCAAAACTCAGACAAACGGCTTTAAACTTACATAAGGAGTTCTGTGTCGTGAGCTTCTTGTTTCAGAGAGTTAGCCAGTTGGCGTTGTGTCTCCCGTGCCCGCTCTACGCTTTTGTTTATATCGTCGCTCTGACGCTTTAACTGCATACGTTTAGCGGTTAATCGGACTGCAAAGAGAAATCACATTTACCTAGATTTATGTCATGATTAAACAGCATGTAACAAAAACCCTGTCTGATCCTGAAGGGTATTATTTGATATCGTACTGCGTACACATATACGTAATCATTTAATGGATACGAGATTAATATTTTTCCCCAATGAAAATAATTAATTAAAAAAAAAAGAAAAGCTTATCGAAGGCAACCCTAAGCGCTCGACAAAATTCAGCTAAAGTTTTGTGTCAAAGAAAAGAACTGCCCGTTACAGGTTAGGTACTTACCATACTCCTGTGCCTCAAGCTTTTAAGAATATAGGTACCTAAGCACCTTACGCTACACGCCAAATACTTACTAGAATGTATTTTTTAACATTTTAGTTCCTTGTCCCAGATGAAAGCTTGTTTTAAAAAATATTTTTTTACATTTAATTTATTTTTAACTTTTTAGTTTTTTTTTTAATCCTTGATTCATAAACGTAAATATAAATTGTTACAAACTTATGTTTTCTGCCAAACTGCAGTACAGTTTGTCGGCAGTGGATAAGTATTTTAGAGTAGGCGTGATGTTTTAAAATATTCTACGGATATTATGATGTAATGTAAAGTGCTCCTCAAGACGAATCAATCGAGACGAAACTCGGTGGGGTTAGATGCTGTGGCCACCTTCCAGCTTCATCTTCAGACCCTGGATATCATCTAGGCGTAAAATGCTCTACAAGACGAATGAATCGAGCCTAAACTCGGTGGGTTTATGTTGTTTTATCGCAGAGACGCCTTGGCCACCTTCCAGCTTTATCATTAGACCCTGGATATCGTCTAAGCGTAAAATGCTCCACAAGACGAATCAATCAACCTTAGACTGAATGGGTTTATCTTGTTAATTTAGAAGTTCCTATAGTCATCTTCCGTCTCCATCATCAGACTAGCTTTATGGTACCATATCGTTGTATTATCACCAAAGATAAATAAGTACACCAAAAAAATACATACAGTCTACCCACCGTTCTGGGGATGCTCGCGAGGGTTCCTGGCCCAAAAAATCTTTACAAAAAAAACCGACCAAAAGCGAGTCGGACTCGCGTGCAATGGGTTCCGAACAAATCACATTTTTTTTTTTAAACTGCCTCCACCTTATAGGTTTTCCTGTAATCTATAAGTAGAGAACTACATTTTGTATTTTTTTTCAACTATTTTCTTAAATAACTTTAAAATTATATAAAGGACTTTCGGAACTCTAAAAAACGTGGCATTGCAACGCACGCTATGGTGCAGCTATAAAATTGAATGAATTTGAATTACACCTACTTTGTTAACTAAAAATGAGGTTAAATAACTTACCATTTTCAAGTTTCAGACGTTCAATTTCCGTGTTCAATGAACGGGTAACCCTCAATGCTGTCATCGTCTCCCGGTATTTCTGCTCGTTCTCCGCGTCCAATGCCGGCAACGCTGAGCGCTGAAGCATAAAATATACTTTGGTAAAGTAACATAAAGTAGTTGATTGATTGACAGTATCAAGTCAATATTAAGAGACCGAAGCTTCTGTGACCATCTGTGATGAAGCTTAACAGCTTTTCAAACCCTGTCAAGTTAAGCCTGCTAAATTAGGTAATGCCTTTTTTTTCTTTTTGGGGATGGGAAATCATCCTATGACTTCTCCCGCTCTGGGGGGAGCGGGAGGGCGTGTCAGACTCTTACTGACTAAAACCTACCCCTGTTCCTACCCTGCACTCAGTGCCCAGGGGCGCAGTAACTCTGTTTCGAATTTATCCACGACCCCTGGGCAGGCATCGGCCATGACGGGCCCCGTCATGCATTGCTGACAACTCTTTGAGGCGCGCGTGGAACACTACGCGCCGTCGTCGACTCTCGGGCCTGATCCTAATAGGATGGCGAGTTACACTAGCGAGTAAATTAGTTAATGCCGGAGCCTTATACCCTAAGCGACCAGTAAACTATTAGGACATCGTTAGATAAGCTTGAGCGACCGGATCTGTGGCGGTATAACCACGTTATGGATCATGTGAAATAGGGCTAAATTAACTATTTAGATACATCTTTGTAGGAAAAGACAGATGTCTAAGGGCCTATTTCACCAATTGTAAACGCTCAGTTTTCGACGTTTAAGCTCGCTTAAACGCGTTTAGCCGCTTTCATTAAGCTGAAGAGTTTGTTTGTTTGTTTGGTTGAACGCACTAATCTCAGGAACTACTGAATCGAATTGAAAAAATATATATGTGTTGAATAGTTCATTTATCAAAGAAGGCTATATGTTATATTAAATAACGCTGCGATCAACAGGAGCGGAGCATCAATGAAAAATGTGTCAAAAACGGGAAAAAAAAATCCTTTTGAGAGCTTCAGTTGCGTGTGCTGCGCAAACGGTTAAAGTTACGCAAAAATTATGTATGACGGAATTGTTCTCCTTTATATGTAAAGTTCTAAAAAAAAGTCCGCGACAGCATATATCTATCTTTTAAGGTTAACTAACTATAATCTTTTTATGGAAATTGTATGGTAAAATATGATTACGCTAAGCTTAGTTCAGTAAAACTGAGTTTTTACAGCGAATGGTGAAATCGGCACTAAAGCTAAAAGAATCTTGATATATGTACCTTGTACTGGGGAGTAGGTACACAATTATACATCAATAGATTACTACTGTAAACGGTGTGACTTAGGATGGTAAACCAAGCTGGGTCGCGGGAGTGTATAAAAGAGTCACCGCTGCCCTGGAACGCACAGGCAACTGAAGAATCGAAGTCTGACACGCCCTCCCACTCCACCCAGA
This sequence comes from Polia nebulosa, assembly GCA_951329385.1. Lineage (NCBI taxonomy): Eukaryota > Metazoa > Arthropoda > Insecta > Lepidoptera > Noctuidae > Polia > Polia nebulosa. The sequence goes on from OX589604.1 coordinate 16,367,832, forward strand.
GTGGGAGAACTTATTTGATGATTTCACAACCTCAAAAAAATAGAATAAATCAAGCTAGGACTTTAAAAGGGTACAAGTACGAGTAACTAAGTCGAGTCTGCTAGAAATTCCTAAACAATCTACGAAGCCAGGTGTCGCTGCAGGCACAACTAATTCAGATGGAGATACTCCAACGAGCCTCAGTTCTTCTTGTGCTCTCTGTAGAATAACGCCTGCACTTTGGAAGAAGTCAACGCTAAGTCTGTTGACGTGACTGAATTGTTAACAAAACTCATGTAGGTAAGTTGGAATCATCGTAATGACAAAGAAGAAGGCGGAATTAATATAAACAGTGGTCGTTCGGCTATCGAAATTCGAGAAAGAGAATTAGAGCAGTGGTGGCTCAAGTTGTAGGTTGTGAGTTCAAACCCAGCCTGGCTGAAAAATTGGAAAACAACGCATTGCTCTTTCATAAAGCGTAGGCAAGTCCCTTTAATAAACTAAATTTTAATTATAGGCACCTCCGTGATCATTTTCCCAACACATATCTATAGGTATGCCCCATTTTACTAACACTAGATAACACATACATGTGTGCCTAAATAATAACGTAGGTATTATGTATGTACTTACTTAGGGCCAGTATTTTGATCCGTAGTTATCTCAATCAAGTATTTTTAACTGTTGAATAACCTAACCTTTACCTAACTTAACTTATTGTCATATTACGCAAAAAATGTCGTGTGTGTATTTTCTTCTTCTTTTTTGACTAATAGTTAATTATTCGAAAATTGCTCAAGCTAACAATTGATTGAGCAACGTAGTTTGCCAAGACATTCTTTCAATGGTAATACCTACATATCGAACTTACCTTAAATGATTTTTTCCGCGGCATCGCTCCCATTGTTCATCATGTAATATTCCTACACAAAAACCTTTTCGAAGAAATAGTCTAAATGATATCATAAGCGAAGAAATAAGCACAGATTGCAAACAGAAAACATAGGACATGGTTAAATAGAAGAGATGTTTTACCAAAGTATGTTTATTATTATGTAACCACGTAGGTACTTGTATTAGTAAAAAATTGAATTTTCTACTAGCTTCTGCCAGTGGCTTCGCCTGCGTGGGATAATTATTTTCGCCATTATAAATTAAAGCCTATTCCTTACTTTAATCTATCTCTGTGCCAAAAATACCTAGTAATTATAATGTATTGAACAACAAGTCAATGTAACAAACAAAACATTTGAAGATCAAGACAGTGAGATTAGAATGTTAAAGCGTATTTTGTCTCCTGAAATATCGGTTTTTTAACCGACGAAAAAAAAGGAGGTTCTCAATTCAACCGTATAAATGTTTTTTTTTTTGTGTATGTTCAGCCCTCACTCCGTCATTTATGAACCGATCTTTATGATTATTTTTTTGTTAGATAGGGTATACCTCAAGGGTGGTCCCATGTCAAGGAAATCAGGATCTGATACTGGAATCCTGATAAAATTGAGAGAAAACCTCGAAAATTGTGGGCACGTTTAGCGTTTCTGTACGTATGTTTGGCCCTCACTCCGTTGTTTATGAACCGATTTTGATGATTCTTTTTTTCTTAGATAGGGTATACCACAAGGGTGGTCCCATGTCAAGGACATTAGGATCTGATCATGGAATCCTGATAAAATTGAGAGAAAACCTCGAAAATTGGGCACGAATATTGTTTCTGTTTACTCGTAACTTAATCAGGTATTTACATTTAGGAATCATCACATCATGAAACTGAGCTGATGATGGAAACCATACCTTTCCTAAACAATAGAAGTTAGATATAAAAAACTGGTTTTAGTGACAGATACCACTTAATATGCTTTGAAGAAAAGACGTCTTTAGAATATTGGAGGTAACCTCAACTGGTTAATATCCTGGAAACCTCATGGAAGGATGGTTACATCATCAGCTCAGTGCCAAGAGAAATGATGAAGGATTAGAAATTAGCCTCAGAGTATTAAAAGATGATGCGAGTCACAAAAAATCATAAAATAAAAAAAGTTTTTATCAAAAAAATATACAACCGACGAAAAAGAACTAAAAAGCAAAAATAAATAAATCTTTTAAGTCTTGAATCTAGCCTTCTTCATTTCTACGTACATATAAAATTTAGATATTTAATAATCAGATTGTTGTTTGGCGCCGACTCAAAATTAGTTTAGGTATATAAAATTTGATATTTTATGTAGGTAAATAATCTCAATACTCAAGACTTAAAAGGTTTATTTATTTTTTGCTTTTTAGTTCTTTTTCGTCGGTTGAATTTTTTGTTAAAAAGTTTTTGTTGTTGCCAATTAAATAGTCTCCATTAAATCGTTCATCTTATTTATGCCGATATAGGTAAATCTCACCTGCACGACCAACTCATTTTCGATTTCCTCCAAATTGGATTTGAGTAAGCATATTTCAACTTGCTGTTCTTCTGGTCTAAACATTTTCGTTCAACTATTTATTTAACTTGTACTGTATTTATTTGTATTTAAACTGAATTATAAAAATCCAATTCTTCTTTCACACGAAAGTAAAATGGAAAATTCGCGCCTAATGGCTACTGCATGCTTCCATATTTTTCAATGTTCCAAATTCAAAATTCATTTTTTTTTTCTTTTAAAGCGCGATGCATTTTTATTTATGGTTTTTATTTATGCGATTATTTTATTCATAATGCAAAAAAAAAAGAAAACGGAATCCTACATCTTTGTGAGATTTTAATTATAAATTTATAAAAGTCGCTATTCAAATGTTCCTAGATTTTTACAAGCGTTTTATTGTTATTATTTATTTAACTTGCAATGTTTGTATGTAAGTCGTACGCTTCAAAACTTGCAAACCATTTTTCGACCACTTGTTGGTTTCCGAGCTGCAATTTGCCATAAATAAGTAAGTCTGGTGGTATGATACCATCGAGATGATGATGGCAAATGGTAGAATAGTCGAATTTGAGCTACTATGTTTTGTTATCATGAAACTCTATAGCTTGTTTAAAAAAAAACTTTTTACTAATAATTATACTTTTTGGTGTTGTTACAGTTTTTCACTGCTACTTTTTTTTTTAGGCTTTGTTTTTTTCTTTTTTTGAAAATAGTAGTAGTCAACCTGCGAAATAAATCCTACTGAAGGTTTTTCTCCGGAATAATGTTAATCATAATAGTAGAAATGCTGTCTGAAAAGTCTATAAAAATCATATCCCAAAAAATGTAACTGTCATAATTTCTAATAACCTATTTTTCCCTAAATCTCCTACTTGCGCTGAGTTGCTAGCCTGCCGGTTTTCTATCGGTTACATTTTGGGGAGTATGCGTCGGAATTTCATAGTTTAATTCCGCCAAGGCCGTTCCATCATCGGACCACTAGACGTGCGAGGATGCGCCACCGGACAACCCACCTGCATGCACAAAACATTTTGGGAACAAATTCTTTGTGCGTACAGCTAAGGATTGGAATTCCCTGCCAGAGTTTGTGTTTCCTTATAAGTACCTAACAACTGGGAGTCTGTAAGTCAAGAGTGAATAGGTTACTTTTTGACAAACGTGCTCCATCTTCGACCACATCATCGATTACCATCAGGTGAGACGGTGGTCAAGCGCGATACTATAAAAAAATTGGTTGCCTGTAAAGTCGGTATACGGGCGAAAGTTTTACGTGACAACGACTTTGAGTGGTAAAATAATTTTAATGTGAATATTCATTCGTATAGTAGGAAGAAGGATGAAATAATAGTAACAATTGTATGCAGGCGCCTAAGCGAAATAGAAGCGCAAGACATGAACCGGTGTGTATGCCTATCTCTCTCACTCTCTCTCTCTCGCTCTGTCTCTCTCGCTCTTAGGCGGGCTAACTGTGCTCGAGTGGAAGGGACGCGTGCCTTTCACTTTTTATGTCTGTCTCTCTCGCTCTTAGGCGGGCTAACCATGCCCGAGTGGAAGGGACGCGTGCCTCTCACTCGCTCTCATTGTGAGCGCATAACGTGAGCGGAGCGTAACGCAGTTTCTTGAAGTGTCACCCGGCAAACCAATTTATAAGACGTTGTCACGTCAAAAAAAACATAATTGCCCTATAACGGTTTTGTGTCGAAAACATGTTTTCCATGTCTATAAAAATCTAATTTTAGCAATACATATAATTATTTTAAAGAGTTAAATAAGTAAGTAATAGGCTAGTTGGTTCATATTAATATTCATTAAAAAAAATATTTCACGTAGGATATGATTTAATAGTCTTATTAATTTTATGAGATTCATAAAATTAATAAGACTATTAAATTTACAGGACCATTGCCTTATTAACCAATTAACTAATAAATAACTTAAAAACTTATTATTTCCACACTAGCGACCCGCCCCGGCTTCTCATGAGTACAAATTATATACACCTTCACCATGAATCACTCTGTCTATTGGTGAAAACCGCATGAAAATCCGTAAAGTAATTTTTGAGTTTATCGTGAACAGACAGAAAGAAGGAAGAAAAAAAACATTTATTTGGCGATAGTAAGACGTGGCGGGGGATTTTCTTTTATATTTAGTATTGATAAGAGTTTCCAACCATTCGGGGGTTTTCCTTGGGTGCACTTGAATAGCATGTACAGAAATACCGTCGGTTGGTGCCTCATTTCATAAACAGCGTCTAAGGGGCCTTTACGAGTTGGCTTCAGCCTCTCATACGCCTTAAAAAGTCCGGGACCCCAGGGTCCACAGAAAACGGAAAGTTGCCGCAAAATAAATTCAAATATAGAACAATTAATGCGCGGTGTGTGTCTCTCTAAATTGTACCAAATGGGAGAAAAGCTCAACATGTGCCAAGCAAATATATATTAATATGACGCTGGTATTCTGCTGGACGCCGAGTAGATGCAAAACAATAAAACATATTACATGGGAGTAAAACATAACTGGCGAAATGTATACCTCTGCCTAATAGTCCGGTCAATCTAGACCAAAAACTGAGAGTGAAGGTACATAAAGTCCCAACAAGCTGAAAATCAGTAAAATTGTTCAAAACATAATTATAAATAATGTTTAAAAGTTCCCCATCATTCCCGTGTATGGAAAAAAAATTATTAAAGGTCAAAGGTAAAAAAAATGAGTTTTTCGCGATTTTCAGCAAAATGGTAAGTTTTATCATAAAAGTACCTCAGACAAAAATTGTAGTTCATAAAACTATCTATAAGAAATTTTTCATTACTTTTTTCTTACGAGCCACCGTTTCTGAGATATAACGATTCAAAAAGTTTTTATTTATTTATTTTATTTAAAAAAAAAAAAAAAAAAAAAAAAACGTTGCCCCACACTAGGAATATTCCTGTATAGTGGGTGCGTTCACAAACATGTATATTTCACATACACAAGACACCCAGACCCGGAACAACTATCTGCAGGTCATACAAATATTTGTTCCGTGCGGGGATCGAACCCGCGACACGCAGCGCAGCAGCCGAACGCTCAACCACTGCGCCATCCGTGCCGTCGAAGTTATAAAAGTTGTTATCGTTATAGCGACATCTATGACGCTACATATGATCTAGAACAGCAAAATTCCTACATCGCGCAAGCAGAGTTCTCCGCGCGATTTGAGCATATACAACAGCCCGAAATCAACTATCAGGCAGTTGCTCGGACCAGACACAACACCCGTCTGGTCGGAGGATCCTCCCTTTTCAACGAAAGTTTGCGGGTCTTTACACTCTGTTCCGCATACCTCCACACTGGTGACCCTCGACTATGAACGTCAGCGCAGACAACGATACGCCGACAACAATAACGACGACAACGATACGCCGACAACGATAACGCTGACAACGATACGCCGACACCGATTACGCCAACAACGATACGCCGACAACGATACGCCGACAACGACAACGCTGACAACGAAACGACGCACCGCTCCGACTCACTGGAGCCCGCAGCAGTACTCCGACTCACTGGAGCCTGCAACATCATCCCGACTCACTGGGATATCATCACCGCAGACAGTTCCGACTCACCGTGAACTATGCGCCTCTTCCGGTTACGACTCACTGGAACCAGCCTTCCACTGGCCCGGCAAGCATCACGTATGAACGACTCATCGAGAAGAGAGCAATCGATCTCCGATCTCTGGAGGGGAGTGATGTAGCGACATCTATGACGCTACACACGAACTAGAACAGCAAAATTCCTACTTCACCACTTTTTTTTTAATTTAGATCGCTTTTAACTTTTCCAATCTTTGAAAATTTCCGTTATTTTGCAATAGTTTTACATTAAACAGGATCACAACTGACCCGTGGAGTAGGCCTGCTGGGGAAACCACGTTAAAAAAACGCGCTAAGTACACTACCTCATAGGTGGCGTGGAAACGTGTGCATATTATGACGATAACAACTTTTACAACTTTTTGAATCGTTATATTTCAGAAACGGTGGCTCGTAAGAAAAAAGTATTGGTACATTTTTTATAGATAATTATATGATCTACAATTTTTGTCTCAGGTACTTTTATAATAAAACTTACCGTATTGCTGAAAATCGCGAAAAACTCATTTTTTTTACCTTTGACCTTGAATAAAAAATTTTTCATACACGGGAATGATGGGGAACTTTTAAACATTGTTTATAATTATGTTTTGAACAATTTAACTGATTTTCAGATTGTTGGGACTTTATATACCTTCGAATGTCTTAATTGACCGGACTATAACCCATCGGAGAAAACAGTTAGATACATAATTTGTTTAGTATTATTAACACATCACCGTTAACCATACCACTGCGTCTATCGCCCAGAGGACACGGTGAAAGAAGAAAGAAGAAAGAAAATACGTTTATTTACGGTAAACATACGGTGGAGCATACGGTGGAGGTCTGCCCCGCTTGGGCGGAACACCGCCGTGTCCTCGTGGATGCGATAGGTGGCGGCGACCTCTCACGCCCGGCCCTGGTTCAAGCCATGGTTCGGAGCGAGAGGGAATGGGAGGCAGTCCCCGCCTTCTGCGAAGCAGTAATGCTCGTGAAGGCGGAGGCGGGACGCGTGAGGAAAGCTCAACAGAGTGGCCCTCACGACCCCGGCCGCTACCACCGCAGGAGAGGTACTGGGCGTACTAGGCGTATGACGTCGCGAGACGATTTCCGGCCACCGTAGACCCGGGCCTGCGGACGGCGAGCAGTGGGTAGCTCGCCGTCCGATCAGCACCAGGCCCGTGAGTCGACGGCGCGTAGTGTTCCACGCACGCCTCAAAGAGATTTAGTCAGCCACCACTGGCGGGGCCCATCGTGGCCGGTGCCTGCATGCCTAGGGTTTTTTTTTTTTTTTTTTGGGGGGTGGGAAATCATCTCATGACTTCTTCCGCTCTAGGGTGGAGCGGAAGGGCGTGTCAGACTCTTACTGACTAAAACCCACCCCTGTTCCTCCCTGCCCTACGCGCCCGGGGGCGAGGTAACTCTTTCGAATTTATCCTCCACCCCCGGGCAGAAAATAATATCTTTGTCGCAGGATTTGATCTCGAACTTTGTTTTTCTCAGTCTTACACACAGACCTCAGACCAGATGCCTAGGGGTAGGGGATAAATTCTGAAAATGAGTTACCGCACTCCTGGGCACTCAGGCAGGGAAGGAACAGGGGTGGGTTTTAGTCAGTAAGAGTCTGACATGCCCTCCCGCTCCACCCAGAGCGGGAGAAGTCATTGGATGATTTCCCACCCCACAAAAAAAAAAAAAACCGCTAACCATCAGGTGAGATAGTGTTCAAACGTGAGCTTATCAATGATAAAAGTATACAAAACCGGCCAAGAGCAAGTTGGACACGCGTACAAAGAGGTTTCCGAACAAATCATATTTTTTTCAAGTTTTTTTAAACAACCTTCTTGTAGGTTTTCATGTAATGGTAAAGAAAAACATTTTTGTATATGGGGGTGGTAATTTTTCATCTATTTTTTAAATAACTTTAAAACTGTCTAATCCACCAAGAATCAAAAAATCTGGCCATGCATCGAACTCGCGCGCATAACATTGCATACTACTTCATAGAGGTTTTCCTGTAATCTAAATGTAAAGACATAATTTCTGTATTTTTTTCCAAAATTTAAGATTCTAGTCAGAGATAAAGGTTGGATGATCAATTTTCGTCTTTTTTTAAATATCTTTATAACTGTTTATTTTCGAAAATTGTTTTTGAGACTTTCGCCTTTTCACTTGATAGTTTGAAAAACATATATTTTTTATTTTTCCGTTTTTCCCTCTAATAGTGACCCCCATATTAAATTATTTACGTTACACGCCCGTATTTGGGTCACTAATATTCATATGTGTACCAAATATCAAATCAATCGGTCCAGTAGAAAAAAAAAGACAGAAAATAAAATTGACTATGACAGACGGACAGACAGACAGACAGACACACAAGTGTCCTATAAAGGTTCCGATTTTTTATTCGGATGTTCGGAACCCTAAAAAGATAATAGTAAAGTCAAAAATATATGGGATTGACATGTGCCTGAACACCGACATGTCACGTGATCAATTCCAAACATTTTGTCATTTCGACAGTCGATATCGCCGATTGAATGCCACATTATCTAGCTCTAGACACCAATAAGGGGATAGACCAGCCGGTCGTCACGTGGAAGCCCAAAATCTTAAAGTTGAAAACCACTCAATTTGAACTCTAAGTTTACAGGCGAAAATTGTTGCAATTAAAGAATTTACCTAATTGCCAAACACCTTGTGTACCTCTGAGCGAAAGTTGCCTGGGAATAAATATTAAGACATTAAATAAAATTTATTTATTTGGGTTGGGTAAGACAGGTAGGATAAAAGGTATTATGCGGTGGGACATGAAACAGCATAACTTTGAATATTAGGGTATGATTTATGACCGCACCCATATTTTAGTGTCAGAGCACAAACAACAGGCCGGCTATAGTATGTATGTCTTGATTACATGGCACAAACAAAATTAAATAACGACTGCAAGGCAAGGGTTATTTAATTTTGTTCCGGGGTCGAAAATCCTTACGGATGTCCCTGGGTCAAGGGGTCTGCCTGACTCTTAATGACTAAACCCCGCTTTTCCCTGGCACACATGTGTCTTGGGCTGCGGGTGTGTGTAAGACTTTCAATGCCCCGGAATAGTAGCGGTCGTCTGCGGGCCTCGTCCCGTGGTGTGGAGTGTGGTGTTAACACCCCTCCACGTCTAAGAGAGGCGCACGTTGAACGCTACGCGCCGCCATCTCGTGTCGACTCGGTTGAATCGGTTGACCCTGGGCCCTTTTACCGGCTGGAAGATGGCGTTATCCGGCCTTCTCAGACACCCGCTCCGCCTGGGCTGGGACGGGAGAGCACTAGTCATCTCTATTTCCCTTGCTGCAGCCTCCTTCTGCGAAATGACGGTTTCACAGAAGGAGATCAGCGCATCCCAGAAGCACCATTAAACGAATCAGAATCGACAGCGACAGATCGCCTCCGACATAGCATGTATGTCTGACCCAGCTTACATTATCTTTGGACTTATCGGTTCATTTCATCCGTATTTTAGAAATTATTATTGGCCTTTTTGAGAATTTGCCATTTTTAGAATTTGCCGTCTTGAGAGTTTGGCATAAATAGAATTGGCCACTTTGAGAAATGGTCTAGTTAAAGACTCATTTGCCTATTTGAGATTTAGGCATTCTGCGCCTAAACCGTAAGGAATGTGATCACCGCGGAGGTTATCTATATAAAGCCAACACAAAAATAGTCGTCAAGATCGGTCCATAAGTTATGCCTGAATAAATAACTCAAATAACATGGAATATGAACATAACTGGTGAAATGAGGGTCTACCAGCATGAAGTTCAGAGCGTACCTGCGGCGTAATATAATGTTTGAAAGGGTGTAAATAATAAACAGACTTGCGATTGTAGAAATCCCGGGGATGTGTGGCGTTTTATCGTGGAGTTTCGTTGTCTTTCTCCGAAGTTCTTCATTAGATACCTAGCTATCTTGGGAACATATTCTTACAAACTGAAAAATGTCATCGAAATCGGTTGACAATTGGCTAACCCCGCCATGATTTTAAAAGCCCTATAACATACCCCACACAATAGGATAGGCGAGATAAAAAAAGTTATCCTCATTTTACATGTACGGAAGCTATCATAAAAAAATCTTGTTTAAGATTTTATTATTTCGTAATTATAATATAATATTATAAAGCCTTGTTTAATCCTTAATAAAATTACATAATTTGATATTTAGTACAATTCGAGAATTTAATTTTTTTTTTCTTGTCTTTTATTTCGTTATTGAAGCGTGTTAAATAATTATATTTAACACGCTGTAATAACGAAATAATAGAAAGCTGCAATTTTGCATGGATCCATGCAATTTGCAGCTTTCTGGTAGAAGTTTTTAGCGGGATTTTCTCAAGTGTAGTTCAGTAGAAAGAAAGAAAAGAAAGAAAAAGAATTTATTTGCCACAAATTAACGACATACAAAAAATATGATTTTGCGTTTGTTTTGAGTAGCTGTTTTAATTATTCGCTTATTGATTCCTAGTGGATATTTTGATGTAAAATTGGTGTAGTTTTGTGTCTCAAGAGTCTACGCAACTGGACAATATGTGGAATCAGTGAGACAGGCGCGATATCGGTATAATGGAACTGAGAATCTTATTGTAGTAATTGACAACCACAGCGAAGTTTGCCGACAAGGCTGCTTCGACACATTTGTTGCCAAATACTGCAAGAAACATTAGAATGTGTTACATCTGCATTCTAATAGAAAAAAAAAAAATACACTACTGATGACTTGGCAGTATGGTCTCTGACCCTAAGCCTGTTCCAAAAGGAACAAAAAAAAAACCTATCTGTTGTCACATTCTCTTAACTATGCCTCGGTCGGATGCCGCGTCGGTGGCCTTTATCGCGGCGCGCGATTTTTATTCGCATTGTTATGAGTCATGAGACAAGTTGGCGCCAGGCGATATTGTACCGGCCAGTGGTATGCTCAGCGCTATCGCACACACGATTTGATGGCCGCGCTTACGTGCACTATTTAGTTCGAGTCGAGCCGGTGGTGTCGCGTTTGCGGTGAAGCTTCGTCCTAATAGAACGCGATCCTCGCGCAAATATGCAATCGTCGCAGTCATTGTACGGAGAAATCGGACAGCGACATCGCGTTGTCGCGTCGCGTTCTATTAGGACGACGCATAAGAGAGCGTTGTTGCGAAGTTTTTTAATCTACATTCACCGGCTGTATTGATAACCTTGAAGCAATGCCAACGGCCTTGAGTGGTTAGCTCACGTGTTCTGTGCTGAGCACACGGAACGCGTCGTACGTCCACCCAGTATAACTCGCCCATCAAGGAGCGCTGTCCCAAATTAGGCTAATAGCGCCTTAAAATAAATATTTCAGAAAATTTTAACCCAACCCATACAGGTTCCCTGAACACGAAACCAACATTTTCTGAAAAGCATCTGTCAATGCACGCTCGACGTGGCTTACAGGCTCGTCTCCAACTTGTTTCTGACCTGCAAGTTACTGCAAGTTACTCTGACCGGTTTTTCATGATATTATAGCGATGGGCACCCATATTTTTAACCTTACATCAAATTTCATTGAAAGAAAAACGGGGACCAAAATAATGTCGAGGTCTGTTTGGTAGTATTGGTCCAAAATAAAAGAAACTTGTGCGATTTGTGCCCAGTGTCCAGTGATGGATCCGTTTTTGTTTAACTTGGTGCCGACAACGTTTAAACAATCATCTTCACGTCATCGCAAATAGCCTCGGCTAGCGACTAGTCCATAAACATGAGACAAGTTGTCACTGAGTTTGCAAGCCACGTCGTGTGTGCAGTGAAGGATTCATTTTGTTTATTGCGGTTCGACAACGTTGCAATGTAACCTCGCGTTGCCGTCGTCGTGGTTGGTGTCGGCGGATGATTAGTCCATTGACAAGTGTGCGCTGCGCTTGCGAGCCGCACTGAGTGTGCCGTGACGGATTCCTTTCGGTGTAATTCTAAGTTCGTGTCAACCTCTTGTTTAGTTTCGTATGAAAGTAAATTTGAACTTCGTTTTGATTTTCTTACAAAACTGATAATACTTCTAACGAAAATGTTCAGTCACGGACTATTAATAACACAAACCAACGCTCGACGACGGCACGGTTGGCGCAGTGGTTGAGCATTCGGCTGCTGCGCTGCGGGTCGCGGGTTCGATCCCCGCACGGAACAAATATTTGTATGGCCTACAGATATTTGTTGCGGGCTTGGGTGTCTTGTGTACGATACAGGAATAACTCTTAGTATGGGGAAAAGTTTAAAATAAAAAAAAAACGCCAAGGTGGCATAATACATCTCCATTCTGTCTGTTCCATTTTCGAAGGAAAAATTGGTTCGTACATAATCGAAACCACAATGTTAATGCTTTAGAAACATACTGATAACAATGTCTAATCACAAACTAATAATTAAGCAAACAAACGCTAAGGTGGCGCAATACATCCCCAAACTTGGTGTTCCATTTTCGAAGAAAAACATGTACGTAAAGAATCAAAACCAACCATACTCTATGCAACCAACCAACCGGTTGGCGTTCCAAGAACATACTCCTAACGAAAAGGTCCGATCACAGACTAATAATATCACAAATCAACGCTAATGTGGCATACATCTCCAAACTTGCCATTCCATTTTCACCATAAAACTGGTCCGTACAGAATCGAAACCATATCGTTAGTTCGATCATTCATAGGTTCGATTATGACGAAAATGTCCGATCAAAGACTATCAATAGATTGGCGTAATACATCTCCAAACTATCCGTTCCATTTTCATCGAACAACATAAATATCCGTACGGTAGTACGTAAGTAGTAGTAGGTACTACTATACGTACCTACACACGAGACACACTACTAATACTACTACATTACTTATCGCCGAGCTTGCGAGCTGTGTCAAGTGTGCAGATACGGATCCATTACGTTTATAACGATACCGACAACATTTCAACGTATTTCTGCGTCATCGCAAACAGTCTCAGCTGGCGACTATCCGTACATACGAAATAAGTTATCGCATAGCTGCGAACCACGACAAGTGTGTAGTGACAGATCCATTTTATTAATCGCGGTGCTAACAACATTTTGACGTAACTTCGCGTCATCACGAACGGTGTCTATCCTACATCATCGGTCATGGGGACTATCCGTACACTTTTTTTTTTTGTGGCGTGGTATATCATCCCATGACATCTCCCTCTCTAGCGTGGAGCGGGAGGGCGTGTCAGACTCTTACTGGCTAAAACCCACCCCTGTTCCTTCCCTGCCCTGAGTGCCCAGAGGGGCGAGGTAACTCTGTTTCTTTATCCTCAACCCCTGGGCAGGCATCGGCAGTGACGGATTCATTTCGGTTAAATCGGCGGTCTACTAGTTCGTTGACATGCAACAAGTGTGTGCTGAGCTGTAAGTCACACCGAGTGTGGCATAACGGATTCCTTTCGGTGTAATTCTAATTTCGTGTCAACTTGTATTATATTTTCATATGATCGTGAAATCTAAGTTCGTTTGAACTTGGTTTTAATTTTCTCACAAAAGTAAAATCCAAGTTCACTTCAACTTGAATTTCAGTTTCGTATGATAGTGAAATCCAAAACCGCTTCAACTTGGATTTCAGTTTCATATGATAGTGAAATCCAAGTCCACTTCAAATTGGATTTTAGTTTTGTATGATAGTGAAATCCAAGTTAGTTTGAACTTGGATTTCACTTCCGTATGATAGTGAACTCCAAGGTCGCTGTAACTTGAATTTCAGTTTTGTATGATAATGGAATCCAATTCTGCTGCAACTTGGATTTCAGTTTCTTATGATAGTGAAAGCCAAGTCCGCTTCTATTTGGATTTCAGTTTCGTATGACAATGAAATCCAAGTTCGTTTGAACTTGGATTTTATGTTCGTATGAAAGTAACAGTGCAACCTAGTCTCGCGTCGTCTCGTGTGGTTTCGGCTGGCGTCTAGTTCATTGGCATGTGACAAGTGTGTTCTAAGTTTGCGAGCTGCACCGACAGTGCCGTAACGAATTAGACGTTGGTCTTATTTAAACACTTTCTTTAGCCCAGAAAAATGGTTGCCCTTATACTTAACATTGTTGAGCTATTTCAAAAAATACATGAACTGTATTGCAATCTTCATTCTCTAATTTTGTGTACCTGAAATTTTCATAAATTGAACTGAACATTGGCATTTCAGCAGCATCCTCGTTATTCAAATTCAGCGGGGAAATTTAGAGTATTTTATGCCATTCATTCGTGTCGTCGAAAGTTCTTTTGTTCCTTTTACATGTTATTATTCATTTTGATAGATACATTAACACCATATTTTATTGAAGACATTATCTAAAAAACGATGACTCATAATCCCCGTGTAACACAGGACTTACGTTATCGATTTAAATTTGAAATAATTATTATTATCAAGACACGTGGTGTATTTGGGCTTCTTATTTTTCGATTAAGTCAGTCCTTATCGTGGTATATAAAACGATCAAAAGCAGGTATTTGTTATATTTTTACAACAGAGATCGAAATACATATCGATGAGACGGTGGGTAATGAGCTCTTTGTTAATTAAATCGTCCGGGAAAGTATTTATTTTTGCCAAAGATGAGAGTATTTTTGCTGCCAAGCAACGTTTGGGTTGAAGGGGTACCGGTGTGATTATACTGATATTAAAGAGACACATGAATCATTTCTGATTGAGTCTATGTCTCTAAGGTACTAACGCACGTCTTTGCGCTGGTAGCCATCTCCTGCCAGTACCAGGACATACTGAATGTTCTCGGTGTATTACAATAATTCCAGTTAATCATTTTTAACTTTTCATATACCTACTAAAACTTGGTATTAAATTTTATATCTAAATTATATTCTATACTATTATGATTTTGGTCTAACTTCTGATACCTAAGTTTTTGTTGCGTAATCTGTTAAGTCGTAAGTTCTTTTTTTCGCTTATTTACGACTATTATCAAAAATCTCTAAATTTTAACATTTGACATAAATTCTGATACAGAATATCGAGTGCAAGAAGACTCTTTCCGAACCCGAAAGCCCCATATTGTACCCATTATTTGGATCATTTTTTTCCATTAGACCATACCTGGGAATCTATTGGTTCTGGAGATATTGTGTTACTTTAGATTTAATTTTAAAGGCAATCCGTTATGTCTTTCTTATGTTAGCCAAAATATTGCACAATAGCTCATTATAAGGTTTGAATAATCGCTACAGAACTGCAACCGCTTTCCAGATGCCGATCGTACGCACTCCCGCATTCCGTTCGGCGGGAATACATTGGTCGACCGCTTTTCGCGGTGCGGACAAAGTTGTGACGTAGCTTCGCGTTGTCTTGGGCACCTTCAACTAACGGCTAGTTCATATTTAAGATTATTTTTTTTTGGTTTTGAAACAGAAATAAATTAGTTTCGGTATACGCTAGTATTATATTATCTGTGGTTTCGGTTACATGTTAAATGCATACAAAAAGATCTTGTTTAGCGTTACCTTTGTAGGTATAATAAATATGATAACAGACGGTTCTTAACCGATAAAATTCAAAACCCTTTAAAGACGTCACAGACTTTCATCATCATTCATCATCAGGATATCAATGTTATTACTGTTATCGAAATCGATAACAATAATAAAATTGATATCCTGATATGTTTTAATTACATTTGAAGGCTTGTAGGTAGAATATTACAATCATGTTATCACACACATGAAGGAATCGATGGCTGTGTTTCGAGCCGGTGTCGCATTAAAGGTCGTATATACGATTGTGGCGCAAATATCTAAGTCCTAAGACGTATTTATTTTGTCATTTACCAAATGATATCATTTTTGTAAGATGACTGAATGATGCTGCCGAATCATATACGTCGTGGACGAAGTGTGCGGTCTACTTCATAACTAAATTGAATTGATAATGAGAGATTCATGTCCATAAAGTGCCATGACTATTGCGCTATGCATTTATCTATATGTTTTGATGGCACAGAAATAATGGATTCGGTGTTTCATGTATGGAAGAATGGATTCAAACAGTTGAAATAGGTATATCTAAAAATACTCGCAGTAGATTTACTTTTTTTTTTAATCTACATTCACAAGCTGCACTGATAAGTCTGAAGTAGTGCCGCCATCTACGTTTATCTAGTTAGATGATACACGTCAACATCGATTGCTGCACATTATCAAATTTTTATATAAATCACAGACAACAATTATCATTGTGTTGAAAAATACATACAAATAGAAACAAATTACAATTGAAAGATAAACTAAAATATTGAATCTGTAGCGACATCTATGACGCCGCACACGAACTAAAATAACAAAATCCGACATCGCGCAAGCAGAGTTCTCCGCGCGATTTAAACATATACAACAGTCCGAAATCAACCATCGGGCAGTTGTCCAGACCAGACACAACACCCGTCTGGTCGGAGGATCCTCCCTTTTCAATGGAGGTTTGTGGGACTTTACACCCTATTCCGCATGCCTCCAAAAATCAATTAATTATAAATATGTCTGTAGTTCAATAAAATCTCAAATTAATGTCAGATATACCGTTAAATTTAATGTTAAGTATAATGTTAAAATGTAATGTCAAATATAATGTCAAATAAATTAGACGCTCAAATTTATCAATGTCCAGTGAGCATAGTTTTAGTCAAAACAATATAAAATTAAAGGCTTGTTTACTGCTATTAACATAAATCTCTATATTTTAACATTTGCCATAAATTCTGATACAGAATATCGAGTGTAAAGAGACAGTTTCCGAACCCGAAAGCCACATATTCTACCTATTATTTGAATCATTATTTCCATTAGACCATACCTGGGAATCCATTGGTTCTGGAGATATTGAAGGTTGCAATCTTTTTTTTACTTTTTTTGAAAATGAATTTCAAGTGTTACTTATAACTAAACTTTTTTCCAAACGAACATTACCTGAATTTTCGATTTTTCATAATAAATTACGCATTTGAAAATATAAAAACGCAATGAATCAAACGTAAACGACAAGTACCTACGCGGGTTAGAGTGAAGGGGCGGAGCTTAATTTCGCATGTCTGAGTTCGCGTTACATTGCGCACAATATAAATTGCTTTTTTTCATACCTAAAACTAAAAGTCGTTCCCCGATTTTTACGCAAAGCTACTTTGTTAGTATGCGTAGTTGACGCCTTTGTGATGTGTCTTTTTATATCCTGATAAACAAACACTTTTGTAACAAAATGACTATTAATTTAGTTTAAAATGAGTGAGGGCTATACATTAATAACTTTACATCAGGTGATAACCTATTATTAAACAATTCCACATCTTGGTATCCAGAGCAATTATGCTTGACTATTGTTTAAATTTGGTGTCATCTTGTGACATTGACATTGACTAATCTGGACCCCGGTCCAGAGCAAACCGGCCAGAGGCATGAACGGTCGTGATTGCTTGAATCAACATTGGTGCTATAACGGACAAAAGAGCCGCACATTACAATGACGGTTTTGGTGTAAATATAAATACGTACAGCAGGGTAACTGTAGGACATGCAGTTGACTAATAACGCATTCCAGTCAGAGTCATACGCGGTGGCGATGACTTGAATTGAATCACAGTGCCATAGCGGAATGATGCGACGAGCATATCCCGGACTCGGACCACTGCGCCAGATCACGAACTAGCTAGCACTCACTGACTGGATATTTTTGGCGCCACATTGCTGCCATCATCGCACATCCTAGTTTCTGTCAACAACTAGGTAACATAACAGTGGACGCTTATTAATCGGTCAAGCGACACCCGAGGCGTACTCCGTTGTCGCCAAATTTAAGGAAAAGTTTGTAGTAGATAAAGGTTATGCACGCGCGAAGCGGCTTTCAGGCTCGGGTCCAACTTGTTTCACGGACTAGTTGTAAGTTTCTCTGACCGGTTTTTCACGATGTTAATACGATGAGTACCCGTTTTTAACCTTACATCAAATTCCATTGAAAGAAAATCGGAGACTAAATTTGAAACGAGGCCTGTTTGATAATATTGGCCAAAATAAAAGAAACTTGCGCATTTCGCGCCAAGTCATCAGTAAAGGTGAAAATGGTGAAGGAAAACATCGAGAGGAAACCGGCATGTCCTAGAACCAAAAATTCGAAGACATGTGACATCCACCAATCCGCATTCGGCCCGCGTGGTGGATTAATGCCCACACCCTCTCACAGAGAGGAGGCTTGTGCCCCAGCAGTGGAGACGATAAAAGGCTGATGATGAGTGCAGTGACAGATACATTTCAATTATCAAGGTGCCGAAATCGTTTTGACGTATCTTCGCTTCGTCTCGGTTGGCGACTATAAATACACATGAGAACAAAAGTGAAATCCAAATTGGTTTCAACTTGGTTTTGCTAGCAAATGGTCCATTAACATGGCCAAAGTTGGCAATGAGCTTGCAAGCCAGGTCGAGTATGCAGTGACTGATCCATTTTGTTTATTGCGGTTCGACAACGTCGCAACGTAGCCGCGCGTCGTCGCGGCTGGTATTGGCGAGTGACTACTTCGTTAACATGCGACGAGTGTGCATCCCAGTTTCTGTCCACAGCAAGGTAGAATAACAGTAAACCATAACAAACCTATCAAGGGACACCCAAGACGTACCCCGGTGTCGCCCAATTTGCAAAAAAGGTAGTGGTAGATAAAAGTTCATGAGAAAACAAAATTAAACAAAGAAGATTACAAAACAATTTATTTATTTTAACCTGTAAAGCCCGGAAAGTCACTGGTGAGTTTCATTAATCGAAACCACGTTGAGCACTGAAACTCACCAGTGAGTTTTGCGATTCTTGCGATCCACTCGTTTATTACCTCTATTATTACCAAAACGCAATGTATTTTATGCAGTGGCAACATTTACACGCTTGGCCATAGACATTATTGGTCGTCTCAGGTGCCCTCCGACAAAAAATATATGCTGTCATAACTGAGAAAAAATGTCAAACTGACATTTGAATCCGGTTTGTCGCATGCGGGCGGGGCTTGAAGGATGGTACGTTTGACGAATGGCGGCTTTCAGAGGTAAAATGGCCCAAGAAATTACGTAATCCACATGCAAAATTAAGAATTCACAAACTTGGTCTAATATTTAGCTATGTATAAATTTAAATTTTCAGTAATAAAAACAACACAAGAGTGTGCCCCATTCAAACATTACATGACAAACCCGCGCTACGTTAGACACATCACACTGACTCGTACGTAGTACGCTCTAAACAACTTCTTTCATAAGCTTTGCCCACATTCACTCTCGCCATCTTGTTGCTTGAGCGTATCAGCGGCTACAACGTGACTTTTTGTATCATGTGACTTCAACGAAACATTGAGGAGGTCCGAACAGAAATCATCTACCCAAAAAGTTTTATGCCGTACTTGAGTCGTTGTCATCGTATTCGAGGTTGTCGAGGTAGAATCCACGTCAATGTCTGAGCTTATTGAACTGTTTCGCCGGAACATACCGTATGCCTGTTCTCTTTGCGATTTATGATACGTCATTGTTATAAACACTCTCACTTATTTTAAATTAGCACAAACTTGATGGTCTTTTGTCAACGATTTGTATCTTATTAAGTATAATATTAAATTTAAATAAATATTACAGAAAATGTAAATACTTAATGGTGTTGTCTTAATGAACACTTTTAATGGTCTGCTGAAAATTTCGACTTTCCCCGTATTTATAGGTTTCCTGAACACGAAACCTACATTTTCTAATATGGATCAGTCAATGCAGGCTCGACGTGGTTTGCTAGTTAAGCTCCGATTTGTTACATTTTTACGGACTATGTAGTTGCAAGTCACTGACCGGTTTTTCATTATGTTTATGCGTTGAGCATCCTTTTTTAACACTACATAAAATACAATTGAAAGAAAAACGGAGACGACAATTGGGTTGAGATCTGTTTGCTTCTATTAGGACAAAATAAAAGAAACTTGCGCAATTCATGTGCAGTAATGGATCCATTTTAATTATCAAGGTGCCGAAATCGTTTCGACGTATTTTCGCTTTTTCTCGGTTGGCGACTATCCATACAGATGAAAACAAAATTGAAATCCAAATGGGTTTCAACTTGGTTTGGCTAGCGACTTGTCCGCAAACATGGGCGAAGTTGGCAGTGAGCTTGCAAGCCACGTCGAGTGTTCAGTGACCGATCCATTTTGTTTATTGCGGTTCGACAACGTTGCAACGTAGCCTCGCGTCGTCGTGGCTGGTATCGTCGAGTGACTAGTTTGCAATCATGCGACGAGTGTACATCCTAGTTTCTGTCCACGGCAAGGTAGAATAACAGTTGACCATTACTAACCGATCAAGGGACAACGAAGGCATACCCCGGTGTCACCTAATTTGCGAAAAAGGTAGTGGTAGATGAAAGTTCGTGGGAAAACATAAATTAAACAAAGAAGATTACAATATAATTTATTTATTTTAATTGGCTCAAAAAGTTAAGTATTCCACATGCAAAATTAAGAATTCACAAGCTTGTTCTAATATTTAGATATGTATAAATTTAAATTTTCAGCAATAAAAACAACACAAGAGTGTGCCCCATTCTAACATTACATGCCAAACTCTCGCTACGTCAGTCACATCGCACTGACTCGTACGTAGTGCGCTCTAAACTACTTCTTTCATAAGCTCTGTCCACATTCACTCACGCCATCGTGTTGCTTGAGCGTATCGGCCACTACAACGTGACTTTTTGTATCATGTGACTTCAACGAAACATTGAGGAGGTGCGAACAGAAATCATCTACCCAAAAAGTTTTATGCCGTACTTGAGTCGTTGTCATCGTATTCGAGGTTGTCGAGGTAGAATCCACGTCAATGTCTGAGCTTATTGAACTCTTTCGCCGGAACATACCGTATGTCTGTTCTCTTTGCGATTTATGATACGTCATTATTATAAACACTCTCACTTATTTTAAATTAGCACAAACTTGATGGTCTTTCGTCAACGATTTGTATCTTATTAAGTATAATATTAAATTTAAATAAATATTACAGAAAATGTTAATACTGAATGGTGTTGTCTTAATGAACACTTTTAACGGTCTGCTGAAATTTTCGACTTTCCCCGTATTTATAGGTTTCCTGAATTCGAAACCTACATTTTCTAATATGGATTAGTCAATGCAGGCTCGACGTGGTTTGCTAGTTAAGCTCCGATTTGTTTCATTTTTACGGACTCGTTGCAAGTCACTGACCGGTTTTTCATTATATATTTTTATGCGTTGAGCACCCTTTATTAACACTACATAAAAAACAATTGAAAGAAAAACGGAGACGACAATTGGGTCGAGATCTGTTTGCTTCTATTAGGCCAAAATAAAATAAACTTGCGCAATTCATGTGCAGTAATGGATCCATTTTAATTATCAAGGTGCCGAAATCGTTTCGACGTATCATCGCTTCGTCTCGGTTGGCGACTATCCATACACATGAAAACAAAATTGAAATCCAAATGGGTTTCAACTTGGTTTGGCTAGCGACTTGTCCGTTAACATGGGCGAAGTTGGCAGTGAGCTTGCAAGCCACGTCGAGTGTTCAGTGACCGATCCATTTTGTTTATTGCGGTTCGACAACGTTGCAACGTAGCCTCGCGTCGTCGTGGCTTGTATCGTCGAGTGACTAGTTTGCAATCATGCGACGAGTGTACATCCTAGTTTTTGTCCACGGCAAGGTAGAATAACAGTTGACCATTACTAACCGATCAAGGGACAACGAAGGCATACCCCGGTGTCACCGAATTTGCGAAAAAGGTAGTGGTAGATGAAAGTTCGTGGGAAAACATAAATTAAACAAAGAAGATTATAATACAATTTAATTATTTTAATTGGCTCAAAAAGTTACGTAATCCACATGCAAAATTAAGAATTCACAAGCTTGTTCTAATATTTAGATATGTATAAATTTAAATTTTCAGCAATAAAAACAACACAAAAGTGTGCCCCATTCTAACATTACATGCCAAACTCTCGCTACGTCAGTCACATCGCACTGACTCGTACGTAGTGCGCTCTAAACTACTTCTTTCATAAGCTCTGTCCACATTCACCCTCGCCATCGTGTTGCTTGAGCGTATCGGCCGCTACAACGTGACTTTTTGTATCATGTGACTTCAACGAAACATTGAGGAGGTCCGAACAGAAATCATCTACCCAAAAAGTTTTATGCCGTACTTGAGTCGTTGTCATCGTAATCGAGGTTGTCGAGGTAGAATCCACGTCAATGTCTGAGCTTATTGAACTGTTTCGCCGGAACATACCGTATGCCTGTTCTCTTTGCGATTTATGATACGTCATTGTTATAAACACTCTCACTTATTTTAAATTAGCACAAACTTGATGGGCTTTCGTCAACGATTTGTATCTTATTAAGTATAATATTAAATTTAAATAAATATTACAGAAAATGTAAATACTGAATGGTGTTGTCTTATTGAACACTTTTAATGGTCTGCTGAAAATTTCGACTTTCCCCGTATTTATAGGTTTCCTGAATACGAAACCTACATTTTCTAATATGGATCAGTCAATGCAGGCTCGACGTGGTTAGCTAGTTAAGCTCCGATTTGTTTCTTTTTTATTACGGCCTAGTTGCAAGTCACTGACCGGTTTTTCATTATGTTTATGCGTTGAGCATCCTATTTTAACACTACATAAAATACAATTGAAAGATAAACGGAGACGACAATTGGGTCGAGATCTGTTTGCTTCTATTAGGACAAAATAAAAGAAACTTGCGCAATTCATGTGCAGCAATGGATCCATTTTAATTATCAAGGTTCCGAAATCGTTTCGACGTATTTTCGCTTTTTCTCGGTTGGCGACTATCCATACAGATGAAACCAAAATTGAAATCCAAATGGGTTTCAACTTGGTTTGGCTAGCGACTTGTCCGCAAACATGGGCGAAGTTGGCAGTGAGCTTGGAAGCCACGTCGAGTGTTCAGTGACCGATCCATTTTGTTTATTGCGGTTCGACAACGTTGCAACGTAGCCTCGCGTCGTCGTGGCTGGTATCGTCGAGTGACTAGTTTGCAATCATGCGACGAGTGTACATCCTAGTTTCTGTCCACGGCAAGGTAGAATAACAGTTGACCATTACTAACCGATCAAGGGACAACGAAGGCATACTCCGGTGTCACCGAATTTGCGAAAAAGGTAGTGGTAGATGAAAGTTCGTGGGAAAACATAAATTAAACAAAGAAGATTATAATACAATTTATTTATTTTAATTGGCTCAAAAAGTTACGTAATCCACATGCAAAATTAAGAATTCACAAGCTTGTTCTAATATTTAGATATGTATAAATTTAAATTTTCAGCAATAAAAACAACACAAAAGTGTGCCCCATTCTAACATTACATGCCAAACTCTCGCTACGTCAGTCACATCGCACTGACTCGTACGTAGTGCGCTCTAAACTATTTCTTTCATAAGCTCTGTCCACATTCACCCTCGCCATCGTGTTGCTTGAGCGTATCGGCCGCTACAACGTGACTTTTTGTATCATGTGACTTCAACGAAACATTGAGGAGGTCCGAACAGAAATCATCTACCCAAAAAGTTTTATGCCGTACTTGAGTCGTTGTCATCGTAATCGACGTTGTCGAGGTAGAATCCACGTCAATGTCTGAGCTTATTAAACTGTTTCGCCGGAACATACCGTATGCCTGTTTTCTTTGCGATTTATGATACGTCATTATTATAAACACTCTCACTTATTTTAAATTAGCACAAACTTGATGGTCTTTCGTCAACGATTTGTATCTTATTAAGTATAATATTAAATTTAAATAAATATTACAGAAAATGTTAATACTGAATGGTGTTGTCTTAATGAACACTTTTAACGGTCTGCTGAAATTTTCGACTTTCCCCGTATTGATAGGTTTCCTGAATTCGAAACCTACATTTTCTAATATGGATTAGTCAATGCAGGCTCGACGTGGTTTGCTAGTTAAGCTCCGATTTGTTTCATTTTTACGGACTCGTTGCAAGTCACTGACCGGTTTTTCATTATATATTTTTATGCGTTGAGCACCCTTTATTAACACTACATAAAAAACAATTGAAAGAAAAACGGAGACGACAATTGGGTCGAGATCTGTTTGCTTCTATTAGGCCAAAATAAAATAAACTTGCGCAATTCATGTGCAGTAATGGATCCATTTTAATTATCAAGGTGCCGAAATCGTTTCGACGGATCATCGCTTCGTCTCGGTTGGCAACTATCCATACACATGAAAACAAAATTGAAATGGGTTTCAACTTGGTTTGGCTAGCGACTTGTCCGTTAACATGGGCGAAGTTGGCAGTGAGCTTGCAAGCCACGTCGAGTGTTCAGTGACCGATCCATTTTTTTTATTGCGGTTCGACAACGTTGCAACGTAGCCTCGCGTCGTCGTGGCTGGTATCGTCGAGTGACTAGTTTGCAATCATGCGACGAGTGTACATCCTAGTTTCTGTCCACGGCAAGGTAGAATAACAGTTGACCATTACTAACCGATCAAGGGACAACGAAGGCATACCCCGGTGTCACCGAATTTGCGAAAAAGGTAGTGGTTGATGAAAGTTCGTGGGAAAACATAAATTAAACAAAGAAGATTATAATACAATTTATTTATTTTAATTGGCTCAAAAAGTTACGTAATCCACATGCAAAATTAAGAATTCACAAGCTTGTTCTAATATTTAGATATGTATAAATTTAAATTTTCAGCAATAAAAACAACACAAAAGTGTGCCCCATTCTAACATTACATGCCAAACTCTCGCTACGTCAGTCACATCGCACTGACTCGTACGTAGTGCGCTCTAAACTACTTCTTTCATAAGCTCTGTCCACATTCACCCTCGCCATCGTGTTGCTTGAGCGTATCGGCCGCCACAACGTGACTTTTTGTATCATGTGACTTCAACGAAACATTGAGGAGGTCCGAACAGAAATCATCTACCCAAAAAGTTTTATGCCGTACTTGAGTCGTTGTCATCGTAATCGAGGTTGTCGAGGTAGAATCCACGTCAATGTCTGAGCTTATTGAACTGTTTCGCCGGAACATACCGTATGCCTGTTCTCTTTGCGATTTATGATACGTCATTGTTATAAACACTCTCACTTATTTTAAATTAGCACAAACTTGATGGTCTTTTGTCAACGATTTGTATCTTATTAAGTATAATATTAAATTTAAATAAATATTACAGAAAATGTAAATACTGAATGGTGTTGTCTTATTGAACACTTTTAATGGTCTGCTGAAAATTTCGACTTTCCCCGTATTTATAGGTTTCCTGAATACGAAACCTACATTTTCTAATATGGATCAGTCAATGCAGGCTCGACGTGGTTTGCTAGTTAAGCTCCGATTTGTTACATTTTTACGGACTATGTAGTTGCAAGTCACTGACCGGTTTTTCATTATGTTTATGCGTTGAGCATCCTTTTTTAACACTACATAAAATACAATTGAAAGAAAAACGGAGACGACAATTGGGTCGAGATCTGTTTGCTTCTATTAGGACAAAATAAAAGAAACTTGCGCAATTCATGTGCAGTAATGGATCCATTTTAATTATCAAGGTGCCGAAATCGTTTCGACGTATTTTCGCTTTTTCTCGGTTGGCGACTATCCATACAGATGAAAACAAAATTGAAATCCAAATGGGTTTCAACTTGGTTTGGCTAGCGACTTGTCCGCAAACATGGGCGAACTTGGCAGTGAGCTTGCAAGCCACGTCGAGTGTTCAGTGACCGATCCATTTTATTTATTGCGGTTCGACAACGTTGCAACGTAGCCTCGCGTCGTCGTGGCTGGTATCGTCGAGTGACTAGTTTGCAATCATGCGACGAGTGTACATCCTAGTTTCTGTCCACGTCAAGGTAGAATAACAGTTGACCATTACTAACCGATCAAGGGACAACGAAGGCATACCCCGGTGTCACCTAATTTGCGAAAAAGGTAGTGGTTGATGAAAGTTCGTGGGAAAACATAAATTAAACAAAGAAGATTATAATACAATTTATTTATTTTAATTGGCTCAAAAAGTTACGTAATCCACATGCAAAATTAAGAATTCACAAGCTTGTTCTAATATTTAGATATGTATAAATTTAAATTTTCAGCAATAAAAACAACACAAGAGTGTGCCCCATTCTAACATTACATGCCAAACTCTCGCTACGTCAGTCACATCGCACTGACTCGTACGTAGTGCGCTCTAAACTACTTCTTTCATAAGCTCTGTCCACATTCACTCACGCCATCGTGTTGCTTGAGCGTATCGGCCGCTACAACGTGACTTTTTGTATCATGTGACTTCAACGAAACATTGAGGAGGTCCGAACAGAAATCATCTACCCAAAAAGTTTTATGTTGTACTTGAGTCGTTGTCATCGTAATCGAGGTTGTCGAGGTAGAATCCACGTCAATGTCTGAGCTTATTGAACTGTTTCGCCGGAACATACCGTATGCCTGTTTTCTTTGCGATTTATGATACGTCATTATTATAAACACTCTCACTTATTTTAAATTAGCACAAACTTGATGGTCTTTCGTCAACGATTTGTATCTTATTAAGTATAATATTAAATTTAAATAAATATTACAGAAAATGTTAATACTGAATGGTGTTGTCTTAATGAACACTTTTAACGGTCTGCTGAAATTTTCGACTTTCCCCGTATTTATAGGTTTCCTGAATTCGAAACTTACATTTTCTAATATGGATTAGTCAATGCAGGCTCGACGTGGTTTGCTAGTTAAGCTCCGATTTGTTTCATTTTTACGGACTCGTTGCAAGTCACTGACCAGTTTTTCATTATATATTTTTATGCGTTGAGCACCCTTTATTAACACTACATAAAAAACAATTGAAAGAAAAACGGAGACGACAATTGGGTCGAGATCTGTTTGCTTCTATTAGGCCAAAATAAAATAAACTTGCGCAATTCATGTGCAGTAATGGATCCATTTTAATTATCAAGGTGCCGAAATCGTTTCGACGTATCATCGCTTCGTCTCGGTTGGCGACTATCCATACACATGAAAACAAAATTGAAATCCAAATGGGTTTCAACTTGGTTTGGCTAGCGACTTGTCCGTTAACATGGGCGAAGTTGGCAGTGAGCTTGCAAGCCACGTCGAGTGTTCAGTGACCGATCCATTTTGTTTATTGCGGTTCGACAACGTTGCAACGTAGCCTCGCGTCGTCGTGGCTGGTATCGTCGAGTGACTAGTTTGCAATCATGCGACGAGTGTACATCCTAGTTTCTGTCCACGGCAAGGTAGAATAACAGTTGACCATTACTAACCGATCAAGGGACAACGAAGGCATACCCCGGTGTCACCTAATTTGCGAAAAAGGTAGTGGTAGATGAAAGTTCGTGGGAAAACATAAATTAAACAAATAAGATTACAATATAATTTATTTATTTTAAATGGCTCAAAAAGTTAAGTAATCCACATGCAAAATTAAGAATTCACAAGCTTGGTCTAATATTTAGATATGTATAAATTTAAATTTTCAGCAATAAAAACAACACAAGAGTGTGCCCCATTCTAACATTACATGCCAAACTCTCGCTACGTCAGTCACATCGCACTGACTCGTACGTAGTGCGCTCTAAACTACTTCTTTCATAAGCTCTGTCCACATTCACTCACGCCATCGTGTTGCTTGAGCGTATCGGCCGCTACAACGTGACTTTTTGTATCATGTGACTTCAACGAAACATTGAGGAGGTCCGAACAGAAATCATCTACCCAAAAAGTTTTATGTTGTACTTGAGTCGTTGTGATCGTAATCGAGGTTGTCGAGGTAGAATCCACGTCAATGTCTGAGCTTATTGAACTGTTTCGCCGGAACATACCGTATGCCTGTTCTCTTTGCGATTTATGATACGTCATTGTTATAAACACTCTCACTTATTTTAAATTAGCACAAACTTGATGGTCTTTCGTCAACGATTTGTATCTTATTAAGTATAATATTAAATTTAAATAAATATTACAGAAAATGTAAATACTGAATGGTGTTGTCTTATTGAACACTTTTAATGGTCTGCTGAAAATGTCGACTTTCCCCGTATTTATAGGTTTCCTGAATACGAAACCTACATTTTCTAATATGGATCAGTCAATGCAGGCTCGACGTGGTTAGCTAGTTAAGCTTCGATTTGTTTCTTTTTTATTACGGCCTAGTTGCAAGTCACTGACCGGTTTTTCATTATATATTTTTATGCGTTGAGCATCCTTTTTTAACACTACATAAAATACAATTGAAAGAAAAACGGAGACGACAATTGGGTCGAGATCTGTTTGCTTCTATTAGGACAAAATAAAAGAAACTTGCGCAATTCATGTGCAGTAATGGATTCATTTTAATTATCAAGGTGCCGAAATCGTTTCGACGTATTTTCGCTTTTTCTCGGTTGGCGACTATCCATACAGATGAAAACAAAATTGAAATCCAAATGGGTTTCAACTTGGTTTGGCTAGCGACTTGTCCGCAAACATGGGCGAACTTGGCAGTGAGCTTGCAAGCCACGTCGAGTGTTCAGTGACCGATCCATTTTATTTATTGCGGTTCGACAACGTTGCAACGTAGCCTCGCGTCGTCGTGGCTGGTATCGTCGAGTGACTAGTTTGCAATCATGCGACGAGTGTACATCCTAGTTTCTGTCCACGTCAAGGTAGAATAACAGTTGACCATTACTAACCGATCAAGGGACAACGAAGGCATACCCCGGTGTCACCTAATTTGCGA
The DNA here is from genome assembly GCA_951329385.1 of Polia nebulosa. Lineage (NCBI taxonomy): Eukaryota > Metazoa > Arthropoda > Insecta > Lepidoptera > Noctuidae > Polia > Polia nebulosa. The sequence continues at coordinate 16,396,685 of OX589604.1, forward strand.
AAAAGGTAGTGGTTGATGAAAGTTCGTGGGAAAACATAAATTAAACAAAGAAGATTATAATACAATTTATTTATTTTAATTGGCTCAAAAAGTTACGTAATCCACATGCAAAATTAAGAATTCACAAGCTTGTTCTAATATTTAGATATGTATAAATTTAAATTTTCAGCAATAAAAACAACACAAGAGTGTGCCCCATTCTAACATTACATGCCAAACTCTCGCTACGTCAGTCACATCGCACTGACTCGTACGTAGTGCGCTCTAAACTACTTCTTTCATAAGCTCTGTCCACATTCACTCACGCCATCGTGTTGCTTGAGCGTATCGGCCGCTACAACGTGACTTTTTGTATCATGTGACTTCAACGAAACATTGAGGAGGTCCGAACAGAAATCATCTACCCAAAAAGTTTTATGTTGTACTTGAGTCGTTGTCATCGTAATCGAGGTTGTCGAGGTAGAATCCACGTCAATGTCTGAGCTTATTGAACTGTTTCGCCGGAACATACCGTATGCCTGTTCTCTTTGCGATTTATGATACGTCATTGTTATAAACACTCTCACTTATTTTAAATTAGCACAAACTTGATGGTCTTTCGTCAACGATTTGTATCTTATTAAGTATAATATTAAATTTAAATAAATATTACAGAAAATGTAAATACTGAATGGTGTTGTCTTATTGAACACTTTTAATGGTCTGCTGAAAATTTCGACTTTCCCCGTATTTATAGGTTTCCTGAATACGAAACCTACATTTTCTAATATGGATCAGTCAATGCAGGCTCGACGTGGTTAGCTAGTTAAGCTCCGATTTGTTTTTTTTTTATTACGACCTAGTTGCAAGTCACTGACCGGTTTTTCATTATGTTTATGCGTTGAGCATCCTTTTTTAACACTACATAAAATACAATTGAAAGAAAAACGGAGACGACAATTGGGTCGAGATCTGTTTGCTTCTATTAGGACAAAATAAAAGAAACTTGCGCGATTCATGTGCAGTAATGGATCCATTTTAATTATCAAGGTGCCGAAATCGTTTCGACGTATTTTCGCTTCGTCTCGGTTGGCGACTATCCATACAGATGAAAACAAAATTGCAATCCAAATGGGTTTCAACTTGGTTTGGCTAGCGACTTGTTCGTTAACATGGGCGAAGTTGGCAGTGAGCTTGCAAGCCACGTCGAGTGTTCAGTGACCGATCCATTTTGTTTATTGCGGTTCGACAACGTTGCAAGGACCTAGTCTCGCGTCGTCGCGGCTGGTATCGTCGAGTGACTAGTTTGTTATCATGCGACGAGTGTACATCCTAGTTTCTGTCCACGGCAAGGTAGAATAACAGTTGACCATTACTAACCGATCAAGGGACAACGAAGGCATACCCCGGTGTCACCTAATTTGCGAATAAGGTAGTGGTAGATGAAAGTTCGTGGGAAAACATAAATTAAACAAAGAAGATTACAATACAATTTATTTATTTTAATTGGCTCAAAAAGTTACGTAAGCCACATGCAAAATTAAGAATTTACTAGCTTGGTCTAATATTTAGATATGTATAAATTTAAATTTTCAGTGATAAAAACAACACGAGAGTGTGCCCCATTCTAATATTACATGCCAAACTCTCGCTACGTCAGTCACATCGCACTGACTCGTACGTAGTGCGCTCTAAACTACTTCTTTCATAAGCTCTGTCCACATTCACTCTCGCCATCGTGTTGCTTGAGCGTATCAGCCGCTACAACGTGACTTTTTGTATCATGTGACTTCAACGAAACATTGAGGAGGTCCGAACAGAAATCATCTACCCAAAAAGTTTTATGTTGTACTTGAGTCGTTGTCATCGTAATCGAGGTTGTCGAGGTAGAATCCACGTCAATGTCTGAGCTTATTGAACTGTTTCGCCGGAACATACCGTATGCCTGTTCTCTTTGCGATTTATGATACGTCATTGTTATAAACACTCTCACTTATTTTAAATTAGCACAAACTTGATGGTCTTTCGTCAACGATTTGTATCTTATTAAGTATAATATTAAATTTAAATAAATATTACAGAAAATGTAAATACTGAATGGTGTTGTCTTATTGAACACTTTTAATGGTCTGCTGAAAATTTCGACTTTCCCCGTATTTATAGGTTTCCTGAATACGAAACCTACATTTTCTAATATGGATCAGTCAATGCAGGCTCGACGTGGTTAGCTAGTTAAGCTCCGATTTGTTTTTTTTTTATTACGACCTAGTTGCAAGTCACTGACCGGTTTTTCATTATGTTTATGCGTTGAGCATCCTTTTTTAACACTACATAAAATACAATTGAAAGAAAAACGGAGACGACAATTGGGTCGAGATCTGTTTGCTTCTATTAGGACAAAATAAAAGAAACTTGCGCGATTCATGTGCAGTAATGGATCCATTTTAATTATCAAGGTGCCGAAATCGTTTCGACGTATTTTCGCTTCGTCTCGGTTGGCGACTATCCATACAGATGAAAACAAAATTGCAATCCAAATGGGTTTCAACTTGGTTTGGCTAGCGACTTGTTCGTTAACATGGGCGAAGTTGGCAGTGAGCTTGCAAGCCACGTCGAGTGTTCAGTGACCGATCCATTTTGTTTATTGCGGTTCGACAACGTTGCAAGGACCTAGTCTCGCGTCGTCGCGGCTGGTATCGTCGAGTGACTAGTTTGTTATCATGCGACGAGTGTACATCCTAGTTTCTGTCCACGGCAAGGTAGAATAACAGTTGACCATTACTAACCGATCAAGGGACAACGAAGGCATACCCCGGTGTCACCTAATTTGCGAATAAGGTAGTGGTAGATGAAAGTTCGTGGGAAAACATAAATTAAACAAAGAAGATTACAATACAATTTATTTATTTTAATTGGCTCAAAAAGTTACGTAAGCCACATGCAAAATTAAGAATTTACTAGCTTGGTCTAATATTTAGATATGTATAAATTTAAATTTTCAGTGATAAAAACAACACGAGAGTGTGCCCCATTCTAATATTACATGCCAAACTCTCGCTACGTCAGTCACATCGCACTGACTCGTACGTAGTGCGCTCTAAACTACTTCTTTCATAAGCTCTGTCCACATTCACTCTCGCCATCGTGTTGCTTGAGCGTATCAGCCGCTACAACGTGACTTTTTGTATCATGTGACTTCAACGAAACATTGAGGAGGTCCGAACAGAAATCATCTACCCAAAAAGTTTTATGCCGTACTTGAGTCGTTGTCATCGTAATCGAGGTTGTCGAGGTAGAATCCACGTCAATGTCTGAGCTTATTGAACTGTTTCGCCGGAACATACCGTATGCCTGTTCTCTTTGCGATTTAAGATACGTCATTGTTATAAACACTCTCACTTATTTTAAATTAGCACAAACTTGATGGTCTTTCGTCAACGATTTGTATCTTATTAAGTATAATATTAAATTTAAATAAATATTACAGGAAATGTAAATACTGAATGGTGTTGTCTTAATGAACACTTTTAATGGTCTGCTGAAAATTTTGACTTTCCCCGTATTTATAGGTTTCCTGAATTCGAAACCTACATTTTCTAATATGGATCAGTCAATGCAGGCTCGACGTGGTTTGCTAGTTAAACTCCGATTTGTTTCATTTTTACGGACTAGTTGCAAGTCACTGACCGGTTTTTCATTATGTTTATGCGATGAGCACCTTACGTAAAATTCCTTTGAAAGAAAAACGGAGACAAAAATTGAGTCGATGTCTATTTAGTATTATTGGGCCAAAATATAAGAAACTTGCGCAATTCACGCCCTGTGTGCAGTGACGGATCCTTTTCAATTATTAAGGTGCCGACATGATTTCGACGTACGAGTATCTTCGCTTTATCTCTGTTGGCGACTATTCATACACATGACCATTGAAACGTCTACTATTCTACATTAGCGAAAAAAATTAGGCGGTTAAACCGCCACTTATTTCCACGCCAACATCACCGCTATTGTAGTAGAGCAAATTAATGTTTCCGGTTGAGCGTCTCAGCTACCACGGCTGTGGAGCCGACTAGTTCATTTTAAACCGTTTTCATACTGTTTTCACTGTATGTGAGCTTCTAAAAATTATACGATATGGCACAGTATCAAACTCCGCGTCTGTGGATCCTAGGCGCACTGTACGCAAGCATAGAAAAAAAAACGTACGCACGTAAGAAGTTATCCTTTTTTGGCGTAACAAGTTAAAAAACCAAATTGTCACAAAGTTTACAAAAGGAAAACAATCATTCTTCATGAACCATACATTAGTGACGATGTGCGCGCGCATCGTAAAAATTTACTCTCATCATTTTTCCCTAACGCGCCAAAAGAAGTATAACTTCAAAACGCGAAATCCAAGTTTGTTTCAACTTTGTTTGGCTAGCGGCGAGATCGTTAACATGGGCCAAGTTGGCGCTGAGCTTGCAAGCCACGTCTAGTGTGAAGTGACTGATCCATTTTGTTTATTGCGGTTCGACAACGTTGCAACCTAGCCGAGAGTGTGCCGTCACGGATTCTCTTTGGAGTTATTCTAATTTCATAGTATTTATTTTCGTTTGAAAGTGAAATCACAGTTCGTTTCAACTTGTTTAACGTTCTCGTATTTTTTACGAGAACGTTATGAAATTAAAGTTTAGTTTATTAAATTTGGTTTTTGTTTTCGTACGAAAGTGAAATCCTAGTCCGCTTCAACTTGCTTTGACGACACGGTTGGCGCAGTGGTTGAGCGTTCGGCTGCTGCGCTGCGTGTCGCGGGTTTGATTCCCGCACGGAACAAATAAATGTATGATCTGCAGATAGTTGTTCCGGGTCGGGGTGTCTTGTGTATGTTAGTATAAATGTTTGTAAATGCGAAAAATTCCTAGTGCGGGGAAAGGTTTTTTTAAAATAAAAAAAAATAAAACTTGGATTATATTTTGGTATGAAAGTGTTTCGACTTGGTTGGGCCAAATTAGCGCTGAGCCACGTCGAGTGTGCAGTGACTGATCCATTTGTTTATTTTGGTTCGACAACGTTGCAACGTAGCCTCGCGTCATCGCGGCTAGTGTCGGCGGGTTACTAGTTTGTGCTGTGCTTGCCAGCCGCGCCGAGTGTGCTGACGGATTTCTTTCGGTGTAATTCTAAGTTCGTGTCAATTTTTTTTTATTTTAGTATGAAAGTGAATACTCAGTTCGTTAGAACTTGGTTTTTATTTTCTTATACATTTAAATCCAAGGCAGTTTGCGTTCGTATGAAAGTAAAATCCATATTGGTTTCAACTTGGTTTGGCTATCGACTAGCCCGTTAGCATTGGACAAGTTGGCGCTGAGCTTTCGAGCCCCACTGATGTACCGTGATGCAATTTTAAGTTCGTGTAATTCTAAGTCCGTGTAATCCAATGAAATGTTATTTGCGCGGTGAGCGAAGAGAATAAACGAAGTGTACTGCAATCTTCATTGTTTACTTTAGTATGTTTCCCAGTGTACCTACTATCCTTATATACCTCTTGAGTAAATGGACACCAATTACTGAACATACACGGCTCACAAGCTCAGCGCTAACACTTGTCACATGCCAACGATCTAGTCACCCGCCGAAACCACCCGCGAAAAAACGTTTTTCCAAAAAAAAACAACCGACTTTCAAAAAAGAAAATACAGTAAAAATTAAAAAATAACTTTAATTTCGGAAGTCGGTGTTTGTATTTTATTTCTTCGTTATTTGACACCGACTTCCAAAATTAAAGTTATTTTTTAATTTTTAGTGTATTTTCTTTTTTGGAAGTCGGTTGTTTTTTTGTTTGTAAAAAAGTTATTTATTTTTCAATTTTTAGTTGTTATACCCCAGAACTAAAAGCTCCAATAACATGGAACGTGGAATTTAAACATACTCGTAATTGGAGAAAACAAAAATGTCATCTAGGTATACGTATTTTTCGTTTTTTTTTCAGTTTCTTAAAAAGCACTGAAGCAATTTCGATAAAATTTATATGGGACCACCTCGAGAGTATATGCATTCGGATCAGCGGCAACGACTGGCAGGATATACGAATGTATGTATACCCTATACATGAGATGAGTTGGCGCTGAACTTGCTGGCCGCGCTGCAACGTAGTTTCGCGTCGTAGACCTTACCTTGCCGGACTTCGTGAGGTACGCCACTGCACGTGGTGGCGTCCGTGCGCTATAGCAATGGGTATTGCTATAGCGAAGACGAACGAGAAGTGTCGTACAAATCACTGTTTGATTAGTTACCTATCCTGTAGCGCTAGATAAACTACATTGTTGAAACTTGTACACGCGATAAGGCAGCAGTTGGACGCTGCTGAAAATTTTCTTTCAGTGAACGCAATTATTCTGTGAACTGGCCGACAGCGGAGCAATTGTTACGTGCTGTGTATTGTTCACCAACTGGTTTTAGGCGGCGTGTGTTACGCTTTAATTCGATAGAGTACCATTGCAGTCATCGCTGAAAAAAATGGTAGCGCTTTTTTTTTGTTGGTTGGGAAATCATCCAATGACGTCTCCCGCTCTAGGGTGGAGTGGGAGGGCGTGTTAAACTCTTACTGACTAAAACCCACCCCTTTTCCTACCCTGGCCTGAGAGCCCAGGGGCGTGGTAACTCTGTTTCGAATTTATCCACAACCCCTGGGCAGGCATCGGCCATGACGGGCCCCGTCATAAACATGGTAGCGCTTAGCTACCAGTCAGAAGCATTGACACAATGAGATAAGATAATATAATTTATTTGCGTAAAACATGGTATACATTGGTGTTATTATAGAATATAAGATCATGTAATACATGTGTTGCTTAAAATTAAAGCAAATAAAAAAATGTAAAAAAAAAAATGCATCATAATATTTTAAATGTATCTAATAAAATCTCAAACGCGTGTCTGTTGAGCATGCTATAAGCCACACCCAGGCTGACGTAGGATTTGCATCAAAGTCTGCCTCGACGACGCGTGGCCTGATGTGGTGCACGAGTACATCTCCAAACTTTCCGCTGAATTGGGTCGGCCTACCGATCTGAGCCATGTTTTGCAACGACGTCGTAATTCAAATACATCGGGGTACTAGTCGTTGCGTCCTGTTCAGCGCGGAAAGCGACTCTGACTGATAGCGAAATAGTTAGACGCGAGTCCGCGAAGGCGTGCGGCCTGATACGTAGACTATCTAAACATAGCCAAAGTATCGGTCAACGGTTATTCACAACCATTAGATACCGAATTGGATTGGCCTTCAGATTGTCAACAAGATGACGATCGTGTTGCCGCTAAATACTCATTGCACTGCCGATGCTGATACTGTTCTGGCGTCGTGCCTTTTGTTTGTACCGTTCTTTTATTTGGGGAAATCATCATGAATACTGATGATAAATGATTTTATTTTTGTAAGTAGGTTCTAACAACACTTTTTACACGTCATATTTTTTTTTTACTCTCTGTCTGAGGAGAACGAAGAGTTATGTCGGACTCCTACCGACTAAACTCCCACAGTTCCTACCACTACTATGAGTCGGGGGCCCCGGATACAATTAAAGTTCATACACGCACTACTGATGCACGTACCTACGTGCCTCAAACTTTATCAGTTTTTTATTCTATGTAACGTCGAAATCGATTTAAGTCTTTGATTAAATAAGTAAACAATGTTTACTGCAGGTATTTGGAATCTTGTTATTTTTCAAAAACAGTGATCAAAATAAGCGAAACTTTTAGGTTCTCGCGCTATTACGATTGTTTGAGTGGATCGTTTTATACTATTTATAAGCTAAAACTTAATTCAAAAGTTTCTATCTTATGCTCTACTTCTTCACGCAACTCTTTTGTGACAAATTGTGATATTTTATTCTTTGACATACGAAACTCGAGCAGCCGTATATTTTTTATCTTACCACCTTCACGTGTCTCATGACATTTTGCTGGAAATTACACTTTTTACGAGTACCTTCAGCTTGCTAGTGCTTGTGTAATTTATCTTATTGTTTGTTATGAGAAACCTTTTAGTTTCTTCTACACACATAAACCGAAAATACTACCAAGAACTATGGTATTTCTAACTAAAAAAACTTTTTAACAAAAAAATCAACCGACGAAAATGAATTAAAAAGCAAAAAATTAATTAACCTTTTAAGTCTTGAGTATTGAGCTTATTTACCTACATAAAATATCAAATTTTATATAAACAAATTTTGAGTCGGCGCCAAACAACAATCTGATTATTAAATATCTAAATTTTATATGTACGTAGAAATGAAGAAGGCTAGATGTAGGTAATTAATCGTTGTAGGGTAGGCCGTCCAAATATGTGGGTATCCGTTGATTATTTATGTTGGCCGTCAATTTAGGGTAGGCCGTCCAAATATGTATCCATAGATTATTTACGTTGGGCGCCAAACCCTAAATTGACGGCCAACATAAATAATCAACGGATACCCACATATTTGGACGGCCTACCCTACATTGGCGCCCAACGTGGGGCCCCAATGTAGGGTTGGTGTTTGTGAAATTAAAGCCCCGTTGAACTTGATGATAATTTATTGGCAACTTTACTTATGTTACGTTACAATAATTGAATATCATGCAACAACCCTAAGTGGAGGGATGAAAGGGACTACGTGGCTATCGCCTTTCAGACCTCCCCTAGCTGGCTAGTTCCTGAAGACTGCTAGGCTATCGAAGCAGAAACTAGTCGTACTAAGGATCAGAGCTGGCTGCGTGGCTACCGGGCTCAGAACCTCTAGCTAGTGAATGACAATTTGTTCGAAGACAGCTCTGCTTATAAAGGCGGATGGTTTACATGTGTGCGCAATATTTACACGTAGTCGTCTGTAGTTGTAGTCTTCTAGTTTATGAAGCCGCTCCTCATAGTGCTTTGGTTAAGTTACACTAGATGGCGCTGTATGTTTGTTACATCGTTTTATTATTTGGCGCCGACTCAAAATTAGTTTATATAAAATTTGATATTTTATGTAGGTAAATAAGCTCAATACTCAAGACTTAAAAGGTTAATTAATTTTTTGCTTTTTATTTCATTTTCGTCGGTTGATTTTTTTGTTAAAAAGTTTTTTATTTTATGATATTTTGTGACTCGCATCATCTTTAAATACTCTGAAGCTAATTTCTAATCCTTCATCATTCCTCTTGGCACTGAGCTGATGATGTAACCATCCTTTCATAAGGTTCCCAGGATATTGACCAGTTGAGGTTACCTCCAATATTTCAAAGACGTCTGTTCTTCAAAGTATATTAAGTGGTATCTGTCACTAAAACCAGTTTTTTATAACTAACTTCTATTGTTAAGGAAAGGTATGGTTTCCATCATCAGCTCAGTTTCATAATGTGATGATTCCTAAATGCAAATACCTGATAAAGTTATGAAAAGTAAACAGAAACAATATTCGTGCCCAATTTTCGAGGTTTTCTCTCAATTTTATCAGGATTCCATGATCAGATCCTAATGTCCTCGACATGGGACCACCCTTAAAGTATACCCTATCTATCAAAAAAAGAATCATCGAAATCGGTTCATAAACAACGGAGTGAAGGCCGAACATACGTACAGAAACGCTAAACGTGCCAACAATTTTCGAGGTTTTCTCTCAATTTTATCAGGATTCCATAATCAGATCCTGATTTCGTTGACATGGGACCACCCTTGAGGTATACCCTATCTAATAAAAAAATAATCATTAAGATCGGTTCATAAATGACGGAGTGAGGGCTGAACATACACAAAAAAAAAAAAAAAAAACATATATACGGTCGAATTGAGAACCTCCTCCTTTTTTTCGTCGGTTAAAAAACTCTAGCAGAGGCCCGTAAACTAAGTTTTCTCTAATATAAGATAGTCATCACGGGGTACATACGATCAGATTTATGAGAGCTCTAATTGTAAGTGGTACAAATTAATTCATAACACCGGTGGATCATCATTATTGTCTTTTTGTCCTTATTCAAATTGATTTGCGAGTGCCTTTGCATGTCTTCTTCTTCCACGATGTAGGTAATCTCCTTTGAATTTTTTTCATTTGAAAGATTAAAATAAACGATAATATTTTGGCCACGGCCATAATCAGTTAGCGGTAATACCAATAATGACAATAAAAAGGATAAGATAATGCTCGTCAGCTTTTATCTAATAACAGCCAAAACACATTTACCTAACTATACTATAACTATGGATTAATTTATGATTTATTTAATTAAACATACGGTGCAATTGGTTTTTGATGAACAACCCATTTTTTCTATTACCACGTCCACATTTTGCATGTATAATTTATTTTTTTAGTTAAACCCAATAATAATAAAAATCTTTTTTTGTGTTTATAAATCTTGTTAACGGAATTGACACATGAAACAAACTATTTATAACTGAAATTAAAATCTTACATAACCCACCATCCAAAAGATTAATAAATACATGCACAAAAATCCTATCGAGAATGGTACTGGGTTGATCTGGGTCTAGTCCGAAGAGGCTAGCGGAGGCTAGAGTGGGCGAGCAAAGCGAACGAACGAAGCTCGCGTCCGGGGTCCTCACTAACGTGTTGTATACTAAATGCTACGTATGAAATACTTTATCAACTCTTGCCAATCATTATAATTGTAGATTGTGACACTGCTATTTAATTTGATATAGCTGTATCGATAAAATATTCAGCATGTACAAAGATATCAACACTTAAAGATAATTATAGTATCTCTACATAAGTACTTATGTATTGTCAAAAGGAATTAAATAATTGAACTTTTCTCTGAAACCAAAGTGATTTTATTAAATATAAGTTAATATAAATATTATAATAAAATAATTTTATCTTGCTAAAAAAACCTTTTGTCTTATCTTTTGTGTTATATCTTGGCGTCTACCATCATCCGTCTGATAGCGTCAGAGCACGGCTCCATAAATCGCGCCGAGCGTGTTAGATTTAATGAATTATGTGAGATCATCTCAAAACTGAGTTGAGCTATTCAAAATCTAAAACAACAAAGTTATGCACTAAGATTCGATTAATTTTTTGTTACAGTTTCCCTAATAGCATTTAGTGTTGGCATTTGGTTGGGCCAATAATAAATGCTATCATTTTATTGTTGACCCAACAATAAATGCTATTAGGGTTTAAAGTTAGAGATAAGTTTGACGATCATTTCTATCGAGGATTTTATTTTTAAACGTGTTTCAGAAACAACAAAGTTCCCAAAAAGATAGTCAAAATTAACATAATTATACTTTTTGTGCAACTTCAAACTAAATAGATTTAGCAAACTTTTTTTTTATATATAAACAGAAATTTTTGATTTTTTGCAAATGTCATCGTCTTGAGGCATCGTTATAATAAAGAGATCAATCTGAAATTATGAACAAGCGTCGAATCAGTGTAACCGGTTTGGGCGCAGAATACCTAATTCTTAAATTGGCAAATGAGTCTGTAATGGACTAATTCTCAAAATCCCTAATTCTATAAATGGCTAATTCTTCAAACCGCCAATTCTTTAAATAACTTTTTCTCAAAATGGCAAATAAGTAAAATTATGGTTCTTTATCTATCTGACTGATCTGAGAGAGTGGGTAGCTTGAAAAGTAAACATTGAATTCTTATCGCTCTCTGATTTTAAGTAGAAATCAATTAAATTACAAATATTTACAAAGTAAAAAGTGATTCTATAAGTAGATTATTGTGAACATTCAAATATTAAGTGAAGTTAACAACGGAACAATACTGTGAACAGCGAAAATTAGATCCAAAATAGAGGTCTGCTAATGAACAGTTCACTGCCAAAATAGTGGATAAAAATATAACATAAGAACAATTGTTATTATAATATATGTGTTAAGTGACATAAACTTTAAGGTGGGACCTTGAAAAATGCTTAATTAAACAATGGAACAGTAATGTGAACAGTGAAAATTAGACGTTTAAATACAGTTCCGCCAATAAATAGTGAATAAAAACACGAACTTAGGACAAATAACAAGTGTGTCAGTGTCATTAACTTTAATACGGGACTTATTAGTGCTCAATTATTACAATAAAAAAGGGCAAATTACTATTGGTTATTTGAAGATAGTAACGCCATCTATAATTATCGTACTGTACAACCTTAACAAAATCGAAACTAGTGACATCTATTATTGAATAGCAAAACGACGTACGTTATCGATCTCTTGATTGCACTGTTACTAAGTGGTTTAAGGCAATGTCGAAAGAGGGCGCCAGCATGTCGGCATTTGAACAATTAATTAAAGATTTGAGAGCTGACATTAAAAAAGACTCCGAGGAGGTGTCAAGCCAATTAGAAACCAGACTTACACGCAACATAAACGAAAATTTAGACCAGAAATTTAACATTTTTCAAGAACAAATTGATTATATTAAGAAAAATGGTGAAGAGCAAAACCAAAGAATTCTCGAAATAGAAAAACACAAGACTGAGGAACATAATTTTCTTTGCAGTAAAGGAAGATGAAAAGTCGTATGAGGAATTAGAACGAAACATTTTAAACATTGTTACAGACGATTTAAAAATTGATTGCACTGCCAAAGAACTAGAAATGGTCAGAAGAATGGGAAAAAAGATAGAAAATAAAGTAAGACCCATTAATGTGACCTCACTACTTATGGTAAAAAACTATCTATTCTAAAAAAACAAAAAAACCTTAAAGATAAACTAATATATATAAAAGAGGACTACCCTAAACAAATCCTGGAAAAGAGACGCGAACTACAGAAACAATTACTACTAGAGAGAAATGAGGGAAAGATTGCGTACCTACGTTATGACCGCCTCAAAGTCAAAGAAACCGGTCCCAGTACGAAACTAAATAAAAGTAAGGAAGAATTATTTGATACACAGAGTAAACCAAATCAAAAAAGAGAGTTAGAAATTACTCCACCAATCCATAACACAAATTCGTACGTATGCAAAGCTCGTTCACCTAAAGGTCAAGCTACCAAACGAACCAAAGTGTACAAAAATATACTTACAGGACAAAGATCAATGACTTCTTTCTTGCAAGGCCCTAGCAATCCGGTTACACCGAAATACACCACAGCTCTCTCTTCAGACGAATCAGAATAGCAACAAGCAAAGCCCCCCAAACGTACTTCATACAAAAAACTAACAAACAATAAAAAGTTTTCCCTAGAAAAATCCCCCCCAGAACGGCCGGTCACCGCGGGGGTTGTAGACCAAAACCCTCCGAAAAACACTGAGAACAGAACAAACTATCAACCTACAGAACACTCTAAGTATTACATAGCCACTTTCAACGTCAGATCATTAGCAAGTGAAATAAAAATTATCGAGCTGGAATACGCTATCTCTCTTATAAATTGGGATATAATAGGCATCTCAGAAGTGAGAATGGAAGGACTCTCAATAGAAGACAGAGGTAGCTACGTTCTATACTACTATGGACAAACAAAAGGGGCAAGAGGTGTGGGCTTTATAGTGAAAAAACAAAAAAACGTCGAAGTGTAAGACTTTATCCCTTCGTCGGAAAGAATCGTAACTCTTCAAGTGAAGATTCAAGACCAGAACTACTCACTACTACAAGCCTACGCACCCACCGAAGCAGCTAATGAATTGGAAGTACAACATTTTTACTCAGACCTAGACTCAGCTATGGTACGTTGCACAAAAAATATTATCTTTATGGGTGATATGAACGCTAAAATAGGTAAACCAGAATCTGACGAGCATCTGATCATGGGTAACCACGGATATGGCAAAAGGAACAAAAGAGGACAGATGTTTTTAAACTTTTGCCATCAACACAAACTGAAGGTTACTAACACTCTGTTCAAAAAGCCGGACAATTTGAGATGGACATGGCTCTCGCCTGATGGAAAAACTAGAAATGAGATTGACTTCATAGGAACAAATCTAACTAGAAACGTAGAGAACGTCGAAGTGCTGAGCAGATTTCTACATTTAGCGATCATAGGCTGGTTAGGCTGACGTTGATGGTAAAAAACAAAAAGAAATCACGATCACAATACAGGAAGAGCGCGCAATGTTTAATAGACTACAAAATGTTTGAAAAAGAATACTCTAACCACTTTAAACATAAAGAGGTAACAGTACAAACATTATATGATAATTTGGAAACAACCCTAAAAAAGTGTTCTGCTAAAAGTACATCTAAAAGAAAAAATAAGCTGGAATCTATTATAACACAACAAGTAAAAGCACTACAGAATCAAAGACCAGAGCTAAAAAACAAACAAAATAAAACAAAACACGAGAAATTGAGACTAAGTAAAATATATAGAGAAGTTATACCCACCTAATAAAGATTAATTTAAAAAATTATAGAAGCGGCATACTGTACTCCTCCCTGAAAAAGTCCGGAGGCATCAAGAAAGCATATTAAGAAATAAACACCACTTAAAATTTAATGTCACACTTATGCAATGCTGATGGATCAACGGTGACAAGTAGAAATGACGTTATGAGAGTAGCTACGCAATTTTATAAAGAACTCTACAGCGAGCCTCGAAAAGACAAAGATACGTATAGCGTCATATGGGCAGGCAACAACGACCCGGTTCCGCCTTTCTTAGAAAGAGAAGTAGAACTATCGATCAAAAAGTTAAAGGCTGAGAAGAGCCCTGGCCCAGACGGCATCACTAACGAAATGATTAAGGCAGGAACAGATTTATTAATCGCGCCTCTCTGTGGATTGTTTAACTTAATTTTATAACAGAAAAAAATTTCCATACAGTGGACGTGCTCAGAAATAGTACTACTATACAAAAAAGGAGACCCAAAATCGATTTCGAACTACAGACCTATCAGTTTGATGTCTTGTATGTACAAAGCTTTCACGTCGACTCTGATTCGAAGAATAACAAAACTGATAGATGAGAACCAACCAGTTGAACAGGCAGGGTTCCGCGGAAAGTACTCAACAGTCGACCATATTCACACTCTGAAGCAGGTAATAGAGAAATATATAGAGTACGACAAACGTCTATATATTGCTTTTATAGACTATTCAAAGGCGTTCGACTCTATATCACACAACTCTATCTGGCAAGCTCTATCAGAACAGGGCATCAACGCTGAATACATAGAGATCATTAAAGAAATCTACAATAACAGCACAGCTCGAGTGAAAATCGAAGTTTCAGGCCCAACATTTAAGATAGCACGAGGTGTTAAACAGGGTGACCCACTCTCTCCAAAGCTTTTTATCGCAGTATTGGAAAACGTCTTCAGGAAACTGGACTGGAAACATATGGGTATCAGGATAGATGGAGTATATTTATCGCATCTCAGATTTGCGGACGACATCGCCATATTTTCTGAAGAACCAGCTGAGTTACAAGTGATGTTAGAAACCTTAAATGAACATAGCAAAAATATTGGACTCGAGATTAACAAGGGAAAAACGAAAGTTATGACAAATAAAGAACGTGTTCCTATTATGGTCAACTCAACACCAATTCAGTACGTGGAAGACTACCCTATCTCGGCCACGTCATATCGTTTAAGGATTGTAGCGAAAAAGAAGCAAATACTGGAATAAGAAACACATGGAACAAATACTGGGCCATGAAAGAGATCTTTGAAAGTTCTTTTCCACCTAGGCTGAAAACCAAAGCTATGTGTACTTGCTTAATACCCTGCCTCATCTACGCGTGTCAAACTTGGTCGCTAACAAAAAGACAGCAAATAAAAGTTAGAACTTGTCAGAGAGGACTAGAACGCAGTTTTATGAATATTAAACTAAGAGACAGAGTGAAAACCTCGTTGATCAAAAAAACGACAAGATCTTCTGACGTGATTAGGCTGGCACTCAAACTTAAATGGAGATGGGCAGGACATATTCAGAGATTGGAACCACAGCGATGGGCCCAGATCATAACAAACTGGAACCCCAGATCTGTAAAAAAGAGAAGAGGAAGGCCTTTTAAGAGGTGGGAAGATGACATTGTCAAAACTGCTGGAAACCTTTGGGCCAGGAAAGCTAGATTTCGCGACCAATGGAAGCATATGGAGGAGGCTTTTACCGCCTCAGGCGGTCCTTACACTGAGATAGAGACATCGTAAATACTAACACACAACTGACTGACTGACTGACTGACTGACTGACTGACTGACTGACTGACTGACTGAGTGACTGACTGACTGACTGACTGACTGACTGACTGACTGACTGACTGACTGACTGACTGACTGACTGACTGACTGACTGACTGACTGACTGACTGACTGACTGACTGACTGACTGACTGACTGACTGACTGACTGACTGACTGACTGACTGACTGACTGACTGACTGACTGACTGACTGACTGACTGACTGACTGACTGACTGACTGACTGACTGACTGACTGACTGACTGACTGACTGACTGACTGACTGACTGACTGACTGACTGACTGACTGACTGACTGACTGACTGACTGACTGACTGACTGACTGACTGACTGACTGACTGACTGACTGACTGACTGACTGACTGACTGACTGACTGACTGACTGACTGACTGACTGACTGACTGACTGACTGACTGACTGACTGACTGACTGACTGACTGACTGACTGACTGACTGACTGACTGACTGACTGACTGACTGACTGACTGACTGACTGACTGACTGACTGACTGACTGACTGACTGACTGACTG
This sequence comes from Polia nebulosa, assembly GCA_951329385.1. Taxonomy (NCBI): domain Eukaryota; kingdom Metazoa; phylum Arthropoda; class Insecta; order Lepidoptera; family Noctuidae; genus Polia; species Polia nebulosa. Next base: position 16,413,335 of record OX589604.1, read on the forward strand.
ACTGACTGACTGACTGACTGACTGACTGACTGACTGACTGACTGACTGACTGACTGACTGACTGACTGACTGACTGACTGACTGACTGACTGACTGACTGACTGACTGACTGACTGACTGACTGACTGACTGACTGACTGACTGACTGACTGACTGACTGACTGACTGACTGACTGACTGACTGACTGACTGACTGACTGACTGACTGACTGACTGACTGACTGACTGACTGACTGACTGACTGACTGACTGACTGACTGACTGACTGACTGACTGACTGACTGACTGACTGACTGACTGACTGACTGACTGAATAATCTTGATTGAAAAATAAGAATAACTTATTTTTTAATTATTCAAAATTTCGCTTAAGCCGTTCGTCAGGAATCGAGTTTCGTAGATACGGGAAGGCTTTGGTGCTCACACCTGGCGGTATGTGCCGTCCAAAGACAACCCTGCTGATCTTGTCTCCCGTGGTCTAAGCGCTGACCTCAATCTTCCATGTGGTGGTCAGGGCCTTCATTTTTACTTACAGACCCAACTCTTTGGCCTTCAATGCCTAACACAGACGTGAACACAATGTTACCTGAACTATTAAAATCACATTCTATTAACATTAATAAGAGAGATGCGCCGAATAGTGGTTTCACCGAATAACCGAATACCGAATAGTATTCGGTTCAATCTTTACCGAACCGGATATTCGGCCGAATTATTCGGTTTAACATTTCACTGCATTCCCGCGTAAACAGGTTCAAACGCGCTCGCCGCCTGTCGCTGCTGGCTAGTTGCGAGCGAGCCGTACCTCGCCGCCCGCTACCCGCGCATACACCGCGCTGTCACTTTAATAATAATAATTTAATAATAATAATAATAATTTATTTCATCCACTTATGTATACATATTACATTATATAGATAGGAATTACCTTTTAAGCAAAAATTTGCTTGTGTTAGGTACTTCCAGTTTACAGTATTACATAAACATAAATGTGAGAAATTTAAACAATAAATTCAATTAAAATAACAATAAAAATTAAAATCAGAATTAAAATTACAATACAAAAAATTAAAATTAAAATTAAATTAAAATTAAAATTAAAATTAAAATTAAAATTAAAATTAAAATTAAAATTAAAATTAAAATTAAAATTAAAATTAAAATTAAAATTAAAATTAAAATTAAAATTAAAATTAAAATTAAAATTAAAATTAAAATTAAAATTAAAATTAAAATTAAAATTAAAATTAAAATTAAAATTAAAATTAAAATTAAAATTAAAATTAAAATTAAAATTAAAATTAAAATTAAAATTAAAATTAAAATTAAAATTAAAATTAAAATTAAAATTAAAATTAAAATTAAAATTAAAATTAAAATTAAAATTAAAATTAAAATTAAAATTAAAATTAAAATTAAAATTAAAATTAAAATTAAAATTAAAATCAAAATCAAAATCCAAATTAAAAATAATGAGAATCAAAAATATAATTCAAACCGAACCAAAATTAAAATCAAAATCCAAATTAAAAATAATCAAAATTAAAACAAAATGAATACCTACCAAAATTATATATTAACAAAATTAAGTTTGCGCACAGGATGTGTATGTGATGGTGTGTATGTGTGTGTGTGATTGTGTCAATGTATGTATCTTCCGAATTATGTGATCGTATGCAGGATTGACTCGATTTCTTCGTAACTTTTGTTTGTCAGCCATTGAGTGAGTGTTTTTTTGCAGTCATGGTATGTCATAGAATATATGTTTTGTTCCTTATTTAGAATATTGTATATGTGTGACGATTGTTTTGTATATTGTCTCTTAGCGAATTTGGTTTTAACAGGTGTTTCTGGAGCGACATTATTCTTTCTCCTAGATTGTGCCCTGGAAGAGATGAAGGGTAGGGATTTATGTTCTGTTAAGGCAATTTGAAGAATATATAATTTTCTAACCGACAAAAGATTCGAGGTTAAGTATAGATTTTCAGTGGGGAATCTCGGTGGTTTGAAGAACATGACCTTCAGTAGTGCTCTCTGCGCCCTCTCCAGTTCCAAAAATTTTGTTTTTGTTGCACCGCCCCAGATTGGCAAACAGTACATTATTACTGATTGCCCCAGGGAGATGTAGATTTGCCTGATTAGATCCTTAGTAGCCACGTGACGAAGTATGTTGAAGGTCCATATTAGTTTCCTAACTCTACCCATTATTAGTTCTAAGTGCAAGTGCCATGATAGTCTTTGGTCGAGCATAACACCAAGGTATTTAGTACTATTGACCTTGTTTATTTTTAGGCAAGAGCAGGTATTGTTGGAGGAGTCGGCGCATGTGTGGATTTTAATCTGGAGATCTTGTGATGGTTGTGAATTGTTGTATATGGAGAAACAGGTGTAATTAGTCTTTGACACATTTAATGTTAAAAGGTTGCGATCGAGCCAGGCAGCTATCGTAGACAAGCCACGTTCGGCAGTGTGGCCAACGCTATCCCATGATCCTCCCGAAAAAACTATTGCTGTATCGTCTGCGTAAGAGAATATGTGAGCATCTTCTAAAGACATATTGCACAAAGTGTTTATATAAACAAGAAACAATGTTGGCCCTAACACACTACCTTTTCCTACTCCGTATGTGACGGTTTCTTCAGAACTTGAGACCAATCCGATTTTAACCACATATCTACGCTCACTAAGGTATTCCTGAAACAGCTTAAGTGGTACTCCTCTCACGCCAATGTCTTCTAACCTGTGTAGAAGTGTGGGAACAGAGACTGTGTCGAAAGCTTTTTTCAGGTCTAGAAACACTGCCAGGCACCTACTTCCATTGTCCACTTTTTCAGTGACAATGGAGGCAAGCGCCATAACTGCATCTTCTGTAGATTTGCCCTGTCTAAAGCCAAACTGCGAGGGTGAGATTATATTATTTTTCGAAAGATATCTAATCAAGCGTTGGTTAATTAATCTTTCGATTATTTTAGATAAGGATGGGAGGACTGATATTGGCCTGTAGTTTGACGGGTCAGCTCTGTCCCCACTCTTGTACACAGGTGTTATTACAGCATGTTTTAGAGCAGTGGGAAACGTTCCTTGTTCAAAGCAGAGGTTAACAAGGTGAGAGATAATTGGTGAAATAATTAGCTGTGCAGCCTTTAAGAAACTTACAGGAATTTTATCCCAGCCGGAGGCACTATCAGATTTTAGGCTCCGGATTACGGCTGCGACCTCATCAGGGTCCGAGTTGAGTAAAACGAAAGACGAGACTGGCGGATTTGGATCTCTTAAAGGTACATTACGTCGGTCGTGATGGTCGTTGTCAACTATTCTTTCAGGGTTGTTTAATATGTCATCAGCCAGGTGCTTGCCTATAGTGGAGAAGTATTGGTTAACGTTGTTTACTGCTTCGCAAGGGGTTGCGGCTGATTCCAATAATTCTGTGTTTTGCGGTTTCGGTGGCTTTCGTTGGGTAATAGTGTTAATCGCATGCCATAATTTTTTAGGGTTTTTGTTTGTGTTATACAATTGATCGCAATCATATTTACGTTTTTGTTTTTTTATAATGCAGCTACAGTAGTTCCGGTATCTCTTAAAGGTGATTTTCAGAATTTCATTGCAAGGGTCTAGTTTTAATTTTTTTTGCATATTGTTACGGTTCTGTATGCAGCGCAATAAGCCTATAGTCATCCATGGTTTAATCAGTCTATTTTTAAGGGGAATTTTTCTAACATGAGTGCTGGCAATGAGTGTTTTTTGTAGTAAACTTATTAGCTTATCTGCTAAAACATTCGGGTTAGTTAAGTTTAAAAGGTCTTGAATATTGTTGTTTTTTAAGAGTTCGATTGCATTATCAACGTTTGTTATTGTTTTAGTCTTATTTATTTGATGTTTTTTCGTTAAATCAGATAGTTTTAGAAAAATCATAAAGTGATCGGTAATAGTAGTGTCAATAATTCCAATAGATGCAGATCTTTTGTTTGGTCTCAGCTTTAGAATAAAGTGATCTAAGCAACTTTTGTCTCTAGTTGGAAGTGCGTGTCCGGGGAGCAGTCCGTGCATTGCCAACATATTTAAATAATTCAGTCTATTTGAGCGCTCGAATGATTGCTCTTCTTGCCTATGAATTAAGTTTATATTGATGTCACCAGTAATTATTATGTTTTTATTAGAGGCCACTGTAGCTAAATGGAGAGATAAAGAGCTAATGAAGTCATCCGCGTTTGTTTTTGATGGAGAGCGATATATACCTAAGACTATGAGATCGGGCTTAATGTTTACTTGCAGGCAAGAAGCATGAGTTAATTCAATTTCTTTTATTTGATACTTATGTTTATTACTAATGAAGACGACGACACCGTCAGCTTTATTTAAATGTTTAGTAGTGCGGTCTGCCGAGTAATTATTTAATTGAGGAATATTTTTATTGGGATTCAGCCTGCATTCACTTAGAACAATAAGGTCAGTAGTGAAGTTGAGATTAGCTAAGTTAAGTTGTAGGTCGTTAAAATTAGAATAGATACTTCTGATATTCTGTGAGATAATCGTAAAGTCAGTGTTTTTAATCTCCATTGCAGTGCTAATATTGCGAAGAGTGAAATTTGATACTTGTGATATTTCTGTGTTGTCAATTTCAGTTATTGTTGCTAGAGTGCTATCCATAATTATAATTTAGGTAGGAAGCTACAAGAAATATGCAGACGTTTGTTAGTTTTGGTGTATTTGTGAGTGTCTGTGTGTGTGTTATTTATATAAAAAGGTGTGACTTGCAAGGAAGATCGATAATTGCGTGTTTTTAGTGTGTGCGTGCGCTATAGAATAAGATACTTTAAACTCGCTAATCTAGTTATTTTGAACTTATACAAAATGTCCTTATACAAAATCGTTATAAAAGATGAACTTGAGCTATAAGCTTTACATAGAGTATTATGCGTGCTCGATAACCATGTCGCACAATTAATTATAACTAGTCATATTTCTTGCATAAGTTTACTAATGTGCATTTCACTTTTAATTATTATTTTAGGGGAGTTTTCATCTTTTTTGACGCATACCTGGCCGAAGGCTGTCCAGCAGTATTTATAGGCTTTAGATTTAGCCAGATCGCGGGCGAGAAAATGCAAGCGTGCCCCCTTGGTGGTTAGCTGCTCCGATATGTAGATGGGGGAGTATTCATTAGTCTTGAATCCTAAGTGCTTTGCACATAATTTCTCTTTGTTTGTATGGTTGAAGTTTCGAGTCGATTTCAAAAAGTCTGTTTTTAAGATTGTGGATGCTAGCTCGATGATGATAGGCCCATTTTTCGCGTCACCTCGCTTGTTTGGAACCCGGAAAATGTCATTTATGTCGTTTTGTTGGATAGGACAATTAACTTCTTTTGACAGATGCGTAACCATTGTTATTAAGTCGTCTCTGGTTTCTTTATTTATTTTCGGTGCATTTTTTATCTCTAAATTTGTTTTTCGGCTTCCCCGTTGCAGGTCTTCGATTCTATCCTCTAGCAAGACAATGTGGTTCTCATCCTTCTTTGCCCTGATTTCAAGTTGTTCTATTTTCTTCCTCATTTCTTCGTTTTGGGCGGAGAGTGTTGGAGTGGAGGACATTTTTTTTATTTCTTCGCTCTGGGTTGTAATCAACGAAGATATAAGTGTTTTCACTTCCTCTTTGAAGTTGCAAAAGTCTAAATCGTAGTCAGGCTCTCGCGCCCGTTTGGACCGATAGGAGACAAAGTTGGGTGGAGTATGTTGACTATCCATACCAACGGAGATGTTTGACTCAGATAGAGATTTATTTCCGGAATGCTCCATTGCAAGTACCAGTGTGTTATTAATTGTATGTGACTGAATTGGTTGATATATTACGATTCCTTTCTAAAATGTTATAGCAACAGTTAGAGGCAGCTGCAGCGATGAGTATCCTATATCGCCTGACAGATATTCAAAGTAAAACAGGCCAGTTCAGCTTGCCGAAGCAATAACGTCAGGCGTTTAAGATGTATGTTTGATTAATTAACTGTGGGTAATCATAATAATTTTTGGCATATTCCACTCACTGGGTCAATTAGTTTAGATGATTTAACCCATTAATCACAGCAACAACGATGCAACTAATACTACCACAGTTCACCAGCCACTTGATTTGTCCAGTCACACAAAAGGTTCGCACTTTTAGCCAGTATTTACACTAAAAAAAAAAAAAAATATTATTTAACGAGAGCACTTTAAACATGACCTAACTGACAGTACAACGTTGTATATCATGCCTCAAATCCTTTTTCAAATCTTTTACTTTGCTTTAAAACATTGCACGAGTAAGTTGTAAATAAATTAAAATATTAACTTTACGTGTTTGCAATATGAGTGGGCGTAAAAGATCACGTACTTGGAACTTTTTTGATGAAATGGAAGATGACAAAACGAAAGTTAAGTGCACTTTATGTAGTTGTGTTATTTCTCGCGGTGGAACAGGGCGCAGTGCTTCGACGAGTGGAATGACAAATCATTCCATGTCATGTAGCCAGGAAAATAGAAATACTCAAATCGAATATATTAGGCACTAAAACCGAATAATTCGGCCGAATACAAATAGTGGCAAAAATGCCGAATACGCCGAATACCGAATACCAAACGAATATTCGGCGCATCTCTATTAATAACCAATCATTACCTATCACTGATCCTTATAAAGATATGCACAGTAATTCATTTCAAACTTTGATAAATAATTCCTCAAATTATCTACATTTACAACGTCTATTAGCATACGTATTTAGATTCATTAATCGTTGTAAAGGGGTACATAGTCATAACTCTTACTAAATCAGAGTTGTCCTGTAGCGCTGATTTCATAATTAGAACAGTTCAGAGAGAAATGTTTCCTGAAGAGTACGACTTGCTTTCATCAGGTAAACCATTACCAAATAAAAATCGCCTTAAGAAATTATCACCCTTTATTGAGTCTGGTAATATACGAGTTGGAGGCAGACTAGATAATTCTTGCTACGATTATAATGTCAGGCACCCTATAATTATTTGCAGTAAACATAACTTTGCTAAACTTATTTTTATTACTTACCACTTACGCCTATTCCATGCTGGTCCACAGCTACTCTTAGCCACAATTAGACGCGCCTTTGGGCCGTAGAAACTTTGCCAATCAACTGCTCATAAGTGCGTAAAGTGTCAGCGATTAAACGGTAGAACAGTTCAACCCATTATGGGTAACTTGCCTAAGGAACGAGTTCAGTTAGAGTTCCCTTTCTTAGAGACTGGCACAGACTATGCCGGACTCATCCTTCTAGCTGACCGCAAGGGTAGATGATGTAAATTGGTAAAATCATACATACGTGTTTTTGTTTGTCTAGCCACAAGAGCGGTTCATCTGGAGCTTGTCTCAGATCTAACAAAACATGCCTTCATTGCAGCACTGAACAGGTTCATTGCTCGTCGTGGTAAACCAAAGACCATTTACTCCGACAATGGTACAACCTTTATTGGCACCTGTAATGAAATAGCTGGCATATTACAACAGGATTATTCTTCAGAAATGGCTGATACAGGTATCAATTTTAACTTTATTCCTGCCCATTGCCTTATTGGGAGATCTCTCACATCCTTGCCGCATCCGCAAGTCATCAACCAAAACATCTCCAGCTTAAAACGTTTCCAGCGTATCGAGCACCTGAAGCAACAATTCTGGAATAGATTCTCTAACAAGTATACCTTTTACCTCCAACAGAAAACCAAGTGGACGGACTCCGATGGGGCACTTGAAGAGGGAGCCATGGTAGTACTCAAAGAGCAGCAGTCACCACCACTGATGTGGCCACTCGGTCGTATCGTACGTCTTATACCTGGGAAGGAATAAATAATACTAACTAAGCATAAAACTCTATCATTTAAACCACAGAAAACAAAAGGCAGAAGAAAAAACACGGTTGCTCCCACTATCTCAGTAAAGTCTACATTCGCAAAAAGACAATATCCTAGGCAATCATCCTATTTATATAATCTCCTTAATAAGGAACTTGAAATATACCCACTAACATACCGCGAATGCAAAAACGTCTTGACAAAATGGCTAAAGTCTAAGACCTATGACGAAATAGAAAATATAGTACAAGTGATGAGAACATAGTATGCATTTAATACATGTACCACAATACGCTATGATACTTCATCCGCTAATGGAACAACCCTCACTCCCACACTCACACTCACTACTCAACACACATTCACTCCCACACATAACACACAACCCAGCGCGTTTTCTTTTTTTCATTCCATTTTATTATATTTAATTTTCTTTTTATTTTCATTTTTGCTTTCATTGTGTTTTCATACCGTATGGTGTCGGACGTAAAAGAATAGTACCATCCCATCACTTCCCGTGGGTGTCGTAAGAGGCGACTAAGGGAGCTTGAGCCCTAGTGCATACTACTAAAGCACCTTGGGCCACCCGCGCGGTGGCGGGTAAACCACCAACAACAGCATTCCCAAGGAGGGTTGGCGTCAGGCAGGCGGCCGGCTATAAAACTTTTGCCAAAACCTTTTTGCATCATGGTCTGGAAAAATATGATGTGCGATAGGGCTAGGGCGTACCCCACAGGCGACGCGCAGGGGCAGCACCCGGCTCCTATGGGAAATGGACAAGGGTTGTCGCACCAGGACGGGCGGGTGCGACGTAAGACGCAAGCTCGGAGAGTGAGAGAATTAAGATTGAGGTGTGCGAGCTGGAATTTAGGTACTATGACTGGAAAAGGAAGAGAGTTAGCAGATGTTTTAAAAAGGCGACGGATAAATATAGCGTGTTTGCAAGAAACGAAATGGAAGGGTGCAAAAGCAAGAGAATTAGGAGAAGGATATAAGTTTTATTACTGTGGAAGTGATGGCAAACGGAATGGTGTGGGCATAGTTTTGGATAGTGAGTTAAAAGAATGTGTGGTGGATGTTAAAAGAGTAAGTGATAGAGTGATAGCTATTAAAGTGGTTGTGGAGAGTATGATAGTAAATGTTATTAGTGCGTATGCACCCCAATCAGGATGTGAGGATAGTGTAAAAGAAAAGTTTTGGAAGGACTTCGATTGTGTGATGATGAATGTACAGGAGAGTGAAGAGGTGTTTGTGGGGGGTGATTTTAATGGGCATGTAGGAAGTCTGAAGTACGGTTATGAGAGAGTGCATGGTGGTTGGGGGTACGGAGACCGTAATACTGATGGCGAGACATTGCTGCAAGCTGCTTCGGCTTTTGACCTGGCAATAACTAACACCTGGTTCAAAAAGAAAGACGAACACCTGATCACTTACAAAAGTGGCCAGCACGCGACCCAAATTGACTTTTTCTTGGTGAGACGAAACAGTCTCAAAACAGTCAAAAACTGTAAAGTGTTGCCAGGTGAAGGCTTAGTCTCTCAACACAGGCTCATATTGATGGACGTAACAGTCAGTGTCTCGTCCAGTAGGAACAAAGAACGGCCCCCACCCAAAATCAGATGGCGTATGATAGAAAATGAGGAGTGTGCAAGTATGTTTAAGAGTCAAGTGGTAGATAAAATGATAGAAATGAAGGATATGGAAGGAAAATCTGTGAATGAATGTTGGAAAGAGATGGCGGATTGTATAAGGCGAGTAGCAAAAGATGTGTTTGGAGAATCGCAAGGTAAAGGCATGATAGAAAAGGATACATGGTGGTGGAATGAAGATGTGCAAAAGATGCTAAAAGAAAAGAAAATTTCGTTTAAAGTATGGCAGAATGTAGAAACCAGAAATGATAATTTGAAAGAAGAGAAAAAGAAAATTTATAAAGAATGGAAGAGGAAGGCAAAAAAGGCGGTTGCAGTTTCCAGGGCTAAGGCGCAGGAAAAGTTATATAATTTACTGGACAGCCCTAGAGGCCAGAAGGAGCTCTACCGGATTACAAAATTAAGAGAAAGGAGAACGAGGGATATAATGCATATAAAATGTATGAAAGATGAACTCGGTAAAGTCTTGTCGAAAGATGACGAAATAAAAGAGCGATGGAAGGTTTATTTTGAAAAGTTGATGAACGAAGAGAATGAATGGAGTGGTGTGCTCAAAGAGGTACAAGTAAATATGGGTTTGTTGAGAGAAATTAGCATGGATGAAGTAAGAAAGGCAGTTCAATGTATGAAAAATGGAAAGGCCATGGGCCCTGATGACATACCAGTGGAAGTATGGAAGTGTTTAAAAGAGGATGGATGTATGTGGCTGACTTTATTCTTCAATAAGTTGTTGTATGAAGAAGTGATCCCACAAGAATGGTGCAATAGTTCGCTAGTGCCCATCTTCAAGAATAAAGGGGATGTACAGGACTGCAACAACTATCGAGGGATAAAGCTCATGTCACATACTATGAAAGTATGGGAGAAAGTAATAGAGAAAAGATTGCGAGAGGAGAGTGAGATTACCCCGAACCAGTTTGGGTTTATGCCAGGTCGAGGGACAATGGACGCCACCTTCGCTCTCCGTCAATTGTGCGAGAAGTACAGACGTGTGCACAAGAACTTGCACATGGTGTTCATTGATCTTGAGAAAGCGTATGATAGGGTACCTCGGGATGTGTTGTGGTGGGCCTTGAAAGAGAAAGGTTTGCCTGGGAAGTATGTTGAGTTGATTCGTGCTATGTACAGACAATCTAGTACCTACGTCCGGTCGGCTGCTGGCAACACCGATAAGTTCAGTGTGGCTGTAGGCTTGCATCAAGGGTCGGCTTTAAGTCCTTACCTCTTCCTGTTGATTATGGACGCTCTTACGTCGGAAATACAGGAAGAGGCACCCTGGTGCATGCTGTTTGCCGACGACATTGTTCTGGTCGGTGAAGATGGACCTGAGATCCAGAGCAGATTGGAGAAATGGCAACAGAAGCTGGAGAAAGTTGGCTTGAAAATCAGCAGAACCAAAACTGAATACATGTTCTGCGATTTCGGCGGTCTCTCCAGTTCTGAAGCTGTAGTGCTAGATGGCGCGCTTCTCCCAGTCTGCTCCGATTTTCGGTATCTCGGTTCACTCGTGCAAAGCGATGGCGAAATAGATCGGACTGTTAAGCACAGAATTAACACTGGATGGATGAAATGGCGGCAGGTCACCGGGACTATCTGTGATTCCCGCATTCCCCTAAAACTTAAGGGGAAGATTTATAAAACAATGGTCAGACCTGCTGTCTTGTATGGTTCAGAATGTTGGGCCACAAAAGGGATGAATGAAAAGCAATTGCATGTAGCTGAGATGAGAATGCTAAGAGCGATGTGTGGTGTTACGCGCATGGATAGAATTAGGAATGAGTATATAAGAGGAAGTCTGAAAGTGGCACCGCTGACTGAAAAGTTGTGTGGTAATCGGTTGTCGTGGTATGGGCATGTGATGCGGAGGAATGAAGAAAATGTCGTGAGGAAAGTCTTGTGTATGGATGTGGATGGCTATAAGAGTAGGGGAAGGCCAAAGAAACGATGGTTGGACTGTGTGAAAGAGGATATGGGTAAAAAAGGGGTGACTACAGAGATGACGACTAATAGAGGAGTATGGAAGAAAAAGACATGTTGCGCCGACCCCAAATAAATTGGGATAAGGGCAGGAGAATGATGATGTGTTTTCATGTAGTTTAATTCTTATAATTGTATAAATTTACATTAATCCTGAACGAGCTTGAGACAACCTTGTAGTCATTATTATAATAAAACTAAGAGAATGGCAGAGCTTCCTAACACAAGCAAACTATTTGCTTAAAAGGATGCTCCATATTGTAAATAGAAATAAGAATTTTAGTTGATGCAATAAACATTTTTATTTTATTTTATTTTATTTATTTTAAGGACGGAATAAGCAGAGTCGCAGACATAAGGACGAAAAAGGGGATAGTCCGACGCGCTTACAACACCATCTGTCCTCTTCCAGTATAATCATTGAAGACAAGTCTTCAACGCCGGGAGCATGTCGAGAACATTACTACGCGCCGGGCGACCGCGGGTGGCAGGTGCGGTCGCGGAGGAGAGTCGCTTGAGCAGCAGACGCGCACCGGCCGGTGGCGGCGACTTCACTTCGAAATCGTCCGAGCTACTGAGCGATAGCACTTACATTGGGTTCTCGCTATTTTCGAATTGAATTGACCATTTGTTCTCCTGTAGAATTCTGTAATACAGTACACAAGAAAAGTAACCGTGTTTTAGTCCTCGTACCACCTGGAGGATACTACCATTCCTGTTTATCTTATTTAATTATTCAAACTTCAACACCCGTTTTCACCCCTTAAAGTGGCGACACTTAAAGGGGTGAAAACGGGTGTTGAAGTTTTAGGGAATAATTTTTTGCTTGCTTCAGATAACTCGAAAATTGGTATAAACAGTCTAAAAGTAAAGTAATTTTAACGGGTCCAAGGAATTTTTCATAATCATCCCCTATCGGAGTCAAAAGGGAAAAACCGGTTTGTGTGAAAACGAAAATATTTAGGGTGAACTAGCTTTCAAAATTTGTCTAATTGAGCACGGGTGTTGTCACATAATTCATTCTGAAGGTTTGATGACGCCCAGGTAAGTGCTTATCGGTTCTCAATAACGGAAATAGTTAGGGTGACCTAGCTTTCAACATTTATCTAATTGAGCACGGGTGCTACCACATGATACATTCTGAAGGTCTGATGATGACCAGGTAAGTGCTATTGGTTCTCTATAACAGAAATAGTTAGGATGACCTAGCTTTCAACATTTATCTAATTGAGCACGGGAGCTTCCACATGATTAATTCTGAAAGTCTGATGATGACCAGCGGGGTAATTGCTTAACAAACTATCAGTAGCAATGGTTTTCATTTTGAGAGCTCAACATCATTAATTGCATTATTGAAGTTGTTGAGCAGACAAATTTTTCGAACATATAAAGCAATGATTAATTTTTTAGTGAATAAACATTTTATTATTTAATGGATTAACAATATCCACCAACATGATTTGGAATAAAAAGGACAGGAGTTTTGGAACTGTCTTGTAAGTATAAATATATATATATATATATATATAACTTTGACGTTCAAAAAGCTCTGGCTCTCGCCTAATATTACTACTACTGCTCTCAGCTTAATATTAATATTAGTAGTTTAGATTTTGATTCCTACAGTGTTTTTATAACTTGCTATTGTCTGAAAATACCACTCTTTATACTCGTAATTAAACTTTTCACGCGGGCGAAGCCGCGGGCGGAAGCTAATTTAAATATTATAAACCCGCAATAAAGATAAGAAGAGTCTCGTATCTACGGTACGGTGAATTTGAAATTATAACTTTATCTAACCTTACTACGGGCTTATTTAATTATCTGGGAGTTTTTCTTCAAGTACATAATTTCATGTATCACTTATGATAGAAAGTCGTCGAGGCCTAATTATAAAATGTTGCGCCCACATCAATTGAACATACCTCTTTGTATTTGTATGTTTATTAAGTGACATTTTAGACTTAAAAGCACAAGTAAGTAAATTATTCGTCTCGTACAATTACTCCGCCTACAATTTAATAAAATCAAGGTTGCCTGCTGAATTTAAATAAATTACAATATTATTGGGACGTGTACATTTACATGGTACCTTTATTGAATTATTAAAATTCGAAGTTTTCTTTACGCTCATAAAAACCAAAACTGTCGTCTTTGTTTAATATCAAGTGTTGCGATACCAAACAATTTAAAGAGATACTCGTAGGAACAGAAAGCTAGGACTGGTTGGATCATATTTTTTTTCCAGTATACCTACCTACCTTTTTTTTTTTGGGGGGTGGGAAATCATCCAATGACATCTTCCGCTCTGGGTGGAGTGGGAAGACGTGTCAGACTTTTACTGGCTAAAACCCCTTGATTGTTCCTTCCTTGCCTGAGTACCCAGGAGAGCGGTAACTCTGTTACGAATTTATCCGCTACCCTTGGGCAATATCTATCTACCTAACATTTGATTTTAGAAATCACAGCGTTTAAGTAAGTCGAGGGTTACGGGACTGTTTAAAATACTACCGTGGCCCTGGAACGCAAAGAACACTAAAAGGAACACAGGTGGATTTTAGTTAGACTTTTAGTCAGTAAGAGGCTGACACTCCCCTCCCGCTCCACCTAGAGCCGGCGACGTCATCTGATGTTTTCTCACCCTCAAAAAAAAGGCTTTATGTAAGTAAATACTTTTTAACCGACTTCAAAAAAAGGAGGAGGTTCTCAATTCGACTGTATTTATTTATTTTTTTTTTTGTATGTTACCTCATAACTTTTTACTCCGTGAACCGATTTTGAAGATTTTTTTTATTTGAAAGCTGTTGCTTCACATGTGGTCCCATTTTAATTTGGTGAAGATCTGATGAAGAACTTCGGAGATACACAATGGAACTCTTCAATAAATGATAGCAAACCTTCCAGAGTTGCTGCAATCGCATGTCTGTATATTGTTTTTACCACTTCACAATATTACATCACGCTGATATGCTCTGAAGGGATATACAGATTTGTACACTTCACCCTGATACACCCTAATTTCATCAACTATGTTCAAATTCCCTATTTTTGGGGCTATCAATTCGGGCATAACTTTACTATTAATTTAGTTTTAGAATGGGGTACAACAACTAAAAAGTGAAAAATAAAAAACTTTTTAGATACACTTCTGGACACATCTATTGGCCCACCTTGTATTTTCAGTTTCGTTTGGTCCTAGCTAAAATTTTATATTAGGTCGAGCAAAAAGTTTTTATGCAGTTTTGAACCTGGCACATTCACAATTTCATTCAATAGTCTTTTTTTGAATTTCGAACACAGAATTTAAAGAAACAAAAGACAATTTGAAGCCTGTTTGTTGATATCAAACAGTCGAATACTAAGAAAACTTGGTTTTATTGGTTTACTTGGATTTAATTCTTGAAAAAGTGATTGATATCTTTGGTTTTGCAACAAACATTACTTATTCTTAACATTAAGGTGAGGTTCTATCAATAATCTATGGATACTTCACCTGAAGTCGCCGCCCAAGCTGTGGCACTTATTCAGGCCGGACACAGCCAAAGAAACGTGAGTGCTCAACTTAATTTAAGTCGATCTGCGGTCCGAAATGTTTATCGGAGGTACCTAGAGACTGGCGGCTTTGTTCGTCGCCAAGGAAGGCCACGATCTCGGGTCACAACTGAAAGGCAGGATCGATTCATCGTGACGACCAGCTTGAGAAATCGTCACCTTACCTCCATTGAGATACAAAACCAACTTCGCGACTTCCACGGAGTATCTGTGAGCGCTCTAACTGTTCGGACAAGGTTAGAAGAACGCGATATGGTACCACACAAGCCAGCTAATGGGCCCAAACTAACGCGAGCCCACCGAACAGCGCGCCTTTATTTCGCACGCAGTCATTTAAATTGGACACAGCAAGATTGGAGCCGTGTACTCTTTTCTGATGAGTCTAAAATTGTGTTACATGGCATTTCTTGGTGTTACTTTAACATCTACCCTCAATTTTGGTCCCTTCATAGAGGCTAAGGCTCAAGTGGCTGCCAAAAAGTTGGGGGTCCTCGCAAAGGTGAGACGATACTTCACGCCGGAACAGCTGCTCCAACTCTATCAAGCGCAAGTCCGATCGTGTATGGAGTACTGCTCTCATCTTTGGGACGGATCTGCAAGATACCAGCTTGATGCCCTTAAGTCAATTGTGAAACGAGCCAAGAGGATCATCGGCAATGATAGACTCGTTGAGTCAAAACTTCAAAGTCTTGAATATAGACGCCGAGTTGCTAACCTGTCGGTTTTCTATCGATTACATTTTGGGGAGTGTGCGACGGAATTGCATGATTTGATTCCGCCAAGCCCGTTTCATCTAAGGACCACAAGACGTACGGCGAAGTGCCACCGGTTCATGGTAGACATCCCATCCATACGCACAAAGCGTTTTGAGAAAACATTCATTGCACGTACAGCTAGAGAGTGGAATTCTCTACCGGAGTGTGTGTTTCCTGTAAGATACAACCTGGGAGTCTTTAAGTCAAGAGTGAATAGGTTATTTCTAGGCAAGCGTGCTCCATCTTCGACCACATCATCGCTTACCATCAGGTGAGATAGTGGTCAAACGCGAGCCTATCAAACATAAAAAAAAAAAAAAAAAATGGAAGGAAGAAGGTCTACCGACGTAAGGGAGAGCGTTTCGCACAATGCTGCTTTGAAGAGAGGGTTGCTTATGGCGGTGGCTCATGGACTGTCTGGGGCGGTATATCCGCGAGCGGCAAAACTCAACTTGAGGTTGTTACAGGACCACGGCTGCCAACATTAAATGCTGAAAGGTACATTCGTGAGTGCTTAGAACCTCACGTGATACCATACGCGGACTATGTGGGCCCAAATTTCCTTTTTATGCATGATAATGCAAGAGCCCATGCGGCCGGCATCGTCAGGGAATATCTTCGGGATGTGAACATCACAGTTATGGACTGGCCAGCCAGAAGCCCAGACATGAACCCCATTGAGCACATGTGGGACGAGCTAAAAAGACGTGTTAGGGCTCGTCAGCCAGTTGCCCAGACGATGCAGGAGTTGAAAACTGCCATAGAAGAGGAATGGGAGATGATCCCTCAAAATTTCATAGAGCGGGTGATAAACTCTATGCCTAATCGTATGAGAGCTGTGGTAGATGCCCATGGAGGCAACACGCGTTATTAAATTAAACCTTTATTTGATAAAACATGTTTTTTATTCAAAAATCAATTGCCTTTAACAAGGCGCATATCCGACTTATTAGGCGTAGCTCCATGTCGTATGGTATTCTGAATTCAAATTTAAAACAATACGATCGAAAAAGATGGTAAAATGTATCAGGTTTAAAACTGCATCAACAGTTTTTGTTCAATCTAGCAATCATATTTTGGTAGGGGCCATCGAAACCTAAACTCTAAGGTGGGCCAATAGATGTGTCCAGAAGTGTAATACTAAAAAATGCAAAATAACTTTAATTTCGGAAGTCGGTGTCAAATAACAAAGAAACCAAACTAGAAACACCGACTTCCGAAATTAAAGTTATTTTGCATTTTTTAGTATTATCTATCTAAGGAAGTTGGTTGTATTTTTTTTTGTAAAAAGTTTTTTATTAATTTTTTTCGTCAAAGAATTACGAATAATTTTAGGTGGAATTTAATACAGTTCCAAAATTTATCTTTTATGAAATCTACATATTATATCGGTATGGACTTGTAAATTTGAATTGAAATGAGTGTAGTGACACATTTATTAGAAAGGGCAAGAAAACGAAACAGAGTAGATGTCAAATCTTGATGACTTGGGAATCACAGGCAAATCAACGCGGGTATGCAAAACACGAGAGGGAAAATAGATATAATACCTACCTATAGATACAACGTGTGTTTGATACTCTTACCCACTTTCCTTCAATTCATTGCCAATTTACTCGTTCATTTTCTATTACACAGACTAATTTTTCAATAAGTACCTTTAGGGTACGTATAGTACCTATTGTAGAATGTCGCTAAAAAGGCTCGTCACTTTCACGCCTTTTTTTTAATTAGACAACCTGGCTTTTTAAAAAATAAAAAATTTTTTTTTTTTGGTTCCTGAAATTTTTAAATCTCTTTGTTTTGGTGAGTTGAAAACAAAAATTAAGAAAGTGCTATCGCTTTTTACCCGACTGCGCGACGCACGAGAGGGTAATGTGTTTACCAGCCTATATATGTATGTTTGTTCCTTTGTGACACTATAGAGACAAAATGCGAGGGCCGATTTTGATAATTCTTACATCAATTGATTCGTCCTAATCTTGCGAGTGTTACTTAAGATATGACTAATCAAAATACAATATGGCGACAACTAGACGCCATATTGATCATTAGCCTTCTAATGTCACCACTGCTGGGGCCCAGGCCTCCTCTCTGTGAGACGCCATATTGGGACAAAGGGCTGAGGCGTGCGGGACTGGGCGTCGGAGGTCGCAGGACCTCTCCAGCCACCGTAGACGCGGGCTTGCGGACGGCGAGTAATGGGTAGCTCGCCGTCCGATCAGCACCAGGCCCGATAGTCGACGGCGCATAGTTTTCCACGCGCGCCTCAAAGAGATGTCAGCCACCACTGACGGGGCCCATCATGGCCGATGCCTGCATTCCTAGGGGTAGCAGAAATATTCGTAACAGAGCTACCGCGCCCCTGGGCACTCAGGCAAGGAAGGAACAGTGGTGGGTTTTAGTCAGTAAAAGTCTGACACGCCCTCCCGGTCCAACCAGAGCGGGAGAAGTCATAGGACGATAACGACGAATATAAAGGCGAGGCAACAAGCTTGAGGGAAAATAATTTACCCAAAAGTTGCCATGTTGCCATGGTCTGTGAGAAATTTGGCAACACAGTGATCCACCTCCAGCCATGTCCTAGCCAGCCGCTCACGAACCAATGGGAAGAACTGGTGGAAGTGTCGGCCTTTGATGGAAATTTCCCCGCGCCCCTGGGCACTCAGGGCAGGGAGGTAACAGGTGTGGGTTTTAGTCAGTAGGAGTCTGACACGCCATCCCGCTCTACCCAGAGCTGGAGAAGTCTTAGGATGATTTCACACCCCCCAAAAAAAAGACGTCTGTTTGAGGTTTAAGTAATCTTATCTGTTTGAGGTTTAAGATCTTGGCACGATCGCGATGAGGTAAAAATTCTGGGTCTGTAGTCTTTAGTGCGGAATAGTACATTGCGACAGGTCGCTCCTCTTCAAGATCGACTGGAAGTACACCTGCAAGTACCGGTAAGGCTCCAGTGCTAACCCTCCTATACGCATTACATAGGAAAATCATAGCTAAACTTTGGAATGGTAGCAATTTACGTCGTACCGCCCCAATTGTGGCCCAACCAGCCCAAACAGGTGCCCCGTAGCATATACAACCCAGGAAAGTGGTCCCATAGATAGTGTTTACCTTTAGGAATGATAGGCCACAAGTAGCCTTGGATATCCTCGTTAAGGCATAGCAGTTCTTTTAAGCCTTTTCACCAACTGTTTATAAATACATGCTCAATAAATGGAAAGTTCTTTTGTAATACCATACAGAGGTAGCACAAGGACTGTTTTTTTTTTTACGGGAACGTTGTTAAACTTAATACTAGCCCAAGACTTAAGGTTACCTTTCAACATAAGTTGATATGTTTTATGCGGTGCGATGGTAAGACGGTTCCGATCACCCCACTGAGATATTAAACGAAGGAAAGTGTTAGCCAAACTCTCAAGGCCAGCCCGAGTACTTCACTGAATGATCAGCAGCCCATCGTCCGCATACCCGGTTAATGAGCAACCGCAAGGAAGCGGAATCGCGTGAAAATCATTGTACCCCAAATTTCATACGTACGGGCCTATCACTCAGCCCTGAGGACATCTCATGACTAGAGATTTCGTCTCAGAATGAAGTCCAAATTTGAGTTTCGCGGAACCATTTAAAAAGTAAGATAACTTCGATTAATTAGCGATGTTTCGTCGATGCACATATTTTGTGCATATTTACGACAATAAGTTTTTATCAGTCGTCACAAGCCAAACTCTGAACCACGCCTCGGGCCAAGCTTGAGAGGCCATCTGCTGTGCTCGAGGTCTTCGAATCGTTATCGAACGGGCTGGGCGCGCTTCCTTTAGTGAGCCTGTCTTATATTTACTGGACACATACATATTCAACGGTCTGTGTTCCATGCCGAGGATTGCGGTTCCTGTCCAGCCCGTAAACCAGCGTAAAGCAATACTACCAGCGGATTCTTTCGTCAGGTGCAGGGCGCCGACGTGTAACAGATGTATCTTTTTTATTTCTATTAAAGCCCTTCTACTGGCCAAGTGGCGCCCTCATTGAATAAAAAATCGTAGCAAAACATAGAATAAATATTAAAGAATCCAACGTCACGTTTGTTACAAAGAGCATAAAGTATTTTTACGTTAAATCAAAAACGGCCGTTTCTGACACTTACCTACTATTTTGGATACGAAACATTCTGAGACCTGTTTTAACAACGTAAAAATACTTCCTCTTTGTAACAAACGTGACGTTGGATTATATAATATTTATTTTCTATCCTACGATTTTTTATTCAATGAGGGCGCCACTTGGCCGGTAGTAGACCCTTAACGTAGTGATCTATACAGGGTGTAAGGGGAACGCTTCCGAAGCCAGAACGTAGATTATATCCAACCTAAATGCAAACGTATACCAGTAATCTTTCACTTTACTTCGGTGTCGTGTGGACGTGGTGTCGTTGGTCGCGCTACTTTTAAGTCGAGGAATGCGCGAACGTCAGCTGATATTTTACGAATATTACATTGCATACTAAAATTGTAAAGAAAAAGAGTATCTTGCAAATACGGTTTCATTTAACTTTTCTCACAGCATAGTACGCAAAATTCTAAAAAAATTAGGTATGTTTTTATTCCAGACTTTTTGATGTGATCGTATCGAGAATCACTAGCCTTATCACCTGTCTCCGTTTTCGGAAGCGTTTTCCTTACACCCTATAGGTAGTTTTAGGAACATTAGACCTTTTTTTTTACGGATTAAAACTAGGCCTTTATTTATAAAGGATTGGCTATTTAAACCAGAATCCGTTGGTTGCAGCTGAGTAGATTTTAAGAGTGCGTCTTCAGCTTTTAACTCTCTAAACTTTTCTAAATTTCTCGCCTAAGTTTTTTTTCTCCTTCCAACTTTATATAAAACCTCAAATCTAATTAACTATATCTCTGAATTTTGCTTAATTGACTCTAGTGTTATTTTACCATTTTTATCCGACAGCCCCAAAAGGAGGCTAATGTTATTTTGTATTCTTTTATGTATTTTTTCGGTGTATTTTTATCTATTAATAATCAAAAAATATACATTATCATGTAGCAGAATAGTGTGTTTCTATTTATTTCGCTACACTATGTACTTAGGTATCAATACCTACTCATAATCAGCATTTCTCTTACAAAGCAAGTAAACAAATTGATAAGTAAAATGATGACAATATATATTCGAGTGTAGGTTACTCAATTTTGCGTACCTAATGAAGAGTTTGACACAAACGTCAAGCCTTACATTTCTTCTTAATTTATATCAAACGGCTTTTCAAGAGTTTCCAGAAACTTCTAACCTGCCAGTCGGCAACATAAGGCCGCCAACATAAGGTCGTCACATGAGCTACGCCCCTACGAATAGAAGCGCAAACGCTAGTAAGTCTTCTATTCAATTAAATATTTGAAAAGCCGATTGACGCCTACCTAACCCTATCCAGTCTTCCCTACCTATGGGAGGTATATGAAGAAGCAGAGTCCACCTATGGATAACCAAAAATGAACCCCGAGTAGTGTGGTCTTCTTTCTTATTATTAGTTAAGCCATTCGGCGCACCACATATCCCGGCAATGCACATGGCTTCAGTGAGGTAAAACCTCCCTAAAAAGCCACACTGCTCTGCTAAATTTTCTGACCTAAGATGTAGTTAGCATCTACCCAGAAAGGGTTTACAAAAATAAAATTCAAAACTGTAATAGTTTTAACTCCATTGGACGCTTATGAAGACCAGGAGAAAAACGACCACCGTTATGAACACCTACTCACAGTTCCTGAACTTCCCCCAGAGTGTTCCATAAATATAACTTAAAGAATACTCTCTCATTGAATAATTTATAAAATTATTCAATGAGAGAGTATGTGATCCTGTATGGTGTTACCAAGCCCGTGACAATTTTTATAAATTATTCAATGAGAGAGTATTCTTTTTAACTGTCTTCTTAACTGTCTCATTCACCAAGAATCAAAAAATCTGGCCATGCATCGAACTCGCGCGCATAACATTTCTGTATTTTTTTCCAAAATTTAAGACACTAGTCAGAGATAAAGGTTGGATGGTCAATTTTCGTCTTTTTTTAAATATCTTTATAACTGTTTATTTTCAAAAATTGTTTTTGAGACTTTCGCTTTTTCACTTGATAGTTTGAAAACCATATATTTTTTATTTTTCCGTTTTTCCCTCTAATAGTGACCCCCATATCCCATATTAAATTATTTACGTTACACGCCCGTATTTGGGTCACTAATATTCATATGTGTACCAAATATCAAATCAATCGGTCCAGTAGAAAAAAAAAGACAGAAAATAAAATTGACTATGACAGACGGACAGACAGACAGACAGACACACAAGTGTCCTATAAAGGTTCCGATTTTTTATTCGGATGTTCGGAACCCTAAAAAGATAGTAGTAAAGTCAAAAATACATGGGATTGACATGTGCCTGACACCGACATGTCACGTGATCAATTCCAAACATTTTGTCATTTCGACTGTCGATATCGCCGATTGAATGCCACATTATCTAGCTCTAGACATCAATAAGGGGATAGACCAGGCGGTCGTCACGTGGAAGCCCAAAATCTTAAAGTAGAAAACAACTCAATTTGAACTCTAAGTTTACAGGCGAAAATTGTTGCAATTAAAGAATTTACCTAATTGCCAATTACCTTGTGTACCTCTGAGCGAAAGTTGCCTGGGAATAAATTTATTAAGATATTAAATAAAATTTATTTATTTGGGTTGGGTAAGACAGGTAGGATAAAAGGTATTATGCGGTGGGACATGAAACAGTATGATTTATGACCGCACCCATATTTTAGTGTCAGAGCACAAACAGACCGGCTATAGTATGTATGTCTTGATTACCCGACTGCAAGGCAAGGGTTATTTTATTTTGATCCGGGGTCGGAATAGTAGCGGTCGTCTGCGGGCCTCGTCCCGTGGTGTGGAGTGTGGTGTTATCACCCCTCCACGTCTAAGAGAGGTGTACGTTGAAGGCTACGCCGCCATCTCGTGTCGACTCGGTCGAATTGGTTGACCCTGGGCCCTTTTACCGGCTGGAAGATGGTGTTATCCGCCCTTCTCCGGCATCCGATCCGCCTGGTCCGTGACGGGAGAGCACTAGTCGTCTCTATTTCCCTTGCTGCAGCCTACTTCTGCGAAATGACGGTTTCTCAGAAAGAGATCAGCGCATCCCAGAAACACGATTAAACGAATCAGAATCGACAGCGACAGATCACCTCCGACATAGCATGACCCAGCTTACATTATCTTTGGACTTATCGGTTCATTTCATCCGTATTTTAGAAATTATTATTGGCCTTTTTGAGAATTTGCCATTTTTAGAATTTGCCATCTTGAGAGTTTGGCATAAACAGAATTGGCCATTTTGAGAAATGGTCTAGTTAATGACTCTTTGCCTTTTTGAGATTTAGGCATTCTGCGCCTAAACCGTAAGGAATGTGATCACCACAGAGGTTATCTATATAAAGCCAACACAAAAATAGTCGTCAAGATCGGTCCATAAGTTATGCCTGAATAAATAACTCAAATAACATGGAATATGAACATAACTGGTGAAATCAGGGTCTACCAGCATGAAGTTCAGAGCGTACCTGCGGCGTAATATAATGTTATGAAAGGGTGTAAATAATAAACAGACTTGCGATTGTAGAAATCCTGAGGATGTGCGGCGTTTTATCGAGGAGTTTCGTTGTCTTTTTCCGAAGTTCTTCATTAGATACCTAGCTATCTCGGGAACATATTCTTACAAACTGAAAAAAGTTATCGAAATCGGTTGATAATTGGCTAACCCCGCCATGATTTTAAAAGCCCTATAACATACCCCACACAATAGGATAGGCGAGAAAAAAAAAGTTATCCCCATTTTACATGTACGGAAGCTATCATAAAAAAATCTTGTTTAAGATTTTATTATTTCGTAATTATAATATAATATTATAAAGCCTTGTTTAATCCTTAATAAAATTACATAATTTGATATTTAGTACAATTCGAGAATTTAAAATATTTTTTTTTTGTCTTTTATTTCGTTATTTAAGCGTGTTAAATAATTATATTTAACACGCTTTAATAACGAAATAATAGAAAGCTGCAATTTTGCATGGATCCATGCAATTTGCAGCTTTCTGGTACGAGTTTTTAGCGGGATTTTCTCGAGTGTAGTTCAGTAGAAAGAAAGAAAAGAAAAGAAAGAAAAAGAATTTATTTGCCACAAATTAACGACATACAAAACAATATGATTTTGCGTTTGTTTTGAGTAGCTGTT
The DNA here is from genome assembly GCA_951329385.1 of Polia nebulosa. NCBI lineage: Eukaryota > Metazoa > Arthropoda > Insecta > Lepidoptera > Noctuidae > Polia > Polia nebulosa. The sequence goes on from OX589604.1 coordinate 16,437,410, forward strand.
TTAATTATTCGCTTATTGATTCCTAGTGGATATTGTGATGTAAAATTGGTGTAGTTTTGTGTCTCAAGAGTCTACGCAACTGGACAATATGTGGAATCAGTGAGACAGGCGCGATATCGGTATAATGGAACTGAGAATCTTATTGTAGTAATTGACAACCACAGCGAAGTTTGCCGACAAGGCTGCTTCGATACATTTGTTGCCAAATACTGCAAGAAACATTAGAATGTGTTACATCTGCATTCTAATAGAAAAGAAATAAAAATACACTACTGATGACTTGGCAGTATGGTCTCTGACCCTAAGCCTGTTCCAAAAGGAACAAAAAAAAAACCTTTCTGTTGTCACATTCTCTTAACTATGCATCGGTCGGATGCCGCGTCGGTGGCCTTTATCGCGGCGCGCGATTTTTATTCGCATTGTCATGAGTCATGAGACAAGTTGGCGTCAGGCGATATTGTACCGGCCAGTGGTATGCTCAGCGCTATCGCACACACGATTTGATGGCCGCGCTTACGTGCACTATTTAGGTCGAGTCGAGCCGGTGGTGTCGCGCTTGCGGTGAGGCTTCGTCCTAATAGAACGCGATCCTCGCGCAAATATGCAATCCATAGCACAGGGTATCCTAGTTTGGATTCCTGAGTCCCACAAATCCTTGTAAGCCCTATAACTTTTACACTTATACTGTATAAAAATGTACTTTGTGGGAGGAAAATAAATCTTTATTATTATTATTATTTCGTTTATTCATTTGTAAATACATATAAATTATATTTTTAAATATTTAAATGAAAAAATAAAAATAAAAACATTTAAAAATATAAAAAATAGTATCCCACCGGTATCGGGAACAGGGTCCAAGCTACCGGCGGTCAGGGCTCCAGAGAGAGGAACCGCCTGACAATGCGAGCCGTGTCCAGAAGTACTGCTTTCTGAATCAAGCCCTTGATCCAGCCGCCTAACGAGAGCCTCCTGAGGTGTTGGTCGAGGCTCGTGGCTATTAAGCCATTGGCTGACACGACTATCGGTACAATGATCGCTGAGTCCACATCCCACATGTCGACAACCTCGCGAGCCAAGTCAATATACTTGATTTGTTTATCTTTCTCGGCTTTCACGAGGTTCTCGTCATGTGGGACGGTAATGTCAACAATCATTGCACGCCTCTCGATTCGGTCCACCACCACTATATCAGGCTTATTGGCTATAATAGTCCTGTCAGTGATGATGGACCGATCCCAGTACAATGAGATATGACCATTATCGAGAACTGGGTCGGGCGCATATCTGTAGTACGGCACTTCCGATTCCACAAGAGAGTATTTCAGAGCAAGTTGCTGATGGATAATCCTGGTTACGAGGTTGTGCCTATGCAAGTACTCACCGTTAGCTAGACGAGAACAACCAGAGATTATGTGGCGGATTGTTTCTCCCGGACGATGACATGCCCGACATATGTCAACCGTGCCGTCCTTCACAATAAATCTCCGGTAATTTTTCGTCATGATAACTTCGTTCATAATTGCACAGACAAAACCTTCGGTTTCCCCAAAGAGGTCACCGACACGCAGCCAGGCTACGGACGCTAGTTGGTCTACATCGGGCCCATGTAGGGCCCGGAAAAAGCGTCCGTGAAGTTCCTTACTCTGCCATACTTCTCTGCGATCGTTAGTGTCAAGCACTAGAGGTTTGCGCCAGTTCTCGTTAGCCAAGGAGAGTGGAGTAAGGCCCTTGTCCACTGCCACTACATCTCGATGCATACCCACGTCAGCAGCTAGGAAATATTCCCTTAGACTGCATACCTCGCGGTTGTGTAGGGTCTTAGCATTTAAAAAGCCTCGGCCTCCACACTTCCGCGGGATATACAGTCTCATCACCGACGAACGTGGGTGATGCATTCGAAATGCAGTCAGCAGCGTACGGACTCGCCTATCCAGGGCGTCAAGTTCCGTTTGAGTCCATTTGAGTCCATTTGAGTACGCCGAAAGAGTACATCAATACCGGTATGACCCAACCGTTGAAGGCGCGCACTTTGTTTCCGCCCGAAAGAAAGCTATTAAATACCTTCTTCAGGCGGCCAAAGAAGCGCTCCTTCAACGATTGCTTCATGTCAGCAACATTGATATCTAACGCTTCCGACATACCCAAATACTTATAGGTTTCGGTTGGAGAGAGGGATCTCAGGTTTATGGAATCCGAGAGTTGTGTTCCCACGGATTCCACAATCTCCCCTCGCTTTACATGCATGACCGCACATTTATCCACACCAAACTCCATCCTGATGGCACTACTGAAGGTTTCAGTTACCTTCAGTAGCTCCATCAGTTGCAGATTGTTGGGGGCAAAAAGTTTCAAGTCATCCATGTAAAGGAGGTGAGATATAACCTGACCACCTCTCTTCAACCGATAGCCTAGCCCTGAATTCTCCAGCAGTGTGCTTAGAGGATTCAAAGCTAGGCAAAACCAAAGCGGACTCAAACTGTCACCCTGGAATATACCCCGCTCGATCCTTATCGGTTCGCTATTCCTCTGGATTTGTCGACATCCTGGATAGCGAAGGACCGTCCTCCATTGCCCCATACATGACATCAGGAAGGTGCGTAGCGTTGCATCAACTTTATACAATTCCAGCACCCTCATGAGCCATGTATGAGGAACTGAGTCATAGGCCTTCTTATAGTCTATCCAACATGTCGACAGATCCTTTCGGAAACGCCGAACCTGTTGGCTAATGGTCATATCTATGAGGAGAAGCTCCTTAGTACCGCGGGACCCATTCCTACATCCATTTTGAGAGGCAGACATGATACAGTTACTATCTATATGTGTGTTAATCTTAGCTCTCAAAATGGATGTAAGAACCTTATAGACCGTCGGTAAGCACGTGATCGGTCTATAATTTTTGGGTTCCGCAGTACTACCTGATTTATGGAGCAGGTGGGTTATTCCTGTAGTTAGAAATTGGGGCAGCGACCCTGACTCTAAGGCAGACTGGATCTGAGATGCCAAGTGGGTATGCGACCTTGTAAACCATTTGATCCAGAAGTTGTGCAGCCCGTCCGGCCCTGGAGATTTCCAGTTAGCTAAGGGACGGTCTGCACGAGCTACATCTTGGGGGCTGATGATAATTGCCCCCATTTCTGGTATTGGATCGCATACGCGCTCAACATCCCGAATCCAATCGCCCTCGGTATGACAGACAGGCACCGACCAGATGCTGCGCCAGAACGAGTATATGGCGTCATCATCCGGCAGGTGCGTATTAGTCACACCTTGGTCCGGTCGCTCCCAATCCCTATACACCCACCTTTCATTACTTCGGAATGTGCGATTCTGGGTGTATCGTTCTACTCGCCGCTTATACCTGCGAATACGGTTTGCCCATGCATATACTTTCTGCTTCAGGAAGTCGATGCGCTCTGTGACACGGGACATATAGTCTCGGGAGCTGACATCAGTCCCCGAAAACGCCCGTCTCACAAAGCGCATCACTCTTGGGCGAGTGTTGCCCTCCCTGAAGCAGATTAGTTTGCCTATGAGTGCTCTGGCCCCACCAATACGACGCTCGATTCTGCACTGCCAAGCCGGCACGGCTGGCTTCGGTCGTGTAGCTCGGTCATTAGGAAATTTGACGTGAGCTACACGACATGCCGCTACAGCCGCGCAGTACAGCATCGAGTGTGTATCGGTGAGGTCTTCGCAGTCATCTAAATAATTTGACAACTGCGAATCCAGAGCAGCCACCAGCGCCCTATTCTTGTTATGCATGGGCAAACGAGGTAAACGTGGCCTAAGTTCGAGCGGCATGCTGCGATACTCCCGAATAGCACACTCCAAAGCACTCCTCAATTCATCATTGCAGTGGGTACTTACGTTTGTAACCATGTCATTACACTCCTCGTCAGCGTGGCTGGGAGCATAGTTGGACGGTGGTACCACAACTGGTAACACAGTCTGCGACGGAGGGGCAATAACATGGCTACCCATTTCAGTTCGGAGGCGATCAAGTACAGTATCATCCAACATATGATTACGCAGGATGACCCGCACCTGATCCGACAGTCGCTGGGCCGAAACGTTGACGGCTGGCTCAAGCACCTGGAACAAAGAGAGCATCCGAACACGGTACGCGGTCAGGTTGTTACCTCCCTCTGTAGCCCCATAGTATGAGCGCATGACGTTTTCATTGATGGATTGCGTCCATCGCATGCGCTGCACACTTCCGCCGGGAGCTGGGACCCTATCAGAGGCCGGTGGGCCTCGAGGTCCTAAGCCGCTCGGCGGCCGGCATCCTCCCCGTCGACGCGCAGGTGGTGGTGTCGTCGGCAGCGAGAAGAACTCGTCGCTGGAGCTCGACGCAACTGCCACGGCCGGTGTCACAGCACTCACGATGGGGCTGGGTTCCGGCGGCGGCGAGGCGGAGCTGAGCGACGAGGCCGGAGGTGGTGGGCGTGCACGGCGAGCTGCTGATCTCGTCAACATCTAGGGTGTGTTGTCCAATATTTCGGTTTTTTGTTCATTTGTAGCTTTGTTCATGACAGCTTAGCTGTCATTTCTATGTTTTTTAGTTGTTTGGTGTAGAGTTGGTAGTTTTTCATATTATTTTTCTATATGGGTTATTTATTATTATTATTATTATCTGTCAATGCACGCTCGACGTGGCTTACAGGCTCGTCTTTAACTTGTTTCTGACCTGCAAGTTATTGCAAGTTACTCTGACCGGTTTTTCATGATATTATAGCGATGGGCACCCATATTTTTAACCTTACATCAAATTTCATTGAAAGAAAAACGGGGACCAAAATAATGTCGAGGTCTGTTTGGTAGTATTGGTCCAAAATAAAAGAAACTTGTGCGATTTGCGCCCAGTGTCCAGTGATGGATCCGTTTTTGTTTAACTTGGTGCCGACAACGTTTAAACAATTATCTTCACGTCATCACAAATAGCCTCGGCTAGTGACTAGTCCATAAACATGAGACAAGTTGTTACTGAGTTTGCAAGCCACGTCGAGTGTGCAGTGAAGGATTCATTTTGTTTATTGCGGTTCGACAACGTTGCCATGTAACCTTGCGTTGCCGTCGTCGTGGTTGGTGTCGGCGGATGAGTAGTTCATTGTTCACGCACAAGTGTGCGCTGCGCTTGCGAGCCGCACTGAGTGTGCCGTGACGGATTCCTTTCGGTGTAATTTTAATTTCATGTCAACCTCTTGTTTAGTTTCGTATAAAAGTAAAATTTCAGGTCGTTTGAACTTCGTTTTGATTTTCTTACAAAACTGATAATACTTCTAACGAAAATGTTCAGTCACGGACTATTAATAACACAAACCAACGCTCGACGACGGCACGGTTGGCGCAGTGGTTGAGCATTCGGCTGCTGCGCTGCGGGTCGCGGGTTCGATTCCCGCACGGAACAAATATTTGTATGGCCTACAGATATTTGTTCCGGGCTTGGGTGTCTTGTGTACGATACAGGAATAACTCTTAGTATGGGGAAAAGTTTAAAATAAAAAAAATAAAAAACGCCAAGTTGGCATAATACATCTCCATTCTGTCTGTGCCATTTTCGAAAGAAAAATTGGTTCTTACATAATCGAAACCACAATGTTAGTGCTTTAGAAACATACTGATAACAATGTCTAATCACAAACTAATAATTAAGCAAACAAACGCTAAGGTGGCGCAATACATCCCCAAACTTGGTGTTCCATTTTCGAAGAAAAACATGTTCGTAAAGAATCAAAACCAACCAACCAACCGGTTGGCGTTCCAAGAACATACTCCTAACGAAAAGTTCCGATCAGAGACTAATAATATCACAAATCAACGCTAATGTGGCATACATCTCCAAACTTGCCATTCCATTTTCACCATAAAACTGGTCCGTACAGAATCGAAACCATATCGTTAGTTCGATCATTCATAGGTTCGATTATGACGAAAATGTCCGATCAAAGACTATCAATAGATTGGCGTAATACATCTCCAAACTTTCCGTTCCATTTTCATCGAACAACATATATATCCGTTCAGTAGTACGTAAGTAGTAGTAGGTACTACTATACGTACCTACACACGAGACACACTACTAATACTACTACATTACTTATCGCCGAGCTTGCGAGCTGTGTCAAGTGTGCAGATACGGATCCATTACGTTTATACCGACAACATTTCAACGTATTTCTGCGTCATCGCAAACAGTCTCAGCTGGCGACTATCCGTACATACGAAATAAGTTATCGCATAGCTGCGAACCACGTCAAGTGTGTAGTGACAGATCCATTTTATTAATCGCGGTGCTAACAACATTTTGACGTAACTTCGCGTCATCACGAACGGTTTCTATCCTACATCATCGGTCATGGGGACTATCCGTACACATTTTTTTATTGTGGCATGGTATATCATCCCATGACATCTCCCTCTCTAGCGTGGAGCGGAAGGGCGTGTCAGACTCTTACTAGCTAAAACCCACCCCTGTTCCTTCCCTGCCCTGAGTGCCCAGAGGGGCGAGGTAACTCTGTTTCTTTATCCTCAACCCCTGGGCAGGCATCGGCAGTGACGGATTCATTTCGGTTAAATCGGCGGTCTACTAGTTCGTTGACATGCAACAAGTGTGTGCTGAGCTGTAAGCCACACCGAGTGTGGCATAACGGATTCCTTTCGGTGTAATTCTAATTTCGTGTCAACTTGTATTATATTTCCGTATGATCGTGAAATCTAAGTTCGTTTGAACTTGGTTTTAATTTTCTCACAAAAGTAAAATCCAAGTTCACTTCAACTTGAATTTCAGTTTCGTATGATAGTGAAATCCAAAACCGCTTCAACTTGGATTTCAGTTTCATATGATAGTGAAATCCAAGTCCACTTCAAATTGGATTTTAGTTTCGTATGATAGTGAAATCCAAGTTAGTTTGAACTTGGATTTCACTTTCGTATGATAGTGAACTCCAAGGCCGCTGTAACTTGAATTTCAGTTTTGTATGATAATGAAATCCAATTCTGCTGCAACTTGGATTTCAGTTTCTTATGATAGTGAAATCCAAGTCCGCTTCTATTTGGATTTCAGTTTCGTATGACAATGAAATCTAAGTTCGTTTGAACTTGGATTTTATGTTCGTATGAAAGTAACAGTGCAACCTAGTCTCGCGTCGTCTCGTGTGGTTTCGGGTTTTTTTTTTTTTTTTTTTTTTTGTGGGGTGGGAAATCATCCTATGACTTCTCCCGCTCTGGGCGGAGCGGGAGGGCGTGTCAGACTCTTACTGACTAAAACCCACCCCTGTTCCTTCCTGCCTTTGAGTGCCCAGGGGCGAGGTAACTCTGTTTCGAATTTATCCTCAACCCCCGGGCAGGCATCGGCCATGACGGGCCCCGTCTCTTGCTGACAACTCTTTGAGGCGCGCGTGGAACACTACGCGCCGTCGACTCTCGGGCCTGGTGCTGATCGGACGGCGAGTTACCCACTACTCGCCGTACGCAGGCCCGGGTCTACGGTGGCCGGAGATCGTCTCGCGGCGCCGGAAGCCCCCGGCGTCTCCTGAGGCGGCTGCTGCTGAGGGCGTGAGGGCGACTCCGTTGTTGGTGCTCTCTCACGCGTCCCGCCTCCGCCTTCGCGAGCATTACTGCTTCGCAGAAGGAGGAGACGGCTTCCCATTCCCTCTCGCTCCGTACCATGGCCTGAACCAGGGCAGGGCGCGAGAGGTCGCTGCCGCCTATCGCATCCACGAGGACACGGCGTTGCTCCGCCCAAGCGGGGCAGACCTCCACCGTATGCTCCACCGTGTCCTCGGGGCGATCCGTGCAATGGAAACACCCGGGCGTCACCTCCCGCTTGATCCGAAACAGGAACCTCCCGAAACAACCGTGTCCGGTGAGGACCTGCGTCAGGCGGAAGGTGAGGGCGCCGTGAGGTCTCTCCAGCCAAGCCTCAAAGAGGGGCACCACCGCCGCAATGGTGGCGTGCCCAGCGCGGGGTTGTGACAATCGCTGTCTCCATGTCGCCATGAGATCCTGCCGGAGCTCCATCCGCCGAGCCGCGAGTTGTCGCGGCAGCGGAGTTTCACCCCGGCGTTTCTCCTCATCGCGGTCCTCATAGAGGCTCGCGAGGATTTTTGCCTCCAGATCCCATGGCGGTAATCCGGCAAGGAGGTTCGCCGCCTCGCAGGAGATCGTACGGTATCCTCGGATCATTCTGATCGCCATGACCCTTTGGGACGCGTTCAGAAAGCGAATAGATCGCTTCCTTAGCGAACGCGCCCACACCGGTGCTCCGTAAAGGGCCATGGACCGCACGATCCCCGCGTAGAGCCTCCGGCAGGAGGCGTTTGGCCCCCTCAGATTGGGCAGGAGCCGCCTCAAAGCAGCCCCGGCCCTGTTCAGTCTGGGAGCCAAACGTCGGAAGTGCTCGACGAAGTTCCACCGGCTGTCGAGGACGAGTCCCAGGTACTTCATCGTCCCCTCGACGCCGATGTGAACCCCTCCTACCGTTATCTGGGAACCCGCCGGTGGCGCATTCCGAGAACCATGAAAACACATGGCCTCGGACTTGTGCAATGCCACCTCGAGTCCCAGTTGCCGGATTCTGTCCACGATTATCGCAACCCCGCGTGTCATTATGTTGGCCGCCGCCTCGTGCGACCACCCCTGCGCCAGGACCAGGGTGTCGTCAGCGTAGCATACTACGCTGACGGCGCTAGGGAGGTCGGCGCGCAGCACCCAGTCGTACCCGATGTTCCACAGAGGCGACCCAAGGACCGATCCCTGTGGAACACCGCACGACATCTCTCGTCGGTTCCATTCTCCCTGGTGACCGGGGTAGATGACGGCCCTGTCCGTCAAATACGCCTCGACTACGCGACGGAGGTAGGGCGGCACCCGGTGATACCGGAGTGCCTCCACTATGCAACTCCAGGGCAGGGTGTTGAAGGCATTGGCGATGTCCAGAGACACCGCCAAGACGACCCTACCCCGGGCTACTGCATCCCCCGTCGTGAGGGCTCGTACGCGCATGATGGCGTCCACTGTAGAGCGCCCCCTGCGGAAGCCGTACTGGCTCTCCGCCAGATCCGGCCCCACCCGCGTCAGCTGCCCGACGAGGCGGTCTGCAATTACTCTTTCAAAGAGCTTGCCCACCTCGTCGAGCAGCACGATGGGCCGGTATGCGGACGGAGAGTCCGCAGGGCGCCCCGGCTTCTTGATGAGGACCAGCTTCCCCGTCTTCCAACGGAGTGGAAACTGGCCCCTCTCCAAGCATGCGCTTAAGAGCCCTCTGAGTCGAGGCCCGAGAGCCTCCTGCAAAGCCAGGACCAAGGCTTTACCGTGCACGCCATCTGGTCCTGGGGCGGTGCTTTTGGCATTCAGCCTACGCACCGCCGCTCTCAGCTCTACCTCGGTCACTTCGGGAGCATCGTCGTCGTCGTCGGGTTGGTCCGCGTCAGGCACCACAGAAGGAGGCGGAGCCATAGGCGGGGGAGTATGTTCCCCTCGCGAAGGGAACAGAGCGCTCACCACGCCCTCCACGAGCTGCGGCCGGAGACTCTGCGTCAGCGGGGGCGCCCATGGGCGGAGTTTATCCCGCACCACTTTGTATGGGCGCCCCCACGGATCTCTGTTCAGAGTCCCCAGCGACTCCTCGCGGGCCAATTCTTTGGCCCGCTTGATCTCCGCTCGGAGGGCGAATCTCGCAGCTCTGTACCCCTCGTACAGCTCCGCCTCGATGGCTTCCGTATCCGGCGTGCGGTTACGGAGCCGCCTGCGGTACCTGGTGTACCGGCGTCGCGCGGCAATACACGCTTGGCGTAAAGCCGTAAGCGCCGGCGACCACCAGTACATCTGGCGCCGAGCACATCCTGGCTGGACCCGGGGCATTGCCACGTCACAGATCTCGGACATGGCCTCCTGGAACCACACCACCTCGTCATTGATGTCGGCAGGCCTGTCCGGTGATGACACCCAGGCCTGCACGATCGAGGCTTCCAGGAGTAGCTCCCGGTCCAGCTGCTTCAGCGACCAACGCGGACCACTCGGGGTCTGTCGGACCGGCGCGGTCGAGGTCTGGGCGGAGACGTCAAACCGGATATACCGATGATCGGAATACGTCTCCACCCCCTCCATGACGCGCCAGTCGACGACACGCGGTGACAGAGCGGGGCTGGCGAACGAGATGTCCACCACCGATTCACCCCGCATCCGCACACACGTGGGGACAGAACCCCGGTTCAGGTTGACCAGGCCCGTCTCTAGGGCCCAGTCCTCCGCCATCCTCCCCCGTGTGTCCGTGTACCGGGAACCCCAAGCCAAGTTCTTGGCATTGAAGTCCCCGAGGACGAGCACAGGGAGGGAACGGTACCCGGCGACGACGTCTCTCAACTCCGCGAGGGAGTTGTGGAACTCGACGAGAGTTCGGTTCGGGGAGAAGTACACCCCTACCACTACTATCTCCCCGAACCGTGCTGCTACGCAACCCCGACCCCTCCTGACATCCTCAAGGGTCGGGGTACCGGCGGCGGCCGACGAAATGATGGTCACTGAGCCGTCCAGGTCCTCCACCCAGTCATCCCTGGGCGGGACATAGTACGGCTCAGCGACCACGGCGACGTTAATCGACCACTGCGCCATGCTCTGGAACAACAGGTCCTGAGCAGGGGCGCAGTGGTCGATGTTCGTCTGGAGGAGGCGTAATGGGGCCGTTATTGGCATTCCATTACAGCCTCCTCCTCTCCAGCCCTCCGTGAGGGTCCCGCCACCGCGATGTTGGCGGCGGCGACGACGGCTGTGGGGGCGGCAACGGCGGAAGCGGCGACGGCGGCGGCTGCGGCGGTGACGGTGACGGTGGCAGCGGTGGCGGTAGAGGGCCTGCCCCTGGCCCTGGTCTTGGTGGGTGGAGCGCAGGTCTTGCTTCCAGCCCGGTGATCGGCCGGCTTGCCAGCAGCCGCACATGCTGTGCAGTGCGGCGCGGCATCGCACGAGCCGGCCTTGTGACCGGGCTGTCCGCAGCGGAAGCAATTGCTCCCTCGGTCCACCTCCGAGGTGCACTTAGCCGCCACGTGGTCGCCCACATGGCAGCGAAAGCACCTCAGAGGTCTGGGCTCCAGCAGCTTGACCTGCGCAGACACCCAGCCCACCAAGAGCCTTCGGCCCTCTATTTTCCTAGCCGCCGACACGGGGCAGCTCACCGTTACGGTTTGCAGCCCCGTGAGGTCAGGACGGAGAGCGCCCACCCTCACCTGCTCGGCAGGGCACTCTCCAGTCTTGGCGACGGCAGCCACCACCTCTGCCTCCGTCACGGAGTCGTCCAGGCCCATGATGCGCATGTCTGCGCTCTTGGTGGGCCTGGACACTCGAGCCTCGTCGACCAGCAACGCCCTGATCTTCGCGGCCAGGGCGTCAGCAGCTGGGCCGCTGGAGGCGCCGGGGACCTCTAGCATCCGGGCTCCGGTCTTGGTGACCTTCACCCGGACGCCGTCGGCACACCCCACCTCCTCGAGGCTCACCGCCGCCTTAGTTTTGGCGAGCACGCTGCGGTAGGTCACGCCCTTCTGTACCGCTTCTGGCTGTAGGGTTATGACTACAGCCGCGGACTTCGGGGCGCGGAGCCTAGCCGCAGCGGCCCGCTCTTTGCGCCGCTTCCGCCTCTCCCGTCGTTTGGCCGCCCTTTTTGCCTTTCCCGCCTTCTTTTTCTCCCCGGCCACTTGCCATTCGGCAGCCTCGGCCGGAGGAGGTTGGGAAGTCGGGGCAGGCTGTGACGGCCGTCCCGCCGCCTGGGCTGGGGCTTTCGGGGCTTTCGCCGCCCGTGCAGCCGCTCCACCCGGTTTGGGTGGCGCCTTTGACGCCTTCGGCGGGGCCGATCCCGCGGGCTTCAGCACTGCCCCGCGGTCGGCCCGTCCCGCCGCACCCTTGGGCGCAGCAGCCGCGGCGGCGGCAAACGAGCGCGTTTGCCGCTGGCCCGAGGCCGGCTGGCTCGCCGCTAGCGGAGGGCGCAACACAATGCCCTCCAGCACGGAGAACCGCCTGTTGAAGGCAGCCAGCTCCTGCCGCACCAGGTCGAGAACTTGGTTCTCCGCGGCGGGCAGGGGCTGACTCGGCCCGTGCTGGAGCTCCTCCTGCGCGTCCCTCCGGTGACCTCCTCGGAGTTCGGCCAGGTCTGCCCGGAGCTTCTGGTTCTCCTTAACCAGAAGCTCCGTAGTGGCGGTCAGGCGGGCGACCTCCGCCCGCAGTTTGGACGTCTCGTCCAATGCAGACGGAGGCCCGCCGAAACTCGCCTCTGCCGCCGCCACTATGGAGGCCGTGGCTTCGGAGGTGGCCCTGTTTCTGGATGTGGGCAGCCTCTTCTGCACCACACCCTTGATGGCGGCCTCCACGACCTCCGCAAGCCTGGCCGCTCGCTCCGAGTTGGAGCTAGCGGCGTCCGGCTCTCCACCCGAGGACCCAGAGGCCGAGGCACAAGACCCCAACGCAGCGGGGTGGCGCGCCTCCTTGGCGAGCCTTGCGGCTCTCCTGCCCGCCTTGGTGGCCTTGCTGGGCCTCCGGATCGCTCCTCCTCCCCTCCGACCGGTGGGGATCTTGGGAGGCGGGGCCATCACCTCTACATCAGAGGACGACTCCCCGCCATCCCCCGACTTGGAGCGCTTTTGGTTCCGAGAACCGCGAGCATTCACCCACGACTCCCCCGGAAGCACCCACTTCCTCCTCATTCTCCGGACTCCCAGAGCCCGGAGCTGCTGCCAGTGCTGCGCCGGACTCCGACGCAGCACCACGCTCCACCTCCTTGCCGACTTCCATGTGGCTATCATCGCCCGACCGCGGCTTGTCGGGCGTCCTATAGCTAAAGTTGATCATCTCCTGGAATGTAGGAGATGATCTGGAGCCTCCTCGGCTCTTGTTGTCGGGATTGTCCCCGACAAGTGGATCCAGGTCGTCGTTATGTAGCGAAAGACTCGAGCCGCCCCCCCCAGCATACGAACGGGGGCGTGACTGGGAATTAATTACTGTTGCTGTTGCTGTTGCTGTTTCGGCTGGCGTCTAGTTCATTGGCATGTGACAAGTGTGTTCTAAGTTTGCGAGCTGCGCCGACAGTGCCGCAACGAATTAGACGTTGGTCTTATTTAAACACTTTCTTTAGCCCAGAAAAATGGTTGCCCTTATACTTAACATTGTTGAGCTATTTCAAAAAATACATGAACTGTATTGCAATCTTCATTCTCTAATTTTGTGTCTTTACCCGTGTACCTGAAATTTTCATAAATTGAACTGAACATTGGCATTTCAGCAGCATCCTCGTTATTCAAATTCAGCGGGGAAATTTAGAGTATTTTATGCCATTCATTCGTGTCGTCGAAAGTTCTTTTGTTCCTTTTACATGTTATTATTCATTTTGATAGATACATTAACACCATATTTTATTGAAGACATTATCTATAAAACGATGACTCATAATCCCCGTGTAACACAGGACTTACGTTATCGATTTAAATTTGAAATAATTATTATTATCAAGACACGTGGTGTATTTGGGCTTCTTATTTTTCGATTAAGTCAGTCCTTATCGTGGTATATAAAACGATCAAAAGCAGGTATTTGTTATATTTTTACAACAGAGATCGAAATACATATCGATGAGACGGTGGGTAATGAGCTCTTTGTTAATTAAATCGTCCGGGAAAGTATTTATTTTTGCCAAAGATGAGAGTATTTTTGCTGCCAAGCAACGTTTGGGTTGAAGGGGTACCGGTGTGATTATACTGATATTAAAGAGACACATGAATCATTTCTGATTGAGTCTATGTCTCTAAGGTACTAACGCACGTCTTTGCGCTGGTAGCCATCTCCTGCCAGTACCAGGACATACTGAATGTTCTCGGTGTATTACGATAATTCCAGTTAATCATTTTTAACTTTTCATATACTAAAACTTGGTATTAAATTTTATATCTAAATTATATTCTATCCTATTATGATTTTGGTCTAACTTCTGATACCTAAGTTTTTGTTGCGTAATCTGTTAAGTCGTAAGTTCTTTTTTTCGCTTATTTACGACTATTATCAAAAATCTCTAAATTTTAACATTTGACATAAATTCTGATACAGAATATCGAGTGCAAGAAGACTCTTTCCGAACCCGAAAGCCACATATTGTACCCATTATTTGGATCATTTTTTTCCATTAGACCATACCTGGGAATCTATTGGTTCTGGAGATATTGTGTTACTTTAGATTTAATTTTAAAGGCAATCCGTTATGTCTTTCTTATGTTAGCTAAAATATTGCACAATAGCTCATTATAAGGTTTGAGTAATCGCTACAGAACTGCAACCGCTTTTCAGATGCCGATCGTACGCACTCCCGCATTCCGTTCGGCGGGAATACATTGGTCGACCGCTTTTCGCGGTGCGGACAAAGTTGTGACGTAGCTTCGCGTTGTCTTGGGCACCTTCAACTAACGGCTAGTTCATATTTAAGATTATTTTTTTTGGTTTTGAAACAGAAATAAGTTAGTTTCGGTATACGCTAGTATTATATTATCTGTGGTTTCGGTTACATGTTAAATGCATACAAAAAGATCTTGTTTAGCGTTACCTTTGTAGGTATAATAAATATGATAACAGACGGTTCTTAACCGATAAAATTCAAAACCCTTTAAAGACGTCACAGACTTTCATCATCATTCATCATCAGGATATCAATGTTATTATTGTTATCGAAATCGATAACAGTAATAACATTGATATCCTGACATGTTTTAATTACATTTGAAGGCTTGTAGGTACAATAATACAATCATGTTATCACACACATGAAGGAATCGATGGCTGTGTTTCGAGCCGGTGTCGCATTAAAGGTCGTATATACGATTGTGGCGCAAATATCTAAGTCCTAAGACGTATTTATTTTGTCATTTACCAAATGATATCATGTTTGATGACTGAATGATGCTGCCGAATCATATACGTCGTGGACGAAGTGTGCGGTCTACTTCATAACTAAATTGAATTGATAACGAGAGATTCATGTCCATAAAGTGCCATGACTATTGCGCTATGCATTTATCTATATGTTTTGATGGCACAGAAATAATGGATTCGGTGTTTCATGTATGGAAGAATGGATTCAAACAGTTGAAATAGGTATATCTAAAAATACTCGCAGTAGATTTACTTTTTTTTTTTAATCTACATTCACAAGCTGCACTGATAAGTCTGAAGTAGTGCCGCCATCTACGTTTATCTAGTTAGATGATACACGTCAACATCGATTGCTGCACATTATCAAATTTTTATATAAATCACAGACAACAATTATCATTGTGTTGAAAAATACATACAAATATTACATGCAGAAACAAATTACAATTGAAAGATAAACTAAAATATTGAATCTGTAACGACATCTATGACGCCGCACACGAACTAAAATAACAAAATCCTACATCGCGCAAGCAGAGTTCTCCGCGCGATTTAAACATATACAACAGTCCGAAATCAACCATCGGGCAGTTGCCCGGACCAGACACAACACCCGTCTGGTCGGAGGATCCTCCCTTTTCAATGGAGGTTGTGGGACTTTACACCCTATTCCGCATGCCTCCAAAAATCAATTAATTATAAATATGTCTGTAGTTCAATAAAATCTCAAATTAATGTCAGATATACCGTTAAATTTAATGTTAAGTATAATGTTAAAATGTAATGTCAAATATAATGTCAAATAAATTAGACGCTCAAATTTATCAATGTCCAGTGAGCATAGTTTTAGTCAAAACAATATAAAATTAAAGACTTGTTTACTGCTATTAACATAAATCTCTATATTTTAACATTTGCCATAAATTCTGATACAGAATATCGAGTGTAAAGAGACAGTTTCCGAACCCGAAAGCCACATATTCTACCTATTATTTGAATCATTATTTCCATTAGACCATACCTGGGAATCCATTGGTTCTGGAGATATTGAAGGTTGCAATCTTTTTTTTACTTTTTTTGAAAATGAATTTCAAGTGTTACTTATAACTAAACTTTTTTCCAAACGAACATTACCTGAATTTTCGATTTTTCATAATAAATTATGCATTTGAAAATATAAAAACGCAATGAATCAAACGTAAACTACTTGTCGTTTACGTTTGATTCATTGCGTTTTTATATATTCCCACGCGGGTTAGAGTGAAGGGGCGGAGCTTAATTTCGCATGCCTGAGTTCGCGTTACATTGCGCACAATATAAATTGCTTTTTTTCATACCTAAAACTAAAAGTCGTTCCCCGATTTTTACGCAAAGCTACTTTGTTAGTATGCGTAGTTGACGCCTTTGTGATAACCTATTATTAAACAATTCCACATCTTGGTATCCAGAGCAATTATGCTTGACTATGTTTAAATTTGGTGTCATCTTGTGACATTGACATTGACTAATCTGGACCCCGGTCCAGAGCAAACCGGCCAGAGGCATGAACGGTCGTGATTGCTTGAATCAACATTGGTGCTATAACGGACAAAAGAGCCGCACATTACAATGACGGTTTTGGTGTAAATATAAATACGTACAGCAGGGTAACTGTAGGACATGCAGTTGACTAATAACGCATTCCAGTCAGAGTCATACGCGGTGGCGATGACTTGAATTGAATCACAGTGCCATAGCGGAATGATGCGACGAGCATATCCCGGACTCGGACCACTGCGCCAGATCACGAACTAGCTAGCACTCACTGACTGGATATTTTTGGCGCCACATTGCTGCCATCATCGCACATCCTAGTTTCTGTCAACAACTAGGTAACATAACAGTGGACGCTTATTAATCGGTCAAGCGACACCCGAGGCGTACTCCGTTGTCGCCAAATTTAAGGAAAAGTTTGTAGTAGATAAAGGTTATGCACGCGCGAAGCGGCTTTCAGGCTCGGGTCCAACTTGTTTCACGGACTAGTTGTAAGTTTCTCTGACCGGTTTTTCACGATGTTAATACGATGAGTACCCGTTTTTAACCTTACATCAAATTCCATTGAAAGAAAACCGGAGACTAAATTTGAAACGAGGCCTGTTTGATAATATTGGGCCAAAATAAAAGAAACTTGCGCATTTCGCGCCAAGTCATCAGTAAAGGTGAAAATGGTGAAGGAAAACATCGAGAGGAAACCCACATGTCCTAGAACCAAAAATTCGAAGACATGTGACATCCACCAATCCGCATTCGGCCCGCGTGCTGGATTAATGCCCACACCCTCTTACAGAGAGGAGGCCTGTGCCCCAGCAGTGGAGACGATAAAAGGCTGATGATGAGTGCAGTGACAGATACATTTCAATTATCAAGGTGCCGAAATCGTTTTGACGTATCTTCGCTTCGTCTCGGTTGGCGACTATAAATACACATGAGAACAAAAGTGAAATCCAAATTGGTTTCAACTTGGTTTTGCTAGCAAATGGTCCGTTAACATGGGCAAAGTTGGCAATGAGCTTGCAAGCCAGGTCGAGTATGCAGTGACTGATCCATTTTAGTTATTGCGGTTCGACAACGTCGCAACGTAGCCTCGCGTCGTCGCGGCTGGTATTGGCGAGTGACTACTTCGTTAACATGCGACGAGTGTGCATCCCACTTTCTGTCCACAGCAAGGTAGAATAACAGTAAACCATAACTAACCTATCAAGGGACACCCAAGACGTACCCCGGTGTCGCCCAATTTGCAAAAAAGGTAGTGGTAGATAAAAGTTCATGAGAAAACAAAATTAAACAAAGAACTAAACAATTTATTTATTTTAAATGGCCCAAGAAATGACGTAATCCACATGGAAAATAAGGAATTCACAAGCTTGGGCTAATATTTAGATGTATAAAAATTGAACGTTTCAGAAATGAAAACAACACAAGAAAGTGCCCCATTCAAACATTACATCATGACAAACCCTCGCTACGTTAGTCACATCACACTGACTCGTACGTAGTACGCTCTAAACAACTGCTTTCATAAGCTTTGCCAACATTCATTCTCGCCATCTTGTTGCTTGAGCGTATCGGCTGCTACAACGTGACTTTTTGTATCATGTGACTTCAACGAAACATTGAGGAGGTCCGAACAGTAATCATCTACTCAAAAAGTTTTATGCCGTACTTGAGTCGTTGTCATCGTAATCGAGGTTGTCGAGGTAGAATCCACGTCAATGTCTGAGCTTATTGAACTGTTTCGCAGGAACATACCGTATGCCTGTTCTCTTTGCAATTTATGATACGTCATTGTTATAAACACTCTCACTTATTTTAAATTAGCACAAACTTGATGGTCTTTCGTCAACGATTTGTATCTTATTAAGTATAATATTAAATTTAAATAAATATTCCAAAAAATGAAAATACTGAATGGTGTTGTCTTAATGAACACTTTTAATGGTCTGCTGAAAATTTCGTCTTTCCCCGTATTTATAGGTTTCCTGAATTCGAAACCTACATTTTCTAATATGGATCTGTCAATGCAGGCTCGAGGTGGTTTGCTAGTTAAGCTCCGATTTGTTTCGGTTTTTCATTATTTTTATGCGTTGAGCACCCTTTTTTAACACTACATAAAATACAATTGAAAGAAAAACGGAGACGACAATTGGGTCGAGATCTGTTTGCTTCTATTAGGCCAAAATAAAAGAAACTTGCGCAATTCATGTGCAGTAATGGATCCATTTTAATTATCAAGGTGCCGAAATCGTTTCGACGTATCATCGCTTCGTCTCGGTTGGCGACTATCCATACACATGAAAACAAAATTGAAATCCAAATTGGTTTCAACTTGGTTTGGCTAGCGACTTGTCCGTTAACATGGGTGAAGTTGGCAGTGAGCTTGCAAGCCACGTCGAGTGTTCAGTGACCGATCCATTTTGTTTATTGCGGTTCGACAACGTTGCAACGTAGCCTTGCGTCGTCGCGGCTGGTATCGTCGAGTGACTAGTTTGTTATCATGCGACGAGTGTACATCCTAGTTTCTGTCCACGGCAGGGTAGAATAACAGTTGACCATTACAAGCTTACCGATCAAGGGACAACGAAGGCATACCCCGGTGTCACCTAATTTGCGAAAAAAGTAGTGGTAGATGAAAGTTCGCGGGAAAGCGTAAATTAAACAAAGAAGATTACAATACAATATATTTATTTTAAATGGCTCAAAAAGTTACGTAATCCACATGCAAAATTAAGAATTCACAAGCTTGGTCTAATATTTAGATATGTATAAATTTAAATTTTCAGGAATGAAAACAACACAAGAGTGTGCCCCATTCAAACATTACATGCCAAACTCTCGCTACGTCAGTCACATCGCACTGACTCGTACGTAGTGCGCTCTAAACTACTTCTTTCATAAGCTCTGTCCACATTCACTCTCGCCATCGTGTTGCTTGAGCGTATCGGCCGCTACAACGTGACTTTTTGTATCATGTGACTTCAACGAAACATTGAGGAGGTCCGCACAGAAATCATCTACCCAAAAAGTTTTATGCCGTACTTGAGTCGTTGTCATCGTAATCGAGGTTGTCG
Source organism: Polia nebulosa (assembly GCA_951329385.1). Taxonomy (NCBI): domain Eukaryota; kingdom Metazoa; phylum Arthropoda; class Insecta; order Lepidoptera; family Noctuidae; genus Polia; species Polia nebulosa. Next base: position 16,456,918 of record OX589604.1, read on the forward strand.
AGGTAGAATCCACGTCAATGTCTGAGCTTATTGAACTGTTTCGCCGGAACATACCGTATGCCTGTTCTCTTTGCGATTTATGATACGTCATTGTTATAAAACACTCTCACGTAATTTAAATTAGCACAAACTTGATGGTCTTTCGTCAACGATTTGTATCTTATTAAGTATAATATTAAATTTAAATAAATATTACAGAAAATGTAAATACTGAATGGTGTTGTCTTAATGAACACTTTTAATGGTCTGCTGAAAATTTCGACTTTCTCCGTATTTATAGGTTTCCTGAATTCGAAACCTACATTTTCTAATATGGATCAGTCAATGCGGGCTCGACGTGGTTTGCTAGTTAAGCTCCGATTTGTTTTATTTTTACGGACTAGTTGCAAGTCACTGACCGGTTTTTCATCATGTTTATGCGTTGAGCACCCTTTTTTAACACTACATAAAATACAATTGAAAGAAAAACGGAGACGACAATTGGGTCGAGATCTGTTTGCTTCTATTAGGACAAAATAAAAGAAACTTGCGCGATTCATGTGCAGTAATGGATCCATTTTAATTATCAAGGTGCCGAAATCGTTTCGACGTATCATCGCTTCGTCTCGGTTGGCGACTATCCATACACATGAAAACAAAATTGAAATCCAAATTGGTTTCAACTTGGTTTGGCTAGCGACTTGTCCGTTAAAATGGGTGAAGTTGGCAGTGAGCTTGCAAGCCACGTCGAGTGTTCAGTGACCGATCCATTTTGTTTATTGCGGTTCTACAACGTTGCAACGTAGCCTTGCGTTTCGCGGCTGGTATCGTCGAGTGACTAGTTTGTTATCATGCGACGAGCGTACATCCTAGTTTCTGTCCACGGCAGTGTAGAATAACAGTTGACCATTACAAGCTTACCGATCAAGGGACAACGAAGGCATACCCCAGTGTCACCTAATTTGCGAAAAAGGTAGTGGTAGATGAAAGTTCGTGGGAAAGCGTAAATTAAACAAAGAAGATTACAATACAATATATTTATTTTAAATGGCTCAAAAAATTACGTAATCCACATGCAAAATTAAGAATTCACAAGCTTGGTCTAATATTAAGATATGTATAAATTTAAATTTTCAGGAACAAAAACAACACAAGAGTGTGCCCCATTCTAACATTACATGCCAAACTCTCGCTGCGACAGTCACATCGCACTGACACGTACGTAGTGCGCACTAAACTACTTCTTTCATAAGCTCTGTCCACATTCACTCTCGCCATCGTGTTGCTTGAGCGTATCGGCCGATACAACGTGACTTTTTGTATCATGTGACTTTAACGAAACATTGAGGAGGTCCGAACAGAAATCATCTACCCAAAAAGTTTTATGCCGTACTTGAGTCGTTGTCATCGTAATCGAGGTTGTCGAGGTAGAATCCACGTCAATGTCTGAGCTTATTGAACTGTTTCGCCGGAACATACCGTATGCCTGTTCTCTTTGCGATTTATGATACGTCATTGTTATAAAACACTCTCACTTATTTTAAATTAGCACAAACTTGATGGTCTTTCGTCAACGATTTGTATCTTATTAAGTATAATATTAAATTTAAATAAATATTACAGAAAATGTAAATACTGAATGGTGTTGTCTAAATGAACACTTTTACTGGTCTGCTGAAAATTTTGACATTCCCCGTATTTATAGGTAGAAACTTGCGCAATTCATGTGCAGTAATGGATCCATTTTAATTATCAAGGTGCCGAAATCGTTTCGACGTATCATCGCTTCGTCTCGGTTGGCGACTATCCATACACATGAAAACAAAATTGAAATCCAAATTGGTTTCAACTTGGTTTGGCTAGCGACTTGTCCGTTAACATGGGCGAAGTTAGCAGTGAGCTTGCAAGCCACGTCGAGTGTTCAGTGACCGATCCATTTTGTTTATTGCGGTTCGACAACGTTGCAACGTAGCCTTGCGTCGTCGCGGCTGGTATTGTCGAGTGACTAGTTTGTTATCATGCGACGAGTGTACATCCTAGTTTCTGTCCACGGCAGGGTAGAATAACAGTTGACCATTACAAGCTTACCGATCAAGGGACAACGAAGGCATACCCCGGTGTCACCTAATTTGCGAAAAAGGTAGTGGTAGATGAAAGTTCGTGGGAAAGCGTAAATTAAACAAAGAAGATTACAATACAATATATTTATTTTAAATGGCTCAAAAAATTACGTAATCCACATGCAAAATTAAGAATTCACAAGCTTGGTCTAATATTAAGATATGTATAAATTTAAATTTTCAGGAATAAAAACAACACAAGAGTGTGCCACATTCTAACATTACATGCCAAACTCTCGCTACGACAGTCACATCGCACTGACTCGTACGTAGTGCGCACTAAACTACTTCTTTCATAAGCTCTGTCCACATTCACTCTCGCCATCGTGTTGCTTGAGCGTATCGGCCGCTACAACGTGACTTTTTGTATCATGTGACTTCAACGAAACATTGAGGAGGTCCGAACAGAAATCATCTACCCAAAAAGTTTTATGCCGTACTTGAGTCGTTGTCATCGTAATCGAGGTTGTCGAGGTAGAATCCACGTCAATGTCTGAGCTTATTGAACTGTTTCGCCGGAACATACCATATGCCTGTTCTCTTTGCGATTTATGATACGTCATTGTTATAAACACTCTCACTTATTTTAAATAAGCACAAACTTGATGGTCTTTCGTCAACGAATTGTATCTTATTAAGTATAATATTAAATTTAAATAAATATTACAGAAAATGTAAATACTGCATGGTGTTGTCTTAATGAACACTTTTAATGGTCTGCTGAAAATTTCGACTTTCCCCGTATTTATAGGTTTCCTGAATTCGAAACCTACATTTTCTAATATGGATCAGTCAATGCGGGCTCGACGTGGTTTGCTAGTTAAGCTCCGATTTGTTTTATTTTTACGGACTGGTTGCAAGTCACTAACCGGTTTTTCATTATGTTTATGCGTTGAGCACCCTTTTTTAACACAACATAAAATACAATTGAAAGAAAAACGGAGACGACAATTGGGTCGAGATCTGTTTGCTTCTATTAGGCCAAAATAAAAGAAACTTGCGCAATTTATGTGCAGTAATGGATCCATTTTAATTATCAAGGTGCCGAAATCGTTTCGACGTATCATCGCTTCGTCTCGGTTGGCGACTATCCATACACATGAAAACAAAATTGAAATCCAAATTGGTTTCAACTTGGTTTGGCTAGCGACTTGTCCGTTAACATGGGTGAAGTTGGCAGTGAGCTTGCAAGCCACGTCGAGTGTTCAGTGACCGATCCATTTTGTTTATTGCGGTTCGACAACGTTGCAACGTAGCCTTGCGTCGTCGCGGCTGGTATCGTCGAGTGACTAGTTTGTTATCATGCGACGAGTGTACATCCTAGTTTCTGTCCACGGCAGGGTAGAATAACAGTTGACCATTACAAGCTTACCGATCAAGGGACAACGAAGGCATACCCCGGTGTCACCTAATTTGCGAAAAAAGTAGTGGTAGATGAAAGTTCGCGGGAAAGCGTAAATTAAACAAAGAAGATTACAATACAATATATTTATTTTAAATGGCTCAAAAAGTTACGTAATCCACATGCAAAATTAAGAATTCACAAGCTTGGTCTAATATTTAGATATGTATAAATTTAAATTTTCAGGAATAAAAACAACACAAGAGTGTGCCCCATTCAAACATTACATGCCAAACTCTCGCTACGTCAGTCACATCGCACTGACTCGTACGTAGTGCGCTCTAAACTACTTCTTTCATAAGCTCTGTCCACATTCACTCTCGCCATCGTGTTGCTTGAGCGTATCGGCCGCTACAACGTGACTTTTTGTATCATGTGACTTCAACGAAACATTGAGGAGGTCCGAACAGAAATCATCTACCCAAAAAGTTTTATGCCGTACTTGAGTCGTTGTCATCGTAATCGAGGTTGTCGAGGTAGAATCCACGTCAATGTCTGAGCTTATTGAACTGTTTCGCCGGAACATACCGTATGCCTGTTCTCTTTGCGATTTATGATACGTCATTGTTATAAAACACTCTCACTTATTTTAAATTAGCACAAACTTGATGGTCTTTCGTCAACGATTTGTATCTTATTAAGTATAATATTAAATTTAAATAAATATTACAGAAAATGTAAATACTGAATGGTGTTGTCTTAATGAACACTTTTACTGGTCTGCTGAAAATTTTGACATTCCCCGTATTTATAGGTAGAAACTTGCGCAATTCATGTGCAGTAATGGATCCATTTTAATTATCAAGGTGCCGAAATCGTTTCGACGTATCATCGCTTCGTCTCGGTTGGCGACTATCCATACACATGAAAACAAAATTGAAATCCAAATTGGTTTCAACGTGGTTTGGATAGCGACTTGTCCGTTAACATGGGCGAAGTTGGCAGTGAGTTTGCAAGCCACGTCGAGTGTTCAGTGACCGATCCATTTTGTTTATTGCGGTTCTACAACGTTGCAACGTAGCCTTGCGTTTCGCGGCTGGTATCGTCGAGTGACTAGCCTTTCAAACGTCAGTCCAGACGCCAAAAAGTGACAACCTACGTCCGCTCGCTCGCTCTGGTATTTTTCCGCGCAAGCGCCGGGTCCCGTTGCCAATTTAAAGCTTAATATCTCGTAATCTCCTGCTTCTACACACAAGTAAAAATACGTGTGTATAGCTGATACTATATAGAATTGACATATGTGATAACTAAGTCACAAAAACTAGTTCTAAGTACTTAAAAAAAAAGTTAAACTTGAGATTTTTGGTTGAAAAACAGTAAAATTTTTGTTCTTACTAAGTTTTTACTAATAATTTTGTAGTTTATGTCTTTTAAACCTATGTATTATAAAACTAGACTATATAAGCTTTCTTTTAATACCCATAAGTCATTACTTGGACGGTTTTAAGTAGCACACAAGATGAAAACAAAACACCCCTTCCCGCATTAATTTCATGCCGCCTGCGCTAGCAAAAATAAGGCAAAATACGGCAAGATGGCCGCCCGTAGGGCTCATACGTATGGCTGCATACTGCCCGTCCTATATTTTAATTTCGACATTTAGTTTATTTTGTGATTTTTGTTGAAATGAGACAATGATTAATGTACATAGTTGTTTAATATTGTAAAAAATGTATTACCTATTTAAAAATAAACTTTTTTTATGTGATATCTTTTTTTAATTTACATATTTACTTTAACGAAATACATTACACACACATTAAAAGTAAGGTGTATTACGAGGTTTACACAGATTACGAGGAGGAGGCTTTTTAATAAAGTAGCTAGCGAAACTCAGATATATAGACACATCCTCCTCCTCTTCTTCCAGACCGTAATTATTGTAATTATCCTGAGACCTGAAATCGAAACTTGTCTTAGATTCCAATTTATTTTTAATTTATGACAGCAATTAGGCATTAAAAAAAAACATTATTCTCATGCCCAAAACCATTGAAAGACAAGAAAGAAAAAAAAGTGCAACGAAAATATCATAACACTTCTTTCTGCTGCAGTCGGCTAAACCGTTGAAAAAGATTTATATACTAAATCATTAAATCTGAACCATCACATTAGTAAGCATTAATATTGTGGTTAAACTCAAATTGTGGTCAGTAAACCGTTGGAAAAAAATACAAAATCATTCAATCCAAACCATCACATTAAGGTTAGTACGCTTTATTAAAAACATCGTGCTAAAGCTCAAATAATAACCCTTCTTTGTGATCCCCGTAGTCGGATAAACCGTTGAAAAAAAACAAGCCATTACTCTCGTAATTTCCATGTTTATACAAACCTTTACTGTGGACATTTAAAAAAAGCGTTTAAACCAGAATTATGGCAAGTACTGACGACCTGTGGAATGAAGTCATTAATCAATCAGTGACCGATCCATTTTGTTTATTGCGGTTCGACAACGTTGCAACGTAGCCTTGCGTCGTCGCGGCTGGTATCGTCGAGTGACTAGTTTGTTATCATGCGACGAGCGTACATCCTAGTTTCTGTCCACGGCAGTGTAGAATAACAGTTGACCATTACAAGCTTACCGATCAAGGGACAACGAAGGCATACCCCAGTGTCACCTAATTTGCGAAAAAGGTAGTGGTAGATGAAAGTTCGTGGGAAAGCGTAAATTAAACAAAGAAGATTACAATACAATATATTTATTTTAAATGGCTCAAAAAATTACGTAATCCACATGCAAAATTAAGAATTCACTAGCTTGATATGTATAAATTTAAATTTTCAGGAATAAAAACAACACAAGAGTGTGCCCCATTCTAACATTACATGCATCCCAATCGCAACTGCCAATCGCACTGACTCGTACGTAGTGCGCACTAAACTACTTCTTTCATAAGCTCTGTCCACATTCACTCTCGCCATCGTGTTGCTTGAGCGTATCGGCCGATACAACGTGACTTTTTGTATCATGACACTTTAACGAAACATTGAGGAGGTCCGAACAGAAATCATCTACCCAAAAAGTTTTATGCCGTACTTGAGTCGTTGTCATCGTAATCGAGGTTGTCGAGGTAGAATCCACGTCAATGTCTGAGCTTATTGAACTGTTTCGCCGGAACATACCGTATGCCTGTTCTCTTTGCGATTTATGATACGTCATTGTTATAAACACTCTCACTTATTTTAAATTAGCACAAACTTGATGGTCTTTCGTCAACGATTTGTATTTTATTAAGTATAATATTAAATTTAAATAAATATTCCAGAAAATGGAAATACTGAATGGTGTTGTCTTAATGAACACTTTTAATGGTCTGCTGAAAATTTCGACTTTTCCCGTATTTATAGGTTTCCTGAATTCTAAACCTACATTTTTTAATATGAATCAGTCAATGCAGGCTCAAAGTAGTTTGCTAGTTAAGCTCCGATTTGTTTCATTTTTACGGACTAGTTGCAAGTCACTGACCTGTTTTTCGTTATATATTTTTATGCGTTGAGCACCCTTTTTAACCCTACATAAAATACAATTGCAAGAAAAACGGAGACAACAATTGGGTCGAGATCTGTTTGCTTCTATTAGGCCAAAATAAAAGAAACTTGCGCAATTCATGTGCAGTAATGGATCCATTTTAATTATCAAGGCGCCGAAATCGTTTCGACGTATCATCGCTTCGTCTCGGTTGGCGACTATCCATTCACATGAAAACAAAATTGAAATCCAAATTGGTTTCAACTTGGTTTGGCTAGCGACTTGTCCGTTAACATGGGTGTAGTTGGCAGTGAGCTTGCAAGCCACGTCGAGTGTTCAGTGACCGATCCATTTTATTTATTGCGGTTCGACAACGTTGCAACGTAGCCTTGCGTCGTCGCGGCTGGTATCGTCGAGTGACTAGTTTGTTATCATGCGACGAGTGTACATCCTAGTTTCTGTCCACGGCAGGGTAGAATAACAGTTGACCATTACAAGCTTACCGATCAATGGACAACGAAGGCATACCCCGGTGTCACCTAATTTGCGAAAAAGGTAGTGGTAGATGAAAGTTCGTGGGAAAGCGTAAATTAAACAAAGAAGATTACAATACAATATATTTATTTTAAATGGCTCAAAAAATTACGTAATCCACATGCAAAATTAAGAATTCACTAGCTTGATATGTATAAATTTAAATTTTCAGGAATAAAAACAACACAAGAGTGTGCCCCATTCTAACATTACATGCCAAATCCCAATCGCAAATGCCAATCGCACTGACTCGTACGTAGTGCGCACTAAACTACTTCTTTCATAAGCTCTGTCCACATTCACTCTCGCCATCGTGTTGCTTGAGCGTATCGGCCGATACAACGTGACTTTTTGTATCATGACACTTTAACGAAACATTGAGGAGGTCCGAACAGAAATCATCTACCCAAAAAGTTTTATGCCGTACTTGAGTCGTTGTCATCGTAATCGAGGTTGTCGAGGTAGAATCCACGTCAATGTCTGAGCTTATTGAACTGTTTCGCCGGAACATACCGTATGCCTGTTCTCTTTGCGATTTATGATACGTCATTGTTATAAACACTCTCACTTATTTTAAATTAGCACAAACTTGATGGTCTTTCGTCAACGATTTGTATCTTATTAAGTACAATATTAAATTTAAATAAATATTCCAGAAAATGGAAATACTGAATGGTGTTGTCTTAATGAACACTTTTAATGGTCTGCTGAAAATTTCGACTTTTCCCGTATTTATAGGTTTCCTGAATTCGAAACCTACATTTTTTAATATGAATCAGTCAATGCAGGCTCAAAGTAGTTTGCTAGTTAAGCTCCGATTTGTTTCATTTTTACGGACTAGTTGCAAGTCACTGACCTGTTTTTCGTTATATATTTTTATGCGTTGAGCACCCTTTTTTAACCCTACATAAAATACTTTTGCTAGAAAAACGGAGACAACAATTGGGTCGAGATCTGTTTGCTTCTATTAGGCCAAAATAAAAGAAACTTGCGCAATTCATGTGCAGTAATGGATCCATTTTAATTATCAAGGTGCCGAAATCGTTTCGAAGTATCATCGCTTCGTCTCGGTTGGCGACTATCCATTCACATGAAAACAAAATTGCAAGCCAAATTGGTTTCAACTTGGTTTGGCTAGCGACTTGTCCGTTAACATGGGTGAAGTTAGCAGTGAGCTTGTAAGCCACGTCGAGTGTTCAGTGACCGATCCATTTTGTTTATTGCGGTTCGACAACGTTGCAACGTAGCCTTGCGTTTCGCGGCTGGTATCGTCGAGTGACTAGTTTGTTATCATGCGACGAGCGTACATCCTAGTTTCTGTCCACGGCAGTGTAGAATAATAGTTGACCATTACAAGCTTACCGATCAAGGGACAACGAAGGCATACCCCAGTGTCACCTAATTTGCGAAATAAGTAGTGGTAGATGAAAGTTCGCGGGAAAGCGTCAATTAAACAAAGAAGATTACAATACAATATATTTATTTTAAATGGCTCAAAAAATTACGTAATCCACATGCAAAATTAAGAATTCACTAGCTTGATATGTATAAATATAAATTTTCAGGAATAAAAACAACACAAGAGTGTGCCCCATTCTAACATTACATGCCAAACTCTCGCTACGACAGTCACATCGCACTGACTCGTACGTAGTGCGCACTAAACTACTTCTTTCATAAGCTCTGTCCACATTCACTCTCGCCATCGTGTTGCTTGAGCGTATCGGCCGATACAACGTGACTTTTTGTATCATGTGACTTCAACGAAACATTGAGGAGGTCCGAACAGAAATCATCTACCCAAAAAGTTTTATGCCGTACTTGAGTCGTTGTCATCGTAATCGAGGTTGTCGAGGTAGAATCCACGTCAATGTCTGAGCTTATTGAACTGTTTCGCCGGAACATACCGAATGCCTGTTCTCTTTGCGATTTATGATACGTCATTGTTATAAAACACTCTCACTTATTTTAAATTAGCACAAACTTGATGGTCTTTCCTCAACGATTTGTATCTTATTAAGTATAATATTAAATTTAAATAAATATTACAGAAAATGTAAATATTGAATGGTGTTGTCTTAATGAACACTTTTAATGGTCTGCTGAAAATTTCGACTTTCCCCGTATTTATATGTAGAAACTTGCGCAATTCATGTGCAGTAATGGATCCATTTTAATTATCAAGGTGCCGAAATCGTTTCGACGTATCATCGCTTCGTCTCGGTTGGCGACTATCCATACACATGAAAACAAAATTGAAATCCAAATTGGTTTCAACTTGGTTTGGCTAGCGACTTGTCCGTTAACATGGGTGAAGTTGGCAGTGAGCTTGCAAGCCACGTCGAGTGTTCAGTGACCGATCCATTTTGTTTATTGCGGGTCGACAACGTTGCAACGTAGCCTTGCGTCGTCGCAGCCGGTATCGTCGAGTGACTAGTTTGTTATCATGCGACGAGTGTACATCCTAGTTTCTGTCCACGGCAGGGTAGAATAACAGTTGACCATTACAAGCTTACCGATCAAGGGACAACGAAGGCATACCCCGGTGTCACCTAATTTGCGAAAAAAGTAGTGGTAGATGAAAGTTCGCGGGAAAGCGTAAATTAAACAAAGAAGATTACAATATAATATATTTATTTTAAATGGCTCAAAAAATTACGTAATTCACATGCATAATTAAGAATTCACTAGCTTGATATGTATAAATATAAATTTTCAGGAATAAAAACAACACAAGAGTGTGCCCCATTCTAACATTACATGCCAAACTCTCGCTACGACAGTCACATCGCACTGACTCGTACGTAGTGCGCACTATACTACTTCTTTCATAAGCTCTGTCCACATTCACTCTCGCCATCGTGTTGCTTGAGCGTATCGGCCGATACAACGTGACTTTTTGTATCATGTGACTTCAACGAAACATTGAGGAGGTCCGAACAGAAATCATCTACCCAAAAAGTTTTATGCCGTACTTGAGTCGTTGTCATCGTAATCGAGGTTGTCGAGGTAGAATCCACGTCAATGTCTGAGCTTATTGAACCATTTCGCCGGAACATACCGTATGCCTGTTCTCTTTGCGATTTATGATACGTCATTGTTATAAACACTCTCACTTATTTTAAATTAGCACAAACTTGATGGTCTTTCGTCAACGATTTGTATCTTATTAAGTAAAATATTAAATTTAAATAAATATTACAGAAAATTTAAATACTGAATGGTGTTGTCTTAATGAACACTTTTAATGGTCTGCTGAAAATTTCGACTTTCCCCGTATTTATAGGTTTCCTGAATTCAAAACCTACAGTTTCTAATATGGATCTGACAATGCGGGCTCGACGTGGTTTGCTAGTTAAGCTCCGATTTGTTTTATTTTTACGGACTAGTTGCAAGTCACTGACCGGTTTTTCATTATGTTTATGCGTTGAGCACCCTTTTTTAACACTACATAAAATACAATTGAAAGAAAAACGGAGACGACAATTGAGTCGAGATCTGTTTGCTTCTATTAGGCCAAAAGAAAAGAAACTTACGCAATTCATGTGCAGTAATGGATCCATATTAATTATCAAGGTGCCGAAATCGTTTCGACGTATCATCGCTTCGTCTCGGTTGGCGACTATCCATACACATGATAACAAAATTGAAATCCAAATTAGTTTCAATTTGGTTTGGCTAGCGACTTGTCCGTTAACATGGGTGAAGTTAGCAGTGAGCTTGCAAGCCACGTCGAGTGTTCAGTGACCGATCCATTTTGTTTATTGCGGTTCGACAACGTTGCAACGTAGCCTTGCGTTTCGCGGCTGGTATCGTCGAGTGACTAGTTTGTTATCATGCGACGAGCGTACATCCTAGTTTCTGTCCACGGCAGTGTAGAATAATAGTTGACCATTACAAGCTTACCGATCAAGGGACAACAAAGGCATACCCCAGTGTCACCTAATTTGCGAAAAAGCTAGTGGTAGATGAAAGTTCGTGGGAAAGCGTAAATTAATCAAAGAAGATTACAATACAATATATTTATTTTAAATGGCTCAAAAAATTACGTAATCCACATGCAAAATTAAGAATTCACAAGCTTGGTCTAATATTAAGATATGTATAAATTTAAATTTTCAGGAATAAAAACAACACAAGAGTGTGCCCCATTCTAACATTACATGCCAAACTCTCGCTGCGACAGTCACATCGCACTGACACGTACGTAGTGCGCACTAAACTACTTCTTTCATAAGCTCTGTCCACATTCACTCTCGCCATCGTGTTGCTTGAGCGTATCGGCCGATACAACGTGACTTTTTGTATCATGTGACTTTAACGAAACATTGAGGAGGTCCGAACAGAAATCATCTACCCAAAAAGTTTCATGCCGTACTTGAGTCGTTGTCATAGTAATCGAGGTTGTCGAGGTAGAATCCACGTCAATGTCTGAGCTTATTGAACTGTTTCGCCGGAACATACCGTATGCCTGTTCTCTTTGCGATTTATGATACGTCATTGTTATAAAACACTCTCACTTATTTTAAATTAGCACAAACTTGATGGTCTTTCGTCAACGATTTGTATCTTATTAAGTATAATATTAAATTTAAATAAATATTACAGAAAATGTAAATACTGAATGGTGTTGTCTTAATGAACACTTTTACTGGTCTGCTGAAAATTTTGACATTCCCCGTATTTATAGGTAGAAACTTGCGCAATTCATGTGCAGTAATGGATCCATTTTAATTATCAAGGTGCCGAAATCGTTTCGACGTATCATCGCTTCGTCTCGGTTGGCGACTATCCATACACATGAAAACAAAATTGAAATCCAAATTGGTTTCAACTTGGTTTGGCTAGCGACTTGTCCGTTAACATGGGCGAAGTTAGCAGTGAGCTTGCAAGCCACGTCGAGTGTTCAGTGACCGATCCATTTTGTTTATTGCGGTTCGACAACGTTGCAACGTAGCCTTGCGTCGTCGCGGCTGGTATTGTCGAGTGACTAGTTTGTTATCATGCGACGAGTGTACATCCTAGTTTCTGTCCACGGCAGGGTAGAATAACAGTTGACCATTACAAGCTTACCGATCAAGGGACAACGAAGGCATACCCCGGTGTCACCTAATTTGCGAAAAAGGTAGTGGTAGATGAAAGTTCGTGGGAAAGCGTAAATTAAACAAAGAAGATTACAATACAATATATTTATTTTAAATGGCTCAAAAAATTACGTAATCCACATGCAAAATTAAGAATTCACAAGCTTGGTCTAATATTAAGATATGTATAAATTTAAATTTTCAGGAATAAAAACAACACAAGAGTGTGCCACATTCTAACATTACATGCCAAACTCTCGCTACGACAGTCACATCGCACTGACTCGTACGTAGTGCGCACTAAACTACTTCTTTCATAAGCTCTGTCCACATTCACTCTCGCCATCGTGTTGCTTGAGCGTATCGGCCGCTACAACGTGACTTTTTGTATCATGTGACTTCAACGAAACATTGAGGAGGTCCGAACAGAAATCATCTACCCAAAAAGTTTTATGCCGTACTTGAGTCGTTGTCATCGTAATCGAGGTTGTCGAGGTAGAATCCACGTCAATGTCTGAGCTTATTGAACTGTTTCGCCGGAACATACCATATGCCTGTTCTCTTTGCGATTTATGATACGTCATTGTTATAAACACTCTCACTTATTTTAAATATGCACAAACTTGATGGTCTTTCGTCAACGAATTGTATCTTATTAAGTATAATATTAAATTTAAATAAATATTACAGAAAATGTAAATACTGCATGGTGTTGTCTTAATGAACACTTTTAATGGTCTGCTGAAAATTTCGACTTTCCCCGTATTTATAGGTTTCCTGAATTCGAAACCTACATTTTCTAATATGGATAAGTCAATGCGGGCTCGACGTGGTTTGCTAGTTAAGCTCCGATTTGTTTTATTTTTACGGACTGGTTGCAAGTCACTAACCGGTTTTTCATTATGTTTATGCGTTGAGCACCCTTTTTTAACACAACATAAAATACAATTGAAAGAAAAACGGAGACGACAATTGGGTCGAGATCTGTTTGCTTCTATTAGGCCAAAATAAAAGAAACTTGCGCAATTTATGTGCAGTAATGGATCCATTTTAATTATCAAGGTGCCGAAATCGTTTCGACGTATCATCGCTTCGTCTCGGTTGGCGACTATCCATACACATGAAAACAAAATTGAAATCCAAATTGGTTTCAACTTGGTTTGGCTAGCGACTTGTCCGTTAACATGGGTGAAGTTGGCAGTGAGCTTGCAAGCCACGTCGAGTGTTCAGTGACCGATCCATTTTGTTTATTGCGGTTCGACAACGTTGCAACGTAGCCTTGCGTCGTCGCGGCTGGTATCGTCGAGTGACTAGTTTGTTATCATGCGACGAGTGTACATCCTAGTTTCTGTCCACGGCAGGGTAGAATAACAGTTGACCATTACAAGCTTACCGATCAAGGGACAACGAAGGCATACCCCGGTGTCACCTAATTTGCGAAAAAAGTAGTGGTAGATGAAAGTTCGCGGGAAAGCGTTAATTAAACAAAGAAGATTACAATACAATATATTTATTTTAAATGGCTCAAAAAGTTACGTAATCCACATGCAAAATTAAGAATTCACAAGCTTGGTCTAATATTTAGATATGTATAAATTTAAATTTTCAGGAATAAAAACAACACAAGAGTGTGCCCCATTCAAACATTACATGCCAAACTCTCGCTACGTCAGTCACATCGCACTGACTCGTACGTAGTGCGCTCTAAACTACTTCTTTCATAAGCTCTGTCCACATTCACTCTCGCCATCGTGTTGCTTGAGCGTATCGGCCGCTACAACGTGACTTTTTGTATCATGTGACTTCAACGAAACATTGAGGAGGTCCGAACAGAAATCATCTACCCAAAAAGTTTTATGCCGTACTTGAGTCGTTGTCATCGTAATCGAGGTTGTCGAGGTAGAATCCACGTCAATGTCTGAGCTTATTGAACTGTTTCGCCGGAACATACCGTATGCCTGTTCTCTTTGCGATTTATGATACGTCATTGTTATAAAACACTCTCACTTATTTTAAATTAGCACAAACTTGATGGTCTTTCGTCAACGATTTGTATCTTATTAAGTATAATATTAAATTTAAATAAATATTACAGAAAATGTAAATACTGAATGGTGTTGTCTTAATGAACACTTTTACTGGTCTGCTGAAAATTTTGACATTCCCCGTATTTATAGGTAGAAACTTGCGCAATTCATGTGCAGTAATGGATCCATTTTAATTATCAAGGTGCCGAAATCGTTTCGACGTATCATCGCTTCGTCTCGGTTGGCGACTATCCATACACATGAAAACAAAATTGAAATCCAAATTGGTTTCAACGTGGTTTGGATAGCGACTTGTCCGTTAACATGGGCGAAGTTGGCAGTGAGTTTGCAAGCCACGTCGAGTGTTCAGTGACCGATCCATTTTGTTTATTGCGGTTCTACAACGTTGCAACGTAGCCTTGCGTTTCGCGGCTGGTATCGTCGAGTGACTAGTTTGTTATCATGCGACGAGCGTACATCCTAGTTTCTGTCCACGGCAGTGTAGAATAACAGTTGACCATTACAAGCTTACCGATCAAGGGACAACGAAGGCATACCCCAGTGTCACCTAATTTGCGAAAAAGGTAGTGGTAGATGAAAGTTCGTGGGAAAGCGTAAATTAAACAAAGAAGATTACAATACAATATATTTATTTTAAATGGCTCAAAAGATTACGTAATCCACATGCAAAATTAAGAATTCACAAGCTTGGTCTAATATTAAGATATGTATAAATTTAAATTTTCAGGAACAAAAACAACACAAGAGTGTGCCCCATTCTAACATTACATGCCAAACTCTCGCTGCGACAGTCACATCGCACTGACACGTACGTAGTGCGCACTAAACTACTTCTTTCATAAGCTCTGTCCACATTCACTCTCGCCATCGTGTTGCTTGAGCGTATCGGCCGATACAACGTGACTTTTTGTATCATGTGACTTTAACGAAACATTGAGGAGGTCCGAACAGAAATCATCTACCCAAAAAGTTTTATGCCGTACTTGAGTCGTTGTCATCGTAATCGAGGTTGTCGAGGTAGAATCCACGTCAATGTCTGAGCTTATTGAACTGTTTCGCCGGAACATACCGTATGCCTGTTCTCTTTGCGATTTATGATACGTCATTGTTATAAAACACTCTCACTTATTTTAAATTAGCACAAACTTGATGGTCTTTCGTCAACGATTTGTATCTTATTAAGTATAATATTAAATTTAAATAAATATTACAGAAAATGTAAATACTGAATGGTGTTGTCTTAATGAACACTTTTACTGGTCTGCTGAAAATTTTGACATTCCCCGTATTTATAGGTAGAAACTTGCGCAATTCATGTGCAGTAATGGATCCATTTTAATTATCAAGGTGCCGAAATCGTTTCGACGTATCATCGCTTCGTCTCGGTTGGCGACTATCCATACACATGAAAACAAAATTGAAATCCAAATTGGTTTCAACTTGGTTTGGCTAGCGACTTGTCCGTTAACATGGGCGAAGTTAGCAGTGAGCTTGCAAGCCACGTCGAGTGTTCAGTGACCGATCCATTTTGTTTATTGCGGTTCGACAACGTTGCAACGTAGCCTTGCGTCGTCGCGGCTGGTATTGTCGAGTGACTAGTTTGTTATCATGCGACGAGTGTACATCCTAGTTTCTGTCCACGGCAGGGTAGAATAACAGTTGACCATTACAAGCTTACCGATCAAGGGACAACGAAGGCATACCCCGGTGTCACCTAATTTGCGAAAAAGGTAGTGGTAGATGAAAGTTCGTGGAAAAGCGTAAATTAAACAAAGAAGATTACAATACAATATATTTATTTTAAATGGCTCAAAAAATTACGTAATCCACATGCAAAATTAAGAATTCACAAGCTTGGTCTAATATTAAGATATGTATAAATTTAAATTTTCAGGAATAAAAACAACACAAGAGTGTGCCACATTCTAACATTACATGCCAAACTCTCGCTACGACAGTCACATCGCACTGACTCGTACGTAGTGCGCACTAAACTACTTCTTTCATAAGCTCTGTCCACATTCACTCTCGCCATCGTGTTGCTTGAGCGTATCGGCCGCTACAACGTGACTTTTTGTATCATGTGACTTCAACGAAACATTGAGGAGGTCCGAACAGAAATCATCTACCCAAAAAGTTTTATGCCGTACTTGAGTCGCTGTCATCGTAATCGAGGTTGTCGAGGTAGAATCCACGTCAATGTCTGAGCTTATTGAACTGTTTCGCCGGAACATACCATATGCCTGTTCTCTTTGCGATTTATGATACGTCATTGTTATAAACACTCTCACTTATTTTAAATAAGCACAAACTTGATGGTCTTTCGTCAACGAATTGTATCTTATTAAGTATAATATTAAATTTAAATAAATATTACAGAAAATGTAAATACTGCATGGTGTTGTCTTAATGAACACTTTTAATGGTCTGCTGAAAATTTCGACTTTCCCCGTATTTATAGGTTTCCTGAATTCGAAACCTACATTTTCTAATATGGATCAGTCAATGCGGGCTCGACGTGGTTTGCTAGTTAAGCTCCGATTTGTTTTATTTTTACGGACTGGTTGCAAGTCACTAACCGGTTTTTCATTATGTTTATGCGTTGAGCACCCTTTTTTAACACAACATAAAATACAATTGAAAGAAAAACGGAGACGACAATTGGGTCGAGATCTGTTTGCTTCTATTAGGCCAAAATAAAAGAAACTTGCGCAATTTATGTGCAGTAATGGATCCATTTTAATTATCAAGGTGCCGAAATCGTTTCGACGTATCATCGCTTCGTCTCGGTTGGCGACTATCCATACACATGAAAACAAAATTGAAATCCAAATTGGTTTCAACTTGGTTTGGCTAGCGACTTGTCCGTTAAAATGGGTGAAGTTGGCAGTGAGCTTGCAAGCCACGTCGAGTGTTCAGTGACCGATCCATTTTGTTTATTGCGGTTCTACAACGTTGCAACGTAGCCTTGCGTTTCGCGGCTGGTATCGTCGAGTGACTAGTTTGTTATCATGCGACGAGCGTACATCCTAGTTTCTGTCCACGGCAGTGTAGAATAACAGTTGACCATTACAAGCTTACCGATCAAGGGACAACGAAGGCATACCCCAGTGTCACCTAATTTGCGAAAAAGGTAGTGGTAGATGAAAGTTCGTGGGAAAGCGTAAATTAAACAAAGAAGATTACAAGACAATATATTTATTTTAAATGGCTCAAAAAATTACGTAATCCACATGCAAAATTAAGAATTCACAAGCTTGGTCTAATATTAAGATATGTATAAATTTAAATTTTCAGGAACAAAAACAACACAAGAGTGTGCCCCATTCTAACATTACATGCCAAACTCTCGCTGCGACAGTCACATCGCACTGACACGTACGTAGTGCGCACTAAACTACTTCTTTCATAAGCTCTGTCCACATTCACTCTCGCCATCGTGTTGCTTGAGCGTATCGGCCGATACAACGTGACTTTTTGTATCATGTGACTTTAACGAAACATTGAGGAGGTCCGAACAGAAATCATCTACCCAAAAAGTTTTATGCCGTACTTGAGTCGTTGTCATCGTAATCGAGGTTGTCGAGGTAGAATCCACGTCAATGTCTGAGCTTATTGAACTGTTTCGCCGGAACATACCGTATGCCTGTTCTCTTTGCGATTTATGATACGTCATTGTTATAAAACACTCTCACTTATTTTAAATTAGCACAAACTTGATGGTCTTTCGTCAACGATTTGTATCTTATTAAGTATAATATTAAATTTAAATAAATATTACAGAAAATGTAAATACTGAATGGTGTTGTCTAAATGAACACTTTTACTGGTCTGCTGAAAATTTTGACATTCCCCGTATTTATAGGTAGAAACTTGCGCAATTCATGTGCAGTAATGGATCCATTTTAATTATCAAGGTGCCGAAATCGTTTCGACGTATCATCGCTTCGTCTCGGTTGGCGACTATCCATACACATGAAAACAAAATTGAAATCCAAATTGGTTTCAACTTGGTTTGGCTAGCGACTTGTCCGTTAACATGGGCGAAGTTAGCAGTGAGCTTGCAAGCCACGTCGAGTGTTCAGTGACCGATCCATTTTGTTTATTGCGGTTCGACAACGTTGCAACGTAGCCTTGCGTCGTCGCGGCTGGTATTGTCGAGTGACTAGTTTGTTATCATGCGACGAGTGTACATCCTAGTTTCTGTCCACGGCAGGGTAGAATAACAGTTGACCATTACAAGCTTACCGATCAAGGGACAACGAAGGCATACCCCGGTGTCACCTAATTTGCGAAAAAGGTAGTGGTAGATGAAAGTTCGTGGGAAAGCGTAAATTAAACAAAGAAGATTACAATACAATATATTTATTTTAAATGGCTCAAAAAATTACGTAATCCACATGCAAAATTAAGAATTCACAAGCTTGGTCTAATATTAAGATATGTATAAATTTAAATTTTCAGGAATAAAAACAACACAAGAGTGTGCCACATTCTAACATTACATGCCAAACTCTCGCTACGACAGTCACATCGCACTGACTCGTACGTAGTGCGCACTAAACTACTTCTTTCATAAGCTCTGTCCACATTCACTCTCGCCATCGTGTTGCTTGAGCGTATCGGCCGCTACAACGTGACTTTTTGTATCATGTGACTTCAACGAAACATTGAGGAGGTCCGAACAGAAATCATCTACCCAAAAAGTTTTATGCCGTACTTGAGTCGTTGTCATCGTAATCGAGGTTGTCGAGGTAGAATCCACGTCAATGTCTGAGCTTATTGAACTGTTTCGCCGGAACATACCATATGCCTGTTCTCTTTGCGATTTATGATACGTCATTGTTATAAACACTCTCACTTATTTTAAATAAGCACAAACTTGATGGTCTTTCGTCAACGAATTGTATCTTATTAAGTATAATATTAAATTTAAATAAATATTACAGAAAATGTAAATACTGCATGGTGTTGTCTTAATGAACACTTTTAATGGTCTGCTGAAAATTTCGACTTTCCCCGTATTTATAGGTTTCCTGAATTCGAAACCTACATTTTCTAATATGGATCAGTCAATGCGGGCTCGACGTGGTTTGCTAGTTAAGCTCCGATTTGTTTTATTTTTACGGACTGGTTGCAAGTCACTAACCGGTTTTTCATTATGTTTATGCGTTGAGCACCCTTTTTTAACACAACATAAAATACAATTGAAAGAAAAACGGAGACGACAATTGGGTCGAGATCTGTTTGCTTCTATTAGGCCAAAATAAAAGAAACTTGCGCAATTTATGTGCAGTAATGGATCCATTTTAATTATCAAGGTGCCGAAATCGTTTCGACGTATCATCGCTTCGTCTCGGTTGGCGACTATCCATACACATGAAAACAAAATTGAAATCCAAATTGGTTTCAACTTGGTTTGGCTAGCGACTTGTCCGTTAACATGGGTGAAGTTGGCAGTGAGCTTGCAAGCCACGTCGAGTGTTCAGTGACCGATCCATTTTGTTTATTGCGGTTCGACAACGTTGCAACGTAGCCTTGCGTCGTCGCGGCTGGTATCGTCGAGTGACTAGTTTGTTATCATGCGACGAGTGTACATCCTAGTTTCTGTCCACGGCAGGGTAGAATAACAGTTGACCATTACAAGCTTACCGATCAAGGGACAACGAAGGCATACCCCGGTGTCACCTAATTTGCGATAAAAGTAGTGGTAGATGAAAGTTCGCGGGAAAGCGTAAATTAAACAAAGAAGATTACAATACAATATATTTATTTTAAATGGCTCAAAAAGTTACGTAATCCACATGCAAAATTAAGAATTCACAAGCTTGGTCTAATATTTAGATATGTATAAATTTAAATTTTCAGGAATAAAAACAACACAAGAGTGTGCCCCATTCAAACATTACATGCCAAACTCTCGCTACGTCAGTCACATCGCACTGACTCGTACGTAGTGCGCTCTAAACTACTTCTTTCATAAGCTCTGTCCACATTCACTCTCGCCATCGTGTTGCT
This sequence comes from Polia nebulosa, assembly GCA_951329385.1. Taxonomy (NCBI): domain Eukaryota; kingdom Metazoa; phylum Arthropoda; class Insecta; order Lepidoptera; family Noctuidae; genus Polia; species Polia nebulosa. The sequence goes on from OX589604.1 coordinate 16,477,575, forward strand.
TGAGCGTATCGGCCGCTACAACGTGACTTTTTGTATCATGTGACTTCAACGAAACATTGAGGAGGTCCGAACAGAAATCATCTACCCAAAAAGTTTTATGCCGTACTTGAGTCGTTGTCATCGTAATCGAGGTTGTCGAGGTAGAATCCACGTCAATGTCTGAGCTTATTGAACTGTTTCGCCGGAACATACCGTATGCCTGTTCTCTTTGCGATTTATGATACGTCATTGTTATAAAACACTCTCACTTATTTTAAATTAGCACAAACTTGATGGTCTTTCGTCAACGATTTGTATCTTATTAAGTATAATATTAAATTTAAATAAATATTACAGAAAATGTAAATACTGAATGGTGTTGTCTTAATGAACACTTTTACTGGTCTGCTGAAAATTTTGACATTCCCCGTATTTATAGGTAGAAACTTGCGCAATTCATGTGCAGTAATGGATCCATTTTAATTATCAAGGTGCCGAAATCGTTTCGACGTATCATCGCTTCGTCTCGGTTGGCGACTATCCATACACATGAAAACAAAATTGAAATCCAAATTGGTTTCAACGTGGTTTGGATAGCGACTTGTCCGTTAACATGGGCGAAGTTGGCAGTGAGTTTGCAAGCCACGTCGAGTGTTCAGTGACCGATCCATTTTGTTTATTGCGGTTCTACAACGTTGCAACGTAGCCTTGCGTTTCGCGGCTGGTATCGTCGAGTGACTAGTTTGTTATCATGCGACGAGCGTACATCCTAGTTTCTGTCCACGGCAGTGTAGAATAACAGTTGACCATTACAAGCTTACCGATCAAGGGACAACGAAGGCATACCCCAGTGTCACCTAATTTGCGAAAAAGGTAGTGGTAGATGAAAGTTCGTGGGAAAGCGTAAATTAAACAAAGAAGATTACAATACAATATATTTATTTTAAATGGCTCAAAAAATTACGTAATCCACATGCAAAATTAAGAATTCACAAGCTTGGTCTAATATTAAGATATGTATAAATTTAAATTTTCAGGAACAAAAACAACACAAGAGTGTGCCCCATTCTACCATTACATGCCAAACTCTCGCTGCGACAGTCACATCGCACTGACACGTACGTAGTGCGCACTAAACTACTTCTTTCATAAGCTCTGTCCACATTCACTCTCGCCATCGTGTTGCTTGAGCGTATCGGCCGATACAACGTGACTTTTTGTATCATGTGACTTTAACGAAACATTGAGGAGGTCCGAACAGAAATCATCTACCCAAAAAGTTTTATGCCGTACTTGAGTCGTTGTCATCGTAATCGAGGTTGTCGAGGTAGAATCCACGTCAATGTCTGAGCTTATTGAACTGTTTCGCCGGAACATACCGTATGCCTGTTCTCTTTGCGATTTATGATACGTCATTGTTATAAAACACTCTCACTTATTTTAAATTAGCACAAACTTGATGGTCTTTCGTCAACGATTTGTATCTTATTAAGTATAATATTAAATTTAAATAAATATTACAGAAAATGTAAATACTGAATGGTGTTGTCTTAATGAACACTTTTACTGGTCTGCTGAAAATTTTGACATTCCCCGTATTTATAGGTAGAAACTTGCGCAATTCATGTGCAGTAATGGATCCATTTTAATTATCAAGGTGCCGAAATCGTTTCGACGTATCATCGCTTCGTCTCGGTTGGCGACTATCCATACACATGAAAACAAAATTGAAATCCAAATTGGTTTCAACTTGGTTTGGCTAGCGACTTGTCCGTTAACATGGGCGAAGTTAGCAGTGAGCTTGCAAGCAACGTCGAGTGTTCAGTGACCGATCCATTTTGTTTATTGCGGTTCGACAACGTTGCAACGTAGCCTTGCGTCGTCGCGGCTGGTATTGTCGAGTGACTAGTTTGTTATCATGCGACGAGTGTACATCCTAGTTTCTGTCCACGGCAGGGTAGAATAACAGTTGACCATTACAAGCTTACCGATCAAGGGACAACGAAGGCATACCCCGGTGTCACCTAATTTGCGAAAAAGGTAGTGGTAGATGAAAGTTCGTGGGAAAGCGTAAATTAAACAAAGAAGATTATAATACAATATATTTATTTTAAATGGCTCAAAAAATTACGTAATCCACATGCAAAATTAAGAATTCACAAGCTTGGTCTAATATTAAGATATGTATAAATTTAAATTTTCAGGAATAAAAACAACACAAGAGTGTGCCACATTCTAACATTACATGCCAAACTCTCGCTACGACAGTCACATCGCACTGACTCGTACGTAGTGCGCACTAAACTACTTCTTTCATAAGCTCTGTCCACATTCACTCTCGCCATCGTGTTGCTTGAGCGTATCGGCCGCTACAACGTGACTTTTTGTATCATGTGACTTCAACGAAACATTGAGGAGGTCCGAACAGAAATCATCTACCCAAAAAGTTTTATGCCGTACTTGAGTCGTTGTCATCGTAATCGAGGTTGTCGAGGTAGAATCCACGTCAATGTCTGAGCTTATTGAACTGTTTCGCCGGAACATACCATATGCCTGTTCTCTTTGCGATTTATGATACGTCATTGTTATAAACACTCTCACTTATTTTAAATTAGCACAAACTTGATGGTCTTTCGTCAACGAATTGTATCTTATTAAGTATAATATTAAATTTAAATAAATATTACAGAAAATGTAAATACTGCATGGTGTTGTCTTAATGAATACTTTTAATGGTCTGCTGAAAATTTCGACTTTCACCGTATTTATAGGTTTCCTGAATTCGAAACCTACATTTTCTAATATGGATCAGTCAATGCGGGCTCGACGTGGTTTGCTAGTTAAGCTCCGATTTGTTTTATTTTTACGGACTGGTTGCAAGTCACTAACTGGTTTTTCATTATGTTTATGCGTTGAGCACCCTTTTTTAACACTACATAAAATACAATTGATAGAAAAACGGAGACGACAATTGGGTCGAGATCTGTTTGCTTCTATTAGGCCAAAATAAAAGAAACTTGAGCAATTTATGTGCAGTAATGGATCCATTTTAATTATCAAGGTGCCGAAATCGTTTCGACGTATCATCGCTTCGTCTCGGTTGGCGACTATCCATACACATGAAAACAAAATTGAAATCCAAATTGGTTTCAACTTGGTTTGGCTAGCGACTTGTCCGTTAACATGGGTGAAGTTGGCAGTGAGCTTGCAAGCCACGTCGAGTGTTCAGTGACCGATCCATTTTGTTTATTGCGGTTCGACAACGTTGCAACGTAGCCTTGCGTCGTCGCGGCTGGTATCGTCGAGTGACTAGTTTGTTATCATGCGACGAGTGTACATCCTAGTTTCTGTCCACGGCAGGGTAGAATAACAGTTGACCATTACAAGCTTACCGATCAAGGGACAACGAAGGCATACCCCGGTGTCACCTAATTTGCGAAAAAAGTAGTGGTAGATGAAAGTTCGCGGGAAAGCGTAAATTAAACAAAGAAGATTACAATACAATATATTTATTTTAAATGGCTCAAAAAGTTACGTAATCCACATGCAAAATTAAGAATTCACAAGCTTGGTCTAATATTTAGATATGTATAAATTTAAATTTTCAGGAATAAAAACAACACAAGAGTGTGCCCCATTCAAACATTACATGCCAAACTCTCGCTACGTCAGTCACATCGCACTGACTCGTACGTAGTGCGCACTAAACTACTTCTTTCATAAGCTCTGTCCACATTCACTCTCGCCATCGTGTTGCTTGAGCGTATCGGCCGCTACAACGTGACTTTTTGTATCATGTGACTTCAACGAAACATTGAGGAGGTCCGAACAGAAATCATCTACCCAAAAAGTTTTATGCCGTACTTGAGTCGTTGTCATCGTAATCGAGGTTGTCGAGGTAGAATCCACGTCAATGTCTGAGCTTATTGAACTGTTTCGCCGGAACATACCGTATGCCTGTTCTCTTTGCGATTTATGATACGTCATTGTTATAAAACACTCTCACTTATTTTAAATTAGCACAAACTTGATGGTCTTTCGTCAACGATTTGTATCTTATTAAGTATAATATTAAATTTAAATAAATATCACAGAAAATGTAAATACTGAATGGTGTTGTCTTAATGAACACTTTTACTGGTCTGCTGAAAATTTTGACATTCCCCGTATTTATAGGTAGAAACTTGCGCAATTCATGTGCAGTAATGGATCCATTTTAATTATCAAGGTGCCGAAATCGTTTCGACGTATCATCGCTTCGTCTCGGTTGGCGACTATCCATACACATGAAAACAAAATTGAAATCCAAATTGGTTTCAACTTGGTTTGGCTAGCGACTTGTCCGTTAACATGGGCGAAGTTAGCAGTGAGCTTGCAAGCCACGTCGAGTGTTCAGTGACCGATCCATTTTGTTTATTGCGGTTCGACAACGTTGCAACGTAGCCTTGCGTCGTCGCGGCTGGTATTGTCGAGTGACTGGTTTTGTTATCATGCGACGAGTGTACATCCTAGTTTCTGTCCACGGCAGGGTAGAATAACAGTTGACCATTACAAGCTTACCGATCAAGGGACAACGAAGGCATACCCCGGTGTCACCTAATTTGCGAAAAAGGTAGTGGTAGATGAAAGTTCGTGGGAAAGCGTAAATTAAACAAAGAAGATTACAATACAATATATTTATTTTAAATGGCTCAAAAAATTACGTAATCCACATGCAAAATTAAGAATTCACAAGCTTGGTCTAATATTAAGATATGTATAAATTTAAATTTTCAGGAATAAAAACAACACAAGAGTGTGCCACATTCTAACATTACATGCCAAACTCTCGCTACGACAGTCACATCGCACTGACTCGTACGTAGTGCGCACTAAACTACTTCTTTCATAAGCTCTGTCCACATTCACTCTCGCCATCGTGTTGCTTGAGCGTATCGGCCGCTACAACGTGACTTTTTGTAACATGTGACTTCAACGAAACATTGAGGAGGTCCGAACAGAAATCATCTACCCAAAAAGTTTTATGCCGTACTTGAGTCGTTGTCATCGTAATCGAGGTTGTCGAGGTAGAATCCACGTCAATGTCTGAGCTTATTGAACTGTTTCGCCGGAACATACCATATGCCTGTTCTCTTTGCGATTTATGATACGTCATTGTTATAAACACTCTCACTTATTTTAAATAAGCACAAACTTGATGGTCTTTCGTCAACGAATTGTATCTTATTAAGTATAATATTAAATTTAAATAAATATTACAGAAAATGTAAATACTGCATGGTGTTGTCTTAATGAACACTTTTAATGGTCTGCTGAAAATTTCGACTTTCCCCGTATTTATAGGTTTCCTGAATTCGAAACCTACATTTTCTAATATGGATCAGTCAATGCGGGCTCGACGTGGTTTGCTAGTTAAGCTCCGATTTGTTTTATTTTTACGGACTGGTTTCAAGTCACTAACCGGTTTTTCATTATGTTTATGCGTTGAGCACCCTTTTTTAACACTACATAAAATACAATTGAAAGAAAAACGGAGACGACAATTGGGTCGAGATCTGTTTGCTTCTATTAGGCCAAAATAAAAGAAACTTGCGCAATTTATGTGCAGTAATGGATCCATTTTAATTATCAAGGTGCCGAAATCGTTTCGACGTATCATCGCTTCGTCTCGGTTGGCGACTATCCATACACATGAAAACAAAATTGAAATCCAAATTGGTTTCAACTTGGTTTGGCTAGCGACTTGTCCGTTAACATGGGTGAAGTTGGCAGTGAGCTTGCAAGCCACGTCGAGTGTTCAGTGACCGATCCATTTTGTTTATTGCGGTTCGACAACGTTGCAACGTAGCCTTGCGTCGTCGCGGCTGGTATCGTCGAGTGACTAGTTTGTTATCATGCGACGAGTGTACATCCTAGTTTCTGTCCACGGCAGGGTAAAATAACAGTTGACCATTACAAGCTTACCGATCAAGGGACAACGAAGGCATACCCCGGTGTCACCTAATTTGCGAAAAAAGTAGTGGTAGATGAAAGTTCGCGGGAAAGCGTAAATTAAACAAAGAAGATTACAATACAATATATTTATTTTAAATGGCTCAAAAAATTACGTAATCCACATGCAAAATTAAGAATTCACGAGCTTAATATGTATAAATTTAAATTTTCAGGAATAAAAACAACACAAGAGTGTGCCCCATTCTAACATTACATGCCAAACTCTCGCTGCGACAGTCACATCGCACTGACACGTACGTAGTGCGCACTAAACTACTTCTTTCATAAGCTCTGTCCACATTCACTCTCGCCATCGTGTTGCTTGAGCGTATCGGCCGATACAACGTGACTTTTTGTATCATGTGACTTTAACGAAACATTGAGGAGGTCCGAACAGAAATCATCTACCCAAAAAGTTTTATGCCGTACTTGAGTCGTTGTCATCGTAATCGAGGTTGTCGAGGTAGAATCCACGTCAATGTCTGAGCTTATTGAACTGTTTCGCCGGAACATACCGTATGCCTGTTCTCTTTGCGATTTATGATACGTCATTTTTATAAAACACTCTCACTTATTTTAAATTAGCACAAACTTGATGGTCTTTCGTCAACGATTTGTATCTTATTAAGTATAATATTAAATTTAAATAAATATTACAGAAAATGTAAATACTGAATGGTGTTGTCTTAATGAACACTTTTACTGGTCTGCTGAAAATTTTGACATTCCCCGTATTTATAGGTAGAAACTTGCGCGATTCATGTGCAGTAATGGATCCATTTTAATTATCAAGGTGCCGAAATCGTTTCGACGTATCATCGCTTCGTCTCGGTTGGCGACTATCCATACACATGAAAACAAAATTGAAATCCAAATTGGTTTCAACGTGGTTTGGATAGCGACTTGTCCGTTAACATGGGCGAAGTTGGCAGTGAGCTTGCAAGCCACGTCGAGTGTTCAGTGACCGATCCATTTTGTTTATTGCGGTTCGACAACGTTGCAACGTAGCCTTGCGTTTCGCGGCTGGTATCGTCGAGTGACTAGTTTGTTATCATGCGACGAGCGTACATCCTAGTTTCTGTCCACGGCAGTGTAGAATAACAGTTGACCATTACAAGCTTACCGATCAAGGGACAACAAAGACATACCCCAGTGTCACCTAATTTGCGAAAAAGGTAGTGGTAGATGAAAGTTCGTGGGAAAGCGTAAATTAAACAAAGAAGATTACAATACAATATATTTATTTTAAATGGCTCAAAAAATTACGTAATCCACATGCAAAATTAAGAATTCACAAGCTTGGTCTAATATTAAGATATGTATAAATTTAAATTTTCAGGAATAAAAACAACACAAGAGTGTGCCCCATTCTAACATTACATGCCAAACTCTCGCTGCGACAGTCACATCGCACTGACACGTACGTAGTGCGCACTAAACTACTTCTTTCATAAGCTCTGTCCACATTCACTCTCGCCATCGTGTTGCTTGAGCGTATCGGCCGATACAACGTGACTTTTTGTATCATGTGACTTTAACGAAACATTGAGGAGGTCCGAACAGAAATCATCTACCCAAAAAGTTTTATGCCGTACTTGAGTCGTTGTCATCGTAATCGAGGTTGTCGAGGTAGAATCCACGTCAATGTCTGAGCTTATTGAACTGTTTCGCCGGAACATACCGTATGCCTGTTCTCTTTGCGATTTATGATATGTCATTGTTATAAAACACTCTCACTTATTTGAAATTAGCACAAACTTGATGGTCTTTCATCAACGAATTGTATCTTATTAAGTATAATATTAAATTTAAATAAATATTACAGAAAATGTAAATGCTGCATGGTGTTGTCTTAATGAACACTTTTAATGGTCTGCTGAAAATTTCGACTTTCCCCGTATTTATAGTTTTCCTGAATTCAAAACCTACATTTTCTAATATAGATCAGTCAATGCGGGCTCCACGTGGTTTGCTAGTTAAGCTCCGATTTGTTTTATTTTTACGTACTAGTTGCAAGTCACTGACCGGTTTTTCATCATGTTTATGCGTTGAGCACCCTTTTTTAACACTACATAAAATACAATTGAAAGAAAAACGGAGACGACATTTGGGTCGAGATCTGTTTGCTTCTATTAGGCCAAAATAAAAGAAACTTGCGCAATTCATGTGCAGTAGTGGATCCATTTTAATTATCAAGGTGCCGAAATCGTTTCGACGTATCATCGCTTCGTCTCGGTTGGCGACTATCCATACACATGAAAACAAAATTGAAATCCAAATTGGTTTCAACTTGGTTTGGCTAGCGACTTGTCCGTTAACATGGGCGAAGTTAGCAGTGAGCTTGCAAGCCACGTCGAGTGTTCAGTGACCGATCCATTTTGTTTATTGCGGTTCGACAACGTTGCAACGTAGCCTTGCGTCGTCGCGGCTGGTATCGTCGAGTGACTAGTTTGTTATCATGCGACGAGTGTACATCCTAGTTTCTGTCCACGGCAGGGTAGAATAACAGTTGACCATTACAAGCTTACCGATCAAGGGACAACGAAGGCATACCCCGGTGTCACCTAATTTGCGAAAAAAGTAGTGGTAGATGAAAGTTCGCGGGAAAGCGTAAATTAAACAAAGAAGATTACAATACAATATATTTATTTTAAATGGCTCAAAAAATTACGTAATCCACATGCAAAATTAAAAATTCACAAGCTTGATTAAGATATGTATATATTTAAATTTTCAGGAATAAAAACAACACAAGAGTGTGCCCCATTCTAACATTACATGCCAAACTCTCGCTACGACAGTCACATCGCACTGACTCGTACGTAGTGCGCACTAAACTTTTTCTTTCATAAGCTCTGTCCACATTCACTCTCGCCATCGTGTTGCTTGAGCGTATCGGCCGATACAACGTGACTTTTTGTATCATGTGACTTCAACGAAACATTGAGGAGGTCCGAACAGAAATCATCTACCCAAAAAGTTTTATGCCGTATTTGAGTCGTTGTCATCGTAATCGAGGTTGTCGAGGTAGAAACCACGTTAATTTCTGAGCTTATTGAACTGTTTCACCGGAACATACCGTATGCCTGTTCTCTTTGCGATTTATGATACGTCATTGTTATAAACACTCTCACTTATTTTAAATTAGCACAAACTTGATGGTCTTTCGTCAACGATTTGTATCTTATTAAGTAAAATATTAAATTTAAATAAATATTACAGAAAATGTAAATACTGAATGGTGTTGTCTTAATGAACACTTTTAATGGTCTGCTGAAAATTTCGACTTTCCCCGTATTTATAGTTTTCCTGAATTCGAAACCTACATTTTCTAATATAGATCAGTCAATGCGGGCTCCACGTGGTTTGCTAGTTAAGCTCCGATTTGTTTTATTTTTACGTACTAGTTGCAAGTCACTGACCGGTTTTTCATCGTGTTTATGCGTTGAGCACCCTTTTTTAACACTACATAAAATACAATTGAAAGAAAAACGGAGACGACATTTGGGTCGAGATCTGTTTGCTTCTATTAGGCCAAAATAAAAGAAACTTGCGCAATTCATGTGCAGTAATGGATCCATTTTAATTATCAAGGTGCCGAAATCGTTTCGACGTATCATCGCTTCGTCTCGGTTGGCGACTATCCATACACATGAAAACAAAATTGAAATCCAAATTGGTTTCAACTTGGTTTGGCTAGCGACTTGTCCGTTAACATGGGCGAAGTTGGCAGTGAGCTTGCAAGCCACGTCGAGTGTTCAGTGACCGATCCATTTTGTTTATTGCGGTTCGACAACGTTGCAACGTAGCCTTGCGTCGTCGCGGCTGGTATTGTCGAGTGACTAGTTTGTTATCATGCGACGAGTGTACATCCTAGTTTCTGTCCACGGCAGGGTAGAATAACAGTTGACCATTACAAGCTTACCGATCAAGGGACAACGAAGGCATACCCCGGTGTCACCTAATTTGCGAAAAAGGTAGTGGTAGATGAAAGTTCGTGGGAAAGCGTAAATTAAACAAAGAAGATTACAATACAATATATTTATTTTAAATGGTTAAAAAAATTACGTAATCCACATGCAAAATTAAGAATTCACAAGCTTGGTCTAATATTAAGATATGTATAAATTTAAATTTTCAGGAATAAAAACAACACAAGAGTGTCACACATTCTAACATTACATGCCAAACTCTCGCTACGACAGTCACATCGCACTGACTCGTACGTAGTGCGCACTAAACTACTTCTTTCATAAGCTCTGTCCACATTCACTCTCGCCATCGTGTTGCTTGAGCGTATCGGCCGCTACAACGTGACTTTTTGTATCATGTGACTTCAACGAAACATTGAGGAGGTCCGAACAGAAATCATCTACCCAAAAAGTTTTATGCCGTACTTGAGTCGTTGTCATCGTAATCGAGGTTGTCGAGGTAGAATCCACGTCAATGTCTGAGCTTATTGAACTGTTTCGCCGGAACATACCATATGCCTGTTCTCTTTGCGATTTATGATACGTCATTGTTATAAACACTCTCACTTATTTTAAATTAGCACAAACTTGATGGTCTTTCGTCAACGATTTGTATCTTATTAAGTATAATATTAAATTTAAATAAATATTACAGAAAATGTAAATACTGCATGGTGTTGTCTTAATGAACACTTTTAATGGTCTGCTGAAAATTTCGACTTTCCCCGTATTTATAGGTTTCCTGAATTCGAAACCTACATTTTATAATATGGATCAGTCAATGCGGGCTCGACGTGGTTTGCTAGTTAAGCTCCGATTTGATTTATTTTTACGGACTGGTTGCAAGTCACTAACCGGTTTTTCATTATGTTTATGCGTTGAGCACCCTTTTTTAACACTACATAAAATACAATTGAAAGAAAAACGGAGACGACAATTGGGTCGAGATCTGTTTGCTTCTATTAGGCCAAAATAAAAGAAACTTGCGCAATTTATGTGCAGTAATGGATCCATTTTAATTATCAAGGTGCCGAAATCGTTTCGACGTATCATCGCTTCGTCTCGGTTGGCGACTATCCATACACATGAAAACAAAATTGAAATCCAAATTGGTTTCAACTTGGTTTGGCTAGCGACTTGTCCGTTAACATGGGTGAAGTTGGCAGTGAGCTTGCAAGCCACGTCGAGTGTTCAGTGACCGATCCATTTTGTTTATTGCGGTTCGACAACGTTGCAACGTAGCCTTGCGTCGTCGCGGCTGGTATCGTCGAGTGACTAGTTTGTTATCATGCGACGAGTGTACATCCTAGTTTCTGTCCACGGCAGGGTAGAATAACAGTTGACCATTACAAGCTTACCGATCAAGGGACAACGAAGGCATACCCCGGTGTCACCTAATTTGCGAAAAAAGTAGTGGTAGATGAAAGTTCGCGGGAAAGCGTAAATTAAACAAAGAAGATTACAATACAATATATTTATTTTAAATGGCTCAAAAAATTACGTAATCCACATGCAAAATTAAAAATTCACGAGCTTAATATGTATAAATTTAAATTTTCAGGAATAAAAACAACACAAGAGTGTGCCCCATTCTAACATTACATGCCAAACTCTCGCTGCGACAGTCACATCGCACTGACTCGTACGTAGTGCGCACTAAACTACTTCTTTCATAAGCTCTGTCCACATTCACTCTCGCCATCGTGTTGCTTGAGCGTATCGGCCACTACAACGTGACTTTTTGTATCATGTGACTTCAACGAAACATTGAGGAGGTCCGAACAGAAATCATCTACCCAAAAAATTTTATGCCGTACTTGAGTCGTTGTCATCGTAATCGAGGTTGTCGAGGTAGAATCCACGTCAATGTCTGAGCTTATTGAACTGTTTCGCCGGAACATACCGTATGCCTGTTCTCTTTGCGATTTATGATACGTCATTGTTATAAAACACTCTCACTTATTTTAAATTAGCACAAACGTGATGGTCTTTCGTTAACGATTTGTATCTTATTAAGTATAATATTAAATTTAAATAAATATTACAGAAAATGTAAATACTGAATGGTGTTGTCTTAATGAACACTTTTAATGGTCTGCTGAAAATTTTGACATTCCCCGTATTTATAGGTAGAAACTTGCGCAATTCATGTGCAGTAATGGATCCATTTTAATTATCAAGGTGCCGAAATCGTTTCGATGTATCATCGCTTCGTCTCGGTTGGCGACTATCCATACACATGACAACAAAATTGAAATCCAAATTGGTTTCAACGTGGTTTGGATAGCGACTTGTCCGTTAACATGGGCGAAGTCGGCAATGAGCTTGCAAGCCACGTCGAGTGTTCAGTGACCGATCCATTTTGTTTATTGCGGTTCGACAACGTTGCAACGTAGCCTTGCGTCGTCGCGGCTGGTATCGTCGAGTGACTAGTTTGTTATCATGCGACGAGTGTACATCCTAGTTTCTGTCCACGGCAGGGTAGAATAACAGTTGACCATTACAAGCTTACCGATCAAGGGACAACGAAGGCATACCCCGGTGTCACCTAATTTGCGAAAAAGGTAGTGGTAGATGAAAGTTCGTGGGAAAGCGTAAATTAAACAAAGAAGATTACAATACAATATATTTATTTTAAATGGCTCAAAAAATTACGTAATCCACATGCAAAATTAAAAATTTACAAGCTTGATTAAGATATGTATAAATTTAAATTTTCAGGAATAAAAACAACACAAGAGTGTGCCCCATTCTAACATTACATGCCAAACTCTCGCTACGACAGTCACATCGCACTGACTCGTACGTAGTGCGCACTAAACTACTTCTTTCATAAGCTCTGTCCACATTCACTCTCGCCATCGTGTTGCTTGAGCGTATCGGCCGATACAACGTGACTTTTTGTATCATGTGACTTCAACGAAACATTGAGGAGGTCCGAACAGAAATCATCTACCCAAAAAGTTTTATGCCGTATTTGAGTCGTTGTCATCGTAATCGAGGTTGTCGAAGTAGAATCCACGTCAATGTCTGAGCTTATTGAACTGTTTCGCCGGAACATACCGTATGCCTGTTCTCTTTGCGATTTATGATACGTCATTGTTATAAACACTCACACTTATTTTAAATTAGCACAAACTTGATGGTCTTTTGTCAACGATTTGTATCTTATTAAGTATAATATTAAATTTAAATAAATATTACAGAAAATGTAAATACTGAATGGTGTTGTCTTAATGAACACTTTTAATGGTCTGCTGAAAATTTCGACTTTCCCCGTATTTATAGTTTTCCTGAATTCGAAACCTACATTTTCTAATATAGATCAGAAAATGCGGGCTCCACGTGGTTTGCTAGTTAAGCTCCGATTTGTTTTATTTTTACGGACTAGTTGCAAGTCACTGACCGGTTTTTCATCATGTTTATGCGTTGAGCACCCTTTTTTAACACTACATAAAATACAATTGCAAGAAAAACGGAGACGACATTTGGGTCGAGATCTGTTTGCTTCTTTTAGGCCAAAATAAAAGAAACTTGCGCAATTCATGTGCAGTAATGGATCCATTTTAATTATCATGGTGCCGAAATCGTTTCGACGTATCATCGCTTCGTCTCGGTTGGCGACTATCCATACACATGAAAACAAAATTGAAATTCAAATTGGTTTCAACTTGGTTTGGCTAGCGACTTGTCCGTTAACATGGGCGAAGTTGGCAGTGAGCTTGCAAGCCACGTCGAGTGTTCAGTGACCGATCCATTTTGTTTATTGCGGTTCGACAACGTTGCAACGTAGCCTTGCGTCGTCGCGGCTGGTATCGTCGAGTGACTAGTTTGTTATCATGCGACGAGTGTACATCCTAGTTTCTGTCCACGGCAGGGTAGAATAACAGTTGACCATTACAAGCTTACCGATCAAGGGACAACGAAGGCATACCCCGGTGTCACCTAATTTGCGAAAAAGGTAGTGGTAGATGAAAGTTCGTGAGAAAGCGTAAATTAAACAAAGAAGATTACAATACAATATTTTTATTTTAAATGGCTCAAAAAATTACGTAATCCACATGCAAAATTAAGAATTCACAAGCTTTGTCTCATATTTAGATATGTATAAATTTAAATTTTCAGGAATAAAAACAACACAAGAGTGTGCCCCATTCTAACATTACATGCCAAACTCTCGCTACGACAGTCACATCGCACTGACTCGTACGTAGTGCGCACTAAACTACTTCTTTCATAAGCTCTGTCCACATTCACTCTCGCCATCGTGTTGCTTGAGCGTATCGGCCGCTACAACGTGACTTTTTGTATCATGTGACTTCAACGAAACATTGAGGAGGTCCGAACAGGAATCATCTACCCAAAAAGTTTTATGCCGTACTTGAGTCGTTGTCATCGTAATCGAGGTTGTCGAGGTAGAATCAACGTCAATGTCTGAGCTTATTGAACTGTTTTGCCGGAACATACCATATGCCTGTTCTCTTTGCGATTTATGATACGTCATTGTTATAAAACACTCTCACTTATTTTAAATTAGCACAAACTTGATGGTCTTTCGTCAACGAATTGTATCTTATTAAGTATAATATTAAATTTAAATAAATATTACAGAAAATGTAAATACTGCATGGTGTTGTCTTAATGAACACTTTTAATGGTCTGCTGAAAATTTCGATTTTCCCCGTATTTTTAGGTTTCCTGAATTCGAAACCTACATTTTCTAATATGGATCAGTCAATGCGGGCTCGACGTGGTTTGCTAGTTAAGCTCCGATTTGTTTTATTTTTACGGACTGGTTGCAAGTCACTAACCGGTTTTTCATTATGTTTATGCGTTGAGCACCCTTTTTTAACACTACATAAAATACAATTGAAAGAAAAACGGAGACGACAATTGGGTCGAGATCTGTTTGCTTCTATTAGGCCAAAATAAAAGAAACTTGCGCAATTTATGTGCAGTAATGGATCCATTTTAATTATCAAGGTGCCGAAATCGTTTCGACGTATCATCGCTTCGTCTCGGTTGGCGACTATCCATACACATGAAAACAAAATTGAAATCCAAATTGGTTTCAACTTGGTTTGGCTAGCGACTTGTCCGTTAACATGGGTGAAGTTGGCAGTGAGCTTGCAAGCCACGTCGAGTGTTCAGTGACCGATCCATTTTGTTTATTGCGGTTCGACAACGTTGCAACGTAGCCTTGCGTCGTCGCGGCTGGTATCGTCGAGTGACTAGTTTGTTATCATGCGACGAGTGTACATCCTAGTTTCTGTCCACGGCAAGGTAGAATAAAAGTTGACCATTACTAACCGATCAAGGGACAACGAAGGCATACCCCGGTGTCAACTTATTTGCGAAAAAGGTAGTGGTTGATGAAAGTTCGTGGGAAAACATAAATTAAACAAAGAAGTTTACAATACAATTTATTTATTTTAAATTGCTCAACAAGTAACGTAATCCACATGCAAAAGTAAGAAGTCTTATGTTTAGATAATATGTATAAATTTAAATTTTCAGCAATAAAAACAACACAAGAGTGTGCCCCATTCAAACATTACATGCCAAACTCTCGCTACGTCAGTCACATCGCACTGACTCGTACGTAGTGCGCTCTAAACTACTTCTTTCATAAGCTCTGTCCACATTCACTCTCGCCATCGTGTTGCTTGAGCGTATCGGCCGCTACAACGTGACTTTTTGTATCATGTGACTTCAATAAAACATTGAGGAGGTCCGAACAGAAATCATCTACCCAAAAAGTTTTATGCCGTACTTGAGTCGTTGTCATCGTAATCGAGGTTGTCGAGGTAGAATCCACGTCAATGTCTGAGCTTATTGAACCGTTTCGCCGGAACATACCGTATGCCTATTCTCTTTGCGATTTATGATACGTCATTGTTATAAACACTCTCACTTATTTTAAATTAGCACAAACTTGATGGTCTTTCGTCAACGATTTGTATCTTATTAAGTATAATATTAAATTTAAATAAATATTCCAGAAAATGTAAATACTGAATGGTGTTGTCTTAATGAACACTTTTAATGGTCTGCTGAAAATTTCGACTTTCCCCGTATTTATAGGTTTCCTGAATTCGAAACCTACATTTTCTAATATAGATCAGTCAATGCAGGCTCAAAGTAGTTTGCTAGTTAAGCTCCGATTTGTTTCATTTTTACGGACTAGTTGCAAGTCACTGACCTGTTTTTCATTATATATTTTTATGCGTTGAGCACACTTTTTTAACCCTACATAAAATACAACTGAAAGAAAAACGGAGACGACATTTGGGTCGAGATCTGTTTGCTTCTATTAGGCCAAAATAAAAGAAACTTGCGCAATTCATGTGCACTAATGGATCCATTTTAATTATCAAGGCGCCGAAATCGTTTCGACGTATCATCGCTTCGTCTCGGTTGGCGACTATCCATACACATGAAAACAAAATTGAAATCCAAATTGGTTTCAACTTGGTTTGGCTAGCGACTTGTCCGTTAACATGGGTAAAGTTGGCAGTGAGCTTGCAAGCCACGTCGAGTGTTCAGTGACCGATCCATTATGTTTATTGCGGTTCGACATCGTTGCAACGTAGCCTTGCGTCGTCGCGGCTGGTATCGTCGAGTAACTAGTTGGTTATCATGCGACGAGTGTACATCCTAGTTTCTGTCCACGGCAGGGTAGAATAACAGTTGACCATTACAAGCTTACCGATCAAGGGACAACGAAGGCATACCCCGGTGTCACCTAATTTGCGAAAAAGGTAGTGGTAGATGAAAGTTCGTGGGAAAGCGTAAATTAAACAAAGAAGATTACAATACAATATATTTATTTTAAATGGCTCAAAAAATTACGTAATCCACATGCAAAATTAAGAATTCACTAGGTTGGTCTAATATTTAGATATTTATAAATTTAAATTTTCAGGAATAAAAACAACACAAGAGTGTGCCCCATTCTAACATTACATGCCAAACTCTCGCTACGACAGTCACATCGCACTGACACGTACTTAGTGCGCACTAAACTACTTCTTTCATAAGCTCTGTCCACATTCACTCTCGCCATCGTGTTGCTTGAGCGTATCGGCCGCTACAACGTGACTTTTTGTATCATGTGACTTCAACGAAACATTGAGGAGGTCCGAACAGGAATCATCTACCCAAAAAGTTTTATGCCGTACTTGAGTCGTTGTCATTGTAATCGAGGTTGTCGAGGTAGAATCCACGTCAATGTCTGAGCTTATTGAACTGTTTCGCCGGAACATACCGTATGCCTGTTCTCTTTGCGATTTATGATACGTCATTGTTATAAAACACTCTCACTTATTTTAAATTAGCACAAACTTGATGGTCTTTCGTCAACGATTTGTATCTTATTAAGTATAATATTAAATTTAAATAAATATTACAGAAAATGTAAATACTGAATGGTGTTGTCTTAATGAACACTTTTAATGGTCTGCTGAAAATTTCGACTTTCCCCGTATTTATAGTTTTCCTGAATTCGAAACCTACATTTTCTAATATAGATCAGTCAATGCGGGCTCCACGTGGTTTGCTAGTTAAGCTCCGATTTGTTTTATTTTTACGGACTAGTTGCAAGTCACTGACCGGTTTTTCATCATGTTTATGCGTTGAGCACCCTTTTTTAACACTACATAAAATACAATTGCAAGAAAAACGGAGACGACATTTGGGTCGAGATCTGTTTGCTTCTATTAGGCCAAAATAAAAGAAACTTGCGCAATTCATGTGCAGTAATGGATCCATTTTAATTATCAAGGTGCCGAAATCGTTTCGACGTATCATCGCTTCGTCTCGGTTGGCGACTATCCATACACATGAAAACAAAATTGAAATCCAAATTGGTTTCAACTTGGTTTGGCTAGCGACTTGTCCGTTAACATGGGCGAAGTTGGCAGTGAGCTTGCAAGCCACGTCGAGTGTTCAGTGACCGATCCATTTTGTTTATTGCGGTTCGACAACGTTGCAACGTAGCCTTGCGTCGTCGCGGCTGGTATCGTCGAGTGACTAGTTTGTTATCATGCGACGAGTGTACATCGTAGTTTCTGTCCACGGCAGGGTAGAATAACAGTTGACCATTACAAGCTTACCGATCAAGGGACAACGAAGGCATACCCCGGTGTCACCTTATTTGCGAAAAAGGTAGTGGTAGATGAAAGTTCGTGAGAAAGCGTAAATTAAACAAAGAAGATTACAATACAATATTTTTATTTTAAATGGCTCAAAAAATTACGTAATCCACATGCAAAATTAAGAATTCACAAGCTTGGTCTAATATTTATACATGTATAAATTTAAATTTTCAGGAATAAAAACAACACAAGAGTGTGCCCCATTCTAACATTACATGCCAAACTCTCGCTACGACAGTCACATCGCACTGACACGTACGTAGTGCGCACTAAACTACTTCTTTCATAAGCTCTGTCCACATTCACTCTCGCCATCGTGTTACTTGAGCGTATCGGCCGCTACAACGTGACTTTTTGTATCATGTGACTTCAACGAAACATTGAGGAGGTCCGAACAGAAATCATCTACCCAAAAAGTTTTATGCCGTACTTGAGTCGTTGTCATTGTAATCGAGGTTGTCGAGGTAGAATCCACGTCAATGTCTGAGCTTATTGAACTGTTTCGCCGGAACATACCGTATGCCTGTTCTCTTTGCGATTTATGATACGTCATTGTTATAAACACTCTCACTTATTTTAAATTAGCACAAACTTGATGGTCTTTCGTCAACGATTTGTATCTTATTAAGTATAATATTAAATTTAAATAAATATTACAGAAAATGTAAATACTGAATGGTGTTGTCTTAATGAACACTTTTAATGGTCTGCTGAAAATTTTGACATTCCCCGTATTTATAGGTAGAAACTTGCGCAATTCATGTGCAGTAATGGATCCATTTTAATTATCAAGGTGCCGAAATCGTTTCGACGTATCATCGCTTCGTCTCGGTTGGCGACTATCCATACACATGAAAACAAAATTGAAATCCAAATTGGTTTCAACGTGGTTTGGATAGCGACTTGTCCGTTAACATGGGCGAAGTTGGCAGTGAGCTTGCAAGCCACGTCGAGTGTTCAGTGACCGATCCATTTTGTTTATTGCGGTTCGACAACGTTGCAACGTAGCCTTGCGTCGTCGCGGCTGGTATCGTCGAGTGACTAGTTTGTTATCATGCGACGAGTGTACATCCTAGTTTCTGTCCACGGCAGGGTAGAATAACAGTTGACCATTACAAGCTTACCGATCAAGGGACAACGAAGGCATACCCCGGTGTCACCTAATTTGCGAAAAAAGTAATGGTAGATGAAAGTTCGCAGGAAAGCGTAAATTAAACAAAGAAGATTACAATACAATATATTTATTTTAAATGGCTCAAAAAATTACGTAATCCACATGCAAAATTAAGAATTCACGAGCTTAATATGTATAAATTTAAATTTTCAGGAATAAAAACAACACAAGAGTGTGCCCCATTCTAACATTACATGCCAAACTATCGCTACGACAGTCACATCGCACTGACTCGTACGTAGTGCGCACTAAACTACTTCTTTCATAAGCTCTGTCCACATTCACTCTCGCCATCGTGTTGCTTGAGCGTATCGGCCGCTACAACGTGACTTTTTGTATCATGTGACTTCAACGAAACATTGAAGAGGTCCGAACAGAAATCATCTACCCAAAAAGTTTTATGCCGTACTTGAGTCGTTGTCATCGGAATCGAGGTTGTCGAGGTAGAATCCACGTCAATGTCTGAGCTTATTGAACTGTTTCGCCGGAACATACCATATGCCTGTTCTCTTTGCGATTTATGATACGTCATTGTTATAAAACACTCTCACTTATTTTAAATTAGCACAAACTTGATGGTCTTTCGTCAACGAATTGTATCTTATTAAGTATAATATTAAATTTAAATAAATATTACAGAAAATGTAAATACTGCATGGTGTTGTCTTAATGAACACTTTTAATGGTCTGCTGAAAATTTTGACATTCCCCGTATTTATAGGTAGAAACTTGCGCAATTCATGTGCAGTAATGGATCCATTTTAATTATCAAGGTGCCGAAATCGTTTCGACGTATCATCGCTTCGTCTCGGTTGGCGACTATCCATACACATGAAAACAAAATTGAAATCCAAATTGGTTTCAACGTGGTTTGGATAGCGACTTGTCCGTTAACATGGGCGAAGTTGGCAGTGAGCTTGCAAGCCACGTCGAGTGTTCAGTGACCGATCCATTTTGTTTATTGCGGTTCGACAACGTTGCAACGTAGCCTTGCGTCGTCGCGGCTGGTATCGTCGAGTGACTAGTTTGTTATCATGCGACGAGTGTACATCCTAGTTTCTGTCCACGGCAGGGTAGAATAACAGTTGACCATTACAAGCTTACCGATCAAGGGACAACGAAGGCATACCCCGGTGTCACCTAATTTGCGAAAAAAGTAGTGGTAGATGAAAGTTCGCGGGAAAGCGTAAATTAAACAAAGAAGATTACAATACAATATATTTATTTTAAATGGCTCAAAAAATTACGTAATCCACATGCAAAATTAAGAATTCACGAGCTTAATATGTATAAATTTAAATTTTCAGGAATAAAAACAACACAAGAGTGTGCCCCATTCTAACATTACATGCCAAACTCTCGCTACGACAGTCACATCGCACTGACTCGTACGTAGTGCGCACTAAACTACTTCTTTCATAAGCTCTTTCCACATTCACTCTCGCCATCGTGTTGCTTGAGCGTATCGGCCGCTACAACGTGACTTTTTGTATCATGTGACTTCAACGAAACATTGAAGAGGTCCGAACAGAAATCATCTACCCAAAAAGTTTTATGCCGTACTTGAGTCGTTGTCATCGGAATCGAGGTTGTCGAGGTAGAATCCACGTCAATGTCTGAGCTTATTGAACTGTTTCGCCGGAACATACCATATGCCTGTTCTCTTTGCGATTTATGATACGTCATTGTTATAAAACACTCTCACTTATTTTAAATTAGCACAAACTTGATGGTCTTTCGTCAACGAATTGTATCTTATTAAGTATAATATTAAATTTAAATAAATATTACAGAAAATGTAAATACTGCATGGTGTTGTCTTAATGAACACTTTTAATGGTCTGCTGAAAATTTCGACTTTCCCCGTATTTATAGGTTTCCTGAATTCGAAACCTACATTTTCTAATATGGATCAGTCAATGCGGGCTCGACGTGGTTTGCTAGTTAAGCTCCGATTTGTTTTATTTTTACGGACTGGTTGCAAGTCACTAACCGGTTTTTCATTATGTTTATGCGTTGAGCACCCTTTTTTAACACTACATAAAATACAATTGAAAGAAAAACGGAGACGACAATTGGGTCGAGATCTGTTTGCTTCTATTAGGCCAAAATAAAAGAAACTTGCGCAATTCATGTGCAGTAACGGATCCATTTTAATTATCAAGGTGCCGAAATCGTTTCGACGTATCATCGCTTCGTCTCGGTTGGCGACTATCCATACACATGAAAACAAAATTGAAATCCAAATTGGTTTCAACTTGGTTTGGCTAGCGACTTGTCCGTTAACATGGGTGAAGTTGGCAGTGAGCTTGCAAGCCACGTCGAGTGTTCAGTGACCGATCCATTTTGTTTATTGCGGTTCGACAACGTTGCAACGTAGCCTTGCGTCGTCGCGGCTGGTATCGTCGAGTGACTAGTTTGTTATCATGCGACGAGTGTACATCCTAGTTTCTGTCCATGGCAAGGTAGAATAACAGTTGACCATTACTAACCGATCAAGGGACAACGAAGGCATACCCCAGTGTCACCTAATTTGCGAAAAAGGTAGTGGTAGATGAAAGTTCGTGGGAAAACATAAATTAAACAAAGAAGTTTACAATACAATTTAGTTATTTTAAATTGCTCAACAAGTAACGTAATCCACATGCAAAAGTAAGAAGTCTTACGTTTAGATAATATGTATAAATTTAAATTTTCAGCAATAAAAACAACACAAGAGTGTGCCCCATTCAAACATTACATGCCAAACTCTCGCTACGTCAGTCACATCGCACTGACTCGTACGTAGTGCGCTCTAAACTACTTCTTTCATAAGCTCTGTCCACATTCACTCTCGCCATCGTGTTGCTTGAGCGTATCGGCCGCTACAACGTGACTTTTTGTATCATGTGACTTCAATGAAACATTGAGGAGGTCCGAACAGAAATCATCTACCCAAAAAGTTTTATGCCGTACTTGAGTCGTTGTCATCGTAATCGAGGTTGTCGAGGTATTTAAATTAGCACAAACTTGATGGTCTTTCGTCAACGATTTGTATCTTATTAAGTATAATATTAAATTTAAATAAATATTCCAGAAAATGGAATATTGAATGGTGTTGTCTTAATGAACACTTTTAATGGTCTGCTGAATATTTCGACTTTCCCCATATTTATAGGTTTCCTGAATTCGAAACCTACATTTTCTAATATAGATCAGTCAATGCAGGCTCAAAGTAGTTTGCTAGTTAAGCTCCGATTTGTTTCATTTTTACAGACTAGTTGCAAGTCACTGACCTGTTTTTCATTATATATTTTTATGCGTTGAGCACCCTTTTTTAACCCTACATAAAATACAATTGAAAGAAAAACGGAGACGACATTTGGGTCGAGATCTGTTTGCTTCTATTAGGCCAAAATAAAAGAAACTTGCGCAATTCATGTGCACTAATGGATCCATTTTAATTATCAAGGCGCCGAAATCGTTTCGACGTATCATCGCTTCGTCTCGGTTGGCGACTATCCATACACATGAAAACAAAATTGAAATCCAAATTGGTTTCAACTTGGTTTGGCTAGCGACTTGTCCGTTAACATGGGTAAAGTTGGCAGTGAGCTTGCAAGCCACGTCGAGTGTTCAGTGACCGATCCATTTTGTTTATTGCGGTTCGACAACGTTGCAACGTAGCCTTGCGTCGTCGCGGCTGGTATCGTCGAGTAACTAGTTTGTTATCATGCGACGAGTGTACATCCTAGTTTCTGTCCACGGCAGGGTAGAATAACAGTTGACCATTACAAGCTTACCGATCAAGGGACAACGAAGGCATACCCCGGTGTCACCTAATTTGCGAAAAAGGTAGTGGTAGATGAAAGTTCGTGGGAAAGCGTAAATTAAACAAAGAAGATTACAATACAATATTCTTTAGGACCAGAAGCGGTTATTATTTAAATGAAAATAAATGACTCATCAACCAAGAAAGTTTTATTGCTTAAAAACGTTTTACAATAACAATTACGTTCCTACTTCTACAACATTATAAACACGATCCTTGAATAACATTATAACGACTCTAAAATAGGTCAGTCGCGTCCGGAGCCAAACAAAGAAGAGACCGTTGACAGCGCGCCATGCATTTTTATACACTTCCACTCGTTGCGGGTAGGTTGGAAGGGGAATATCTAACAATATATTTATTTTAAATGGCTCAAAAAATTACGTAATCCACATGCAAAATTAAGAATTCACAAGGTTGGTCTAATATTTAGATATGTATAAATTTAAATTTTCAGGAATAAAAACAACACAAGAGTGTGCCCCATTCTAACATTACATGCCAAACTCTCGCTACGACAGTCACATCGCACTGACACGTACGTAGTGCGCACTAAACTACTTCTTTCATAAGCTCTGTCCACATTCACTCTCGCCATCGTGTTGCTTGAGCGTATCGGCCGCTACAACGTGACTTTTTGTATCATGTGACTTCAACGAAACATTGAGGAGGTCCGAACAGAAATCATCTACCCAAAAAGTTTTATGCCGTACTTGAGTCGTTGTCATTGTAATCGAGGTTGTCGAGGTAGAATCCACGTCAATGTCTGAGCTTATTGAACTGTTTCGCCGGAACATACCGTATGCCTGTTCTCTTTGCGATTTATGATACGTCATTGTTATAAACACTCTCACTTATTTTAAATTAGCACAAACTTGATGGTCTTTCGTCAACGATTTGTATCTTATTAAGTAAAATATTAAATTTAAATAAATATTACAGAAAATGTAAATACTGAATGGTGTTGTCTTAATAAACAATTTTAATGGTCTCCTGAAAATTTTGACTTTTCCCGTATTTATAGGTAGAAACTTGCGCAATTCATGTGCAGTAATGGATCCATTTTAATTATCAAGGTGCCGAAATCACTTCGACGTATCATCGCTTCGACTCGGTTGGCGACTATCCATACACATGAAAACAAAATTGAAATCCAAATTGGTTTCAACTTGGTTTGGATAGCGACTTGTCCGTTAACATGGGCGAAGTTGGCAGTGAGCTTGCAAGCCACGTCGAGTGTTCAGTGACCGATCCATTTTGTTTATTGCGGTTCGACAACGTTGCAACGTAGACTTGCGTCGTCGCGGCTGGTATCGTCGAGTGACTAGTTTGTTATCATGCGACGAGTGTACATCCTAGTTTCTGTCCACGGCAGGGTAGAATAACAGTTGACCATTACAAGCTTACCGATCAAGGGACAACGAAGGCATACCCCGGTGTCACCTAATTTGCGAAAAAGGTAGTGGTAGATGAAAGTTCGTGGGAAAGCGTAAATTAAACAAAGAAGATTACAATACAATATATTTATTTTAAATGGCTCAAAAAATTACGTAATCCACATGCAAAATTAAGAATTCACGAGCTTAATATGTATATATTTAAATTTTCAGAATTAAAAACAACACAAGAGTGTGCCCCGTTCTAACATTACATGCCAAACTCTCGCTGCGACAGTCACATCGCACTGACTCGTACGTAGTGCGCACTAAACTACTTCTTTCATAAGCTCTGTCCACATTCACTCTCGCCATCGTGTTGCTTGAGCGTATCGGCCGCTACAACGTGACTTTTTGTATCATGTGACTTCAACGAAACATTGAGGAGGTCCGAACAGAAATCATCTACCCAAAAAGTTTTATGCCGTACTTGAGTCGTTGTCATCGTAATCGAGGTTGTCGAGGTAGAATCCACGTCAATGTCTGAGCTTATTGAACTGTTTCGCCGGAACATACCGTATGCCTGTTCTCTTTGCGATTTATGATACGTCATTGTTATAAACACTCTCACTTATTTTAAATTAGCACAAACTTGATGGTCTTTCGTCAACGATTTGTATCTTATTAAGTATAATATTAAATTTAAATAAATATTACAGAAAATGTAAATACTGAATGGTGTTGTCTTAATGAACACTTTTAATGGTATACTGAAAATTTCGACTTTCCCTGTATTAATAGGTAGAAACTTGCGCAATTCATGTGAAGTAATGGATTCATTTTAATTATCAAGGTGCCGAAATCGTTTCGACGTATCATCGCTTCGTCTTGGTTGGCGACTATCCATACACATGAAAACAAAATTGAAATCCAAATTGGTTTCAACTTGGTTTGGCTAGCGACTTGTCCGTTAACATGGGTGAAGTTGGCAGTGAGCTTGCAAGCCACGTCGAGTGTTCAGTGACCGATCCATTTTGTTTATTGCGGTTCGACAACGTTGCAACGTAGCCTTGCGTCGTCGCGGCTGGTATCGTCGAGTGACTAGTTTGTTATCATGCGACGAGTGTACATCCTAGTTTCTGTCCATGGCAAGGTAGAATAACAGTTGACCATTACTAACCGATCAAGGGACAACGAAGACATACCCCGGTGTCACCTAATTTGCGAAAAAGGTAGTGGTAGATGAAAGTTCGTGGGAAAACATAAATTAAACAAAGAAGTTTACAATACAATTTATTTATTTTAAATTGCTCAACAAGTAACGTAATCCACATGCAAAAGTAAGAAGTCTTATGTTTAGATAATATGTATAAATTTAAATTTTCAGCAATAAAAACAACACAAGAGTGTGCCCCATTCAAACATTACATGCCAAACTCTCGCTACGTCAGTCACATCGCACTGACTCGTACGTAGTGCGCTCTAAACTACTTTTTTCATAAGCTCTGTCCACATTCACTCTCGCCATCGTGTTGCTTGAGCGTATCGGCCGCTACAACGTGACTTTTTGTATCATGTGACTTCAATGAAACATTGAGGAGGTCCGAACAGAAATCATCTGCCCAAAAAGTTTTATGCCGTACTTGAGTCGTTGTCATCGTAATCGAGGTTGTCGAGGTAGAATCCACGTCAATGTCTGAGCTTATTGAACCGTTTCGCCGGAACATACCGTATGCCTGTTCTCTTTGCGATTTATGATACGTCATTGTTATAAACACTCTCACTTATTTTAAATTAGCACAAACTTGATGGTCTTTCGTCAACGATTTGTATCTTATTAAGTATAATATTAAATTTAAATAAATATTCCAGAAAATGTAAATACTGAATGGTGTTGTCTTAATGAACACTTTTAATGGTCTGCTGAAAATTTCGAATTTCCCCGTATTTATAGGTTTTCTGAATTCGAAACCTACATTTTCTAATATGGATTAGTCAATGCAGGCTCGACGTGGTTTGCTAGCTAAGCTCCGATTTGTTTCATTTTTACGGACTAGTTGCAAGTCACTGACCGGTTTTTCATTATGTTAATGCGATGAGCACCTTACGTAAAATTCCTTTGAAAGAAAAACGGAGACAAAAATTAAGTCGATGTCTATTTAGTATTATTGGGCCAAAATATAAGAAACTTGCGCTATTCACGCCCTGTGTGCAGTGACGGATCCTTTTCAATTATTAAGGTGCCGACATTATTTCGACGTACGAGTATCTTCGCTTCATCTCTGTTGGCGACTATTCATACACATGACCATTGAAACGTCTACTATTCTACATTAGCGAAAAAAATTAGGCGGTTAAACCGCCACTTATTTCCACTCCAACATCACCGCTATTGTAGTAGAGCAAATTAATGTTTCCGGTTGAGCGTCTCAGCTACCACGGCTGTGGAGCCGACTAGTTCATTTTAAACCGTTTTCATACTGTTTTCACTGTATGTGAGCTTCTAAAAATTATACTATATGGCACAGTATCAAACTCCGCGTCTGTGGATCCTGGGCGCACTGTACGCAAGCATAGCAAAAAAAACGTGCGCACGTAAGAAGTTATCCTTTTTTGGCGTAACAAGTTAAAAAACCAAATTGTCACAAAGTTTACAAAAGGAAAACAATAATTCTTCATGAACCATACATTAGTGACGATGTGCGCGCGCATCGTAAAAATTTACTCTCATCATTTTTCCCTAACGCGCCAAAAGAAGTATAACTTCAAAACGCGAAATCCAAGTTTGTTTCAACTTTGTTTGACTAGCGGCGAGATCGTTAACATGGGCCAAGTTGGCGCTGAGCTTGCAAGCCACGTCTAGTGTGAAGTGACTGATCCATTTTGTTTATTGCGGTTCGACAACGTTGCAACCTAGCCGAGAGTGTGCCGTCACGGATTCTCTTTGGAGTTATTCTAATTTCATAGTATTTATTTTCGTTTGAAAGTGAAATCACAGTTCGTTTCAACTTGTTTAACGTTCTCGTATTTTTTACGAGAACGTTATGAAATTAAAGTTTAGTTTATTAAATTTGGTTTTTGTTTTCGTACGAAAGTGAAATCCTAGTCCGCTTCAACTTGCTTTGACGACACGGTTGGCGCAGTGGTTGAGCGTTCGGCTGCTGCGCTGCGTGTCGCGGGTTTGATTCCCGCACGGAACAAATAAATGTATGATCTGCAGATAGTTGTTCCGGGTCGGGGTGTCTTGTGTATGTTAGTATAAATGTTTGTAAATGCGAAAAAATCCTAGTGCGGGGAAAGGTTTTTTTAAAATAAAAAAAAATAAAACGTATTATATTTTGGTATGAAAGTGTTTCAACTTGGTTGGGCCAAATTAGCGCTGAGCCACGTCGAGTGTGCAGTGACTGATCCATTTGTTTATTTTGGTTCGACAACGTTGCAACGTAGCCTCGCGTCATCGCGGCTAGTGTCGGCGGGAGACTAGTTTGTGCTGTGCTTGCCAGCCGCGCGGAGTGTGCTGACGGATTTCTTTCGGTGTAATTCTAAGTTCGTGTCAATTTTTTTTTATTTTCGTATGAAAGTAAAATCTCAGTTCGTTAGAACTTGGTTTTTATTTTCTTATACATTTAAATCCAAGGCAGTTTGCGTTCGTATGAAAGTAAAATCCATATTGGTTTCAACTTGGTTTGGCTATCGACTAGCCCGTTAGCATTGGACAAGTTGACGCTGAGCTTTCGAGCCCCACCGATGTACCGTGATGCAATTTTAAGTTCGTGTAATTCTAAGTCCGTGTAATCCAATGAAATGTTATTTGCGCGGTGAGCGAAGAGAATAAACGAAGTGTACTGCAATCTTCATTGTTTACTTTAGTATGTTTCCCAGTGTACCTACTATCCTTATATACCTCTTGAGTAAATGGACACCAATTACTGAACATACTCGGCTCACAAGCTCAGCGCTAACACTTGTCACATGCCAACGATCTAGTCACCCGCCGAAACCACCCGCGAAAATACGTTTTTACAAAAAAAAACAACCGACTTTCAAAAAAGAAAATACAGTAAAAATTAAAAAATAACTTTAATTTCGGAAGTCGGTGTTTGTATTTTATTTCTTCGTTATTTGACACCGACTTCCAAAATTAAAGTTATTTTTTAATTTTTAGTGTATTTCCTTTTTTGGAAGTCGGTTGTTATTTTGTTTGTAAAAAAGTTATTTATTTTTCAATTTTTAGTTGTTATACCCCAGAACTAAAAGCTCCAATAACATGGAACGTGGAATTTAAACATACTCGTAATTGGAGAAAACAAAAATGTCATCTAGGTAGGTATACGTATTTTTCGTTTTTTTTTCAGTTTCTTAAAAAGCACTGAAGCAATTTCGATAAAATTTATATGGGACCACCTCGGGAGTATATGCTTTCGGATCAGCGGCAACGACTGGCAGGATATACGAATGTATGTATACCCTATACATGAGATGAGTTGGCGCTGAACTTGCTGGCCGCGCTGCAACGTAGTTTCGCGTCGTAGACCTTACCTTGCCGGACTTCGTGAGGTACGCCACAGCACGTGGTGGCGTCCGTGCGCTATAGCAATGGGTATTGCTATAGCGAAGACGAACGAGAAGTGTCGTACAAATCACTGTTTGATTAGTTACCTATCCTGTAGCGCTAGATAAACTACATTGTTGAAACTTGTACACGCGATAAGGCAGCAGTTGGACGCTGCTGAAAATTTTCTTTCAGTGAACGCAATTATTCTGTGAACTGGCCGACAGCGGAGCAATTGTTACGTGCTGTGTATTGTTCACCAATTGGTTTTAGGCGGCGTGTGTTACGCTTTAATTCGATAGAGTACCATTGCAGTCATCGCTGAAAAAAATGGTAGCGCTTTTTTTTGTTGGTTGGGAAATCATCCAATGACGTCTCCCGCTCTAGGGTGGAGTGGGAGGGCGTGTTAGACTCTTACTGACTAAAACCCACCCCTGTTCCTTCCCTGGCCTGAGAGCCCAGGGGCGTGGTAACTCTGTTTCGAATTTATCCACAACCCCTGGGCAGGCATCGGCCATGACGGGCCCCGTCATAAACATGGTAGCGCTTAGCTACCAGTCAGAAGCATTGACACAATGAGATAAGATAATTTAATTTATTTGCGTAAAACATGGTATACATTGGTGTTATTATAGAATATAAGATCATGTAATACATGTTTTGCTTAAAATTAAAGCAAATAAAAAAATGTAAAAAAAATGCATCATAATATTTTAAATGTATCTAATAAAATCTCAAACGCGTGTCTGTTGAGCATGCTATAAGCCACACCCAGGCTGACGTAGGATTTGCATCAAAGTCTGCCTCGACGACGCGTGGCCTGATGTGGTGCACGAGTACATCTCCAAACTTTCCGCTGAATTGGGTCGGCCTACCGATCTGAGCCATGTTTTGCAACGACGTCGTAATTCAAATACATCGGGGTACTAGTCGTTGCGTCCTGTTCAGCGCGGAAAGCGACTCTGACTGATAGCGAAATAGTTAGACGCGAGTCCGCGAAGGCGTGCGGCCTGATACGTAGACTATCTAAACATAGCCAAAGTATCGGTCAGCGGTTATTCACGACCATTCGATTAGATACCGAATTGGATTGGCCTTCAGATTGTGAACAAGACGACGATCGTGTTGCCGCTAAATACTCATTGCACTGCCGATGCTGATACTGTTCTGGCGTCGTGCCTTTTGTTTGTACCGTTCTTTTATTTGGGGAAATCCTCATGAATACTGATGATAAATGATTTTATTTTTGTAAGTAGGTTCTAACAACACTTTTACACGTCATAATTTTTTTTTTACTCTCTGTCTGAGGAGAACGAAGAGTTATGTCGGACTCCTACCGACTAAACTCCCACAGTTCCTACCACTACTATGAGTCGGGGGCCCCGGATACAATTAAAGTTCATACACGCACTACTGATGCACGTACCTACGTGCCTCAAACTTTATCAGTTTTTTATTCTATGTAACGTCGAAATCGATTTAAGTCTTTGATTAAATAACTAAACAATGTTTACTGCAGGTATTTAGAATCTTGTTATTTTTCAAAAACAGTGATCAAAATAAGCGAAACTTTTAGGTTCTCGCGCTATTACGATTGTTTGAGTGGATCGTTTTATACTATTTATAAGCTAAAACTTAATTCAAAAGTTTCTATCTTGTGCTCTACTTCTTCACGCAACTCTTTTGTGACAAATTGTGATATTTTATTCTTTGACATACGAAACTCGAGCAGCCGTATATTTTTTATCTTACCACCTTCACGTGTCTCATGACATTTTGCTGGAAATTACACTTTTTACGAGTACCTACAGCTTGCTAGTGCTTGTGTATTTTATCTTATTGTTTGTTATGAGAAACCTTTTAGTTTCTTCTACACACATAAACAGAAAATACTACCAAGAACTATGGTATTTCTAACTAAAAAACTCTAGCAGAGGCCCGTAAACTAAGTTTTCTCTAATATAAGATGGTCATCACGGGGTAGATACGATCAGATTTATGAGAGCTCTAATTGTAAGTGGTACAAATTAATTCATAACACCGGTGGATCATCATTATTGTCTTTTTGTCCTTATTCAAATTGATTTGCGAGTGCCTTTGCATGTTTTCTTCTTCCACGATGTAGGTAATCTCCTTTGAATTTTTTTCATTTGAAAGATTAAAATAAACGATAATATTTTGGCCACTGCCATAATCAGTTAGCGGTAATACCAATAATGACAATAAAAAGGATAAGATAATGCTCGTCAGCTTTTATCTAATAACAGCCAAAACACATTTACCTAACTATACTATAACTATGGATTAATTTATGATTTATTTAATTAAACATACGGTGCAATTGGTTTTTGATGAACAACCCATTTTTTCTATTACCACGTCCACATTTTGCATGTATAATTTATTTTTTTAGTTAAACCCAATAATAATAAAAATCTTTTTTTGTGTTTATAAATCTTGCTAACGGAATTGACACATGAAACAAACTATTTATAACTGAAATTAAAATCTTACATAACCCACCATCCAAAAGATTAATAAATACATGCACAAAAATCCTATCGAGAATGCTACTGGGTTGATCTGGGTCTAGTCCGAAGAGGCTAGCGGAGGCTAGAGTGGGCGAGCAAAGCGAACGAACGAAGCTCGCGTCCGGGGTCCTCACTAACGTGTTGTATACTAAATGCTACGTATGAAATACTTTATCAACTCTTGCCAATCATTATAATTGTAGATTGTGACACTGCTATTTAATTTGATATAGCTGTATCGATAAAATATTCAGCATGTACAAAGATATCAACACTTAAAGATAATTATAGTATCTCTACATAAGTACTTATGTATTGTCAAAAGGAATTAAATAATTGAACTTTTCTCTGAAACCAAAGTGATTTTATTAAATATAAGTTAATATAAATATTATAATAAAATAATTTTATCTTGCTAAAAAAACCTTTTGTCTTATATCTTTTGTGTTATATCTTGGCGTCTACCATCATCCGTCTGATAGCGTCAGAGCACGGCTCCATAAATCGCGCCGAGCGTGTTAGATTTAATGAATTATGTGAGATCATCTCAAAACTGAGTTGAGCTATTCAAAATCTAAAACAACAAAGTTATGCACTAAGATTCGATTATTTTTTTGTTACTGTTTCCCTAATAGCTTTTAGTGTTGGCATTTGGTTGGGCCAATAATAAATGCTATCATTTTATTGTTGGCCCAACAATAAATGCTATTAGGGTTTAAAGTTAGAGATAAGTTTGACGATCATTTCTATCGAGGATTTTATTTTTAAACGTGTTTCAGAAACAACAAAGTTCCCAAAAATATAGTCAAAATTAACATAATTATACTTTTTGTGCAACTTCAAACTAAATAGATTTAGCAATTTTTTTTTATATATAAACAGAATTTTTTGCAAATGTCATCGTTATACTAAAGAGATCAATCTGAAATCATGAACAAGCGCCGAATCAGTGTAACCGGTTTGGGCGCAGAATACCTAATTCTTAAATTGGCAAATGAGTCTGTAATGGACTAATTCTCAAAATCCCTAATTCTATAAATGGCTAATTCTTCAAACCGCCAATTCTTTAAATAACTTTTTCTCAAAATGGCAAATAAGTAAAATTATGGTTAGTCAGTCAGTCAGATAGTGACTGACAGTCATTCAGTCAGATAGTGACTGACTGACTGACTGACTGACTGACTGACTGACTGACTGACTGACTGACTGACTGACTGACTGACTGACTGACTGACTGACTGACTGACTGACAGACTGACTGATATATCAACGTACAACCCAAACCACGGGACTTGAAATTTTGCACATAGATACCTTATACAGTACAGTATAGGCATCCACCAAGGAGAATTTTTGGAAATTCCACCATTGCCTGGGTTTTAAAACTTAAAACTTAGCAGAAACGTGTCTCTTAAGTAAATAAAAAAATTCGATATAATCAGAAAATTTTTGAGGGGGTGTTAAAGTTTGTATGGTAGAATCTTAACGCTTGATCCGATAAAGTTAAAACTCGGCACGAATAATCTTGATTGAAAAATAAGAATAACGTATTTTATAATTATTCAAAATTTCGCTTAAGCCGTTCGTCAGGAATCGAGTTTCGGAGATACGGGAAGGCTTTGGTGCTCACACCTGGCGGTATGTGCCGTCCAAGGACAACCCTGCTGATCTTGTCTCCCGTGGTCTAAGCGCTGACCTCATAGGTCAATCTTCCATGTGATGGTCAGGGCCTTCATTTTTACTTACAGACCCAACTCTTTGGCCTTCAATGCCTAACACAGACGTGAACACAATATTACCTGAACTATTAAAATCACATTCTATTAACATTAATAGCCAATCATTACCTATCATGCACTGATCCTTATAAAGATATGCACAGTAATTC
Organism: Polia nebulosa; assembly: GCA_951329385.1. NCBI lineage: Eukaryota > Metazoa > Arthropoda > Insecta > Lepidoptera > Noctuidae > Polia > Polia nebulosa. Next base: position 16,511,007 of record OX589604.1, read on the forward strand.
ATTTCAAACTTTGATAAATAATTCCTCAAATTATCTACATTTACTCGTACAACGTCTATTAGCATACGTATTTAGATTAATTAATCGTTGTAAAGGAGTACATAGTCATAGTCTTACTCTTACTAAATCAGAGTTGTCCGATGTGTAGCGCTGATTTCGTAATTAGAACAGTTCAGAGAGAAATGTTTCCTGAAGAGTACGACCTGCTTTCATCAGGTAAACCATTACCAAATAAAAATCGCCTTAAGAAATTATCACCCTTTATTGAGTCTGGTATTATACGAGTCGGAGGCAGACTAGATAATTCTTGCTACGATTATAATGTCAGGCACCCTATCATTATTTGCAGTAAACATAACTTTGCTAAACTTATTTTTATTATTTACCACTTACGCCTATTCCATGCTGGTCCACAGCTACTCTTAGCCACAGTTAGACGCGCCTTTGGGCGGTAGAAACCTTGCCAAATCAACTGCTCATAAGTGCGTAAAGTGTCAGCGATTAAACGGTAGAACAGTTCAACCCATTATGGGTAACTTGCCTAAGGAACGAGTTCAGTCAGAGTTCCCTGTCTTAGAGACTGGCACAGACTATGCCGGACCCATCCTTCTAGCTGACCGCAAGGGTAGAGGATGTAGATTAGTAAAATCATACATAAGTGTTTTTGTTTGTCTAGCCACAAGAGCGGTTCATCTGGAGCTTGTCTCAGATCTAACAAAACATGCCTTCATTGCAGCACTGAACAGGTTCATTGCTCGTCGTGGTAAACCAAAGACCATTTACTCCGACAATGGTACAATCTTTATTGGCACCTGTAATGAAATAGCTGGCATATTACAACAGGATTATTCTTCAGAAATTGCTGATACAGGTATCAATTTTAACTTTATTCCGGCATACACCCCACACTTCGGTGGCCTATGGGAGTCTGCCGTAAAATCCGTGAAACATCACTTGAGGCGTATACTAGGCTTCGCACATCTCACTTACGAAGAGATGTCTACGTGTCTGATTCAGGTCGAGGCAATACTAAACTCTCGTCCTCTCACTTCTCTTTTCACTGATCCATCCGACCTGTACCCTTTAACTCCTGCCCATTTCCTTATTGGGAAATCTCTCACATCCTTGCCGCATCCGCAAGTCATCAACCAGAACATCTCCAGCTTAAAACGTTTCCAGCGTATCGAGCACCTGAAGCAACAATTCTGGAATAGATTCTCTAACAAGTATATCTTTTACCTCCAACAGAAAACCAAGTGGACGGACTCCGATGGGGCACTTGAAGAGGGAGCCATGGTAGTACTCAAAGAGCAGCAGTCACCACCACTGATGTGGCCACTCGGTCGTATCGTACGTCTCATACCTGGGAAGGACGGAATAAGCAGAGTCGCAGACATAAGGACAACACCATCTGTCCTCTTCCAGTATAATCATTGAAGACAAGTCTTCAACGCCGGGAGCATGTCGAGAACATTACTACGCGCCGGGCGACCGCGGGTGGCAGGTGCGGTCGCGGAGGAGGGGCGCTTGAGCAGCAGACGCGCACCGGCCGGTGGCGGCGACTTCACTTCGAAATCGTCCGAGCTACTGAGCGATAGCACTTACATTGGGTTCTCGCTATTTTCGAATTGAATTGAACATTTGTTCTCCTGTAAAATTCTGTAATACAGTACACAAGAAAAGTAACCGTGTTTTAGTCCTCGTACCACCTGGAGGATACTACCATTCCTGTTTATCTTATTTAATTATTCAAACTTCAACACCCGTTTTTTTCACCCCTTTAAGTGTCGCCACTTAAAGGGGTGAAAACGGGTTTGAAGTTTTAAGGAATAATGTTTTGCTTGCTTCAGATAACTCGAAAATTGGTATAAACAGTCTAAAAGTAAAGTAATTTTAACGGGTCCAAAGAATTTTTCATAATCATCCCCTATCGGAGTGAAAAGGGAAAAACCGGTTTGTGTGAAAACGAAAATAGTTAGGGTGACCTAGCTTTCAACATTTACCTAATTGAGCACGGGTGCAACCATATGATACATTCTGAAGGTCTGATGATGACCAGGTAAGTGCTATTGGTTCTCTATAACAGAAATAGTTAGGATGACCTAGCTTTCAACATTTATCTAATTGAGCACGGGAGCTTCCACATGATTAATTCTGAAAGTCTGATGATGACCAGCGGGGTAATTGCATCAGTAGCAATGGTTTTTATTTTGAGAGCTACATCATTAATTGCATTATTGAAGTTGTTGAGCAGACAAATTTTTCGAACATATAAAGCAATGATTTATTTTTTAGTGAATAAACATTTTAATATTTATTATTTAATGGATTAACAATATCCACCAACATGATTTGGAATAAAAAGGACAGGAGTTTTGGAACTGTCTTGTATGTAGAACTTTGACGTTCAAAAAGCTCTGGCTCTCAGCCTAATATTACTACTACTGCTCTCAGCTTAATATTAATATTAGTAGTTTAGATTTTGATTCCTACAGTGTTTTTATAACGTGCTATTGTCTGAAAATACCACTCTTTATAATTAAACTTTTCACGCGGGCGAAGCCGCGGGCAGAAGCTAGTTTAAATATTATAAACCCGCAATAAAGATAAGAAGAGTCTCGTATCTACGGTATGGTGAATTTGAAATTATAACTTTATCTAACCTTACTACGGGCTTATTTAATTATCTGGGAGTTTTTCTTCAAGTACATAAATTCATGTATCACTTATGATAGAAATTCGTCGAGGCCTATAAAATGTTGCGCCCACATCAATTGAACATACCTCTTTGTATTTGTATGTTTAATAAGTGACATTTTAGGCTTAAAAGCACAAGTAAGTAAATTATTCGTCTCATACAATTACTCCGCCTACAATTTAATAAAATCAAGGTTGGCTGCTGAATTTAAATAAATTACAATATTATTGGGACGTGTACATTTACATGGTACCTTTATTGAATTATTAAAATTCGAAGTTTTCTTTACGCTTATAAAAACCAAAACTGTCGTCTTTGTTTAATATCATAGTGTTGCGATACCAAACAATTTAAAGAGATAGGAACAGAAAGCTAGGACTGGTTGGATCATTTTTTTTTGCCAGTATACCTACCTACCTTTTGTTTTTTTTGGGTTTGGGAAATCAGCCAATGACATCTTCCGCTCTGGGTGGAGCGGGAGGACGTGTCAGACTCTTACTGACTAAAACCCACCCTTGTTTGTTCCTTCCTTGCCTGAGTACCCAGGGGAGCGGTAACTCTGTTACGAATTTATCCGCTACCCTTGGGCAATATCTACCTACCTAACATTTGATTTTAAATCACAGCGTTTAAGTAAGTCGAGGGTTGCGGGACTGTTTAAAAGACTACCGTGGCCCTGGAACGCAAAGAACACTAAAAGGAACACAGGTGGATTTTAGTTAGACTTTTAGTCAGTAAGAGTCTGACACTCCCCTCCCGCTCCACCTAGAGCGGGAGACGTCATCTGATGTTTTCTCACCCTCAAAAAAATGGCTTTATGTAAGTAAATACTTTTTAATTTTTTTCGTCAAAGAATTACGAATAATTTTAGGTGGATTTTAATACAGTTCCAAAATTTATCTTTTATGAAATCTACACATTATATCGCTAGGGACTTGTAAATTTGAATTAAAATGAGTGTAGTGACACACTTATTAGAAAGGGCAAGAAAAAGAAACAGAGTAGATGTCAAATCTTGATGACTTGGGAATCACAGGCAAATCAACGCGGGTATGCAAAACACGAGAGGGAAAATATATATAATACCTACTATAGATACAACGTATGTTTGATACTCTTATCCACTTTCCTTCAATTCATTGCCAATTTACTCGTTCATTTTCTATTACACAGACTAATTTTTCAATTTTTCGTACCTTTAGGGTACGTATACTACCTATTGTAGAATGTTGCTAAAAAGGCTCGTCACTTTCACGCCTTTTTTTGATTAGACAACCAGGCTTTTTTTAATTTTTAATTTTTTTTTTTTGGTTACTGAATTTTTAAATCTCTCTGTTTTGGTGAGTTGAAAACAGAAATTTAGAAAGTGCTATCGCTTTTTACCCGACTGCGCGACACACGAGAAGGTAATGTGTTTACCAGCCTATATATGTATGTTTGTTCCTTTGTGACACTACAGAGACAAAATGCGAGGGCCGATTTTGATAATTCTTACGTCAATTGATTTGTCCTAATCTTGCGAGTGTTACTTAAGACATGACTAATCAAAATACAATATGGCGACAACTAGACGCCATATTGATCATTAGCCTTCTAATGTCACCACTGCTGGGGCCCAGGTCTCCTCTCTGTGAGACGCCATATTGGGACAAAGGGCTGAGGCGTGCGGGACTGGGCGTCGGAGGTCGCAGGACCTCTCCAGCCACCGTAGACGCGGGCTTGCGGAAGGCGAGTAATGGGGAGCTCGCCGTCTAATCAGCACCAGGCCCGATAGTCGACGGCGTGTAGTGTTCCACGCGCGCCTCAAAGAGATGTCAGCCGCCACAGACGGGGCCCATCATGGCCGATGCCTGCATTCCTAGGGGTAGCAGATATATTCGTAACAGAGCTACCGCGCCCCTGGGCACTCAGGCAAGGAAGGAACAGTGGTGGGTTTTAGTCAGTAAAAGTCTGACACGCCCTCCCGGTCCAACCAGAGCGGGAGAAGTCATTTAACGATTTCCCAACCCCAAAAAAAATGTGGATCATTAATATAAAGGCGAGGCAACAAGATTGAGGGAAAATAATTTGCCCAAAAAGTTGCCATGGTCTGTGAGAAATTTGGCAACACAGTGATCCACCTCCAGCCATGTCCTGCCAAGCCAGCCGCTCACGAACCAATGGGAAGAACTGGTGGAGGTGTCGGCCTTTGATGGAACTTTCCCCGCGCCCCTGGGCACTCAGGGCAGGGAGGTAACAGGTGTGGGTTTTAGTCAGTAGGAGTCTGACACGCCATCCCGCTCTACCCAGAGCTGGAGAAGTCTTAGGATGATTTCACACCCCCCAAAAAAAGACGTCTGTTTGAGGTTTAAGTAATCTTATCTGTTTGAGGTTTAAGATCTTGGCACGATCGCGTTGAGGTAAAAATTCTGGGTCTGTAGTCTTTCGTGCGGAATAGTACATTGCGGCAGGTCGCTCCACTTCAAGATCGACTGGAAGTACACCTGCAAGTACCGGTAAGGCTCCAGTGCCAACCCTACGCATTACATAGGAAAATCTTGGAAAAACTTTGGAATGGTAGCAATTTACGTCGTACCGCCCCAATTGTGGCCCAATCAGCCCAAACAGGTGCCCCGTAGCATATACAACCCAGGAAAGTGGTCCCATAGATAGTGTTTACCTTTAGGAATGATAGGCCACAAGTAGTCTTGGATATCCTCGTTAAGGCATAGCAGTTCTTTTAAGCCTTTTCACCAACTGTTTATAAATACATGCTCAATAAATGGAGTTCTTTTCTAATACCATACAGAGGTAGCACACGGACTATTTCTTTTACGGGAACGTTATTAAACTTAATACTAGCCCAAGACTTAAGGTTACCTTCCAACATAAGTTGATATGTTTTATGCGGTGCGAAGGTTAGACGGTTCCGATCACCCCACTGAGATATTAAACGAAGGAAAGTGTTAGCCAAACTCTCAAGGCCAGCCCGAGTACTTCACTGAATGATCAGCAGCCCATCGTCCGCATACCCGGTTAATGAGCAACCGCAAGGAAGCGGAATCGCGTGAAAATCATTGTACCCCATCACTCAGCCCTGAGGACATCTCATGACTAGAGATTTCGTCACAGAATGAAGTCCAAATTTGAGTTTCGCGGAACCGTTTAAAAAGTAAGATAACTTCGATTAACTAACGATGTTTCGTCGATGCACATATTTTGTGCATATTTTCGAGAATATGTTTTTATCAGTCGTCACAAGCCAAACTCTGAACCACGCCTCGGGCCAAGCTTGAGAGGCCATCTGCTGTGCTCGAGGTCTTCGAATCGTTATCGAACGGGCTGAGCGCGCTTCCTTTTGTGAGCCTGTCTTATATTTACTGGACACATACATATTCAACGGTCTGTGTTCCATGCCGAGGATTGCGGTTCCTGTCCTGCCCGTAAACCAGCGTAAAGCAATACTACCAGCGGATTCTTTCGTCAGGTGCAGGGCGCCGACGTGTAACAGATGTTTCTTTTTTATTTCTTTTAAGGCCCTTCTACTGGCCAAGTGGCGCCCCCATTGAATAAAAAATCGTAGCATAACATAGAAAATAAATATGAAAGAATCCAACGTCACGTTTGTAAAGAGCATAAAGTATTTTTACGTTAAATCAAAAACGGCTGTTTCTGACACTTACCTACTATTTTGGATACGAAACATTCTGAGACCTGTTTTAACAACGTAAAAATACTTCCTCTTTGTAACAAACGTGACGTTGGATTCTATAATATTTATTTTCTATGCTACGATTTTTTATTCAATGAGGGCGCCACTTGGCCGGTAGCCTTAACGTAGTGATCTATACAGGGGGTAAGGGGAACGCTTCCGAAGCCAGAACGTAGATTATATCCAACCTAAATGCAAACGTAAACCAGTAATCTTTCACTTTACTTCGGTGTCGTGGGGTCGTTGGTCGCGCGGCTGTCAGCGAGCGCGCACGTACTTTTAAGTCGAGGAATGCGCGAACGTCAGCTAATATTTTACGAATATTACATTGCATACTAAAATTGTAAAGAAAAAAGAGTATCTTGCAAATACGGTTTCATTTAACTGTTCTCACAGCATAGTACGCAAAATTCTAAAAAAATTAGGTATGTTTTTTTTTCCAGATTTTTTGATGTAATCGTATCGAGAATCACTAGCCTTATCACCTGTCTCCGTTTTCAGAAGCGTTTTCCTTACACCCTATAGGTAGTTTGAACATTAGACCTTTTTTTTTACGGATTAAAACTAGGCCTTTATTTATAAAGGATTGGCTATTTAAACTAGAATCCATTGGTTGCAACTGAGTAGATTTTAAGAGTGCGTCTTCAGCTTCTAACTCTCTAAACTTTTCTAAATTTCTCGCCTAAGTTTTTTTTCTCTTTCCAACTTTATATAAAACTTCAAATCTAATTAACTATATCTCTGATTTTTGCTTAATTGACTCTAGTGTTATTTTACCATTTTTATCCGACAGCCCCAGAAGGAGGCTAATGTTATTTTGTATTCTTTTATGTATTTTTTCGGTGTATTTTTATCTATTAATAATCAAAAATTATACATGATCTTGTAGCAGAATAGTGTGTTTCTATTTATTTCGCTACACTATGTACTTAGGTATCAGTACCTACTCATAATCAGCATTTCTCTTACAAAACAAGTAAACAAATTGATAATTAAAATGATCACAATATATATTCGCGTGTAGGTTACTCAATTTTGCGTACCTAATGAAGAGTTTGATGTTATGTTTAATAACGTTTATTAAACTCAATATCAAACTCATATTAGTATCCTTTGTAACATTAAGTGTAAACTGAAAAGCGTTATTAAGACTGAGTGAGTATGGCGTCTGGTTAGGTATCTACAACTAGAGCGGTAACAGAGGCCTATTTAATAAAACTAACAGGTGACAAGGATCTGAAAGATATTTTTTAAGTTGCTGTAAGATAACAGACATTTTTGACAAATAAAATTGGTTGCGCTGTTTCGATTAAAGTTAAAAAGTATTGTCGTTTCCTCTTTTTATGTGGGCAAACGAATTAATTGATAAAGTTGGTATTACGCTCTGTCCCATTCCCGCACATTGCCTTTTCTCACAGACGACACAATTTCGTCGCAACATTGAACCAGAGAAAAAATATGGCTGTCGTGTGTTCGAGGAGAGCGTGTTCGCGCGCGCAACATTGCTTCTATTCGAAAGAAGCAAATTCGTAAAAATTATGTAAAAGATACGAAAACGTATCGTGGCTCCAAGGCCTCCATCGCATCTAGTAAGGTATTGTGCACTCCTCTTTCCTTTATTAACACCAACCAAAATTAGATCGTTACAAATCGCTTATTCGCGCATCCAAAGATTAATAAAACCCAGCAGAAAATCACAGGTGACAATCCGTCAATTCTGTAAGTTTCTTTCGTACATTTTCAGCTCTATTCACCTGTTCAAAAATATGTTTTCTTTTTTATATAAAAATGTAAAAAAAGGAATAAAGCACTGATTTTCTTGGGCAGTCGATCACAATTTGTCATGAACAGAAAAATCTAAATATCTCTATAAAAGTCCATTTTTATCCGGATAGACTACTACTATTTCTTAAACAAAATCAATATAATAATTATGTAGGTTCCTTGACTAAACTTTACCTCTCTTGCCACTTCATTTGAAATGTGCCGCTGGCAGTTTACAACAAAGGGTCAAAAGGAACAAAGGCGTTCTTGACTATAATACTGTTTATGAGGAGCTCGTGGCTAAAGTAATAACAGCCGCACGGGTCGATACGTCAGGTTAAGCTACGCTTGCCGGGGTTGGTCCATGGATGGGTGACCATCTTTACATACCGAGATTCCTCCGTGCCTCAAAAAGCACGTTAAGCCGTTGGTCCCGGCTGTCAATCGTGGATCTTTGACAGTCGTTACGGGTCGTCAAAAGCCCGAAAGTCTGAAAAACAGTCTTACCAAGGGGTATCGTATTACCCAGAAACTGGGTTGTGGAGGTGAGGTAGGCAGTCGCTCCATGTAAAATACTGGTATTCAGCTGCATCCGGTTAGACTGGAAGCCGACCCCAAGATAGTTGGGAAAAGGCTAGGCAGACGATGAGGTGTGATTTTGTTTTTAGGTCCGACTAGAGTTTGGCCCTTGCAAGTGGGCACATATGTTATTTCTTATTAAACCCAATATAGTTATTTAAATTGACCTCGGCTCTTTTCTTATCCGTCCGTAGCGAGTTACCATTTTGTACACCGCACTCTCGCGTTGCCAGCGAGTGTGAAGTCTACCCTGAACATACGAGAACGTCTCAGGATCCCTGCGGGCCGTACTGGTGCCTTGGGGTCCTGCAGTACCTACGGTTCTGTTTCTTTTTGATAAGTAGAGGAATAGTCGTTATAGCGTAATTATTAAAAAAAAAAAACAGACAAGTGCGTATTGTCTCATGGACAGTGTAGGGTTCCGCAGTCGCCCGTTACAACATGCGAACTTAGAAAAGGGCTTTATGTTTATTACTATTGACTGGCCTGTTGGTCTAGTGGTTAGTGACCCTGACTGCTATGCCGGAGGTCGTGGGTTCGATTCCCACCCAGGACAAATGTTTGTGTGATGAGCACGATCATTTGTTCTGTGTCTGGGTGTAATTTATCTATAATATGTATGTATTTAGAAATATATATGTATGTTTATCAGTTGTCTAGTACCCATAACACAAGCTCTGCTTAGCTTGGGACTAGATGGCGTTGTGTGATAGATGTGGAATATTATTATTATTATTATTCCGTTTATTCATTTTTTAAACATATTAATTACATTTTTAAATATTTAAATATAAAGGAAAAAAAAAACATTTAAAAATATAAAAAACAGTATCCCACCGGTATCGGGAATAGAGTCCAAGCTACCGGCGGTCAGGGCTCCAGAGAGAGGAACCGCCTGACAATGCGAGCCGTGTCCAGAAGTACTGCTTTCTGAATCAAGCCCTTGATCCAGCCGCCTAACGAGAGCCTCCTGAGGTGTTGGTCGAGGCTCGTGGCTATTAGGCCATTGGCTGACACGACTATCGGTACAATGATCGCTGAGTCCACATCCCACATGTCGACAACCTCGCGAGCCAAGTCAATATACTTGATTTGTTTATCTTTCTCGGCTTTCACGAGGTTCTCGTCATGTGGGACGGTAATATCAACAATCATTGCACGCCTCTCGATTCGGTCCACCACCACTATATCAGGCTTATTGGCTACAATAGTCCTGTCAGTGATGATGGACCGATCCCAGTACAATGAGATATGACTATTATTATTATTATTATTACTATAAACATATTAATTCAATTCACAGTTTAACGGCCAATAACTTTTAAAAACGGGCCCACGTAGGACGATAGTAACTGAAGAAGGAGTTATAAAATCTGACTTCATCGCATTGAAGCTTTCAATGTTTGTAAAATTGGAACATCAAAGGCCAACCATGTGACCTGGCTTGTAATATTAGTGTGAACGCATTAATTAATTTGATTCATGTCTTTAGCTGCGCTCGACTTCACTTGAGCGGCTTTGACTTAGAGATCATTCGCCAGTTGCTCTGTTCATTTTACGTTAATGCACTGGCATCTTGATTTATCCTCAACAAATAACAGAAAGAAAAATGATATAGTTTAAAACTTTAAGAAACATACATACATAAAAACATGACTGTCCTTATGAGGCAGTTGGGTTAAAACCCGAACCAGTTGGGTTTCTACTTCTTTATATTTAAGCTGCTAAGGACCAGTTGCTAATGCCTTCAATAACAACCTCTTGGTCTTACTGGTCCCACCACATTTATAGTCATAAAGATTTCAATTTAAAAGTTGCCTGAAGCCATTATCAACAAAATAATAAACTTAATTATCTGCTCGTTTGTGCGTCAATCAACCCGGAGTGCCGCTGAAGTAATAGTATACAACCAATTATGCAAAATCATACCAATCTGACTAATCAAGTTACCGTCAAATGGCCATTTCCATTCGCATCACTTTTACTGTTCTCTCTGAATGAGAGTTTTGTGTTACGTGCAACTTTTTAGGGTTCTGTAAACCATCCAACGGAACATTTGAACGAAAATCAGTTTTAGTAGGTAATTGGTCGTTTTTGAATTGAGTAAATTGCTTTCATTAAACTAAAAACATTTAAGGGATATTACAGCTGGGTAATATCCAGTCTACGTGTTCTACTTATTTATTGTTGGGGTGCAGGTTTAATAGAAACGACCATTTACGACTGTAGTTTATTAGCGACTAAAATCCTCTCTGTAAGTATCACGGGCGCAGCCGTGCGTCACAACTAATATTGCGCTGAGTAAGCTTGTACATGTGTCCCTACAGTAGCCCCCTTCTTAAAAGAAGTATTTACGCTAGTGTATATCTATTTTTCAACAACAATATATTATTATAAAAATGTATGTCTAATTACATTGTTTTATTTAATCCAAACACTATTATTATAACATTACACAATCCTATTTTATGTTGAAGAAGAACATGATACGTATTTATGAAAAATAACACGACGCACATACGACACCACACAATACTATGTTTTTAAACACTCAACACTAATACACATCTGGGTTACGGGGTACAGTCGGTGGCGGCACTGTTTGCACCTTTACTACGGGTGGGCTCCAACCGGCCACGACCGCTTCCTTCTGAAACCAGCCTCGTACCCGTTTCTTACACTGGCTTCTGATCAAATACAGTATCAAAAATCCCATGAGAACAGCGCGCACAATCACAATAATTTCCAAAGATCCAACTCTTTGTCCAATCGTCTCATTAGACACCGTTTGCGCTAAAGCTACGTTGCTCTGCTGTGGTTTACTTTGGCCCCAACCCATTTTAATTACAGAGATATTTTATTCTTAATAATTGTAGGTCTTATTCATACAATGAATAAGTTACGTTTAATGCTAAAATACTATTTCTATAGATTAAGATCATTCTATAATAATTATAATTTATCTTAGTCAGTAATTCTTTATGAAACTTATACATTTCGTTGACCTAGAAAAACATAGGTACGTTAACATGCAAGAATTACATTATTTCATTGTTTATTACAACATGCTTCAAAATTGTCAATTTGCAAAACAATTAAAGTGTTACATTGGTACTTGTTGTTTGAAATCGTACACTTAAAACTTATATTATTAATTTATCAAATTGCTTAAATACAATCTTTTTTTTCTAGGTAGGAATCGAACCCACTTATTCGTAACATTATGGCTCACTGTACCTAAGTTACAATATAGTTTTATTTTACAAATCTTATCGGCTGCCTAACCGTTCTACCACTGTGTGTGGTATAAGTTACACGCTTAGAGCTACTAGTCTTATCACTAAACAATTTATTATTAGGATTAATTACAACACTATCTTTTTCCTGCTGTTTTAGTGGAAGGGTTCCTTCGTTAACTACGTATGCCGGTTTTAATCTATCTATTGATATTTTTACACGCTTATCTGCTATTTGTAACAAGAAATATTTTTCCTTCCTCTCTAAAACCTGATATGGGCCGTCATAAGGAGGTTGTAAGGATCTTTTAACCAGATCTACTCTCACAAAAACATGTGAACAAGTCTGTAAATCTGAATGCACAAAAATAGTCCTCGCATCTCTCTGTTTCGTCGGTCTTGGCCTAAGGTTTTCGATAATATTCCTAATTTTGCTAACATATTCGTTTGAATCGCTGACGCTCATGCTATTGTCACCGTAAAAATCGCCGGGTAACCGCAATGTCTTTCCAAACGCTAATTCCGCGGCACTGACACCAGTGTCGCTCCGCGGTGTCGCGCGTAACCCAAACAGAACTGTCTGCAACTCTTCAACCCACGTGCCACTGTCCCTTCTGGCCATCAGTGCTGCCTTTAACACCCGATGAAACCTTTCTACAGTGCCGTTCGCTTGCGGGTGATACGCTGTAGTTCTTAATTTATTTATTCCTAAACATTTCATCAACTCATTAAACAAGCTACTCTCAAATTGCCTGCCCTGGTCTGTAGTAACCCTTACCGGGCAACCGTACCTCGTAATCCAGCCTTCGTACAACGTCTTGGCTACCGTGCTAGCGTGAATGTCCCTAATTGCAAAAGCTTCCGGCCAGCCTGTCGCCCTATCAACCACCGTAAGGCAATACCTATAATCATCAGGTGACGTAGGCAATGGTCCTACTAGATCAACATGTATGTGCTCAAATCGTCCACTGTTTTCGTATTGTCCTAGTCCCGATACAGTATGACGTATTACCTTCGACTTTTGGCATTGAACACAGGTTTTGGCCCACTTTCCTACGTCTGTGTTCATGTTCGGCCAAAAATACTTAGACGTCACTAATTTCCGAGTAGTACGAATTCCTGGGTGGGACAAACTATGCACAGCTTGAAATGCCCTTTTCCTAAAAGCTACTGGTAGATATGGCCTTGCAACCCTTGTTGATACTTCGCACATTACCTCACTTTGACAGTCGGGTAAAATAATTCGCTTAAATTGCATCAATTTGTGTTCTGCCGATAAGAGCAACGTCAGCTCGTCGTCAGTCCGTTGCGCTAATGCTAATTCGCTGAAATCGAGCGCTGTCGGGCATGTGATAGTGTCAACCCGAGACAGTGCATCCGCTACAATATTGTCATTACCGCTGATGTGCTGAATATCTGTTGTAAACTCACTGATAAACATAAGTTGTCTGACGCGTCTAGTTGTCTCTTTATCACTGGGTTTTTGTGTGAACGCATAAACTAATGGCTTATGATCCGTATAAATTGTAAATGATCTGCCTTCTACCATATAACGAAAATGCTGTACCGCTAAATAGATAGCTGAAAGCTCCCTGTCATATGTGCTATATTTTAGTTGCACATCACTGAGTTTCCTAGAAAAATAACCTAACGGGCACCAGTGTGAGTCAACCTTGACTTGCAACACGCCACCAACACAGTCGTTCGACGCGTCCGCCCATATAGCAAGCTCAGCGTTCATCACCGGATACGATAACACAGTTGCATTCTGTAGGCTAGTTTTGCATTTCGCAAACGCAATGTCTGCCTCTTGCGACCAATCAATTATAGACTTATCTTTTTTTTTAACATTCTGTAAATACTTATTCAACACAGATTGATATTCCGCTGCCCTGGGTAGGCTTGACCTATAAAAATTTACCATTCCCAAGAAACGCCGTAACTGATCTACCGTTTTGGGTTTTGGGAAATCGATTATTGCCTGAACTTTATCTGGTAATGGTCTGATTCCTGATGCCATGACCTCGTAACCTAAAAATTCTATCTTTTCTTTTCCGAAACTACATTTCGCCATATTGATAGTTATACCGAATCGATTTAATCGCTCAAATATCGCCTTTAAGTGTAATTTATGGAGCTCGGGCGTCTCGCTAGCCACGATGATGTCATCTATGTAACAGAAGTAGAAGTTAGACTCTGATTGACCTTCTGAACCTATCTGGAATTGTGCATCTATGCCTTGTAATACCACGTTATTCATATATCGCTGAAAAGTTTGCGCAGCGTTCCGTAAACCAAAAGTCATCCGCGTAAACTCATACAAACCGAAAGGAGTAGTTATAGCAGTTTTTTCTATGTCTTCCGGTGCAATCAAAATATTGTGGTACGCCCTATTTAAATCTAAACGCGAGAATATGTACTTATTTCCTAAAATATACGTAAAATCATTTATCCGCGGGATGGGGTACCTTTCAGGTATTGTAATAGCGTTCAAGGCCCTATAATCACCGCAAGGACGTATCTGCCCATCCTTTTTGGGTACCACATGCAGCGGACTGGCCCAAGGACTTTTCGACGGCCTGCATATTCCCATTTCCTGCATGCGCTGAAACTCTTCCTTAACTCTGACATATTTCTCTGGGGCTAATGGTCTAGCTCGAGCAAATACAGGCGGTCCGTGTGTCTCAATGTAATGAAACACGGCATGTGGGGGTTCCTCCCTAAAAGACACAGGTTTAGTGATCTCGGGAAATGCCGCTAGTATATCCGAATAAATGCAAGTGTTATCGATTGTAGTTAAGGATGGCCCCTTCCACGCTACAATTGAACCTAGTGCACTTAAACTAGTTACTTGATCTAAGAGACGTCGGCCGCTTAAATCTACTAACAACTTATATTTTAACAAAAAATCTGCGCCTATAATAGGCTGATTTACGTCTGCTACAATAAAATGCCAAGTATACGGACGTCTTAATCCCAAATTTAGAGTTAATGTCTGAATACCATAAGTTTTAATTATTGTGCCGTTAGCGGCATACAATGTAAAGTTTGACTTATTACTATTATAATAACTACGCGAACTATTTCTCTTCACGGGTATTACGGACACATTAGCTCCCGTATCAATTAAAAATTTCATACCTGTTTTCTTATCACATATTACTAGGCGGTTGTATATTGTGCAACGTCCCGCCGTCGGCTGCACCAAGTCTAGTTTCCCGCCGACTTTTCCTGGCCATTGCTCCAATTACAGGGTTTCACACACTTTGTTGCTTTCTCCCTGTAACGATAGTGGTAAAAACACAACCAATTAGCACTCTTTCTCTCGCCAACCGTATCACCATGCTTCGATGCCGATCTCGATCTTCGGTTGCCGTTATCCCAACGCTCTCTGCCTCTGTCACGCTCCAGACCTGCGAGACGCAGGTTGATCTTCGCCAGTTCCCCCAGGATTTGGCCGATATCCGATGATACATCACGCCTCTTCCCTCTAGTCTTGCTCTGAACCTCTACTGCTTTGACCTCGGCTAGCGTTGACGAGCCTTCTCCCGTGCTTTCTAACACCTTGTCTGCTATAGTAGCGAGCACATCCAAATTCTTCGAGTCAGCTACTGCCAGTACAGCCCGCACCGATGTCGGCAGGTGTGATTGCCACATCAACCTTAGGGTATCGTCAGGTACTTTCTCCCTGGCCAACTCACGCATTCGTCGCAGTAAATGTGATGGGCGCTGATCTCCTAACTCCATTTCACCAATCAGCTTCTGCAACTTCCTTGCCTCCGACTCCTCGAACACCTCCAGTAGCCTTTCCTTCAGCGTCTGATACTTCCGAGACTCCGGCGGAGCAAGCAACAAATCGCTCACCTGCTGTATAGCAGCCTTGCTCAACTTTGTAACAACCAGATTTTGTTTGGCTGCATCACTCAGTTTTTGATTTTCTATCGCGGCCTCGAATTGGACGAACCAGAGCCGCGTTTGGTCTGCCCAAAACTCGGGAATACGCGAAGAGACCGTCACACTGGCCAGCTCTTTCTCGGCGTCAGCTCCAGACATGCCCTTCGCATCTTGCGCACGCGACGGAACACTTTGTTGAAGACTCATTCCGTTTCAGTCTATCCACGCACCTCACCAAAATATAATAATACTCGTAATGTTCACAGGGGTCACCACTTTAAGGGATATTACAGCTGGGTAATATCCAGTCTACGTGTTCTACTTATTTATTGTTGGGGTGCAGGTTTAATAGAAACGACCATTTACGACTGTAGTTTATTAGCGACTAAAATCCTCTCTGTAAGTATCACGGGCGCAGCCGTGCGTCACAACTAATATTGCGCTGAGTAAGCTTGTACATGTGTCCCTACAAACACATTAAAAGACTTCCTAAAACTTTGATGGTTGTTTGAATAAATTATAAAGCAGGTAACAGCATAATAAAAAGTAAGGGATAGGGATTTTATTAACCTGAAATAAGTAGATACCAGATACCTTATTTGGCCACCCTTGTTAAAACTATTTTTGCAGAATCTTTTAACTACAATTATACAGAGTGTAACGGAAAGGTGTGGTCATATTTTAAGAACCGGTTCTGCCCATGGGAATGAAAAAAATTGGACTTTTCATACAAAGTTATCATCAGCTGATCAATATTTGCACGGGAGGTCATTTTTTTTTAGAATTTCCTCAGGTCTTCTCGAAGAAAGTTGTTCGTATCGATGGGCAGATGCAGTTCTCAAAATATGACCACACCTTTCTGTTACACCCTGTAGAGCAACTTTATGCAATATGCCTAATACTTATCACATGAGCAGCATAAAACCAAAAAAATATCCTAGATAGGTACAGCTGGGACACAGGCCTCCACTTTGTGAATTAATTTCTTACTTACATGTAAATTGAAATATTTTAATTGTGATTTTGTGTGTTGTGCTGTGTTTTTTGTGTGCACTAAATAAATGTTTTATCTATCTTTATCTGTATATCTACTTATCTAGGTACAAATAACAGCGAACTGTAACAGTACCGTATTTTTTTTCTTGTGGGCTGGAAAATTATCCAAAGACTTCTCTCGTTCTGGGTGGAGCGGGTGAGCGTGTCAGACTTTTACTGACTAAAACAACCCACCCCTGTTCCATCAGTTGCCTGTACCAAGGGGCGTGGTGACTCTCTTTTGAATTTATCCAAGACCCCTAGGCAGGTATCGGCTCTGGCGGGCCCCGTCTGTTATTGATGACATCTCTTTGAGGCGCGCGTGGAACACTACGCGCCGTTGACTCTCGGGGCTGGGGGTCGACTACGAAGTGTTTTTACGAAGTATCGGCCGAATGTTCGGACATATTTGTGTGAAGTGTTTAAGTGTATGTGCCATACCTAAAATTGTAGTTCTTCTCTGAGAGCTTCTTCCACCAAAAACATTCGTAATGCCATTTCGCTACAATTTTATAACAAAACAGTGAAGGAAAACATCGTGAGGAAACCGGCATGTCCTAGAACCAAAAATTCGAAGACATGTGACATCCGCATCCGCATTGGGCCCGCTTGGTAGATTATGCCCTACTCACTCTCACAGAGAGGAGGCCTGTGCCCCAGCAGTGGGGACATTAAAAGGCTGATGATGATATTCACTTTAACACTGCACACAAATATGTCCGAACATTCGGCCGATACTTCGTAAAAACACTTCGAAGTAGACCCCCTGGTTCTTAGCGGACGGTGAGCTACCCATAAGAATAGGTACACGAGACAGTGAATGTTTTTACACCTGTCACGATGCGTGTGATTTATCGCCTGATGCGATACTATCGCAACATTCGCAACCTCAGTGATTGACATTCGATTGAGTTTTTCTGCTTCATCTACGTTATAGATATGTGACTAGCAAACTCGTACCCATATACATTCGATTTGGCTTATGTTCTTAGCGTGCAGGGATTATAAATACCTACCATATATCATACAGTTTTTTTTTATTATTAACTTATTTAATACCCACAGATGTTCAGTAGTCAGCAATCAAATCGAGTGTAGGGAGTAGGTTATCATAGCGAATTTCATTTTGGATTTTAATTTGATACTAAAACGAAATCCGTTTTGAACTAACTTATTAACTTTTATATTTATTATAATAAGGTTAATTATATTATTTTTTATATTCGTATTAGATATTCTGCCATCATATTTAATTATTTAAAATAAAATTATTTAGAATTTTATAAAAAATAATAATTACCAGCATGATTGCTTCTGTTCGGTACTTATATTTCTTTTAATTTCTGTCTAGTTTGGTGGATCCATTTGGTGAATCCGTTTGGTGGAAACCACAATGTACTAAATATCCACCCATATTCCTACTTTAATATTATGATTGCGAAAGTAACTCTGTCTGGCTGTTACTTACCTCTTCACGTCTTAACGGATTTGGATGAAACTTAGCACACGAGGAGACCATATTCTGGAATAGGATACTTTTATCCCGGGAGTATATACCCTTCAGATAACTTTCTACTTTCACGAAGGGAAGCGGCTAGCAGAAGATAGCTATTAATAAAAAGTAATGGCTGCGGGCACAAAGCTAACATATGCTGACTTAAGATGATGTCGCTTTATCATCACTATCACTATCACTACATAGTATAAAACAAAGTCGCCTTTTCTGTCCCTATATCCCTATGTGCGCTTAAATCTTTAAAACTACGCAACGGATTTTGATGCGGTTTTTTTCAATAGATAGAGTGATTCAAGAGGAAGGTTTATATGTATAATACATGCATCATATACTAAGGCAACATTGCTAATTTTAGAGGTTTCTAACGTGATGTCGTAAATTAACCTATTTTTTTGGGCTTATTTAGCAATTTAGCAAAAACGCTGCCTAAACCCTACGAGTTAGATCAAATTAATGTACTACAGTATTAGATTTTCAATAGACTCAATAGACTTTCAATAGATTTTCAATAGATTTTCAATAGACTTTCAATAGACTTTCAATAGATTTTCAATAGACACAATAGATTTTCAATAGATTTTCAATAGACTTTCAATAGATTTTCAATAGATTTTCAATAGACTTTCAATAGACTTTCAATAGATTTTCAATAGACTTTCAATAGACTTTCAATAGACTTTCAATAGATTTTCAATAGACTTTCAATAGACTTTCAATAGACTTTCGATGGACTTTCAATAGACTTTCGATAGACTTTCAATAGACTTTCAATAGATTTTCAATTGACTTTCAATAGACTTTCAATAGATTTTCAATAGACTTTCAATTGACTTTCGATATACTTTCGATAGTCTTTCAATAGATTTTCAATAGACTTTCAATAGACTTTCGATAGTCTTTCAATAGATTTTCAATAGACTTTCAATAGACTTTCAATAGATTTTCAATAGACTTTCAATTGACTTTCAATAGACTTTCAATAGACTTTCAATAGACTTTCAATAGACTTTCGATATACTTTCGATAGTCTTTCAATAGATTTTCAATAGACTTTCAATAGACTTTTAATAGTCTTTCGATGGACTGTCAATAGACTTTCGATAGATTTTCAATAGACTTTCAATAGATTTTCAATAGATTATCAATAGATGATCAATAGATAATCAATAGATAAATAAATGAGTAACGAATATTAAATATTTACATACATCTGGTTACATAACTACACATACATGATAGCGCTGACAAATGAAAACAATACCACAGACTAAAACAAACGTCAAAACGGCTGACAACGTAACGGAAACACGAATCAGTGCAATAAATAAATAAGTGATTTTGCATCATCACTACATCACTAGTCACTAGTCACTAGTCACTAGTCACTAGTCACTAGTCACTAGTCACTAGTCACTAGTCACTAGTCACTAGTCACTAGTCACTAGTCACTAGTCACTAGTCACTAGATAGTATAAAACAAAGTCGCCTTTTCTGTCCCTATATCCCTATGTGCGCTTAAATCTTTAAAACTACGCAACGGATTTTGATGCGGTTTTTTTCAATAGATAGAGTGATTCAAGAGGAAGGTTTATATGTATAATACATGCATCATATACTAAGGCAACATTGCTAATTTTAGAGGTTTCTAACGTGATGTCGTAAATTAACCTATTTTTTTGGGCTTATTTAGCAATTTAGCAAAAACGCTGCCTAAACCCTACGAGTTAGATCAAATTAATGTACTACAGTATTGTACACCATAAAAAGGTCTACAAAAAAGTCCGCGATGGTATATGTTTATATTTTAGGGATAACCCACATTAACCATTTTTATTGTTTACTTTTTACGTGAAAAAATGGCTTATTTACGAAGCTATTTTAAGCAATACGGCATTAATCCTTATCGAATTAAGTACCTTAAATACAGTGTGCAATTAATATAGATCAATATGGTTCCTTACAGCATGTAAATTAAACAAATATTTTCGGAGATATTACAAATTTAAAATTTGCGTTTGCGGCGGGCGGTACCGGTCGGACGGGGCAGTGCGGGGAGGCATGCCTATAAATAGCGCGTCGGAGGCCGCGGTTATATAATTTTTTTTTAATTTAGTATCAGCATTGCACCCGTGCGAAGCCGGGGCGGGTCGCTAGTTCTTAATAAAGCAAAAGAGTAGGGGAATGGAACAGTTACGTAATAAGGATAGACTAGCGGTAGTTGAACTGAAGTAACAATGTGGTTGCCGGTAGGTACTCTAAAAAGTTTGGGATACCTTTAGTAGAGTAACTTTTCATGCGTGAAATGATTCGTGCATGAGCGTACCTAAGTTAAGAGTAATTAATTTAGTTTGGTAGAATAACTAGCTTTTCCCTGAAACTGTGAATTTATTCGGAATAAAAAGTAGCGTCAGCGAAAGTGTAGCGTGTGTGTGTGTGTGTGTGTGTGTGTGTGTGTGAAAGAAAAAGATAAAAACAAATTGATTTTTCCAGAAGTTACCTTTTACAAACATAAACAAACGAAAATACAATTACCTCTTTATAATATACCTACCTTTTTTTTTGGCTTTGGAAATCATCCAAAGACATCTCCCGCTCTGGGTGGAGCGGGAGGGCGTATCAGGCTCTTACTGACTAAAACCCACCCATTCTCCTTCCCTGCCTGAGTGCCCAGGGGAGCGGTAACTCTGTTACGAATTTACCCGCTATCCCTTTTTTTTTTGTGGGTTGAGAAATCATCCAATGACATCTCCCGCTCTGGGTTGAGCAGGAGGGCATGCCAGACTCTTACTGACTAAAACCCACCCCTGTGCCTTCCCTGCCTGAGTGCCCAGGGGTGCGGTAACTCATGTTGAGAATTTATCCGCTACCTCTAGGCATGCGGGCACCGGCCACGATGGACCCCTTCAGTGGTGGCTGACAATCATCTCTTGGAGGCGCGCGTAGAACACTACGCGCCGTCGACTCACGGGCCTGGTGCTGATCGGATGGCGAGCTACCCACTGCTCGCCGTCCGCAGGCCCGGGTCTACGGTGAATCCGCCACCCCTGGGCATATAATATACCTACCTAAGTTAGTAAAATTCACTATCCTCTGTTATCATTACTTTGCACCTTATGTTTAATGTCCAATTTATTAAATTAGAAACTCGCCGTTAGGATCAGCGCGCACGGCTCATTTCAATGTTTTTATTGACAATATATTTAAAAAAAAACCGGCCAAGTGCGTGTCGGGCCGCGCGCAGTTTAGGGTTCCGTAGTCATCCGTTATAACATGCAGACGTAGAAGGGGGCTTTATGTTTATTACTATGAACAGTTTAATTATGTTCAAGGTTTAAATGATTACTACCCGTTTCAAATTTTAAATAAATAACAATTCACTTAAGTATTTTTAAGGTTATTGTGTTTCGTACAAAATCCACTTTTTTACATTTTTTTATTTTAGGTGACTATTACTCTTAAATCAACAGAGCTAACTTAGCCGTGATAGATTTCCTTCAAAGTTCGTCATATATACTACCATCACAATTTTTTCAGATTTGTCAAGCCTATTAGCTATTATTGGGGGGGAGGGGTAAGTTGGACGCTCGACTCGAACAAATAACTTAAGTTTAATATTTCGCCAACGAAAGCACTGAATCGATAAACAGCCTCCACAACCCCGAAATGATTATGAAAGACTTATCCAACGATACCCCACACTATATGATAGTTGAGAAAAAAAAGCCATCTCTACTTTACATGAACGGGGCTACCTTAAAAAAAATCCTTTTTTAAGATTTTATTATTTCATTTTCTTGGCGTAATTAATATATATACCCATGCAAAATTGCGGCTTTCTATTACTACCAGTATCTAACTAAGCTATACCTCGAACGGGCAGACGGACAAACCGACACTACAGGGGTTCCTTGTCCTTGTTAGGACTATCGAATACTAAAAAGGATTTCATAGATAAATCTACAGATTCAATAACTATAAAATACACACATAGTACACAAATAAAAAAACAAAAATACTTTAAAATTACATATATTTTTCTTTTGTACCTAATATACATTAAACATTTAATCATCTTTTTTTCTTTTTCATTACAAAATCACTTACATTTAAGATAATCGAGACTTTTCAGGAAGAACAGCGTAAGACTTTTTACGGGAAAGGGTTTTGTCATTCCTAATCATTGAAAAGTGTTTTTGATTTCTTTCTAAAAATTTTAAGACTTGTTAGTCTTACAACTACTGATCCATTAGAATAGTTCCCACGAACATATGGGCGTCCAAGCAAAAATAGTCCAGTAGTGGAGTATTGAATTAAGACTAGATTCGGTATCTAGCCTGTCGGTTTTCTATCGGTTACATTTTGGGGAGTGTGCGACGGAATTGCATAATTTGATTCCGCCAAGCCCGTTTCATCAACGGACCACAAGACGTACGGCGAAGTGCCACCGGTTCATGGAGGACATCCCATCCATACGCACAAAGCGTTTTGAGAAAACATTCATTGCGCGTACAACCAGGGAGTGGAATTCCCTACCGGAGTCTGTGTTTCCTGATAGCTACCTGGGAGTCTTTAAGCCAAGAGTGAATAGGTTACTTCTAGGCAAGCGTACTCCATCTTCGATCACATCATCGCTTACCATCAGGTGAGATAGTGGCCAAATGCGTGCTTATCAACAATAACAAAAAAAAAGTCAATTGACAATATAGATTTTTTTTTAAATAAGTATTCAAAAACTGGCACATTATTTTGCATTTGAAGACATTTGAAGTTGAAACTCTGAAAAAGCATCTTTTTTTTTGAAGTATTAATCTCAAGTTTCTTTCAATTAACTTTTTTTTTAAATTTCTTGTACCTCCAGCTACGTAACGAACGTGAACTTGTTGATAATTGAACAATAATTAAAAATCAATTAAAAATTGCGAAATGTTAATTTTAACCCTTACATTTATATCGGTAACTAAATGCCGAGAACTGGACCCTTTTTGCTTGAACGCTCACATATTGCTTCTAATTTACAAAGAAGTGTCGCTTACGTTCAAAACGATGACTATAATTGTTGGTTGACACATGTATCGAGAATGCCGGTTGAAATGTTCTCACACCTGAATATTTTTTACACAACGACACTGTTTTTCTACGGGTGTTCGTGTAAAAATCAACTAGAATTTTAAAATATTTCTTTGTCTTATGCAATGTAGAGACGACGATACGCAAACGAAGACGATACAAATGAAAAACTGGCAACATTCATAATTATGAACATCTTTTACTGTGAAACAAGCCCTGAAATCGCGAAAATATTCAGCTGTTCTTTCGACGAGATATATTGTTTATTTTATTTTTTACACTTTATGCTTAATATAAAATTTGTAAAAATTAGCAACCTTTTTTTTCAAACATTTTCTGGTCTTTGTTTTTAAGTTTTTTGTATTTAAGTGCCCAATGTAATTATATAGTTCTATGAAGCTGGTCTGATGATGGAGCTGGAAGGTGGCCATAGGATCTCCTCAACCAGACAAGATGGCACTATCGTGTTTGGTCTCATTGCATATGTTTTGACAAGTTACGTTAGACTAAGCAATGTCTAAGATCTGAAGATGGAGCCGAAAGGTGGCCAAAGGATCTCTGCAACCAAATAAGGTAGCACTTTCGCGTTTGGACTCCTTCGATATGTATTGAAAAGTGATTTTTCACTAGGAGGTGCCTGGGGTCTAATGATGGTGCGGGAATGTGGCAAACAAGATAACACCATCGTGTTTCAGCATATTTTATATGTACAAGCGATATTACATGTCAGATGATAAAACCGGAAGGTGACCATACCAACTCCTCAACTAAACAAGATAACACTATTGTGTTTGGGTTTATGAATTTGTACTGACTAGTGTTATTACACTAGAAGGTGATGAGAGTCTGATTATACATATAAATAGGGCCTTCAACCGTACAACATAGCATCGTCGTATTTAGATTTAGTAACACATTCATTGTATGTACAGCTAGGGAGTGGAATTCCCTGCCGGAGTCTGTGTTTCCTGATAGCTACAACCTGGGAGTCTTTAAGTCAAGAGTGAATAGTTTACTTCTAGGCAAGCGTGTTCCATCTTCGACCACATCATCGCTTACCATCAGGTGAGATAGTGGTCAAACGCGTGCCTATCAACATTAAAAAAAAAAATTAAAAAAGATTCATTGGATATGTACCTACCTACTTTCTGACAAGAGTCAATAAACTAGGTGGTGACTAGGGTCTGATGATAGAGCCAGAAGGGTAACATATCTACTAAACAAGAAACTGCCGTATGGTTTTGTCTCGTCGATATTGTCTTGACTAAAACTATAGTCTAGGGTCTGATGTTCTGAAAGGTCATCATATGAAACCCTCAACTTAACAATATAGCCCGATGAAGTAAGGCTAGTTAGTGACCCAGATACTGACTCTTTCGACCTTAGAGTTGATACGCTCCTGGTGTCAGGATAAGTATGTCAATAAATTCTAAAATCAAATGTACTATATAGTTAACATAAAATAAAGTCTAAATAATTTAAAATCTTTTTAAGGCCAGCCTCAATAAAATAAAAACGAAAACTAGAAAATGTTGTAGTTGTAACTATAGGTAATATTTTCTTTAAAACTTGAGGTGTGAAAGTCTCTTACACTGTTTTAAGGATAAGCCCTATTACAATTGTACGCTTTTCTAAGTTTTAATTATTATTTTTAAGTTCATGTAAGAGTTAGTCTAAACAGAGATTTACTTTTTTTAGCCATTTAAAGAATATGTGGCCGGTAGTTAGTTTAAAATGTGTTCATAAATATGAGTATTGCCAGTGTCATCATTCATTTGTGTATTGTTTATGATTTTATAAGCATCATTGGTGGTTACGACAAAAAATTTATTGGTTGTCATTTACGATGATAAATTCTTACTAAAGTAAAAGTCGTGTAAATTCATAACAAAACTCAGGAGCCATCGCGTATTCTGTAAAACTGTCTATTAAGAAAAAACGTTAACAATCCACTTTCGAGATTTTTGGCGATGATTACCTGAAAAGGCTCGAAATGTATACTCGTAAATATGTCATTTGATACCTATTTATCAGATTACTATATACAATCACTAAATAAAAAATTATACATATAAATTTAAAAAAAAATCTTTAACAAGCTTACAACATTGCCTATATTTCATAAAGTTTACCACAAACGTAATAATTCTAGTAGGTAGGTACTAATTATAATCTAAAATCACACCATGAAAACAATCACATACCTACATACTAACTTAAAATAAATAGGCTTTTCTGTTGTTTTTATTAACTGTCATATTAAGCTTCCAGGTTGCTAAGTTCTACTTAAAAAACCGGCCAAGTGCGAGTTGGACTCGCACACGAAGGGTTCCGTACCATAACCTGAAAAAAAAACACGTTTCTGGAAACGTGTTTTTTTTTGGGTTTTTTTTGGGCTGTATCTCACGATTCGCCAGAAATTTATTTTTATTATTTGTTGTTTTAGCGGCAACAGTAGTACATATTCTGTAATAATTGCAACTGTCTACCTATTATAGATCAAGAGATACAACCCGCTGACAGACAGACTGACAGCGGAATCTTAGTAATAGGGTCCCGTTGGTTACCCTTTGGGTATGGAACCCTAAAAAGTGTTATTGTAAGCTGATAAAATTATATTTATAATGATTTTTAGTATATCCATCTATAAAATCTATTGCTCTAAAGTCTGTAATATGTGAACGTAATAAACATAAAATGGTTAATTTTAATATCTATTAAAACGAACATTAGATACGTGTTATGTGCATAAGTATTTCTAAGGTTTAACGGGGTTGGGCATGATGTCTCCCGCATGGGTATGGGACAAACTGTGGGTCAAAGTAGCAAACAGCCGGTGCCCAGAGACAGTGAGACCACAAAGGAGATGATGGGATGAACTGCATAGATTTCGTCAAAACTGGAAGGAGCCGCGGGCTCGCGAAAAATTTGGAGGAAGGCCTTGCCAGGAGAGAGACAGAATAGGGTAGCAACAAAAAAAGGCTTTGTAATTGAGTTGTAGCAATTATGTCCCCATTTTCAGCAAGCGGACTGTCATAAACGTACAGACGTTTTTTTACAACCACAGGGTTGTAATAAGAAAAACTGTATATCTGCCTACTTTCGTAAAGTAAGTATAAAATAAGGTTACATCACCTACAAGATTACAAGCGGGGTGGATAATATAACAATTCATATAAAGCGGTGGAACATGGCGTCGCGATACATTTTGTTGTAATAATAAAAACTATAATGCTTTCTACTTTTCTAACGTATAAAATAACTTAAAAAATCACAAGATTACAAGCGTGGTGGATAAAACAACAATCCGTATAACGCAGTGAGCAGTGGCGCGGTGATGGGGGGCGGTGGGGCCGCGCAATACGCCCGTGGCTGCTGGTTGCAGGCGGCTATGTCCTGCGCCAGTACCCAAGCCATGCGCCGAAGCAACGTGCTCGCCGCTATTGAACATGAGCGCCCTGCATTCGCCACGCATTGGATGAAGTCGTCGCGGGAGCTGGAAATATTGCAAACGGTTTAATTTTTCACGAAAATATAGTGTAGAGATACTTAGGGCGAAGTTCGCCAATTTGAAGGGCTAAATTCGTACTGCGTTCAAGTGCTGTTAGTGTCTTCATTGCTGTGAAATATGGACGCTGACTTTAGATGCTAATGGCGACTATTTTCATTGGTGCATAGGAGTATTTAAAAAGATCCCCAAGACATAGGCCCAGTGCCTCCGCTCCATTCAGAGCGGGAGAAGTCATTGCATGATTTCCCAACCTAAAAAAAAGGCCTTTTTTTTTTTTTTTTTTTTTTGGGGGGTGGGAAATCATCCTATGACTTCTTCCGCTCTAGGGTGGAGCGGAAGGGTGTGTCAGACTCTTACTGACTAAAACCCACCCCTGTTCCTCCCTGCCTCCCCCTGTCCCTGTGCCTCGCCCTGTCTGTTCATCCTGTCTAAACGACTAGTCTTAATTCTTAAAAAAAAAACATGTTACTTTAGACAATTCCGTCGTAATTTGGTCTGAGAATATTTGAAATTATATTTATATAACATATTGTAATTAAATTGTAAAGTTATGTGTAACGCGGATAAAAAATTGAGAATCACGCAAAAAGTATAAAGCGTATTTTAATGAAATCTTCACCATTTCAAAGATCATTTAATTATTTATAATTTAGTCTAATGTTTAAGTTTACCTGTTGTTTTATGTGTAATAAATTAATAATGCGTCTAATTTCGGACAGCTCCTTGATGGGCGAGTCCTATTACTGGGTGGACGTACGACACGTTACGTGAGCTCAGCACAGAACACGCAAGCTAACCACTCAAGATCATTGGCAGTTAATAGCGCCTTAAGCTTAGCGGGTTCTTGCACGCCGCAGGGTGTATACGAATTCTCGCACTGAATGTACCTTTTCGTGTATGTGCAGTGTGTTTTTTGTATGTAGTAGTTATATATTTTATCACTACCTTAGAAAGTGCGTGCAGAATCGCGTCTTGACTCGCTGTGAGCTGACCCTTAGAGAGACCGTGTTTCTCTCACACTTAGACACGAATAACATATTATTGCAGCAATTAATATGACAGCCAGAATCCCACAAGCCAAACAACTGACGTAACCTTAGATTACTTGTATCATTATTCTTATTTCCTGCACTAATTGGGTAGCGGAGGGAAAATGGCAGGCGGTCGGCGTTAATAACCAAGCTAACCCTTTGTGTGTGTGTCCACATTAGGGTCAGTTATAGCATACGTTGCCGCGATAAGTTATGATACCTACATTTGTAAGTCGGTTCTGGGGCTTTCAGGTTTTTCAAATTGATTGAGGCAGAAATGAATTATTTTACTAACATTATTCTGCCCCACTAAGCCACGGCTTAGTGTCACAGCGAGTGCCAACTGAAAACCAGCGCTGGGTGTCTGACGCCTAGCAAATGCTGAGATGGTGACCCTTTCGGTATGGGCACGCTCAGCACAATTTTATTGTATTTTATTGTATCTTTGTGTACTTCTCTTTTCGTTTTGTTTGTTGCTGTTGTGTTGTGTCTGTGTCGAATAAATGTTTTCTACTCTATTCTATTCAGTGCTGTCAATTATGTTGGTCACAATTTTGTCATCTGCTCTGCCCCATGAGTGGATTTAAATCTAAATCTAATCTAAATGAAGGGTAAATTACACTCGCCTAAACACTGAGTGTATGTATTCTGCTTCACTAAGGCTTGCAAAAATCTAGCCGATTTAAGCTAAAATATTAGATATTGATGGGCTCTCCAGTAAATGTATCGACCGTGTTTTAATTACCAACATGGATGTTTAATTTAGCTTATTGCTTCTAACATTCAAAGGTTACATTGTTACGAGGTGTTCAGCGAATTATTATTTTCTAAGGGCAATTGTAACGAAGGTGACTTGATATGACAGGCTGGGAATAAATTTCGCAAAGCAGATAACGATTTTAATATCATTTGACAACAAAAGGAAACAAGGAAGTAATATTTTATTGCATAAATAAATTATGGAAGAGAAGAATGACACATTTCCCTGATATTATATTTGATTTATATATTACGTTTTATTTGCTTGTCATTGTTTTGTGTACCATAGTGTGTGATTTAGGATGCAACCAGAAACTCACAAAGCTTTTCGTTTCTTTTACTAAAGTAAACATTACTATTTCTTAGCGGAAGACTGAAGAAACGATTCATGGACTGTATGAAAGATCATACGTATGACTAGAAAGTCACTACTGACATGACGACTATTAAAGAGGTACCTAGTTAAGGAAGGGAAAGACTCCTAATGTATTTATTTATTCGATTATCGTCAGCATTAGAGTCGGAATGCCTTTCAGCAACTACATCAACGGAGCATAAATTACTTTTTCGTACCACTTGCTCAAAAAAGTGACATTCTATGCCACATAAAGCGAACATAACAATAGTCATTTTTAATCTGTTAAAAACAGGGAAGAAAATTGTAGGTACTGAATTTCATTCATCCTCTAGGGGAAGAATGTGATTTAAATTTGGAATACTTACCGAAATTTATACTGAACTACATCTGTGTTTACACCATTGAGTTTGTATATAAAGCATTATACATCTTTTTGAAAAAGGAATACGCATTTATTATGCAGTTATGATTAAGTATAATTATGAAAACCGACGAGGCTGTATGAGCTTGACGCCTTTGCTTTTCCGACAAAAAAATATTAGTCTAGGAATTGGCCGCGTTTTCAAATACATAAACGTTAAGTTTGTTTTAATTTATTTTTATAAATAAGTTAATGTTCTAAAAATACGTTACGATGTTAAATCAAAGCGACAGTGACAGTGAATTGTCGGATTCCATCAGTGCAAATGCTGCCGCAATTATAAATAATTTGCTTCCAACAAAATCCAAGGAAAATTATTTAAAAACTTATGAAGAATTTTCAACGTGGTGAAGTGCGAAAGGCCTATCAATTTCAGAATCAGTACTTCTTGTCTATTTTGATTATTTATCCAAGACAAAGGATCCGAATACACTTTGGTGCATATACTCAAAACTGAAAGCTACAATAAGCATCAACTAAAGCATTGAAATAAATAGATTCACGAAATTACTGGCTTTTTTAAAAAGAAAATCAGAAGGGCATTGCGCAAAGAAGTCTAAAATTTTTACGACTCAAAATGTGAAAAAATTTCTTAATGAAGCTCCTGACGAAATTTTTCTGGCCACAAAAGTAAGTATACATGATTTAACTATGAATATTTCGTATCTTAGTAATGGTAATTATTCTATATATTTACCTGTTTTTTATCTTTGTTACAGGTGGCCTTAATTTTTGGACTCAATGGTGCTTACCGCGGACGTGAACTTGTAAATTTAAAGGTTGAAACGAACGTTGAAAATCATTCCAATGAGTTGCTGCTGATTAATGTAAAGGAAACTAACACAAAGAAAAATCGGTAATTCATTGTACAAGGACAATATACTAAAATCATTCATAAATACCAAGCATTACGTCCCACCAACATTTAAATCGTCTCCCGCGACAGAAGACACTGCCCCTTGGTTAATAATCTACTATATACAGGGTGAATTTTTCTTCTGAAACTATGTGAAATACTCAAAGAGCCCGATTTTGTTGAAAACTAAAACTCCATCATTGTATTTTCGAACAATCAATATTCCTAGACAGAAATAGAACCCATTGATTTAAAAAACCAAAACACACTGTACCTACTGGCTGCTTTCCATGAATTGAAATGGTGTGTGGTATTTTAACGTGTCATGCTGTTTTCTATTTCTGTTTTCGAGCTAATAATATAATATTTCATAGTTAGCGATTCATATTAGAATTCAATAATTGTAGTTTTTAATATTCCAGTATTTGTGAACTTAACAATATGTCTACCGAAACTAGTAGAGTTGGCCTTTAGTTTACTAATTTAAACATCCCTTGAGCGCCATTTTGAGCACAATACCGTTTGAACTAAAACGTAATTATTACAGTTCTAGGACTTTGTTAGGTATGTGGCTAGACATGACCCGATTTTGAATTTATGTAAAATTGTAAAGACTTAAAATGGTAGGTACCTACCTTCATTTTCTGTGTCAGATTTCCGTGTGCTACTGAAAACGCAACAATTCTCTTGAACAGCCAATGAAAAGCTGAGTGAAATATTAATGTCTTGCTCACAAAATTCTAATCCTTTGATGATATGAAACTGAACACAATAGGCAAAGACGTATATTTATGAGTAGACATAATAATTCTTTATTGTAAGAGTTTGCTATAACCTTTCAATTAAGTACCCAGACAATGCCCCTCAAGAGCGACAAAATGATATCCATCATTATATTTTATGAGTATTTTAAAGGAGAAATGTAATAAACAGAAGTATGCAGAAAATACGGCGTTGTTCGTTTGAAGTCGTACGATGAAAATATTGGAAGTAATTACCAACACAGTTCGGCGTTCCTGTTGAAATACGTGAGCTGTTGGGCGCGTTCGGTGTTCTCTCTGACGGCGACCTGCAACTCATCGACGCAGCGGCTCCAGTCGGGGGACACGCGGCCCCAGCACGTCGGCTCCTTCAAGAATTCTGCACAAGTATAGAAATGATGAAAATATTACTAAGGCCTTTCCTAGAGCAGAATAGCCTACGAAAGTTGGTGTCAACCAAGTTGTCTATGCTTAAGAAACGATTAGGTACGTACCTAGTCTACGAAAATGGGAAAAGTTTGTTAACACTATGCCCTTATTTATTATCTGTGTGTCTTCTGATACACTACATACTATTAATAGATATTTTATGAATCATAGTTTTGACCTTCTTAACTGATGGCCACCAAAAAAATTGTCGGTCATATTTTAATCCAATAGTAACTGGAAAGTTATATTTATTTCCAACGAGCGACTTTTCGACGCCATTATAGCTGTATGATGGATCGAGCAGAGCGTGTAAACTTTTGAAACAAACATTCAGGAGATATCGATACAAATGAACGAGCACGGTACGGCCCTACTTCGTTGCCATTTAATATTACTACATCTACAGGCGCGGGGATCGTGCGGTCCATGGCCCTCTACGGGGCACCGGTGTGGGCGCGTTCGTTGAGGCAGCGATCAGCTCGCCTGATGAACGCGTCCCAGAGGGTCATGGCGATCCGCATCATCCGCGGATACCGCACGATCTCCCGTGAGGCGGCGAGCCTCCTTGCCGGACTGTCACCGTGGGATCTGGAGGCAAAAATCCTCGCGCACCTGTACGAGTGGCGCGAGGAGGCCAAACGCCGGGGCGAAACTCCGCTGCCGCGACAACTCGCGGCTCGGCGGACCGAGCTCCGGCAGGATCTCATGGTGACATGGAGAGAGCGACTGTCGCAACCCAGCGCTGGGCACGCCACCATCGAGGCGGTAGTGCCCCTCTTTGAGGAGTGGCTGGAGAGGCGTCACGGCGCCCTCACCTTCCGCCTGACGCAGGTGCTCACCGGACATGGCTGTTTCGGGAAGTACCTGTGTCGGATCAAGGCGGAGGTGACCCCTGCGTGTTTCCACTGCGAGGATCGCCCAGTGGACACGGTGGAGAATACGGTAGAGGTTTGCCCCGCCTGGGCAGAACACCGCCGTGTCCTCGTGGATGCGATAGGCGGCAGCGACCTCTCGCGCCGTGCCCTGGTTCAGGCCATGGTACGGAGCGAGAGGGAATGGGGGGCCGTCTCCTCCTTCTGCGAAGCAGTAATGCTCGCGAAGAGGGAGGCGGCACACGTTAGGGAGACTCAACAGAGACCGAGTCGCCCTAGCGCCCCCAGCAGCAGCCGTCGCAGGAGACGCCAGGGGCTGCGAGACGATCTCCGGCCACCGTAGACCCGGGCCTGCGGACGGCGAGTAGCGGGTAACTCGCCGTCCGATCAGCACCAGGCCCGAGAGTCGACGGCGCGTAGTGTTCCACGCGCGCCTCAAAGAGTTGTCAGCAAAGGACGGGGCCTGCCACGGCCAGTGCCTGCCCGGGGGGTGGAGGATAAATTCGAAAGAGTTACCTCGCCCCCGGGCACTCGAGGCAGGGAGGAACAGGGGTGGGTTTTAGTCAGTAAGAGTCTGACACACCCTTCCGCTCCACCCTAGAGCGGAAGAAGTCATAGGATGATTTCCCAAAAAAAAAAAAAAAAAAACATCTACAGGCGGCCAGCCACTTTTTTAATTAAATTAAAGTGTTTCTAACAATATCAGTAAGTAATCTCTTTTGATTGTGGATTTGCACTTTATCTTTTTTTATTAAACTTTAAGCCCACAGTAATGAGATGTTTGCTTGGTGCTGGATTTGTTCTGAAATTTTTTCTTATAAAATTTTCCTGTTTATCCTTTGTAATTATAAGAGACTTTTATTTCGTTGATATTTTAAATAGTAAAACTGATAGATAAAATATAAATGACTTTAGTTATCGCCTGAGTCATATGAATGAGCTCACAATAATATACGTACAGGCCACGGTGTGTATGATATCGTATCATAACGCGTAGGTACTAATTCCTCTTTAATAACAAAATATAAGCTACTAACCTCTCCTCAGAGCCGTGTCATTAGTGCACAAGAACCGCATGAGTGCGCGGGCGCCGCCGATCTGCTGCTGAAGCAACTTCTGGCCATCTGTTGGCAGGCACCTCTTGATCCACGCGTCCATGCACACCATGCCTGTTTGGTAAGCCCTACGAAGATAACTCTCTGTTATAATTCGAAATATTTTACATTAAGCGTCAAACTTTATGACGGCTGTAAAGTGGGCTCCTCGCTGCGCATGTGGTATGAATTCGTTACTGCAGCGACTCGCCTCGTTTTCCGAGCCACCATTTGACCGCGGGCATGAAGTCAGCGGCAGGCGGGGCGGTGGCGGCGGCGGCGGCGGAGCGGGGAGCAGCGCGACGACGCATACCCGCCCCCTTAGCCAAAATACATTTCTGTTAACGTTAACGCTAACGCTTCGTGCAAAATGTATGACGAGGACATTACTGGGCGTGAGTCACGTGACAGTTCCGTCCGCAGGTAATGTCGTTGCCATACATTTTGCACGAAGCGTTAGCGTTAACGTTAACAGAAATGTATTTTGTCTAAAGCCTCAGGTCACGAAGCCAGCGGACAGATCGCGCGGTGCTAGAGTGGCGTAGTGTTGTGTTATGAGAAATTAGTGTCTTTGTTCGCGAACAAGAATTAATTAAATAATTTGACCCACCACGTCGGCGGGTATTTTGAAACATCGGTCGTTAAAAAGCCAAAAAATAAAATAGACAACACTTCGTCCAGTTCCTTAAAAATCTATGCATTGGAACGCGCCGCTCCCGCGCCGCCGCTGCCTCCATCGCCGCCCCGCCGCGCGCCGGCCGCTGAGCTTTTAATCGCAATCTACTTTACATAATCCATGTAGGATAGTTAAGAAACGTCAAAAGCTATTGCTTGGTTTTAATTGGTCGCAGACGAACCGGCAAAAACACTTTTTATTTTAAGTTCTTTCCGCCTCTGCCAATACCGCTTCTGTATCCGTAGGTATAAGTTAATTGATAAGAGTTGTATAACCGTTCTAATGTAGAATAATGTGTATTCTATCTATCATGATTACTTTTAAAAAGTATATACTAAGTAGCGACCCGTTCTAGTTTTGCACGGGTACAAATTATGCACTTAAACCTTTCTCATGAATAACTCTGTCTATTGGTAAAAACCGCATGAGAATCCGTTCAATAGTTTTTGAGTTTATCGCGAACAAACAGATAGACAGACGCGGCTGGGGACTTTGTGTTATAATATGCAGTGATAAACGTCTCGTCTTTACTTATCAAAGATTCGTGTCAGAATCTAACAGTTTGCTTACAAAAGAAACTCAGTTTAACTTTGTTGAACATGGATATATTGTACCCAAAACATTCCATTTGCGTCATCTACAGACAAACCATACAGACGGATATTATATTTATTTATGAGAAAACAATATGTAAGATCAACATCAAATACGACAGAAGTAAGAAAAGAAAACACAAAATAAGGGAACTTAGTCGTTTATTGCCATGTGAGGGATATGTATGTAATTGACTAACTTTTTAGTCACAGTTCGTGCCTTGTGTTGTCGAAATAATATTGTCTCGTAACTTTTAACTAAGTGACACATGGTCGTAAGTAGGAGCTTGAAAACTTCTGCTTGGAGTATAATAACGTGTGTTTAAGTTAAATTGTTTTATCATCATTTCCAGCTTTGCAATAAGCTTTGTGAGGTCGTTATCTAAGTTAAAATAAAAGACACGAGTTTATGTTTAATGTTTGTTGATTCATGTCGACAGAGAGTCAAAAAGGTTGAGTTAAGAGCAAATCATTTAAACAGGGTGGAATGGAAATTGATGATCATATTTCAGAGACTGCTTTTACCCAAGGCAAAATTTCCAAAAGAAATTAGACTTTTTGGAAACGTGACGTAATGACTTTCTTGAAATAAAAAGATCTTCATTTCTTTGGGTAGACGCAGTATTTAAAATATGACCTCCCATTTCTGTTACACCCTGTAGACAAGAGGCTCTAGACAAAGTGACATTCTATCAACGATTTCGATTTTCTGACTTAAATGGCGGTCAAAATGTAAAGGATTGACCTAAGACATTTCGGTAGAGTACCTAACTAGTCAATTCCGTAGGTACATTTTGCCGGCCATTGTACCCAGTATTATTTTATTCGATTCTATTTTAGATTTTTCCATAATCGTTGTCACTTTGTTTAGAACCTAAGGGGCGTACAGTTTCCTATCATAAATCGTATTACTCAGGTTCCACGGGAACTGGAATGTTTATTGTCAATTAGAGCGGTAAATAGTTTTGTGGAATCCCAGGGGTACCACTCAAATAACATTAGAGGGTCTGAACGGCTTAATTGTTGGCATCCCAGAAGATGAAGGACTCAGTCAACAATTTATCTCGTTCGTAGAAAGATAGATTAGAGTGATTAAGATGCCGATGGAAGTTGCCTGTTAGGATAGAAAGATAGACAGAATAATTATTCTTTATAATGTACACCATTTAAATATTTACCTAAAATATAATTTTAGAAGACGTTCCATTGAAGGATAAGTGATCTTTATAACCGACTTCGAAATTAATTCAACGCTTTTTGAAAATTCAACAAAAAATATGTATACATACATTCACGAGCAAGTTAGCATACCACTGTTCAGTTTCCTTACTCGTCAATTTCACTAATTCACCAGTTTACTCATTACATTACACAGTTTCTGAATTCACCAATTTCCTTATTTTCCAGTTTCACTACGTAGTTAATTTCCCTATTAAGTTGGTTTCCTGGTTCGAAAGTTTCCTTGTTCGTCAGTTAATTTAGATTGTCAGTTTTGCTATTTCGTCATGTTCCTAACCCGTTACTTGCCTTGTTCGCAAGTTTCCTTGCTCGTCAGTTCGTTTAGATTGTCATTTTTGCTATTTCGTTATGTTCCTAACCCGTTACTTTCATTGTTCGCAAGTTTTCTTGTTTGTCAGTTAGTTTAGATTGTATTTTACTACTACGTCGTGTCATGTCATATATTAATGAAAATGTATATGTAAAGCTACCTTTTATAAACAAATAAATATTGATGACATTCGTTATTAAGTCATTACCAGCCCCCCTAGCCATACTACTTTTCTATTATCGTTTACGCTAACGCTTAGTACAAAATGTATGGCGATGACATTGCCTGCGTAGATAAGTGTCACGTGACTTATCGCAGGTAATGTCATCGCCATACATTTTGTTCTAAGCGTTAGCGTAAACGATAATAGAAAAGTAATATGGCTAGGGGGACTGATTACTTAAGTACAGAAAACTAATTTTAGCGTTTGTTTTTATCACATTATAGGCGTTAACAAGGAGGTTGAATGCTTATGCATGGAGCAGGTATTTTTCTGGTGACTTGAAACTTCGTACAAAAACATATTTTAGTTTCTTTGCGTTATAATTTCGTTTGACAGAAAAATATATAAGTATCGTTGAATTTAACATTTGACATTATATAGGGTGTTAAAAATTATCTCTTGAAACTTTAAGGATTGCTTTGGACCATCGAACTGAATAACTTTTACTATGGGACCAACTTTGAAATCGCGAAAAAAAAAAACAGCTGTTGCCTACATTTATGTTCGCAAAACTCGTCAAAATGTACGGAACAGCTGGTTTTTTTTTCGCGATTTCAAAGTTTAACACCTTATATATTTATGTCATGAGCTCGTGGCTAAAGTAATAACAGCCGCACGGGTCGATCCATCAGGTTAAGCTACGCTTGCCGGGGTTGGTTCATGGATGGGTGACCATCTTTACATACCGAGACTTCTCCCTGCCTCGGAAAGCACGTTAAGCTGTTGGTCCCGGCTGTCAATCGTGGATCTTTGACAGTCGTTACGGGTCGTCAGAAGCCCGAAAGTCTGTCAACCAGTCTTACCAAGGGGTATTGTATTACCCAGTTACTGGGTTGCGGAGGTCAAATAGGCAGTCGCTCCATGTAAAATACTGGTATTCAGCTGCATCCGGTTAGACAGGAAGCCGACCCCAAGATAGTTGAGAAAAGGCTAGCAGATTGATTGTTATGTCATATTCATATTCATAATATATTACTTTACGTTGTACATGAGGTCTTTAGAATACAGTAGGTTTGTCGTCTTAGTTTAGAAGTATCAAAAATATCTCTATGTCGTCGTGCTAAAATGAATTAAACAAAATACTTGCACACCACACAAGCTGTCATTTCATATACCTACTTATGGAAAGTTCACTTAATATCTGATTTGATAACGGTTTGAAAATGATCTCAGTTGAATACCTTCGTCTTAATTTTTAACAACTAGCTGCGCCCCGCATTTTCACCCAAGTAGACCGGAATAAAAGGTAGCTTATATGTTAATCCAGGCTATAAGATATCTACATACCAAATTTCATCCAAATCGGTCCAGTCGTTTGAGCGTGAAGAAGAACAAACATACACACTCACAAACTTTCACATTTATAATATTAGTAGGATAATACGTTTGATATTTTAAACTAGCTTGGCCGCTCTAATTGTTTTTGTTACTGGCTGTACCAATAAGACTAAATTATATACCTATTTTTTAAACTAGAATTAAACAAATTTTGATTTCTAACATTTTATATACTTATTAAAATGTGCTTAGCCATTCTATAGAAATTAGTTGAAACTCAGAAAACAATTGATTATTACTTTTATCCTTATTATTACTTTTCTTCTTTTTCCAGATATAAAAAAAAAAATATTATTAAAATTAATTATTCTATTTTTATTTAATTTTAATAATGAAATTTAATTTAATTTTAAATATTGCAATGTAATGATTTTAAACAACAATGCATTGTAATATGCTTGCTATGGGTTAACACCTGAAAATAAACGATTATTATTATTTCGTTTATTTATTTTTACACATATAAATATTTTAAAAAGAAAACATATAAAAAACATTTAGCAATTTTTGCTAGCATTTGGTAATTCCAGAAAAAAAATGCTAAAGATTTTCTAATTAAAAATTGCTAAAGATTTGAAAATAATACCGTTTGCCGATCATTACAGGATGTGGATCCTGTAATGAACGGTATTATTTATGTTCAGTTCTTGTCGTCGGGCCCTGTATAACCGTTTAGCTGTTAGTATTAAAATTTGGTATTATGTCAACACATTCAGAATCAGGCGTCTTCAGATATTTTAAGCTGTCTTCATAAATTGTTTGCACCGATCCGTATTCTTCACGCACTCTTTTTTACAAACAATTATGTAAACCTTCAGCAACAAGATTTGAACCGAGATCCGGGTCACAGCTATAGCTATGTTCAGTTGGTCGGATCACCGTAGTCACATCACTGTCTGTGGTTAAACTGCCTTTACATGAATTTCTATTTTGGCATCGCCACCATATTGTCTCATTACCATTTTTTTATCGATGTCCGTTTTTAACACTATTTTATTATTTCTTTAGCTTGATATCACAGTTAGTTTGTCAAGAATTAATGACAAACGTTATAAAATATTAGCCAGTATTATACTATTATTATCATAGAAGACTTAACCTCTCAGCGACCTTAGGACCCTATCGATAATAATATCTGAAAAGGTCAAAAGGCGCAGTTTGTATGCATCTTGCACAAGGGCCTTTATCATTTGGATTACATTTAGAAAATAGTCGTCGGTC
Source organism: Polia nebulosa (assembly GCA_951329385.1). NCBI lineage: Eukaryota > Metazoa > Arthropoda > Insecta > Lepidoptera > Noctuidae > Polia > Polia nebulosa. The sequence continues at coordinate 16,550,179 of OX589604.1, forward strand.
ATGACTATTCAAGATTAACTAAATGCCCGCCCCGGCTTCACGGGTCGTCAGAAGCCCGAAAGTCTAACAACCAGTCTTACCAAGGGGTATCGTATTACCCAGTAACTGGGTTGTGGAGGTCAGATAGGCAGTCGCTCCATGTAAAATACTGGTATTCAGATGCATCCGGCTAGACTGGAAGAGACTGAGGGTGGACTCGAGGAGAGACTGGGGTGAGGGAGGCTCAACAACAGAGTCGCCCTCACGGCCCTCAGCAGCAACTGCCGCAGGAGACGCCTGGGGCTTCCGGCCACCATAGACCCGGGCCTGCGGACGGTGAGTAAAGGGTAGCTCGCCGTTCGATCGTCACCAGGCCCGAGAGTCGACGGCGTGTAGTATTCCACGCGCGCCTCAAAGAGTTGTCAGCAATCATGACGGAGCCCGTCATGGCCGGTGCCTGCGCAGGGGTTGTGGATATATTCGAAATAGAGTTACCGCGCACCTGGGCACTCAGGGCGGGAGATGTCATTGGATGATTGCCCACCCCACAAAAAAAAAGCAATGTACTGAAAGTGCCTATCAAATTGATGTCAACTGAGTTAGCGAATACACCTGCAGGGTGACACTGAGGCAAATATGTCACGATAGAGCGGAAATCACAAAGCGAACATGCATAAATATAAAGATTTCTGACGAATTCTTATCCGTCAGACATCTTTACATCCTGGAAACCAGAGAAACAGACGAATATGGAAACTAGTGCAGATGACAACATAACCTATCTACCGATGAAAAAGTAAACTAGTACACAAGGAAACTAGCGAATTAACGAAACTAAAAGCCTATCAAAGCTAGTGAACGAGGAAACTGAAGGATTACGAAAACAGCAAACTGGCAAAATTGTCTACTTAGTGTAACTGACGAATTGGTAAACCGTTCGATTAGCGAAGCTGACAAATAACAAAAGTAGCGGATCGTAATACTGGCAATTTCACGTAACTGACATCCTAGCAAAACTACCGAAGGAGGAAACTGAAGAATCAGGAAAATGCCTAACTAGTGAAATTGTAAACCTACCGAAACTGTCTAATGAGTAAACTGGTGAATTAGTTAAATTGACGAGTAAGGAAACTAATCAATCGAAAAAATAATTGAATCACGAGATTACCTAGAAAATGTATCTCTGACATTACCTAAAAATTACTTTCAGGTCCCTGTAAGATCAGAAAATTAGGTGCAGACTTACAACTTTAAGTCAACAGTCATAGCTTGTCCGTTAATCCATAATAGCCCTGCCTTTGAGATCTCGAGGTGGATTAATACAACCACTGAGGTCTTACGTCTAGCCATTAGGGACATAACATGACATTAGTCGGACGGGCGCACGTTCGCGAGTGCTCGAGATTGGCCTGCCATTGCGAAGAGATCTGTATGGTGAAATTGGTTTAGGTTTTCGCATTATTCAATTTTACAATTTTTTTTCTTGTTCTTTTTGTGATAATACGGGAGAGTTCAACTGGCTAGTTGTTTGGTGGTTTACATTTTCGTCAGTTAAGTCAATACTACGACTTGACTTAGTAATCTGTTCCAATCCAGCATAATTAATTCGACATTTATATTTTGATAGCTCATTAACGTTTAATCTTTTTTATAAAGGTGTTCCAATCTAGATAAACAACAATAGAGCTCAAATAAGCGTGTAGGTAACTTCGTAGTGACCTAGACAGGGAGTTGGTTCCGTTATATACAGTGGCGTGGCAGTACGCATGTGAACTGGGGGTGTTACATAAACGCTAATTATTAATATAATTTAATTTTATGTCGGCTTGAGTTACGGTCGTAAGGTAAGTAAGTCGGTGAAGCCCCGCTGTGCAGGGTTTTTATTTCTGTCTGCAAGGTTTAAAGAAACCTGTTCCCGTGCTCGCTTCGCTTGCTCTTGGACTAATAAAAAAAAATAGTTAAAGAGATGTCAAGATCGAATTGTCATGGAATATTTTGTTTATTAAATCCTACACAAAAGTTTCAATATGTTTCCGTAAAAAAAAATAATTAAGTTATAAACTATGCCTCATATTCATAAAATCTTACAAGACTTTTAAAACATCATTCAACGAAGGTACAAGTGACATTTTAAGACTACAGCAGAAAATCTTTAAAAACCTTTTCTGGGCGTAAGTGATGCAGTATAGGTATTAAGTTTGAAACCTGGACTTACCGCGAACACGTTACAAACTATAAAGTCGTGTATATGCCTATTGTAATATCAGATTAAAAAAATATCATTACAATGTAAGCAGTAGCAGTTTCCTATGGCTGCGTTCTAGCCTTATATATAATGGAAAGACACTTAGACGATAATACATTCGAATGGAAAATCAGAACAACTTTGATTTATTTCACGGTTGAAATATTACATAATCGGGCAGCGCTACCTTCTCGCAAATCTCACATTTCATTTCGTAGGTACTGTGGCGAAGGGTTTCACAGAATAAAGGTCTTTTTATTAATTTTGATGTGGGTTATACGAGAACCTGTAAGTAATACTAGATTACAACTGGACGTTCTCTGAAATTGAATCTGAAGCATTTTATTCAATTGCGAAGGTTCAAAGAGATATTTTGTTAAATTGTTTGAATATTATTTTAGAAGTAATGCCCAACTCATTAACAGCAACTTCTCCGGTTAAAACCGTTTACAATGTGTGCTCTGATCATCATTTTTTCTCTAAGTGAATTTGATTACCTACCATCATAGTATATGTTGTGGACTGTATTATAGATTATATTGTTGATTGTCGCTCTTGTTTATAAAGGCGACGCTCGCTCGTAGGTAATGATGAAATGGTTTGTCGCTTGTGACAATAAAACAACTGTAGTTCTCGGGTGTCTTGATTGTATTTCCCTGTTAATCCCGGAGATGTTGCTTGTAGGAGAGCTGGAGGTCGAAAGGACTGAAACCGGCCACCCAGCCCTCTTTTATCGAATGCGAGCGCGCCTCTCTACGGTCCGCGGCGTCGCACTCGCACCCGGCCGCTGATTGGTCAACGGCCGGCTTATGTTAGAATGTTTCACACCTGGCTGTCAAATGTGAAACAGCGTGGCATTTTTACAAACTAACAAAACTTGAATATCAAATGAATCTATACAATGTTCTATTAGCTTATCCTACTTACATATAACATGCATTTAACTAGCATTGACATAGATCGGTCCATACTTGTGGTCTATGTCCTTAACCTAGACTAGAATAGCACAAAAATGCTATTCTAGCTGCTGTATAAATTAGATTTATAATTCTACCTATGATGATATACAAATCGTTATCCTAGCTAATGTACACAAAGCTAATGTAATTTTCTAATCTACGTTAAATTAACATGCAGCTATGTGTGAAATCTATTTCTATCTGTTTCCTAGTACATACAGCTTATGTCGTACGAATAATACCACGGGGCTCATTACTTGCGCGATCGGCGGTTTGTCTCTTAAATCCTTGTTGTATGATTCGTACGACATATCTGATAACAACCTGTTCTATAGGTGAGCCAACATAGAGTTTAGTCCTAATTCTAACTACTATGAGACCTAACTAGCATACAGGTTATGAATTACGATACAGAGTACCTGACCTAACTAACATGCAAGTTATGATACAACGTTCCTGACCTATCTAACATGCAAGTCATGATACAGCGTTCCTGACAAACTGTTATACAAATCCTCACCGAGCTTAGTCATAATTCAAGCTAAGACCTGTCTAACATACAGTTCATCCTATAGTATTCCTAGCATCTGTCTTACATCTAAGTCAACATAGAGCTTAGTCCCGATTCAAGCCACTATGTGACCTATTCAAACATACAAATAGTAGGACGTACATTTCGTAAAATACTATAGTTGAATACATAGCCGATCGTCTTCGATATTCCTACCATTAAATACCATTGGACATAGTTGGCCTTGTACTATCGGTGTCTGTTTCTTTGTTCTTTGCCTTACTTGCGCGGATGGCGCACTGACTATTCTTAATTAGTGTTGCCCAAAATCGGTCTTGGTCTTGCAGTCTTGGTCTTGTTCTTGCATTTTCGCAAGACCAAGACCAAGACCAAGACCGCCTTATTGTAGCAAGACCAAGACCAAGACTGAACCCTGCAAGACTTGAGCAAGACAAGACTTAAGCCTGCAAGACTCTTGCGTCTTGCAGTTAAGACAAACTGAGATTTGGGCGTTATTAAGTAGGTATTTGGTTTCAATCCCGATTTTGAGAGACGTTCCCCAGTATCAAAACCGTAGGTATCGTCATAACAGTAAACTAAGGGCTGCAGTTGTATCTGCAGTTGGCAACGTGCCGCTCGTCTGAAAGAAACCTAAAAGGTTGTATTGATTGGGTAGGTAAGTACTTATTATGTTTCAACTATTTATTAAGTAGGTAGCGTGTATAAATCTTAATACTCACAAATCTGTTCCCATCATCCCATGTGATAAAATGTACCTAGAATATCTTTCTAGCAAAGTTCATACCTTGTAGGTATCTACCTATAATGATATATTATGCTTGTTTATGTCTAATGTGCAGATCTAACGTTAGTACTCGTAGGTTGGTATGTGCTTAAAATTATAGCCATCAAAATTATATAAACATTATGTAGGTACCTACTTATGTTTCAAAGTTTATATTATACTTCTATTCAGCAAAATTTAAAACTAACAGCGAGTCGAATAGGTCTAGTAACAGTTTCTACGGCAGCCAATGATATGGTACAGACGCCAGCACATCAAGCTACTACAATTTGTCAAATTTCTATAACAGATTTTCAACTTTATCACTAAAGAATTAAGGTTCAAGGTTAATTGGGAAAATGTGACGTTCTGCGAATAAACTGTTGGTCGGTCGGTGTATTATATACCTACTTATTTGATAATTTACCGACAAAGACGCCGCGGTTTGCAACAAGTATATCACAGCATTTCACACTGTTTGAGCGCCGCATTCGCCGACAAAGAGTACGGACAAAGGCACACAAACTTGTTACCTATTTTGGTAGGGTGAGTACAGGAGGATAAAATTAAATGACCTTGAAGATCTCTCAGCAGTAAGTAGGTGGAGTTGCCCAAGCGTGTAAATAGCCGTGGGACTCTGCGGATGTAGAACAGTAAGTACGACCAAGCACTTGGAGGGAATGCTGGCCCAAAATTGCCTATATTTGTCTGTATAACTTCAAGTTAGGAGTGGTCGGCAGCAGTCGGCGAATGTGGCCCTACTCACAATTTGCAAAACAAGTGGTACCTTACTTTCCGGGCTGTTCTCGAAGGTTGCACGTCGACTTGTCGAGTGGCCACTCGTTCTCTTCACACCAACACTCCTGATTATTCTTGTTCAGTAGTTAACGGACGCGGTAAATATGGGTTATTTATTATTCCCGGAGGATCCCCAACGTTTACGGGATATTACTCGGGATTTTAGTGTATTTGCGGGGACGATATTAATTTAAGACATTAATTTAGTCTGTGGTGAGATGCGCGCTGTGCCTCGCGGCGTTAGACACACACACACTGACGTCAAACTGACGTGACGTCGATTGTTGCATTTTAAATTGTCTATAGCTCGCGTAAAGCCGGCCACTCACGTCTGTCTGACAAATTAAAGCGAGACACACACGCGACGTGATACCAACCCCACCCAACTTGCAGAGTGGCGGCAACTCGCCACACCATGCTCCCCGCCTTGAAAGGTCCAGGAGCTTTCAAAAGCTGCTAATCTATGCGGAGCGAGTGAGGTTCAAGAAGCGGTGATGATATGTAAGCATTAACTTGTTGAAGAGCTTTGAGGGAAATCCAAGCAGCAGTCCGAAACACCATCGCATTGATATAATGCTCGGGAAAAATAATTATCAGTGTCCTAAGAATGAATTGCGGTTCGACTTGACTATGGTAAGTCGAATAAACTAAATTACAACTATGTAATGGCGTACCATTGGAACGTATAATATGAACCCTAAACTAAATTAAACTAAATTACGTAGTAATAATAATCTATTGAGTTGGCAAAGGATACAACTTAGTGACAGGACGTTTATACGTGCCTGACGCGGTTTTTATGGAAGCGACTCGAATTACACCATCCGATCCCGGAAAAACTTTCTCTATGATACCTAATGGCCAAGTCAATGGAGGTACGTTATCTTGACCCAAGAGAACGACAGTACCTATCTCTATAGGGCGATCGGGAGTGCACCACTTCTGGCGAACTTGCAGCGTGTGCAAGTACTCAATTCGCCATTTATTCCAGTAGGATAACACAAGTTGATCCAAGAGCCTTTTGCGGTTGTTTAGGTTTATGTTTTCTTCTGCCAATTCAGAAGAAGGCAAATACGTGAGTGGACTGGGCATTAAAAAATGCGCGGGCGTGAGTACCTCCGGATGTGGGTCTGACGAAATGACACTAAGTGGTCGAGAGTTCAAAAGGCACTCAATTTGCACCAATACGGTCGAGAGTTCCTCGTAAGTGAGAAGTTGTTTACCTACGACTCTAAACAAGTGAGTTTTAACACTCTTAATATTCGACTCCCAAATACCTCCGAAGCTCGCGGCGGTATTCTTGTCCACTCGATGCGTGATTTAAGAAGCTCATTTTTAATATCCGTTTGAACAGTTGAATTTAATAAAAAAGAATAAATATCATCCAATTGCGCCTTAGCGCCAACAAAATTGGTACCATTGTCTGAGTACATAACAGACACTGGACCGCGGCGAGAAATGAATCTCTTAAATGCGGATAGGAAAGCCTCAGATGTGAGATCTGAAACAAGCTCGATATGTATGGCTTTAGTCACCATGCATACGAACAAACATAAGTAAAGTTTCTGCGAACGTTGACCTCTACGTCGAATAGGTATATAAGCAAGCGGCCCGGCGAAATCTACACCGGTGTGTACAAAGGCTTTAGCATCACGGACGCGGTATCCAGGAAGTTCAGCCATTTTGGGTACTGGATGCTTAGGATTTAGACGGAAACAAGTATTACATTTCCGACAACGAGAACGTATAACCGTTCGGCCATCCAATATCCAAAACCGCTGCCTTATAATGGACATCAATAACCCTGGGCCCGTATGGCAGTACGTATTGTGATAGTGATCGATAATTAGATCGACTACGCGGTCGCGTTTAGGTAAAAGCGCGGGATGCTTGGCTTCATACGGTAAGTCAGATTTAGACAATCTGCCCCCAATACGTAAGATTCCGAAGCTATCAATGAAGACAGATAAACAGCGCAACTTCTTAGCTGGAAGTTCACCTGCTTTAATTAAATTTAAATCGCTCGCAAAATGTAAACTTTGAACTAATCGAACAATGAAATTTTCGGCGGTTTGAATGTTTTCAACAGAACTATGACTATGTAGTCTGTTTGTAAATTTAAGAATGTACATAAATACACGTAACAATTTATTCCATGAGCAAACACGGTCAGCTATAGTATCTAAAATACGCGGTTCAGTATTTGAAGTTTCTACAAGAAAAACCTTTGATTTAAACTCCGGCAATGTTTCACATTGAGCAGGAGCGAACTTTAAAGGCCACTCGCTCATGGGCTGATGGAGCCATGTGGGGCCGTTCCACCACAACGAGTGTCTTATTAAATCCGACGGCAGCATGCCGCGAGACAGACAATCGCTAGGATTCTCTTTCCCGGACACGTGACGGAAACAAGCGGCAGGTAAGTTTTCCTGTATTTGAGCAATGCGGTTGCTGACAAAAATAGACCATCTATGGGGAGATGAGTGGATCCACGAGAGAGCTATGGTGGAGTCCGAGAAAGCGTGGACACCTGCAATAGGTACACGAGCGGAAAGTTTTTCCTTGACTACGCGAACAAGTTTAGACAGAAGTAAAGTGGCGACAAGTTCTAATCGAGCTAGCGTTGTTATTTTTGCGGGGGAGACTTTGGACTTTGCACATAAGAGTCGGACAGTGATATCACCAGTAGGGTTGGTAATGTGTAAATAAATACAACAGCCATAACCAGTGAAGCTGGCGTCGCAAAAGGCTACGATGTTCACTACAGCTTCTCTAAAGACGCCAATGTGGCGAGGAACCTTTAGAGAAGAGAGTGAAGGAAAATCGCGCGTAAAAGCGGCAAACCGATTTGTGATAGATTCCGGTGGAACCTCATCCCATCCTACTTTAGCTAACCAAAGTTCCTTGATTAATACCTTCGCGTACAGCACAACGGGTCCTACAAGGCCCAGTACGTCGAACAAGCGGGCAACTAGCGATAGAATCGCGCGCTTCGTGCATTTATCATCCACGGCGATTGTTGTCAAAGAAAAATAATCATCAGCGGGTTCCCAGGTTAATCCAAGGATTTTGAAATTATGGACATCATTATCCATGCCAGAAAAATTAACTGGTAAGCGGTGAGACTCTGGGAGAATCTCTAATAAAGCGGGTGAATTGGTAGCCCATTTGACTAAGTCAAAGGAACCTACCTTCATTAAATCAATTAAATCGCGGGATAGACGCATAGCTGTCTGTTCGTCCGAAACAGAGTAGACGTAGTCGTCCATGTAAAACTGAGTTTCTACCAATTTAGAAGCCTCAGGAAAGCGGTCGCTTTGCTCACACGCCAAGTTACGCAATGTGCGCATCGCTAAATAAGGACTAGGTTTTAGTCCGAAGGGAACGCGGTTAAAATGAAAGGTGCGAATAGGCTCACCTTTGCTAAAACGATACAAGATTCGTAAATATTTGCGGTGGTGCTCTCTTACACCGATACGCAAGAACATTTGTTTTATATCCGCTGTCATCGCGACAGGGAATGTACGAAAATCAAGCAATAACAAAAACAAGTCTGCTTGCAAATTAGGTCCGACATGCAAAATGTCATTGAGCGACAACACTGAGTGAGTTATATAATCCGCGATAGTTTTATTATAATTCTCGCGTAGGGTCATTAACTTACGCTCGAGCGCAAGCAAGCGCCTAGGGGCGTAGCCGTGCGAGTTACCTAGCCCGCCGGGTGAGCGCGCAAAAGGCAGATCGACAAAGTATCTGCCGTCTTCAAATAAGACTGAAGAATTAAAATTATTTTCACACTCTAATTCGTGCGGACCAATAACGGAACGCGGCGCGGCGCGGCGCGGCACGGCGCGGCGCGGCGCGGCGGTGGCGGCGGGTGGAATTTCCTCTAGCTCAAAAAACTTATGTAAATTTGACTCGACTTCAATGTCGGCCTGCGCGGTAAACGAAGATGCAATGTGTGTCACATCACTACTACAACAATCAATATCACCCATAAGTACATAACCGAAGCTAGTCAGTACAGCAGGCGGTGCGCGGGTACCTATGTCGACCCTGTCTCCCAGGTAAATAAAGGGGAACAATTGTGCTCCAAGCACAAGATCTACTCCGCTCGGAACATTCCAGAGCGAGTCGGCGAGCGGTAAGCTATTTAAGTATGACATGTTATCATTGTTATGTAATCTAATTAATTTCGCGGGAAGTCTATCTGTAATACAATCAACAACTAACGCTTGTATCGAAAACTTCGTATGAGGATCAAACCGAGATTCTATGTTGAGATGAATAAAACCGTGTATTGGTTTCGATGACATTCCAACACCTTGTAAAAATGAATTGCGTAATTTAATTATGGGTAAGTTCAAACGTTTACAACAGTCCACAGTAATTAAATTATTTTGCGATCCGTTATCTAGTAGGCACCGAACCACCTCCTTATCTCTGATGTCGCTATAGTATGCATATAACTGCGCGGTCGCTAGCAAAATGGTTGACCCAGTTTTAACAGCTGTAGTGAGCGAAACAGATGTATCTTTAGAAGGCGCTTGCGGCTCGGGCGATAATAACTCATGTTTTTCTCGGAAATGTAAGAGAGAATGGTGGTTCTTCTTACAAATTTTACAAACGTTACGTGACTTACATTTAACCAAAGAATGGGATAGACTTAAACAGTTTATACAGCCACGTTTTGCTTTTATAAATTCAAAACGTGCAAGCGGTGTACTAATATTTTTAAACTGCGGGCAATAGAACAGCTGATGTCGTACGTCATCCTTATCGCACAACGTACATTTGCCATTCGAAACCGGTTCATTACGCGACACGAATGACTTAGCGGTGTTATTTTTTGTTTGATGATTAACTGAACTAGACTTAGCGCGCGGTTCCGTCTGTAAATTATTACCGTATGAGCGTTGTAGTACCTTAACATATTCTTGCATGAATGTTATAAACTCCGCATAGGAAGGTAATTCTTTTTCACTCACACGTGATTCAAACTGTAAGACAGTTTGCGCGTCAACCTTTCTTAAACCACAGTGTAATAAAACAAAATCCAGTAAGTCTGGAATGTCTAACTGCTTCAAGGCTGCGACGGACGCTGAATATCGTTCCACAAAAGTATTGAGGCTCGCGGCATTTCCGGCGCATTGTTTAATGTCCAGTATATTATTGAGATAATGAATCCCTAAACTACGCTTATCTTGATACCTTTTTACGAGACTGTTCCACATAACGTTGTATGTATCACCTGTAGGAACAATGCCCGCGGTCAGCTTCAAGGCATCATGAGTCAACCTACTGATCAAGTACTGGACACGCTGCGAGTCAACCAGATCGGTATTTAAATGAACATTGCTTCGAAACATTTCATAAAATATGGGCCAATTTTCCGCTTTACCATCAAACGTTGGCAAATCTATGGGCGTTAATTTTATCCGAGTACCCACTTTGTGTTCCGATGTTTCGTTTTTCGAAAGTATGAGATTACGTTTATATTTAATATTAGAATATAAGTCTTCAATAGAATATAGACTCGAATAGTCTGGTGCGGTTTGGTCAATCTCGAATTGCAATTCATTCATTTGTTCTACTATTTCCTCAAATTTGTTATATTGCTCAGTAATTGTTTCTGACTGCGCTAAGAATGTCTCATTTGAACGTGAATCATAGTTCGAGATGTTTCTGGAATCATTATATATGCGATTAACTCGCTCGAAAATCATTTGTTTTTTAGCGGTAAGCTGAGCCAATTTAGCTTCTTGCTTGCGGGACGCCATTTTGGGGGCACTAATAAAGTTATGTGCCTACCTACTGTAATGACTTGTACTTAATTTGTACTGAATTTTACTGATGCCTATCCAGGCTCGAAAGGACCATCTAATGGAGTTGCCCAAGCGTGTAAATAGCCGTGGGACTCTGCGGATGTAGAACAGTAAGTACGACCAAGCACTTGGAGGGAATGCTGGCCCAAAATTGCCTATATTTGTCTGTATAACTTCAAGTTAGGAGTGGTCGGCAGCAGTCGGCGAATGTGGCCCTACTCACAATTTGCAAAACAAGTGGTACCTTACTTTCCGGGCTGTTCTCGAAGGTTGCACGTCGACTTGTCGAGTGGCCACTCGTTCTCTTCACACCAACACTCCTGATTATTCTTGTTCAGTAGTTAACGGACGCGGTAAATATGGGTTATTTATTATTCCCGGAGGATCCCCAACGTTTACGGGATATTACTCGGGATTTTAGTGTATTTGCGGGGACGATATTAATTTAAGACATTAATTTAGTCTGCGGTGAGATGCGCGCTGTGCCTCGCGGCGTTAGACACACACACACTGACGTCAAACTGACGTGACGTCGATTGTTGCATTTTAAATTGTCTATAGCTCGCGTAAAGCCGGCCACTCACGTCTGTCTGACAAATTAAAGCGAGACACACACGCGACGTGATACCAACCCCACCCAACTTGCAGAGTGGCGGCAACTCGCCACACCAGTAGGTATAAATTGAATGCTCTGAGTTTCTTGTATAAATACATTCACACACTGGCTCTAATTCGAACACTACAGCTTTTAAAGCTGTCGGGCGAGATGATAATTAATAACTAATTATTTAATTAGTTATTATTATCATCAAGAATTGCGAATATTTTGATTTCGAAATAGTCATTGTTAATATCGGTAAATGATAGATATTGAGTGATACTCGTATACCTAGGTACTAAAATGTGAGCAGCAAGATTGAAAATTGATATTCAAAGGTCGAGGAATGAGTTTGACCTTGAAAAAGTATTTTTTTTTTTAATAATTCCTCGACCTTTATGAACTTGGAGGGTTGTATTGATGATTTTGATGATTATAATTCTGTAACTACATATGTCTTACAGCGCGAATCATAATCTAAAATCTAAACTAACGTGTTCAATAAATAGCAATAGGCTAATAGGTATTTGCAAGACTTGCGAGACTCTTGCTGCAAGACCAAGACCAAGACCAAGACTGAGAGCGCAATACCAAGACCAAGACCAAGACCAGGTGTATTGACGCAAGACCAAGACCAAGACTGGCCTAAGTCTCGTCTTGGTCTTGCATTTGGGCAACACTATTCTTAATTCACCACGTGGGGAGATTCACAACGAATATCGTTCATACATCATTATGAATCTATTTACTCTTTATCTTTATACAATTCGTGAGACATTCATTCATGAAATTCTAACATATTCTAGCCTACACGAATTATCCTTTGTCTTTTTTAATAGTCGCCGTGTCCCGCCAGGGCGCGCTGTGTGCGGCGGCCCGGAGCACGCGGCGTCACTTCCTATGCACTATAAACTATACATGATTCTGACAGTGCAACTAAAGATCTATTTAAATGTCCATACTTAGTTCATTACCCTAATCACTTGTTCATTGTCATTGGTCACACGTTTCACACACACATATTCCAGGCGGGCTCGGCGTCGCCTACAGTATAGGTACTTATAAATATGTAAACTTGGCTGGTTAGGTACCTACTCGTCAGTTATATTGACTATTTAGTCCTCCTACGGTCCAGGCGGCTTTATCTTAGCGGATATTAGCCATATCTTCGCGGGGGATAGTACCTATAAGGTGACCAAATCCGATGTACGAGTATACCGACAATTTTTTGGCCACCATTTTGTTTCAAGGTATCTTTTTTGCATAATAGCAATTTTGTTTTGGATATATATGTATATTGTTAAGAAAAATGACTTAGTAATAGATGTATTGTAAAACTAAAATGTGAAATGAATAACGATCAAATTTTTCTCAACATTTCTTTTTTGTGTAACGTAATTATTGATCCCCAAACTCACAAACTTACATATTTCGGTGGGGTTACCTAAAAAGACTTGTCGGTGACAATCTAGAACACTAAAAGCGGAATACTTCGATATTGCGATACCTAATAAAGTATCCGAAATTAATAGTAGATTTTATTTTATCTATACAAAATTGCGTAAGCTGAATAAATATTTGAATATTTTCATTGGATTAAACATATTTTAGAGGCATGCGGAACAGGGTGCAAAGTCCCGCAAAACTCTATTGAAAAGGGAAGATCCTTCGACCAGACGGGTGTTGTGTCTGGTCCGGGCAACTGCCCGATGGTTGATTTCGGACTTTCAAATTCAAATTTTTATTGCTCAACACAGTACATAATCATACATTTTCAGATGTCATGTGAATGCGCAGTTCACTGTGTTGCACCACTGTTGGACAGTTGTATATGTTCAAATCGTGGGGAGAACTCTGCTTGCGCGATGCAGGATTTGTGTGTTTTTAATTCGTATGTCGCGTTGTAGACGTCACTACATATAAGTACACGCTGAAATTTTAATGGTTGTTCTCCCGCGGCAAATACTATTGAATCATAGAGTAACTTAACTTAAAAAAGTAAAAATGTTTAAAAATAAAAATTTGCATCAACTCGAAAGCGTGAGATATAATAGTAACTCACTAGACAAAACGTAGGTACTATCGAACCGCATGCGCCGCTGCGCGCTTTTTTTTTCCGACAAAATGAAGAGCGATTTGTAAATGTTTAAAGCAAAATAAACTGTTGCACGTAGTGATACGGCATAATCTAATCTGCACGCACGCGGCGAGCGCCCCCGCACGCACCCCCGCCCCGCACCGCCGCCGCCGTCTTTCTTAGTTATCCCGCAACCATCTTACCTACTCGTACCTTTGTAAATAGCGAACATTTAAAAGTAAGTAGGTTAGTTAATTAAAATCATTGTAAATAAGTTGATTCCTATTTTCTAAATACGCCATGAATACTTAATTATCTAATTCATAAAATTCTTTTTTGTAAGATAGTTAAATTGTTTATTGCAATAACTTTTAGGTAATTATTTTGTTTCATTAACTCAAAAAAAAACTCTCTATTGTTCAAGATCGATTTCGAATTTTGTTTCTCACAATGCTATTAGCCATTTTTTGTTTTTTTTTTTTTTTTTATATAAATCTATTGTACTACCAAGACAAAATCATTTCACTGCGACAAAACAACCACTAAAATTTCAGCGTGTATATCTTAATTTAAAGTGTCTTACATACGATTTGGCTACCCTGTATATTGCATAAGTATGTCCAAGACCAGATGCACTCTCACTTCCATAACTCACACACTGACACTCACTCTCTCTCTCTTGACTGCACATAGTGTAAGTAGCTGTTCTATTACTGAAGGGTACTGGCACACTCACTGGCAGTGCGCGTCTAGCTCGTGTTTGTTCCGGGGCAGGCCGACCGGAGTGCGCGGGATCAGATCCACGCACATATTGAGATCTCCAGCGTCGCAGTTCTCCATCTCACCCAATTGTGCTCCACCACCGCCTGAAACAATATCATACTTCATCAGACATCTTTTAGCACCAATATTACGAACACATCCCGAATATTTGCCTCACTTTAGTGTGGACTTGTTACAAGTGGCTATGAGCAGGGCGCATTGGTCGCAGAAGTGATGTTAGATGGGGCCGAAAGTGCTGACCAAATACCCAAAAGAAAAAGACGTTGGGAGGTGACGCGATGATGATGAGTACATCTTTTGGCTAACAAAAGTCGTCCACTGCTGCGTGCTCTTTCCCAAAAATCGCTTCAAAGACGAATTCATCCAGCGAGTTCCCACAATGTATGCCTATAAGTTATATGTGCACCTAACTGCGCTGCACCTTCATTAAGAAGGTATGTACCAATGAACAAACCAATACCTACATCATTTTCTCAACAAAAAGTGTAAAGAAAACTAACAACACAAAAAAGATGGCCGGGGAAGTGAGTGGAAATGATCGACAATCAACTGACGACGATTTCAAGCACATTGTGCTCGCCCTCTCTATTTGTGCCTTCAATTGCTCTATTGTGAAGACGTCCATTGTTACCCAGACGTCATGTCAAACTGTATCATAAAATAATATTGTACAGTCGAAGGACTACGACGTCAGCTGAATTAACGATGAACAGCTAGGTTGAAAATTGCCAATTTTTAGGGTTTCGTAGTCCAAATAAGGACAAGAAATCCTTATAGTTTCGGACTGTCCGTCTGTCCATCCGAGGCATAGCTAAGAGACTTTTAGTACTAGAATGCTGCAATTTTGCGTGGATATAATTATATATTAATCATGCGACGATAACGAAATTACAAAATCTTGAAATAGAGTTTTTTATTTTACATGTAAAGTGGGCAGACTTTTTTTTTTCTCGCCTATCCTATTGTGTGGGTTATCAATGGATAGGGCTTTCAAAGTTATTGTGGGGTTAGACAGTCTATTTTTCGATTCAGTGATTCGTTTGCGGAATATTACCTAAACTTTATTAAAGTGAATTTTTTTATATGAGTCGAGCGTACCCCCTTCGGGTTAATCATCCAATGACATCTCCCGCTCTGGGTGGAACGGGCGTGTCAGACTCTTACTGACTAAAACCCACCCCTGTTATCCACAACCCCTAAGCTAAACCATGGGCTTGAAAAATCCATATAACGTCGTGATAGTACATAGATTATATCTAATGAAGTTTAAAAGAAAACTATCACGGCAAAATTAGCTATGTTGGTTTTTTTAGTTCTACTTACTCTGTTTGTTCTACTTATTAAATTTCGTACATAATACAAAATTCTTTGAAAATTATTTATTATTTAAAACGTATACAGAGTTCGTTTTTACTTTAAACGTAAAACCACGAAACAATTAATAATGTTAATAATAAACACAAAGTCCCCTTCTAAGTCCGCGTGTTATAACAGGAACAAACGTTACCCCGCACTAGGAATTACGCCTGTATTGTGGGTGCGTTCACAAACATGTAAACTCACGTCCACAAGACACCCAGACCCGTAACAACTATCTGTAGGCCACACAAATATTCCATCCGTGCGAGAATCGAACCCACGACACGCATTTTATCAGTAGCAGCCAATCGCTCAACAACTGCGCCAACCGTGACGTCAACTGCCTCTTTTATGAGTCTCTGGATGATAGATAGACAAGAAGATAGAACATTTTTATTATGTAGGTACACCAAATTATAAGTTACAGAACATACAACGATTGGCTACAAAAAAAATTCGTGGACATGTTCTCTTCACCAAATTACAAATAGAACGAACTCGTATTTACTGTAGTTCCCGTTTGAAGTTCAAAAACAAACTGAATTTTCGTACAAAACGTACAAAAAGTTCAGAGAAAACAGTGAATTTCGTCATAGTTAAATTAATTGTTGTAGTGCACAAAGTGCGACTAATGTTTATTACGTCATGTATAAAGGTAAATCAACACTGTTATAATACATAATCGCTTCTATTTTGACAATTCAACACATAACATTGCACTATTGCCACCTAAACTGAACTAGCGACCCCTTCCCAGCTTCGCATGGGTACAAATTATACACTTAAACCTTCATATTGGTGAAAACTGCATATGAAAATCCGTTCTGTAGTTTTTGAGTTCATCGCGTACAGATTCGGCGGTGGCCTTGTTTTATAATATGTAGTGATATTTACGTTGAATTAACGAGCATCCAAAGTTCCGACATAGTGACAATATTGTAAGCGCAAGGTTCGCTGACTGACTTAGATAATTTAGTTGTTGAATGATTAAAAAGGTATATAAATATAAGTACCGTACTAACGGTGTTTATCAGTACCAATTGGTAGTCTATAACTCGTAAGTGACGATATATGTGTGGTTGATAACATTGAAGTGTTTGATAAAGCTACTTTGTATTGTGAAAACTTTTTTTTTTTTTTGTGGGGTGGGAAATCATCCAATGACATCTCCCGCTCTAGGGTGGAGCGGGAGGGCGTGTCAGACTCTTACTGACTAAAACTCACCCCTGGTCCTTCCCTGCCCTGAGTGCCCAGGGGCGAGGTAACTCTGTTTCGAATTTATCCTCAACCCCTGGGCAATTGTTAATACTTCAAATCAAAACTGTGATTTCGTTAAATCCAAAATGTAATTTAGTTTGCAGAATGATTGTAGAATTTTATTGATGACATAAAAGTAGGTAGGTATCGGTGTTTAATAGTGATATATAGATATCTATCTATTAAATAATTGTAGTTGATAACTGTAAGGTGTTTGAGAAACCGACTTTCCTTTGATAGTCACCGATTAGAACAAAGTAGATTTCATTTAATGATCGGAATGAAAGGCAACATGCAGCCTCATTTATCACTAACGATTTGTTCAGTTGAAATACATGATAAGCGGCTTCTACATTAAAAATGTCCGTAGAAAACTTTCAATTTATGAATCTTGAAATAAGAATTTTGAAATAAGAATTACGAAATGGTTATAATTTATAAATAAGTCCCATTTTGTTCAAAATCGTTTCGTCAAAGCATGAAGTAGGTTAAGTCACATTTTCGCTTTTTCAGAGGCAGAACCCGTGACAACAAGGCGAGTGTGTTCCCCGCCAACATGAAACAAAAGACATCACTGACACAAGCTTGGATGCCTCCATTAGGAAAAAAGAAAGAGGACAGAGTAATCCGCGTCTTACCGAGGTTTACGAAGTGAAATTATTCTGAAATTCTATAATTTTTGAGGATTATTAAAATAGTTTGAAGAAGTGTTTTAACGTGATAAGAAAATTCCAAATCTACGCACTGTAGTCGATAACAGTGAAATGTTTTGTAAACATTTATGTGTAGGTAGGTCGCCGATTATATCGAAACAGAGACACAAGACAAAGACGACTGTGTCTTATAGTCCGGTCAATCTAGACCAAAAAATAAGAGTGAAGGTACATAAAGTTCCAACAAGCTGAAAATCAGTGAAATTGTTCAAAACATAATTATAAACAATGTTTAAAAGTTCCCCATCATTCCCGTGTATGGAAAAATTTTTATTCAAGGTCAAAGGTAAAAAAAAATAGTTTTTCGCGATTTTCAGCAAAACGGTAAGTTTTATCATAAAAGTACAAGAAGAAGATCAAGAAGAAGATCAAGAAGAAGAACAGGAAGAAGAACAAGAAGAATTTGAAACTTACGAATCAGGCGAATGAACTTCACCACTTTTTTTTTAATTTACATCGCTTTTATCTTTTCCAATCTTTGAAAATTTCCGTTATTTTGCAATAGTTTTACATTAAACAGGATCACAACTAACCCGTGGAGTAGGCCTACTGGGGAAACCACGTTAAAAAAAACGCGCTAAGTACACTACCTCATAGGTGGCGTGGAAACGTGTGCATATTATGACGATAACAACTTTTATAACTTTTTGAATCGTTATATCTCAGAAACGGTGGCTCGTAAGAAAAAAGTATTGATGCATTTTTTATAGATAATTTTATGATCTACAATTTTGTCTAGTTACTTTTATGATAAAACTTACCATTTTGCTGAAAATCTCGAAAAACTGATTTTTTTTACCTTTGACCTTGAATAAATTTTTTTTCCATACACGGGAATGACGGGGAACTTTTAAACATTATTTATAATTATGTTTTGAATATTTTTACTAATTTTCAGTTTGTTGGGACTTTATGTACCTTCGAATGTCTAAATTGACCGGACTATTACGGATGATCGCGAAGTGATAATTTGCTGAAATCCTGAAAATTTTTGAGGATTATTCACTTGCTCTCTGAATTTAATGTTTTAATCGGTGTTTTTTATTAATGTGTTAAGAAAGTTCCTAATACCAATATAAAATTCATTAGTTTATTCACTGACAGACAACTCTCAGCCGTAAGCTCGCACCATGATGAGACCACGTGGTGAGAGGATTAGTCCACTAGACTCTACGTTACCGAGTGCTGTCCGGGGTGCGCAGAACATGAGTCACATTCTGGAATGCCCCACGTGCCCATACACCAGCATTATAGAGGAGCTGATGACAGCTACTGATGCTGCAATTAATGTGACCAGCTTCTGGGCTCAAAGTATTTAAAAAGTTAGAAAACCATAGATTCGAAAGAAGAAGAAGACCGAACTACTAGACCCAGTCTAGTAGTTTGAATTAAAAACTAAGAAAGGATTTTTGAATATTCATCCCGTAAAGGGGTAAAAGTTCCAAGTTTTTGCTGATAGAAAATCATATCGGACGAACACGACTTGCTACTGGATGTCAATTTGTAGATTGGAACGGCTTCCAGTGACATTTTTCCATTACGAGCAGGTAGATAAATTCTGAGAAAACTTGGATAAGTTTTTTTGCAAATGCAGCAGCAACTGTCCACCGGCAGTAAAGGCGAAATGGTTAGAAAATCGAAATGTGATAAAACAAAACATTGTTTGTAATTATCCTTCATCTAGTACTAATTATTTGGTTAGCCTGGTCCAAATATCTGTTCCTAAGTGAAGCTTTCAACTAACGGCTGAACGTGGCATGTACGATTCATTAACTTTCCGGTCTATTTATTATCAGCCAGTAATTGCCCGAATACACGGCATGGCCTTTATTCAGAGAGTGATATATGTTCAATATTGTCTATCTCTTGTCTATGTGAGCTGATTTTTCAAATTGAACCATTTAAATTCTAGCAGTGTTTGCGGGTTGTTTTGATCTAAAAGCACGAGTATTTAGAACTCAATTATTCTTTACAGTTAATTAGGTTTCCAAAAGTTTAGATTTTGGTTCACAACATTACATTACATTAACAATTAGGGTAATTCGTTTTTTTTTATTGTTACTTTGAAATCTTTCTAAAATAGTTTTGATTGAGTAAGTATACATTTTGTTAAGATGATGGGGTACCTACCTACCATATTTTTTTTCTTTATTATTAAGGGGTTTTTATCCACCAACCACCACCACCACCATAATTACCACCACCACCACCACCTTAGTTTAAAATGGTTGATAATTGTGATTATTTCATACTGAAGCGTGTTTAGTAAATGATATATTTGTTGTTGATAACTACTTGTTGTTGATACTCGTAGCTACGTTGTCAATAGCTACTAAATAAAACAAACATAATTAAATTCAAATATGGCTTACATTGGCATAGAATTATATACACAGTTAAATGTTCAGTAAACGCACTGGTATTTGTTCAGTTAAGTGGTGCAGCGTGAATTAATTATAATGTTTACTGAGAAAATAGTTATAGAATTGTCACGAGCTTCTACGATTAAATTCTGTAATGTACTAAGATGTTGATCATCATCGGATTCGAAAGAGAGTTACCGCGGCCCTGGCACAACCAACTGAAGGAACAGGGGTGTGTTTCAGTCAGTAAGTCATTGGATGATTTCTCAACCCCAAAAAAAAAGCTGGACATAGTTATTGGGGAGTTCTTCCCAGATAAAACACTAGGAAGTGGTAAGGGCGGGACGTTTTTGGGGAAAGTCGTCTTTATGTAGAACTTTGATGTTCCAAAAGTGCTGGCTCTCAGCCTAGTAGTTTGAATAAATGACTCTTGATTTTGATTTATGATAGGCCTTTCCTAAAGATATCCACAACAAACGGTGGTCTTTCCTAAAGATATCCACAACAAACGGTCCTGTATCTTCTGCATCCAAAAAAAATCCGTGACCGGAGAACCTTTGAATGCAGCTTTCAATACAACTTAAAATCAAAGACGTGGTTTCTTAGAAATCACGTTCTCTATACCTACTTCATAGTTTCAGATTTTCATATTTCACCATCACTTAAGTATCATCTGCATACTGCTAAAGTTTTTAAAACATGTATGTGACCCATGGGAAATATTTTCACCCCTGACTGAGCCGTTTGTATAATCCGTTTTTATCAGGCGTTGTACATATGAGCCACATTTAAGTAAAAACGAGCAAAATACGGATTTAACGTGCGTTCTGTGTATAATTTAGTAGGTAAAGGCGGGCAAAAACCTCGTATCGTTCGCATGTACAAGCGAAACAACATGTTTATGATCCCTGCAGGGTTAAGCTGTCACAATATTAGAAGCAATTGTTAGAATGGAACTCGAATTTATATCACGATTTATTTCATTTGTTTTCAGTTGTTTCTATTTATGATCGTATTTTTGAAGTTATACTTCTTTTGGCGCGTTAGGGAAAAATTATGAGAGTAAATTTTTACGATGCGCGCGCACACCGTCACAAAAAACCGACACCCTGAAGTTAGCTATAGTCTGCGGTTCATGAAGAATGATTGATTTCCTTTTGTAAACTTTGTGACAGTTTGTTATTTTTATCTTGTTACGCCAAAAAAGAAAGTATAACTTCTTACGTGCGCACATAAGTACACACACACTTTTTTTTATTTGAATTTGTAGATAATGCGCCAGTGTAGATATGAGCATTTGAGCACTTTAGAAGGATTTTAAAAATGGAAACTAAAACTTTAAAATAGTATCTTGGTCAGTGCCAAAAGTTTTAAACTAAAATCACTGACTTACATTTTACCACTCTTTCTTAACATTCCTTTGAGGTTTTTACTTTTATGTATATATCCAAAGTTATTCAATTGCCTTAGCAAGTGTCTCTCAAAAATAATAGATTGTTTTTGATAGGCACTTAAGGATTAAAGCGTTTTATATCTTTTGAAATGCCATACTTTAAGCCCACAAAATCGTTTTATTTCCTTTCCTTTTAAATGTTCCTTAAAGACCTTTTTTAAGTCTATTGAATTCCTTCTTTTATTCTTTGATGAAAGTCAACTGGGTAGTGCTGATAAACGGCTGAAGAGCCTTTCCGTAAAAAGAACAAGGTGGATCTTTATTAGTTTACAGAGCCGTAAGGTTGCAACGTGACATACGAACATGTGCCAGTTGTCGGTAACATCACTAATTTAACCCGTGTCGCTATTTTTAGAGCAAAGGCACGATGAATGGGAGGCAGAAGTTTTAGGGATGGTACTTTTAGAAATGTCAAAATTACCATTTGGTGGTATAAGTTGTAACGGGGTTAGTCATGTCTAGCATTTAGCTTAGGGACTGTAATTAGTACCTAAATACCAATATTATCTTTAACCATTCTTTTGAACTTCGAACGTCGTACCTTCGTTATATCTACGTGGCACCAATGGGTTTGGGCTCGGCTCGCTCCTTGGATCTTGCCCTTAATTGCTTAATTGCTATCTTCTTGCCCCCTTGAATATTAGATACCCCAAATCACCCCGATTGTAAGTTAAAAGTACTGTTAGCACTCTTAAATTTTTAAACATAGACGTTTTAAAATTCAACTGTCCTAATTGTTTATCTAATAAAACTACCAGGAAATCAGGAATGAACTGGAACTAGTACTAAGACTTCTATCGATATTTATAGTGAATACTTTATATTTCTCTTTGTGCTTAATCGTCGGTGCACAACTTAGTGAGATCGTTTGGGCGAGTATTTTCTGTTCATTTCTGTCACTCTGGTACTTTTCAAAACAACAAATTATTTAAATTTAAAAACCTGTATTTTTATCATTATTGAGCTAAGTAGTAAGTCGCTTAAGCACCTAGATCCAGTTAATTTCTGCTTCCCTGGTAGTTTAAGAAAATAATCAATTAGGACAGTTAAAGACGTCTGTCGATATCATTTATTACTAATCTTTCATGCTCTTCTCAATGTTTCATCGTTTTGAGGAATAACCCGGTGAAATTAAAGATGGAGTTATTAAAGTAATCAAACATGGCGTTATTCATAATATGTTTTTTTGTCTAACCATACCTTTTTTGGTCCAATTTCAAAGGAAATGCCGCAAGGGGCGAATCAATTCTCCAAAATAATTATTTAAATATCAATTTTCAACTCGCCCTTTCGTAAGGGGCGAGTCACTCCACCAAAATAATAAAAACGGGGTGAGTGAAACATTTCAATCGAAAGGGGCAAAATCCAAGGGGCGAGCCGAGCCTGCACCAATTATTAAAAAAAAAAACAAATTACAGTTCTCCTACAAATTATGTGTGATCACTTGAGTGTGCTGTACTTACGAAGTCACTTTTTAGAATTGGTCCTGAAGCTAAAAAAAGGTTTGTCCCGCCTGGGCAGAACACCGCCGTGTCCTCGTGGATGCAATAGGCGGCAGCGACCTCTCGCGCCGTGCCCTGGTTCAGGCCATGGTACGGAGTGAGAGGGAATGGGGGGCCGTCTCCTCCTTCTGCGAAGCAGTAATGCTCGCGAAGAGGGAGGCGGCACACGTTAGGGAGACTCAACAGAGACAGAGTCGCCCTAGCGCCCTCAGCAGCAGCCGTCGCAGGAGACGCCAGGGGCTGCGAGACGATCTCCGGCCACCGTAGACTCGGGCCTGCGGACGGCGAGTAGTGGGTAACTCGCCGTCCGATCAGCACCAGGCCCGAGAGTCGACGGCGCGTAGTGTTCCACGCGCGCCTCAAAGAGTTGTCAGCAAAGGACGGGGCCTGCCACGGCCAGTGCCTGCCCGGGGGTGGAGGATAAATTCGAAAGAGTTACCTCGCCCCCGGGCGCGTAGGGCAGGGAGGGACAGGGGTGGGTTTTAGTCAGTAAGAGTCTGACACGCCCTTCCGCTCCACCCTAGAGCGGAAGAAGTCATAAGATGATTTCCCACCCCCCAAAAAAAAAAAAAAAATAACCCGACTACCCTAGAAAGAGGGTAGGTAATGCAATGCCGTGTCGTAGATCTCCACGACACGGCATCGCATTGTGACACGAGATTGCGACGTCCTATCGTGTGTTCATGTTTTGGCCCTGATTAATCTGTCTCTATTCTAAAAGTTTCTGTCAATTCTATCTTCTGCAAGTGTTCATTTGGCGATAGGAGTCAGGATTAGCGTTACCTTCAAGCTTTCCCTCGACACCCCTGTGGTCGAGTCGTAGTCGACGCACGAATTCCGTGTCGTTCACTTTGCCTCACTTAACGAACGTATTATGAGTACCTACATAGGTACTTTGTGTCGGCGTCGATATACGTTTTTATTATTGTTTGTAGCCAATGAAAATATTTTCCTGCTTTATTTTTACGATTCTTTGATCGCACAGCTATAGGTTGGCTACATTTCTATAAAAGAAATGTTCTAAAAGAAACTATAGATGGATTGTGTGAAGTTTAATATGGCTATAGACGAACCAAGGAAGATGAATGTTTTAAAAGTCCCAAAAATAAAGGCGATTGTTTTTATTTAATTGGCGTTTGTTATAAGATAACTTGTAAGGTAAACAATTTATTTTTTACGACAAGTAAAGTTTCCTGCCAAATTTTTTCTTGCATTACGTGTATCATTTTAAGGTACCCGAATGGTAACGGTATAATTAAGCCACCGCTGTCCACCCGTCTGCCCGTCGGTCGTCGGTCGATAGTTGTGATTTTAACGGATAATAGTAACATTACACACACTCACAAATATTTTCTGAAAAGGAATATCACAATATAATCGTACCCATTGAGTATGTTCAATAAATTACATGCAACTTTACAGACAGCGACTGTTTGCCAAATATAAACAAGCTTACCCAGAGCTGGGTCTATTTGAATATACTTCCACGCTCTTATCCCTCAAAGACGATGCGGTGTAAACCTTTAGCTTATCCTCTGCTGATCCACCTATGAGACACATAGCCTGAGGATAAAGCCGAAAATTGGTACATGTGATTTCTGTTTCCCAATGTTTTTACGGGCAATCGTAAACAAAACACAATATGTACAAAAGTTACTGTATTCTCTTGTTTTCAATCTCGTGTTTTTTTTTTTTATTATTTCGTAAAATATAAAGAGAATTCGTAAGATTTACATTTTAATCTAAAGTTTCAATGAAGCTAGATGCGTAGCTGTTCCAATTCCTCGGGTTTCGAGAGCTGTGCGAAGGATCGGATTGGGTGCAGGTCACCATGTGTCGTAGGCCGCGGCTATAATAAGTAACCTATGACATTTTATGTCCAGTGCACATTCTGTAGGGTTTTGTGTCATCTGATTATTACGCCTGTGTATAAAAATAGCCCGATTTTGTAACTGTGTCGATACTACGTAGGAACTGATTGATAATACATGACAACTATCTAAAAAGATGACTCCACTCACACTCAATATCGCTCAGATGCCACAAACAGGGTAAAACGTTCCGCAGTTTTACGACGAAAATCGCTAAAATTATCGTATCTACGCGAACCACTCTTGAATTTTTTACATAAATACATACTATGCTGGAACTATCTTCGTTCCATTCACCAGCATTTTCTTCTCAGAGGTTCTAGGAATAATGAGAGACGGTATTTATGCTATCGCAGACGTGTAGAGTGAAATGGCAATTGTCATTACCAGGTATCGCCGAAAGCACTTTGACAACTACATTAAGGCATTATCAACTAAGATAATGTTCAGGAACTCGAAGTAAAGTGTTCAGATGTGTCTCATTCTACACCAAAATGATTACAGTTCAAGGGACGAAATTAGTAATTAACTTATATTTTATTTTCCCCAATACTATTGCGTCATGTATGGGTAATCACAGATCGGGCTACGAGTGCTACGAGTGCGTAACGGACCTAGGCACGCTATGATTTCGTAGCGCTACAGATGACCGGACAGGACACAAGCTTAAACTCCCAAAATTAAACACTTTATGGGTGTTTTTCCACCAAAAATATCCGAAGTAGCGGGGCGGTGCGTATTCTTCGCGTATTGCCTCTTCCCTAACCAGGCATAGCGTAGCTAAAAGAGCTAGCTGCCTTTTCCCTAACCAGGCATAGCGTAGCTAAAAGAGCTAGCAGAGCGCTATTTTTACTTGATACATAGCTACACACCGTTTCACAGTGCCGCTACGCATCCTCGCACCACTCAGCTACACATCGTTTCACAGCATCACTACGCATCCTCGCACCACTCAGCTACACACCGTTTCACAGTGCCGCTACGCATTCTCGCACCACTCAGCTACACACCGTTTCACAGCATCGCTACGCATCCTCGCACCACTCAGCTGCACACCGTTTCAGAGCGCCGCTACACATGGTCGCACCACTTAGCTACGCACCGTTTTACAGCACCGCTACGCATCCTTGCACCACTCAGCTACGCACCGTTTAACAGCATCGCTACACATCCTCGCACCACTCAGCTACATACCGTTTCACAGCATCGCTACGCATCCTCGCATCACTCAGCTACACACTGTTTTACAACGCCACTACGCATCCTCGCACCACTCAGCTACACACCGTTATACAGCGCCGCTACGCATCCTCGCACCACTCAGCTACATACCGTTCCACAGCATCGCTATGCATCCTCGCATCACTCAGCTATACACCGTTTTACATCACCGCTACGTATCCTAGCACTACTCAGTTTCACACCGTTTTACAGCACCGCTACGCATCCTTGCACCACTCAGCTACATACCGTTTCACAGCATCGCTACGCATCCTCGCACCACTCAGCTACGCACCGTTTAACAGCATCGCTACACATCCTCGCACCACTCAGCTACACACTGTTTTACAACGCCACTACGCATCCTCGCACCACTCAGCTACACACCGTTATACAGCATCGCTACGCATTCTCGCACCATCTCACTATCTCACACATCTTTGGTGGAAAAGCATGATTAAGTTCGAGTTATTTGAGCAGACAGTAATATAGGAACTCAGTCATGCTGCCTTGCTTTTACCAACTATTTTGAGATCAGCTTCTAGTCTAACCGAATACTAGTGTTTTACATGGAGCAAATGTCTTCAAATTTTATGTAGTTATAATATGTAAGTAAATGATCAAGAGTGAGTGAGTAAATATGTAGTGTAGTAAGTGGAGGGATGAAACGCAAGTGACTAAAAGAGTGATTAATATAAATGTGGATGGATGGATTGTGTAAGTTAAATTATATAAAACAAATAGTAGTCAGTAATAGCGTGATGGTTGACAGGCAAGAATAGAATAAGAAAACGTGTAGTACCGACCCCAAGTAACATAGAGCATCCTCCAAAAAATAGTAACATAGAGCATGAGCAAGAAGATGATGATACTGTTCCTAAAATAGTTGCAGTTATTGTAACTGTGTATAAAAAGTTCATAAATGTTGGTTGAGGATCATGCCCCTAGACAAAGTATGATATAACTTGCTACATTTTACGACACTAGTTAGCCATATGTCTCAAGTGATTATAGGACCTCATAAATAGTACTCATAAAATGAGCAACAAAAATTTTACTGCGTTGTTTTCAGAAACTGATATTATTATTATTTACGGTCTGTTATAAATATTAAAACAAAGAATTTGTATTTGCGTATCATTTTAAAAACTAAAGTAACCCTGCGATGTAACCTATGGGGATCGTCAGAAAGTACAGAATACAATAAGTAATTAACATTGGGAGGTATGGAGAGTATTGTGTTAAAGTTTTCGTAATTAATACTTAATAGTCTAAACAGATTTAGTCTCGGGTTAGTTGTATACCTTTTCAACCATAAATTTGCATCCAAATTACACAAATGAATTATTAACGTAAAATGAAAAGCGAATTACAAAGATCAAAAAGCAGTTTTTATAAAATACAGGCAGCCAACAGACTGCATGCAAATGACAATAAAATAAAGAATTATAAATAAGAAAAAAATGCTAACTTACTTTAAGTTATTATCATGTTAGTGGCAACTCGATCGGAAAGTTTACTTATTTGGCAAATAAATTAAAATAATTGACAATTGAATATAAATGGTAAGTACCTACTCAGTTACATTACAAAAATAAATTAAATAGCGATCAATTTTGCGAGATCAATGATCCTTAATCCTTAGAATTGCCCTGTAATAAGCCTGATTGGCATCAATTGAATTACATGGAATGTCGAAATAACCCATAATCATTATAATCTCGAAAAATATGAAGAGAAAAATGAAGGAGGATTAATCATGAAGAGACAGAATTTTGATTATTAGGAGGTTTTCTTTTGTTTACCGATAAATTAATTTAATTCTTCATATCTTCACCGGGCGGTTGGTAGCTGCCGGATGATCGTTGCCGAGAAACATGTTTTTTATTTCTTTTATTAATTACTTATTTGTTTAAAAGAAACACTATGTATAAAAACTTAGTAACAATACTCAGTTATCTAAAAAATAAAATATAGAACAGTATTTAAAAGGGGAAAAATGGCGCCCCGTTGAAGAGGCCTATGTAAGTACGGTGTTAAATACAAATGGCACTTAGTTATTGTGTAAATTGGGTTTTCAAAAAACAGGGATATATTTCAGATTTTAGTAGATTATTTAGTTAGATAGCATTGTTTTTCGTTATAATCCCAATGTTTGGTTTCCTTTTATTAGGCCACAGTTCACGTTTGATAAAACAAATACATTTTTTAACGTGTAAGCTGCCTATTGCCAATGTTCGTTGAATACAGCACTGTGTGTTTTTATTTGAATTGTTTATAGGCTTTTAGCGTCCATAAAAGTTTCATAATGTACCTACGTATTTTGAACACCAGAAATCGGTTTGTTGTGAATGGTTGAAATGTACATTTTCGGTTGCCAACCGTTGAAACCAAAGCGTAAACAATCCAGCAGGAAAATCTTATTTCCTGTTACGTTTATAAGAAACGAAATCATATTACATTTTTGTCAGAATTGAACTGAAAAATGGCTTTTGATTTAGTACTGAGCTTGAAAAGGATGTAGCAAACTGACAACTGCTCATAAACTTTTTCTGAAATACGCTGCCCCAAAAAGTTGTTAACGTTTAATTATTAATTAAACCCTTTCATAATTTAAGTTAGTTAAATGGTCTGTCATTCAACGTGGTAAATCTTTAGCCTTTTGGGTCGACAGTGGTACCTATGGAAGAGTATTTTCATTCTAAAAGTTTTTTGGAAACCTGACCGCAGTGTAACAACGTCAATTTCAAGTAATTTATTTATTTATTTGCTTTTACCAGAGCCTCCGCTGTGCAGACCTATTTATTTCAGATTATTATGATGTCTAAATTATAATTGATCAAAGGAAAATTTAATTATTGCAAAACTAGAAGCGTTATAAAGACCTTGATGTTGCAAGGTTTTACCTATTATTACTCTCAAAGTATAATCCCCACTCCCCACTAATCTCATAAAAGGGACCGATTTTCGGATAACTGGCAAATAAAAATATAAATGTACCTACGTTATGGGACATGGGACGATCTCTATAAATCCTAAAACCATAACATAAAATGAAACGCGATTTCTGTGTGATGGCCGAAATAATATTACGTTATAAAGGTTGAATCTTTTGTGTTTTCCTTTCCTTTGATGATTTATTTACCCAATGTTCCATTAAAAATAAGCTGAACAAGCGAGACTATTGCAAGAGCATATTGCAACCGTTCCACGAAGTCGATAATGCTTTGTATAAACAGAAATCTTGATCCCATTGCACTGACAAAATATATTTGAATAAAACCGCAATTTTGTTCTTATTATTTTGTGCTTTTTCCCCTATAAATGTAAAAACTTAAAAAAATAAACTTGTAAAATACGATTCTTTCTGTTGGATAAAATCGTTTTTGTTTGTAAGACGGGAACAGTTAAAGCGAACCCGTAATATCACTTTTCACATATATTTTCCATAAGAATGGAGCAGTAAGGAAGTCTATTGTTCAGTGAGTGGGTTTCCCAGGCGCATACTTTATTCAGATTGCGGGCTGAATTTAAAATGAAACTGGTGTCGGCTGTAACTTGATTTTTGCTGAAGTGTCCAACATAAAATAAACTGCCTCAAAAGGCTAACTAGATGATTGGGTACTCCCTGGAAAATGCGATGCTGTATAAAATATTTTACAAGTTTATAGATATTGGTTCAAACTGGTTCAATCAAGTTTTATAGAACCAAAGGCTAGCAAAGAAGTATCTAGAAAGATGTATCTAAAAAACTTTTTCATAAAAAATACAATCGACTCTCAAAAAAGAAAATAGGTACCTAAACTAAAAATTTAAAAAAAACTTTAATTTAGGAAGTCAGAGTTTGTATTTTATTTATTCGTTATTTGTCACCAACTTCCAAAATTAAAGTTATTTTTAAATTTTTTGTGTAGGTATTTTCATTTTTGGAACGCGGTTGTATTTTTTGTAATTTATTTTTATTATTTTTCACTTTTTAGTTGTTACAGGGTTATAACAGGTTAATCAGGTCTAAAACTAAATAATAATAATAATAATAATAATCCGACACATTATTTCTGGTTGTTCTCGTCTAGCTAACGGAGACTATTTGCATAGACACAACCTTGTAGCCAGGATTATCCATCAGCAACTTGCTCTTAAATACAATCTTGTGGAATCTGAAGTACCTACCGTACTATAGGTATGAGCCCGACCCAGTTCTCGAAAATGGCAATATCACGTTGTATTGGGATCGATCTATCATCACTGATAGGACTATTGTTGCCAATAAGCCTGACATAGTGGTGATAGATCGACAAGAGCGTCGCACAATGATTGTTGATATAGCTGTCCCTCATGACGAGAACCTCGTGAAGGCTGAGAAAGATAAAAAAACAAAGTATCTTGATCTGGCTCGCGAGGTTGTTGACATGTGGGAGGTGGATACAGCAGTCATTGTGCCGATAGTCGTGACGGCCAATGGCTTAATAGCCAAGAGCCTCGACGAACACCTAAGGAGGCTCTCGTTGGGCAGCTGTATCAAGGGCTTGATCCAGAAGGCAGTACTCCTGGACACGGCGCGCATAGTTAGGAGGTTCCTCTCCCAGGAGCCCTGACCACCGGTAGCTTGGACCCTATCCCGATACCGGTGGGATACTATTTTTTATATTTTTATATTTTTAAATGTTTTTATATTTTGATATTTTAATATTTAAAAATGTAAATTGTATGTTTAAACTATAAAATAAATGGAATAATAATAACAACCCCAATAACATGGAACATGGAATTCGAACATACTCGTAATTGGAGGAAACCAAAACGTCATCTATGTATAGATATTTTTGGTTTTTGTTGATTATTTCAAAAAGTGCTGAAGCAATTTCGATAAAAATTATATTGGACCATTTCCGGAGTATACTATTTCGAATAAAAAAATAATTTTGAAAATAGATCTACATCTGACAGAGAAATCGGTGGACATACATAAAAAAAACAAAGAAATACATACATACAGTCGAACATAGATCCTCCTCTTTTTTGCGAAGTCTGTTAAAAATACACAAAATGTCTTAAGAAAACTTAGCAAGTACTCTACCGAAATGAGATGCAGCTATGTATTGAAGTCAAAGCGTGCTGTTTTGCTTGTAATAAGAAATGTACACCAACGTTGCTTTGCATTCACAGCAAAACAACAAAGAGTCTAGCCGCTAGCTAGATGGAATAGACAGCGTAGCATGAACTTTAACTACGTGCCATGAGCGAGAACCTCGTTAGCAAAATAATGAAAAATAATTCTACAGAGTACCTACAGGAGCTAATTGCTTGAAGGTAACCTCATCTCTTGGTATCCGTACTCCTAAGATTATGCATAAACTTATTAAATGAGGCTTGGCCATGGTCGACCAAGCAGCTAACTTGCCTTATTATATTAATATATGAATATTGAATATTTAAACCACGTTATCTACTTACATCATTTTGAAGTTTTGCTCTTGAATGTTGGAAAATCTATGAAATATTTATGAGACATTTTCTTTACCTCTTTCATATACCATTTGCTCCGTTTTATTTAATGTTCCAATTATTCATAATTACGCACCTTTCAGTTTTACCCATTTTCTCATTTAAAATTCTCATTTTTATGTTAACACAGGAAGTTTTTACTTTTCGTTTCCAGATTCTTCATTTACCTTGTGCTACATTTTCGCTGTAATTTAGAAACTTAAAGCAGGAGAAAAATGCGTAGAATTTTTTACGGAAGAATCTGCGAACTTTATTTCCCTATTTGAGAAACCACGTAGACATGTTTTTTCTTTACAAAAAAGAAGTTACTTTCATAACAATATTAAAATTACAACTCCAAATTCATTATTCAAATCAGATATGCAAATAATTGTAGAGCCATTACACTGCATTGCAATTGTGAAATTACAGAGCATACAGACTAATCACACAGATTTAGTTCAATGTGTCACGATAATTAGTTAATTAATTGGTCCATTCTTCAAAACCACTGTGAATACATGATTGCGCACGTCACATGCGGTATGCAAATGTAATTTGGTACGGCATGTAGTTTAGGTGGCAACGTGGCACAACAGACGAACACACAACCGCTGATGACGTATTACATACATATATTTACTTGACATAATTATATTTCCTTGTATTGGTATGATAATATTATACCCCCGCCTCCTATTTCTTACTAAAAAGGTCTGATTTTGAATGTCATGTGTAATATTATTGGTGGTATTCTATTCGTTGTGAAGCTTAGTAATTGTAGGTATTGTATAAGTCGCAGAATCGTATTGTAGTTGTACAATACGATTTTAGCTATATTACATACGGTTACGATACGCAGTTAAATACACACATTTATATACATATAAATTTCATCTTCAATATATTTTGTTTACTCGTGAATCCTGTTTCAAATATATTCAGGAATGTCAAAAATTCTGAACAATCAAATCGCATGTATTCTCGAAAATAATATAAATGTACAAAACTTTTTGTATTAATAAAAAAAAACTTTTTTTCACAAAAAAAAAACAACCGACTCCCAAAAAAAAAAAAACAACTAAATATTGAAAAATAACTTTAATTTCGGAAATCGATGTTTGTATTTTATTTCTTCGGTATTTGACACCGACTGCCGAAATTTAAGTTATTTTAATACGGTTGTTTTTCTTTTTTTGTAAAAAAGTTTTTTATTTTTCACTTTTTAGTTGTTATACCCCAGAACTAAAAACCCCAAAAACATGGAACGTGGAATTTAAACATAGTCTTAATTGGAGAACATCAAAACGTCATCTAGGTATACGTATTTTTCGTTTTTGTTCAGTTTTTCAAAAAGCGCTGAATCAATTTCGAAAAAATTTATATGGTGGCCCCATATAAATTTTCTCGAAATTGCTTCAGCGCTCCTCAGCCTCGGGAGTATATTCTATCGGATAAAAAAATAATTTTGAAAATCGGTCCTCAATTGACAGAGAAATGGGTGGACATACATAAAAAAAAACCATACTGTTGAACATAGAACCTCCTCCTTTTTTGAAGTCGGTTAAAAAGGTATTTTTTTGCAGCTATAATTTTTCAAATATTATTTAACTAGTCTCTATCCGCGGCATTACCCACGTGAAAGTCGAAAACTATCCCCAAAGAACGACTACTGGCATAAAAAATATCCCACGTTCCATATACCTATGCTAGGACATGGTCAACCTATGTGGAAACTTGAATCCCAATCCGCTCAGCCGTTGAGACGCTATTGACTAACAAATATCCAGTGTTTCATAGTTAATATATTAGTTGGCCACTGATCATCTACTTGATTAACGATTAACATGCAACATGCTAATTATTTCTAGGATTAGCCTAAACTAACCTAAGCAATCTGAGGCGATAGATAGCAATTAGTCGCACTATGACTGTAGGTATCAATTATTTCGTCACTAATAACTAATAAGCGTTGCGGAAGCGTTGCTTTGTTTGCGTTACAATTGCGTATAAATGTCTATTATTTAAACAAAAACATTCTCTATAATCTATTATTTTGACTAAAATCACGGTAAAGCGCAAAGCGTAAACTAGTTTGACATTTCTAACTTAGTTTACAGCTATAGCCGTCCTATTCTCGCACTGCCTTTTAGAAAAGGATAGCGATTCTCTAATTTTAGTTTAGTTATAGAACAAGAGAATCGGCATCAGTGTTCATTCTACCAAACTTTTTTATTTATGATTTGTTAATTTATGTTTATTTATATAACTAATTGGGTAGGTATTTTTTTATTACATACACAAATATAATCTTATTTTTTTTTTTTTGGGGGGTGGGAAATCATCTTATGACTTCTTCCGCTCTAGGGTGGAGCGGAAGGGCGTGTCAGACTCTTACTGACTACAACCCACCCCTGTTCCTCCCTGCCCTACGCGCCCGGGGGCGAGGTAACTCTTTCGAATTTATCCTCCACCCCCGGGCAGGCACTGGCCGTGGCAGGCCCCGTCCTTTGCTGACAACTCTTTGAGGCGCGCGTGGAACACTACGCGCCGTCGACTCTCGGGCCTGGTGCTGATCGGACGGCGAGTTACCCACTACTCGCCGTCCGCAGGCCCGGGTCTACGGTGGCCGGAGATCGTCTCGCAGCCCCTGGCGTCTCCTGCGACGGCTGCTGCTGAGGGCGCTAGGGCGACTCTGCCTCTGTTGAGTCTCCCTAACGTGTGCCGCCTCCCTCTTCGCGAGCATTACTGCTTCGCAGAAGGAGGAGACGGCCCCCCATTCCCTCTCGCTCCGTACCATGGCCTGAACCAGGGCACGGTGCGAGAGGTCGCTGCCGCCTATCGCATCCACGAGGACACGGCGGTGTTCTGCCCAAGCGGGGCAAACCTCCACCGTATGCTCCACCGTGTCCTCTGGGTGATCCTCGCAGTGGAAACACTCAGGGGTCACCTCCGCCTTGCCACGACACAGGTACCTCCCGAAACAGCCGTGTCCGGTGAGCACCTGCGTCAGGCGGAAGGTGAGGTTGCCATGGCGCCTCTCCAGCCAAGCCTCAAAGAGGGGCACTACCGCCTCAATGGTAGCGTGCCCAGCGCTGGGTTGCGACAGTCGCTCTCTCCATGTCACCATGAGATCCTGCCGGAGCTCCGTCCGCCGAGCCGCGAGTTGTCGCGGCAGCAATATAATCTTATTTTGGATTTAATTTTATATTGAATGCTGGAGCTTAACTTACTCGTATTAAATGATTTGAATGCTCTTGTTGAGTAGATATATTTTAATGTGAAAAGAGCAAATTAATTTAATTTATGGAATTTTTTTTTTTTTTAGATAGGTGACTTACTTAATTAGAACCGAGAAAAGTCTTTCAAGATTCGGTGTTTTAAGGTTTTTTTGTTTCGTGTAGGATTGGACCTATTTTATGTCATTAGGCAATTTGTTATTGTATATAGTTATGTCTTTTTCTTCCATACAAATCTTTCTATAGGCCTTCTCAGTCGTCACCCCCTTTGTATCCAAAAATATCTCCTTTCACACGTCCATCCTGTTTTAATGCTTTGATGTTCATCCGTCGTTTCTTTGGAGTTCATCCATTGTTTCCTTGGTGTTCCCGTACACGTATAGCCCATCCAAATTCTTGCGCAAACTTTCCGCACGACATGGTGTCCTCATTCCTCTTCATTACATGCAAATGCTATGACTCTCGTATTCCTGACAACTTTTCTAGTCACCGGCGCCACTTTCTGAATAGGAAATATGTCAAAGGTACTTAAATAAAAATTTATCTACCTTGTTGTTTTTACCTCTAAATATTTTCTCTCTCTTATACTTAAAGGTTGATCCAATTCCAGCTTCCTAACTTTCATTGAAAAAAAAAAACAGACAAATGGCTATGATATCAGTCCAATAACAATCTCTAGATCCTGCAGCAGTTGATTTAATTTTCGATGACTTTTTCTTCAATTTAGAGAATTCCTTGAGTTTTAGGTGCTCCAAAGTTACAGGTTTGTTGATATACATGTCTCTTAAAAAAAAACACCACAAAAAAAAAACAGGCTTTAAGCAGAACATGATATTGGCGGACAGATGATTGAATTGACTGTAATTTAAGAATTTTGGTTGCCACTCCTTGAGTGATCTTGAGCGGTAGTTTTAGGATCAAGCGGTTCATATCGTAAATTAATTATTTCAAGCTAACATTTGACGTATTTCAAACATAGGAACTTCAAATTAGATCACCCTTTGTAAGAACAGAGACTAGGTTTAACTAGGTCATTTCAACGGGTGTTTGCAATAGGATGTTTCCAATGTTACTGTTATCAATACAGCGTTAAAATCTTGCGTGTAAAACAGGCAAATACGACCCGCTATTCCATGTACATAATACAGCTACCTTACTTATGGAAATTGTGCTCGTTTCCTCTATAAGCTCCCTTGTTTAAAGTTCCAACGCGCCGTTCCTATGCGGTTTGGGACATTACGAGTATTTCCGAAACTAGTTTTGATTTGGGTTTGCTGTACTTAGTTTAATAAAGGTCATCTTATCCATTCGAGACGACGATCTTTGGCCTGTTTTGTGCGTTGGAGATCTTGGTAACTGATTACATGAACTTAAAGCAAGTAAAAAAAAAACAATACTTAAATAGGTAGTTGGTGGTGCATTCTGAGAAACTAAAGTACCTAAAGGGATTTATTTATTTAGTGTAGTATTAACATGTGTACATTTTTTTTTTGGGGGGGTGGGAAGTCATCCAATGACTTCTCCCGCTCTGGGTGGAGGACATGTCAGACTCTTACTGACTAAAACCCACCCCTGTTCTTTCATGCCTGAGTGCCCAGGGGCGAGATATCTCTTTCGAATTTATCCTCAACCACGGCGCCGTCACGAATGCTGACAATTCTTTTAGGCGCGCGTGGAACACTACGCGCCGTCGACTCTCGGGCATGGTGCTGATCGGACGGCGAGCTACCCACTACTCACCGTCCGCAGGCCCGGGTGTACATGTGTACCTACGTTATGATATTACTATAGTAGTCACGCCAAATATCCGAAGTGTACTAGACCTGATTGAATGATTGTCCATTGTCATGTGAGAGTGTGTCGGTACATCCTTGAGATTACGCTATCAATATCCTATACTGTCGTACTAAGAATTTAGAGTGGCAAACTTTAATATACCACTGAGCATCTGTTTTACTGGTTCAAGTGACTGAATTAGACTTTAATACTTCTTTTCAAATGTCTTTTCTTATACAGGTAAGATATGCGAGTTGATTTCTTTTTGCAAGTCTTAGTAGTACATGTTCACGAGGTTATTCGTTAGCCACCATGTTGTGAAAATACAATATTCAATTCGATTTTTTATTTTTAAATTATATACAAAAACCTTCCCCGTTCATCACTTTACATAATAGTAAAACCGCATCAAAATCTGTTACGTGGTTTAGGAATAATAGTTAGCGGAAAAACAGACAGACGCGGAAAGTGACTTCGTTTTATACTATGTAGAGAAGATACCTACATATTCTTTAAGTTTAGGAATCAATCGGTACTTTGCGGAAATCCACGACAGGTTTGGATGTGTATTGTTGTATTCCCGCAAATGCATATTTTTGACAGTCAAAGACGCTGCATTTTGCGCCCAAGCCTTTTTTTTTTGCGGAATTAAAACTACATAATTATAAGATTATACCTACTTAAAAACGTTTTGATTAAAGATGAAATTGTTATTTCTATGATAGACAAAACTGTTTCGTTTCTATTGAGCGCACTGTCTTGAAATACTACTTTTATTGCTTGAGACAAATTCGTTTCACACCGGTGTAAACCGGGCAATGCAGGTGAACATTTTACGATATTGCTAAAGTGATAAATGTCGCCGCCGTTATTTGACAATTTTGCCACAGATTACTATGAATTTATCTATAAAGAGCGACGCGACACGGTACTTCATACAAAGTCTTCCAAGAAAACTTAATAATGGTCTCTCTTCCTCTTTAAAGTTTTTCGACTAGATATCTTGCGTATTTATTTTCAAGACTTTGAACTTCTATACAAGACAAGAAAATATTATAATCGTAATTATAACCAGAAGAGAAACAAACAGACAAAGAGAGCAAATAGATCAGCTTTTTTAATGTTCCCACTGCTGGGAAAACTAAAAACATTGTAAAAGTGAGTACCTATATAATAGATGATTTTACTTCTCTTTAGAGAATATTAACTAAGGGCAGGTTTTTCAACAGTCAGATAACTTTTATTTGAGGAATAAATATGGCGGTTCGACATAATTTTCATACAAAATCTGTCAAATGGCCATTTTTACTCATCAGATAAGGGTTATCTGACAATTGAAAAACCGGCCCTTAGTTATGCGTTTTTAAGTTTAGTTTTTTAGGAATTATCAGCATGCCGTCATATTAACTGTAGCTTGTTTTACAATATATATGGTCGCTTCAAAAGCATTTATTAGACGCAAAAAAATTGCGCTGACCTATTTATGACATTTTAAAGGAGCTGCCTTAATTAGCACCCAAAGTGTCTGTCTGATTTCGAACCAACGACCTTCAACTTGTAAGTCGCGGCCACTGGGCCCAAAACTACCCTCAAAGAGAGCAAATCAATAAAACTAGGTACTTAAGTAGATATATGAAGAAAACGTATTAGAAAGCACTCCTATCTGGCACACGTACTTTTCCTAAAGATTACCTATCCGTGCACACTACAGCTAGAGATTTCTAGTAAGACGTTACAGTGACATGCGTGCACCTCTGAATATTTCTGAGAAGTAAACTGGATTTTTTCAAAACTCTGCAGTACGTATCACAAGATAGGTTCTTGTGAAATCTACTGAATCTTTAAATCATGAAAAACCCTATCTATAAATATAAAACGTATGTATGTATTTACGAGCGTCAGGTCCTGAGTTTGATTACCAGGTCGGCCAAAAAGTGCGCTTGGATTTTTTCACTAGGAATTACTCTGTAGCAGTCTCTGGTGTTTGGAAGTTGGTGGTGTTAAACTCCTGTGCCTCGGAAAGCACGTAAAGCCGTTGATCCTGCGCTTGATCGTCCTTGGAATACAGAGTGCACCACTGCTTGCGCACACGCTTGTGTACTATGAAATCTCCTGCGTACTTCGCTAATCTCCGTTGACATTGGCCACCATAATTGAAATTCAGTCGGTGGTATTGCTTTCGGTATGCTAGAAATTACGTAATTTCAATACTTAGAAGACCTCTTAGGCACTGAAACTCACCGGTGAGTTTGACAAAAAAAAAATTTAAGTGAAAAAAAAAAAAAAATCGGCTGTCAACCCGGGTTGTCGTCGAGATTCAATTTGACAACCCGGGTTTGTCCGCTGGGGCTGAAGGGTTAAATATAACATAGCTGAACTCAACTAGTAATAATAATATTTATATTTATTTTATCTTCAGGCTACTTTGACCCATAGATCTATGGGCCAAAGTAGCTGTAAAACAATATCCAACGATGAGCATATATTTAGTAAGGTATATCCCTACTGAATGAACGCTCATCATTGGATATTGTTTTACAGTAAATAAAGGTGGGTTAACATTTCTTGACGAAGCCTTTCGAATACCAATGTTGTTTATAATCTGATCGTCATCAGCAATCGCTCAATTGACTGGCCTGTTGGTCTAGTGGTTAGTGACCCTGACTGCTATGCCGGAGGTCGTGGGTTCGATTCCCACCCAGGACAAATGTTTGTGTAATGAGCATTGTTCTGTGTCTGGGTGTAATTTATCTATAATATGTATGTATTTAGAAATATATAAGTATGTTTATCAGTTGTCTAGTACCCATAACACAAGCTCTGCTTAGCTTGGGACTAGATGGCGTTGTGTGATAGTGGTGGAATATTATTATTATTATTATATTATTATGAAGATTTTCACTGGGTATCTCATTTATTTTCCTCTCACGTACTCGTTTGATCACTCTCCTCTTTATTGTACGATTTTTCCGATAAATTCCGCTAAGCTTTTCATTTGAGTTAATACAAACAATAATTATTGTATTGAATTTTGATTGCGGGTATCGGCGAACCCTTTGTGTTCTTGGGATTTCGAGAAACCGCAACGATTTACACCCAAATACATTCGCTCATGCGTACATTGTAATTGCTTGGAAATAATCGAAATATATCGATAAACTCACATAACAAAAGATGGGTTTATTGTTCTTCATATACGTTTGTGTAGCGGCTTTTGTTCAAAGGTCTCCATTACATTAGACCTTGTCTTACTTAATAATGCCTTTATCTCTTATTTGACACCTAAATCTAATCGTTACGTAAATAATTTGTTTTTTGAGAAACTCAAGCTTTGACACTCTTGATTATAATAATATGTTTATTAAGCTTATCAACTCTCCCTAGCCTTCCCAATAATGTTTTGGTTGGCTTGCAGTGTAACGGGAAGCAGCTTAATTTACTGATTTTGCTGGTCACTCGACTTTCGCTGATAAATATTCCGTTCAAAGTTAATGATCAGAACGGGTGACTAATTTTGAGCACCTAAGTTAAAGACCTTTTAATACCTTATGGCTATAACATACTCGTACATAGTGTAACGTAGTGGCGTTACAATTTCAATTAAAACATAAACATGCGGAATGAATCCAGAGATCAAAAGCCAATTTGGTAAGCATAGACAATTTTAGTTAGCTGACAACACTATTGTCTTTGAATTCTATGACACCTGTCAATGACGGCGTAGATATAAAAACCCGATACACGCCAGGTGGTTCTTTTTTGAATCTTAATCCAGCTGTTGGCGTTAGACTCACCCTCGCCTTGTTCTGTCGAACACCCTTGAGCCGTGAAGCGATCGCCAAGTCCTAGCAGCTGTAGTTTGCATTGGCAAATATTTGCCAACTTATTACGCGATTTCAACCCCTGTAATTGGGGTCCCAGATCCGGATTACCAGCTCCGTATTCCCAGATACAGACTTCCATACCCGGATTCCCAAATTCAGAAGATGGAGGGAGAGGACTTGGAGTCCTACGCTCTGGGCAAGCACCTGCATCGTCCTCCATCGCGGCCATCCTGCCGCGGTGCCTCGTGGCGCGGCCACTAGGCCACTCATCACGGCGGCCCGCTCGACGCCGGGTGCATATTTACCCGCGTGGCTTCAGCAGGCCGTCTCCGAGCCGGCTAGACCACCTGCCGGCCGACCCATCCTGGCTCCTGTCGACCCTGCGAGCCGGCGCTGCCGCCTGCCGGCCAACACCTCCAGGGGCAAACGCAACGTGGTTTCCCCGAGACACCAAGGCTGAGCCAGGGCAGTAGCGTGCTATCTCCCAGGGAATACTGAATCATGTGACTGCAGACCTCCCCACACCCTTTTCTCAATTTCAAATATATATTTTAACGTTGACCGAGGTACGTGTTGTCTTTTTTTCATCCCACGTAGGCTCCTTACGTCCCACTGGCGCCCAAAAACGTGGTTTTGTAGTCACATTTTTTCATTGTTCCCTGGTGGGTATTTTTTTTTATTTAATTATGTGTGTGTTGTCCAATTGTAAAACTTTTTTTTTTCTCATGGTTGACAGCAACTAATGTGTACTCACGGCTATTAAGATAATATCGTAGTAGTAGAGCTATTAGTGAACGGCTCGCCCCGGGGAAGTACTACCACCAATCTTATTTCTATCGGTTAGCAACTAGCGGTGTGCCGGTAGAAGAGATTGGGTGCCGGGTATAAATTACAGGCACAACCAGACTAAACATCTAGTCTTGGAAGACAAA
The DNA here is from genome assembly GCA_951329385.1 of Polia nebulosa. Taxonomy (NCBI): domain Eukaryota; kingdom Metazoa; phylum Arthropoda; class Insecta; order Lepidoptera; family Noctuidae; genus Polia; species Polia nebulosa. The sequence goes on from OX589604.1 coordinate 16,591,735, forward strand.
TTCTAGCAACTTCTATAATCTTTGCTCATAAATTGTCAACCTACCTTCTTTTTATTTATTTTTTTATTTTTCAATGTTCACTTCAAATTTAAAATCATATAAGAAAAAAAACTTTGATTAACTTTTTAATAATTTTATTAACAATAATGTTATTATAGAACAAACTTTTTATATTTCAGTAACATATATCCTGTACAATAACAAAGAATACTATAAGATCATAACAACATAATTTTGTATAGAACTTAGTATGGTTATCATCAAAAGTACAGTCAACAACAAATTTTGCTTGAAACACTTGAATGTTCAAACAAAATTAAAATTTTAAACTTAGTTATTTTTTTTTTTAAATTGATATTCCCAATAACTTTTAACTTTATATTCAAGTTTGAACACTTAGGTTTTAAACAAGATTTTTTTTTTTTTTTGAAAAATTTTTTTTTTTTAATTTTTAAACAGCTCACTAGAGAACTAACCTTTTGGAAATTACTTAGCCAGTGTAAACATTAGTTGCACCAGTTACTTTTTGAACAATATTTTTTTTTTTTTGAAAGGATTTTTTTTTATTTTTCCTTGCTTTCTCACTTGAGAATTTAACTTTAATAAAATAACTTAGCCTGTGTACACACTAGTTGCACCAGTTTCTTAACAACCATTTGATTTATATTACTTTTTTTTTTCTTTTAAAACAAATCATAACTAGGAATTCAACCAGAACGTTCAATAGTTAGAATATTTTGTAACAGACGGAGTACTTCACATAGCTTTTGTATTGCTGTTTCAACACTCACCATTTTGCATAATATTACCTAATATCACAATTGATTAAACTTGTTTACATATGTTAAACACGTTACAGTTTGATCAATAATCCAATGAAATTTTTGTCCGCTCAATAATCAGCGACATAATTTATTTTTCTTAGTGGTTCAGAAATTGGTCTCGTAACTCGTTGTGGGTTCGATTTGTGATTCCGTTTATATTAAGGCCCTACCTTTTCTATAATGCTTTTTACTTTCAACCAAGTTTTTTTTTTTCCTATATACAACTATGGGTCCTTTTTATCCATAGTTTTTATTTATTTTACTATCTGAGCGGTTTGCAACTCATTAAATAAGCCATTGCAGGGGCGGTATAGTTACTCCTTAATCAAAACCTAAACTAGAAAAAACTTTACTTCTTGATTTTATTTATCTATTTGAGCGGTTTGCAACTCAGTAAAATAAGCCTCTGCAGGAGCGGGTGGAGACTCCTTAAACAAGCCTTAATCCAAAACAATATTTTATTTATTTCTTTATTAACTTAGATATTTATATTGGTTCTTAGTAAAAATCATTCACTAACTAAGTCTGATTTACGCGAGTATTTAGTCAAATAAGGACGATCTACTCTTACATACTTGCTAGGAAGCGGACTCACTTCTTTAATAAGTGGTCTGCTGGTATGATAGGTTTATGAAAGGATGAAATGAGCTAATGATGAATGAATGAAGATGAATAAAAGGGTCGTATATCAGATGGTGGCTAGTGCAACACCATAAGGATTTTTACCCAGGTAAAAATCCTACCTTTTTTGGGGGGTACTGTAACGTAGTGGCGTTACAATTTTAATTAAAACATAAACATGCGGAATGAATCCAGAGATCAAAAGCCAATTTGGTAAGCATAGACAATTTTAGTTAGCTGACAACACTATTGTCTTTGAATTCTATGACACCTGTCAATGACGGCGTAGATATAAAAACCCGATACACGCCAGGTGGTTCTTTTTTTAATCTTAATCCAGCTGTTGGCGTTAGACTCACCCTCACCTTGTTCTGTCGAACACCCTTGAGCCGTGAAGCGATCGCCAAGTCCTAGCAGCTGTAGTTTGCATTGGCAAATATTTGCCAACTTATTACGCGATTTCAACCCCTGTAATTGGGGTCCCAGATCCGGATTACCAGCTCCGTATTCCCAGATACAGACTTCCAGACCCGGATTCCCAAATTCAGAAGATGGAGGGAGAGGACTTGGAGCCCTACGCTCTGGGCACGCACCTGCATCGTCCTCCATCGCGGCCATCCTGCCGCGGTGCCTCGTGGCGCGGCCACTAGGCCACTCATCACGGCGGCCCGCTCCACGCCGGGTGCATATTTACCCGCGTGGCCTCAGCAGGCCGTCTCCGAGCCGGCTAGACCACCTGCCGGCCGACCCATCCTGGCTCCTGTCGACCCTGCGAGCCGGCGCTGCCGCCTGCCGGCCAACACCTCCAGGGGCAAACGCAACGTGGTTTCCCCGAGACACCAAGGCTGAGCCAGGGCAGTAGCGTGCTATCTCCCAGGGAATACTGAATCATGTGACTGCAGACCTCCCCACACCCTTTTCTCTATTTCAAATATATATTTTAACGTTGACCGAGGTACGTGTTGTCTTTTTTTCATCCCACGTAGGCTCCTTACGTCCCAATAGGTATCATCTGAAATAACTTTTTAAGAAGTATGTTTGCTATTAACATAGCTATTGCTAATTATAAGTCCGTTTGGAGTTAATAAAAGAAAGAAAGAAAAGAAGAAAGAAAGAAAAATAATTTATTCTGCACAGATTTAACGCACATGACCAACCCATGACCATGACCATGTGTTTTAATGACCTCAATATTCGTCGTTATATAGATTTTGAGGTGCGATCAGACATTTTCAAAACATGGTAGAGTAGCAATCCCCGATTTGTAGGCTAATTTTTGAACTTTTTAATCCCAATATTCAAAGTACTGTATCTTGAAACCTATGCAGTTTATTTATTTGGGTGGGTGGGAAATCATCCAATGACTTAAGGTAACTCTAGCTCGCCGTCCGATCAGCACCAAGCCCGAGAGTCGACGGTGCGTAGTGTTCCACGCGCGCCTCATAGAGTTGTCAGCATACATGACGGGGCCCGTCATGGCCGATGCCTGCCTAGGGGTTGAGGATAAATTCGAAAGAGTTACCTCGCCCCTTGGCATTCAGGGCAGGGAGGGGGACAGGAACAGGGGTGGGTTTTAGTCAGTAAGAGTCTGACACGCCCTTCCGCTCCACCCTAGAGCGGGAGAAGTCATTGGATGATTTCCCAAACCACAAAAAAAGGGGGGCGGTAACTCATTTTCAGAATTTATCCGCTACCCCTAGGCATGCAGGCACCGGCCACGATGGGCCCCGTCAGTGGTGGCTGACACTAATCTCTTTGAGGCGCGCGTGGAACACTACGCGCCGTCGACTCACGGGCCTGGTGCTAATCGGACGGCGAGCTACCCACTGCTTGCCGTCCGCAGGCCCGGGGAAACCTATACAGTAAAGTTTCATTTAAATTGTAGCAAATTGAATCTACTTCAAAAGTAAGCTGATTGACTTTTTCTGTAGGAGCACCATTTAGAACGTCTAATAAACTAAAACCTGAAAAGTGAGCTAACATGTTTGAGTTTCTTGAACGCCACGCAGCTAGCACAGGTCTTTCAAAGCTGCAAACTTGATTTCACACTATTGATATAGATATAACCTAACAACATCCCAAAAAATCAGCACAACACAACAGTGCAGTTTTATTTGTGTTTAATCTGTCTACGGTGACTGGCCTAAAGCTTAATATTTACGACTATTTCAAACCTATAATATTAAAAAGATGGGTTGTTAATAAATGTTGATGTCGATTGCCACTTATGACAAGCCCGTCCCACACATATTTCGATTCCTCGCTTCACTGGCGGTAGCATAAAGATAGTCGCAGTGATCCAAAACATTACCTCTGGAGGTACTTGCGGTATCTAAATACGGACAGTATGCGTAGGTAGTTGTTGTTTGTTCTTGTTTTCAGGAATTCAGCTAGCTGTGTACATACCTTACTGTAAATTTACAGTAAGCCAAAATAGAGTACAGTAGATTCTTTTAAAATTAGGTCAGCTAAATACTTAAGAAGTTAAAGAAAGCTTAATTAAAGTAAATGATTTAATTTACTCCTACTTGTTACTAACACTATTAGTCTTGTTACTTGTCAATAAATAATTATTATTATTTAAGTAGTTTATTCATTTATGTAAACATTAAATTATATTTTGAAACATTTCAATAAAAAAGATAAAAAAACATTTGAAAATAATAAAAATAGTATCCCAAAGGTATCGGGAATAGGGTCCAAGCTACAGAGAAAGTCAGGGCTCTAGAGAGAGGAACCACCTGACAATGCTAGCCCTGTACTTCTGTACACGGCTAGCACTGTACAGCTTTCTGAATCAAGCCCTTGACCCAGCCGCCTAACGAGAGCCTTCATTTTTTTTTTTTTTGGTGGGAAATCATCCAATGACATCTCCCGCTCTGAGTGGAGCGGGAGAGCGTGTCAGACTCTTACTGACTAAAACCCACCCCTGTTCCTTCCTTGCCTGAGTGCCCAGGGGAGCGGTAACTCGGTTACGAATTTATCAGTTACCCAACGAGAGCCTCCTAAGGTGTTGGTTGAGGCTCCTGGCTATAAGGCCATTGGTTGACACGAATATCGGAACAATGATCTCTGAGTCCAAATCCCACATGTCAACAACCTCGCGAGGCAAGTCAAGATACTTGATTTGATTATCTTTCTCAGCTTTCACGAGCTCCTCGTCATACGGAACGGTAATGTCAACGATTATTGCACGCCTCTCGATTCGGTCCACCACCACTATATCAGGCTTATTGGCTACAATAGTCCTGTCAGTGATGATGGACCGATCCCATTAAAATGAAATATGACCATTATCAAGAAGTGGGTCGGGCACATACCTGTAGTACGGCACTTCCGATTCCACAAGAGAGTATTTCAGAGTAAGTTGCTGATAGAAAATCCTGGCTACAAGGTAGTGCCTAATGCCTACGAATACTCTCCGTTAGCTAAACGGGAACAACCAGAGATTATGTGGCGGATTGATTCTTCCGGACGACGACATGCCCGACAGATGTCAACCATGCCGTCCTTCACAATAAATCTCCGGTAGTTTTTCGTCATGATAACTTCGTCCATAATTGCACAGACGAAACCTTCGGTTTTCCCAAAGAGGTCACCGACACGCAGCCAGGCTACGGACGCTAATTGGTCGACATCGGGCCCATGTAGAGCTCGGAAAAAGCGTCTGTGAAGTTTCTTACTCTGCCATTCCTACGATCGTTAGTGTCAAGCACTACGGGTTTGCGCCAGTATTTTTTTTTTTAATCCTCGATACCCTGAGGTCCCAGACCTTTGGAAGGTGTACGAGGGGCCGAAGCCATCTCGTAGAGGCTCCTATAGACGTTTTTTTTATGAAATGAAGCACCAACCGACGATTTATCCCTGTACGCGCTATGCAAGTGCACCCAAGGACAACCCCCGGTCGGTGTGAAACTATTGCAAGACGTGTCGTGACGTGTCGTGGATTGGTTACCAAGAACTATGTAAAGACTATGGCCTCTGCCTGAACAATGTATACATTGATACAAAAGGCAGGGGGTTACTTGCACACTCAATAAATAGGCCCCCAAAAACGGTCGCTAGCACGTAGTGTGACGTAGCAACAAGGAGGCAACATATTCTGAGGTGCTTACAGAGTGGAGAGGCTATCAGAACAATCCCGGCAGTACGGTCAAGATACCAGCATCTTACTGGATTATACATACTTCCCCTGAACACGAGTGCTCTCGCGAATCTCCACTCAAGCCAGCCAATAAAGGCAAGAGGGAGGTGGGAGCTCTGTTCCTCGTCAGTGTTCACTACGGCCGTTCAATAAAGGTAAGCCGGAGATAAGGAAGAAAAAATATTCGCATTAAAACTGCCCGACGGATTGTATCTCTCTTAGTCTGGTCTCAAGTCCTAGGCATGTTGCGGCGAAATTAAGTCTACTGACACAGACAGACATGTGGTTTATTGGGGCACGCAGGCCCCACCACGACGTCAACGTAGAGATATGGCGGTGGGGTTATTATTATAATGGAAAGCAAAGGAATTCTTATGAAGTATAAATCGATGTTCGATACTAGAGCGAGAGATATTTTTTCATATTTTTAAATATTTCAACATTTTTTTTTTACCACTTTTGTCTCATATGTTTATCAAACAAACCTCACCCCGTATTTCCTGATGTCATGTTACTCTCTAGACAATGAACATTTTTAATCCAAACGTGCTATTTTCCAAGTTTCAGGAATACTTTCAGCCGGTCACACCAAGATTTAAACTACGATTAGGTGATTAGGCACTTTGGCATCTCCACAACAGCTGCGGGTAACATATCTGAACACTCCAATTAATTACGTTAATCGATTTGGTATGAAAATGGTTAATAAAATCAGTATGGTGCCACACGCACTCATAAAGTTGTTAGAAGTACCCACAAACTTAATGACCAACGCCTTTATTAGTTTTATTGTTGCAAGCCGACGATAAAACTAACAGGATTGTGATAAATAGATCTGTACATCTCGTGACTTTGGCCTAATTTCTTAGTAGGTAATGTTACGACAGATAATGAAAAAAAAAAGTTAACGTATCTAAGACATCCCAACACTGACTTTTTAACCGACTTCGAAAAAGGAGTAGGTTTTATGTTCGACTGTATTTTTTTTGTATGTATGTCCGCCGTTTTCTCTCTCAATTGTGGACCGATTTTCAAAATTCTTTTTTTATCCGAAAGAGTATCTCCAGAGTCGTCTGTCACAAAATTTTGTTCCAAAGAATTTTGTAACTTCCCATTGACCTACGAACTTGTGGTGATAATGTTTATTATTACGTATATTTTACTAACAATTACAATTATATCGATAAATTAGACTTTTTCTTTGATAATTCCCTCATTTGGTACGGAACCCTAAATGTGCGAAGGCCGATACGCACTTGGCCGGTTTTTCATTAAGATGCGACGAGCTATGTCAAAGACTTGACTACTCGAGACACGAAAAAAATTATTAGAAGTGGTTCAATTTAGGTGCTTGCAAAATTACATCTTTCACAGTCAACAAATATCTTAGGGCTATATTTGAGGAAGTACGAGTAAAAATTTCTTCATAAAATATAATTTTAGGAACAGAAATCGATCCTCTTTTGTTATAAGTATTCAAATTCTGCTTTCCTTTGTGTACTGAGCCAGGTTTCAGAGAAAGGCGAAATTTGTTTGTCATGTTGTTCACTTTGTGTTGAAATCAAGAGGTTACTGTACCGAGGCCGGAGCTTGGCACTACTTCGTACTTGCTGAAAACTTACACTAAAGTGCCCAAATTATGTGTAAGTGATCGCTAGACTTGACTAAACTATTTGTTTGTTGGAACACGAGGTTACATTTTCCTCACTAGGTGAAACTTCTTTTGTTAAATAGGTATTTACTCATGTGGGTGTCGTTCAATTATTCGGGATTTCCATTTAATAAGTCGTCACACAATGATTTTCGCGAATGGCTAAATAAAACTGGGTCACCTTTCCATTTTGGGTGCTAATTCAACCCGTATAATGGAGACGGTCGTTATACTTTCGAGCAACTTTTAAAAAGCGGTGTTAGCTGCCGACACCATTACTTTAAAGTGCTAGGAGACAGAAAAAGATTTTTTCCATTGTAAAAAACACTCCGAAAATATAATCCTACTTGACCTGAACAACATTCAAGCCGGGGAAACTTGAAGAAAAATAACAAAAATGAACTGTCAAGTTTTCCTCTTCGCGAGTCGAGAATGAAAACAAATAACACGCCGATGGAGAGCGGATTCCAAGGTGGCTGACAAATGTAAATTTATGGAGATTGCCTTCCCTGCTTTTTATTTTCAGGTGTACAGAATTCATGAGTAAAACTCAAATTTTCTCCAAATTAACGGTGTCAAGTTTAACTGACGGCTTATGGGACGTGGGATGATCTGATTCAACAGCTGCCATAGATTAACAATTATCCAGAAGGTTTCCAAACTAAATATTGAATGTTGACAGGAACAGATTAACGTTTCCGATTGTTTTAATTAATCTCGCCTTTATCTGAACAGTTTTAATGAGGGTAGCGGATATTAGAGTTTGATAATAAGCCAGGTAAAACGAAATTAAAACTTTCCCAGATAAGCTACTAATTGCGGTGTTAAATTGTCAGCAGACACCAATTATTTCAATAAGCCTAGAAAATTTTCAGTTATAAAATCATTGATTCATAAGATTTCTTCACTGAATTGTGATAATGATCGTGATCATTACAGTGAAATGTTCACTGGTTTAAATGGATTTCTCTGGACAAAAATGATAGTTAAATTGAATTGATATTTGCATCAAACAATGTGTAAATAAACTCGATTGAATAGACGTTACTTATAAGTTTTGATATATTAATATATAGTAAATAAATGAATATTGAAACAGATTTTAGTAATTCAATGGTGTGTACCAATTATACGGTTTCGTGGTCAAGCTCCGCTATCAATATCTACTACTGTGATCCGGATTACTATAAAGGTTAAAATCGAGAACAAGATGATGTGAGAGGATCACCGATTATGATCATGGGTCGCGATTTAAATTGATCGTGCATTGAGGCAAACATGTATGTGTACCTTTTTTTTTTGGCGGTGTTGGAAATCATCCAATGACATCTCCCGCTCTAGGTGGAGCGGGAGGGTATGTCAGACTCTTACTGACTAAAACACCCCTGTTCCTTCCCTGCCTGAATGCCCAGGGGTGCGGTAACTCTGTTAAGAATTTATCCGCTACCCCTAGGCATGCAGGCACCGGCCACGATGGGCCCCGTCAGTGGTGGCTGACAAACATCTCTATGAGGCGCGCGTGGAACACTACGCGCCGTCGACTCACGATGTATGTATGTACCTACTGTAGAGTCTTACTAACCCGGCAGTATTAAAAATTATTGGAATGTTCGGATTACTGGATCCGTAGAAATTAAAATAATTAAAATAAAGCAGTTTACAATGTCCTAATTTAATAAGGTTCCATATAGGAAGTGGTGGGGTAGGCCCGGGTGGAAGGTGCCGGACTAATGGAGGTGCCGAAGTACTGAAGTGCCGGATTGGTGAGTCTCTACTAGGTATACTCCTAAAAGTTAGTAATCTAATTTGGAGTTTGAGGTGTCAATCTACTGCCCGGGGATTGTGGATAAATTCGAAACAGAGTTACCGCCCCCCTGGGCACTCAGGGCAGGGAAGGAACCGGGGTGGGTTTTAGTCAGTAAGAGTCTGCACCCGAAAGCGGGAGATGTAATTGGATGACTTCCCACCCAAAAAAATAAATAAAAAAAAAAGTTGTCAATCTAGTATTCAGTTTATTGAGTGTTTTTTTATTCTAGGAAAACAAGCATCAATAATAATAATAATAATGTTTTATTGATATAAAAAAGGTTATACATTTTCGTTTGAAACCCTGACTCCTGAGCTAGGTGAGACCTGTGTTACAGTCAATCAGTGTCTTCTCCCGTTCTTTAGAATTAACAATTTTATTTATACAATAATTCGAACAAGTAAATCACTTAAAACTAAATTTAATGCAAGCCTGCTATTACGTGGTGTGTATCAATTCATTTGAAATAAAAGTAGTTTTGGAAAAGATGGACAAGCCATTTTCTCAAAAGCACATAGTTGTAAACGGGTAGTGCCAAGAAATCTGTCAGCAGTGCTACGTTGAATGGCATTCATTTTCAAGCAATAGAACTACAAAGCAGTGTTAATTGGCTTATTGTGAAGACGATAGGTAAGTGCCGGTTTGACGTCGAGAAAGGAGAGGTAAAGATTGATTTGACAAGGGTTTATTCAATAACTGTAGTTCTACATACTCGTAGGTATAACACAGGTGTAAATATTTAACAGCTAAGTAAAATATTTTTAAAAAATATTCTAAATTTTTGTTTGTTCATTTTAAATTTCGAGGCATAATTTGCTTTACATACACATATACAGACGTATTATAAATTAGATAGATTCATTTTTTTTGTGCACTAGAACTTAAGTTAAAGGAGCTTAAGTGCTAGTGCACTAAAAAAAATGAAGTATGTACTTCAAAATATAATAATTTCGAAGATTAACATACTTAGTTATTACAAGCTTTTATTTAACTTGCAATGGTCTTTTTTATGGTAGTATGTAGTGTCCCACTGACTGACAAAGGCCTCCCGCATATACCATCCAGACACTTTTTTCTTACGCCACCTCAAACCAGCCTTCGTGGTGCGCGCCCAAGTCATCTCGCTAGTTTTTTTTTTTTTTTTTAATACCTTTAATTGGTTTTCTCTAAAGATATAAATATTCCAAAACAACTTACCCGCTATAAACAACGCACTAAATAATAAGACAATCATTTCTGTTGAACAAACTAACTTTCCGCAACTGAACTCTTTTAAAACTGAATTTTACAAAAAAAATACTTATTTTACTGAATTCAAAAATACATTGTTTGTACAAGAAAAGTTGAAGAGAACTTTAAAAGATTTCCGATACTGGGATACGTGTGCATGAGTCAAGACCGCGTACGTTTCCAGCGGGATCTCGCGCCAAACTGAACGTAAATCGGGACTCGAGTTGAGAGCAATCCTTCGGTTGCCAGCAACCACGGGTCATAGGGGCTGTACACACCGCGATAACAGAAGCTTTGTTATACAGTGTATATATTTACGGTCATACATGTATATCGTTATGGTTAGGTATATGTAAAGCACATGTATATCTTTATGACAGGCTTTACTAAATGAAATTTAACGCCGTAGCTCGAGGAATCTATTAAACTCTGATTGACGTGTTATTTAAATGACAATGAAAATCGCATTTGTCCCCATTTAATATTCATACAATGTAAAATACAGATTTATTTATAGTCTAATCCTGATGGTAAGATGATTAAAGTAGGTTCTATACATCGATATGTTGTAACGTTTAAACCTCATTTTCGTTTTTTTTATCATATTCATGAGAAACTTGTCAGTTAAAGAGATAATTATGTTTTATTTGTCAAACAGGTAAATAAATATGAAATACTTAATTCAAATCTTAGTTTTTATTACAACTTATCATACTAAGTAATTAGGTACTAATTAAATGGTTTATCGTTGTTTATAAAATCTTGGTATTTATGAACATCATTATTATTCTGAAACATCAAAACATTTCAACCTTGTTTGTAATAACGTTACTTGGAAAACCTGGACATTATAATAATATTTACGTACTTTAGTATTCGATACATCAAAATTAAATAATAATACTATGACTAGTTCGTAGTATTGGTTTCGTAATACCTACTACTTAATTTATTTAATTATAATGATGAATGGACTCCTTACGGGTACAAATTATACACACAAACCTTTCTCCTTTATTGCTATTCGTGAAAACAGCATTCAAATTCGTTGCGTGGTTTTCGAGGAGTTAGCGGAGAATCACAGATAGATGCGGAAAGCGACTTTGATTTTTACTGTATTGATATTTACGTCCGATTTCAATCTCTACTGAAACAATATTGTGAAAGTTTTTGAAAATGTTTGTCTGATACTCGATATAGCATCAAATTGCTATGCAATAGCTATGCTATACAGCAATGGCTGAAGGGATTTAGATCAAATTCGCCAAAAAATAGACCAGGGTGTAGATTACTTTGTGTCAAGCTATTTGAAGTATAGTTCTTCTAGGATGCGAGTCAATCTGCGGGAAAAGTTAGTATAATGTTAGTATCTATAAAAGTAAATAATAGTAAAGCGCGCCGGAGATGAATTATTTGCCTTATTTCTTTATTACATTATAAGAAAGAAAAATGTTGGTTTATTATTATCAATATAATTTTTCAATAGAAAGCAATTCTTCAAGATTTCGGTATTATTTTCTTGAGAACTTGGTGAACCGATGTAATAGGAATTGACATAAGGCTAGTAATGAAAATAGAAAGTTATCCCTTCTGACCGAAATTGGGTCGAGTTGATTGAAGCAAAACTGTTTGAGTTGTATTTTTAGATTAAATGCTTCAAATAGACAAGTTTTAGAATGTACTGATACAAAATAAATGTACCTCCTTACGTCTGAAACAAAATAATTGAATTCAACATTACCTTAAAATTTTACTTATTGTAAGTAACACATCTTGTGTAAAAAAGAAATTGTCTCGCATTTGTTACATAACAGAAATCTTACTGAATATTTATTATAAAGTATGATGAAAGTAGCTACATCACAATTCATTGCGTAGTTTAAAAAAACAACGTGGTCACACATACAAATTCTCGAAAAGCAAGTTTGTTTTGTAGGTAATATTTATAGATAACGCTTTTCATTTGTTTTTCTACAGAAAACAAAAGAAAACCGAAGTGTCGCGTTAAAAAATGTTCCTGCTAATGAAATATTTCGTTATTTTCTGGATCTCTGTACTAAAAGAGTGATATATCGTGTCTGGGAACACTCCAGTTCTGAAGTGTTTATTACCTTGATGACACGACATGACATGAAGACAGTGTAATTGAATTTTGCTTTTTATTAGTCTACTAATGGTTCTATGTTGATAGAATGGAGTCGGGACGTTTAAGTGCCCGGTAAATATGACAATGTAATTAAAGGAAAAATATTACTTAACATACGCAAAACAGTGTGTCGGTAGTGAGGCGCCTAGTTACAAATATTTACACATTCAATGTTATGAAAATAGACATAAAACCCAATACAAGCCAAATATTATATAGTTTGCAAACCCCTAACAGGAATTATGTGCAAAAATCGACATTCATGATTATTGTAAAATCACGTCCCACGTTATGCATGAGAGCAAATAAATTAATTAATAAAACCTAAATAGGCTTTTTTTTGTGGGGTGTGAAATCATCCAATGACTTCTCCCACTCTGGGTGGAGCGGGAGGGCATGTCAGAGTCTTACTGACTAAAATCCACCCCTGTTCCTTCCCTGCCTAAGTGTCCAGGGGTGCGGTAACTCATGTTGAGAATTTATCCGCTACCCCTAGGCATGCAGGCACCGGCCATAGGCTGGTGTTGGATTCAAACCATACTATACTATATTGAGGCACTGTTATTTCGAGTCATACGAGTGATCCATCACTGGCCATCGCTTATTTCAACTTCTCCGGCTAACCTGTCAGAAAACTGTTCGGATCGTATCGAAGTAATTATTTGGAAAAACAATGTAGGGATAGAAAATTAACGTACCTATTATATTAAGTCTTGTGATCCTCGGCTAATCCTGTTGCATGACGATAATTTCAAATGTACTTTAGTAGCAAAATGGTACAAGTACATATCCAGGGTGTTACGGAAATGTGAGGTCATATTTTAAATACTGCTTCTGCCTATAGAAATAAACAACTTTTGAAGTAAAACTTCTTTACGCACGCTTGACTTGGGGAGTAAGCTGGTGAATGCGTGACGAGAGCGTTACGAAAAGTGTGATCGGGCGAGGCGAACGGAAGTTGAGAGGGAGATATATGTTAGTGAAGATAGAAAGAGAGAGATAGTTACGTTTCGTATATCACTGTAGGGGCAATAGAGAGAGGTGCGAGCACACATACATATAAACATGAACATAAAGAAGTTTTACTTCAGTCGTGTAGTCTAAAGCACACTCATTTTTTATTTTCTAGAAAGTAATAAATAGACAATTCCGAAACAAAAAATTCAGCTGCTCAAAATTAATTCGACTTTCCGTAAAAAGTTATCATCAGCTGATCAAAATTAATTGGACTTTCCGTACAAAGTTATCATCAGGTGATCAAAATTAATTGGACTTTCCGTACAAAGTTATCATCAGGTGATCAAAATTAATTGGACTTTCCGTACAAAGTTATCATCAGCTGATCAAAAGTAATTGGACTTTCCGTACAAAGTTATCATCAGCTGATCAAAATTAATAAGATAACTATTTTTTTTTTCGGAATTGACTATTACTTTCTTGAGGAAAGTTGTTCATGTGTGGGCGGAAACTTTTCCGTTACACCCTGTATACGATAACATTACGGTACCGGAACTATACTTTGCTACATAGACCAGGTATATTTTACAAATTTTCAGTTGTCACATCGTGCATTGTGAAAACGAAGACTCACAGATAAAATAGTTTATTTAAAATCTCGACAAAATCATCACACTCGAATCTAAATTTGTATTGAAATATGTAAAGTAGTTATCTATAAATATACATCTAAATACATAACAGATTTTACGACTGGGTTATTCATAGTAACAAATGTAAAATCGGTTTTTCCGAACCTAAATTTTAATGATATTAATGTTACTTTTCGTCACTGTACAGTCACTAACTTACGCGTTCGCGTAAGCTAGAGACTCGCTATTGAAGGCTTTCGTAAGACTCTTGTTTGTAAGTGTTTAATTACAAACATAACACTTACGCAAGATTTAAAAGCAATTGGCTCTTACGTTATTTCCTGTTACATTGTAAGCGTAATATAATAAAATTTCCCATCGACACTTTTTACTACTTCTACTTATAAATGTGTCGTACTTTTTCCTATGCTCATGACTGTACTCTTGCGTGGCCCGCTGCCAACATTTTTTTTCTAAGAAACGCTTTTCTGCACTATCAAAACTAGTTTTCACACGTTACAGCAAATTTTTCATTTCACGGAGTAACTGACTTGTGGCTTTTCTAACATGGCGATTTTAAAGTATTATTTTTATTTATCTTAGTGCCGATATTCCTTCCATAGTTAAATGAGGATATTCGGAAGCAATTGAATAGTTCAATACTGCCAAAGACTCGCTTGTGACAGCATGTACCCACATATTCTAATAATATCATAAATGTGAAAGTTTGTGAGGATGTTTATTACTCTTTCACGCAAAAACTACTGAACGGATTTTGATAAAGCTTTATAGTAATATTGCATACATCAGAATAACACATAGGCTATAATTTATTATGGGGGGAAGTGCTAATAGCACGCGGGCGAAGCCGCTGGCCGCTGGCTAGTAATAGTTATTCATGTCGAATTCAAAATTAGAATTTAGCTAATTTTGAATTCGACATAATTTTCAAATTTTGGAACAACAAACTCTATGTCATAGAAAACAAATTTCTAATACCATTGCAACTCATAATTTTATAGGGCCTTTGTAATACGAATGGTCACAAGTCAACTTAAAATACATGATGCTAAGTCAATACCTGAGTTGATGGCGATGAATTCAAAGTAACTCGAATTATTTTATCAACTAAGTAGTATAGACAAAACAAATACTACTACTTCATCTTCTGTAGGTATGTTCAGCCGTCAACTGTGCTGGTTTACCCAGTTTTTACCTGACTGTTGTCAGGTAACTCGAGACCGAAGCTATCGGTAAAGAAGTCCCTGCCTAAAAACACGTATTACCTTATTCCTTAAGTGTATTCATAATTAAATAAAATATCCTTCACACTGCAGCCAATAGCCGGCTACGAAAACCGGAACGTACCGACCACGCGCTAAAGGACCCCTTAACCTAATAAAATGGGCTCAAAGTAAGTTATGAAAGGCGCTCCAAACATATTTACTTTTTTACTGAAAATTAAGTGACACTTAAGGACCTGGTAACCCTTCTTATCAAACCTAATTTATGTTATGGGTTAACTTGTAAGTAATAATGTTAGATATAATGTTGGTAATACGCGTATTGTGTTCCAGTTACTTTACATAATGTATTGTATCATCTCTCATGGCTTCAGCCGGAGATTCTGTTCACATATTTCATACAAAATGTGCCTTTGATAGTGGAATTAGTGACATTGACTGATTACTTGCGATTGAATGCTACAGCCAAATTCAGTTTAGGATTTCTACATATAGGCCTATACACATAATGTAATTTGACATCGCCAAGTGGAGAACCACTGTTGGTCTTGACCAACAATACATTTGGAAAACCATTCCGGTATGCGTTTCCCAAATTGTATGACTGCAATAATAGTAAAAACGTAGCATCCATAAAAATAATAACACCCCATTTAGAAATTTAATTCATACAGGCAATAACAGTAACGTAAATGGGTCCTACTGGGGCTTAATCTGTACGTGAGGGAGCGCTGGTCCAGAGAGTTAATATTGCTCGATTTCATATAAATGGCAAATAGGTAGACCACACCTATGGCGTAATCTAGTTTGTTTTCCCTTTCCGAGTAGGCCGAACATGGGAATTTATTGCGTTTACTTTGTCTAAAAGCACGTGTTATCTAAGTGCTGATTTACGACGAAAGTGAGTACTGTGACGTCTTTGAGACACCTTTGTAAGACGACATTGTGGAAACACTTCCGCGAAAATCTAAAAACAAATTGTGTCTTTTAGATTAAATATTTCTAAGTAATTCAGGCTTTAGCACCTAGTGCCCAGGAGTCGCGGATAAATTCAAAACAGAGTTACCGCCCCTGGGCACTCAGGCAACTGAAGGAATAGGGGTACGTTTTAGTCAGTAAAAGTCTTGATTTCCACAAAAAAAACACTTAAAATAGGCATTTCAATTGCGAACTTAAAATCATTGTTCCACTTAATATGCTCAAAATTTTGCCTATAACGACAGTATGATGATTGATGAAAGAGAAAACCCGATTGTAAAAAAAATAACTAATAAAAAGTACCAAACAAGTCACTTTTCAAGCCGTCTGATGCAGTTGGTTGTAGTTATTTTAGTTCAATTATTGATGTCATGCCATTAACTGCAACAGACTGCTTGAAAAGTGACTTGTTTGGAACTTTTTAGTTATTTTATACAGTTGGGTTTTAGGAACATATTCAGTTTTTTTACTTTCTACTTTAGTGAATTATATTATTGGAATCGCCTTCTCGAACCCTTCATTTTGATACCCTACTTAAAATAGTTCAATGACTTTATTTTTTTTCTTTTTCACACTATGGCGCCTGGTTGTCGCCATATCTTATTTGATTACTGTCATGTCTTTAGTAGTACTCGCAAGATCAAGACGAATTAATTGACGTAAGAATTATCAAAATTAGACCACGCGTTTTGTTTCTAAAGCGCCACAAAGGAACAAACATACATAGGCTTGTTTTTTTTTTGTGGTTGGGAAATCATCAGACTCTTACTGACTAAAACCCACCCCTGTTCCTCCCCTGCCCTTTTTTTTTGAGTGCCCAGAGGCGCGATAACCCTGTTTCGAATTTATCCACGACCCCTGGGCAGAAACATATATAGCCTGATAAACAGGTTACCCTTCCTTGCATTGCACAGTCAAGTAAAAAGCCTAGCTAGACCAAATGAGACGTTTAAAAGCAGCAATATAAAAGGAAATATCAAAAAAAGGCTCGACTGCCGAAAATCGTTTAAAAGGCATTGAAAACCTTTTACTATACATTAATATCTTAAATTCGGTTTTATTGGAGCTTTTGAAAGCTTATCTTGATATTATACTTGCGTATATTTTAGCACTTAATGTACCAAATCTCATTATCAGAAAACCGTCGAAGCAAAGTCTTGGTTACACTGAGCCATTAAATCTTGTAAATAGTAATTTCGGTGCCGACCAAAACTCGGAAGTTATTCTCTTATGCCACTATGCAAGCACTAAATGTATTGGTTATGAAGCTCGAAGTTTGCAATCTTGGGGCACGACTGCCGATATATGTTGAGCAAGACCGGGCTAAGACATTAATTCAATTCTCAGGATCAGACCAGACCTAAATTTGAATTCAGGACATAGCTGAACACATTCGGGTCTGGGTTTTTATGAAAAGGATAAATTTGCCCGCGCCTTTTCCGCGCCTTTTCCCAACTGTTTTGGGGTCGGCTTCTAGTCTAACCGGATGCAGCTGAATACCAGTATTTTACATGGAGCGAATGCCTCCACAACCCAATTACTGGGTAATACGATACCCCTTGGTAAGACCGGTTGTCAGACTTTCGGGTTTCTGAAGACCTGTAACAACTGTCAAAGATCCACGATTGACAGCCGGGACCCACAGTTTAACGTGATTTCCGAGGCACGGAGGAGTATCGGTATGTACCTAAAGATGGTCACCCATCCATGGACAACCCCGGCAAGCGTAAAAAAGGATCTTCTTCTTTTCGTGTCGTGGTACATTTAAAATTTATTTATAGGTACTGTATGAGCCCAGTAAGTGGCCACATTTATAACGGCAGCGGAGGCCCTGTTCAGATCATCGAGGGTGCAGGAGAAAGCAAATTTAGGACACTCCAGTAGATGGCACATAGTTTGAACATGATCACCGCACTCGCACTGTGTATTAGAGGGATCGATGATCCCCCACTTCGCCAGTTTGTACTTGCAGCGGCCCACTTGGGTACGCAACCTATCCAGGTCCCTCGACCGAGAGGCAACTGTTCCTTGGGCTTTACGAAGTCGTAAGGTGGTGGGTACTTCTCTTCTCACAGTTTGATTCTCTCGTTAGGTGGTTTATCCTGGATCGACTGTGTAGATCGCAAGAAACTCTTGCGACGTTTTAGTATACCAGGAGTTGGCGTGTTGGCGACAAAAGCATAATAAAATATATAATTTTCCCACGGGAACAAGTAGATATTAAATAGAAAGAAAATTTTAAAACTAAAATGGAGGATGATGCTACTCGTAATATTTAAAAAAATAAACCTAAATATCTTATATTTATTTTAGGATTTTGCGCTTGACCTCAACGTTCCAAACCTTTGAAAAGGTCCGTTACTTCAATGATACCGCCATCCATTGAGTTCCTATGACAAAAATACATAGGTAACATAAATAGGCGGTGATTATAAATTTCTCCTCACTCATAATAGACCTTGAAATTAAGCCTGGATTTCCAATATTTTATCAAAGAAATGAGTATAGGCTTCTACCTAAAGTTTTGACCTTGAAGGGTTAAAATAATAACGCTGTTTCTGTAATTAACGAGTTAATAGCAATTTAACGAAACCTTTTCTGAAATATTTTTCGCAAAACGTAATATTTAGGCATCTACTTTTCTGTGAATTATTAAAAATTGGATCTTCGAATAATGCCGTGTGAAGGTTACGTTCACAAAGGTGCGTGAACGAACTCATCGATATTTTAATAACCAATGTGTCACGTCAGTCAAATTAAGATTTAAGATTACGTCGCACTTTTATTACCATATCGTTTACGCGGTGTTAGAAAACAGCTCTTTTAAAGAACTTTTCATACGCATAGCCGTACATAATGTCACCAGATAATTGCTAACACCTTAGGATTGTAATAAATCTTACAAGAGCGTAAATTCTCGATATTAAAAATAATAGAACCTCGTCACTTCTATGAGTTAAAATATTCATCAATTGCTTGATATTCTATCGAATAATGACCGTCATAGACCACTGCCAATAGTAAAAAAACCTTATTACTTACAGTTTTATACAAAAAAAAAATACCTTAAAAATGACTCCTCTTTTTGTTAGCAGAAATGATCACTATTTGTTTTTTAACTTAGCCAAAACTTACTTTTGTTGCGTAATCTAAGTGGCATACGTTATCTTAGTTTTTACACATTATTGCATAAAAGTTTTAAATTAAAACATTAGTTTTCATACTCGTAGTTGTTAAATAAATTAAGAAAATGTTAGTACCAAAAATGCAACTTCTTTAAAATTCTCCATACAAAACGCTGTTTTCATAGGTACCTAATATATTCATAATGAAAATTATTGCTGGGAAACGACTTTTATTTTTAGGTATGAAAAATAAAACAATTTTTTATTCTGCGCAATGTAACGCGAACACAGGCAAGTGGAGTTAAACCCCGCCCCTTCGCTCTAAGCCACGTAGGTACTTGTCAGATACGGTTGATATTCATTGCGTTTTCGTAACTACAAATTCTTTATTTCGAAATTTCGAAAAAAAATCTAAAATCAGGTAATGCTTTGGAAAAAAGTTTAGTAATAACACTTAGAATTTTTTTTAGTAAAAAAGTAAAAACATAAATTGCGACTTTTACCTTCAGTATTTCCAGAACCAGTGGTTTCCCAGGTATGGTATAGTAGAACAAAAAATAACCAAATAATGGGTAGAATACTTGGCTTCGGAAACTGTCTTTTTACACCCGATATACGTACATATATTTAGATGTCTAGTTGATCTCGCGTCGTCAAGCGCGACTGCTGAGCGTGGAGTTCCGTTTCGATTCACGGGTCGGGTAAAAAGTGGAATTGGGTATTTCCATCAGATTTTTTTCCATATATTATTTTTACACTATAAAATACCTCCTGCGTACTTGGCTAATCTCTGTTGAGATTGTCCACCCTTATTGAAATTCGGTCGGGAGGATTGTTGGTTTGGTGTTTTTTTTTTTTATTGTGACGAGCTCGCGTTTGAGCACTATCTCCGTATTCTTCCCTGATGGTAAGTGTGGATGTGATTGACGATGAAGCACGCTTGTCAAAAAATAACCTTGACATAATCTTTCGTGCACCGCTTGGGGCTTTATATACCCCAGCAACACAAAAATGGGGTTGACTACTAAAAAAATCTACTTAGTCCGTCAGTTAGATTACCAAAAAATATTGGACGCATATTTTTTCTTTTGTCACTTTAACAAACAAGCCGACTCCTGAACTTTGATGCGTTGTATCTTTATCATTTTTTACTCTAACAAATAAAGCATAAAATACGTATCCAATATTTTTTGATAATCTACGAGTAACTTACGGACTAAATAGAATTATTATTTTTGAACCCTGTCGTCATCCCTATCGGTGAAACTGTGTTAAAATTCGCGCGGCTATTCCGATGCTTTTAGTAGCTGCTGGACTTGCAACGCAGCCAAATCGCTTGGAGATTCTAGTTTTTTAGTATTCACTGACACAGAATATACGTTCCCAAACTGCGTTCGAGTCCCACAAACCTCACGTACATAGTTCGGAACATCTAAAGAGCCTGAAATCCTTTTTTTGTTAACTGCAGTATACGTATTTATTTCCACTCATTTATTATTGTTTTAACCGGTATAAGACTGAAACAACTCGATATTAGCGGGCAATACGAGTTGGTATAAACTACCTACTCTATTTATTAGCCTAGGGTAATTTAGGAACAGTCACATGTGGTGCCGTTATATAAAACGGTTTCAATATTCCCTATGATGTCGACGAAAGTGGCTGAATATCAGTTGCTCATTCTCTCACATTTCCAGCTAAATAGGTTACTATGCCATCCTAGCCGTCGACCCGTCAATGCGCAGTACTAAGTTTTGAAGTTATTAGAAACATGAATGAAAACTAAAACGAAAGTTATGGCAAATAACAGCGGCAAGTTCTGTTTTGACGACTGGATCTGCGTAGACTTATTAGATCTGAAAAGCTAATCAACAGTAAAGTTGCGACAGAATTTCTTAAATCTGGATCGAATAAACATATTTTCTTTCTTTCTGAGAAACTTATTGCTAGTGATTTATTTTACTGTTTTTCAGTTAGTTAATCACAGTGGTTAAAATGAGTTTGAATTCTGACAGCTAGTTTCGGTATTTATTAGCCTTTCAAGAACAATATTTTGTTTTTTTACAACCTGTTTTGTTCAAAGATATAACATAGGTCATCCGGTTCCCTCTATCTGGCAAAATCTTGATGCTCCGAAAATTATTTGGCCTAGCACACTTGGCATAATCTTGTTTAAACGAATATTTTTAAGGCAGAAAACTCATTTAATATAAATCTTGTTTGGGTGAATTTTTATAATATGTCCGAATTTACAACGGCATACTTTTAAGATGGCAGAATTTTTATTTGACATAATTACCTTTGGCAAAGTTAAAATTCCGAATAATTACGTTTAGCATAACATTTATTTAGAGCGACGATTATTTGGTACAATGTCACTTGGCATACTATGAAGATGGCCAAATTTCATTTGGAATAATTTTATAAGGCATATAGCCGAATAAAATAGCAATTTTAACCTTAAATTAAAATTTAATTAAATTGAAATCAATTAATATAATAGTCAGGTTCATACGTCTTACATGGTCAGATTTGCAATAATTATAACAATCATATTCTGGATAAACTTATATCATTTAGAAAGTCTTTCACTGGGTAGTAATACTCGTATTTATAATATTTGTAACAAACCCCATTCAAATCGGATTAATAGCTTTCGAGAAAATCGCGGACCAACAAGATACATACGGGTCGAATACAGAACCTTCTTTTTTGAAGTCAGTTAAGATCACATTTTTTTTTAATCACATAAATTTTCACAATCAACTGTTCTAAGGAGTGTAAATACGATAATTAAATAATGATTTAAAAAATCTCAAAACATCAATCAATCTCAATCAATGCTTTCAATTATTATGGATATTATGCAATGTATGCCAAAAAATGATTCTAACTGTAAACTTTATGAGATATGATAGTTCTGCCTTTTAATGACTATCGATATGAAATGTGTGCCAAATGACGATTCTTACTGTGAACTTTCTGCGGTATAATGGTTCTACTTTTAAATTATTATGGATACGAAATGTATGCCTAAAGCTGATTCTGAAAATTATGAGTTTTGAATGAATGCTAAATGAGTGTTTGCCAAACGATTTTCTGCGAAATGATGTTCATGCTATCCGCTATTATGCAAAATAATATTATGACATAAAAATTTCTGCTATAAAGGGTAGACCCATAGGTAATCATGTATCATCAGAAACACAAGGAAATTCCTACGTTTATCATACCTACCTACACTTTATAAGGGATTTGCGTAACGTGTCTTCTATATCCATTCTTCTACTATGTATTAGGCGACATTTCTAAACATATTCGGCCTTATTTTTAAATAAAACAACCATCTGATGAGTTTTTAAACACTGATTAGCAAGTTCATAATTCAAAATTTTCTGCCCGGAAGAATGATACTGGAAAGATGTGGGTCGTAATCATTTGAAGGTTCTGTCCTATATACAGCTGAATGTGATGTATGAGACGTTGTTATCTTCGATTTAGAACCCACTAATCACCTCCGGTTCATGGTGGATATCCCATCCATACGCACAAAGCGTTTTGAGAACACATTAATTATGCGTACAGCTAGGGAGTGGAATTCCCTACCGGAGTCTGTGTTTCCTGATAGCTACAACCAGGGAGGCTTTTTTTTTGTGGTGTGGGAAATCATCCAATGACATCTCCTGCTCTAGGGTGGAGCGGAAGGGCGTGTCAGACTCTTACTGACTAAAACCCACCCCTGTTCCTCCCTGCCCTGAATGCCCAGGGGCGAGGTAACTCTTTCGAATTTATCCTCAACCCCCGTTCAGGCACCGTCTTGTTTGCTGACAACTCTTTGAGGCGCTCGTGGAACACTGCGCGCCGTCGACTCTCGGGCCTGATGCTGATCAGACGGCGAGTTACCCACTACTCGCCGTCCGCAAGCCCGGGTCTACGGTGGCCGGAGATCGTCTCGTGACGTCCTCCGCCCAGGGCGTCTCCTGCGGCGGCTGCTGCTGAGGGCGTGAGGGCGAGTCTGTTGTTGTAGCCTCTCCCTCACCCGTTCCGCACCCTCCTTCGCGAGCATTACTGTTTCGCAGAAAGAGGAGACTGCTTCCCACTCCCTCTCGCTCCGTACCATGGCCTGAACCAGGGCCGGGCGCGAGAGCTCGCTGCCGCCTATCGCATCCACGAAACCTGGGAGTCTTTAAGTCAAGAGTGAATAGGTTACTTCTAGGCAAGCGTGCTCCATCTTCGACCACATCATCGCTTACTATCAGGTGAGATAGTGGTCAAACGCGTGCCTATCAACAATAAAAAAAAATCAGTATTTAAACTAAGCATATGGTTAAAGAGTTTTCTAAAATAAGGCTGATTATGTTTATCCATTGTTTCTATGATCTCCCCCTACTCTTACAGCCACCCACATTCATACTGAAAACTTTTCATAGCACGTTTTTCCCTTTTCTTCGTTTCAAATAAAATCACTTTAAGAGTGATCACTGTCCTATGTCACGTACAAAAAACCTATTATATCAACATTGAAAGCCAATTTGGAGTTTCAAGTTAGTATGGATTATAAGGATAAAGTTCAATATAAGTTTCTTAGCCCCGTGGAAACTCTTTTGTTTGAAACAAATATTGTGCGAGTACGCACCCACAATCTCTTGAAAGTTTTTTCATTATTTTTGATGCGAAAATTTACCTGAGCCCTGAAGTTTATTCGTTATTAATTAAGCAAATATTTATATCTCCTAACTTTGTACAAGATTAATTTCTTGTCAAAAATTCTGGGAGATGACAGGTCGGGTTTTATATTATAATAGGCAATTAATGCTGATACTTAATTATCACTCGATCTATACCTAAGCTCGAAGTAAACTTTTTCCGGAATAATACAGAGCTATTTATCAAAATACAGAATAGATTGCAATTAAATACATGCCAAATAATTTCAGCTTGAACCAAAAAACTGTAAAGCTTCATAATAATCGTGTCTAATTTGAATTTTATTTAGGACCCTCACTGATGAGGCTTAATGAAAAAGAATGAAGCTTAGTCCGCACACATATTCAAACACTCACGGTTGCCGGGTTACCGGGCTTGCCGGACTTTGTAAGTACTTTATAAAACTCACATTTACGCCCGTGCAGAATAAAAATGCGTTGGATAAGTAAAATGGGTGCTGGCTGCTTTATTTATTTTTTCTGTACCGTCACGTAACACAGCTTTTATATTCAAGATTTTCGTGAGAGAAAAATATGCCGTGTAATATCGTAAAGTGTCTTCACTTTTACACGCCTGAAAGAAAAGGTATCACAATTTCTTCAAGTCTCAATCATCGTTATGATTTGTTGCTCTGGGTAAAGCTTTTTTTTACTTAGATGGCAACAACAAATTATAAAATGCCTACTAAGTGTATTACATAATTTGTTGCGGTGTCACCAGCGTGGTATTAGTACTTCCCCCATTTATTAATTATAGCCTTTATGCAATTCTGATGTATAAGCTGATTATTACTGTAAAATTTCATCAAAATCCGTTAAGTAGTTTTTGCGTGAAAGAGTAACAAATATCCATACATGGATGATACATAGATGTTTGTTACTCTCATATTTATAATATTAGTAGGATTCTTTCTCAGTCATAATTTTCAATATCATCTATTGCTGCTGTCCAACGCTGGACATGGGCCTCAAGCACCACCAAATTGAATAGTGCTTCCCGTTTTCGCATTTTTCGATGAATCGAAAAACAGACTTTTGTTGCATATGTCGTTAATTTATGGCAAATAAATACTTTTTTTTTCTTTCTTTATTTCTTTCTTTCAGAAAGATTTTTATGTAGGGCAAAATTTTACTGTTTTTTCGTCAGGACTTTCTCAACAAAAGCCCGCAGATTTATGTCTGGTTGATTTGAAAACTCTAGGGTTATCATGGGACTAAATAACTACTTGTCATGGGACTAATAATACTGACCTAAGACCGAGTCATGGGGCTGATATATCTTTTTTTTTTTTTTTTTTTTATTTAAAAAAAAAAACGTTGCCCCACACTAGGAATATTCCTGTATCGTGGGTGCGTTCACAAACATGTAAATTCACATACACAAGACACCCAGACCCGGAACAACTATCTGCAGGTCATACAAATATTTGTTCCGTGCGGGGATCGAACCCGCGACACGCAGCGCGGCAGCCGAACGCTCAACCACTGCGCCAACCGTGCCGTCTATCTGACGTCGTGCTGTCGATCTTTGATAAAAGCCCCTAAACAAAATCAGATTTAAAAAAAAAATGACCGAGTTGATCTCGCAAAATAATACATTGAGTAGTTCTGAGAACGATAATTGGTAAAATTTATGATAGATATACCCTTATCTAACGGTGCGGGGATAGTCCTTATGTAACGTTGTTATTAAAATATTCATATATTATTGAAAGATCTGTCTAAACGCCTTGTTGACACTTCGCGTGACCCAAGGGCTGGCTTTTACCTCGGCCAGAGGTTAAGCCTTGCCATACAACCTGGCAATGCCACCAGTCTTTTGGGTACACTTCCAGTCGACAGCGATGCGGAGGAATTTTTTGACGCCATATTTTAAGTTTTATTTAGTTAGGAGTTTTTTGTTTTAATTACAGTTAGTTAAGTATTTTATAAGTTTTAAAATAAATACGTGATCATCTATTTTACGGGATTCCCCGTGCAAATTACCGTTGAAATTATTAAAGTTTTACCAACTTTGTTATTTAGTTCTTCATAATCAATTCTCTCTGTTATTTTGCAACAATAAATACTGGCGATGTAAGACATACATGTTACTTATTTCCTCCTATTCGCCTTGTTGCGCAATCTAAGTAAGTTATTCCTGTTAACGCTCCGAACTCGAACACAGATTTAATTCGTGGGAGAATTAATTCTGTCAAGTGTCGGTATGCTGAAAGTGGGGTTGTAACGGAACTACGCTTCCGCCTCTGCAAGTGTGCAGTTGTAACGGACTGCCAAGCGAAAGCCCAATATACTGTAAACCAAGGCCTAAAAGGTATTTGCTTAGTTGAAACTTAGAACCGTTTTCAGATATTGAAGATGTCGAAGTTCCAAGTTTTTGCTCCCACCACTGAAATCGCTAAAAGGTCTTCTCCTTCTTCTTTTCGTGTCGATAAAGTCAAATTAAATTATCTCTGAACAGTATTTAGCTACCTGTACAGCTCTATCATTGGCCTCGTTTAAATGCTAGAAGTTATAATTCGTCGTATCCTACGAATAGTGCCCTAACGAACATAGGGGCTTTCTTTTTTTATTGCATAATTCAATTCTGCTCATCATACCACATATAACCAGTTCAACAAAATAATTAAAAACAGTTCAAGTTATCAAATAATTAGGTTTTCTAAAAAGCCACAATTGTAAGGACTACGTTTTCAACGAAGAAGAAAGCCACAATCGCCGTCGCGTCCTCTTTTTTCGCGAGAAGTGGGGGTGCGCGGGCGCGGGTAGAGCGTGTTAGCGCCGATCGGCCACTAGTCGGCGGAACGCAGAGATTGTTAGCTGTGGCGAGCGTTAACTGAATTTTAAATAAATAACATTACCTACCCTAGGCCTATACTACTAGTTTAGTCATAGTATTTTATAATGAAACGCCGAAGACGAAAGTTGGTGGAATTGGTTGGAAAGGAAGATGTGTTGTGGATGAAATATAACAGACAAAGATTAAGTAAATCAAAATATTTTATAGCTCAAGGGATTTTAAGGTTGAAATTATGTTTTATTAAATTGTATTGTATTGATTTCGTTCAAATAACATAATATCAACGAGTTTATACTTAATTGAGTCATTCTAGTTACTTATTCAATTTTCAATATTGGGTACATAGAAAAAAACCCTCGTGGTGATTGTGGCCGTGTTCTATGGAATGGATAAATTGCGTATCTATAGAAGAGACGAAGCCCTAATTACGTTTGTGTCTTTCTTCTACGTTCAAATTATGTTTTTGTCTTTTATTCTTTCTTTGATGCATTTGACATGTCCATATTGTTATTTTAAGTACAATATTTTTACGCTCACATGATTTTAACCCTGCTGTACTAATTTAAACACTGAATACATAATTTCATGCTTTTTCTGGTTTGGGGCTTAAGTGCACTTAGGTTTTTTTTCTATTGCTTGAAAATTGATACAAAAGCATTTGTGGCCGCACTATTAGCATTCCGCACAAAAATTACAATTATGCTTATTATATTATTTTACCTTTTTCCTATAGTTTTAGAAGAACTGTTTTAAATGTTATGGTTATTTAATGTTAATAAGAATACATGCAAATTTATTCGATTATGAAATTAATGAATGTGTGATGAATGGTTGCAACGGCTGCTGCTGAGGGCGTGAGGTCGACTCTGTTGTTGAGCCTCCCTCACCCGTTCCGTCTTCTCTTTCGCGAGCATTACTGCTTCGCAGAAGGAGTAGACTGCTTCCCATTCCCTCTCGCTCCGTACCATGGCCTGGATCAGGGCCGGACGCGAGAGGTCGCTGCCGCCGATCGCCTCCACGAAGACACGGCGGGGCTCCGCCCAAGCGAGGCAGATCTCCACCGTATGCTCGACCGTGTCCTCTGGGCGATCCTCACAGTGGGGACACCCGGGCGTTTCCCTCCACCTGATTCTACACAGGAACCTCCCGAAACTTTCGTGTCCGGTGAGGACGCCGTGGCACTTCTCCAGCCACTCCTCAAAGAGGGGTTAAGGTGATGTGCTGGAGTGCAACAACAATAGAGGAATAAAGCTAATGTCACATAGTATGAAAGCATGGGAAAAAGTTATTGAAAAGCGGCTGAGAGAAGAGAGTGAAATCTCACAAAACTAGTTCGGTTATATGCCTGGTCGGGAAACAAACAAAAAAAAAAAAAAACTTTATTTCGGACAAGCAATATCCATAGGGGGTACAACGGATGCCATTTTCGCTATCCGCCAGCTGTGCGAAAAATACAGAGCTGTGCATAGAAACTTGCACATGGTGTTCATTGACCTCGAAAAGGCATATGACCGGGTGTCTCGAGTTTTGTGGTGGGCCCTTAAGGAGAAAGGTGTGCCTGGGAAGTATGTGCAGTTGATCCGAGCGATGTACAGTCGATGCAGTACCCAAGTCCGGTCTGCAGTGGGCACCACTGACAGTTTCAGTGTAGCGGTCGGTTTGCACCAGGGGTCGGCCCTCAGCCCTTACCTCTTCCTGTTGATGATGGACGCTCCGACGTCGGACATCCAGGAAGAGGCTCCCTGGTGTATGCTGTTTGCTGATGACATTGTGCTGGTGGCCGAAAGCGGCTTAGAGGTCCAGAGCAGATCGGAGACGTGGTGGCAAACACTGAAGAGTGTGAGCGTGAAATTGAGCAGAACCAAAACAGAATCTGTTCTGCGATTTCGACGGTCTCTCAAGTCCTATGCCTGTAGTTCTCAACGGAACGCCTATACCGATCTACTCCAACTTTCACTACCTCGGATCGCTTGTTCAGGGGGATGGCGATATAGACCGAGTAGTTACGCACAGGAACAACTCAGGATGGATGAAATGGCGACAGGTCACTGGAACAACTTGCGACAGACGGATGCTCCTTAAGTTAAAGGGAAAATCTATAAGTCCGTGATTAGACCTGTCGTACTGTATGGGTCAGAATGTTGGGCTGTGAAAAAGACGGATGAAATAAGATTGCATGTGGCGGAGATGAGAATGTTGAGATGGATGTGTGATATTAATACATTGGAGGTAGTTTAAAAGTGGCGCCAGTCACAGAAAGTTGAAAGGGAACCGCTTGTCTTGGTATGGTCATGTGAAGAGGGGGGATGAAAGACATGTAACTAAAAGAGTTATGAATATAAATGTGAATTAATGGAGAGAGAGAGGGAGGCCAAAGGAAAGATGGATGGATTGTGTGAGGAGTGATATGAAAGAAAAGGGAGTTAGTGATAGTGTGACGGCTGACAGGACAGAATGGAAGAAAAAACGTGTTGCGCCGACCCCAAGTAACATGGGATAAGGGCAGCAAGATGAAAGAATGATGAAGGTGTAAAAGTTGTATGGAATAAAATTAAAGAAGTGCAAGTCAGTAAGGATAAACGTTCTAAAATATGAATATGAACTGGATGAGGATTACAAAAAAAAATCACTACAGTAAGAAAGGGTACTAGAGGGAAAAAAAGGTGTCGGAAGTCACGCCAGTAAATGGAATTTCATTAAAAATAAATTATGATAAATATAAAGACCTGTTGTCAATGTGTGAAGCTAAAATTATTCCAGAGGAATACCACACAGTTTTTATAACATTGCCTCATGAGCAGGCTGGTAATGCCAATATTTCTGAGAGTACTGACGAAGAAGACGACTGAATGTGAATTTGACTGATTTCGGTTGTTATTTGATTTTAAGTTATGATTGTGATAATGTGCAATTTTATTTTAAAGGCTGATTTTCATTACGTTAAATTTGATTTTAAGGACTGATTGTGATTATGATTACGTATCGCTTAATATTAAGCACTGATTTTTAAAAATTAAAGGTTTGTTTCCAAACATTTACATAATCGTATCATTTAAAAAAATACAATTGTTTGGTTTATGGAGGTACAAGAACTATCCTTTTATTTTGTTTTTTAGACATTTTATTATTTGTACTTGAATAAAAAATATGTGTATCTTAATCCATATATTTTTTTTGTATGAAAACACTTTTTCTTGTTAATGTCGATTCACTTGGCATGCTTAAATATTTACCAAAGCAAATAGATTAATTATATTCAGATTTAGTTTCGAATAATATGTTGTAATTCTATAATTACTTGCTTTTACTACATTCACATGTTCCCAGTAATAGTAAAATAGTTAATATACATAAATTTCTATGTCACAAAAATAAATACCACCAACAGAATACTATAAAAATGATGTAAAGGCGATTGGGGCCTCGACGTTTCCGCAGATAAAAGGCATAATGTAACTTATTGCTTAAGTCCAGCCCTACTTCGCATTAACACAACAGAGAATAAGGATTTAAGGGACAAAATGCGTATAAAATATAATAATAATAAATTAAAAATAATCTTAGCAGAACCTTAAGATACCAATACACATTATATGAAATCACCAATACATATTTGGTCGTAATTTATTTAAATAAACACAAAAAAGTGTCTCCTGAAAAGTAGCTATTATGCAGTTACGCCCCTATTCGTAGGATACGACGAATATGCGGTTGTGCAGGATGGGCATAAAAATAGGTGACGCATATCTTGTGAAGGGGCTCCACACTGGCACTGTGTTTGAGATTAGTCGAGGAAGCGACATTAGGCTAGATTATTGTCTGCCCAGGGGTCATGGATAAATTCGAAACAGAGTTACTGCGCCCCTGGGCACTCAGGTAGGGAAGAAACAGCGTGGCTACGGGTGGGTTTTAGTCGGTAAAAGTCTGACACACCCTCCCGCTCCACCCAGAGCGGGAGAGGTCACTGGATGATTTCCCACCACCACAAAAAAAAAGGTCAGATTATTGTGCCACGGCCAATCTGGGTCTGCGTCTGTTAAGATATTACCAGATTGACCATTGCAGTTCGCGTCCATGGGGAAGATGTTCTGCCAGGGTGATGAAGTGTAAAGGAGATAAAGAAGAAGATAAAGCCCATTTTTTTGTGTCATATTGTTTGCCCCGTCATTTCCAATAGGTGGATTTTATTTTATTTTATTTGTTTTCTTACATCTCTCTCCATCACTAGCTGGAAGTATCGTTCTGAGAAAGTGTGATTATTTTTCTGTTATCGACTGTGTTTAAGATAGAGATAGCCTATATACATAGATTACCTACTTTGAAAAACAGTAAACATTTTTTGTACAGCGACAAAAAAAAATACGCCGTAACCAAGCGGATTTACCGTTAAAAACGATTTCTACCAGCCCAAGCAACCAAACGAACATGAAAGATTAACATGATACTAATTTAAAAAAAAAAAACTCCTAGCGCTTAAAAGAAAAGCGAACATTAAAAAAGAGCTGATGACTTCGAAACGGCTAAGCCGCCGTCCGCCTGCTTAAAATAAAAAATCCGCATTTGAATCGGTTTATCCATTTAAGAGCTACGGTTCCACAGACAGACACACACATAGCGGTCAAATATAAAACACCCCACTTTTTGCGTCTTAGTATGTGGCTTGTTCTTAAGCAAGCATAGTATGATTGCGCTAGTAGTAAGCTAGCAAGCAAGTTAATCTGGCGTAGTCATTAAAGTACTATCCTTTTTTGTATGTCAAACCTGAATATTACTTGCTAGCTTCAAACTCTCGCAATTTGGGCACGACCGGCGAAATGAAAACTCTTAGGACAATACAGGCGTGAAGTTAAGTTGTATAAAAATTCTACTTTAATTTAACGTCATTTAACGAGAATGACCTCCTTAATAACAATCAGCCTCATCCTCGTCAACTGATTATCATAATTTCCGGCTGGTGTCAACTGTAGCGTGACAGCTGCATCCGACGGAATCACTGCTTTTGCCTTAGATTGATCCTACTGATATTATTGTCACTAATTAATGGAAACAAAAAAAAATACAATTTAATGAAAGAAAAACTGTTTATTCACGTGAAAGCGATGCACATACATTTTGTTACATAAAAAAACATTTTTACAAAAAATAGAACTGACTTCCAAAAAAAAGTGCAAAATAACTTTAATTTCGGAAGTCGGTGTTTCTGGTTTTGTGTCTTCGTTTTTTTATACACCGAGTTTTTTTTTTATTTTTCACTTTCGAGTTGTGGTTACCCATTAAATTGTGTTAACACTAAGTATACACCGATCGCACCAATCGACTGCGATTGCTGCGATGGTATGGGTACAGGGAGTACCCATACGATCGCAGCAATCGCATTTTTTCTTAAAATTGTTTGTTCGAAAATCATTATCCATAACACGTTTGCTATAAACTTCAGTAACCATAATGTTCAAAAATTCTAAATTTTGCTTCACATAATTATTTTTACTTCTAAAACTATTCCGTCATTTAATCGAGTACTATAATAATTCAATCTCCTAATTTTGAATGAAATAAAGTCATGTGTCCTAAGTATTGTATTATATAATGTGTATTATTTCGAAAAGAAATTCCACTTTAGATTATGGATAAAAAGTTAGGTAACACAATACAGAACCATCGTATGTCTATGTAGTGTTAACACAGTATCAACGGAACTCTTCAAAAAATAACAGCAGATCCCAGTGGATTTGCTGTCTTTTTTGAAGAGTTCCGTTGTCTGTCTCCGAAACTCATCATCAGATCTATATGAAATTTAAATGGGACATTAATCTATATGAAATTAAATGGACATTTCGAATTAATCCGTCAGGCCCCTCGCGACAAGAGGTTTTTAATTGTGTCTGCTAATGAGGGGCTTGACGGGAAAGCGCTTTCGAATAAAAAAAGAATTTTTCAAATCCGTCTATATATGACGGAGTTAAAAGAACATACATAAAAAAAATACTAACATCCGAATTGATAAACCCCTTCTTTTTGATGTCGATTAAAAAAAAATAGTAAAAAATATCTCCTAGACGGAAATATGCGCCACTACCACGCGAAACGCCTAATGCTCAGCTTTTTGCAGCGGCCCATGCACGCAGGCATGAATCCACGCCACTTATTTTCAGCGTGAGCGCTTATCGCTGTCTCAGAAAAATAAATAAAATAAACGGATTACTCATTATTCAGAGGCACAGAACAATAAATTATTATGTGGACACAAAAGACGTTGTTTCTGCGGCGCTCACAAAGAATATTATGTTGCATAGAAATAACAAGTTAAATAAAAGCTTGTAACAAAGAGCATATTTTATAAACCGGTAACATTTAATTCAAAATCATTAAAAATATCACACGTATAGATAAAGAGATAATATAACCATGATCAACTAAATAAAATATAAACACAAATTAATTAATTATATAGCAACATTTCGACGCGTCCCGAGCCAAAGGCACTAAAGACAGGAGAGTTTGCGATACATAATTATATAATGTAGTACTCTGTGGTTTGTGACTTGCGTAATGCCCGACCAACCACACAAGAATTATTGGAATTATGTAATTGTAAACAGAAAAGGCGCTAGAAATTACAAAATAATGATGTAATGGGTATACTCGTATTATCCCCTGAGTGTTTCCACTGCGAGGATCGCCCAGAGGATACGGTGGAGCATACGGTGGAGGTTTGCCCCGCTAGGGCAGAACACCGCCGTGTCCTCGTGGATGCGATAGGCGACAGCGACCTCTCGCGCCGTGCCCTGGTTCAGGCCATGGTACGGAGCGAGAGGGAATGGGAGGCCGTCTCCTCCTTCTGCGAAGCAGTAATGCTCGCGAAGAGGGAGGCGGCATACGTTAGGGAGACTCAACAACAGCCGAGTCGCCCTAGCGCCCCCAGCCGCGACCGCCGCAGGAGACGCCAGGGGCCGTGAGACGATCTCCGGCCACCGTAGACCCGGGCCTGCGGACGACGAGTAGGGGTAACTCGCCACCCGATCAGCACCAGGCCCGAGAGTCGACGGCGCGTAGTGTTCCACGCGCGCCTCAAAGAGTTGTCAGCAATAGGGACGGGGCCTGCCACGGCCGATGTCTGCCCGGGGGTGGAGGATAAATTCGAAAGAGTTACCTCGCCCCTGGGCACTCAAGGCAGGGAGGAACAGGGGTGGGTTTTAGTCAGTAAGAGTCTGACACGCCCTTCCGCTCCACCCTAGAGCGGAAGAAGTCATAGGATGATTTCCCACCCCCCAAAAAAAAAAAAAAAAAATTGGTATATTATGCTAAAGTAATGATTGTGACAATGTTTAAAATGTTTGTGAGTGAATGTGTAATTTGATGAACCCATTAAAGACAAACCTCGGAGTTGGATGTTGACCCGTCCTGTGCAATTTGTCCGACGCTTTGACGCTTTCCCAAAACAGTAAGGTAAGAAAGTAATAATTAAGAAAATTAATGAATTATGTATTGTATATATATTGAGATGGTAATATTATAAATAAGAATAGAAATATAGAATTTATAAAATTATAGTCTCCATTATACAGGTTTACAACATAGAACACGGACATGGAATGAATGAAATTAATGATTAATAACAGCGCGGAGAAAGAAAAGCTAACAAAGTATATTGATCTGGCTTGCTAGGTTGTCGACATGTGGGGAATTGGAAGTGGGAAGTGGATACAGCAGTCATTGACCCGATAGTCGTGACGGAAGAGCCACGGCCAACATCTGAGGCGGTTCTCGTTGGGCAGTTGGATCAATCCAGAGAGCGCGGCGCGTATAGTTTGGAGATTCCTCTGTCAGGGGCCCTGACTACCGGTGGGCTACTATTTTTTATATTAATAAAAAATGTTATTTTTTTATATTTAAAAATGTATAAAATAAGTAATGATGATGAATAATAAATTAATCTTAATAACAGCAGAAAAAGTTTTTAGCTATGTACAATAATAATCACAATGTTGAATCGCCTCCTTCTGCGAAGCAGTAATGCTCGCGAAGGAGGAGGCGAAATGCGTGAGGGAGACTCAACAGAGACGCCCTCACTCCCTCAGCAGCCGCCGCAGGAGATGCCCTGGGCGCGAGCTTGCGGACGGCGTGTGGTGGGTGGCTGGCTCGCCGTCCGATAAAGACCAGGCCCGAGAGTCGACGGAGCGTAGTGGTCCACGTGCGCCTCAAAGAGATTTCAGCAGTACCTGACGGGGCCCGTTAGGGCCGATGCCTGCCTGGGGTCGCGGATAAATTCAAAATAAAGTTACTGCAACCCTTGGCATAGAGGCAACTGAAAGAACAGGGGTATGTTTTAGTCAGTAAAAGTCTGACATGAAAGTGAAAGTAAAAGTCTCCCGCGGGAGTAGTCATTGGACGATTTCCAACCGACCAAAACAAAAAAAAAGGGTTGCTCCATGTGCTTCTGTTTGATTGAGGTTTCCACATAAGTACATGTAAACAAAAAATTCCCATGGACGTAGGCAAAAACTGCAGAACGCCACCTGCTACGATCCTTTCATTTGTAGCGATTCGTTCGAAACATAAAGGATGATTCACGTTACACCGTGTCACCACCGGCCGGGGTACGGCCGGGGCGCGGTCATAGATAGTAGTATACATTTTGTATGAAGTGATTCATGCTAAACCGTTCCCCGGCCGGGGCACGGTGTCGAAATATCGGTGGCAATTGTTTCCCGGCCGGGGCACGGCCCGGTGGCGACACGGTGTAACATGAACGTGTGCACCGAGCCCGGACGTGCCCTGGCCGGGAAACAATTGCCACCGACATTTCGACGCCCGGTGGCGACACGGTGTAACGTGAATCATCCTTTAGGCCATACACGCATGCCGCGCCGGTTGCGAGTGCTACACACCTGACTTTTCTGACGACGCGGTTTCCACTTAAGTAAATAATAATCCTTGTATTTTTGCGGATGTTAAAATTCAGTGTAATCACGTTCTATAAACTAAAACTACAAAAGCGTTCATAAACAAGAAATACAATTGTTTGCATGTCTGTATCCTTAATGTTATACTGTAATACGGTGCTTATTATACGAAATTGTTCTGAAGATTTAAATACACAGTGCTTGTATTATGCAAATAACTTCCTAATTAAATCAACAAGCAACTGTATTCAGTCTTTAGGAATGAAATATATTCGCAGTTTTTTGCCAAAGAGGTCTGACAGAATGCTTGCTACGAAACATGCTACGACGTAGCACGTAGCGTAGCAAATGTCCATAGACTAAGTTCGACCCTCTTTCATAATGTGCGTCTTGTGTCACTCGTTCGGTTTTACGATTGCTACGAAAAGGATCTATTTTGGAAGACATCAGCAATAAGTTCGTTGTATGTCTGAAGAACAAAAGCAAAACTAAAGATCCCTCTTTCTCGAGAAATACGTAAACTGATAAGCCAATGACGAAATGAAATAGGAAAAACCAGTTTGAAATCCTTTCAAGTAGGTGCGGAACTACGGACGATTCTTTTGCAAACTACGAATCTAATCGCTTTTAACTTTTTACGGAAAAAAAAGCTAGAGCAGGTACGGTACCAACTAGGAAAATGAATGGTGTGAGCCAAACTCCGCATTGCACCATTGTAGTAACGCCTATTTCCACGAGAAACCAATGGAATGTACTGTCATTTTGATTTATAGAACTGTTTTATGGAACTATCAATTTATGTGCGTAAAAAATCTCGTATTTCTACCGTACATTGGATGCGTTTTCAGATTCAAATCTCAGTTGCTTACATGACAGTTTGGTATTTTGCAAGCTCCACTGTTATTATATCTAGCAGAACGAAATAGTGAAGCAGTTTTCATAAACATTACATTTTCCACATCACCAGACATATCACCTTTTCACATATTTTCATACTGCAACATGTTGGTTGGTTATATCGATACCGTGGAAGTTGAAAATAAATATCAAGGTGGTAGGTATTGTGACGACCTTATGTTGGCAACCTTATGGTGAAGACTGGCACGTTAGAAGTGTGGAACTTTCTAGAAACTCTTGGAACGCCAATTGTGAATTTATAATAAAAGAAGATTTTAGTTTTTAGGTAGACTTGACCTAGCCCACACGAAGAGGGCACATGTATTAATTTCATTATTCAATATAACATATTAATATTCCAGTTCTCTTTCTTTTATAACACATCACACATAAGCAGTCACTCTTATACACCACCACAGCATTTTTCACAGAATAGGCTGGAGGAGGAGATATGGGCCCTCCCATATTGTACGAAGAAGGATAATTTCCATTTCTTTGCTAAATATAAAATTATTTTTGTATCAATGTTATTTATTCTAGCTGCATGCATTGTCATAGCAACGTGACAAACAAGTTTTCGACCATAAATATAAGGTATGGACATAGTAATTACGATGACCCAAATTTTTCGATAAAAATAAAAATATGCGAAAGAGGTCAGGAATTGCTTGTAAACTATTTATTAAAGCAATATTCTGTAAGTAAATATAAGTTTTGGAAATTTAAGAAAAAATTTATAAATTGTTTTTTGAAACTTGTTTTATTTTTAAAAAAGATTTTTAGAGAATAGACAGTGGTGTCAGATGTCATTTGACATGACAAATAATTGTCAGATATCTGGTACGTCAACGATATTACGGTTGACAAAATAGTAAAAGTTTAAATTTTAACCGACTTCAAAAGTAGGAGGTTCTCATTTCTTTTGTTTTTTATGTGATATTAATCGTTGTGTTTTTGTGTGTTTCATGTAACTGTTATGATGAGCTGCACGGACGTGATTGAAGACTGATGGGAGATATGACCACATTCTATGAAAAAAATTTGTTAGGCGATTATTAGTGGGAATAAGATATGAGTTTCTCCAGAGTGCGATTTTAATAAAGATGTTACTACGGTTAGGAGGTAGAGGGAATTGCGGTCCTCTCTCCTAGGGAAAAATGTGTCCGGGTTTTTGTCGGTTTATACCAGCTTTGTTTATGGGGTATAATGCCTTCGCAAAGTGGGATCGAGTTGATTCTGTATGGTGTGACCGAGCCCGTGACAATTTTTATGTATTATTCATTTAGAGAGTATACTTCAAGTTATATTTATGGAGCACTCTGGGGGAAGTTCAGGAACAGTGAGTAGGTGTTCATAACAGTGGTCGTTTTTTCTCCTGGTCTTCATAAACGTCCAATGGAGTTAAAATTATTACAGTTTTGAATTTTATTTTTGTAAACCCCTTCTGGGTAGATGCTAACTAGAGCATCTTAGGTCAGAAAATTTAGCAGAGCAGTGTGGCTTTTAGTGAGGTTTTGCCTCACTGAAGCCATGTGCATTGCCAGGATATGTGGTGTGCCGAATGGCTCAAATTAATAAAAAGAAAGTTGACCACATCACTCGGGGTGCAGTATGGTTATCCATAGATGGACTTCTGCATCTCCATGAGTCCTCACCTAGGCAGGGAAAAACTGGATAGGATTAGGTAGGTCTCAATCGGCTTTTCAAATATTTAATTGAATAGAAGACTTGCTAGCGTCTGCGCTTCTATTCGTAGGGGCGTAGCTCATGTGACGACCTTATGTTGGCAACCTTATGGTGAAGACTGGCACGTTAGAAGTGTGGAACTTTCTAGAAACTCTTGGAACGCCAATTGTGAATTTATAATAAAAGAAGATTTTAGTTTTTAGGTAGACTTGACCTAGCCCACACGAAGAGGGCACATGTATTAATTTCATTATTCAATATAACATATTAATATTCCAGTTCTCTTTCTTTTATAACACATCACACATAAGCAGTCACTCTTATACACTACCCTCTCGCACCGCGAGCGAGTAAACAAACCCCCAGGAACCTAAAAGGAATCTCCAGGGACCAGCACCAAGAGAAGCTGCTC
This sequence comes from Polia nebulosa, assembly GCA_951329385.1. Classification (NCBI taxonomy): domain Eukaryota; kingdom Metazoa; phylum Arthropoda; class Insecta; order Lepidoptera; family Noctuidae; genus Polia; species Polia nebulosa. The sequence goes on from OX589604.1 coordinate 16,630,498, forward strand.
CAGGTCCCCACAGTATACTTGCGGATCCTGCGGACAGCGAGTAGTAGGTAGCTCGCCGTCCGATCAGCATCAGGCCCGAAAGTTGACGGCGCGTAATGTTCCACGCGCGCCTCAAAGAGTTGTCAGCAATAACGACGGGGCCCGTCATGACCGATGCCTGCCCAGGGGTTGAGGATAAATTCGAAACAGAGTTACCTCGCCCCTGGGCACTCAGGGCAGGGAAGGAACAGGGGTGGGTTTTAGTCAGTAAGAGTCTGACACGCCCTTCCACTCTACCCTAGAGCGGGAGATGTCATTGGATGATTTCCCACACCCACAAAAAAAAAAGATTTCTTGTGGATGTCCGTTGTAGGGACCTTTATTTATATAGTGGTTGGAGGAGGATTTAAATAAAATTGCAGCGTTCTGTTTAAAGTTTATTGACTGATAACCATGAACAATAACCACACTGACGCTTCTTATTGAAACACAGGTTTACATAAACCAAGATCGGGCAATGCACTACATTACATTCAGAATTAAATTTTTTTGCAACTATAATCTTATATTTGTCATACCATAGTTTTTATCCAGATTATTATAATACTACTAGCTGACCCGGCAAACGTAGTTCTGCGATTAAAAAATGGGGGGTGGGGGTAGGAGGGTAAATAATACTTTACGACCTATTCTCATACCTACCAAATATAAAAAAAAATCATTAAAATCAGTCGAGCCGTTACAAACACCGTGACACGATATTTTATATATTAGATTGTAGGCCTAGATTAATATATACTACTGAACCAAATGTACACTTTTCGTGAACTTATTATTATTTATTTCAATGAATTTGTATTATTATAATTTGCATCTTTTGAATTTTGCGGGACCCTGAGGTCCCGGACCTTTGGAAGGCGTACGAGGAGCCAAAGCCATGTCGCAGAGGTCTTTTTAGACGATTTTTATGAAATGAGGCACCAACCGACGATTATCCCTGTACGCACTATACAAGTGCAACCAAGGACCACCCCCGGTTGGTGTGAAACTGTAGCCAGATAAGGAGAAAAAATATACCGGGCTATGGTTTTGGGAGACTAAGCTGGACCAAGAATTATATAAAAACTATGGCCCCTGCCTGAACAATGATTAATATACATCGATAAAAATGGCAAGGGGTGACTTCCACCCTCAATAAATGGGCCCTAAAAACGGTCGCTAGCACGTAGTGTGACGTAGCAACAAGGAGGCAACATATTCTGAGGTGCTTAAGTAGTGGAGAGGTATACCACGGCTATCAGGACAATCCCGGAAGTACGGTCAAGATACCAGCACCATAATGGATTATACATCCTTCTCCTGAGCACGATTGCTCTAGCGAATCTCCACTCAAGCCAGTCAATAATGGCAAGAGAGAGGCGGGAGTTCTGTTTCTCATCAGTGTTTACTACGGCCGGTCAATAAAGGCAAGTCGGAGATGAGAAACAAAAATCCTCTCGTCGCTACTGCCCAACAGTTCGCCACAACACTGCCCGGCGGATTGTACGAGTATCTCTCTTCGTCTGGTCTAGGCATATTGCGGCAAAATAAAATCTACCAACACAGACCTAGGGTTCATTGGGGCACACAAGCCCCACCCAACGTCAACGTAGAGATACGGCGGTGGGGTTATTTACTATTTATTTATTTATTTACTTATCTTAATCTAGACAGAACACAAGTTATTACTACGGTGCCAGCGCGGTGAAATCGACTGGCCGCTAACAAAGGAAGAAAATTTTGTTTTTTTAAATAAATAAATGCTTCTGACACTGACATAAATGGATTAAATAATGAAAAGGTAAAAAGCTTCTTACCCATCCCCTGTTTAAAATACAAAACAATTCCATTCAATTTAGTACAATACAATTGAGAAAAGGGAGGCTTTTATGGCTATTTTGAATATTACATTAGAATCAATAGGTTTAGCCAAAACATTGTTAACATTTTCGGTCAGGGCAATTCGATTAACAGCTACATTTTCTCAATTTATAGGCAAATAGGTTTACGTCTGAAAGCTTAAACATTTGTAGGAGACTTCAAAAGGTTTTTAGAATTCCAAGCGGTTATGAACTACGTATTATATACAAGTAGCACACAAACAACTTGTAAAAGTGCCTAATAAGAGTTTATACCTATTAGTACTAATTGCTACATTCTACTCTTCAAAAAAAAATAATTTAAAAACAAGTGAAGAGCACTCACAGCGGCATTATTCACTTTTTAAAAAAAAAAAAAAAACAATCGTTGCAGACAAAGTGCTCATAATTTGGTTTAGCAGTCTGCAAACCGCAAACAAGTAGGGTAAGTCAATACTTAGATAAAAAAAAAACATAAAGCGAGCTAAAAAACCGCCCAAGTTTGTGTCGGACTTTGCACATTTAGGGTTCCGTACCAAAGAGGGAATTGCAAAGAAAAATCTTGTTTAACAATACATATATTGGTATTTGTTAGTAGGTAAAATCTATGTTATAATAAGCATTATCACCAAATTTCAAGTTCATAGGTCAGTGGGAAGTTAAAAAACTATTCAGAACGAAGGTGACTTTGGAGGCTATCATTCCTTTGTTTTCCAATATTTTATTTTAAAAAATACACATATTTAATTACTCAAAGAGCTCTAAACAACGATACCCTAGATCACGATTTTTTTTCACCCCCATAAAACATTTAAAACTATTTTTTGACAATTTGTATAGCTTTGGGTGAACAAGATGCTTATACTGTGAAAATTTGAAGACTGTAGCTCCGACGGACAGACGGACGCGTAAGTGACAACAGTAGGGTTCCGTTTGGACCCTTCGGGTACGGAACCCTAAAAAGGTTAAAAAAACTCCAAACTTATAACCAAATAAAAGGAAGTGTGTAGGATGCACTGAAGTGTTCGATGAACTTTTTAATGAACAGTTTTATGATTATGATCGAATTTATCAAAACTGCGAAATCTTACACGGTTAACATTGCAAGCTAAACTTAACTGACTTAGCTTAGCTATTGGTTTGCAACCGGTTTTACTTTGCTTTTACATTTACGGTTAAGTAACCATGTTTTTATTACACAAAGTTTATAAGCTTTGAAATGTCTCAGAAGTTTCAGACTTCGTTGGATTTTTATTTATCACTCCCTTCTGTCCCTCGTTTTGTCCACTTAAAAAAGGTTTGGCATCTCTTGGGAAACTACGAGATCTACGTGTGTATCTACTTTTTTTTTCTGGAAACCGATACGTTTGACGTCATTTTAGCAGGAGAAACAATAAAAAACGAAGTACTAAAACTGATTTTCCAAATATTGTTTTGAAACTAGTTACCTATTAAATATTCTCAAGAAATGACTTATTTCTACTATTTTTTTTTAGTTTTCAATATAAAAGTAAACAAATAAACCAACAAAAGAGTAGGAGAGTATGTTATGGGAATTGGAAAACAGCGCCAATTTCCGCAAGTCAACATAACTTTCGCACACATTACTGCCTCACAGAAAATGAAAAATTGTTTAGGTTGGCTCTAGTTTATGGCTGGCAAAATAAATGTTTATATTAAAAATCATCAATTGTGGTTTGTGATAGAATTACTTTTTTTTTAATTAGACACAACTTTTTTAATCTGATAAGGGTACCGTATCAGAATTTTTATTTTAGTCTATGCAGATGACCTTTTTTCTGGTTACTGTTAGCCTACATCAGGGACTTTTGGCACGCGTGCCATTGCTGGCATGGAGCATTATAATTCGGGCACGCCGGTGTAAGGTATTTAACATCTAGGTAATTTGAAAGAAAAGTAATCACAATACCTTTCTCTTTTATTTAAATAAACATTCAACTGTAAACACGAATTTCAGGTTGCAAATGAAAATTTAATAACATCTAGTTTTATGTTTTGTCAAAAACAACAACAAAGAACAAAGACAAAACAACAAAACCAAAACAAAGACAAATTTCTTTGGCGGCGTGTAATGGCTACATTATTTATTTTTAAATATAATGGCACGTTCTCCAGTAAAGGTTCGCCATCCGTGGCCTACATCATTCCATTGCTGAGCAAAGGCCTCTTCCCGAGGCATACAGATACAACCAGTGATGTGGAACACTGATTGTATGTTTTGTCCAGCTTATTCAACGTTCATGTTAACTTTTGATCACAATTATTTGTATTGGTTATTCAAAAGAAGAAGCCTAATTCTCGCAACCAGAGTGGAACGGCGCCGGCAGGATCTAACATGCTGCTACGGCCTATTTTTTTTTTTTGCTATTTCTACAGTACCGACGACGCAGCTGTATGTGTCCCGTTTGCGCCACCCTACGAAGACTGAGGACATCATATAGTACATACGGGTGAAAACCAACTGGACCTTGAGGGTGGAGAAGTTAGAGGCGCGCCATAAAACCAATTTCAAGTCATTCGTGAAGCGCGTTCCGACTCACTGTTTGGGGTCAACAAATTTTCATTCCTCAAGGAAGAGTTTTGACCTAAACGTGTGCTGTATAGGCGTTTCCGCGGCCTGCTCGACACCTCGCAGCGTAACACGACACCGTCACTTCGAGTGCAGTAGTTTTTAAGTTTATTGTATAAAATATGTATTAGTTTATAGTTACTGATTTTATAATTATATAATAATATGTATTGTGATGTATGGGCCTTAATTGCCTGAAATAAAGGATAAATATAAATAAATAGAAAGTCCTTCCAAATAACTCTAAACTAAACATTAGAAAACCATACATGGTCTATTACAAACAGATCCAATACTAACCCTTTTACAAACAAGCCCAGGGATAATAAGACCGGCTTTAAAACTTAAATCGGTAAACACGAGACTCGATACCAGTAGACCAACTTTTAGATTACACTAACATCCTCGTACTAAAATAATTTAGCGTGATCACGGTTTAAGGCGGGCTTAGACCAAACAAATATATGCATAGAACCAGAATATGAGCAGTATTTTCTTGATATACTTGTATAGATTGAATAACGAATGATCTGTCCCACCCATGACACGTCAGTCTTCAAAAATCTCTATCACTGTTATTACTTAAAAGAGAATTCGCTCTATAGCGGAGACAGAATGAGCATTTACTAGATCTCAAACCACCTTTACAGTTTGGTGAATAATAGAATCCAATTTTGAAACTAAGTTGGTCGCGCACAATGGGTAGGATAGAGTTGAATGCTTGCCAGCATGATTAAAATGCTGCTGCACGTAAGAAAGATGAAGAACTGCCTAACAGACCGCGCATTCAAATTGCTATCCTTTTACATAAACGACATATTGTTTTTGATGAAGTGTTCGTAAATTGTAAAACATTTTTGAACGCATCATATTAAAGATAGTGTTTCACTTAAATATTTACCTAATTTTTTTCTAAGAATGCGAGAGTTTTTACAGATGAATATTAAGTTTTCCACTTATTTAGATTCTTTCAAGAGTTCATCTACGTAAAATATAAATTGTATATTTCATTACATTCATTAAAATAAAGATCTTAGTCAAACTGGCCAGCGGGTCGAAAAATCTGTTTGAGATAGTGTCTATAGCAAAATGGGTAACTGAAATAAACTTAAGGATTTCTACACAAAATGTTTTATTACTGACTATGCCAGGAGTGTAGAATTTCTTTGTTCTACTTTTTTAGTAAACTGAAGACTGTCAAGTTACTAATAGGATTAAAACCCCTGTTCATTATTACCTAGCGGACTGTCATCCCATTTGATCCCAAATGATGTTTCAACCCTTAAATACCTTTGCAAATTGAATTGGACAAAGGAATCTGTACCTAACATCGACTATTATATTTAGAAGACATAAAGAGAAGGTCTTCCTGTATAATTTTAGGCAAAATGTAGCAAATAGTTACTATAAACATTTGTGACCCACATTTGCGCCTTTAAGCTCCCGACTTGTCCCAGTGGAGGTAATTTCCATCTCTACAAATTTTGTAGGAACTCGTGCCATGCATTTCAATTAGTTGATGATTAAGGTTCTGTCTATGCCTCTAATAATTAATTTCACTAGCCTACCGAGAATTCATTTCCGAATTTCCAGCAACATTCTCAATATGGCAGGCAAAACTTTGTTACTTGCAGACTATACAATCGTAACTTTAACTAATCGATATGATTTAATCACCTACTAATATCTAACTAGGTCGCCAGTCGATCTCGCGTTGTCGAAACTAGTTGGAGAATTCCGAAATAAACACTTGAGTAAAACCACCATCAGCACCTTTCTCTTATCCTTATCCCAATTTAGTAAGTGTCATTACACTACATGTCTTCTTCTACCATTCTCCTCAATTACTCATCTCAGTAGGCAACTCATTTCTAGTTGTGACATTTTTCGTATAGTCGCTATCTACATCGTTTGTTGGTCTTCCCGTACTCCTTTATTGAAATAAGTTGAAATTGATATCTTCTAATATTGACAACCTTTTCTAAGGTTCTATTTTATGTGTCAATCTGCGATTACTTTTGTAACTGAGCGTTAGTAATAAATATACGTTTCACCGAATTGGTACCTAATTTAGCGCATATTAATACCCGCAACCTTACCAGGTCATCGATTCATCAAGGTATCCCCCTTTTTTTTTGACGGCACGATTGGCGCAGTGGTTGAGCTTTCGGCTGCTGCGCTGCGTGTCGCGGGTTCGATCCCCGCACGGAACAAATATTTGTATGACCTGCAGATAGTTGTTCCGGGTCTGGCTGTCTTGTGTATGTGAATTTACATGTTTGTGAACGCACCCACGATACAGGAATATTCCTAGTGTGGGGCAACGTTTAAAAAAAAAAAAATAAAAAAAAACTTTCAACTCTCCAGAACCCGATAGATGCGAAACGCACAGGAACTTTGGTTGTGGCGACAATTAGGGAAGGCCTAGTTCCAGCAGTGGATATTATTCGGCTGAAATGATAGTGATGATGATGTAACCAAAACTTTCGTAACGACATCTTCCTCCACATCACATGGCCATAGCTATTTCCACACAAGTACAACCACTAATAGTTCTAGTTTATAACTATCTTTAGAATAAAATTAATAAACAGCGAGGCTATCCACAACTTGTTGAAATACAGATTAATTATCGCTTCCAGTAACTTCCTCTCAATGTTGCTGTTGTTTGCCGTCGATAATCATTTGATTCCTCTTGATAACAAGGAGATTAGATTACGCCAACACAATTAATATTAATTTTACCTGTTTTGTGTGTTGATGGATTATTAAATTATCAGAGAAGACTGGCGGCTCAATGAGTCGGCAAACAAGTGAGCTAGTGGTGTGGAACGAACGTGTTACATTAAAACGATTGTCTTTAAAAATCATATACTTCTTATATATTACTTCTAGGCAACCGTGCTCCATCTTCGACCACATCATCGCTTACCATCAGGTGAGTTTGTGGTGAAATGCGAGCCTATCATTGATAAAAAAAAAAAGATTTTCCGGTAATCTTTAAGTAAAGTACTACATTGTGTTAAAATTATGAAGAAAAAAAAATTGAGACCTTTACAATAAGTCCGTTCATTTGATATGTACAGTTAAAAATCTTTGTTAGGTTACTATTTGTCCTCCAAAAGTAACCACATAATAACAATTGATTTATTCACTCTACACGTCTTTGTTTGGGTAGTGTGAATACCAAATTTCAATTGAATCGGTCTAGTACATTCGGAGCAAATTGGCTGTGACAGGCGGATAGACAAACAGACGCACGAGTGATCCTCTATGGGTTCATATCGATATTTGGATGCTCGGAACCCTAAATACGATCTCATACTCATTGCCTTTAGATGGCCTAGACGTACATAAACCTGCCACACTATTCCAAAATCAACGGTAGCGACCGCAAGAAAAGCGCCGAGGTAACCAAATCAAAGCGATATGGCCTAGATAAGTGACGTTCTATCAGCTAGGTATAGAGATTGTTGGAAAACGCCAAAATGTGAAGGTTTGCCCACGTAACATTTTGGTAGCGTTTGTCAATCCCATACATTTTAAAGTTTTTGACAACCGTTGTCAATTTGTCTAGATTTTGCAAATGAAAATAGAAAATGATTAAAATTAAAATCAAAATCAAAAGTCATTTATTCAAACTAATCTGTGAGCCATCACTTTTTGAACGTGAAAATTCTCCATAAAGACAGTCCCCAAAAAAGTGTCACCACTTCCTTGTGTCTTATTTAGCTAGGAATAAGAAGTGGCGCAACAAACTCCCCGGCAACATATCTTTCTGTTGAGTTGATCATGGATACTCTGTCAACCTACTTCTCCTGGCAGTGTGACAATGATTATTTTCTTAGGTAAAATATGATTGCAGATATAACCAATCATTAGCTTTTAATCAATTCCTGGAAATACTTTTGACTTAGTTGAGTTTCTTACAATTTTTTACTTTAACTTCTTTCTTTGGAGCAAAAGGGAACTCACTTAACCAAAATGATAAAATAAAGTAAAAAAAAAAAATGGCCGGCCTTGCTCTAGTTGACTTCCTCACAATGTAAATATTGTTAAATGAAAAGTTGATTAAATGAAGCAGATGTAATTTTATTAAGCGTAGAAAATTTATCGAAGGGACTGAGAAGCTAAGGAATAATAAGTGTTAGAGAAAGGAAATTACTTGAACTATCGCCATTTTAATTGATTAAATTAAATAATAAAAAGTGCCAGAATTATGAGAGACCGTATTTTGTTTTCCTTAGGTAGATATGATTTTAAACATCTCGTTTTTTTTCAATAGCCATACAAATTATGTATGTACATAGGTACATATAGAGGATAAAGTTGAGTACGAAATTTTGTGTCAATTTTGTTTAGAAACACACGAGTGTGCTTACTTATGGACCTACCTATGTTTATATAAGAACGTAAGTAATCAGGTTTCCTTTATGTGTGTCGTTTACCCTCTTAATGTAAACGTTTTCCATTTTACGCTTAAACGCGTCTTCATAAAACTCATTGAAATTTCGTTGGATCTATATCACATTCGTAAAAGTCGGGTCACGTCGTTATTCTATTACAATTTCAAAGATTGGCGGTGACGGAATGTGTTCTCTGTGAACTATTCAATGGCGGCCCGATGAGCTTCATAACGGTCCAAACTGATGGGATTTTCATGCAGAACTTAGATTTTTGGTTTTAAATTGAAGCGATATTGACTAGATGGGCAATCAACGGGGTTGAATCCCGATTATACGGTTAAAACCCTACTTTTGCCCATCTCTAATCTTTATGCGGTAAATTAATTTTGCAGAGCATCGGTTATACTCTGACCGTATTTAGCGTAATAGCTTAATATACACCTAAATGTTGTATATAAATTGGCACAGTATATTGCACCTAAAAGATCGCCTGCATACGGGATTGCAAGGTTTAAAATAGACATAACCATGACTAATGGTCTGAAATCACCAACACGTAGCGAGGACGCGAGGTGATTCAGGCGCCATTCTTATCTGTATGTAAGAGATATCTGCAATTTCTAGGCGGTTAAAGCCTATATGTCTATAAAAAATAAATAGCCGATAGTTAATACATAGTTATGTTTTTATCTTCATCTAGACGTGTATGTTTTTGTTTAGTCGGCGCGAAACTACATTTCGGGCTGTACTCTCATGTAGAATCCTTCTTTTGCAAATTCCCGTAGGCGCTTCAACGTATAAATGAAGGCACTTTGAAATTAATAAAATAACATGAAGGAGAAATAATTCTTAATGTCCCTGGCGCTTCCATAACTTTTTACACGTTAATTAAAAATTTAAAAGACATCTTATAAAACAGTCATACATTTTCCGGCTTTATAAAGGCTGAAACATTTTGAGAAGAATTTTAATATCTGCTGCCATGAAAAAGATTATGTTTGAGTTTTATTCATCAGGGATTGTGTTTTGCTTTTAAGCTATAGACATAAATACCGTATATGTTGAGATAAATAAACATTCTTAAAAAATGTGACTACCTTTTTAAATATATTTTTATAGAAATAAAAACAGTTCAAATATTCAAGTCTACAGGGAATCTAACATAAACAGTAGCAGGTGGCAACCGACTTCAAACAGCGAAAATTTCAGACATCTTCAGCTGAAAAGTACTTATCTGTTATCTAAAGGGCAACAACGCTAGAATTTTTGGGCGTAGCCATCTTTTTTTCTCGATAAAATCCTGCTCCAACGTTTCTTTTGTATTTTTTCATAGAATTTTTAGTTATTTTCTTTAACAATCTTAACTTTTGGCAACGTTGTGCTTGGAAAATCGGTTCGTCCTTGCCAAAAATGTTCCCAGTTAATCTCATGAATATCTAAGCGTTACAAAGAGCTTCTTATGTTCTACTTACATATACATAATGGGTTCTAATCATTGATACATGGCCAACTGGGACAGGAACCTTTTAGATTACTCCGAAGATAGATTTATCTGAAGACTAGGCACTTTCTTAGACAAACGTTTTGCGTTGGAATGGATTTAAATGGTACGGAACAGAAGGAAAGCGTAGTTTACCCAAATTTTTATCGCGTTTATTATCTGTGATAATATAAGAGTTTTAGGGGAAGACATAAAAAAAATATTGTGTCTATTTGTCTTACACGAATGTCTTTAGATTTTTTTCCGAAATCTACAGGACGAAGAAAACGATACTATTTACTAACTTCCTGAAAGGAGTAACAACGAGTATACGTACTTAATAATACCAAAATAATATAATAACCCTTACAAAATACCAAAATGTTTATTCACAAACAGAAGCGGAACAGAAGGAAAGCGTATTTTTCCAAATTTTTATCACGTTTGTTATCTGTGATAATATACATGCTTTTCCGGGAAGATAACAACTTTCGATTGTGTCTTTTTATTTGACACGATTGTCTTTAGTTTTTTTTCCGAGATCTTCAGGACGAAGAAAACAGTAGGTACAATTTACTAACTGTCTGAAAGGAGTAATAACGAGAAGCTACTTAACCCTTACGTACCTAATACCTACCAAAGTTCAGTCACAAATAATGCAATTTCAATACAAAAATATTCATAACACAACGTAAATACACGTTAATATTGACAGAAAGCCATTGCTTTACAAATTCAGAAACTGCCGCACAGGTACGAAATTGAGGTAGTATCATCATCATGAATTCATCATAATGTCGCACGTTATGGCCTCGGTTTCGGCTAACTGTACTAGTGTTACAGCCTGTCAAAATGCCTAATACATCTAGTAACCGGACGATCAAAACAGGAGTTATTAATTGTTGCTTTAGTTATGTGCGTAGTGTGCAGTTAGGTGTTTGTCAATACAGTGTTGAGGGGAATTGAAATGTTATTTATTAAAAACTATATTTTTCCTGCGGCTTTCGTCCCGAAGGAACTGTGAATCAGCATTAAAGTAGCTTTATATCAGTGAAAGATATTTCGTAACAAGATCAGTACTCTAAGATATTACTTTTTGTACACACTTCTATTAGCTTCACTTGTAACTAACTAACTATTTAACCAACTTTAGAAGATAAATTTTAGCCATTGCCCGGTTTCTGACTAAGCTGAAATTTTACGTGCACGTTTAGTTTGGATGACAATGCATGGTTAGCCATAATGGATTTAGAATGACTTTACTTAGACGTCATTCTAAATCCAATATGGCGGACTGGTTATTTAGAACGACTTTACTTAGACGTCATTCTAAATCCAATATGGCGGACTGGTTATTTACAACGACTTTACTTAGACGTCATTCTAAATCCAATATGGCGGACTGGTTATTTACAACGACTTTACTTAGACGTCATTCTAAATCCAATATGGCGGACTGGTTATTTAGAACGACTTTACTTAGACGTCATTCTAAATCCAATATGGCGGACTGGTTATTTAGAACGACTTTACTTAGAGGTCATTCTAAATCCAATATGGCGGACTGGTTATTTACAACGACTTTACTTAGACGTCATTCTAAATCCAATATGGCGGACTGGTTATTTAGAACGACTTTACTTACACGTCATTCTAAATCCAATATGGCGGACTGGTTATTTAGAACGACTTTACTTACACGTCATTCTAAATCCAATATGGCGGACTGGTTATTTAGAACGACTTTACTTACACGTCATTCTAAATCCAATATGGCGGACTGGTTATTTAGAACGACTTTACTTACACGTCATTCTAAATCCAATATGGCGGACTGCTTATTTAGAACGACTTTACTTAGACGTCATTCTAAATCCAATATGGCGGACTGGTTATTTTGTATGCGTTCCCATGAGATGGGTATCAAATGAAAGGGTTTGCAGGGAAAAACACGAAAAATATATTTTTTATAATTAGTTTTTTTCTGTAGCAAACTTTGTTCCAATACATATAATAAAGAGGTTAAATGGTTTGATTGTAGAAGTGTTTGGATGTTTGAATAACAAATAGTTAAAAAAACTTACTAAAAAAAAACTCTTTAGAGAAAATGCACATACACGGTTGAGTCGCAGAAAATTAAGTATTGCGGTATAAATGGAAGGAATGCTGTTTGAGATTGCATTAGGGTTAGGCAAATTAGGTTCGTCAATTCTCAGGAAATTTAAGGAATTCTAAGTAGTCTGTCTTGAATCGATTCCTCTAAAAGACATTATATGAAAACACTCGAATTTGTCATATAACGTCTTATAGAGGAATCGATTGAAGACGTAATGAGAATTCTTTCAATTACTAAATAGTAAATTTATGCCCGAATTGATAGCCCCAAAAATATGGAATTTGAACATTATTGGTGAGATAAGGGTGTATCAGGGTGAACTGTACAAATCTGTGTACCCCTTCAGAGCGTATCAACGTAATGTTATGTTATGGAGTGGTGTAAACAATAAACAAATATGCGACTGTAGCATTTCCGAAGTTCTTCCTCAGATCTTCACTGAATTTAAACGGGAGCAAACGTTGCGCAAGTACACGGCATCGAACAAAAAAATATTCACAGAAATCGGACCAAAAACCTCGGAGTAATCGGTGTACAAACATAAAAAAAATTCTCCTTTTTGAAGTCGGTTAAAAAAAACACTCAAACTTATCTACGAGTACCTAAATTGAAAATGTGTAGAAGTTTTAACAGTAAAACAATATTATAATAATACTTTTAGGTATTTTAACTCATGCTAAATTAAATCAAAGATGTACGTAAATATGCTTACGTACGCAATATTAATGCTCGACTAACTGATGACTATGCAAATTAATACTTATACACAAAAAGGCACTTGACATCAAAGCTCTCTTCGACATCGCTGTCATCTAGTAACGTGCCCAAAATGTAAAGTTTACAAATTATACTAAAAAGTCTATATTTTTAAATGTTCGAAACGTGAAAGGATGCTGCTCGTATCTGTTATTAAGAATGCATATTGTATCTGCATAAAATCATCATACATTAGTATGGCTAGCTCATTACCCATCCTAAGTTTGCAAAGATTGGATTCTTGTTGCACAAACTAGGATATCTGAATATCAACACACACGGAGCAATATTGCGCCGTCTAGAACCCTTGAAATTTAAAATTACTGCGCCATAATTTTGAGCGCATAATATTTAGCTCTGTAGGTAACTCTTTTCATAGTCTTGTTTGTAGTTATTATAAAGAATACAACATTACGGACAAAGATAAGACAAGCCTTTTAAAAAGTTTTGTTTTTAAGTATTCTGAAAATTATGAGGATCATTGTTTCAGAATTTAAAGCGGTACATTAATAAGCGGTAAACTGACTTTTCCCTCGTGAAAGTGTCCTTTATATTTTTTCTTTCTTTAATAACTCAGTGAACACAATCATGTACGTAAACGGCAATAAAGAACCTTCTAGCACAAATATTTAATATTTTTGTTCTATAATATTTGATATTGAGTCCCTGAGAGCAAACCTGTTAGTTGTCCAACATAACTCCCGAGGAGGACTACTCCGAATGTTCCTCCCGAGGGCATGAAGTAGGTTCATAATTATGTCCCTCATTAAACATTACACGCGCGTTTCCTTTGTCGAATGACATAATTAATTGAGGAGACTCGGGTTAACTCCTCCTAGGATGGAAATTGGTTTTATCCTCCGTCCCTTCGCAAGTAAACGAAATGAAACATTTTCCGAAGTCAGTAGAATTCAGACTTCATTTATTAGTATGCCTTTATACGATATCCGGCTACTGAGGTCCGGATGTATCAGTCCACGATACAATTTATTGAAAGTATTGGATTTTCGACTCACAAGGTGCAAAACGTTTCCTGCTTTGTAAATAAAACCTATTAGGAATGAAAAGAAATTAATTCTTCACTACATTTTGGGTCCGGTCTACGTAATTTTTTAAATAACTTTTTGATAACTAGGTGTGTTCGCAGAAGCACACGTTGATGGCTTCTATGCCATCGCTAGACAGAAATCTGCCACTTTCCTCTGCAGACTAGGTACGGGCTAGCTCCAACTCCATCCTGAAGACCATAGCAGGGAGGTACGATTCCGCTTTGTTAGGTCATCATCATCATCAGCCTTTTTAATGTCCCCACTGCTGGGGCACAGGCCTCCTCTCTGTGAGAGGGTGTGGGCTGTAACCCACCACGCGGGCCCAATGCGGATTGGTGGATGTCACATGTCTTCGAATTTTTAGTTCTAGGACATGCCGGTTTCCTCACGATGTTTTCCTTCACCGTCTTGAGAGCAGTGGTGATGAAATAATTTACACAGAGTAAAGCGCCTGCCTGGGTTTGAACTCACGACCTACTTATAACTCGCGACCAATACCACTGGGCCACCACTGCTCACTGCTTTGTTAGGTGATGTTGTTCAAAGATGTATTACGAACAACAACCTTGTCTCAAAATAGATGGTTAATTTACTAATATACTTATAAGTTTTCATTCTTATTTACTTATCTCTAAGGTGTTGTTAATTCGAAATTAAAAATTATGTTATTTTTATTACAGTCCCAATTTCCAGAAGCATGTATGCGTCTTCTAAAGTTTTACATGGGAAGTGAGAAGATCTTCCAATAAACTACCTATAACCATGAATTTGACGCTTAGTATAACTTGGACAGCAGCTTAACATAAACTTTGCAATTTAGACTATAATTCCATCATAAACTTCTAAAGTTTAACACAACTTCTAAATCTACCCTCCGATAACTTGGACACAATAATGCCCTCATAAATTGTGTAGGTACGTATATTTTGTTAGACCAAGATTACTTGGAAAACATATTTTTATAATTGTAATAGATACAAGAAGAAACGTACAATATACAATGTGATCCCAACGATTTATGACTAAAATCCATCTATTATACTCCGGATTTCCGATCAAATCGACTGATAATAAAACCTATATCTGATTTTATTTGCTTAAACATTTTACCCGGCTGCTGCTTTCGTTTGATTCGAATGAAATCCATTTCAATTAAAATCATATTTAGTACTGAAAACAAAATAGTGAAAACATTTCGTTTGAAAACAATTTCAATTCGCTTTTTCATACCTATTTCACCAGTTCTAGGCTGTTAATAAAAGCCAGGTTTGGATCACGTGGGTGTTTTCAAATGTGACACGGTAGCGTTCAAGTTTTATCAATCCACTCTTTAGAAATGCAAGAGGGCGATTAAACTTAAATGTCTAAACTTTATTACTTCTGTGGTTCTCGATGTAGTTGGTGAAAAGTGTCTCCAGACAAGAACGAACCGAGAGAGTGGTTTAACAAATAGTGCGGGTTTCGCCCCATTTAACGAAGATTCGAAGAAACTTTTGATCACTTCACCAAAACTTGCGAATTTATTGAACCTTCTTGTTCTTGAAACAATAGTTCCAGAATCAATTTTCTTGTGCCACAGTGAATTTAAAATAAGTGTTCATTAATATTTTCATCATTGGGGAAAGTTGCTTTCCACGAAACAGAAGGTAATCTCTATGCTACGATAACAATGGAATATTTTTGTATGTCGGGTGTGAACCTATCCATTTACAGTGGCTCATCGTGTATTGACGTTACTTTGTGATACGATAGCGAAAGTTCTTAGACTCCTTATAAACTGTTGTAAACAATGGCAGGAACAGGCTATTTAGATACTGTTGGATAAATATTACGGGAAAGGAAAATTTAAAGATTATTTTGACAAACAGATTGCTGATCACAGTAGAGGTACTTTCTGAGTTATTATTCACAATCAGTAGGATGTGACGGCCATTCTGTTAATGAGTTACCTTTTACGACACCCAAGGGTCAGAGTTGTATGTGAGTTGCGGCGCTCTATTCTGTTCCTCAACTATCGCTCTAGGCCTATGAATTGTAGTCTAATATAAGTACAATATCCCTTTACTGATTTATTTATTTGCGGCAAAGGGTGACAAACACCTTGACCAAACAATTGTGTAGAGTGTAAACAATAGTGGAAAAGTGCATTGGTAAAACCATTCTTTACCTTTCAGCGGAAAAAAAAGAAACCATTCAGCGGTATATTTCACAGTAGTTAGAATGGTCAGCTGTGCTTGGCTTTGACTTTCCTGTGGAAAAAGAGATCTATTTACTCAAATAACTTAGTTATACTCATGACGTATAGTTGAAAAAGTGTGCTATAGAACGACATAGTTTAACACATCAAAGGCTTGGCTCACCCCTATGGTATGCAACTCCATAATTTCAGAGGCGTGCCTTAAGTTTTAACTCTTGCAATGAGAATTTCCAAGTAGAAAACCCAATAATATTTTACCTCTTCCGGTAATATCACTTTAAACCTCGCAAACCTTTTTTATTTGTTACATCATAAACATTGATGCGGTTTTCACTAACACAGAAATAACCTACAAAGTTTGTGTTTATAATAACAATTTGTTTGTAAACTCGTAGTTCCGACGCTTTCTCACCTTAATCTTTCACGAAGGATTTGTCAGTAAGCTCTCTTGATTTTCCGCACGATCTCGTCCTAATGCCACAAGGATTACTGTTTGATGTACTGCACCAGAGGGGGATAAACGAAGTGTTTAAGCAAGTATCTTGGTGATGACACTGAGTAGACCGAATATTAATTTTGTATCTTAGTTTTAACTGGAAGAACTTTAAATCTTTAAATTTTCAAAGATTATTAGAGCTTTCTCAAATCAAAGTTGCTCGGACAAAAAATATATGTGAACGGTAAGGTTCGTGCTGCTAGCTATTTCGGGTGCTAAATGATAAGTCTGAGCTAAGATTTAGAGTACGTTTATTCCGAAACTTTACGCTAATTAATGCTAATGATGGTAATGAGCGCTACAAGTATGCCGGTCGATCGCGCACTGACTCGCGTAGCTCACGCTTTCCGCTGGTGCGGCCGCGCGACCTACTTGAGTCAAAACTGCTGATGATGATGTGTTCGATGAGTATCGAACATGCTCCCGAGTGGAAGAAATGGGAAAGATGAGATGAGATGATTACACAATTAAGAGGGTTAGTAACACATAGGTGAACCAGTATTTGTTTATGCTAAATGAAGGTTAATACAATGCTGAATGTTCTTATCCTAAGTGATAGCTAATCTCTATCTAGATCTACCGTAAAGACCGATTGTCTTTTACTGATAGGTGACGTTGATTTGTCTCTTTTGTACCGTAAACTGGACCACCGTTTGGTCCCACAAACACTGGGCCCTTGCTCGGGCACGGGTGATTTACGCGCACTAGCACTAACACTCACACTGCTGGTAGGCGCCGCCCGCTGCGCGGCAGGCTCGCTTGGAGCCTGCGGGTCACGCGCGGGCGCGGGTGAGGCTTGCTTGCCTCGCCACCACAGGAACACCAGGAACGCTACGACGGCGACGACTGCTGCTAGCAATACGTATGATATGGCATAGTGATGTATATCATGCGTAGTTAATGTTCCTTCTTCTAAAGCTGCTTTCTTCATAGCGGCTATCTGATTGCCGAGACTTGTTAGTGTGTTGTTGATCTGTGCATCTTCTGTTGTTGTTTCGAGAAGCGGTAGCGTAATATTGACCAAATGATGGTGCTGTATTGGAGCTATGTTCGCTAATAATAGGTCAGGTTTTAAAGTCAGCTTGTTTTCCTGCTGATATGAATAAAGTGTTATGTCACGGCCCTTAGCTATGCATTCTTTATCGAGTTGAATGAGCCCGGCCTTGCTGACACGGCGCGTTCGGGTTTCATTGTCACATATGATTGTAAATGAACAGGTATCGCATGCGAAATACAAATAAGACGATAGGTCGTGTAATTGTAACCACATATTCTTGCAGGTTTCTTTCTTAGGCTGGCAGATACCTATTTGTTCGGTTTGACAGAACTTTTCTTCTGGACCCAGTCGCTTGACTGGACCTCGTAGCTGACAGATATAACTTTCATCTTGATAGGTGCAGGTTTGAAGATCGTCGTTCTTGACTTCGATATAGGAGTCCCTCATCAGATTAGTTGCTATGTAATCTGTGAGGGGAATAATGCTGATCATGTCCTTTCCCACCTGGAGAGGAACAGGTATTAAGCGGTGCAGTTGGAAACTGTCTCTGCTAATGAGTGGCACGGAGATCTCAAACATGAAGTACTCTTTACTAATTCTCGCCTTGATCTTTAGGTGTTTGTAGATTTCATATAAATCGGCCTGGATGTTGTTGATAGGTAAAGTAAGTTCTTTTGATATTTGACCGGAAATGATTTGAAGTTCGTTGCTGAGCTGCTCTGGAGTAAGTAGATGCATGTTAATTTTACTATGATAAATATAAGCGCTAAGGTGTCGATTAATGTATCTTGGACACGCTTTAAGTTGTGTATCATGTTTGTCGTAGCCATGGCTGCGAGAGTGAATTCTTGTAACATTGATGTACTTTTACCTTGCAATTGTATCTGCTTAGTCGCTTGATCTAAGAGGTTTAGATGTCTATTTATGAGCTTATACTGAGTATCAATAGTCTTCTCAGTTCGTTTCAGAATATTATACTCAGCTTCTACCACTGATGTTTGGTTTTTCCAAAGCTGTAATAGGTGCTTTTCGTTGCTATTTATAATTTCAATATCACGTTGGTATTTATCAGCGAAACTTTGGTCGAGTACTCCAAATAATGTATTGGCTATGGAGCCGACCGCGTTGACAAGGCCGCGTCGGGTTCTTGACCGAGTGCCGAAATGCTGATTTAGCAGCAGCTGATTGTGATATTGGAGCTCGTTGTAATCGTGCTGCACTTGTAATAAAATCATGTTACAATGGCTAGGCTCTTTGATTTGTTCACATGTCTGCTCTAGATATTTAATGAAGGTGTCCCCGGCTTTATCACCTTGCCAATAAGGTTGCATGTTGTAGTAGGACACAATTTTCCATTGATCCCGTATTAGATTTAATTTACCTATTGGGTCGTAGTATAAGGATTGATTACCGCTAAATTGGGTAATGTGGTTCGATGCTTCGCTGCTGCTCCAAATGCTGATAAAAAATAATAGTGATAAAACGATGTTGACGAAATTACGATGCTTTCTCGTACTTGCCTTTGTTTCATCCTTTGTGATCTTGGGTTTGGCTTTTTTACTCTGCTCTTCAGCTTCCTTTTCTGCGTCCTCTTGCTCGATTGGTAAGACGGACAATTTGATAATAGGTCGCTTTATTAAACCGTTCTTCGTCTTTAATGTCACAACCCTTACAAACCCGTCCTTCCCTTGGTGTACCTCGACGACTCTCCCCACTGGCCATTTTCCAGAAGGAAAATTATCATCGTGGATGGTCACCATATTTCCGATCTTAATGTTGCTTTTTGGCTTTAGCCACTTGCTACGAACAGATAATTGGCTAAGATATTCAGTTTTCCACCTCCTCCAAAGGTCTTGGAAAATCTTGTTTATTAAGTGCCATCTAGTCCTAGCGTCACTGGCTGTTTCAATAACGGTTAGACCTGCTCTACCGGTTAGGAAGTGCGCGGGTGTTAAGAAATCTAAATCGTCTATGTCTTCAGATATCGGGCATAGTGGTCTAGAGTTGAGACCCGCTTCTATTTGCGCTAAAATGGTGCTATATTCTTCATACGTCAATGCTTGGTCCGCTACAACTCGTTTGAGGTGTTGCTTTAGACTTCGTATTGATCGTTCCCATAATCCTCCCGCACTAGGCCAGGAAGGGCAATTCCAGTGCCATTCTATCTCCATTTCCGCTATCTCACTATAAAATGAGTCACCGAAAACTTGTTTTAGCTGCTCGTACTCCTCCTGCATTACTTTGTTAGCTCCCACAAAGTTAGTGCCGTTGTCCGAGTACACATGTTTCGGGGCTCCTCGTCGCGCTGACATTCTCCTCAATGCTGCGATAAAGGAAGTGCTGGTCAAGTCTGACACCAATTCTATGTGCACGGCTTTCGTAACCATGCAGACGAACAAAGCCACGTATCCTTTTGTTGTTTTTATTCCACGCCCTTTATTTGCCTTCACAGATATGAAGCCCGTGTAGTCTACACCTGTGTGATAAAACGCTGGAGCTGGGTTGGTGCGGAAATCAGGTAGATCTCCCATAATCTGCTGTAGCTTCCTGGGTGCCTGTTTCCTACAAGTAACACATCTATGAAGTTGCGTTTTGATGGCTCGATTTCCTTTAATTATCCAATACTTTTGTCTAAGAAAGGACATAGTAAGTCGAGCTCCTCCGTGAAATGTGAGCTCATGGGCTTGCGCGATGAGAAGCTCAGTCAGTCGACTGTTGTATGGAATGATGATTGGATGCTTCATTTCTATGCTTATGTTGGCCTGCCTGAGTCTTCCCTTTGCTCTAAGGATCCCGTCCTGATCTAAGTATGGATTAAGGTTGAGTAGCTTGCTATCAGATTTTACTTCCTGGTTTTGCAATAAGCGTTCAATGTCTGTTTTAAATTCAGCGCGCTGTGCGTTTTTTATTATTATAAGTTTTGCTGATCTAAGCTCGTGTAAAGTGAGATGCTTTGTTTTCTGTTTACTAACGACAGGTGTCAATGCCCGCCGTACCCAGGCTAAGATGCGTGTTATTTTTGTAAACGAGCTGTAGCGATGTAATAGATCGTCGACTATGCTGCTATCCATGATAGGATTTTGAACAATGTTTACCTGCCTTTTTATCTCTTCGTTAGTAGTATACTTCGTTTGACCCGTAGGTTTGAAGTGCGATGAAGATAAGAAGGTCGGTCCTTGCCACCACAATTCGTGTTCTAGCAATTGTGAGGTCGTCAGGCCTCTACTAGCTGCATCCGCTGGGTTTTCTTTGGTGTTTACATAACGCCAAGTGTTTGGTGGCATAATGCTAGCAATTTTCTTCACCCTGTTCGCTACGAAAGGCTTCCAGCGCCCCGGGGACCCTTGAATCCAGCTAAGGGAAACCTTAGAATCGCTGCAGCCGTATATCTTTACGGCCACGCTGTTGATGCTTTTGACGATTTTTGACATGAGTTTCGTAAGTAGTTCGGCCGCACATAATTCTAACCTAGGTAGCGATACAGCCTTGCTAGAGGGCACTAACCGCGTTTTTGCTGCTACTAGCACTACTGATGTAGAGTTATTTGATACGATTCGTGCGTATACTACACAGGCGAAGGCTTGAATTGATGCGTCACAAAACCCATGTAATTCTATGACGTCATGTTCTTTGCTTTGTAACCACCGAGGAATGTGGAACTGATTTAATAGATTTAAATCTCCCTTCAAATTGATCCATTCTTCTTTGGTTTTAATAGAAACTTCGTCGCTCCACTGGACCTCAGAATCTTGCCATACTTGCTGGAATAAAATTTTCATCTTTGTGGTTAGGGGCGCTAACCATCCCAAAGGGTCGAAAATCTTAGAGATTTCGGATAGAAGCATCCTTTTGGTCAGTTTTGCTGTTTGTGTGCTGTTTGAATCATATTTGAAGATGAATTCGTCCTCGGTTGAGTTCCATTGTAGCCCCAAAGTTTTTGATGAGCTTTCAGTTTTAAATGTAAAGACTGCTGGCTGTTTGTCGGCAGTTTGCTCAACTGTTTCAAGCAATCTTTTATCGTTTGAGGACCACTTTCTTAATGAAAATCCGCCGCTTTTTAGGCATGCGTTTACTTCCGTAATCCTCCGCTTTCCTTCTTTGACGCTATGCGCTCCCGATACCCAATCATCCATATAGAGCTCTTCCTGGATGCATTTAGCTGCTCTGGGATATTTTTGCTGCTCATCTGACGCTAATTTTCGCAGAGTCATCATTGTCAGGAATGGTGCTGCTTTAGTTCCATACGTTATGGTTGTTAATTTATAATTTCTTATAGGCTGATCCGGACTTTGTCGCCATACGATTTGTTGTAGGCTTTGGTCCTGCTCATTGACTAAAATCATACGGAAGCATTTCTCAATATCAGCTGTGAATGCGAAACGATATTGCCTCCACTTCAGGATAAGCTCTAACAGGTCTAACTGGAGGTTTGGACCCCTGTACATTAGATCGTTTAGGCTGTGGCCTAAAGTAGTTTTAGACGACGCGTTGAATACTACGCGCAACTTTGTTGTGCTAGATTCTGCTCTCAGTACCGCATGATGAGGAAGGAAACATTCTATTTCCGTCTTCTGTTTGCTGTTAGAAGTCGCTAACTTCATGTGTTGCAGCTGCTCATATTCGCGGATAAATTGCTTGTATTGCTTCGCTAGGTCTTCATTCTTGCTAAACTTACGTTCTACATTTTTAAATTGTGCTATCGCTATCTCTTTCGAAGATCCTAGCTTCTCTTCTAATTCTGGTTTCATGGGCAACCTAACTACATAACGACCGTTTTCTAGACGTTTCGTCGTAGTTTCATAAAAATCTAGGCATTCCTGATCTTCTACGGACATAGAATTCTGTTCTTGAATGTCTTCAATTGTCCAGAATTGTTGAATGTCTTCAACGTTATGCAAGATCACGTTGCATTGGAATGAGGTGCTTGTATTGCCACCGCACAGCAACCATCCTAAATGAGTTTGCTGTGCTAGCGGTTCCGAGGACGTTTGTCCGCGAATTAATCCTTCTAAAAGGATGTTGGCGTAGATTTCTGCTCCTAGGAGAAGATCCACCGGACGACTGATGTTATACTCTGGATCTGCTAAACAAAGATGTGCTGTATGTTGCCAAGATGGCTTAGCGAACGTTTCGTTTGGCAGATTTTTTATTAAGTTGTTCACTATGACAACATCAGTAGAAAACTTAAAATCGGTGTAAGTCGATTGACAAGCGATCGTTAGTTTTCCTTTGCAGTTGTTTTCACGTTCGCCTACTCCGAAAATAACCCCTTTACAAGATTTTCGCTTTAATCCTAGCTGCTGTGCTGCTTTCTCGCTGATCACGGAAATTTGTGAGCCCTGATCGATCAGTGCTCGCATGACGTGCTGGGTCCTGTCGGCTGCTGTGACTTTCACCAGCGCTGTGGCTAGCAAAATCTCCGATGTTACTTGCTGAGAAGCGTAGATGCTTTTGTTGTTTTCGCATTTTTGTTTCGCAATCTCGGTCAAGCTGTTAGACTTTGATTGTGTTGCGAAATAGTCATGCAAAGTCGTATGATGTTCGTCATTGCACTTATGACATCTTTTTGTCGAGTAGTATTTTGCGCCATTATGATCGTAAACACAATTTACGCAATAATTTAATTTTTTTGCAGCTTATTAAATTATGTTTTGCCGAACAATGAGGGCATTTATTTACTGACTCAGACACATGCATTGATTTCGCCATTTCCATTTTCTTGTTATTTTTAGATTCATTGCCCAATTTAAAATTATTTTTGCGATTAAAATTGGATGAACCATTGGATGATTGAGATGAAACTGCCTTAGGTGTCCCATCTTGACGTCGCCGAGATGACTCTAGGGCAGTGAACTTGTTCTCTAAGTAGTCCAAAAAGTCCCGAAGTACCGGAAGCTCTCGCGAATTCTTCAACGACTCTATATACTCGGAATAAGACTCACTATCCAATTTTTGTGCTAGTATATATACAAGAAGAGGATCCCATGTCGTAATATCTACGCCTAGATTTTTTATGGCGTGGAGGCTCTCTAAGGTGACATCATGAAGTCGTTTGATGGCTGTGTACGACTGCTGCGGTATATTGGCAAGATTGTAAAAGGAATTTACGTGGGACATAAATATCTGCTTTTTGTTGTTAAACCTGTGAGTTAAAATTTCCCAACAGGTGTTATAGTTGTCCGCGCTAATCGGGAGATGCTGGATCAAGCGCTCCGCTTCTCCTTTTACCTTGCTCTTCAGGAATTGCATCTTTTGTGCCTTTGATAGAGAAGGATTGTTGTGGATTGCTTCATCGAAAAGATCTTTGAAGGATACCCACTGCTGATAGTTACCTGAGAATACAGGAATTTCCATCTTCGGTGTGGACTTGTCACGGTACGATGTTGCCCACATCTTAGAGCTGATAGCTTTTCTCAAGCTGTTATACGTACGTTCATGTTTAATGTAGCTTAATTCGTACGCCTCGTCGTCTTCTAACTCCATCATTAGTTCCCAATGGCTGTTGTCTACGGCTGTCCATCGAGTTTGTAATAATCGCAAGGCGTCTTCAAACTCCCATTTATCGGACAAGGATTCGACATCTATGCTTTCTACGGTTCTTGCGAATGCTTTGAAATTGATATGTTGCTTGCGCATCATATCATCTAGTTTGCTATAAATGCCTTTAGACACCTCGGCACGAGCGCGCGCCGGGCTGGCGGATGCTGAGGATGGCTCGTGGTCCTGGTGCTGTAAGTGTTTGCCCCCGGAAGGACCTGCTGTTGCTGCTACTTGCTGATTAGAAGGGTTGTCTTCTAGATCAGAGAATCCTGGCGGCTTTGCTTGGTGACATAACGCGTCATAATATTCGGATATGGCGTCTTTTGCTGCTTTATAAGACTCCATTGTCCGCTCGAACTCCGAATTTACGAAGTACTTATGTCCTCTATTTTCAAACGGCACAAGTTTTCCGTTGTTTAGCTGATACTCTCTCCAATACGACTCTAAAAGATCTAGTCTCTTTTTACAGTAGTCGATAGTCTTACGCTGTTTGCTATCCTTATTGAAATTAATAAGGACCTTGGCAATGCTCTCTGCTAATTCAGTTTGTTGGAAGTATAAAGTCTCCATTGTGCTGCTGTTAGACTTAAGCGAGACAGAAGATACGGAACGCTCTTACTTGAAAGCCGCCTTGTCCTACGGCTATTGCTGCTATGCTGCTGGCTCGCTGTTGCTGCTGCGCGGGTAGCTCCCCACGGTGGTTGTGAATCCCTATGAACTCACGCCTAATCTAGTTCGCGGCAACCCACAGGTTGCTGGTACGGTACAAGCACTTCGCGTTACGATTTATCGCGGTCGCGGAGTCCTTGACGGTTTCGAAGGACCAATATGAACGGTAAGGTTCGTGCTGCTAGCTATTTCGGGTGCTAAATGATAAGTCTGAGCTAAGATTCAGAGTACGTTTATTCCGAAACTTTACGCTAATTAATGCTAATGATGGTAATGAGCGCTACAAGTATGCCGGTCGATCGCGCACTGACTCGCGTAGCTCACGCTTTCCGCTGGTGCGGCCGCGCGACCTACTTGAGTCAAAACTGCTGATGATGATGTGTTCGATGAGTATCGAACAATATGTAAGCGCAAAACGTTCGAAACTTCTCAGTTATTTAACAAATAATTAGCAAAGTATTCCAAACTAAATCTTTTCTAATTTTAGAACAAAACAACTCAGAATAAACTTCTAATTTTAAGCCGTTCATCGTATCGAGTTTCAAATTATTTACATTTGTAATTGCGTTTTAATGTTAAATTTCATTAAAACAACATAAATAAGCACACTTACAAACTATAAATGAGATGTTGTAAAGTGTCGAAAAGTAGTATAGCCTACCTCCCAGTCTTCAAAATGTGAGGTTATAAAAGCCTCATGAGAAAATCTTTCAACGTAAATTCTTACATGTGTATTTTGTGTAATGCTCCGGGAATGACGATAAACACTGCCTGCGATAAGTGCACGTTCATACTCGAACGCTTGCCAAAAAATATCTGCCTCGAACATTCAATAAAGTAGGTATCTTTGAAACGGCTCCAAGTATAACGCATAAAACGTGAACGTTGTTACACATTTATACACAGGTGCTGTTGTATTTGTATAAGTTTAGGATACATTCCTGAAATAAATATAGACTCTTAAAACAAAACATGAAGAAGATGCAGTGCCTTAATATATTGCGTGACTTCACGCCAGCTACTTTTTCCTAGAAGTGAATTTAGAAGCCCCTGACGCATCAAAGTTGGCGTTTTATCTTTGTCTTTCCGTAGCAAAATTTCCAGCATGACTACGCGGTGCCACGCCGTAGCCGTAGTTTTAAAAGTCGTAGCACCTAAATGAGCACCATGCAATATATGTGAATAGTCCAGTGTAATTAACTATGATGGAATTCAGTAATAATGAATGAAATTTAATTATTATTTTTTGTTGTATTTTTTATGATTAACTAAAATGTTTATTCATAAACATATTACAAGTTTTTGTGAAAATCGCCTATTTTCTTGAATTTTAAATTTTATAAATCTGTGAATGCAGTAAGCAATAATTCAAAAAAACTTTTTTACAAAAAAAACAACCGACATCCAAAAAAAAAATATACTAAAAATTAAAAAATTACTTTATTTTCGGAAGTCGGTGTTTTTGTATTATACTTCTTCGTTATTTGACACCGGTCTACAACTGACGGAGAAATCGGCGGACATACATAAAAAAAAAAAAAAAAAATACAGTCGAACGTCGAACATAAAACCTCCTCCTTTTTCGAAAGTCGGTTAAAAATGAGAGGATAGTCTCGTAACATTTTCTGTAACTGCAACGGTGAAGGTAACTACCGTTACTGCCACATCTCAAAATTCCACCCTGTGAAGATAAAAAGCGGAAGATTTGAAAAAGTAAACTTTATAATTTAAAGTACAATAAATACAAAAATCCAAGAACATTCCAATCCATCCATTATAACTGGGTTCTGCGGTATAAACCTAATTTGACTGTACTGAAACGGCGGCTCGCATGTCATGTGAATAAGCAGAAAAGTAGAGAGTGCCAGTGATATATAAATGCACATTTACGACCGCGGCCATTCCCGCCGGGCCCCAACCTACTCAGTTATAGAAACGTCAGTGATGTAAATGCTCCAGCCAATAGTTTGTTGGCATCTACTCGTAGTTATGTGACACTTCACTACGTGGAATGTAGAATACTCGACGGCTCAAAGTTTCGTTTAAGTTTTCATGTAGGTACTCGGAATGTAAGGTTAACATCATATTTTATTATCTGTTTCGTTCTAGAGAGGTGAGAGCTGTAAAAGTCACTATAGAGAGACGTGAAACGTGGTGCATGCAACCTACGTGGTGTGTGAAACTTGTTGGATATGTTGGTTTTATTTTATTTTTAGTGAATCGTAGTGCACTTGACTGCTATATTTATAACTAGCTTCTGCTAGCGGCTTCGCCCGCGTGGAATGAGTATTTCCCAGGTTATCAACTATAGCCTATGTGCTATTCCATACTATAATCTATCTCTGTGCCAAATTTCATCGAGATCCCTTCTAATTTTCCGCGCAACTTTCTTAATTTTTTCTTTCATAAAAACCTTCTCCTGACAATAACAAACACAACAAAAAAAATATTAGCGAATTCGGTTCAACCGTTCACGCGTGATACCGTGACCAAGGAAATAGGGAATAATTTTTAAATAAATAGATAAATAGATGTACTATCCCAGACTATAATGTATCTCTGTGCCAAATTTTATCCAGATCCGTCCAGCCTTTCTGGCTTGATTAAAAGTAACTAACATCCATCCATCCATCCAAACTTCTCAACAAAGTCGCTTTCTCTGTTCCTATATCCTATGTATGCTTAAATCTTCAAAACTACGCACCGGATTTTGATGCGGTTTTTTTTAATAGATAGAGTGATTGAAGAGGAAGTTTTGTATGTACATGTTATAATTTGTACCCGAGCGAAGCTAGGGCGGGTCGCTAGTTTATAATATAGTAGCATTAGTAGGATAGAATTTAAATGACAGTATTTTTTCTTATAAAAAGAAGATACCTAATTGGTTGGATTTAATTGAATGGTGCCTAAAAATTCCAATGCTGTCGTACCATTATCATACGGAAGAACATACTCTAAATTATAACATGACAGTAGACACCCATAAATATTTACGTTCCGTCTCGCTGCAAAAGCAGCTAACAGATGTACCTGCTTATTGTGCCTCTACTAAATCCTCGGCAGATTAATTACATTTCTGAGTATTCACGTGTGCCATTCCGTAAACACCGCATGCATTCTGAAAATGTTTTACGCGCAATAAAGAACTAACACCATATCTAGGTACGTATAAATTTTCAGAACCTCAAGAACAGAGTTGATTTAAAGTAAAATTGATTTCTCTTAGGAATCATTCATCGTCCTTACTGAAAGGACTATGAACATAAATAAGATTGAATTCAAAATAACAATAAATCACAAAAAGATTCTTTAAATTGAAAAGAAAGAATGTGTATATGTAGAACTCTAAAGAATCGACATTAATTTACTAAAGACTAGTGTTAGCTGAAGCCAAATCCTCGAGACAAAAAAGAAGAATACTTTCATGGCACGAACGTTCCAATTTCATTTAGTTCTTTCTTAATCTCTATAAGAGCAAATCTGCATTACAATAAGAGAATAAAAGATTATGCAAGTTTTTTTTCATTCCAATGAAAGCTTCATCGGTTATTAAAATTCTTTTGTTCGATCCCAACTCACACAAACACAAGAACACTCGCAGAAGGTCACTTTCAAAGACTCATTTCAAATCAATTAATGTATAACGTTTCCGTAATATTACCGAAACATTTTCACCAAAAATAAATCCTAGAAAAACGCAGTGTGTTTTCGTTTCAATTTCCGGGCAATCCCTCTTTGGTTTGACAGGAACTAGGCAGAAGTAATCTTAAATAGAGAACATAATGTTAGATTTCCTCAATATTTATATGTTAAAAGTTCTTGTACAATAGTGGTACGTAGGTGGACCTTTGGGTTAAAGAGATTACTCTGTGGTGGCCAATATTGCATCAATGGTAGTTTGAAAGCACGATTCTAATTCAATGCCCGACCACTCATTTGCCTGATTGACTCATTTTACATCTGTAATCCATTATCGTTGTCCATAAACAGTGCAGAGTTTTATCAAAGAAATGCAACAAACGGCAACACATAATTAAACAAACTTTCATGTTTGTAAAATTCATGTTACAGGTACCATTCCCGTTAGATGCGTTGTGCACAGTATTCGTAGGCGAGTATTAGCGGAGTGTCCCTCCAAATGTATCGGGTGATTTAGAACGCTGTGACTGTTGCAAAACCATTACAAATATTCAGAATAAAACTGTGTGACGCAACTCTACAAATTGAAACACAAATTATTTCCTCTTCCTGTCGTATTTGAAACGGAAAGAAACTGTATTTAATTAACTATGCGGTAGTTTCAAGTACTGGAATTAGTAGAATGTAACTTTGTTACCACACAGTGCCTACAAATGAAGAGCTTCTAAACAAAATAAAGGTTGCGTCGTGCAGTTTCCATCAGGCTTAAAAGCACTTACCTGCATTCACTCAGTGTGACTACACGAGCTAGTAAGTCCATTATATTTAAACTTTTGTGTTTTACTCAATACCTGCACCGACGTACAAGACTTTTTTGAGCTCTTAAATGCACTCTTAATATACCATTCATACGAAACAAATTGAGTAGGCTACTGTTTTAAAGTGTAACGAAATAGAATAATTAATCTTTGCTATTTAAAGTGGCTGGTTTCAAATGCTCTTGAATTTTGCCAACAGATACCGATTTCACTTAATATGCCCCAGGTGAAACGATGCCAGAATGTTTCAACATTAAATTCTGAGAAATAACCGGCTTCAAACAGTATAAAATATTTCAATCCGCTGTAATGTACTCGTATACATTAAAATCATTTCGTAATGTTAAAACTTAAAGATGCCAGAAAATGATTTTCTGAGCAAACTCAATAAAGACATTAATAATTAAATATTTATTGTATACTTCATAAAACCATAATTCAATTAATGAAAGATTATTACAAATTTCCCTTATTTTCATTTATTCAAAACATGTACCGAAAGATAAGTAGATTTTCTTTTTCTGTTCATCTAATAATTTTTGGTACAAGAAGTTATAATTTTAAATCTTTGTTAAATTATGAGGCTTTTTATTGTCTTCAATAACCAATATTTTACCTATTAGCTTCCGTATGTTTCATACTAAAGTCATTATCCAAAAGGTGTACATCACACCTATCTAATGAAATACGTTTCAAAGAACCTAGAGCTCTCCTAATATTTTATAACATACGAGCGACCCGCCCCGGCTCCACACTGGTTTACATTATGCACACGAACCTTCCTCGTTTTTATCGCTCTTTCTATTAGTGAAAACCGAATTAAAATCAGTTGCGTGATTTAGGAGGAGTTAGCGGAGACACAGACAGACACGGAAAGCGACTTTGATTAATGCATATGTTGTTACCATAAGTGATAAATATGTTCTCTACGTACATAGGTATTTAAAGAACATATATGTTCTCTACATATGTATATACGTAGAGAAGACAGGTGTAAGCGAAAATGCCGGGATAAGTGGTATATATACCACTTATCCCGGCATTATTTTTTTTTTGCTTACTTTTGTCAGTCGATCGAACGTTAGAAACGAACAACACCTTAACCGAACTAGTATTTAGAAATGTTGCTTCGAACAATTACACTTAAACGCAGCAAGCACTCTGCTACAGGTAATAAATGGGATAAATTTTTAGCTGAATTTTGGCAAATACTCAGAAATCTCTACAAAGAGCAGAGAACACTCTGAAGACTGTACGTTTAACCGACCTAGTGTACTTGATCTAAAATGTAATTCGATACTAACTAAATATTGATAAACCTTCTCCAGACAAAAGTTTGAGTTAGATTCAACACTGATGTTTTGATCCTTTTGACGTGACATGGGTGTATTTAGTGATGGGTGGTCGATCTTTAGAATAAAAGGATCTGTCAACTTAATATTTCATGAAAATGAAATGGAGCGAAATATTAATAGTTTAATTTTATATGTTCAGAGTATTTGCAATGACTGTCAACTAAGCTGAATTTATATTGCCGTGCGCAAACACTTTTCCTGGAGTGCCAGAACTAATTTGTGTTAATTTATGCTTGTGAATATTTTACTGGGTCATAGTGGTTTCTATTCAAATGTGAATGTTTCCCATTTGTAGCTTCAATAACACAAGTTGAAATAGAAATAAGTAACGTAAGTAAAAGGTGATAAATAACAAGATATGAATTATTATTTTTGGCAGATGTTTCATACCATTTAATGATCAGCGAGTACCTTCTTTAGAAGATTTTTTGAACTGATCTTAAAATATGTACTTACTCAGTATTTTTCCTCATTAAGTTCCTGCGCTACCTTAAGATATGAAAGTTAAAGAAGCTTTGAATACTGGGAGATTTACATATTTATTTTTTTGGGGAAATTCAAAGACCTTTCTAAAGCGGATTTGTCCAATTAACTAATAAGTTGAAGTCGCTTATCATGGCGGACTAAGTTGCAGGAATACATAACGACCTTTAAAATTGAAGACATGCGCAGCTAGGCTTGCGGAATTAAATTAGTTCAAACAATTATGCGTTTTTTTTTTTGTGGGGTTGAAATCATCCAATGACATCTCCCGCTTTGGGTGGAGCGGGAGGGCGTGTCAGACTCTTACTGACTAAAACCCACCCCTGTTTCTTCCTTGCCTGAGTGTCCAGGGGTGCGGTAACTCATGTTGAGAATTTATCCGCTACCCCTAGGCATGCAGGCACAGGCCACGATGGGTCCCGTCAGTGGTGGCTGATAATCATCTCTTTGAGGCGTGCTTGGAACACCACGTGCCGTCGACTCACGGGCCTGGTGCCAATCGGGCCTGCGGACGGCGAGCACTGGGTAGCTCGCCGTGCGCAGGCCCGTACAATTATGCGATGATTTGTTATATTTCCTTCTTTTTGTTTTAAAATGTATGAACGGTAGATATGTAATTTGTTAGTTTAATTTTGTTTTATTTTAACCAACTAACGTTAACATTACAATCCTACCGTTATATCTCAGTAGCAGTCCGAAGTCCACAGTCCAAGTGGACCGATGACCTGGTGAGGGTCATGGGAATCCGATTGATGCGAGACGCACAGGACCGGTCGTTGTGGCGACGCCTCCTTTTTCGGCTGAAAAGATGATAAGCCCGAAGTCTGGATTTGAGAGCGGTTATTGGATGAAGGTCCCATGTAATATACTTGGGAAGTAAACACAACTGGCGAAATCTGTGTCTACTGTAGATATGGATGGACGCCTCTGCATAACCCGTCAAGAAATACAAGCATGATGTTATTACCTACCGTACAACAACAACACATCGCCACTTCTTACAACTTTTGTGGCGCCAGACAGACAGTGAGACACTTTTGTTTTGAGTAACGATTCAATGCAATCCCGCTGCTGTTGCCGTAATGCCATGCTACATATCATCTGTCTCCAAACGTTTCGAAACATTCCAAAACGATCACAAAACGTTAGCAGACTCGCTATGGGTCTACAATATTTTAATATCAAATCCCTAAAAGAAGAAATGCCTCCAAAGTTCATCAAAAAACGAAGTCGTTATAATGTAATATGCAGCTTATCAATAAAAACATATCAGAAAAATTAGCAATCTGCAAGAAAATTCTCGCATCATTAATCCTAAAAACTAGCTTCTTTTCATACATATTTCACATTCCAAGACGCTCTTTGACGTTGATTAATTACATCGAGATCCCTTGAACTCGAGCCATGTTTCGGACGGCTTTACAAATTCATTGTTTACTGATATGTCGTATAATCAAACCATTAACGTTAGCTTTTCGCCGATATCCTGAAATTAATCTTCTTCTTTTTCGAATTTGTCTTTCTTTGATAGAACTTTCATTACCTAGCTATACTATTTTCTTTGATACCTAAGCAGAAAAACCTTCAGTTACCTAATAACAATCTACTAAGAGTTGTTTTGTTATTACTAAGTTTTAGTTTTTATATATGATATTGCGAATTACACGATAAAACTGCTGCTGCTGCTAAAAAAAATTGTGTAAGATGAACCAGATTCTCATAATGTTTTTATCTCCTTCTTATAAAAGTGACTACCTACACATTCGATATGATCGGTCAGTCAGCTCATACGACAGCTGTCTGAAATGATAGAGCGGTTTATCCATAGCCCCAACCCACGCGACATACATAAGGTACGTTTAAAACATACAGTACTTACCTATCATAAAATACTAGCTTGTTCCTACGGCTTCGCTTCCGTAATCCATCCCACATGTACGGTGCATTTTGAGAGTTCCGCAGTCCTAACAAGGACAAGGAACCCTTATAGTTTCAGTCTGTTTGTCTAAGCCAGAGTGTAGAGACTGTAAGTACTAGAAAACTGCAATTTTGTGTGTTTGTGATGTTTATTAATCACGCTAAGAAAACGAAACATTTTTTTTATGGCAGCTTCTGTACATGTGCTGCGGGGGATGTTTTATTTTTTTTTCGTCTTTATAGTGTGGGGTATCGTTGGATAGGTCTTACAAAATTTCAGTGATTCCTTTGCTAAGTATCTAAAACGGCTCCTGCCGGACGCTCGATTCGAACAAAAAATATCACTTTAAAGTTTTTTTTTTTTTTTTACTTTTATACAAATGAATCACTGAATCGAAAAATAGTCATCACACCCCCGATTTTAATTATTTTGTAAGACCTATCCAATGATACCCTACACTCTATGCTATAGAATAGGCGAGAAAAAAAACCACTACATGTACGGGAGCTACCATAAAAAAAACCGGCTTTATTAAAATGGCGAGGCTGAAATTATTATTCAATCAATCAATCAATATCTTTATTGTGAATCATAGGTAGATACATACATAATACAGGTCTTAAATAATTAAATTGTGATCAGCTATGTCCGGCCCGGATACTAAACAAAAATCAAAAAACACCAAAACAGATCATCCAAGCAGGCTGGTCACCGAGGAAGATTATGACCACAACCTTCCAAAGAAGACACATTCAAAATACCCCAAAATCACGAACCGAAATCAGCTCTACATATCAACCTACAATGTCAGAACACTATCATTGCACGAACGAGTAATTGAACTAACTGAAGCCCTAAACAATATAAAATATGATATCATTGGAATATCTGAAGTGCGACGTCTTGGCAACGAAGTAGCAGAATATGAAGATTTTATTCTATATCACACAGGTGAAACACCAGTCATGTATGGATTCGGCTTCATAATTAAGAAATACCTAAAGCCATATTTGGTAAGCTATATTGGAATTTCTGAACGAGTAGCACTTGTTCACTTGAACTTACCAAGTAAGAAACTAACTATAATCCAAGCTTATGCCGCTACTGAAGCTGCAAATGAAGACGAAGTCAATGATTTCTATGAAAACATCTACAAAGCCATGGATATAGCGTATAAATATTTCATTCTTATGGGAGATTTTAACGCCTAAATATGTCAACCACTAAGAGATGAATATCTGGTAATGAAACTGAACGGCTACGGAGAGAGAAACGCCAGAGATCAAAAACTTATAGACTTTGCCTTGGAAAACAAGTTATCAATTATCAACACCTTTTACAAGAAAAAGTTGAAAAAAAGATGGACATGGCGCTCCCCAAACGGCCAATATAAAAATGAAATTGATTTTATATTGACCAATCTACCACAAATAATTCAAAATATTGAAACTCTAAGAATAAACTTCCCCTTTAGATCATAGACCACTCAGAGCATTAATTACACTAATGAAGCCAATTAAAAGTAGAGCAAGTTATAATAATAATAATAACAAATATAGCGCATTCAAAACTGAAAATGAAATATCTTCGTACATGGAATCGCTAAAAAATCATGTACCTGCGTTACTAGATACGAACCTGGAGGACACAATACAAAGATATCATGACAAATTAATAAGCTCTATCCAAATTAGCTTACAAAGAGCACGGGGCACAAATCAACAAATAAAAGAACGCACAAAAAACCTCATTCACCGAAGACAAGAGTTACAGAAAACCAGGAATAAAACTCGACCGATGAACGATACCTAAGTTATCTCAGATTTGCAGATGACCTGGTTCTGTTTTCTGAAACGAGCTCTCAACTACAACACATGATTAAAGCTCTTCACAAAGCTAGCAGAAAAGTGGGCCCTGAAATGAACGTGACTAAAATAAAAACTATGTCAAACCACATTAAAACAAACATAAAAATAGATTGTGAAATGTTAAAATATGTTGCCCGGGGGTGGAGGATAAATTCGAAAGAGTTACCTCGCCCCTGGGCACTCAAGGTAGGGAGGAACAGGGGTGGGTTTTAGTCAGTAAGAGTCTGACACGCCCTTCCGCTCCACCCTAGAGCGGAAGAAGTCATAGGATGATTTCCCACCCCCCAAAAAAATAAATGTTAGAATATGTTGAACAATATACATATTTAGGAAAACAGATAGGTTTCAACAGAGACAGCAATGAGCTGGAAGTGGAAAGAAACGTCAAGAACACATGGTCAAAGTACTGGAGCTTCAAGGAAATTTTGAAAAATGATATGCCTTTACAATTGAAAAAAAAAGTTACGGTGGAGGTCTGCCCCGCTCGGGCGGAGCACCGCCGTGCCGTGTCCTCGTGGATGCGATAGGTGGCGACGACCTCTCGCGCCCGGCCCTGGTTCAGGCCATAGTACGAAGCTTAACAGAGTGTCACGGCCCCGGCCACTACCACCGCAGGAGAGGTACTGGGCGTACTGGGCGTAGGACGTCGCGCGCGAGACGATCTCCGGCCACCGTAGACCCGGGCCTGGTACCAGGCCCGTGAGTCGATGGTGCGTAGTGTTCCACGCGCGCCTCAAAGAGATTCAGCGAATTGTTAGTGTCAGCCACCACTGACCGGGCCCATCATGGCCGGTGCCTGCATGACTAGGGGTAGCGGTTAAATTCTGAAAATGAGTGACCGCACCCCTGGGCACTCAGGCAGGGAAGGAACACAAAAAAATAAAAAAGGACGTCATTTATGAAGAAAGAATATTATAAATTACCCAAGATACTCCCTTGAAGAACGCCGAATTTATCAGTTCCAGATTCAGAAGCATATACACTCGCGAGCAACCAAATTGACTGAACCCATAAGCGCGCATACATATATGTATTTTTCGAAAAAAATATTAATTATTTATAAAAATCTTGGGTGTAAGGGGGAGCACAACATCCAGACTCCCCAAATGTCAACCTCACCTGCGCGCGGTACACCCTACCACTGACGGACGAGGCGCTGGCGACCGGCCGATGGCGGTATAACCATCCGACAAGTCAACCTAAATTCTCCAGAGCGATGACGAGCAGCCGCGTCATCATTGCTAAAGGATTGGCTCTGCGGTCACCAACACGCTTGCCCAGCGTGGTGACTACGAGCATTAAAACCTCCCACGAATAATGCCCCAAAACAACGGCCTCCAGTTCCCGGTGGTCTCGCTATTCCTGGTCAAGGTAGCGGTCACGGTAAGGTGGCTGGGATAGACTGGATGCGGAAAGCGGAGGACAGGGTGTTGTGGCGCCGCCTGGGAGATGTTTATGTCCAGCAGTGGACTGCGATAGGCTGAGTTGATTGACATAACGTTTAAAGCTTGAAACCTAAGCTTTAATTTGGTACCATTATTGTCAAAATTTATTCGATACTTTTTTAAATTAATGTCATCAATTCATGTCATGTGTGATTGGGCTGAGAATTCGGCACGATTGGGATGAAACTGATCTGCGCTATAACAGGAATGTGCTTCTCCAGCCACAGGGATCTAACACCTTCAAAACTTCGGGCTGCCACTGAGAAATCAAGAATTTAAAAAACCCAATAACTGCTGCTGAGTGTGGTGTCTCGAGAATTGTATTATACCTAGATAATAGAAAATTGAGTTAGACTAATCATTTATGTAAAAGGCTGTCTTACAAGCAAAGAGATACTTTTCAATTAAAGTTAATAATGAATGGAACCACTGCCACTAACCCTCAGTTTCGTGAATCGTGTTGTTATCTTTTGTTGAAGGACCTCAATAAATAACTGAGCAGGTATTTCAGTAAAAAGTATCCAAAAGAAAAAAATTGTATTCTTTAAGACCCTTGAACATGTTTTATATAGTAGTTGTCTGACGTTCTAGTCGACTCAGTAGGCGAATTAAATTCGAAAGCTTACTTTTTCAAAACCTTGATTAAGTGTTTACAGTTTTAACAAAGTAGGTACAATAACTGAAAAGTTTGTTACTTTTATAAGACTTTTTGTTTAACATCATTTATTAATTCAGCGTGCATGTTTAAGCCATATATTAACAAAGGTTTTACAGCGTGTCATTAAGTATTGTTTATGAGATAAATTGAACAAAGACTTTCTTTTAAGTAAATAATCTAAATGCAGCAAATACCAAAACGTAGTGGGGAAAATGCTAGGCAGATTGACTGATTGACCATTCAAATAATTTCCTAAAATATAGACTACATATATGGTCCAAAATATGCAAATAATCGGAATTTACGCGATGGCTAATACTTATAAATAATACTATCATACTCCTACATATCCTAAATAGTAATTAAAGGCTAAAGTCTAGAACCTCTTCAAATAAAATAGTTGTGAAACATAAAATGCCGAGTGTTGTTGCCAAGACAATTGTTGTGAATGTATGAAAATTCGTAAACTTCAACTTCTAAAGTTTTTTTTTTATTTTTTATTTATATTTTACTTTCAGGTATTAACCCATAGCAACATTACAATGCATTTTTGTTCAAAATCATTACATTGCAATACTTAAAATTAAATTATTAAAATGAAATAAAATTTTATTATTAAAATTAAATATTAAATAAAATTACATTGTTATTAAAATTAAATATTAAATAAAATTACACTGTTATTAAATTTAAAAAAAATTTGGCCTCAGTTACGTTGCAATAAGACGACTTTATGATTTACTAGTTCCTGAGAGCTTCTTTTTACCGAGCGAGTTGGAAAATGGAGTAACCTCAGTAATTTCTTACTTTTTAGCGCGAATCTGCTACTTTTTCAAAAAATTGTGTTTTATTTGAAATATACCAAGTCCAATGGCAATAAAACACGGTTTAACTAAATTGATTCAGTTCTTTTTGTTTAAACGAGTCTTGTGATTTTATTCTTAACTTTGTTAATTAAGTGTGCGAGAACCTATCTATCTATTACCTAACGATATTGCTCTCTGCTTACCTTGCTGAACATTGTTTGAGGATCCCGGTTCATTACAGAAATTTCAGTAGTAATTAAAAAAGTTTTTGTATAATTAACACACAGCTACCCCTGTGTGTAATATTATACAAAAAGTTTTCCATTACCTTTTCGTTTCCGTTAGCTTAGTTAAACTAATAGTATTCCATATGTCTGAATTACGGCACGGACAAGCAAAAGGACGAGGTTTATTCATGATAATTCCAGCATTTCTACAGCTATCATTAAGGTAAGTAGGTATACACCAGAGCATTTTCTAAGATCTAGGCATTTAACTATAACATTTATATACAATATATTATCTTAGTTTTAATGTTAGAGTATCTTTTCCGTGTGTGATAAAGTGCCATAAGAAATGTCAATGTTTTAACAATATAAAAAGTGAAATTCAACAGCATTTTAAACCAACAACTGTCAATGGTAATGTTTAAAATATCATCGATTCATCTATTTCGTTACACTTTTTAAAACACCAGTCTACCAAATTTGTTCCGTATTAATGGAATTGATTATGAGCGCATTCTAGCAAAACAATCTTGTGCATATTTGCGTGTATTGAATAAAACACAGAAGTATAAACTTATTACACGATAAGTGAATGCAGGAAAGTGCTTTTAAAACTGATGAAAACTGCACGACGTAACCCTTATTTTGTCCAGAAGCTCTTCTGTTTTAGGTACTGTGTAGTAACAAAGTTACATTTTGCGAATAGGGTATTTTACTCTATAAGAGAAAAAAAAACTAAAAATATATTATTGAAATAGCTTAGGCAAAAAGCAGTCGGAAAATGTTCATAAAATAACAAAATAAATTTAAAAATTCAATTTAAATTTTTTAGTTTTTTTAATCAGTTTTTTAGCACCACGAAATAGTAGCCACCATGTTGTACGTCATACGGCTGTGTAAACTATAAAGTGTCAAGTGTCAACTGATCAGCGTATCTATGCTTTGTACTTTTATTTACACAGCCAACTGATGTCATGACCACAGAGCAATATGGCGTCCACTGCGTCCAGCGTTTTCGTCAAATTACGCGAGTTTGAAAATGTGAAATTTAAATGCATTTAAATGGCACATATTGATTGAATAATTTTTTTTTGTTTTTTTTATTGATTTATTAGCACTATAGAATCAAGGGGAACACACTCTCCCGCATACGGCTCCGCCTCCTGCGGTGCCTGACGCGGACCAACAAGACGACGACTATGCTCCTGAGGTGACAGAGGTAGAGCTGAGAGCGGCGGTGCGTAGGCTGAATGCCAAAAGCACCGCTTCAGGACCCGATGGCTTTCATGGGAAAGTATGGGTCCTGGACCTGGAGGAGGCTCTCGGGCCTCGACTGAGAGGGCTCCTAAGCGCATGCATGGAGAGGATGTAACGTAGTGGCGTTACAATCTCAATTAAAAATAAACATAAGGAAAAAACCACAGTGACCAAAAACTATTCGTTGTCATCTATCAATGACGGCGTAGATATAAAAGGGCCGCTCGGGCGGCGTGGATCCTTTT
Source organism: Polia nebulosa (assembly GCA_951329385.1). Classification (NCBI taxonomy): domain Eukaryota; kingdom Metazoa; phylum Arthropoda; class Insecta; order Lepidoptera; family Noctuidae; genus Polia; species Polia nebulosa. Next base: position 16,670,390 of record OX589604.1, read on the forward strand.
TCTTTTTTATTCCAACTGCTGGCGGTGGATTCACGTTCTCTTGTTCTGTCGAACACGTCTGAGACTTCACCTGTGAACCTTCCGCCAAATTCTGGCAGTTGATGGGCGCCGCAGGCGCACTCGCCACGCTGCTTCCCAATCTGGGGTCAGGGCTATCAGGGAATATCGCACGATCTCCTACGAGGTGGGTTGTGCACTGGCCGGATCTCCGCCCTGGGACTTGGAGGCGAGAGTCCTCGCCTCGCTGTACCGGTGGCGCGAGGAGGTGCGGACGCGGGGCGGTGAACCGATGCAGCGTGAGATTGAGTTGCATCGGTCACAGCTCCGCGAGGTCATGGTGGCGGAATGGCGGGATAGGCTACCATCGACGCGATCCGACCAGTGCTCGACGAATGGCTCGGGAGGAAGCACTGTCGTTTCAAGCGACGCAGGTGCTCTCGGAGCATGGCTGCTTCGGGAAGTACTTGTGTTGCATAAACAGGGAGCCGGACGCACAGTCACCGACTGTCAGGAGGACACGGCGCAGCACACACTGGCAGAGTGTGCCGCATGGGAGGAGCAGCGCCGTGCCCTCGTATCCGAAGTGGGCCCCAACCTGTCGCTGCCGGCCGTCGCTCGTTCGATGGTCGGGAGCGCCGAGTCGTGGAATGCGGTGATCTCCTTCTGTGAAGCCGTAATTTCGCAGAAGGAGGCTGCAGAGAGGGAGAGCGAGGCCGTGGCCACTCTCCCGATCCGCAGCAGGCGTACTGGGTGTCGGCGGAGGGCGGACAACGCCCTCTTCCAGCCCCCTTAAATAGGTCCGGAGGGCCGGCAGACTCGGGGTCGTCCGCCGCCTCCCATCCAGCAGGACCCGAGGCGGCGGCGCGTAGTGTTCCACGTGCGCCCCTATTAGATGTCGCGGGGGGAGGACACCTCACTCTCCCCGCGGGCCAGCACTAGCCGGGGATCATGGAAGTCGTTTTAGCTCTCACGATCCCCGGTCCAAGTGTGGGATGGAACACCGAGGTGGTTTTTAGTCAGTAAGAGCTTGACAGACCCCTTCGCCTGCCCCAGGCGAAGGACATCCATGAGGATTATCAACCCTAACAAAAAAAAAAAAAAAATAACCCATGGTACGGAGCGAGAGGGAATAAGAGGCAGTCTCCGCCTTCTGCGAAGCAGTAACGCTCGCCAAAGCGAAGGCGGGACGCATGAGGGAAGCTCAACGGAGTGGCCCTCGCGGCCCCGGCCGCTACCAATGCAGGAGAGGTACTGGGACGATCTCCGGTCACCGTAGACCCGGGCCTGCGGATGGCAGTGGGTAGCTCGCCGTCCGATCACCACCAGGCCCGTGAGTCGACGGCGCGTAGTGTTCCACGCGCGCCTCAAAGAGATGTTGTCAGCTACCACTTACGAGGCCTATCGTGGCCGGTGCCTGCATGCCTAGGGGTAGCGGATACATTCTGAAAATGAGTTACCGCACCCCTGGGCACTCAGATAGGGAAGGAACAGGGGTGGGTTTTAGTCAGTAAGAGTCTGACACGCCCTCTTGCTCCACCCAGAGCGGGAGAAGTCATTGGAAGATTTTCCACCCCTCCCCAAAAACAAAAAAAAATAGCACTATAAAATCTAATTAAGACACTTCAAAAATGGGTGTAATACCTTATTCCAGAACCTGAAACTACTGCATAGGTCAAACAGTTTCTAAACATGCTTAACTGAACTTCAGAAGTATCGCAAATCAAATCACAAGTTACGGATTGCTATCTGAGTTAGATTCCGTTTCGAACACGATAGGAAAAGGAAATAATTTTTGTTTCAATTTTGCAGAGTAGCTTCACACAGTTTCATTCCAAAAAATGTGCAACAGTTTTGCAACAGCCACAGGGTTGTAAATCATCGATCCATTTAGAGTGCCCCGCTAATACTCGCCTACGAATGCTGTGCACGAACGTATCTAAAGGGAATGCTAACTGTAACATGAATTTTACAAACATGACAGTTTGTTTAACTAAATGTCTCCGTTTGTTGCACTTACTTTGATAAAACAGAATGATTTTGAGATGTAAATGAGTCAGTCAGGCTGATAAGTGGTCGGGCATTGAATTAGAATCGTGCATTCAAACTACATGTGATGCAAAATCAAAATCAAAAGCCATTTATTCAAACTAGGCAGAGAGCCAGTACTTTTTGAACGTCAAAGTTCTACATAAAGACAGTCCCCCAAAAACGCCCGCCCATCACCACTTCCTAGTGTTTTAGCTGTGAAGAAGAAGTGGCCAACAAACTCCCCATGCAGCAACACATCAGCCTGTTAAGTTTGAAGAACTGGAATCTATATAGTTATATGCAACAATCTTAACATATTTGTATGTAACGTGAACAATGTTGGTTACCACACTATCAATATGCCTAGCCGTTTCCCAACTATCTTGGGGTTTGCTTCCAGTCTAACCGGATGCAGCTAAATACCAGTATTTTACATGGAGCCTATCTGACCTCCATAACCCAGTAACTGGGTAATACGATACCCCTTGGTAAGACTGGTTGTTAGACTTTCCAGCTTCTGACGACCCGTAACGACTGTCAAAGATCCATGATTGACAGCCGTGACCAACGGCTTAAACGGCGTGCGTGTCCATAAAGAAGAATAAATAAATATTACGAAAATGTAATTTTGGTTTCTCCTAAAGATAACGTCTGCTTAGTTCCCGTCAAACCAGAGGAATTGCCGGAAATTTAAATGTAAACGCAACCTGCGTTTGAATAGGATTTTTTTTTTGTGAAAATATGTTGTTTGTGGAAACGTTAAACATTAATCCATTTTAATGTATGTCACCTTTGAATGTGACCTGTTTTCAATAACCGATAAAGTTTTCACTGGAATGAAAGAAACTTACATAATCTTTTATCTACGTATTGAAACGGAACGTACGGACATAATGAAATTGGAACGTTTGAGCCATGAAAGAATTCTTCTTTTTCTCGTGGATTTGGCTTCAGCTAGCACTAGTATACAATTATACATTATTTCTTTTCAATTTAAAGAATCTATTGTGATTTATTGTTTTCTTGAATTCAATAAATTCATATTTATAGAATCTTTTAAGTAAGAACGATAGATGTTTCTTAAGGGAAATGTCTTTTATTTTAAATTAATTCTGTTCTTAAAGTTTTGAAGATTTATACGTACCTAAGTATTAGATATATTAATTCTGTATTGCACTCACATTTTCGGAATACATGCGGTGTTTAAGGAATCGCACACGTGGATACTCAGAAATGGAATAAATCTGCCGAGGATTTAGGTATGTACAATATATATTACATCTGCTAATAGCTCCTTTTGCAGCGAGACGAAGCATACATATTTATGGGTATCTACTGTCAAGTTTTAATTTAGAAATTTTATTATTTTTAGCGCCATCCATTATTGTAGGTCTTTTAATAAGAAAAAGTATACTATGTAATATGTGTTTGAATCCTATTATGAACAAAGCAGTCAAGTGTACAACGATTTCAGAAAATAAAATAAAACCAAGATATCCAAACGCATCACGTACAATATAGGTCGCACGCACCACGTTTCACGTCTCCGTATTGACTTTTATAGCTCTCAGCTCTCTAGAACGAAATAGATAATAAAACTTGATGTTCACCTTACATTTTGAGAACATGAAAACTTAAACGGAACTTTAAGTCATCGAGTAAGTATTCCATTTTCCACGTAGTGAAGTGTCACATAACTAGATGCCACCAAACTATTGGCTGGAGTATTTGTATAACTGATGTTTCTATAACTGAGTAGGTGGGTGCCCGGTGGGAATGGCCGCAGTCGTAAAAGTGCATTTATATGTCATTGGCACTCTCTACTTTTCACGTAACATGCGAGTCGCCGTTTCAGTCCATTCAAATTAGATTTACACTTAGGGCCCAAGTTTAAATGGATGGATTAGAATGTTTTTGGATTTTTTGATTTTCTTATACTTTAATGTAACCTTTTGAAATCATCTTTCTTCACAGGGTGTCAAGAGGCTTTTATTACTTAATTGAAGATTGGCAGGTAGCATAACACTTTAGCTACATCTCATTTATATGTTTGAAAGTTTGTACGTATGCTTTGACACTTTAAAGATGCAATGTTGGAAGCAACCAACAAGGTGGACCAATGACCTGAACCCTCACCAGGATGGTCAGGACTGCGTTCGATGTGGCAACGCTAGGGGCAGACTCATGTCCCGTTAACGACGTCTTTCGGCTGTAATTATGATGATAGTATCACACAGCAGTACTGAAACTTATTTAGCACAGCACATAGCATATTCAGCCTATAATGTCTCCGTGACTCTGGCACAAGCAACTGAAGGAATACGAGTGGGTTTTTAACCGTCTTTCGAAAAAGGAGGAGCATATGTCCGCGCATTTCTCCGTCAGTTGTGGACCGATTTTCAAAATTCTATTTTTATCTGAAAGAATATACTCTCGAGGTGGTCCCATATTATATTTTATCGAAATTGCTTTAGCGCTTTTTGAGAAACTGAACAAAAACGAAAAATACGCATATCTCTATGATGTTTTGTTGTTCTCCAAATGTTTAAATTCCACGTTCCATGTTATTGGGGTGTTTAGTTCTGGGGTATAACAACTAAAAAGCGAAAAATAAAAAACTTTCTTACAAAAAAACCACCGACTTCAAAAAAAAAAACACTAAAAATTTAAAAATAACTTTAATTTCGGAAGTCGGTGTCAAATATCGAAGAAATAAAATACAAACACCATGATGATTTCCCACCCTATAAAAAGCCCTCTCTGTGATAGGGTGTGGGCTGTAATCCACAAAGATTTAAAGTTCTTCCAGTTAAAACTAAGATACGAAATTAATTTTCGGTCTACTCAGTGTCATCACCGAGATATCTGCTTAAACACTTCGTCTATCCCCCTCTCTGGTTCAGTACATCAAATAGTAATCCTTGTGGCATTAGGACGAGATCGTGCGGAAAATCAAGAGAGCTTACTGACAAATCCTTCGTGGAAGATTAAGGTGAGAAAGCGTCGGAATTAAGAGTTTACAAACAAATTGTTATTAGAAACACAAACTTTGTCGGTTATTTATGTGTTAGTGAAAACCACATCAACGTTTATAAAAGAACGTAAGATACGTTTACAAATAAAAAAAGATTGCGAAGTTTAAAGTGAAGATCATAGTTCTCGTAAGAGGTCCTACTTTATTTATAAATGATTGAGTTTTCTTTTTGGAATTTCTCATTCCAAGAATTTAAAATTTAAGGCACGCTTCTAAAATAATTGAGTCGCCTGCCATAGGGGTGAGCCAAGCCTTTGATGTGTTAAACTATGTGGTTCCCTATTACACTTATCCAACGTCATAAGTATAACTAAGTTATTTGAATAAATAGTCCCCTTTTTCCACAGGAAAGTGCGGTAGTAAAGTATTCCCAAACACCGGTCGTAATACAAGCGTAGCTGACCATTCTAACTGCCGTGAAATATACCGCTGAATGGTAAAGAATTGTTTTACCAATGCATTTTACACAATTATTTAGTCCAGGTTTTTGGCACCCTTTGCCACAAATAAATAAATCAGTAAAGGGAAATTGTACTTATATTAGACTATAATTCATAGGCCTTTGTTAACCTAGACCGTAATATAATTCAGGAATACAATAGAGTTCCGTAACTGGCCTCCAACTGTGACCCTTGGGTATCGTAAAAGGTAACTTATCAACAGAATTGCCGTCACATCCTACTGTTTGTGAATAGTAATAATAACTCAGAGTACCTCTACTGTGATCAGCTATCTGTTTGTCAAAGTAGGTAATCCTAAAATTCTCTTCTAAAATTATTCAACAGCAAATAGCGAGTTCCTACAATTGTTTACAACAGTTTACAAGGAATTTAGAAACTTTTGCTATCGCATAACAAAGCATGTTCAACCCACGGGCACGAGCCTGTAAGTGGATAGGTAACAACAAACAAACTTGTTATATAAAAATTAGAACACGACACACAAAAACATTCCTTTGTTATCGCTGCATAGAGAGAACCTTTTGTTTCGTGGAAAATTACCTTTCCGAATTACGAAAATATTGACGAATACTTATTTTAAAGTCACTGTCGACACATGAAAATAGATTCTGGAAACTAGCTTGGTTTTGGTGAAGCGATCAAAAGTTTCTTCGAATCTTCGTTAAATGGGGTGGAACCCGCACTATTTGTTAAGCACTCTCTCGCTTCGTTTTTGTTCGCGGACACTTTTCACCAACTACACCGGATAGGAACCACCGAAGTAATAAAGCGGGTCTTTTTGGCGCAGTCATGAGGCATACGCTATTCTATATTTTACTTTTTAACCGACTTCGAAAAAGGAGGAGGTTATCAATTCGGATGTTTGTATTTTTTTTTTGTTTTTTTTTTTTTTATTTATGTTCGGGCATAACTCTGTCATATATTGACGGATTTGCAAAATTCTTTTTTTGTTCGAAAGGGGTTTATTCCGAAATGGTCCCATTTAAATTTCAAAAAGATCTGATGATGGGTTTCGGAGACAGACAACGGAACTCTTCAAAAATTGACAGCAAATCAACCGCGATTGCTGCTATCGTATGTCTATGAATTGTTAACACAGTTTAATGGGGAGCCACAACTAAAAAGTGAAAAATAAAAAACTTTTTTACAAAAAAATAGAACCGACTTCCAAAAAAAGTGCAAAATAACTTTAATTTCGGAAGTCGGTGTCACAAAACAAAGACACAAAACAGGAACACCGACTTCCGACATTAAAGTTATTTTGCACTTTTTTTGGAAGTCGGTTCTATTTTTTTGTAAAAAAGTTTTTTATAGATTGTCACTTTATTGTAATTGTCACTTTTTTAGTTTTAGTTCATTTGCGTGAACCTTACTGTAGCCAAATAAATATCTTTCTTTCTTTCTGTAAAGTTTACTCGTACTAATGAAGACAGACCTGCATGGAGAATTCCAAACCAAAATCGTTTGTACAGGGTTTCATCGCCTTAATAATACGTCTCGAACGACATAGATGGCGCTAGTATAGTAGTTGGATTGGAAAATATACATCTCTCGTTAAAGAACATTATCTTGTTTTTTGCTAGTCACAATATTACTTAATTTTAACACAAATTCTCCTACGACATTACAAATCTTATAAAGCAAAGCTCGTAATAACTAGGATTCAAACTCGGTGGCATAAAATTTACCGATACCATAGCCACTGGACTATTGCGTCATTACGCAATGAGTTGAAATTATCCTACTCTTTATTATATCGAAGTTGTTTAGCGACTTTAACCTGTATCATAAATCTCAAAAGAATTGAGGGTAGTTTAATATTGACTGTATAAAAATTAAATCTTTTTGTTCAATCATAACGTTCTTTACTATCTTTGAGTGAGTTCAGTTACGATTGCATTTAACAATTTTTTAATATTTATCTTTACCATGAGTTCGCGTTCTAATATTGATATGGCTACGAGGGCCCAAATAATAGCATTGCATAATCAAGGCCTAAATTATTCTGAAATTTCGAGAGAAACTGGCTTAAACGTAAGTAATGTTTTAAAATCACTGTTCGTTATTTATTTTATTATCCATGGTTATCGATACACGAAAATAATAAATAATATATTTCCCTTATAGGTAAAGACTGTCACTTTATGGATAAAGCGGTTTCAAGAAGAGGGTTCGTTGGAACACCGCAGTAGATCTGGCAGAAGACGCCATATTGACTCAGACCAGCGTCAACTTATGGTGCAAGGTTATGAGGAAAATGGCTTTACACCAACAAGATATTACGCAGAGTTGTTTGATACATCTTTGCGGACGGTGTATCGTGCTCTTCATAGTGAAGGTCTGCATTATCGTCGACATGCTATTAAGCCATTGCTAACCGAAGCTAATAAAAGAGCACGATTGGAGTTCGCTTTGAAATACAGACATTTCGACTGGAGCAACGTTATCTTCAGTGATGAAAAGACTTTCAAGTCTAGCCAGCACGGGCGAGTTAGGTTGTGGCGTAGGAATAATACGCGTTATGATAGTGATCACGTTGTGCCTAACTCTGAATCCGGTCGTATAACAGTGAACATTTGGGGATGGATGACAGCTGCAGGACCAGGAGAACTTACTGTAATACCCAGTCGTGCAAACAGTGTTAACTACTTAGATGTGCTGAATGACGTCATGTTGCCCACTGTGCGGAATGTTTTTCCTGTAGAAGACATGCCAGTAATAACGTTCGTGCAGGACAATTGTCCTATACACCGTTCCATAATTGTGCAAGAGTGGTTTAGCCAGCAATCGGACATACGAATTATTCCTTGGCCTGCGAGATCGCCAGATTTAAACCCCATTGAAAATTTATGGGGCGTTATGGTTCAAAAGTGGGTCAATAGGAACGAAAGGACTAAGGAAGCACTGAGTACTCACTGCATGGAGGTATGGGATTCTATACGGGGTTACAATTTATGTGAAAAATTAATAGACTCCATGGGTTCGCGGTTGCAAGCTGTAATCGATCAAAATGGCGGATACACGAAATATTAAAGAATATAAAGTGTTGACTATTGAATTGAGTAATAATGATTGAGTAAAAATGAAAAGACCGGGGTAGCTATAATTTATATGATAAATTACAGTAATCAAACTTGGTGTAAGTTGGATAAATTTATACATTACTTTATAACAACAAAATGTTATTACACTAATGATTTTGATTTCTTATATAATATAAGAAATTAAAATAAAAACAATATAAATATAGATTCCTTTCCAACATAATAAATTATTTATTTATTATTATAAACAACTCGGTCCCAAAATGACAGCTATAACCCGGTCTTACAATTGTTATTGATTTTAGGTTTAGCTTCAATTTCTTCCTCCTTCTGGAACGAATACTTAAGCTATGAACCTTAGTCATAACATAATGCACAAATCAATCATTATAGTCAATACCACTAAACATAATTATGCAAAACGTAAAATTTTTATAATTTATGAGTAGGTAAAATATTTACAGAACTAAGGTTGCATATATAGTGAAAGTTATTATAACATAATGTAAATAAAACTAAATAATAGAAGAATAGCACAACACAGTTTTGATTTAGAATACTTATAATATCTATTATACAGTTTTACTTTGTTAAGGTCTTCTATTTTGTAATAGAGTTATTCAGTTATAAATTTTACTTGTATTTCTCCTTAACAAGTGAATTAAATCATTGTTAATTGGATGTAAAACTGCTAGGTTAGGTTATACATTCTATAAGAAAGACATAAATTGTATTCTTCTTTGAGAATTAAATGTCTTAAACTATAATCAATAAAATAGTTTCATTTCTTATCCTTTACGAGAATTAAACTTAGTAAATCTTAAGCTGTAAGAAAAATATATCTAAATCTTCTACATAAATGTTTTTTACTAATAATACTAATATTTACCACCAATTATGAAAGTAATTTATATAATATATATTTATATAATGTTATATATAGTAGTATATGTATACTTGTATATTATCCCTATATTCATTTATACATCTTATACCTCATATTTTTTATATTATTTATAACAAAAAATAAAATAAAAACGTTTAAAAATACAAAAAATAGAATATAAATTATATATTAGAATAATTAAATTTAAAAAAAGTCGACAGAGAGCTGGGTTGCGAACCGGTGCCCTGTTGAACGATCTATGTTATTCTGCCATGCTTATCCACCTGAGCTACTGACTATTTATTCTGGAACGTGAAAATAAGAGCTACTTTGTGAATGTAGGGATTTTTATTATTTGTGATCGACGCCATCTGTAGTCGAATTAACCGATATAGTACCAATTGGCTTATTTAGTTTGGTTTAGATGGCGCTGTATTAAGTACTCGGAAATAAGAAAATATAGTAATTTTTGTTTATTTAAATATAAATATATTATTATTACTTAGTAATTATTTTAGGTATTAAAAACCTTATTATCTGCCTCTGCATAATAAGGTTTATAAGCTTTGCAGTGTTATTTTCATGATTGAACAGCGCCATCTAGTCGTCTCATGAAAGTCATGATACGTAATGCAAAACCTCACAGTCAAAAGTCGACCTTAGGCTCTCCATGCACCTTTGTCATCAATAGTACCTACCCTTGCATTTTCTAAGAGTGAAGTAATAAAACTTTAACACTACCTTGTTACATTTTAAAACACGTGATCCAAACCTGGATTTTATTAACATCCTAGAACTGGTGAATTTAATCTTACTTTGAATAGGTATGGAAAAGCAAATTGAAATTATTATTTTCAAATGAAATGTTTTCACTATGTTGTTTTCAGTACTAAATATGATTTTAATTGAAATGGATTTCATTCGCATCGAATGAAAGCAACAGCCGGGTAAAATGTTTAAGCAAATAAAATCAGATATAGGTTTTATTGTCAGTCGATTTGATCGGAAATCCGGAGTATAATGGATGGATCTCAGCTAGAAATCGTTGGGATTACATTGGAAATTGTGTATTTTTTCTTGTATCTATTACAAGTATAAAGGCATGTTTTCCAAGTAATCTTGGTCTAACAAAATATAAGTTTTAATGTATGATGGCATTATTGTTTCCAAGTTACCGGCGGGTAGATTTAGAAGTTTTGTTAAATTTTAGTAGTTTATGATGGAATTATGGTCTAAATTGCAAAGTTTATGTTAAGCTGCTGTCCAACTTATACTAAGCGTCAAATTCATGGTTATAGGTAGTTTACTGGAAGATCTTCTGATTACCAGCATCAAAACTTTAGAAGACGCATGAAAATTGGGATTACAATTAATAAAAATACAGTTTTTTTTATTCGGATTAGCAACAATCATATGGGTTAGTAAACAAAAATTAAAACTTTTACATATGTTAGTAAACTATTTTGAAACATGGTTGTTGTTCGTAATGCATCTTTGAACAACATCACTTAACAGAAGAGAATCGTACCTCCTCGCTAACCCGTACTCTGCAGAGCAAAGAGCCAGATTTCTGGCATGGAAGCCATCGACGTATGCCTCTGCGAACATAACAGAACTAATTATGAAAAAATCGTTTCCATATTACATTAATATTACATCGACCGAAAAAAATTAACTGAAGAATTCAATTCTTTCATACCTTGAAGGGTTTATTTACAAAGCAGTCAACGTTTTGTACCCTGTGAGTCGAAAATCGAATACTTTCAATATATTGTAGCGCGGACTGATACATCCGGACCTCAGTAGCCGGATATCGTACAAAGGCACACTAATAAATAGGGTCACAATTCTACTGACACCGGAAAGTGTTTCATTTCGTTTACTTGCGAAGGGACGGCGAATGAAACCAATTCCCATCCTAGGAGGAGTTAACCCGAGTCTCCTCAATGAATTACGTCATTTGACAAAGGAAACGCGTGTGTAATGTTTAATGAGGGACATAAGTACCTGCTTCATGTCCTCGGGGGGAACATTCCGAATATTTGGACAACATAACAGGTTTGCTCTCAGGGACTCAACAAAAATAATAAATAATTGTGCTAGAAGACTATTTATTACCGTTTACGTACCTGTGTTCACTAAGTTATTAAAGAAAGAAAAATATACAGGACACTTTCACGAGGAAAAAGTCAGTTTACCGCTTACCGTACCGCTTTAAATTCTGAAACAATGATCCTCATATTTTATTTTATAGAATGTTTAACGACAAAACTTTTTAAAAAGCTTGTCTTAACTTTGGCCGTAATGTTGTCTTTTTATAATAACTACAAACAAGACTGTCAAAAGGGTTACCTACTGAGCTAAATATTATGCGCAGTACTTAATGTTTAAATTTCAAGAGTTCTAGATAGCGTAATATCTATGCTGTGTGTGATGCTGATGATTTTCAGATATCCTAGTTTCAATCTCGGCAATCTTGGGGTAGGTAATAAGCTAACCGTACTATGTTTGATTATTGTATGCAGATGCAACATGCATTATTCATATCAGACACGAGCAACCCGATGTTTCTTTCACATTTCGATCATTTTGAAATATAGACGTTATTAGCATAATTTGTAAACGTTACATTCTGGGCACGTTGTTAGATGACAGCGATGTAGAAGAGAAGTTGATGTCTGAGTGCCTTTTTGTGTATGATACTAATTTTGCACATTAATATTTTCTTACAGGAAAATATCTACGAAATCTTTGCCGAATTACTAATTACGCCCCCAGTTCACTTTTAGCTTATTCGATGCAGTGCCACTGTGGACCATGAATCATTTTTCTTGTTCTATGGGGTCGGAAGTTCTTCCGAAACGCTTTAAAAATTTAATAGTAACCATCATTAGGATTGTTATTGTCAAGCATTCTAAATAACCACAATTTAACAGTTTCGTAATGACTTCTTTACAGGAATGAATCGATTGAAGACTGCCCGCATACCTTCAATTTCCTGACAATTAACGAACCTAATTTTCCTAACCCCGTTGCACTCTCTAACTTCACTTCCCTTCCATTTATACCGACTCGATTGTGTCTGAAAGTTTGCTTCTAAACGAATATTATTAAAAGGTCAAACTGTGTTTGTTTGTATATTTGTAAAAAGTATTGCAAGTACATACGAGTATCTAAATGTAAAGATAAAAGGTAGCTACAAGATTTATTTGGCAGCCACTTAAAGCTGTATTTCTTTATAAAGCTTTGCTATGTAAAGGGCGTCTACGTCATAATAAAAACATTGCCTATATAGGTGAGTACTTAGGTGATATATTATTAAAGTGCCAACATGCTCCAAAGAATTTGGTTGTTAGGTACGTCAACAAGAATTGTGAGGAAAAAAGAGTGCCTACTATTAGGACGTGAAGGCAAAAAAACGTTTTATATTATTTATCTAACATTAATTTGTAATCAAAACGAACGTTTGTTTATTGCACATGATTTAACCTTTTGGGCTATTCTGAAATTCTCGATACATCCGAACTCATTTTCATGGAAACTTAGGCTGCTGTAGATCGGAAGTAGGTACCTACCCGTTTCAACCCAATAGCACCACTGATCTTCAATCCGAAAACACTTACTATGCGACCTTTATACTAAACTACGTGTGGGACACAAAATAAATAGTGGCGACTACTTGGCAATTTTCCTCACACAATCTTAGTAAACAGACATGGCTCCCACGATAATACTAGGAAGCCCTGTCCTGCATTCAATGTCGATGGTGTTATTTGGGTACATGCATATTGCATGGACATTTGTATACTGTCTTATAAATTCTGTTTTGTTGTTGCACCTACGTGTGACAGAGCTCTTTCGAAAATACTGCAGCTTACGATAGCAAGGTAGGAATACAGTGTTCGAGAAATAAATAGGGAGGTACCTACTGTTCCTACAGGTGAGTTTCGATTTTAGCATTTATTTTATCAAACCATCTACTCCCAATTTCTAAAATAAGCATTTGAAGTTGAGATATAGTGTGTCACCCTTTCACAAACCGAAGACAACAAAGAGCACAACACTCGACGCTTTGCTATAACTTGAATTTGCAAAAAAAAACTAATTAATTAGTGTAACATTTCATCGAGCAGACACATCTGCACGACGCGACATAAAGATTCGACATTTCAACGATGAGAAAACGCTTAATATAAAGAAATGTTACAGGTTATATGCCTACATAATATGAAGTGTCGAGAAAACGCTCTGGGCTGGCACCTATATGATAACTGTAGAAATGATGGAACTAAGATGAATGAACCTCATCCTTTCGCTTGCACGTGCCGTTAATTCAGAAATGTGGAATACTAAGTATTAGTTTAACTAGGCTCGACAATCTATGTAACTTACAAAGCTAAAGGAAATCTTTTTGTAAAACCAACACATACAGCTACTATTTCTAAAATGTTTGTAATAAGCCGGTATCCTCACAAAATGGTCGCCAAGGAAAACACGGAAGTATCATTAGGTTTTTCCTAGGAACACAGATAGGTTGTCACACACTTAGATAACAATGCTAAGAATAAAAAATAAAAAAGACTCGTTTAAACAAAAATAACTGAGACCAATTTTTATTGCCGTTGGAACAGTTTAAAGTAAAGCACAATTCTTCGTAAAAGTAGAAGATTAGCTGAAAAAAGTAAGAAATGATAGAGGTTACCCCATTTACCAACTCGCTCGGTAAAAAGAAGCTCTCAGGAACTAGTAAATCATAAAGTCGTCTTATTGCAACGTAACTGCGGCCAAAAACTTTAGAAACTGCAAGTTCACGAACTTCCTTACATTTCAGAACAATTCTCTTGGCAACAACACTCGGCTTTTTGCGTTTCACAACTAATTTATATGAAGTATTGCTAGGCATTCTATTTGTCATATTTATGATGTAATATACTCGTAATATTGTGGCAGACAAATCATTTTCGTTAAACCCTGTCTCATAATCAAATACTTTTTCAATTAAAGTGAATAATTAATAGAGGGACTAGGTACACCAGTCCAAACCTCACTGTAGTATCTAAGTAAATAGTATTTTTTTGTGGATACTCGTATCTTTTGTTGGAGGACCTCGACAATTAAATATTTCTATAGAAAATACCCTATTGTTTAAAACCTTTGAACATGATTTATATACCGAGTAGTTGTCTGACGTTCTAGTAGACCCACAAGGCGAATAAAACTCGAAAGCTTACTTTTTCAACCCAGATTAAAGTGTTCACAATTTTAACAAAGTACATTAACTGAAAAGTTTGTTACTTTTAAAAGACTTTCTGTTTGACATCATTTATTAATTCAGCGTGCTAAAAACACAAACAAAGGTTTTACAGCCTCTCTTATGAAACAAATAAGTATTGTTCACGAGATTAATTGAACAAAGACTTTCTTTTAAATACTTAAGTATATACTCTATATTCTATGCAGGTAATACCACAACCTAGTTGGGAAAAGGCTAAGCAGATTGATTCACCTATTCATTCAAATAATGTCCTTAAATATATAATAATATACTCTCTATATTTATATGGTCCAAAATAAATATTTAATCGGACTTTACACGAAGGCTTAATTTCAGCAAACATTTGATCAATTCTGTATCATTTTACATGAACTTTAATATTTGCCTACATGTGATAATTTACAGCTTGTTTATTATTTAATGTTTGCGAATAATAATTTCAGCTTCGCTAGTTTTAATAAAGCGGGTTCATAGCCTCCATACAGGCCTACAGTGTTAAAATAAGTTTAGCATGTTGAGCTACACAAATAAGTTGAAATATGATTTTACGAGAGAATTGGGTTGATTATTACAAAATGCTAATTAGTTCGTTAGTTAGATTACCAAAAAATATTAGACACATATTTTTCTTTTGTTGTGTAAACAAAAATGAACCGGGCAAGTGCGAGTAGGAGTTCCGTACCTTAAACTGAAAAAAAAAACAAGATTATAGGGATGCTCCCTTTTTTTGTGGGGTGGGAAATCATCCAATGACATCTCCCGCTCTGGGTGGAGCGGGAGGGCGTGTCAAACTCTTACTGACTAAAACCCACCCGGTTCCTTCCCTGCCTGAGTGCCCAGGAGAGCGGTAACTCTGTAACGAATTTATCCGCTACCACTAGGCATGCAGGCACCGGCCATGATGGGCCCCGTCAGTGGTGGCTGACAATCATCTCTTTAAGGCGCGCGTGGAACACTACGCGCCGTCGACTCACGGGCCTGGTGATGATAGGACGACGAGCTACCCACTACTCGCCGTCCGCAGGCCCGGGTCTCGCGGCGCCGGAAGCCCCAGGCGTCTCCTGCGGCGGCTGCTGCTGAGAGCGTGAGGGCCACTCTGTTGTTAAGGCCCTTCTCGCGGTCCAGTGGCGCCCTCATTGAATAAAAAATCGTAGCATAGCACAGAAAACAAATATTAAAAAATCCAACTTCACGTTTGTTACAAAGAGGATAGAGATTGTTCTGCATCCATACATCTGTCGCCCCAGATCCAACAGCGAAGGAAATTTACTTTGCGTGTTCTAAATTACTACTATATACCATAAAGGCTAGGTTTAATGACGGACACTTTTTAGAAAGCATTTATTTAAAAAGAAAACAAAGATTTCGAGGTTATTTTTAGTAAGAATGAATCCCTTCAATACTTAGAAACATGCTAGATCCGTTTTTAAGCTGTTAGTAAAAAACACAAATTGAATCGAACACGAGGTAGTGCAGAAACGTCCTTATTTGTAGTTATTGTATAAAAAAGATAAGTAATTATATAGGTTGCATGTTATCTTATCTTATCGATGTGTGTGAAATGAAAGATTGGGCATCACTAATTGTCATGTCAAATCTCAAACCAAATTATCAAAGAAGGCAGAATTTTTGATTTGTGATGTCGTAAAACATTTAAGCTCTTTTAATTTGTTCACTATAACGCAGTGTCCGTTTCATAAATGTCTATTCTATTCTATTCTATTCTACAGATATTCGCAATAATTATAATAAAATATACTTATAATTATTATGTACGTCAGATGTTTGTTGGTCCTGGGGCCATTTCCTACAATGTCCTTTCCAGTTCATAGGTCAATGAGAAGTTATAAAATTCTTCGTAACAAAATTTTGTGACAGACGAAGGAAGGACAGACAGACAGATGGACACATGAGTGACAACAATAAGGCTCCGTTTGAACCCTTCGGGTACGGAACCCTCAAAATGAAGACGATACAGTGCGTTGAAATTTGGTATGATGTCACACGTGTTGATAAAATTGTACCACTTTTACTCAAAAGTGACGTAACAAGCCCCCACTCCTGAACTTTGATGCGTTTTATCATTGTCATTTCTTATTGATTTGCTGTAGCAAAAAATACGTGTCCAATATTTTTTAATAATCTAACTTACGGATTGAATAGAATTATTATTTTTTTACACTGGAATCATCCCTATTGAGTTTGTACCTTAATTTGCAAAAAAAAAGCATTGCTAACTTTGACAAAAATTGTGTGGAAAGAAACACGTTTCGACGTTTCACGTTTCGACGCGATAAGGATTGTTTACGAACACAGATTTGCATATTTTAATTATGTTGTGTATAAAATATACATAATGTAAACGAATATTATAAAGCGGCAAAATTGTTTGTTGGTTTGTAGAAGGTGAGATCTTGAAGCACTGATTCCATTACGATTTTTTTTTTCTATAATGGAAGGATACGCTGTCGCTTGGTGTCATAGGTTTTAAATCCTAAAAAACTGCACGGCACATGTGGGTTGGACTACGAAACCCAAGCCGCGGGAAAAAACAACTAGTTTATGATACTGTATGTTTTAAACGTTCCTATTATGTAGCTATATATGTCGCGTGGGTTGGGCTATGAATAAACCGCTCTATCATTTCAGACAGCTGTCGTATGAGCTGACTGACCAATCATATCGAATGTATAGGTAGTCACTTCTATAAGAAGTAGATAAAAATCAAACGAAGTTCTGGTTTAGGTAACACCAGATTTTTCAGCAGGCGATATATCATGTAAATCGCAATATTTTGTATACAAAATAGGGAACACCTCCGCAGCCGGCAACGGCACCCAAAAATAACGCCGTCGGGAACCGGCAGTACACTTCTGCCGGTAGCTCCATCAGCTTACCTTACTTACGACGGTCGTTTGTTTAAAGTGAGAGGGCGACCACTCGACCCCGACAACTCTTGAACTATTTAGTCCAAGACCGAGCGAAGTGAGCTCGGGAACTTAGGGCACCCCGACACGGACTAACCCAGCAGAATTGTGCCTGCAAGGTTTACATTATATTACATTACATATCCCTATTTCACCAGTGTCGTCACATGTGAGTCTAGCCGAGTGCGTAAAGAGTCGGGTCAAGTGATATGAATTTTATTTTTTTGGCTTTTTAGAACTTAGGATTTTTTTGCAAATTCAAGAAACTCATGATAAAAAATCTCATAAAAACATGGAATCTTGAAGTAACATTGCTGGCGCTGGCAGCTAATTCGGGAAATGTCGCCGGCTGTGGAGGAACTTCCTAAAAATAACCCTTAGTAGGTAGGTATTAGGTAACTTCAAAGTATTTCTATTTAGATGCAAAAGAAAATGTCATTGCTAAAAAAAGAAAGACAAATTCGAAACAGAAGAAAAATAATTTCAGGATATTGGCGACAAGCAAACGTTAATGCTTTGATTATACGACACATCAGTAAACAATGAATTTGAAAATCCGCCCGAAACATGGCTCAAGTTCAAGGGATCTCGATGTAATTAATCAACGTCAAAGAACGACTTGGAATGTGAAATATGTATGAAAAGAAGCTAGTTTTTTAGCATTAAGGCGCAATTATACGACTTTTAATGGTTTTTAATTGAACATCACGTCTAAACGACTCGTCTTATTTCTTTGAAAAAAATATATATTACTCTAAACAATTTCCGTCGTAATTTGATCTCAGAATATTTGAAATTATATTTTTATAACATAGTGTAAATAATTCGTAAAGTTATGTCTAACGCGGATAAAAAATTGAGAATCACGCAAAAACTATAAAGCGTATTTTTATGAAACCTTCACCATTTTAAAGATCATTTAATTATTTATAATTTAGTCTCAGTGTTTTAGTTTAATACCTGTTGTTTTATGTGTAATAAATTAATAATGTGTCTAATTTCGGACAGCGCTCCTTGATGTGCGACTCCTATTACTGGGTGGACATACGACGCGTTATGTGAGCTCAGCGCAGAACACGCAAGCTAAGCGCTCAAGGTCATTGGCAGCTAATAGCGCCTGAATGACGCGAGAATTTTCTTGCAGCTTATAATTTTTCTGTATTTTATTGACAAGCGTGTTACATTATAACGACTTCGTTTTTTGCTGAAATTTGGAGGTCTCTCTCTTCTTTTAGGGATTTCATTTTAAAATATTGTATACCTATTAAAATTTTGTTAACATTTTAAAATCATTTTGGAAAGGTTCAAAACGTTTGGAGACAAATAGTATGCAGCATTGGAGTACTGCAACAGCAGCGGGATTGCATTGAATTGTTACTTCAAACAAAAGTTCCAAACTATCTGTCTGGTGCCACAGAAGTTGTAAGAAATTGTGATGTTTTGTAATTTTATTGTGCGGTAGTTGTAGGTACTCATAAAATAACATACCGCTTGTGTTACTCGAAGGATAATGGAGAGGTGAACCTATTATAATATTTACAGTACACCTACTTCTCACCAGTTGTTTTTATTTCCCATGTCTATTACATGGAGCAAGCCTATAGCCAACAACCGCGCACAAATCCAGACTTCGAGCTTATCCTCATCATCGTCATTTCAACCGAAAGAGATCTACTGCTGGACATAAGCATCTCCAAAGTGTCGCCACAACAACCGATCCTGTGTGTCTCGCATCCGTCGGATTCCCGCGACCCTCATCAGGTCATCGGATGACCTGGACTTCGGACTTCCGGCTGCTCCTGAGAAATAACGGTATCTACATTATAATCTTATCGTAAGTAGGTAAGTTAATAGAAAATAAAATCATACTAATTCATTTCCTATCTACCGGTTCCACTTTTACGAACATAAAGAAGGAAATATAACAAATCATCGCATAATTGTTTCAGTTAATTTAATTTCGCAAGCCCAGCTGCTGATGTCAAAATTATTTCTCTCTCTAAGTAAAAGGTCGTGATGTATTATTCCTGCAACTGAGCCCGTCATGATAAGCGACTTCAACTTATTAGTTAATTGGACAAATCCGCTTTAGTAAAAGTCTTCCAGTAAGTACACAAAAAAATGTATATCTCCCAGTTTTCAAAGCTTCTATAACTTTGATATCTTAAGGTAGCGCAGGTACTTACTGAGTAAGTACATATTTTAAGATCAGTTCAAAAATATCTTCTAAAGAAGGTACTCGCTGATCATTAGACGAGAAACATCTGCTAAAAATAATAATTCACATCTTGTTCTTTGTTACCTTTTACTTTACTACTTATTTCTATTTAAACGTATGGTATTGAAGCGACAAACATTCATGAAAAGTGTTTGCACACGGAAATATAAATTAACCTACCCTGGCCTGCGGACGGCGAGCAGTGGGTAGCTCGCCGTCCGATCAGCACCAGGCCCGTGAGTCGACGGCGCGTAGTGTTCCACGCGCGCCTCAAAGAGATGTTGTCAGCCACCACTGACGGGGCCCATCGTGGCCGGTGCCTACATGCCTAGGGGTAGCGGATAAATTCTGAAAATGAGTTAACGCAACCCTGGGCACTCAGGCAGGGAAGGAACAGGGTTGGGTTTTAGTTAGTAAGAGTCTAACATCCCTCCCTCTACACCCAGACCGCGAGAAGTCATTGGATGATTTCCCACGCCCCCCAAAAAAAATAGCTTAGAAGACAGTTATTGCAAACACTCTGAACATGTAAAATTAAACTATTAATGTTTCGCCCCGTTTCATTTTCATGAAATATTCGTGTGTAAACCGAATATATTAAGTTGTCAGATCCTTTTGTTCTAAAGATCGAACAACCATCACTAAATTCACCCATGTCACGTGAAGAGGATCAAAACATCATTTTCAAGCTCTAACTCAAACTTTCGTCTAGAGAAGGCTTATCAATATTATAGTTCGTATATAATCAACATTACAGTAAAGATCAAGTACCTATACACTAAGTCGGTATTAAACCTACAGTTTGTAGAGTGTTCTCAGCTCTTTGTAGAGATCTCGGAGCATTTACCGAAATCCAGCTAAAGTTTCATCCTATTTGTTACCTGTAGCAGAGTGCTTGCTGCTTTTAAGTGCAATTGATCGAAGCAACATTGCTTAACGTTTAATACCAGTTCTGTTTACGTGCTGTTCGTTTCTAACGTTCGTTCGACACACGAGTAGGTAAGCAAAGTTGCCTGGAGCAGTGGAATATCTTATGTTATAAAATGTAAGGAGAGATTTAGATACTTTGAAACGTCTTTTATAAGATAGGTGTAATGTAAACATTTTGGATTATTAGTTTAGTATTAAATTTACAGGACCTTATAGGTAAAAGATTTGTTATGCGATTAAGTATATTCATAAAGATAAAACCTAGCCAAGTGCGTGGCTGCCACGCGCCATGTAGGGTTTTGTAGCCGCCCGTTATAACATGCGGATTTAAAAGGGGACTTTATGTTTGTTACTATGAACATATTAATAGAGTTCACAGTTTATCGGCTAATAACGTTTAAAAACGGGCTCACATAGGACAATGGTAACTGAAGAAGGAGTTATAAAATCCGACTTCATTACATTGAAGCTTTCAATGTTTGGAACACCGAAGCGCTTATGTTAGGGGCATCTCTAACCACCCCGTTTAGGATAAAGGTCGTGACGTTATGACCTTTCCTACCCGTTATAAACAAGTAATAACTTCATCTAAGTAATTTAGGGTTCCGTAGTCCTAACAAGGACAAGGAACACTTATAGTTCCACTTTGTCCGTCCATCCATCTGCGGCTTAGCTTAGATATTGTCAGTACGAGAAAGCTGTAATTTTGCATGGGTATAAAACGTTACAATAACATCTAGATTTTTTTATGGTGCCTCCACGACATGCAAAGCGGAGATGATTTTTTCTGGCCTATCCTATAATGTGGGGTACCTATCGTGGGATAGGGCTTTCAAAATCATTGAGGACTATTTTTCGATTCAGTGACTCGTTTGCAAAATATTAAACTTTAAAATTATAGATATTACGTTCATGCTTTGATATGATATAGTAGCGCATGAATTCGTAACAGAGTTACCGCTCCCCGTGGCACTCAGGCAAGGAAGGAACAGGGATGGGTTTTAGTCAGTAAGAGTCTGACACGGCCTCCCGCTCCACCCAGAGCGGGAGAAGTCATCTTAGGATGATATCCCACCACATAAAAAAGGTAGGTAACTACATATTTATTTCTCAAACACTATATTCCTACGTTGCTATCGTAACTTACCGCACCCCTGAGCACTCAAGCAACTGAAGGAACAGGGGTGGGTTTTAGTCAGTAAAAGTCTAACACTGACTAAAACCTTCTTCCGCTCCATCCAGAAGCGGGAGAAGGTATGGAATGATTTCGAATCCCACAAAAAAAAATTGCTTCAGTATTTTTCTAAGAGCTCTGTCACATAAGTGCAACAACAAGACAGAATAAATAAGACAGTATGAAATATAATGTTCATGCAATATGCATGTGCCTAAATAACACCATACATATTGAATGCAGGACAGGGCTTCCTAGTATTATCTTGGGATGGCTCCCAAGATGTCTGTTTACTAAGATTGTGTGAGGAAATTACCAAGTCGACTGTCACTATTTATTTTATATCCCACACGTAGTTTAGTGAAACCAGGTCGCATAGTAAGTGTTATTGGATTGAAGATCAGCAGCGTTATTCTGTTAAAATTACCCGCTTCCAATCTCTGGCAGGTAGATAAGATTTCAACACGTCTGAATTCGCTTAAATTTCAATTTTAGCAACGACACCTGAAAGTTTGGTAACGGAAATGAGTTTATAGACCGAGATTTTCAGGATAGCTCGAGAGGTTAAATCATGTGAGATAAACGAAAACATATACAAATGGGTAACACATGTTAGATAAATAAAAAGAAAAAAGTCTGTCACCAGGCTGTATCTCATGAACCGTGATTGTTAGACAGTTGAAATTTTCACGGATGATGTATTTCTGTAGTGCTATTCTGTAACATCTCACCGTGAAAACTTAGGTGAAGTGAACGTGAAGTGGGCTGTAAATCCATACAGTCAAGGTGAAATGACAATTCACTTCACGCTCACTCCACCCACGTCTTCACGGTGAGCTGTTAACAGAATCGACCAGCTGTTGCCGCTATAACAACAAATACAAAAAATATAAATATTTAAGGAGGCTCCCATACAACAGACATGATTTTTTTGCCTTTTTTATAGATAATGGTACGGAACCCTTCGTGCGCGAGTCCGACTCGCACTTGGCCGGTTTTTTTATACAGACGCACATTGTTTTTGTAAAACCTAAATAAAGATGTCCATGACTACGAATGTTTTACGCAATTAGTCTCCGGGCCAATTTGGTCTGAACCTATACAAATATTAAGTAATTCCATGCGGGCTCAGCCTCGCGACCCCAGCCCAACTTTCAGCCTAACATAATTTACAAGCTATTCATTACAAAAGCACTGAACTTTACACAGTAGGCTCTTTTGTTCTTACAATACTTGTTGACGTACACACCGACCAAATTCATTAGAGCATGTAGGCACTTTAATAATAAATCACCTAGATAGATACTTTTTAGGGTTCCGTACCCAAAGGGTAACCAACGAGACCTCATTATTAAGCCTCCGCTGTCCGTCCATCCCTCTGTCTGTCAGCGGGCTGTATCTCATGATCCGTCATAGGTAGACAGTTGACATTTTCACAAAATGTGTATTCACGTATCTCTTGCCGCTACAACAACAAATAATAAAAATAAATTAAAAATTAAAGGAGGCTTCCCTACAGAAGCGCGTTTTTTTTTTTGGCTTTTTTGCTCGATCTTAATAATGGTAACAAGTATATTAAATACGCGTATAGTATAATCTTGTACGATGGTACGGAACCCTTCATGCGCGAGTCCAACTCGCACTTGGCCGGTTTTTGTTATCTATTATATATTGTTTTTTTGTAAATTATTACATAGCAAGGAGCTTTTAGAGGCAGCAGAGTAAATCAAATAGTTACTAAGAGCAAATTTAATTTAAATAGAAATCCGGCAGAACGCCAACTCGACGTTCCGCGGAAAAAGATAATTAAAAGGCAATTAGCACGATCATTGATTTTTACACGACTACCCCAGAAGGAAAGTAATATTTTTCGAGAGTATGTAGCTATGTATTTCTAGCCATGTAGCCTAAACAGCATTTTGATTAAAAAAAATATGGCGGCCGCCATTAGGTTCGTGAGGTCGTAGATTTTTGTTATCAAAATAAAAGGTTCTAGGAGGCGATTCCAAAAATATAACTCATAAAATGTAGAAAAACCAACCCGACTGCATAAAATAACTAAAAAGTTCCAAAGTCCAAGTCACTTTTCACAACTCAGTCAAGTAGGATCATCATCTGTTCAGAAATAAACGATATCAAGTTTTATCCTGAACCTAGACCACAGTCCGCCCAGCCTTCAGCCATTCAAAAGACATACATACATAAATAAAACTTATTCTTGTTATAACTTAATGAATGAAGAATAATTATGTGAGGTATCTTGTTGCAAAGTTCATCTAAACTTAACGCGATGTAAAGCATTAACTAAGGTATTGTTCACACCGTGCAATATTAAATTTTGTAAGTAAGGCACCGGATTTGCCTCCCAACAACGTTAATAAATTATCCTAAGTTTCTACTAGCATAGGATATTGAGAAACTTTCCGATTTAAGATGTAATAATACACGAACAGAGTAACTGTGCAAAGGATTTATGCAAAACAGTTTCTGACTCAAAACAAAGGCTCAGATTTTTTCTCTTTTGCGTCGAAATATTTGTGAAAAGAACTCTTTTTTTTTCCATAATTGAGTACCCAAGATGATTGATAACCGCTCCAAGAATGTAGTAGGATACAGGAAAATATTCTGTATATTGCTTTTTGTCAAGATAATGTAATATCAAATCTGATGATATAAGAAATAGGGACATGTGAACGATCCGTTTAGTATATGCTTGTTCGTGAGGGCTTTTAGTAGAAGGGGTTGCCAGGGCCGGATTCCAAGACGACATTGTGATGGATGATGTTTACAGCCACGATTTGGTTTGGCGAGGACTTTTGGCTGATCGCACAATTTCCCGCCTAATTATGCTTTACGACCCGTCCATACGAAGTAAGTATCTACTTACTTACCTAATCTTAATAATAACTTACCGTATGTATTAGAAACTCTATTTTAGTCGTTCCAAAATTTGAAAATGATCACGAATTCTAAATTCAAATATATAAGTACCTATTGTTACTTTGTGTTGTTTACCGACAATAGTTCCGTTAGTAAAACCGTAGATATTTTACTTACCTATCTACTTCTATTACTTCTGACATAACTATATTGGCCCGGGCTACAAAGTATTTTCGCCATAAGGAAATGATGAATGGGCTAATTCAAACCCGTGCAGGGCGTGACCACAATAAATCATTATATTGTATAATAAAAGGAGCTCCACATACGTCTGTCTGTCCGTTTTCTGTTTCATGAAAATATATAGTCAGCCTATGAAAGCAAATGTATGTAAGTTTCAGTAAGCGG
Organism: Polia nebulosa; assembly: GCA_951329385.1. NCBI lineage: Eukaryota > Metazoa > Arthropoda > Insecta > Lepidoptera > Noctuidae > Polia > Polia nebulosa. The sequence goes on from OX589604.1 coordinate 16,695,655, forward strand.
GATACAAGTTGACCCAGAGTGGAATAAAGTTCAATATAAAGCCCTTTCCTATTGTCCTATAGATAAAGGAGTTTTTTGTTTACCAAAACCAATCTTATTTTAACGACAAGACAAGTCCCCTACTACAGGGTAGAAACTTTACTTAAGATATTTTAATGTTCTGTTCAGCAAAAATATACATATCTAAAAAAACTACAAAGACAGATTTATCTATACGTAAATATGAAATGTTCTTCCGAAGCCCTTCCAAAGCATGAAACCCATGTCAAGCCCCGAAGCTTTGATGTTTTCAAAGATGTGACAAAAGTTTTAATCTTTAACAGACTGTTAGACATAATCACAAAGCAGACAAGAGGGATTTAACGTTATGGTGAAAAATTAAAACTTGGGAAATATTAAACGATGTTATGACGGGTGAAGACGAAAGATAGATTAACATAAAGATAATCGTTCTTCGCCTGAATACCTCCTGTTTTAATATTTAAAGCCATAATTAATAATAATTAATCGTTCTCAACTTAGATTGTTTTCGTAGCCACCGACAGAAACAATATAAATATTATGAATTCTGAAAATTTCAGAAGGGCATTTACCTGGCAGCTACATCCTTATTTATATAAGTCGCTTATTATTATTATTTTTAAAGTTACCCTACACTAGGAGTTACTCCTGTATCGTGGGTGCGTTTACAAACATTTAAACTCACATACACAAGACACCCAGACCCGGAACAACTATCTGTATGCCAAACAAATATTTGTTCCGTGCGGGGATCGAACCCGCGACACGTAGCGCAGCAGCCGAATGCACAGGAGAGGCACTGAGCGTAGAACGTCGCGAGACGATCTCCGGCCACCGTAGACCCGGGCCTGCAGACGGCGAGCACTGGGTAGCTCGCCGTCCGATCAGCACCAGGCCCGTGAGTCGACGGCGCGAAGTGTTCCACGCGCGCCTCAAATTAAATTAAAAAAAATTAAAAAATTAAAATTTATTTATTTCAGGTAACCCATATCAGAAAAATAATAATTACATAATATGTCGTCACGAGATTACATACATACAATACATTATCAAAAATTAATTACAGTAGTCTCTTATATACGACACTATATGTAACTTGTCTGTCACAGCAGTGTCGCACATAAGGACAGTCCAACCTATTTGCTATCATTTTCAGAACGGTATTGGTGCTGGCCCGCACTCTGCGCACAAGAGACGCGCATCGCTTCCGCATGGTCGCATGGAAACAGTCCGTGCGTGCCAATGCGAACATACCTGAAGCGCTACAGTAGCGGGGCAGACCCAAAACCGCCCTGAAAGCGTTATTAAATTGGACACGAAGGGTGCTGTAGTTTTTCTGCGTGTAATTAGCCCACAGGCTGCAAGTGTACATAGACGTGCAATATGCTCGGAAAAGAGTTATTTTTACGTCATCCGAACACCGCGCAAACCTGCGAGCCAGCATATTAGCTCTCTTAGATACAGCCCTTCGTTCCCGTTCCAAATCAGCATGATCCCTGAGGTCAGCCGTGACTATATGCCCTAGATATTTAAAATTATTTACCCTGTCTAAGGGTACATTATTCAGACATACATGTGGCACATTGTCTGGGCATCTAGCACCACCGGCCTCAAAGACCATGTACTGACTTTTCTTAATATTATAAACAAGTCCATGTTTAACCGCATAATCCTCACATGTCGCCATCAACCTCCTCAGGCCACAGATTGACGCGCTCAGCAGTACCATGTCATCCGCATAGCTTAAATTGTTTACACAGACGTCATCTATATGACAGCCGACATGCTGACTGCTCAGCGCGACGATCAGCGCGTCCATGTAGAGGTTAAATAGCGTGGGTGAGGTCAGTCCGCCCTGTCTCACACCGCACTCCATACGATATGGCTCCGACATTGCCCCCGCCCATCTGACGCTGTTGACTTGGTTCGTATACCAATGTTTGAGGATGGTAACAAGTTCTCGTGGTAGGTCGGTACGCTCAAGTTTTTCCCACAAGAGATCATACGCCACCAAATCAAAAGCCCTGGAAAAGTCGAGGAAGCATGCATATACCGGGGTTTTACGGTCATTGTAGTATCTGACGGTATGCTTAAGACACAGTATGGCACTTTCCGTTGACAATTGCGGTCTAAATCCAAACTGGTTATCGTGCAGAGCTATATATTTACTTAACTGTGCATTAAGCAAACCGTCAAACACCTTCGCTGTAACTGTAGCCAGAGAAATGGGCCTGTAGTTGCTTTTATCAGCAATATCCCCCGTTTTATCTTTAACTATTGGCACAACCACCGTTTTCATAAGATCCGGCGGAAGATAAGAGTGGCTCACGCACAGCGAGTAGAACATTGCTAATACTCTGTTTATATGTGGGCCAGCGTGACACAGGTGCTCAATGGATAAAGAATCATGACCTGGACTCTTGCCTTTCGTCATATTCCTAATGGTTACGGCCACATCTTTGGCCGTAAACCTCACCCCTACTTTCCCTTCAGGTATCTCTCCATTGAACACCTCGCACGACGGACCCAAAGGTGACGGTACACAAAACCGACGCTTAAAGAGTTCAGCAATGCCCTTACAGTCACTCACCCCCTCGACGCTCACCGGGAGACCAGGTCTTGCATTAACTTTGTTAGTGTTTTTCCAAAAGCCTCGAAAATCACCATTGGAGTGCTTTTTAGCTAGACAGTCCATTTTAATCTGGTCTTGGTGATCTTGACACCATTTTAATCGTGATTTAAACTCTTTCCTGCTAACACACATGGCATCGTACATTAATCCAGATTTAGGTTTACTGCACGATACCCACTCCGTGAACTTTATTCTAGCCTTTCGGTGAGCCTCGCTGACGTGTTTATTCCAGCCCAGTATGCGTGGCCCACTCCCACTCTTGCTAACACCCCCTCGACCCGCCAAGGACGCGCCACGAAGCGCGGCCACAATGTCAGAGTACATCACATCAAGAATACGCTTATGACAGGGGTCATTACAGTAAAAATCTGCACAATTTAAACACTCGATAGGAAAGTCAATTAACCGTAGACGTTTATGACACTCTGTGGTATATCTCGCGGTCTGTTCCTTATTTCTAGTGCCCCAGGATGCATTGCTATTGCTCAGTGACAGTTCACTATGTAATTTAGGTGTAATTAAATCTAGGTCACATTCAATTATTAAAGGAAAATGATCAGACCACAGCGTATCATAATTAACATAAACATTCGTGACAGATTGTTTTGCCGATTGCGTAACAATACAATGATCCAACCAGCTACAAGTACCGTGAGCGTCACTTATAAATGTACATGTACCCGAATCCGCACCGAGAAAGTCAACATCAATACATGACCAATATTGTTCGCCACAAAAACTACCAAGCTCATTGTAAAATAACTCGTATATGTCAGCATTATAATCACCTAACATAAAAACCGACTGAATCCCGTGCTCGTCTATAATAGCACTTACCGCACTTAAACAATCCGTAAACTCCGGTAGGTTGTCCGCACAATTAGTAGGCATATAAATGCTCATCACAAGCACCGGTCGGTCTCTTGTCACTACTTTCAATGCACAAATACGAGCGTTATCACACTGCAACACTGACACTTGTTGGAAAACACTGCTTCTCCATAATAAAGCGACGCCGCCATATGGCCTCCCGCGCAATATGCCGGCGGACGTGTCCACCGCCGACGTACCCGTGTATCCGAAGCCGCCGTCGATCGTGCCTAGATAGGTTAAGTCCTCAGGCAGTAACCATGTTTCTTGCAGTGCAATTAAGTCACAGGTACGACATAACTCTCGAACACTATCCACTGATCGCTTGATGCTTTTACAGTTGAAGCTCGCAAATCGGTAGCTATGTCTATCCATCATGTTTTTGCGTAATGCCGTCCACAGATGAGAATCTGTTAGTATTTCGATTACTAAAGTTCATGAAGCGTCTAAATATGACACCAGCAGGCCATATATTTTCATCTAAGTATAATGACACTTTAGAATTCGATACAAAGAATTTGTAGGCATTATGACCCTTGTCTTTTCTCATTTTAATTTTCTCAAGACATACAGTTTCTTGTGTTTTACTGTAAATGTATGAAATGATATCGTCTTCCGTTGTGTTGCTGTGAATATTCGTAATGAGTATCGGAACTTTCTTTTCAGCTGCTTTAAAATTACAATTTATATCCCTCGCTATTCCAGACTTGCCCGCAAAACGGTAATTTGTCCGTTTCTTATGCGAGACTAGTTGCCACTCTTCGTCTTTATTTTGCACGTTGGGTAAGATTCGATTAGGGCCCTCCCTCTGTTGACTCGTTAATAACGCCATAGCCTCCTCAGTGGCTGTCAGCTGATTCGCTACTTGCGCCGGCGATGCCAGCCCGGACGACTGTACTCGCGCATAACGGCTCGGTGTCTCTGACGTCACCAGAGAGCTCGACGCTTCATCACATTCATGCGTCATCGCAATATTGATACTGTCAACTGGTTGCGACCGTTGTAGTCGAGTTCCATTCAAATTTGAATTAATATTTTTTCGCTGTTGTTTCCCATCTACCCGCTTAATTTTTCTGTAACGAAGTGGAGTTTTCTTATTACTACCACTGCTCAAGCCACTATTATTGATGATGCATTCTTCATTCATCGACGAATTTAGCACATTTGATAGTCCCATAGGGCCACTGTCTAGCAACCATGCACCTCGCTTTGGGTTAACTTTAAATGCCGACGTTGGTGGTAATGAGTCACGTTGAATTTTAATGAAATCCTCTTTTACCTCTTTCAAATCGTCTAAGGTGGCATACGTGGTCTTCATCTCGTTAATTGTAGTTTGCATTCGTACTATGTCCTTAAGAAGCTTCGTGCAGTCTAAGTGATCAAAAGTAATCGGAGGTAGTTTCTCTAGCTGCCGGGCCACAAACACTGGGATCTCGGTTGGTTCTGCAGATTTGAACAGCTTGATTATATCTGCCATATCTCGTTCTTCCTTCCCTTTGTTTTTTCGGATAACTTTGCGCAAATCTGTTGGGATGGATTCAAACAGAAGCGATTTTGACGTTTTAATTTCTTCACTCGTAAACGATGAGGTACATATTCGCACTAAGGTTTCTTCGTCAATCACGGACACCTTGTTTTGGATGTACGATAACATCTCGTCTATAACAATATTACACTTGTTACACTTTACAACGTTCGTCATTTTTACACGACAGTTAGCGTTATCGTTAATACGCGACCGTCACGGATGGTTGCGCGAGCGCGACTCCTCAACTCAAAGAGATGATTGTCGGCCACCACTGACAGGGCCCATCGTGCCCGGTGGCTGCATGCCTAGGGGTAGCGGATAAATTCTCAACATGAGTTACCGCACCCCTGGGCACTCAGGCAGGGAAGGAAAAGGGGTGGGTTTTAGTCAGTAAGAGTCTGACACGCCCTCCCGCTCTACCCAGAGCGGGAGATGTCATTGGATGATTTCCCACCCCACAAAAAAAATCAGCCGAACGCTCCAGCACTGAAGCTTTGTTCAAATACGAATTAGCGGATACTAAATTGAAAATCTCCATAGAAAAAATTTGAATTAAGAACACCCTGATCAGTGCTTAAAAACTAATTACATGCTCAATATTTTGCCCTAATTGCTCAAATTGTGTAGTAGTATTATTTTTTTTCTACCATAGGTAGTTAAAAGTGTACTTATGTTTACATTCGGTTCATAAAGCTTTTATCCTAACTTCGGGTCACCTGAAGAGGGCCGCGTAATTTATGTAATAAAAGCTGTTCCGAAAATTGAGCGTCGAATTTTCGTAATAACTTTACGTTGAATTCAGGGCCAGCCATTTTTGTTGTTTTTACCAGGACTTATGTGGCGCCCCGAAGTCGATCGAACTCAATGTTTATTTACACAAACCGCTGTTATCGTAAAACGTACTAATGGCATTTCGATGAGCATTACAAGTAGCTTTGCAGGCTGTGATGAATGCAAAGCTAACGATATCGAAAAACAGATGAGATTTATTCATGTTTATGAACAAATACAGTTTTAAGAAACAAAAGATTTCAAAATCAAGATAAGAGTTGAAAGAAATCGATTTTCAAAACAAATAGGCACCCACCTACCACTTCTACTCACGAATTCATGAATCAGATTCGACATCTGCCTTAACATCAACACACACAGTACACATACACACTAATTAACGCATAAAGATTAAGTACAAACATGTTATCTTCCTTTTCAGACCTTTTAAATTTTCGCAATAAATTTTCTCTTATTTTCTTCTGTTCTATATTCGCAATTTGGGAAAGTGCCGATTAAGAGCAAGGAAAGCAAGCTGATAACCTCAATTTGAAGTGCAAAGCAATGTTAGCACTGCGCAAACGTTAATGTTGGAAAGTGTAAATTGTCTTGAAGAATGTTCCGCTGGCGCGTTTCTAATTCTAAAACAATTGTGAGCCTTGCCGCGAGCACCTCTAACTTGATACAAACATTCTCCAACGTTCGGTTTTGGAATATTTAGTACATACATCGAAATCCCATTAAGACTACTGATTTTCTTTTTATGATTTGGTAAAGAAAAATACAACAATTGTTGAGCTTTTGGACTGATTTGAGAATGATTTTAGCACCTACTTATTTATTAATAAATAGATTCTGTTTTGTAGGGTCTGTATTTTTGGAAAGTACAGTTAAATGGTAGCATTAATAATGATAATCATTAAAGTCATCTACAATAGAGAGCAGTGGTGGCCCAGTGGTAACGGCCCGCGACGTACAAGTTGTAGGTCGTGAGTTCAAACCCAGGCAGGCGCTTTACTTTGTGTAAATTATTTCATTATCACTGCTCTCAAAACGGTGAAGGAAAACATCTTGAGGAAACCGGCATGTCCTAGAAACAAAAATTCAAAGATATGTGACATCCACCAATCCGCATTGAGCCCTCGTGGTGGATTACGGCCCACACCCTCGCAGAGAGAGGAGGCCTGTTCCCCAGTAGTGGGGACATTAAAAGGCTGATGATGATGATGATGTACAATATCAGTTTGTATTAAGTCTTTACGTACGAAGTTACCGTTTTATAAAACGGGTCACTTTTAGCTGTGATAACTTCGTTTTGACTTTGAATTATAGTATCAAATAAACTATTTTATTATGTATAGGTACATATTTAAGGCATATTATTCCTTTTTTAAATAAGTTATTTATTAGTTTCTTTGGGTTTCGTATTTTTGTTATAAAGCTGATAGAGCTACATAAAAAAAAATAAAAAAATATGAAATCGCCAATTTATAAGCTTATTAAGTTCTCTTACTAATTCCATGCTTAGGCTCCAATCAGTTTTAATAAGCTTTATTTTCAAAGGGCATTATAGTTAATAATGAATTTAGTGCCCGCCACATTTTCAGTAATACCTTTTTATAACTTGTCGAATAATACTGGCGGTTTAGCGGGAACAAAATCAAAAGCCGTGTGCCAATTTTAAAAAGATTTTGTTTATTAATTTTTTGAAGTTTATAGGTTTAAGAACTTTATTTCTCAAAAAGAATTACATTCACTTAGAGAAAAAACTTATATCTAATTTAGTTTTAACACTAGGCGACGCAACGCCTACACAATAAAAGAGGCTATACAGTGCTCGAAGGTAAATTACCTACAGTTTTCTTAAGGCCCCTCTCGCGGTCCAGTGGCGCCCTCATTGAATAAAAAATCGTAGCATAGCACAGAAAATAAATATTAAAAAATCCAACTTGACGTTTGTTACAAATAGGATAAGGTATTTTTACGTTGTTAAAACATGTTTCAAAATGTTTCGTATCCAAAGTAGTAGGCAAAAGTGCCAAAAACGGCCATTTCTGACACTTTTGCCTACTACTTTGGATACGAAACATTTTGAGACCTGTTTTAACAACATAAAAATTCTTTATCCTCTTTGTAACAAACGTCAAGTTGGATTTTTTAATATCTATTTTCTGTGCTATGCTACGATTTTTTATTCAATGAGGGCGCCACTGGACCGAGAGAGGGGCCTTAATTTCTTTTTTTTTTTGTTCCTTTTGGAAAAGGCTAAGGTCAGAGACCATGTTGCCTGGTCATCAGTAGTGTATTTTTATTATTTTTTTCCATTAGAATGCAGATGTAACACATTCTAATGTTTTTTGCAAACATGTCTTTTGATCTTTCACATGTTTAGTCCAATATGTGGCTAATTAATTTGTAATTTATTATAGAATTTGACAGATAGAATTATTAAAGATTTAATAAAAGTGTTTCTACCAACTTTCCTTAAGGTGGAAGCGCCAGGGTAGCCCGTGAAATTCAAATTTTCTTACGTTTTTTGCAATTTGCAGGTCAGTGTCAGGTTGTATCTTGGTTAAAATTGGATTTTCGGCCGTAGCAAGTATCTAATTATGGAATTATATTAAATAAAATCATCAATACAACTCTTTCAGTTAGAATTGATGTCAAATGTAAATATTTCATGAAATCATGACATTTGGCATTAATGCTAACTGAGAGAGTTTTATTGATGATTTTAATGATTACAGTTCTGTAAATACGTACTTGCTACCGCCGCGAACCTGGAGCTTTCACCTAAAATATAAATAAGCCAAAAACTTCAGCCCTAATGAATCTAGTGCATTTAAGAGAAGATAAATTTAATTTCCTCTTGATACCTACTGTAAAATTTATTATTATTATGACACTTAACGTTAGCTAATTCTACCATCGTTAGTGTTGTATAAGTAGATGCTTAAGTTTAAAGGTCATTAAGATTATTCTCACCTCGTTTTTCAACGTCGTTTATTTTAGCTGTCCCTGTTAAAAATACGGAATAAACAAAACAGGACTCGCAATGCTTTATATTTCTTAAAATAATTAAAATTTCACTAGAAATATCCTTCATCATCATCCTTATAGTAGAAAGGCATCATCTAAAGGATTTGATCAAATCTTCGTTTTCAAAATTTCCCTGTGACATGAAGAAAGTTTCGGATTTACTCCACTAGGTGGCAGAGCCTGCGTCCTGCATGTGCGCTTTACGGTTCTCTATTGTGTTACCTAACTTTTTTACCCATAATATAAAGTGCCATTATTTTTTTTGTCCTAATCATCTTTTGTCCGAATGATAACTTGCCCGAATTAATTGTCACATAATATCACATGCCATAAAATTGAATTACCTGAATACAGTATGCCCAAAATACCTGAAAACAGTATGCCCAAAATACCTAAATTCAGTATGCCCAAAATCTGTTTTTCATAAATATTACAATCAATAATATACAAAAGACTTAAAACCGTTTTTAATAAAAGTTATATAGTTTATTTCATGCAAAATTAGGTGATTCAATTATTATAGTACTCGATATTATGACAGAATAATTTTGGAAGTAAAAATAATTATGTAAAACAATTTCGAATTTTTGAACATGGTTTCTGAAGTTTATAGCAAACGTGTTATGGATAATGATTTTCGGACAAACAATTTTAGGGGAAGAAAGGGAGTACCGCCCTTTGCACATAACCAAAAATATTATCTCTATGAAGGAGCCACGCTATACAACCCTCAAAAATTGCGGGATTTTACATAGGTTAACAGGTTGGAATTAAAATATTATGTTCCACGATTGAAATTACGAACTTTTGTTCTAACAGCTAGTTTGATGAAGTTCAAACTTCATACCACTCGAACAAAATAAACTTTAGCGTTGAATCTTTCAGTTTTTTTTTTGCTTAATAATAGTCCATCTATTCAATATTATACCTACTTCAAAAAGGCTATTTGCTAACACTGCTACATGATGTGGAACTTTTGGTGTTTTTAGAGTTCCGAACATCCGAATGTTAAAACGGAACCTTTATAGGATCACTCGTGCGTCTGTCTGTCCGTCTGTCACAGCCAATTTACTCCGAATCTACTGGTCCGATTAATTACCCAAATACGAGCTAGTAACGTAAAAAAATATTTTTAAATATGGGAGACACTTTTGGGGGTAAATCGGCAAATTTAAAAATAAAATTTTTCAAACTGTACCGTGCGACATAACAAATAGAAGGGCGCATTGTGAGGGTCTCAAATATATTCTTTTCATAATTTTAAAATGAATCATAAAGTTATTTAAGAAAATAAACGAAAATTGACCACTTTATCTCCGACCCCCTTATCTCCGAAACTACGGAGTCTAAAATTTTAATAAAAATACAGGAAATAGTTCTTTATAGATTACAGGAAAACCTATGAGAAGTCTATATTTTTACAAACTTTATATTTTAGGTGTATCCGGATACAAAACATGAGTAACCCTTTTTTCAAACATTTTCAAGTTTTACTAGGAGGTGCCTGGGGTCTAATGATGGTACCGGAATGTGGCCATTAGATCTCCGCAACCAAACAAGATAACACCATCGTTTAGCTGAAACACGATGAACACCATCGTGTTTCAGCTTATTGGATATATGTATTTAATTGTATTGACAAGCGATAGTACTTTCAGTGGTGGTGGTGCCCAGGGTCTGACCGGAAGGTGACCATAACAACTCCTCAACCAAACAAGTTAGCACTATCGTGTTTGAGTTTATTGAATTTGTACTGACTAGTATTATTACACTAGAAGGTGATCAGGTCTGATTATATATATAGGATCTTCAACCATAGAACATAGCACCGTCATGTTTAGACTCATTGGATACATATCCGAGGTACATACCTACTTTCTTACAAGAGATGATAGAGCCAGAAGGGTACCATATATACTAAACAAGAAAGTGCCTTATGATTTGTTCTCGTCAATTTTGTCTTGATTAAAACTATAGTTCCAGGTATAGTCCAGGGTCTGACACTGGCTATAAAGATTCGATTTTCTTTTGACTGAAAAGAAGTAATAGGGCAGCTGGCTAGAAGAAGAATGTCAGATTGTTGCTGCCTCAGGTACTGACACTTTCGGCCTTAGAGTTGATGTCACTTCTTTGTCACGTCACGTCTTTTGGCACAACGATTTTCTTTTCTTTTTGTGTAAGTGTCGTTTTTGTTCTAAGTAATGTGCCAATAAACGCAATTTCTGTCTTTCTTTCTTTCTTTCAACTACAGGGTGTAACGGAAAGGTGTGGTCATATTTTAAGAACCGGTTCTGCCCATGGAAATAAACAACTTTCTCTAAGAAAAAATAGAAAATTCCCAAAAAAAAAATTGGACTTTTCATACAAAATTATCATCAGCTGATCAATATTTGTATGGGAGGTAAAATTTTTTTTTGAGAATTTCCTCAGATTTTCTTGACGAAAGTTGTTCATGCCGATGGGCAGATGCAGTTCTTAAAATATGACCACACCTTTCCGTTACACCCTGTATAAGGCCGAAAGTGTTATGACACCAGTGTCAGGATAAGTATTTCAATAAATTCTAATATTAAAAAGTATAAAATAAAGTTTAAATAAATTAAAGCTTCAATCGAATAAAAACATAAACTAGAGAATTGTGTAGTTGCAACTTTAACATTATTTTTAAAACTTGAGGCATGAACGGCTCATCTGTTTTAAGTATAAGCCTCTAATATTGTAGTTGTACGCATTATGTATCTAAGCTATAATTATTATTTTTAAGTTTATGTAAGTTTGTCTTATAAAGAATATTACATTTTTATAAGCCATTTAATAAATACGTGATTCTTTCGGAACCCTTTGCGCGCGCGTCCGACTTGCACTTGGCTAGTTTTTTTCTATAGTCAGTAAGTATAAATGGCTAAAAAATATATGGCTAAATAATATTATGTGGTAATATGTTAAAGGTATTGCCAAATAAACTGAAATAAAACGAAAAAAAGTCTAATGTAGACTCAACATGAAACAAAATACGTTTCCAAGAATACTTACGTAGGTAGGTTGTAACCTATAAGAATATTTTTAAATTTCGAGGCTGTGCAATACTGTAGATACATATAAATAAACTGACAACATAATTGGTGTGTATTCTATTGAATCTAAATTTAGAAGCAGCTTATATTAAATACATCATTTCTATTTTAATTTCTTGAGTCTGATATTCTTTTTCCAGTTTTAGATTTTCATCGACTTGTTTTGTGTTTCTGTCGTGCTTTTCAATTAGGTATTCAAATACGTTACTTATAATAACAATTGATATAACTTTTTTGCGTTGGCGTCTTTAAAGTTCCCTACATCAAAAGGAAAAAAGGGAACCCATTTAAGATCACTTCATTCAATAGTAGAAGATAGCCTGTATCAATTTTTACAACTGAGAATAAGTAAGTAGGTAACTAGAGGTGTTCTATTTTACGAGGACGGGTTTGTCCTGTATGTGTGTGCAGATTCACGTGCACATAGTTTCTTTGTGCGTTAGTAGCTATTTTATACGACACCAAGCGCTCCGAACTTACGCACACAGAAAAAAGTGTCCGTGAACCTATACACACATTCAAGACCAACACGCCTTGGTGAGATAGAACAATTAAATCTGTAGGAAAATTCTCGTACTTAAAAAAACTGGCCAAGTGCGTGTTGGATTTCGCACATTAAGGGTTCCGTACCAAATATTGGTATTTTTTTCATAAAGCTTTACGTAATAGTAAACATTATCACCAAATTTCAAGTTCATAGGTCAATGGGAAGTTAAAAAATTCTTCGTAACAAAGTTTTGTGACAGAGGACGGACGGAGAGACAGACGGACACGTGAGTGACAACAATAGGGTTCCGTGGGGACCCTTCGTCCACGAAACCGTTCCAACCAACCGTTCCACGAAAACGTTCCAATTCAAGTCGCAATATCGTCTCACTCTCAATCAATGTCAAAAACTTGTCAAAATGTAGAGAAATAAGACGTGTTTATCATCATCTTCCTGCCCTTATCCCATGTTACTTGTGGTCAGCGCAACAGTTTTTTCTTCCATTCTGTCCTGTCAGCCGATTTCTGACTAAGGTCAAATTTTGCGTACATGTTTAGTTTGGATGACAATCCATCATCATCATCATCATCATCAGTCTTTTAATGTCCCCACTGCTGGGGGACAGGCCTCCTCTCTGTGAGAGGGTGTGGGACATAATCCACCATGCGGTCCGAATGCGGATTGGTGGATGTCACTATGTCTTCGAATTTTTGGTTCTAGGACGTGCCGGTTTCCTCGCGATGTTTTCCTTCACCGTTTTGTGAGCAGTGGTGATGAAATAATTTACACAAAGTAAAGCGCCTCGCTGTTTGAACTCACGACCTACAACTTGTAAGTCGCGGCCATTACCACTGCGCCACCACTGCTCGCCAATCTGCTTGACAATCCAATAAGTCAATTCCCAAAGATGGCGGTCTAGTTGTTTGTATGTATTCCCATAATATGGGTAACAAATGAAACGGTTTGCTGTGAAGAACACGGAAACTAACAATAAAGTATGTTTTTTAGTTTTTTTAAACTACAGAAAATTATTGAAAGATTGCGACAGTGATGACAATGCAAACGTTTCTTAAATATACGTGAACAACCCATCTGAAATTAGTGTACCTACCTACCTTCTTAATAGTTTAGTTTATTTATTAATAATTATCAAAAATTACATGTCAGGTTTGTAAAAAACAAAAATAAAATAAAAACACAAGTCCATACGAATACATTATAAAGAGCATCAAAAACAAATTATAATAAATTAAAACAATAATGAAAATCATAATTACGGAATAGATACAAAAAAATAAAAATAATTGCAACAATTAGGTACCTAGAACCATTCTTTTAGGTCATATAATGCCTGGTCGGTTAGCCAGCTTTGAAGCTTCGCTTTGAACGCATTGTCAGACGTCGCGCTTAAAATGTTATCCGGTAGCCGGTTATATACCGATGGACCCATAACATGAATTAACTTTCCAGATTTAGATAGGGTGTGTGGGTAGCCAGCTAATTTGTTTCTACCACGAGTATAGTAGCCATGTCTATCTCCGCGTTTATTATATATTATAATTACGATAATCTTAATAGCAGGATAACTTTTGACCCAATACCGTTAAAAGAATACTAAGCACTAATAAGGACAATGGAGCACAAAAGCAAGGCAATGAAGGTACTATCCAATAAAGTAACTTTAATAATTCAATTTTTTTTATCTTATATAAAAACTAAAATTTTCTAAACAAAAATAAAAGCTAAGTAGAAAATCGGATCGCCGTCACTCAAACAAAAGTTTGCAACGAGGATGATAATAAAAGTTCGTAAAGAAGGAATTTGTACGGTTCACATTCCATCGGACTGTTCCCAAAGTAATCTCAAATGTTTGATACGATCGATCGTAAATGTCGAAATATGTCAGTAACGTTTAACGTTAATATAATTAAGGTCGTGGGAAATAGTAAATGAATAAAATTAATGTCGTTTAAAGGAACGGTGATTGTTTATTTATAGGTACCTACCTACTGTCAACAGTTTATAGTTATATGAGAGCATGTATTTAAAACTAGTGACCCGCAAAATTATTTGAAAGGCACGTAGCGCCATCTAGCGTCCTTAACCCTTAACCCTTCGCACGCCAATTAGCGAACGCTATAAATTATTTAATGTTATCTGCACACCTGGTGTGCAATCAACGTTTGAAGAGTTAATCACAAACATATAGCTATAGCCTATGTCACTCAGAAATAATGTAGTTTTCTACTGGTGAAAGAACTTTCAAAATCGGTTCAGTAGTGCCAGAGATTAATTCCTATATACAAACAAACTTACAAATACCTCTTTAAACTATTATTATAGACTAGCTTCTGCCAGCGGCTTCGCCTCCGTGGAACTCAGTAGTACTTCCCTTGATATAAATTATAGCCTAAGAGCTATTCCTGATTATAATCTATCTCTGTGCCAAATTTCATGCAGATCCATTCAGCCGTTCTGGCATGATTGAGTAACAAACTTCCGCCCGTGCATCACATCCAACCAAACTTTCGCATTTGTAATATTAGTAGGATTTCAAATAATACATATTCCTTCTCAACGCACCATTTTACATAATATTATGTCTAACTCATACGCTGTTTCAACTATAAAACTGGCATGTTCTTCCCCTTGACATAAATAAAAACCGGCCAAGTGCGAGTCGGACTCGCGCATGAAGGGTTCCGTACCATCGTACAAGATTGTATGCGTCTACTTGTTGCGATTATTAACATCGAGCAAAAAAAGCCAAAAAAAAACTTGTTTCTAGTAGGGGAGCCCTCTTTAGTTTTTAATTTATTTTTATTTTTTGTTGATACAGTGACAACAGAAATATTTTAAAATTTTCAGCTGTCTTCCTATTACGGATCATGAGATACAGCCCGCTGACAGACAGACGGACGGACGGTCGGACGGACGAATGGACGGATGGACAGCGAAGGCTTGGTAATAGGGTCCCGTTGGATACCTTTTGGGTACGGAACCCTAAAAAGCTGTGAGTAATTTCTCCTTTAAGCGTGAATCTAGAACTCCTCTTAAACTTAGTTTGGTCCTCGTCGTAATTATTGTATTTTGGGTTCTCGTAATTGTATTTTTTATTTCATTTGTTGTTGTATGTACACCTACCACAAATTTGGATAAAAGAGACTTCTCATCAACCCAAATTTTGACTGGTATTGTACATGAAGTTTAAATTATTAAATTGGAACATGAATTTTTAGCACTGGGTTCTACTGAATTGTTTACCTACTAGGGCGCTATACTAGTTATATGTTGGAGCAATTTAAATGACGTGGTATTGCCCGCTAGTTTCTAGAATAATGCCTACAAACAGGATTTGCATCGAACCAGCAGCGCGCAAACTCAGTCGTTGTGCGCCGGAAATACAAGCATTAATCACAGCTTACCCTGAAATTACGTTCCGTGCTTTCCAACCAACAGCACAAAACTGAAATTGTACACGTTTTTGTCATTAAAAATGCGGATTCAAATGTTAACGAGCAACTTTTATTTTTTTGTTTTATTTTTATCACTTTCTTCATATAAAATAACTAAAAAAACAGGCCAAGTGCGTGTCGGATTTCGCACATTAAGGGTTCCGTACCAAATATTGGTATTTGTTAGTAAAGTATACGTAATAATAAACATTGTCACCAAATTTCAAGTTCAAGGTCAATGGGACTCGGCGGACGGAGCTCCGGCAGGATTTTTTTTATTTTGTGGTATAGGAAATCATGCAAAGACTTCTCCCGCTCTAGGGTGGAGCGGAAGGGCGTGTCAGACTGTTACTGACTAAAACCCACCCCTGTTCCTCCCTGCCGTGAATGCCCAGGGGCGAGGTAATTCTTTCGAATTTATCCTCAACTCCCGGGCAGGCATCGGCCATGACGGGCCCCGTCCTGTTTGCTGACAACTCTTTGAGGCGCACGTGGAACACTAGGCGTCACGGCGTCCTCACCTTTCGCCTGACACAGGTCCCCACCGGACACGGTTTTTTTGGGCGGTTCCTGCATCAGATCGGGCGGGAGGAAACGCCCGGGTGTTGCCACTGCGCGGATCGCCCAGAGGACACTCCACCGTGTCCTCTGGGCGATCCGCGCAGTGGTAACACCTGCATACGGTGGAGATCTGTCCCGCTTGGGCGGAGCACCGCCGTGTCCTCGTGGATGCGATAGGTGGCGGCGACCTCTTGCGCCCGGCCCTGGTTCAGGCCATGGTATGGAGCGAGAGGGAATGGGAGGCAGTCTCCGCCTTCTGCGAAGCAGTAATGCTCGCGAAGGCGGAGGCGAGATGCGTGAGGGAAGCTCAACGGTGTGGCCCTCACGGCCCCGGCCGCTACCACCGCAGGAGAGGTACTGGGCGTACTGGGCGTAGGACGTCGCGAGACGATCTCCGGCCACCGTAGACCCGAGCCTGCGGACGGCGAGCAGTGGGTAGCTCGCCGTCCGATCAGCACCAGGCCCGTGAGTCGACAGCGCGTAGTGTTCCATGCGCGCCTCAAAAAGATGATTGTCAGCCACCACTGACGGGGCCCATCGTGTCCGGTGCCTGCATGCCTCCCCTAGGCATGCAGGCACCGGACACGATCGGCGGATAAATTCTGAAAATTAGTTACCACACCCCTGAGCGCTCAGGCAGGGAAGGAACAGGGGTGGGTTTTAGTCAGTAAGAGTCTGACACGCCCTCCCGCTCCAACCAGAGCGGGAGAAGTCATTGGATGATTTCCCACCCCAAAAAAAAATAGGTCAATGGAAGTTAAAAAATTTCCGTAACAAAATTTTTTGACAGACGACGGACGGACAGACAGACAGACGGACACGTGAGTGACAACAATAGAGCTCCGTTGGGCCCTAAAAATTGACAGAGATTATAAGCTTCTTCATTTAACTCTGACTTTATCATTTTCGCTAAAAAGTTTATTCATTAGTGTTGTTTTAATTGATAGGCTTCTGAAACACAGTTGTACCTTAACTGGACGACCATTTCTTCAATCAAATCCGGTTCGAGGTCCAGAAAAACGAAAAATACTTGTTTGAAGATTTAATGGTTTGCTCTGAAGAGTGTACTTTGCACAACTGTAGGTATCTACAGATTACAGAAACCCGGTAACGAGCAACGTTATGGTCCTTATCAGCTAACGACCATTACATAAAACTGTTTTAGTTGATGTAGAGTCATCAAACGAGAAAATTTAAGTTTGCAGGCAACTAAGTAATTTCTCTTTACTTACTTATGTAGGTAATTTCTTATTTAATTTTGAAATACAATGTAATTAAATGTTTTTTTCTCATGGCTATTTCAGAGTAGGTAGTTTTGAATGTTCCTAATGCAAACCCTATAGGTACCTATGACCATTGTACTACCTTACGTGTTTCTTACACGTGTGATTGATGGAAAACTCGAGATTTCGTATCTTATGAAAATAATGTTGTTCTTGCAAGTCTTACTAAAAATATAACAAATATTTGTAGGTATAACGCACTCAAACTCAAATGGGTTACCAAAGATGATTACGAAACCAAACTCTTAGATTGTTGACCTTAAACCTACCTATAAAAATGTTTCAAGGATTATGAAAGCAGTAACTAAGCGCCAGACACTATATGAAGACATCTCTCCGATGCTAGTGGGGCTATTTCTCACAGCTGGTCGTTATTAAGAACTACACACTGTGAAATGAATTGCAGCTGCTACGTCCATATTTTCTTTTCAACGGCTTGTGGTTTCATACTACGAGTAAGTGCACACAGACTGGTAATAGTAAACTTTAAAAGCTACCTAGTAACGCTGCGCTGTTATTATTGAGTTATTCTAAGCGTATCTAATAATGACGTCTGATGAGAAATGGTGCATGCATCCTGTTTACCAATTTGGGTGCATTAAAAACCCAAATCTAGATCTGATACATCATTTCAACTTGAATGACTTATCTTCGAGTTCTCGGGCCAACACCGGGGCCTGTAACGAGTCTACAGAGACGTTCGCGGCCCGCTCCGAACTAGGTATCATCATCAGCCTTTTAATGTATCCACTGCTGGGGCACAGGCCTCCTCTCTGAGAAAGGGTGTGAACTAGGTATACCAGTTAATACAATTTGGAAGACACACCACAAACACCACAATGAGCCTTTGTGGTGTTTTCTGTTTCCTTCAAAATCAGTAGTAAGCAGTCCTGCACTAATGAAGATAGGCCTCTCCAACACGGTAAGAACCTATCAGAGGAAGATCTTTGGACAGTGGCTTTGGTTATTATTTTAAAGGAAAAACAGAAAAAAAATTTCCAGACTAATATGTGTCGCGCTGCTGGGCAAAGGCCTACTCTTTCACTTTACTGCGCGATCTCTGGCCAAGCTTGAGCCGCAAACTTGATCAGATCGTCACAACACCTTCGCCGTGGTCGACCTTGACGGCGGCGTCTTTCCGCCGGCATTCAATGAGTCATCGCCCATCGCTCTGGGTGCATTCGTGCGACTGGGCCAGCCCACTCCCACTTTAGAACGGCTGTATTTTCCCCAACATCACATAGTATTTCTATCGCAATCTGTTCGCTTAACACCTATTATGCTGCGCACGATTGCCCGTTATCAAATCTTGAGTTTGGACTTTTGTTGTTCAGTAAGTTACCGTCTTCGTGCACCCTAGGTTAGAACGGGCACAACGCACTTGTCGATGAGTTTTATCTTAAGTGCTGTTAAAAGACATTCCCTTCATGTGTTCTACCTGTCAGGATATTATATTATATCCAATATTGTACAGGTCGACTCACGCGGTTTAAACCTCTATTATTACTGTAACGCAAGGTATTTTATCCTGTGGCAAGGTTCAGTCACTTGGGGCATGATATAGTCTGTAGTTACGATACATTTTCCACCAAAAATACGAGTATACATTGAAAGTATTTTTTTTTTTTAAGTTTTGATAAACGAATTTTTCACGATGGCCAGCTGTCAAATGACAGACGAAATTATGTTTAAATTATGTAATTAAAAGAGTTTGAATTTGTTTATTAGTGGGAACTGTTTAGATATTCATTTTTAAATAGTTATTACATCGTGATAGATAAACATGTGTATAAAATAAACATCATAACAATGGTGTGACGTAAGGAGGCTACGTGGGAAGTAAAAAAATGACAACACGTACCTCGGTCAACATTAAAAATATATATTGTATAGAGAAAGGGCGTGGGAAGGTTTGTAGTCACAGATATCACACTCCCTGGGAGATGGCACGGTACTACCCTGGCTCAACCTGGTGACGGATGACTCGGGGGAGCCACGTTGCGTTCGCCCCGGAGATGTTGGCCGGCAGGTGGTAGCGCAGGCTCGTAGGGTCGACAGGAGCCAGGAAGAATCGGCCGGCAGGTGGTCGGACCGGCTCGGAGACGGCTAGCAGAAGCCACGCGGGTAAATAAGTACCCGGCGAAGAGGCCGCCGTTTTTGTAAGTGGCCTAGTGGTGACGGCACGAGGCACTGCGGCAGGATGGCCGCGATGGAGGACGATGCAGGTGCGTGCTCGGAGCGTAGGGCTCCAAATCTTCCCTCTCCATTTTGGGTTTTCTGATCTGATCCGAATTTGCGACTACGAATCTGGGACCCTGGAAAATATTGTCCAGCGTGTCATACAGATGAAAAAGTCCTCCGCTGAGTCTGACACTCAGGCATGAGCAAAGCGGCTGTACGTGCGCTAATAAGTGTGGTTGTCAAAATCAGACGGAGTTTACAAAGGTGAGGTGAAAAAGCACGATGATATGCACATTTGAGCGTAGCAGCATGGTACGCACAAGTCAAGATGCGCATAGCAAAAGCCTTATAAAGTTAACCACGCGGAAGGCGTAATTACAACAATACAATAGTTTTGTTGTAGGTTATGAACCTTGATTTTACAATGCAAAGAAAAGACAAAATGCAAGACATAGAAAAATTTTATATTATTGTCTATTTAATAAAAAACGTGCCTCATGCCAATAGTTACGTCAGCAAACCAATTTTTGTGAGCACGTACGTAAACATGTCAAATGCGGGGACCGCCCGCAGTGCTTGAAGGGTTTTGACGTTTGCGCCCCGTGCCTTAGAGGTTAAAGGACCAGCAGGTCTTCCAAGCATTTTGAACTCGTCTTTCGACTTCCTTATCTTGCTGATTGTTAAATGATATACTCATCGACATACTGCAATACGTGCCCGTCTACTTCGACACTACATTTCTTGCTGTTGGTCATGACAGCCAATTAGACAATCCAAAATGTAAACATCGGTCCTAAACTACCTGTTTTCTCCTGAACAGTCGGGGCACTAACCTAAAATGGGGCTAAGTCCACTCACTAGTGAGCCACGTCAACTTCAGATCTTGTGACTTGTGCTGAGTATAACGTAACAACTTTTAGAGAAGGACTCTAAGCTGAGTTAGAAATCTGGAGACTAGCTATGACAGAACCTATTAGTTACCGAATAAGCAATGTAGTTTCTCTCTAAAAGCAGAAAAGGCTGAGTTTATGATAGCGGATTGTGGGTACCTATAGATCTCATTTAAATCTTCTAATGTCCCCAAAACAATAAGTATTTGAAAGTGCCTGACGAAGGATACAAAACAATTGTGCTACAGGATTCGAAAAACTTTAATTACATATTTATTGATACAAATAGACTATGACACACATTTACATAATAAATTTGATCAATAAAAATAATAAAAAATCCACACACAAATAATAAACAAAACAACACGTCATACCTTTTTAAAAAGACATAAAAAATGTGCATTTAATCAGTAAAACTAAAAGGTAACACAGTGACCAACAGAAGATACGGGATAATATATAGTGCGACATAAAATATAATGGAATATGATTATAAGATACACGTTTTCATAATGAAACTAAAAAATGAAAATTAATAATAAATCCACACAAAAATAATAAACAAAACCCGACGGTCATATAAATAAAGACATCAAACATACTGTGCATTTAATTCAGTAACACTAAAAGGTAACACAGTGTCAAAACACAAGATACAGCATAAAATATAGTGCGTCTAATCCCAATGCAATCCCGAGCGAACATTAGTATGCATTCGACACCAGGAACATCTGCCCCTGACTATACACAGACTGCTGTAATAGGCAGGTTGGTACCAGTGATATATAACTCGATAGATACCTACATAAGTCATGCCAGTATATCGCAACATGATACATAATATGCAGCAGGTTGATACTTATACTTGTAAAATGTATGATGTAGTGCTTAGGTACAAACTAATTCCATTATCAATTCTAAAAGTAAAACACATGTTATTGATAACTATCGACAACCCCGGTTCCGCACGGATACAAATTATACCCACATTATACACACTTTCCTTGTTATCCTTCTTTCTATTAATGAAAACCGCATCCTTTGCGTGGTTTAGGAGGAATGAGCGAAGAAAGAGACAGACGCGAAAAGGAACTTTGATTTATACTATGTGGAGAAGAGGTAGAGAAGAGTTATAACAGATATCTAGGTATGGCAATCCTACTAATATTATAAATGTGAAAGTTTGTGAGTGTGTTTGTTTGTTACTTCTTCACGCTCAAACGGCTGGAAAGATTTGAATGAAATTCGGTATCTAGATAGCTTATAGCTTAGATTAACATATAGGCTACCTTTTATTCCGGTCTAGGCGGGTAAAACCGCGGGGCGCAGCTAGTTCAATATACAACGTTGATGTGACAGAGGGGCATTAAATTAAACTACGTATACTATACGTGTTTAGTATTAATTCGATACGGTATAAAAATAAAAATAATAATAAATGAGGTTTTTTTTTTTTCAAACAAACTAAATAGCTTACAATTCAGAGTAAAACGCAACCACCCTTTATACCATACTTTATACCCATTATCCTTGTTTGCATTGCCATCTTATAGCGAAAATGTACTTGTGACTTGTGTGAGAACGGCAACAACGCGTCGTATCGTAGGTTATACTCAGATTTATCGTTTTAAGGTGCATGACCTGTGCGTATAGACATAATCAGCTGTTAGGAAAGATACATCGTGTTCAAACGAGGCCAAAACTTAAAAAATCGTTTGTGACTAAACTACTGCTCCGATTTAATTGATTTTTGGTGCAGAGCTTGAAAATAGTACCTAGTATAGGCAGTTTAAAGGAAAGCCCCTCTGTCGTATCAACTTTGTATGTACTACATTTTTTTTTTCGTTTTTTATTGTTGATAGGCACGCGTTTGACCACTATCTCACCTGATGGTTAGCGATGATGTGGTCGAAGATAGAGCACGCTTGCCTAGAAGTAACCTATTCACTTTTGACTTAAATACTCCCTGGTTGTAGCTATCAGGAAACAGACTCCGGTAGGGAATTCCACTCCCTAGCTGTACGCACAATGAATGTGTTCTCAAAACGCTTTGTGCGTATGGATGGGATGTCACATGTAAGTAGGTTTATGGCATCACAGTAAGACGTACAGTACAAGTGTCCGCACAATTTAATCCTCCGGTGGTATGTAAAGTTGCTTTAAATTTATGATCCTGAATATTGAAGCGTACGGTTTTAGGCAACTCACTCGCATACTCAAATAGAAATTAACATAAGTAATATTCTACGACTTAGACACATAGTTACTAAGTACAAACCTAATCTATTTTACTACCTACGTAATGATACCCACGAGGCAAATATTTTACATTACAGAGAAATAGATATAAAGTAAATTATTACTAGGCACAACAGGTAGGCATGAGTGCGGCAAAATTTTATAATATCCACTCATAAAATAAGACTAGTAAGGTTGAAAAAATTCGTTTACACAATATCTAGAAAGTATAAAAGAAATTCGAGGTTTTTACCATTAAAGTTTTTCTTTTAAATCTTCTTAAAAACAAGTCTTGTTTTCAGACGCAGTTTTAACTGATTAAAATCTTGTCGTCTTAAATTAAATAAATACTGTGCTGTTTACTTAAAAACGAGTACCCACCTACTTTACTAGTATGTTTACCAAAGTAAAACAGAAAATTATGCTTATAAAAAAGAGTTTAAAAAAACTATTACACTTCTGAGGTGTCTCAAAGTTAGTCTATGTAAGTAACATTGAAAATATATTTATACATAATAGGAAAACGTCTGGATCAAGAAGTTTTACTTGACTGGTACCTACATTAAAGGATCTTTATAATACAAAAACTGTAACAATAATATGTATGTAGTTGTGACTGATATTACTTTAATTTTGGTTTCAGTATCGCCAGCGCCCAATGATTCGATAGGTCCCCACTCAATAAAATCACAATAGGTACCTACAGAAAACAATGCGTATAATAGTATAATATAAACTACTACACAGTCTCGTCTCATTTACGAAAACACGGGACTTAATTAAACTGCAAAACCTTAAATAATTTAGATACTTAAACACGAGTATTGAATCAAGGGCAATTCATCAAGCAAATGTCTCTGGCAAGTGATGCGCCAAGTAGGTAAATGATTGATAGCGTTAATTACTTCACACTACGTCACACTCATAATTTAATTCAAAAAGCAATTCAGTCTGACATGAGAATTTTCAGTAATTAACAGAGCAACACAAGACAGTACCTAAATAAGATATTACATGAAACGTAAACCAACACTTTCACCAAGTATATTTGTACTGTTGGACTCCATTCTCCTGAGATACGAAATTGACAAAAAGGGCCCTACTTAAACAAAAAAAAAAGATTTGAACACAAATAGCATAGTCAACACACTGACTTGATATTTACTCGTCTCACTCAAGTATACAGGTAGGTACAGAGTGTGAGGAGCTCGTGGCTAAAGTAATACAGTCGCACGGGTTAATCCATCAGGTTAAGCAACGCTTGCCGGGGTTGGTCAGTGGATGGGTGACCATCTTTACATATCGAGACTCCTTCGTGCATAGGAAAGCACGTTAATCCGTTGGTCCCGGCTGTCAATCGTGGATCTTTGACAGTCGTTACGGATCGTCAGAAGCCCGAAAGTCTGACATCCAGTCTTGCCAAGGGGTTATCGTTTACCCAGTA
This sequence comes from Polia nebulosa, assembly GCA_951329385.1. Taxonomy (NCBI): domain Eukaryota; kingdom Metazoa; phylum Arthropoda; class Insecta; order Lepidoptera; family Noctuidae; genus Polia; species Polia nebulosa. Next base: position 16,720,132 of record OX589604.1, read on the forward strand.
ACTGGGTTGTGGAGGTCAGATAGGCAGTCGCTCCATGTATAATACTGGTATTCAGCTGCTTCCGGTTACACTGGAAACCGACCCCAAGATAGTTGGGAAAAGGCTAAGCAGATTTAGTTATACAGAGTGTAACGGAAATAGGAAGATCTGCTTGCCATTAAAAGCCTGGTCCGATAGATTTGGTGTTGCAGTAAATCACAATAAGTGTCAAGCGATCATCGTTGGGAGTTCTCGAAGTATCGCCAGAGTGGATAGTACAAACTTGCCACCAGTTTTGTTTGCCGGTACGATCGTTCCTCTCAGCACCGACGTAACAAAGGACCTAGGTTTGCATATTGATAGTACCCTGAACTGGCGTACTCATGTCGCTAGTAAAAGTCAAAAGTTTACGGGAACGCTACGGGCTCTGTATCGTTTGAAAAACTTTTTACCATCGAACACGAAGACAATGCTAGTGCAGACCGTAGTTTTTCCTATCATTGATTATGGTGACGTCTGCTACTATAATGCAGATCTGCTCAACAAACTTGACCGTCTTCTAAATTACTGCATTCGATTTATTTTCAATGTACGCAAATATGTGCATCGGTCACTTTTAAAATGGTTACCAATACGCCAACGCAGAGAGCAAAGGGCGCTTACTACTTTGTTCTCATTTCTTGTTTCTCCCAATTCTCCTAGCTATCTAGCCCCTCACTTTTTATACACTTGCGCAAATCACAGTAAAAATCGGTCATCACATAGCCGTCTTCTCCAATGTCCTACTCACCGTACTGACTTCATTCACTGTTATTACTTCTTTCAGTCTATGTCTCTGTGGAATGCGCTACCCCAGGAAATTAGGATGGCAACCAACCGGTTGACCTTCAAGGTTAAAGTTCGCGAGCACATTCGTAAGAAGTTGGCAGTAGTCATCATAACACTAATGCTTTATCCAATTAACTGTTTGTACCTATTGTTTATGTATATCTGTGTATTGAGTTTATTCATATGAGTAGGTACCTATACAGGGTGTAAGGTACATGAACGCACATACGTGTACTAGTGATTCAGTACATGATTCTGGACTTAATTAATTATTTTTTCATTTAAAATCGTTATACCTATCTACCCCAAAGACATTTAAAATTTTTTTTTTTTTCAAAAAATAGGAAAAAGCCGACGAAAAATTCCAACGCTAGGGGGTCCAGAATAATGTACTGAATCACTAGTACACGTATGTGCGTTCATGTACCTTACACCCTGTATATTTATATTTTATCTTTGTATTTAAATAAATCCTCATCGCATTGTTTTTTATATTGCACATATCACTATTTTTCTCTGCATCACACAAAGGCTGACTGGTAGAAAATGCCTGAGGTATTAAATCCGCCTCTGTACTTATGTGCATGAAGTGTTAAATAAATAAATGGGTCGTTATATTATAAAACTGCTTCCACATAAAACAACAAAATAATTTCTTTCAAGAAAGCCATTCTCAATAGCGAAAAATAAATTTGCCCCTCCATACTAATTTTGATCAGCTGATGATAACTTTGTACTGAAAGTTATTTTTGTTTTAATTTACTGTGATATCTTTGAAGACAGTTATTCATTTCCAAGGGCAGAAGCAGTATTTAAAATATGACCGCCCTTTTCCGTTACACTCTGTACACTTATTGTAGGTAAGGTACCTACTACTTAATATTCAATACCCCACTCGGAACTACGCGATTCAGATGTAGCTACGGAACAAAAGATGAATAGGTACAATAAGGTGCTACATACAACTTAATACGTGGAATATATGTGAGGCGTACGTAAGTGCTCGACTCTACTCCAGCCAGTTGTTAAGGACCGTCCGCCCGCACGATTGTTAACAAGACTTGTATTCTGACGGCGAGACTCGACCTCACTATGTCTTGTTTTGTTTAGCTACATTTAATTTAAAATATATATTAAAACAACATACTTTTGACGTTGTTTCCAGAAATAAATTCTTCGACCCACCATGGTTTGAAAGCAGAAATAATATTTATCACAAAAATACTACTATATATACATTGCCGAATATCGAAGATTATTCATTGATTTACTTAGATAAAAACGGGTCTAACAAACAATATTCTATTTAATTCCTAACAACTTCTTGAAAGCCTTTCTGAATTCTATATTGAAAATGGTATATATTAAAGGATTGACAGTAGAGTTAGCATACCCCAGCCATGTAATAACATTGATGAGTCTCATACTGGGGCAACATGTAGTGCAGAATGGTAGTATGAGATACATTAGAAAAAATGGCAACCAACAGATAACAAAGACACCCATTATGATACCCAGCGTCCTCGCCGCGCGCCGCTCCTTAGATAGGGAGATCTTTTGCTTCTGTTCAATGAACTGATTAACTACGTCACCGCTCTTATTCAGACTTGCCAGCAGCGACTTCTCCTGTTTTCTATTTTTGTGACTCATTTTCTTCAAAGATCCAACCACCTTCGTTTTGTAACTTCCGCAACTACCTGGTGATACATCTGCTTGTATTTGATTCATATTGGATTCAAAAGTTTCTCGAGATACTGGATCGTTTAAAAGTAGAAACGGTACAAAGAAGTTTTTCTTTATATCAATGAATGCTTTCCTTTGACATCGCTTAATGCTTCCTCCGCTGTCAGATTCGTTATCTGAATCGTCTCTATTTTCTTGAGTTTGTATTACCAACACTGGATTTTTATTCTGAATGCGCGTCATTAAGACGCGTTTTCTTAGTCTTTGTCTTGCAGCTATGTAAATTTTAATATACACTGCGGTCATTATCACAAGAGGAATAAAAAATGAGCCAAGTGATGAATACACAACATAACCGGGTTCTGAAGTAAGCTGGCAAGGAGTGTCCGCAGTAAACTCGTCTGGCCAATCATTCCAACCCAAAATTGGAGGTGAACTTATTACCAGAGACAGAATCCATACTCCAATGATTTGATAAACAACTCTTTTCAGTGTTCTCTTGTTGGCGTAGTTTATAGGATCTGTTATTGCCCAATATCTGTCGAGTGCAATCGCGCACAAGTTGAGGATCGAGGATGTGCACGACATTATATCACAAGTGAGCCACATCTTGCACAGTTGTTTACCCCATAGCCATCGTCCCAGCGTCATGTAAGCTACATTGAGAGGCATCACCAACACAGCCACTGCCAAATCGGCTGCGGCTAAAGACACAATAAAAAAGTTTTGCACTATCCTCAAAGGTTTATATGTGAACACTCCAAGAATAACCAGAATATTTCCAAAAATTGTTCCAGTAATAACTATGAACAGCATAACAACGGTAGTCAGTGCTTCCCATTCTGGGACTGCTATTTCGATTCCGAAACTTGAGTTGTACAAGAAATTTGTTGAATAGCAAATGTCTCCGAACGATGAATTGTGTAATGAATCATTATTGTGAAACACAGAAATATTATAGACGAAATAATAATCCACATTAATCAAATTGCTGTTCATGGCACTGCGATGATATTGCACACTAAAATATTACAAAAGTAACTTTAATTAATGTTTCTTTCTTGTCACTCAGGAACCTGAATATTGCGAAGCCTCATTTTTTATGAATAACACAATAGTTGTTCTTCCTTTTCTTTGGGTAATAAAATTAATTAGGCGATTCAATAACCAAAATTATGTTCTCACTTTTGATTTATTGTATTAGGTTGCCACAATGTTTGCGGCATCAAAATATTCTTTTCTACCAAACGGTTCGTAGCAGACTGGGGGCCTAGGGGAGACTTTAAAGCCGACCCACATCGCGGAGATACTTGTAAATAAACTATAGGCATAGTTAACCGTGTATAGCGTATGTTCTCGCGACAAAGATACACAAAGATCTTTGTGTGTAGCCATGTCAGCGTCGCAGATGCCCGGGGCAGTATGAGAGCTTTGCGTCTATTTTTAAACAACTACCTACGAACATCTTGCAAGTTGCAAAAGAGATAGTTTTGCACTGAAACCTTACTCTATTTACTGTTTTCAGAAATCACTTACTTGCTACTAGGTGGCTTTTCTGCCCTTGTAATATCAAATGCCCTTTCCTAATATCAATTTACCTACCTACTTGCAAAATTCCGGTTTCGAGAACAAAGCAGTTAAGATTTTTTTTTAAATACCTCATCATCATAACCTTCATGCCATTTTCGCACGTATTTGCGGTTGCCTATGATGCTATTTATTCACTTAGGGGAGGTCGCCCACGACACTTTTACCATTGATTCAATAGCATGTTTGGTTAACGCACCGCTGCTGATCATCGCTAGGTACTTTTGGCCGTTTGTCGCATTTGCTACGCGCAACTGCATCGATGCAAACAACAGCGTCTACATCCCGCGTTCACAGGTAGTCACTACGTCACTACAGTGGCCATGTTTATCGACGCTGCGTCGAGTTTGTATCTTATAGTAGCAATACAGAACCATGGTTACGTGGGCGAAGTTATTAGACCAGCGGCGAAGCCCGTACCTGGCTCAGTGACTGGACTAGCACCCTGCGTACACCTACATGGTCTAATTTCAAATTAGAGTTAAAAACGTTGTACGCACGGTCTGTCTATATCGCGAACATTCTGTTCAATGTTGTGTGTACTGAGTCGGACAAGTATTCTACCTATGCTGAATATGAGCGTAAATCCTTGTTGAAATTACGTATTGTTAAAGGATTAAGCAGTGAATTACTGACAGCAATTATTATACGCGGTATTACCGAGACACAGGTTCGTGCATCCGTGAGGAATGCTAAATTAACTCCCGAAAGCATAGTGGATTACTTGTCGAGCTTTGTAAAATGTAGTGTGCCTAATTCTAATAAAAAACCAGTGCTGATAGTGTCTGCAATCATAACAGTAATAGCCAGTGTTTTCAGTGTAGCGAAGTAGGCCTTAAACGCGAACATTGTCCCAAACTACCTAAATCAGATTCGCAAAGCCATAATTCTGACAATAATAAGAATAGTATTTCAACAAAACCTCGTCCAGACAGGCGTGGTTTTTTAAACAAACAGGTTTTTTTTTTTTGGTGGGGTGGGAAATCATCTTATGACTTCTTCCGCTCTAGGTTGGAGCGGAAGGGCGTGTCAGACTCTTACTGACTAAAACCCACCTCTGTTCCTCCCTGCCCTACATGCCCAGGGGCGAGGTAACTCTTTCGAATTTATCCTCAACCCCCGGGCAGGCATTGGCCGTGGCAGGCCCCGTCCTTTGCTGACAACTCTTTGAGGCGCGCGTGGAACACTACGCGCCGTCGACTCTCGGGCCTGGTGCTGATCGGGCGGCGAGTTACCCACTACTCGCCGTCCGCAGGCCCGGGTTAAACAAATAGGTCACACGGAAAGTCAGTGTTTTGCTAAGGAACGTGTTAGATATAGCTCCGTTAATTTTTGTCGCGAAACTGAGGGTAAACATAAAAATTCCGATTTTATTACACACAGTGGTTCAAGCGTTAAATTCCGACTTAATTAAGTACTTTTCGTGTCGAGTAAAACCGATTCACCAACTATTGCGAGGGTTAGGTGGAATGGAGGTTTTAGCAAAGTCTATGATTACATTAGGTACCGATACAATTAAAAATAATTATTATTATGCTAGATGTTGATTCATCATGCACCTAGGCTCACACTCGGGTCAACTCGATCCCAGCCAGCCTCCCCGGCTGGCTGAGATCGAGTTGACCCGAGCGATCCCAATTAATCATTGACTTGACGAAAATAAGCGACATACTGAAATCTATCACGACGACCCACTTGGATTCCATACCACATAGTCTCAGTCACAGACACGACGGCAGTGATCGACTCGTTTACGGATCACGTACAATCCGTCCTTAATGATTGTTCTAGGTAAATACCAGTAGTTAAAGACCACCCTGGAAACTCCTGGATGACGTACGGAATTTGATAACCGAGAAGAACGCAGCCATCCGTGCGTACAGTGCTTTTCCCTGCGACGCGAACAAAGCTCACATGCACAACTTACAGCAAGCTGTTAAGGGCCTACCTCCCCATAAGTGGCGCCTTCATTGAATAAAAATTCGTATCTTAGCATAGAAAATAAAGATTAAAGAATCCTATGTTGCGTTTGTTACACATAGGATAAGATATTTTTACGTTGTTAAAACAGGACTCAAAGTGTTTCGTATCCAAAGTAGTAAGCAAGTGTCAAAAACGGCCGTTTTTGGTACTTTTGCTTAATACTTTGAATACGAAACACTTTCGAGTCATGCTTCCATAACGTAAAAATACCTTATCCTTTTTGTAGCAAACGCAACATAGTGTTACGAGCTGGGTATAGGATAAATTATTTTACACCAATTAATTAACCAAATATTCTTTATTAACTCAACAACTTATAAACACAAACACTAATTCGCTAATAATCACTATTCTCTTCGCAATCGCTTGTATTCGCATCCGTAGTCGAAATCAGACTGACTCAATCGCCCGCCGTCCGGCCTATTTATACAGTCATGGAAGTTTCTAGAACATTGTCGAACTATCCTATACTGGAATATTCTAGAAACATCTATGAACTTCCACACAGTACCACAATGGAATGTTCTCGAACGTAGTGGAAACTTCTGGAAACTTCGACTACATTCTCGAACGTTCCAGTGAAATACGTTCGACGTAACACTGCCCCCTCCTTAGACATGCTCGTCCCGAGCATCATTAGTCCCATAGTATCGCGCCAAACGGTCTACATGGACAATCTTAGGCGCACCTCGTGGACCCTTCTGTATTCGGTAGGTGATATCGTTGATCCTGGTCACGATTCGGTATGGTCCATCCCATTTTGCTTGCAATTTAGGAGACTTTCCTTTGCTGCGCGCTGGGTTATGCAACCACACCAGTGAACCCTCGTCAAAACCTCTATTGTTTGCCTTCCGGTCGTATCGGGTCTTCATCTTATCATTTGTTGGCCGGATTGTCTGATGTGCTCATATACATCATTCAACTTGGTACGCAAGTCATTCGCATAATCGGTTACACTGCGTGGGGCATCAGGGGGGGTTCCGGTGATTAAATCTGCAGGCAACCGTAATTCCCTTCCAAAGTTCGCGAAGGCTGGTGTCACAGTCGTACTTTCGTGAACTGCACTACGGTAGGACAGAAGAAATGGCTTGTCCCAATCCCCTTGCCTGCTTTCCACAACTTTTGCCAGATATCTCTCCAACGTTTGGTTGAAACGTTCTACCATTCCATCAGATTGTGGATGGTACGAAGTGGTTCTGGTCTTGTGAGTACCCATCAGTCGACAAGTCTCCTGGAAAACTTGTGATTCAAAATTCCTCCCTTGGTCGCTGTGAATTTCCAAGGGTACTCCAAAACGACAGAAGACTTCCTGAACCAATTTATCTGCGACTGTTGTTGCTTCTTGGTTGGGAATAGCGAAGACTTCTGGCCACTTTGTGAAGTAATCCATGACAACCATGAAGTACTTGTTTCCGTTTTCACTTTCCGGAAATGGTCCTGCAACGTCTAGTGCTATCCGTTCCCAGGGGGCTCCCACGTTGTATAATTGTAAAGCACCTCTGCTGCGTGTCTGGGGTCCTTTCACAGCCGCACAACTGGTACATTTGCGGCACCAGTCCTCAACATCCTCTCGACAGTGAATCCAGTAAAACCGCTCTCGTATCTTCAGTAGAGTTCTTTTTACCCCCATATGTCCTCCTGAACATCCATCATGGTAGAGCCGTAAAACATCAGGTACTTTGGCTTTGGGGACAACAATATTTGTAGATGACAGTTGTCTCCTCGAGCGTTTTCCCATTTACGGCACAAGACTTCATCCTGGATAACCAAGCTGTTCCATTGTGCCCAATAACTTTTCGTGATTGAACTCAACGCCGCAACATCACTCCACTTGGGTTTAGGAGCACCAGCTTTAATCCAGTCGAAGATCGGTTTAAGGTCCGGGTCATTTTGCTGAGCAAGCTGTAGGATTTCCTTCCATTCATTGTTGACATCCATTCTTAGCATCCTCACTCCGCTCATTCCCGGGTCGGACCTATCGTCCGTATCGCGCGCGCACACTATCACACAATTGTCCTTCTTGGAGGCCACGTCGCTGGCAACACCATTCGCACCTGCATTCACTTTACTCTTCACTTGCTTCTGTTTTATGCACTTGTCGGGTGCCGCACCGACCTTGACGACATCACTTGAACTAATACTTTCAGGGGCCTCCGCCACGGTCGTGCGCCATGTCGCGCCACTCGCGCTCCTCCACCGAACTGGCCGAGCCGCCCTTCCTTGCTGGGATTGATCTTCTCTCAGTATGCCTCGCTTTGGACAGCTTAACCGAAGATGACCCCTTTCTCCACAAGTGTAACATCTAGGGCTATATCCTTGCGGACGATCGCGTACAGGTGATGCCACAACCTCCCTGATACGGTGTGTTCGATGGTCTTGCCTCACTGCCTCTACTTCCAAGGCATGGGCCAAGGCATCCTTCAGTGTCTCATGATGCCCAAGTCTTACAGCGGCTCTAACTTCCAAGTCACGTATTCCGTCGCTGAACGCCTGTACCAGATTTCCATTGATGAGTGCAGGGGCGGACTGGTATGCTTTCCGAACCAACTTTTCTACTTCCAAGGCCCACTGCTGTAGGTTCTCGGTACTACGTTGAACGCGATCCCTTAACTTAGCGCGAAATACGTGCTCCAAGTGAGCGTCGCCGTATCTGGACTCTAACGCTTCCAGCAGTTGTTCGTAGGTCACATCCTTGCCAAGAGCCTCAAGTATGGTTAGGGCCTGGTCTCGGAGTCCTAAGGTGAGCGCGGTCATAGCTTGCTCTTTGGTCCACCCATTCGCCTTCATAACGGCTTCAAATTGAATTTTGTAAGCCGACCATGAAGATGTTCCGTCGAATGGCGGCACCTTAAATCCACGTGCCGAAGGTGCAGCAACCACTGAAGGCACAACCCCGTCTCCAGCCCTAAGTTCACCTAAAGCCTTCTTCACCCCAGCAATCTGAACTTCAGCTTCTGAGATACGATTCTCATGCTGGTGAACCTGCTCCTTCATCACCTGGAGCTCCTTGCCAAGTGTTGAATGAAGGTCTTTTATGAGGAGCATCTGCTCTTCTTGGCGGCGAGCCTGCTCCTCTTTATCTTGTTGAAGCTTCTCTTCCATCCGACGGGCCTGTTCTTCTTGGCGGCGGGCCTGTTCTTCTTGGCGGCGGGCCGCTCTTCTTGGCGGCGGGCCTGCTCCTCTTGACGACGAGCCTGTTCCTGCAACAGCACCATTAGCGCAGACAAGTCTGGCACCGCTGGTGCCGAAGAAACTCCACATGGGCCAGCGACTGGCTCTGTCGCAGGCTGAGCACCACCCGGCGTCTGTATCGGGGAATCTCCAAACTGCCTCTGATCCATGTCTTGCTGCCGTTGACTCCTTGTACGAATACTCTCCGTGTCGTCCTTTGGTAAAATTGGCATAATTTATCCCTCACTTCTGACACCAATTTGTTACGAGCTGGGTATAGGATAAATTATTTTACACCAATTAATTAACCAAATATTCTTTATTAACTCAACAACTTATAAACACAAACACTAATTCGCTAATAATCACTATTCTCTTCGCAATCGCTTGTATTCGCATCCGTAGTCGAAATCAGACTGACTCAATCGCTTTTTTTTTTTTTTTTTTTGTCGGGCGTCTTGCAGGTCAGCCTCTGAGGCTGTCGTCTGCTTAACCGGGCTTGCCTGTGTAGGCTTTAATATATTAAAGCCTCCAGCCAGGACTTATTAACTTACAAAACTAAGTGACCACGCTAAGGGCACTCCCTGCGGAGTACGGGCCTCAGCTTAGGGCGTCACTGAGGGGCAGCAAGGGAAGGCTGGATCTGGTTACCATTAATTGGGGAGTTTACTGGCTCAGCGGCACGTGCTGGCGAGAGACGGGGAGGGCAATGACTTAGATTTCGCGACGGGCCTCGCCGGCGAGGTCGGAAAATCGGCGGTCTGTAGTGTTTTTTGATAGTGCTGGTTTCCCTACGGCTCTCTTGGAGCAGGGTTGTGGCGTCATCAGGGACTTGGAGGGTATGCCGGGGGCGGCGAATCCTAGAAATTTGGGAGGGAACGTATCGAGTAGCCGATGCGATAAGGGGGTTACGATGTTTAGCAGCAGTTTCTAGGAAGCGCTTGGTGGAGCGCTTCATGAACTGCTGCAGGGTGGGGATTTTGAGGTCAACATGCAGCTCCTCGTTCCTCACAAAGTAGGGGGCATCCACCACCTTGCGGAGAAAGCGGTGCTGCAGTGTCGACATCTTATGGAGGTGACGGGGCTTGGCATGTGCGAACACTGGGCAAGCATAGGTCATGATTGGTCGGATGACCGCGGTGTAGGTACGCAATTTGCACTTGAGTGACAATTTGCTTTTACCATTTAGTAGGAAGTGGAGTCTACTTTGAGCAAAGGCGGCCCGCGAGCGAGCTTGCTTTATGTGCTCGACGAAGGTGAGATGCTGGTCTAGGATTACGCCTAGGTACTTGGCCTGCTTCTCCCAAGGGATCGGCCTGCCGTACATGGTGATCGGACGAGGGGGTCTGACCGTATGTCGTGGTCTAGAGTAGAGGACTGCCTGACTTTTCTCAGGGTTGACCTCAATTCTCCATTTCCGGAACCACTGGCCCAGCTGGGTAGTGTAGGTTTGGAGGTTGAGGCCTATATGAGCGGGTGAACGGCCCGAGTAGAAGATGGCCGTGTCGTCAGCGAATAATGCTAACTGGGCCTTTTTGGGTTTAGGGATATCGCTAGTGAACAGCGTGAAGGCTAGGGGGGATACCACAGAGCCCTGGGGGATACCAGACTTTATAGGATGGGGGGAGGATAGAGCGCCCTCTACGCGATAGCGAAAGGTGCGATCCGACAGGTAGTCTCGCAAGATGAGTACGAGACGATCTGGCACACCTAGTTGATACAGCTTATAAATTAAGCCATTGTGCCAGACTTTGTCGAACGCTTTGACTCAATCGCCCGCCGTCCGGCCTATTTATACAGTCATGGAAGTTTCTAGAACATTGTCGAACTATCCTATACTGGAATATTCTAGAAACATCTATGAACTTCCACACAGTACCACAATGGAATGTTCTCGAACGTAGTGGAAACTTCTGGAAACTTCGACTACATTCTCGAACGTTCCAGTGAAATACGTTCGACGTAACAATAGGATTCTTTAATCTTTATTTTCTACGCTTTGCTACGATTTTTATTCAATGAGGGCGCCACTTGGCGGCTATATACGCCTTAAGAAACGCATTGTTGAGCAGCGTTCCGCGAGCTGAGACAAGATGTTGAGCGAACTCGAGCCCACCCACTCGAGCATCTCCAGAAGCTACTATCCACTGAGGCCTAGATGCCTCCCCTCAACCGTCCCGACAAGAGTGTCGCTTTCGACAACCTCGAAAAAGCGGAATGCCTAGCCGACATTCTAGAATCCCAATGTTCCCTCAGCTCTTCACCAGTAGACCAAGCCCACCTAGACATTGTGGACGCTAAAGTCGAAAGGAGATCTTCCCTCCCACCCGTTGAAAATCCTGATGAACCCCTGCCCCCGTCACCCCAGAGGAGTTTGAGGATATTATCAAAAGGCTTCAACCCAGGAAAGTCCCAGGCTCTGACGGCATCACCAACAGAGTAATTGAACTCCTTCCCGCCCAACTTATTATCCTATTGACCGCCATCTTTAATAGCGCTCTAAGTAATAATATATTCGCCCAAACATGAAAACAGGCCACAGTAATCGGAATCCCCAAAACAGGCAAGCCCAAGTCTGATCCCTCCAGCTACCATCCCATCTACTCAATGTTCTCGGTAAAATCTACGAGAGGCTTATTTTTAAGCGGCTCAAAGATTATGCCGAAGCTAAGTCTTATTCCCAACGAGCAGTTTGGCTTCCGAACCGAACACTCGTGCATTCACCAAGTCTACTGATGCGGATCATTGAACACATAAACGTTGGCTCCCCGCTATCCTCCTAATATTCACGCTGTTTACAAGCGATATCCCTAAAAGTAAAAAGGCTAAATTAGCACTGTTCGCTGATAACACGGCCATTTAAGAACCTGGCAACCCACTGGCAACACAAGTCATATTTTTTCTATTCCATTTAATATCGCAAAAACCCATTTTTTTACCCAAAATCGGAGTTAATATTACCGTACAGGAAACCTAAACTGAAAAAAATACAAGAAAACCATTGATTATCCAGCCAAACAAATAAAATAAACAAAAAAGAAGAAAATTAATCATGAAATCACAGAATGACGTCTGTCAACGGCGACATAATGTTTACAGGAAATGGAATGAAATAAAATGATGACCAGAGCAGCTGTCCGTCGCGCACGCCTTTCACCTCCGGACTCACCGCTCAGCTCCGCCTCGCCGCCGCCGGTCCTCGGATCACCAGTGTCACCGGCGGCTGCAGCCGCGTCGAGCTCGAGCGACGAGTATTTCTCCCCGCCAACGTCGCCAACACCTGTACGTCGGCAGGGGAGAGGCCGGCCACCGAACAGCTTGGGACTTAGGGGCCAACCGGCCCCGAGCCGGGTTCCCGCTGCCAGTGGTTGTGTGCAGCGCATGAAAAGGACTCAGTCCATGAACGAGAACGTCATGCGCGCATATTATGGGTCTACAGAGGGGGGAACTAACCTCACTGCGTACCGTGTCAGGATGCTGTCTCTGTTCCAGGAACTAGAACCAACCGTCGACGTCACGGCGCAACGAATATCGGATCAGGTGCGGGTCATCCAACGTAACCGCAGGTTGGACGATGCTGCACTTGATAGGCTGCGCTCAGAGGTACTGAGCAACCTTATCATCTCAACCCAGACACAGACCGCGGTACAAGCACCCGCTAGTGGCGCAATCCCACCGCGTCCCAATCATTTAAATGATGAGGCAAATGATAGGGTTGTTACGGTAAGTAACCAGTGCAACGATCGACTGAGGAGCGCACTGGAGGATGCGCTTCGCGAGTATAGGTCCACTCCGACCGACCTTAGACCCCGTTTACCACGGTTACCCATGCACAAAAAAAATAGGGCGTTGGTGTGTACTTTGGACTCGCTGCTTACGAACATTTTTAGCAGCAGCGAGAACCTCGTTGATACGCACTCAATCTTGTATTGCGGGGCTGTTGCGGCATGTCGTTTGGCCAAAGTGAAGTCTCCGATTAGTGACGGAGATATTCGGCCAAAGCCTGCTGTGCCAGCCTGGCAATGCAGGATCGAGAGGCGTATCGATGGGGTCAGGGTACTCATCGGCAAACTAATCTGCTTCAGGGAGGGCAATACACGTCCACGTGTGATGCGCTTTGTGAGGCGGGCGTTCTCGGGGACCGAAATCAACCCTCGAGAATACATGTCCCGAGTCACAGAGCTCATCGACTTCCTGAAGCAGAAAGTTTGTGCATGGGCAAACTGTATTTGGCGGTATAAGCGGCGAGTTGACCGGTACTCGCAGAATCGCATGTTCCAGAGCGATGAGAGGTGGGTATAGAGAGCACCTGAACAAAATTTGACGGACGGGTGCCGCCCGGATGATGTTGCCACGAGTACATTCTGGCGCAGCATTTGGTCGGTGCCCGTCTGTCACTCTGAGGGTGGCTGGATGCGTGATCTCGAGCGTGTGTGCGAAGCTATATCAGAAATGGAGAAAATAGACATCAGCCCATTATATATAGCCAGAGCAGTCCGTCCGTTACCGAATTGAAAGTCTCCAGGACCGGACGGACTGCATAACTTCTGGCTAAAGTGGTATAGCAGCTCACACGCGCTTCTAGCATCTCAATTCCAGTTATCCTTAGTCTGGGTCGCTGCCTGAGTTCCTAACAACTGGTGTTACCCACCTGCTCCATAAGACAGGTAGTCCCACGGAACCTAAGAATTATAGACCGATAACGTGTTTGTCGACGGTCTATAAACTTCTTACATCCATCCTGAGAGCGAACATTAATCTGCACATTGGCAGTAATTCAATTATGTCTGCCTCTCAGAATGGATGTAGGAACAGGTCCCGCGGTACTAAGGAGCTGCTCCTCATAGACATGGCCATAAGCCAGCAGGTTCGTCGATCCCACAAGGATTTGTCGACATGCTGGATAGATTATAAAAAGGCCTACGACTCTGTTCCACATACATGGCTCATGAGGGTGTTGGAGTTGTACAAAATAGATGCAACTCTGCGCATCTTCCTTGGGTCATGTATGGGGCATTGGAAGACATTCCTTCGCTATCCAGGATGTCGACCAATCCAGGGGAGTGATGAACCTATATGGATTAAACGGGGAATATTTCAGGGCAACAGTTTGAGTCCTCTTTGGTTCTGCTTGGCCCTGAATCCTCTAAGCACATTGCTGGAGGATTCGGGGCTGGGCTATCGGTTGAGAAGAGGTGGTCAAGCCATATCTCACCTTCTTTACATGGATGACCTGAAACTCTTTGCCCCCAACAATTTGCAACTGATGGAGTTACTGAAGGTAACTGAAACTTTCAGTAGCGCGATCGCATGTAAAGCGAGGGGGGATTATGAAATCCGAAGGGATTCACCTCTCGGATTTCATACACCTTAGATCCCTCTCTTTGACCGAAATATACAAATATTTGGGTATGTCGGAAGCGTTAGGCATTAATGTTACTGACATGAAACAATCGCTGAAGGAGCGCTTCTTTGGCCGCCTGAAAAAGGTAATGAACAGCCTTTTGTCGGGCGGGAATAAAGTGCGCACCTTCAACGGTTGGGTCATGCCGGTTTTGATGTACTCTTTCGGCATACTCAAATGGACTCAGACCGAACTCGACGCCCTGAATAGGAGGGTCCGTACGCTGCTAACCGCAAAACGGATGCATCACCCACGTTCATCGGTGATGAGACTGTACATCCCGCGGAAGTGTGGAGGTCGAGGCTTTTTAAACGCTAAGACTCTCCACAACCGTGAGGTGTGCAGTCTAAGAGAATATTTTCTAGAAACCGACGTGGGTATGTACCGAGATGTGGTCTCAGTGGACAAGGGACTCACCCCGTTGTCCATGGCAAAAGAAAACTGGCGCAAACCTGTAGTACTCACTACTGATGACCGTAAGGAGATATGGAAAAGCAAGGAGCTTCACGGCCGCTTTTATCGGGCTCTTCATGGGCCTGATGTAGATTTCTTGGCGTCCGTGACCTGGCTACGTTTCAGCGACCTCTTCGGGGAAACTGATGGTTTTGTCTATGCGATTATGGACGAAGTTATCGTGACGAATAACTACCGGAGACATATTATGAAGGATGGGACGGTAGACGTGTGTCGGGCATGCCATTGTCCGGGTGAGTCCATCAGACATATTATCTCTGGTTGTTCTCGTCTTGCTAACAGCGTGTATTTGCACAGGCATAACCAAGTGGCCAGGATTATTCACCAGCAACTTGCTTTGAAATACAAACTTGTGGATTCTGAGGTACCTTATTACAAGTATGTGCCCGACCCAGTTCACGAAAATGACCACGTCACGTTGTACTGGGATCGGTCTATCATCACTGACAGGACTATTGTTGCCAATAAGCCTGCTATAGTGGTGATAAACCGATTAGCGCGCCGCACAATGATAATCGATGTCACCATCCCACATGACGAGAACCTCGTGAAAGCTGAGAAAGAGAAACAAATCAAATATCTTGATTTAGCACACAAGGTTGTCGATATGTGGAATGTGGACTCGACTGTCATTGTGCCGATAGTCGTTACCGCCAACGGCCTGATGGCCAAAAGCCTCGACGACCACCTGTCGTAGCTGTCGTTGGACGGTTGGATCAAGGGCCTGATACAGAAGGTAATACTCCTCGATACAGCTCGCATTGTGAGGAGGTTCCTGTCTCTGGAGCCCTAACCACCGGTAGATTGGACCCTGCTCCCGACACCGGCGGACTACTATTTTTTATAATTTTAAATGGTTTTTTTATATTATTTGTAAGAAATATTTAAAATTATAATTTATATATGTATAGAAAATTAATAAACGACATATTATTAATATTCTTTATTGACATACCTGAACAATTACACTAAAGGGTTCTGTAAAAACTGCTTTGCAGGTGTTGGTGTCTTCCCTTAATAAGATAATTGTCTCACTAATAAGTGGGACAATTATCTTACGTCCGTGCAGAATAAATTATTAAATAAAATTATGGTTCGAAACCTCCAGTCCTCAGTAACCACCTTGCGGAATTGGTTCAGGAAATGGAGAATCGAAATAAAACAAAATTATTATTTTTAATGTCTGTGTGTAAATTTTTTTAAATGTTTTATTGTTATTAATATATTAACTCCAGAACTGCTGTTTTCATTATTTATACATATAAGTATGTAAAATTGCAAAATACGTGATGTCACACTAGTGAGGGGGTCGCACAAACGGAGACATCAAAAAAAATTGAATCAGGAAAATGAACAGTCAGGTTTTTGAAAATATTCTTTTTTTTATTTTCTACATTTTAGTGAGGCGATAGACGATTGATTGAGTGGGGTATCAAAACATAGGTATTTTGATACCCCACTTTATAGTTTGTCGACTTTAATTTTTTTCGTTTCCACAATATGCCTGACTGTCGTCATATTGTGTTTTTATTACCTACTGTCATGTCTTTAGTAGCACTCGCAAGATTAAGACTAATCAACATACTACCTTATCTAGAAAATTTAAGCTTACCTATTAAAATTTAAGCTAGTAAGAATTATCAATATCGGCCCACGCGTTTGGTGTCTACAAAGGAACAATACGCATACGTAAGTAACATAGGCTGATAAACACATTACCCTCCCTTGCGTCGTGCAGTCGGGTTAAAAATCATAAAATTCGTGTGTCGTAATGGATATATGTAGGTACGGTACGGTGTGGTACGGTACCTACAGTACCTAGTACCTTCCGAACGGGCGTCCATACTAGCGTTTCATGGATCGCGACGCTGTTACGATACGGAGGAACGGTTCGGACAAAAGAACATAATATCTGTACCTAGCTTTATACGATCACTTCATTGTCCGTTTGTCTATCATTTTTTCTGTCTCTCTGTCAAAACAAAACGCTTTTTCTCAGAATAATTGTAACGGCTGCGGGAATCTGCTGGATGCGAGGTAGGACGGGACCGGTCGATGTGGTGGTACTTGGGGTCTAGATGTGATTGTCTTTCGGCTGAAATGATGATGAACTAAACTGTATTTTTTCAACTACAAAGTTATTTTTGTAGAAAATAAAATCGTTGATCGTACCTACCGCGACATCTACTGGTCATCAAGTTACATAAGTTGCGTCTCGAATGTTGAATTGTTATCGTTTGGAAGCAATAGATGTCATGTGTGAAACACTACAGCAAAAATTATAATTATTATGTATTGAATTTGCAATTTATTGCTGACTTGCAATTCATACATTTAAAAAATAGTTCTTGTAGCTACATAATTATCTGAAAGCACTTTGTTGTGAGTAATTTGCTAATTCATTTTACCGTCTGCTTAGAATGAAACAAAAATTCTTGCTGTCAAAACGGTCTATCAACAAGTGGCGCTGGTGTGCTAGGCTTTTTTACGCAAGAGCGAACGAGAAGTCCGAATATTTTGATTCTCACTCATGACATGTGACAAACTGACAACATTTTCTTCTGTTTGCTTTTGCTGTCCTGCCTGCACCTTTTGCGATAGCTGTCAAAATATTTAGCAGAGACGAAACGCGAACACACACACTAATCACAGTTTTGTTAATTATCGTATGTAATTTGCGCTTGCTAAATATAATCAGCAATAATAATATACAAGCGTGCCTCCTGTTACCTAGGCGTCTTGTTCAAATGATAAGTGCAACATAATGGGGTGTTTATCGTGGATCCGAGGTATGACGTCCAACCTTGCTGCCTATTTTACTTAGTTATTAGATATTTCAGTGATTAGCTAAACGATCTTCTTAATTGCATTTTGCCGATGTCTTTGAACGAGAGTTGTTTGTTTTAACGCTTCTCTTGTTACCTACTATGGTAGATCGTGCGTATGACCTTTTCCTTGAGTTAATGTTATTATAAGGCTGCGTACGTATTTGCATTACGACATGGTATCAGTTACATAGTCAACATTTATTTGGCGAGAAATAACATTACTTAAGTAAATAGGAGCTAGTCTACCTCCCTCGAAGATACGCCTCCCCTGAGGTGTGGAACTATTTTTAGCCTCATGTCTGTTATTCTAGAAAACATCAACTTTTGACATCATTTATCACCTATTTTATTGCATGGGTGTCAGTAACTTGACTTACTAAGATGCATGCATGTAGTAAGTACGTATAGTACCTACCTAAGTCTTAACTTTAGAAACTATTGCTATCTGAAACATAAAATAAGTACCCAATTGTTGATTACAAAAGGTAAAACATGTGTTTTCCTTATGTAGCTGAAGTACGTTAATAGGAATAACATGATTAAAATGTATGATTACAGGGTTAAAAATGCCGTTTCCTTTCAAAGATAAGGAACTGAACAAAATAGCTGCACTGTTCAATGTCTCCACATTTCTCCTGACATGTGCTGCCTTGGTTCAGCCAAGCTGGTTCAGGATCAAAGGCCTGCACTGTACACAGAGCCTTTCCTTAGCACAATTCTTCTCCTTTGATAATGATGATGATGACCAAGAACAGTATACGAAACGCCAGAGTAATGAATATGATCCTAGCTATAGAACTGACTATAATGGTAAGTTTTACTTATTTAAAAGAAAACACAATTTCAAACCTAGAAACAAGACTGTTTTTCAATTAACTAATATATCCTTACCTACCAAAGAAATAGTAATATAAAATTCTTACATTACTCATAAGCGTTTAAACATCCAAAAAGGTTGTTGTCTAAATTTCATTTAGCTAATATTTGAAAACCTATAACCATTGACAATATTTTGCAGGTTTACCGCCATGCACTACACCAGAGACCATAACATTAATGAGGGTATTAATATTACTATGCTTTATGGTGCTACTCTGCTCTTGTATCGGCACGCTGATCAACCTCACAAGCCTGAACAGTAGAGCTATCAAGATGCTGAGAAGGAATGCTATACCTAGTATAATGTGTGTATTCTGGGTTATAGCTATAGTGGGAGTATGTTACTATACAACTGTTGTACTTGGAAATGCAAACAACAGTGACCCAAATACCATACAGGTGGATTATGAGTATGGTTTCTATACTATCACAGGAGCAGGTTAGTTGATGGATTTTTCACTTAAAAATAAGTGTACTATAAAATTGTTTTGTTACTAAACATGGGGGAAAAAAATATTATTTATGTTCCTATTCCTACTACATTAATGAATCTTTCAAGTGCATGTGGATGGTCAAATTCAAAACTAGAATAGAGAAAAATAACTGAAAGTAAAAGAGGCTCGGGCTCGATTTCGATCATAACTAAAACTGCATGATTGGATTTGTGAATAATCAAAATTCCTAGTCAGGAATTGAACCTGTTGGTATCAGAACAAACCAACACCATCCGATAGTGTAGCTAATAAGGAAAAATTCTGGGAAGTAATGACATAATTATGGCTAACTGTAGGAAAGAGCTAATTTGTAACAAAAATCTTTTAAATTTTTCATACCTTAGGCCTTTAACCACAAAAAGATGTAAAACATTGAAATTAGAACACCCTGTGTTGAAAATACATAAATTGAATATTATTTTGAACAAGAAAAAACTTGAAAAAGAAGAAAAATACTTGAAAAGAAGGAAGGGAAATACATTCAACAATTTCGTTAAGGTTGCCTATCATTAATTCCTACAATTTGATCCTTTTATGCGACAGTATTGAATTGTGTAATAATACAGTGAATTTATTTCTTTTTTAACCGACTTCCAAAAGTAGGAGGTTATCAATTCAGATGTTTGTATTTTTTTTTTTTTTTTTAGCTATGTTCGAGCATAACTTCGTCATTTATAGACGGATTTCCAAAATTCTTTTTTTGTTCGAAGGGGGTTTGTTCCGAAATGATCCCATTTAAATTTCATATAGATCTGATGATGCGTTTCGGAGACAGACAACGGAACTCTTCAAAAAATGACAGCAAATCAACCGCGATTGCTGCTATTGCCCAGATATCCATTGCTAACACAATTTAATGGGGAATCACAACTAAAAAGTGAAAATTAAAAACTTTTTCCAAAAAAAAACAAAATGTTCAAAATAATAATTATTTTGCACATTTTGTTTTTTTTTTGGAAGTTGGTTGTATTTTTTTGTAAAAAAGTTTTTTCAGAAAATTTTCCTGATCAATTTTGTTTAACTTCTGACTGGGAGTAAAAAAAAACACATTGATTTTTAAAAGTGTTATAGTGCTGTTCTCGTCAAAATCGGGCCTGAGACTACTTTGAGTATTTTTCGCCAATGCTTATGGTTTCAGATTTGGCGATCCAGGCTAACTTGAAAAATTCAACTTCTATACTTGTTATAAATGCGGAAGTAACTCGTATGTTTGTTTATTACACGCTTCACGTCTTAACGGCGGAACGCGTTTGGATTAAACTCTTCACATCAGACAGGCCTGTTGGTCTAGTGGTTAGTGACCCTGACTGCTATGCCGGAGGTCGTGGGTTCGATTCCCACCCAGGACAAATGTTTGTGTAATGAGCACGATCATTTGTTCCGTGTCTGGGTGTAATTTATCTATAATATTTATGTATTTAGAAATATATAAATATGTTTATCAGTTGTCTAGTACCCATCACACAAGCTCTGCTTAGCTTGGGACTAGATGGCGTTGTGTGTTAGTTGTGGAATATTATTATTATTATTATATTACATTGGTAGAACATGTCCTGGAAAGTGACACAGAATACTTATGAGTATGTTCTCTTGGAATAATTTTCACTGGCAGAATCTTGAGTTATTTGCATGTTGTTCTATGCTTTAGAATTTGCAATTAGCTTCATATTTCTGACTGACCAACTTCTTGACAATTTAAAAGTAAATGGTTTAATTGAAATACATAGGTAAATGCTTTGATTTGATTTCAGTGTGATACAAAATCACTTAGTAATACTATCTATTCATTTCACGTTTTATAATTTTTTAAATTAATACACATTCTGTGTAAATGTGTTATAGACTTTAAGTAAAACGTTAAATTAATAAGGCCATGGTTTTCCAAGATTCCAAGGCTGGTCAGTTACAGTTTTCCTCGTAAGTTCTCGAAAATGTGTTACTTATTTAAATTTACGAAGAGCAGTACTTACAACTCTTCCCCCTTCATAGAACACACATGATGATGTAAATCATTACATAATAATGCATTCATGTTTACTGTTTGGAATCAGATTGTAGGCACAACAAAGGAGTATGTTTAATAAAGTTAGGTATTTTCTGACTCACAGCATAATCTCATACTCTCATGGGATGTAACATAATAGTCATAATAATTATGCTGCAGCATAATTTAACTAAGTAAATGTTGTAAACTACATAATTATTTAAACATTTCAGGTGCACTGGCCTTGTTAGCATCTGCTGCTAATCTATGGGGTGCTCCATTGTCAAGCGACGAGGATGTTCAACGGCGGAATTTGATGGAAGACTGGGACGGATATGAGGCGCACAGCGTAGGCCCCACGCCCGCCGTGCCCACGCTGCCACCGTACACGCCCAGCGCCGACTACATACCATCGGTGCACCCGTCCTACGCGCCACCCGTGCTCGGCACACAACAATACTTCCCTTTCGATGACCTCTCGGTGCTTCCACCACCTCCTCCCTATTCCCCTTGAGTTTTTAAAACTCATCCAGTTTTCGTCTCGAATCACCCAAATATTGATGTATTTTTAGTTTTAATCTACAGTATTTATTATTTTAATTATAACAGCTTAATAAGTCCAATGCTGAAGGTTAGTTTAGTCTTGTGAGTAGTGAGACGGCTGGAACCTCGACTGATGAAGGTACTAACAAAAAGGAAGTAATCTCAAGTGGTCTGAGCTAAGATAACAAATGTTTAATGGATTTCCGTGACTACAAATCCAAAGTTGATAATAAACTTTTTATTTTAATTATTTTACAAGTGATGAATGTTTTCTTGGTATGAGTTTAATTATCTCATAGGGAACTGTAATTAAAACTAATTGTTAACTTTAAAACGCCTAAAATCTAAATGGAATTATTGGTTTATGTATGTATATATTGTGGTTGTGAGTTAATTAATGACTACTGTTCACTTCAACATGTGATTTGCCATTTTAGTGCCTACTCATGTCGTATTTCTCGAAATGCTTTAAGGATAAAATAATTGAAGTTTGTTTATTATTTATAGCCTAACTATTTAGGTGATTAATTTGTAGACTAAGGTCCGAGTAACACTATTTGTAACAGTTATTTTTAGATAAAATAGGATTATCATAATAATCATTGATTCAGTCTTCAAAAAGCTGTTCCAACTAAAATCGATGATAAGAATAAATCATTCTACGCGTAAATTCTACGTCTTACAGAAATGTACCTACTACAAGAATGACTATGAAATGCCAAATGTAATTAAATCTCCATGTATTTAGACCTATTTACGACATTGTGCTCTTATCATTTAATGCTCTAAAAAATACATAGATCATAATCTTTTAAACACTATTGGCACATTGCTTTAATTGTTATCATTTCGATACTAGGACACTATCATAATTCATAACAAACCTCATTTCGACATTCATTAAAACTCTATTTATTGCTCTCATAATTATTGTGCTTTATTAAAATTTTAACTTTTTCCAAACTGAGTCACTTTGTTACTAAATGTGTTCACGTCTAATCTACTTAATATGAGTTTTAATGACCCCTACCTATTTGAAATAAAAGCAATCCATCACTAAATGCCTTTAATGTTATAGAATGGTAATGATGCCATTGTAATTTAGTAAAATATTGTTAAATTAGATGGTGATTACTAAAATTATTTTTGCATTATAAATAATATGTTGCAAAATAAAACTACAGACTAGAGCCAAAACAGTTGTGTATTTTAAGGGCAAGAGTCCATATAATAATAACTTGATTAAATGTCGAGAGATCTGTTTCAACATGAAGAAACAATAAAATGAGCTTTTTAGAATCTAGTAATAACAATTTGTGGTTCTGACTATATCACAAAACTAGATAAAATGTACCTAAATTTAAAATCTATGTATGAATAATAATAGTTAATATTACTGGTAGCATACCCTGTATAATATTCATGTTACCAAAAATATAAGCATGTTATTAGTTTTATTGTTTGTTAATGTATAGATTCCTTATAGGGGTAAGCATAGTTATTCCCAGTATATCAACTGGGAAGTTTATTTTTACATTAAAACAAGAGTAAAATTTTATTTTTGTGTAAGACCAATATGCAATACATATCTATAAACGAAATTAATTGCTTTTTCATTTCCTGATACCAAATTCTATATTGTAAGTAACTGAGTGAAAGACATTGATGTGTAAAATGTGTACGTACGCGCAGCGGAATGTTGTTGAATTTAAAGATTTTAATTATGCAGATATTTAGTGTATGACGTCGTATAATTGTGTATGGTAAAAAAAAATTTGTGCACGCAACCATTGTGGAGAAATTCACCAAAAACTGATTCCGCTGGGCGAACGTTGTCCTGGCGGAACTTTTTTTAATCCATAGACTTTAGAAGAAAAGAGATGTGTCCAAAAATTAGTGTGTATTTGTGTGTAATTGTGTATGTATGAATAAAACTAGTGCATGCATAAACTTCGGAGAAATTCAAGTTTCCGCTACGCGAACGTTTGGCCATTAGCTAGTTTTCATATAAAGCGCTTACATAGAGAACTGTAGATTTTTACATACGTTGTTTTGAATTTGTTTATATTTGTTTAAAAAACAGATTTAGAAAAAATCGTAGGGCTTAAAAGATAAAAATATAAACGTAAAATACGCTTATTAGGTCTTAGTTCTTAAAGTATGCACTTTGGGGTCTAGATTTTCACGTTTATACAAACCTTGTAAGTGTCTGCAACATGTTGCCAAGTATCAATGATGTTCCGTTAGTAACTAAAGAGTTATAGGACAAATTTACCATGAACAGATCACTGTTTACAAAGCAGTCAAATATCACGACGTTCTGAAGGAATTGCATGGTAATATGTATGTCAATAATTAGTGTATTCATTCAACTATTCTTATGCAAAATTTCATGTCATTAAATTCAGTAATTAAAGAAAAACAATTATAATACTGACGAAGCATCGAAAACCTACATAACCCGACCAAGTTCGGATGGCTACCAAAAAGCGGCCGTGCCATATATCTAAGAAACGTTCTTAACCTTCCAATATAGTATTTATTAATATGGTACAGTTGCGTACACAAGCGTTAGGAAAAAGTAAAACAATTGCATTTCTTGAATGAAAAATATTTTTTTAATAATAACCATAAGACATTATTATATCGACGCCATGCGTCAAGTTAATGTGACCGAGTTGTACTAACACACACAAAATTTCAATTCAAAAACCGATTAGGTACACAAATTAAACTCTATATCAATAGACCTAAGGTCTAATTTACAACAAAATTGCAACTAAATGAGCAAGTTCCTGTTACTCGGTTTATCCTTACCCAGGAAGGTGGTGATCTTGTTCTGGAAGTTGTTCCAGGTTGCCGAGGAGTTGACGATCTGTGAGAGGCCCACATACGTATATCATTACATGTAGGTAATAAACATAAGGTGATTATTTAATAACAATATTTCTTTTCAACATTTCGTTATAATGTGGTCGGTCGTTTAGTAGTTTAGATCTATTCAGGAGTTTGTCTTTAACCAGGAAAAACATCTACTTTGTTACGATAATATATGTCTTGTATAATTTATTATTATAAATTTAAGTAAATAGATATAGAATAAGATCAATCAGTAGATATTAACTTGGGTTTATGGTATGGTGTCTGTCCAATGTTAACATAACACAATTATTATAATTTATCTGCCTAATAAATTACCTACGTAAATGAATAAGTCTATAGCTATTAATTTATTATAAATCTGTTATCAGCTTCTCACTATCATTCACTCAATATTCCTACTACATAATTATGTTATGCTTCACTGTTACACTATAACATTAATAACACACTTTGTCAATATTATTATTACAGAGAATTGGCGATGCATAGCAAAACAACAGCGCATACGCACATTGTCCTTGACTGCACATTTATTTGTTTGTGACTGGGGATGAAACAAAATCAGGTTCAAGTTCAACAGCAAACGAATACGCGCGAAAACATATTGCCCTCTCTTTTCTTCAAGGATGACAGTACCGTTTCAAGCGGGAAGCCGCCTATCGCTCGTTGCGCGCAGCGCGTTGTCTATTTTTTCACACAAGAATATTTTTGATCAATTCATAACTACAATACTTAGACTATTTAACTAAAGGATTAAGCGTACCGAACTTCGAACAAAATAATTCTGCATATTTTGGTGGGGTGCGGGGGAACACGCTCACATACATAAGAAAAAAAAAACGATTCAAGAAGTAGTTTTTTTTAAGTTATTAGATTGTTTGATCCACTAAAGTTGCAAAGGGGAACGCTCGTGCATGCCTAGTCTATTGGTTAAATAGTGTAATAAGCTACAATATGATAAATATTTACCTAAACAGTAGTACATACTTACATGTGGTAAATATTTAATTTCCCTAAGGGGTCTATAGTTAGAATCCTGATCCGTGAAATCTTCAATAGAAATTAGCTGTATGAATTTATTTATTTAACACTTCACGCACATACAAGTACAGAGGCGGACTTAATGCCTCAGGAATGAATTTAAGGATGAATTTTATTTGTCTTAAATAATATATTTAGATTATATCTCAAGTCTCAAGCGCATACTTAAATAAAGTACCTACGTAAATAGTACCTACTTTCTGTCATAGTCAAATACATTTAAAAAAGTAGGTGTACAAAAATAAATGCCCTATAAATTATATCGAAACAACAATTGTGTTATCACCTATACCAATTAAATACCGGTATTATACTGTAAATTTTGGGATGTTACCTAAATATATTGCACGGCCGCTTTTTTGTAGCCATCCGAACTTGGTCGGGTTATGTAGGTTTTCGATGCTTCGTCAGTATTATAATTGTTTTTCTTTAATTACTGAATTTAATGACATGAAATTTTGCATAAGAATAGTTGAATGAATACACTAATTATTGACATACATATTACCATGCAATTCCTTCAGAACGTCGTGATATTTGACTGCTTTGTAAACAGTGATCTGTTCATGGTAAATTTGTCCTATAACTCTTTAGTTACTAACGGAACATCATTGATACTTGGCAACATGTTGCAGACACTTACAAGGTTTGTATTAACGTGAAAATCTAGACCCCAAAGTGCATACTTTAAGAACTAAGACCTAATAAGCGTATTTTACGTTTATATTTTTATCTTTTAAGCCCTACGATTTTTTCTAAATCTGTTTTTTAAACAAATATAAACAAATTCAAAACAACGTATGTAAAAATCTACAGTTCTCTATGTAAGCGCTTTATATGAAAACTAGCTAATGGCCAAACGTTCGCGTAGCGGAAACTTGAATTTCTCCGAAGTTTATGCATGCACTAGTTTTATTCATACATACACAATTACACACAAATACACACTAATTTTTGGACACATCTCTTTTCTTCTAAAGTCTATGGATTAAAAAAAGTTCCGCCAGGACAACGTTCGCCCAGCGGAATCAGTTTTTGGTGAATTTCTCCACAATGGTTGCGTGCACAAATTTTTTTTTACCATACACAATTATACGACGTCATACACTAAATATCTGCATAATTAAAATCTTTAAATTCAACAACATTCCGCTGCGCGTACGTACACGTGTAAAATTATTTATTAAGGTGAAATCTAAGTTATGCTGATAAAAAATTAATTATGATGAGACAATGGTTTCATGTCATGGTTCTTTATGTATAGCAACAATAAATACATAAACGCATCAAGCCCCTCCAGCAGAAACTGAAACCAAACTTTCAGTCGGACACTATATATAATGTTATAAATAACATGTACAAATAGCATCAAAGTGAGCAAAAATAATATAATCAAGTAATTTTTCATACTTCAAAAAAACTGCGTAAAGTAACCGTTATTTCTGCAATACCTGTTTAGTGACTAAAGATACAATAGCAAAGCACTATCTACGTCTAGAATTATCTTGCCGTTTCATAAAACGGATGTGTCTCTATGAATCACAAGGTTCTGAAGTCCATTTTTTTAAATTACAGATCCTTCAATGCACTTAAGTCAAAATGAGGTTGTAGGGCTGCTCTATCCACATTATTAACAGGTTTTCCCAGCTGCGGTTCTTTCTCAATGGGCATCTTCTGAATATAGTCATTTGACACACCTTCATTTCCTAAGCTTATATTTGAAAAATTTATTTGCAATGAATCACATAGAGAAGATGGAAGATTCAAATACTTGAGTCTTTCTTTTTCTAAGTATTTAACTCTTTCTTTCAAAGTCATGTTTTCATCTAAAAGTACTTCAGCTTGCATTACTAACTGTTCCACTAGTGAATGTAAATTTTGATTCAATATCTGTAACTCTTCTATCACAGTTTCCTGTCCTTTTTCCGTCTTCTTACCATCCACTTTGTCTGCTTTAATAACTGCGTCTTTCACTTGGCCTTGTTCAGTGCTTCTATTCAGTAATGTGTATAACAAAGAATCTGTTTCGTTTATTGTTCTATATATAGCAACTTGGACTTTTGAACTATCATTAATTTGTATATTATAGGAGGGATCTTTCCCTAAGCCCTTGATATTGTCCATGGCTTTTTTCACTCTTTCGTATTGTTCTTTCTTGCTTTTGATGAGATCTTTTTGTTTGAGATGATAGCTGTGTTGCAACGTGATGGATTCAAGTGCAACTGATGACGTCGTGGATTTCATAGCGTCTAGTAATAGTTCTGCAGCATTGTGGTGGCACTGCATCGCCTCGTCGTATCTATTGTTGATGAGGTGCGCCTCAGCACGACGATGTTGTTGATGTGCCTGAGAACATTAAAATTTTATTACTTAACAGTTAAATGCCACTCGAAAATTTCATCATGACCAAATATTAAAAGATATTTGTAATTACCAAATTGAGTGGATGTGATTCCATTATATAATGGCTATTTTATTAATAATTTACTCAAAGAAATAATATTTATTTACGTGCACCCACTGACTTTTAAATCCTATGGACTTGGCATCACAGATTACTAATATGTATGCTTGGCATCACAGATTAGATAGCTCTTGGCATACTTACAAGAAAAACGTGCCATACCTACACTTCACTGAGAGGATAAAATGGCGGATAATAGGGTAGCCCATATCGATATCTCTTTATTAAAAACATCGTTAAAAGATTGTAAGAATGTTTTCATTTTATTACGGTACAATATCAACGGGTATTTTTACCAGTGGCATTGAGGTAATACGAGTATGTTACTACGTACCTACTAGAGAGGCTATCATACAAGCAAAGGAAATGATACATAGAGTAACTAATGTTCGCGCTGAAACAATAATTAGTCGTCTTACCCAGCGCTAGAACGCTTCCAAAGAGTATATAATTTTAAACGCTTCTAAGGTGTAGTTTTCTCGCGACCAGGAGGTCAGAAGCGCCGTGATTTTCATGGCGCTTAGGAGTTTTGTTTCGTCGCAACTGAGTGAAGTGCGGCCAGAACCCCGCACTTGAACGGAACACAGTAGTGATGTGTGGCGACTTATTTAATACGTAGTTTCCTTTTTACCCGACTGCGCGACGCAAGGGAGGGTAATGTGTTTATCAGCCTATGTATGTATTTATGATTAAATGTATGTATATTTGTTCGTTTGAGGTGTTTTAGAGACTGAAAGCGTGGGCCGATTTTGATCATTCTTACGGCAATTGATTTATTTTAATCTTGCGAGTGCTAATAATGACATGACAGTAATCAAAATAAAATATGGCGACCAGCAGATGCCATAAATAGTGAAAAAGAAAAAAATGAAAGTCGATTATCTATATTAAGTGGGGTATCAAAAAAAGGGTTCGAAGAGGCGATTCCAAAAATCTAACTCACTGAAGTGTCTATTTTCCATATTACGAGCAATATTCTACCAGATTAGTTAGTAAATCATACAAAATTATCAACAAAATACGGACGCTGGACGCGGCGCTCTCCCCTTGTTTTTTATTTCAATATTGTCGTTTTCAACACACTTTGAACCTACTGCATGTTTAGTTTTTCGTTAAGCTTGAATCTTGAAGATTCTTTTGATATATTACACTAATACACAGGGTTTTAAATACAATTGTATTTACATTGTAAATGCAGAGCTCCTGTCAGTTTGGCAACAACAGAAAATGACCACAGAAAATCAACATTTAACTTTTTTTTCTGGTATTCTCATAGCTTGCATAACAGTGCGCCCAGTATTATTTGACGCAAAATTTAGTTGAGTAACGTCTATAATAGAGAAAAACCGACTAAAAGCTGAGGATCATAGACAAAAACCGATTTTAATGGGAACACACCGCGGTTGCCATAATTGCGGTAGCAACGGTTCTGAGCCATTTTAAAAATGCTGAGATTCTGGTTCTAGACGGGCCAGTGACGGGCCAGCCAATAAAAATAAAAAATAAAATTCAAAAACCCGACTTAAAAAATCAAATGGAAAGTTCCAAACCAGTCACTTATTCAAGCAGTCTGATGTAGTTGGTTGCATGAAATCAATAATTGAATTAAAATAACTCCCACCAACTTGTTTATCAGTCAGGTTTTTTGAAAAAAAATTTTTTTTTTCATAACGGAATAATTTCGTGGAATGTATTTTTAATTCATAGTTTCGCAAAATGAATCAATTAAATTATTCGTATACCTTCTAGATGTGGGTTATCGTTAAAGGCGTTCATGAAAATGATTTTCCTTTTCAAGAAAATCGATGGAGTGTAATGAGGATGCGGAAGGTAATGAAATACGGTAAGAGTGTAATGATGAAGTTTGGAGGGTAATGAAATATGATGAGAGTGTAATGATTTAGTATGGAAGGTAATGAAAAGTTTATGGGTGAAATAAAGTAACTCCTATAAAATTTTTAAAAATATTTATTATTAAAATAAATAGCATACCATAATGGAACATTCATGGAGTTAAGTTATAAAATACACGAAATGAGTATCACTTTTGAGCCCAGTTTCTTAAAACGTCTAACTAATATAAAAAACGAAAAATTAAATACCGCTTTTGTTTTTTTACACCACCGCGGTATTGAAAAATTCATGTTTCCCAGGAGCGTTAGGTAGCTCCTGGGAAACATGAATTTTGGCTGAAATATCTTTAGATTTAGTTATTAAACCAAAGATTCTGTATTCGTTGAAGAGTTTTTGTAAAAAGCATTCATAATTGCCCGTTTGCCTTTCTTTTTAACAGTTGTATTTCATGAAATCATTTTCTTGTTTTTGTAGGGATAGAGTAGCATGCATGACATTTTTGTTTATCGATAATGCTATTTTATTATGGTTCTCTATTGGTTTTGAGTGATTCCGCCGTTTCGTCCAAATCGTCTTTCCAGAAGAAAAGTCATCATGAATATTTTAATTAATCAAAATTTGATAATTAAATAAGTTAACGTTTAGATAGAGCTCAAAGGTGCATAGTTTATAATAGGTCTAGTTACCATAACAAAAAAAATCTTAAAACAAAAACATGCCTAGATTTCATTCCACTCCCTATCCACATGGTCACCCAGAATGTTTCTAGGTACATTATTGCGCTTTCCTAAATAAAAGTATAAGGTATTTGTGCCTATTTTCTAAGTTATTTAATATCGATTATTAATTTATGACAAAGTTTTTTTTAAACAGTGCATAGCATAGAAAGAATCAGCGTTAAAAAATTGCCAAACGAAAAACTTCATTCCATTCCATAAATATTGCAATCGAAATTATTTTGAAATACAACCTTATTGGTGCATTATAGCCCACTGCCTACGTCGCCCGCACCCAGTCTACCAAAAAAGTTCATCACGGGCACACCCGTGCGCCTCTAACGGCAAATATTTACGAAAATAGTTTTATAAACCACGTTTGTCACAGGTAATTACTCATTAAGTCATTACATTCCATTAATTTAATAAGTAAGTATATGATAAAAAAAATATGGTTTTGATATAAAATTATAGTGTATAGTTAGGTTATGTCACATTATATTTTAGTACAGCTAGTTTCCTATTTTATTCTAAATAAATTTAAAAAATCTGTTTAAATTTCATTACCTTCCATTTCATTACATTCCTTTTCCTCTAATTTATATACGGAAGGGAATGAAGCGTTATGGAAGGTAATGAAATATGCGAAATCAAATAATAAATCCAATTTTGAGGCAAATCTTATTTGTTGTTCATACGACTTATTACAAATGATGAAGGTTGTTATTATTTCAGCACTTCCACTTGTGTTTTCTATTCCGTGACTCAAAGTGACATTAACATGATTACGTAACATTTCAATAGCTTACGTCAACCCCATATTTTTTTTGTTTTTTTTTACTAGCGTCATCGCTAATCGAATGTTACTTTGTCTAGGCCCTCATGTTAGAACTTAAATGACTGATGAATGAATGATTACATTTAAGTTTGAGTGGTAAAATAAATTGACTTGAGGATTTAGCAAATCGATTTGCTATTTCCTCAAATAAATTTATTTTGTAATAATTTACTACAAACCTTCTTGCTAAACAGAACGACATACCTATCCAACTAACTATTTTATTGTTTTTAAAGTTTTTTTTATACTAGATACTTAGAGGATATGACTATGGCTAAGCAAAAGAATTAAACATCCACCCAAGAAAAGTTATCGAAAGACAGACTGCGTAAGAAAGAAAAATATGCAAAAATCTCAGAATCAACCAAACAGATCTTGAAAAATACAGAATTGAAAAAGAGAAAGAAAGAAAAAAAAATATTTTGAAAGAAAACTAAAAAATTCTTAGTTTTTTCTTCTTTCCGAAAGACAAAAAAGGGAACATTGGAGAAGATGGCGAAAAACTCAAGACAATATTTGAATAAGTTACAAGATCAAAAGAAAGTGCAAAATATTTTACTGGAGAATTTGCCACACACTAGCGAAACTGCAGAAATCCTAAACATCGCAGATAGATTCTGAAATATTACCCTTTGGTGGAAATAGAAGAAGCACTAGAATCTACACCGAAGAAAATAAAAAGCCATAGACAGACGAAACGTTCTACAAGTGCTTTGAGGCAGTTACGTTATATATATTTTTTTAATAATTAATAGGCTTGCGTTTGACCACTTTCTCACCTGATGGTAAACCATAATGTGGTAGAAGATTGAGCACGCTTGCCTAGAAACAACCTATTCACTCTCGACTTAAATAATCCCAGGTTATAACTATCAGGAAACACAGACTCTGAAAGGAAATTTTACTCTTTAGCTGTACGCACAATAAATGTGTTCCCAAAACATTTTGTGCGTGTGGGTGGGGCGTCCATCATGTGACGGTGACACATCGCCGTACATCTTGTGGTCCGATGATGGAACGGGCTTGGTGGAATTAAAGTATGCAATTCCGACGCACACTCCCCAAAATGTAATCGATAGGCTAGCAACTCGGCGTGGATGCTCAAGACTTTGGAGCTTGGACTCGACGATCTTATCATTTCCAATGGTCCTCGTGGCTCGTTTCTTAATTGACTTAAGCGCATCAAAGTGGTATCTGGCAGATGCGTCCCAAAAATGAGAGCAGTACTCCATACACGATCGAACTTGCGTTTGTTAAAGTTTAAGCAGCTGTTCCGGCGTGCAGTACCGACACACTTTTGCTAGGATTCCCAACTTTTTGGCAGCCAGTTAAGCCTTTGATATATGGCCCAAAATTGATAGTGGATGTTAAGGTGACACCAAGAAGATCAAGAATGATCGGTTATGGGCACGGTTACACCTCGGAAAGATGGAGCCGGGTGGAGTTGGCTCCTTTTAGCAGCGAAAAGACCACGCCTGGGTTTTAGCAGCATTGAACTTGACCAAATTGGCATCACTCCATTCAGAGCCTGCCTTCAAGGACAAGTTAAAGCGTTTAACCATAGCCTCTCGCAAAAACCGTATCGGCGACCCACTAGCCCGCGCGTTGGACACGTATCTCTCAGCAACAGTGCTGTCGTCTGCATACCCAAAGGTACTGGGCTTAAGGAGATCATTTATATGCAGCAAAAACAGACACCGACCCCTGAGAGACCCCGGCATTGATATTCAGCTGATTAGACGAGCAGCTCAATTACCACACAGATGGACCGATCCCTCAGGAAGTCTGAAATCCAATCGCACAGACCAGTGGGTAGACCGAAGGAAGGAAAGCATAGCAATAAGGCTTTCGTGCCAGACGCTGTCGATCGCCTTCGGCGTTTGGCTTATAGCTCAACAAAAGTGATTTCTAATTTGCATATAGAAGTAAAAAGATAAACTTAATAAAGAGAAGGATATGCTAAGAAATCAAATACATAAAGAGCTAATACAGAAAGTAAGAAAGTCTATTGAAGATACCATCGAAAAAAAAGTGGATCAAGTAATTAATATAAAAGCTGATAAAATAGAGGAAGTTAAGAAAAAGGTACTGTTCAATTAAACTCTCAATCACAGAGTATCTAGCCAGTACAAAAGTCTTCCTAAAAGCAGAAGAGATATTTTGTTTAAGGTATCGTTGACAGTTCGTGGCTCAAAATGTAAGGAGTGCTGTCAAAAGTAAATTTTGATAAAAAAAGAAACTGTTAGAAAAAAAAACGTGCGAGAAAAGAAAATAGTGGAGAAAAGACGTGTGGAAAATTTTCTTCAAGAAGACTTTAACAGCGGTATTGAAAAATTCATGTTTCCCAGGAGCGTTAGGTAGCTCCTGGGAAACATGAATTTTTCAATACCGCTGTTAAAGTCTTCTTGAAGAAAATTTTCCACACGTCTTTTCTCCACTATTTTCTTTTCTCGCACGTTTTTTTTTCTAACAGTTTCTTTTTTTATCAAAATTTACTTTTGACAGCACTCCTTACATTTTGAGCCACGAACTGTCAACGATACCTTAAACAAAATATCTCTTCTGCTTTTAGGAAGACTTTTGTACTGGCTAGATACTCTGTGATTGAGAGTTTAATTGAACAGTACCTTTTTCTTAACTTCCTCTATTTTATCAGCTTTTATATTAATTACTTGATCCACTTTTTTTTCGATGGTATCTTCAATAGACTTTCTTACTTTCTGTATTAGCTCTTTATGTATTTGATTTCTTAGCATATCCTTCTCTTTATTAAGTTTATCTTTTTACTTCTATATGCAAATTAGAAATCACTTTTGTTGAGCTATAAGCCAAACGCCGAAGGCGATCGACAGCGTCTGGCACGAAAGCCTTATTGCTATGCTTTCCTTCCTTCGGTCTACCCACTGGTCTGTGCGATTGGATTTCAGACCTCCTGAGGGATCGGTCCATCTGTGTGGTAATTGAGCTGCTCGTCTAATCAGCTGAATATCAATGCCGGGGTCTCTCAGGGGTCGGTGTCTGTTTTTGCTGCATATAAATGATCTCCTTAAGCCCAGTACCTTTGGGTATGCAGACGACAGCACTGTTGCTGAGAGATACGTGTCCAACGCGCGGGCTAGTGGGTCGCCGATACGGTTTTTGCGAGAGGCTATGGTTAAACGCTTTAACTTGTCCTTGAAGGCAGGCTCTGAATGGAGTGATGCCAATTTGGTCAAGTTCAATGCTGCTAAAACCCAGGCGTGGTCTTTTCGCTGCTAAAAGGAGCCAACTCCACCCGGCTCCATCTTTCCGAGGTGTAACCGTGCCCATAACCGATCATTCTTGATCTTCTTGGTGTCACCTTAACATCCACTATCAATTTTGGGCCATATATCAAAGGCTTAACTGGCTGCCAAAAAGTTGGGAATCCTAGCAAAAGTGTGTCGGTACTGCACGCCGGAACAGCTGCTTAAACTTTAACAAACGCAAGTTCGATCGTGTATGGAGTACTGCTCTCATTTTTGGGACGCATCTGCCAGATACCACTTTGATGCGCTTAAGTCAATTAAGAAACGAGCCACGAGGACCATTGGAAATGATAAGATCGTCGAGTCCAAGCTCCAAAGTCTTGAGCATCCACGCCGAGTTGCTAGCCTATCGATTACATTTTGGGGAGTGTGCGTCGGAATTGCATACTTTAATTCCACCAAGCCCGTTCCATCATCGGACCACAAGATGTACGGCGATGTGTCACCGTCACATGATGGACGCCCCACCCACACGCACAAAATGTTTTGGGAACACATTTATTGTGCGTACAGCTAAAGAGTAAAATTTCCTTTCAGAGTCTGTGTTTCCTGATAGTTATAACCTGGGATTATTTAAGTCGAGAGTGAATAGGTTGTTTCTAGGCAAGCGTGCTCAATCTTCTACCACATTATGGTTTACCATCAGGTGAGAAAGTGGTCAAACGCAAGCCTATTAATTATTAAAAAAATATATATAACGTAACTGCCTCAAAGCACTTGTAGAACGTTTCGTCTGTCTATGGCTTTTTATTTTCTTCGGTGTAGATTCTAGTGCTTCTTCTATTTCCACCAAAGGGTAATATTTCAGAATCTATCTGCGATGTTTAGGATTTCTGCAGTTTCGCTAGTGTGTGGCAAATTCTCCAGTAAAATATTTTGCACTTTCTTTTGATCTTGTAACTTATTCAAATATTGTCTTGAGTTTTTCGCCATCTTCTCCAATGTTCCCTTTTTTGTCTTTCGGAAAGAAGAAAAAACTAAGAATTTTTTAGTTTTCTTTCAAAATATTTTTTTTTCTTTCTTTCTCTTTTTCAATTCTGTATTTTTCAAGATCTGTTTGGTTGATTCTGAGATTTTTGCATATTTTTCTTTCTTACGCAGTCTGTCTTTCGATAACTTTTCTTGGGTGGATGTTTAATTCTTTTGCTTAGCCATAGTCATATCCTCTAAGTATCTAGTATAAAAAAAACTTTAAAAACAATAAAATAGTTAGTTGGATAGGTATGTCGTTCTGTTTAGCAAGAAGGTTTGTAGTAAATTATTACAAAATAAATTTATTTGAGGAAATAGCAAATCGATTTGCTAAATCCTCAAGTCAATTTATTTTACCACTCAAACTTAAATGTAATCATTCATTCATCAGTCATTTAAGTTCTAACATGAGGGCCTAGACAAAGTAACATTCGATTAGCGATGACGCTAGTAAAAAAAAACAAAAAAAATATGGGGTTGACGTAAGCTATTGAAATGTTACGTAATCATGTTAATGTCACTTTGAGTCACGGAATAGAAAACACAAGTGGAAGTGCTGAAATAATAACAACCTTCATCATTTGTAATAAGTCGTATGAACAACAAATAAGATTTGCCTCAAAATTGGATTTATTATTTGATTTCGCATATTTCATTACCTTCCATAACGCTTCATTCCCTTCCGTATATAAATTAGAGGAAAAGGAATGTAATGAAATGGAAGGTAATGAAATTTAAACAGATTTTTTAAATTTATTTAGAATAAAATAGGAAACTAGCTGTACTAAAATATAATGTGACATAACCTAACTATTGTTAGGTTTTCTTTTAATAATGCCTTGTACATTTTTTTATGAATTTAATTATTTATTTTTGCCACTTTAAAGTTGTGAATTGAGTGTTTTAGAATTTATTGGCATCTCACATGATGTAACATCCGGGAACGGTTGACGAATGGAGGGAGTCCCCTCCATTCGTTAGTTCGATGGTTGGGCAGTTGAGTGAGTGGGGGCAGTCTGATCGTGGCGACGGAATACGACGGTAGTATTTACCTAAGAGGATATTTGTTGATGTTAAGTGTGATGTACTGAAGTAAACAATAAATGAACTATTTAAAAAGTGAAACCTGAGTGTTATTTCTATATCCAAGGGGTGTTATTACATTTCAGAAGTGGGATAAGTACACGCCTAATAATATATTTTAAGTGTTTAAATTTCACTTTAAAATCATGGATTCCGATTCTATTAGATTACACTAACAGAATGTTGTGTTTTAACTATATTTAATTTTAAATATGAATTTTGTTTTTATGGATCGTTCCAAGTTGTATACTAAAGGGTACATTTAGGTTATTTTTGAGCTCAGGCGTACCCTAACAAAAATATTATTATAATACCCTGCAAAACTTTTCGTGACTTCGTCGTTCTAAAACCCTTTTTATTATTTGTTTCATGAACGTCGCGAGCTGTCGGACAGAAATCGTGAGTATTTCTATTGAAGAGTCTTCATAACGCGGCGGTAGCGATGTGCAGTGTATGCAGACTTTAAGATGCTATTATTTTTTTTAATTTCGACTGCATTGGGATTGTTCATTGATAGTGAGGTGAACATTCATAACTCATGTAAATTCAAAATAAGCTGTTGAGTTTCCAAATAAACAAATAACTGTGTTGGCATTCTTTTGTGCAGAAAAGTTCAGTGAGCTATTTAATGTTAATATGTAGCTAATCTGAAAACATTCAAACATATTTTTGCCTATTCTAAGTGGTTGGAATAGTGCAAGAGGTGCCTTCAATAGAGGCAACTCCTCGATGGGGTAATCGTTGCATTTAACTAATTATTAGATTGGGTAAATAATCGGACTGACGCCCGTGGTATCTTTGGCCGAGGCAACTCTTTGATAAAATTATCGTTGTGTTGGATAGATAAAAGCTGAATAGTTGTATCGGTACATGCGATACTCTTGACCGAGGCACGTCCTCGGTAGAGTTATCGGTGTACTGGAGCATATAGAACAATTTAAGTTGTATTTCAACAAACTTTTTAATTTCGCTCACTGAATTTTCGATACGGATGGATGTTTGCATGGTTGTGGGATCCCTATGCCGCGTGCACTCCAGATGAGATGTGCGAGTATGGGATTTGGTAGACCCCTATGCGGCATGCACTCCAGATGAGATGTACGAGTATGGGATTTAGTAGACCTCTATGCGGCGTGCACTCCAGATGAGATGTACGAGTATAGGATGTAGTGGACCCCTATGCGGCGTGCACTCCAGATGAGATGTACGAGTATAGGATGTAGTAGACCCCTATGCGGCGTGCACTCTAGATGAGATGTACGAGTATAGAATTTAGTAGACCCCTATGCGGCGTGCACTCAAGATGAGATGTACGAGTATAGGATGTAGTAGACCTCTACGCAGCGAGGTGGAGAGAAAGAAGAAGCTTATTTGTCGCGGCCAGTGTGGGACGGCTCCGGTAGGATCTCGCATGCCGCTGTGTCCTGTAGTGCTGGCGGTGCAGCTATGCGTGTCCACTCTACGAAATCGGGCCGTCGTAGAATACACACTGGTGAAGACCAGCTGGACCTTGAGAAGGTGCAGAAGTTGGAGGCGCGCATAACCTCAATTTCAAGTCGTTCGTGGTGCGCTTTCCGCTTCACCGTTTGGTGACCTTCCTCAAGGAAGAGTTTTGACCGAAAGGTGAGCTATAGTTCAGATTTTAATTGACGTTGTCATTATTATGCAGTATGTGCTGCAGTTTCTGGTTAATACACTCTTGTAACATGCTGCCATGTAGGTGAGTTGTAGTACAGTTTAGTTGACGCTTGTGTCGTGTGAAGACACGTAGGTGAAATGATAGTGAAGAATATGGAACATTAAATGGTCCCAAAGTTAGTGAATGGTATCATCACATTCTACCAAGTATGGAGTACAAATATGTAAAGTACATAATATTTATTAAAGGACAGAGATTATTAAGTTAGTATTAACATTATTGATTGCATGATTACAAATTAAAATTACAATTTGAGGTATGTCAGTTAAAAATAATTTCACAAACTCACACAATTTATTTAAGGATGTCAAAGTATCATTCAAATAGTCGATTACATTTTAATAACATTTATTACATCGTAAAGTCGACAGTTTAGTAGAGTCCTCAGTCAAGTGAAGTAGTCTTAAGTCAAATGAAGTAGAGTTGACAAGTTTTTTTTTTTTTAAATATTGTGGTGCACACAGTCAAAAGCTTGCGTCATATTTAGATTTATTATTAGGTTTAAAAAAAAATAGCTTGATTACAAATAGTTACATGAGTAGGTATTTGTACAAATTTTATGATAAAAGAAGTTATTTTTGTGAATAAATCATTACTTACTTATGTTCTTTACATTTTGATTTCCATGTTTCTGGATTAAAAAAAAATAATAATAATAATAATAAATAGCCTAGTAGTAAAAAAAAAAAAAAGAAAAACCACGTTAAAATGTTTTAAAACACACTAAGCTTGATAACAAATAATTTGACCGACGTTTATCAACTTTTGTAAAAATAGTTTTGATTTTTATAGTGAGTAAACCATTATTTACTTGTTTGCTTTACATTTTTATTTGCATAAGGTCACAAATAACAATTGGTGCAACTGTTACTGAAGAGGTTAAGTTTGAAAACAAATAGTTACGTTAAGCTGTATAATAAATATGTAGTTAACTACGTGATCAGTCGCTTAGGATATTATTCAAACTTTATTTCTATCGATAGCATCTCGTTTGCGTAAATTAACCACTATAGTTTTTGTGTTCCGAGGTACGAGCAATGGATCAAAATACTGAATGCAATAGATTTGTAAAATTATTAAATGTTTTTCCAAGTGAGCAATATTTCGGTCAAACATTGGAAAATACGTTAAATGTTGAAGTTTACTATTACGAAAAATTTGCTTTAAATCAATGGGATATAACTGGCAAACGGGCTGTAGATTGCGTACGTGGATGTTGAAAGCGAAGTTACAAAGATCGGAGAGTATTTTGCTCATACATTATGACTAAAACATGGCGGGCTAACGTCTTCTATGAAAGTTTTCGGTCCGAAGGTAGTCGGTTCATTCGGAAATGTGACAGTTACTCTAGGCATTCAAAACGTTGAGGCCATACCAGGTCTTTGTAGTCGAAGACATGAGGTCTATGTTGCGGCTCACGAGGCAAATGATACAGAGAAACAGGTACCCGATAATGTTTCAGAATCTGATTAATAATAATGCTATGATGAAATCTCGGTAATATACTGAGAGCGGTTATTTTTGTAGAAGTTTGATGGTTGTTTGATTTTTGTTTATTAAAATAAATAACATTAATCAATATAGAAGAAATTTGAAGTAATAATAATTAACGCGACGACTATTCTAGTTGCGAATATATAGCAGGACCATAGAATCGTGACCGTTTCTAGATTTTCTGACTAGATAATTAGTAATTCTATAGGAATAAATCGCGGTACTTAGCTTTGTGACAATCGGTTTGTTTCACGGGATGGGTAAATATAAGTCTATCTGCGAATAAATCGCAGGGCTTATATTTTATTAATAGAGGGAGACTATGTGCGAATAAATCGCAGGGCTCCGCCCCGTGAACATTGTTTGTTCACGGGATAGATGGTTTTCAATATAAACCAAATCAAATGTTTTTATTGCATTCATGTGTTTTTACAATATATAAGTAAGTTTTATCATGAAACCCGGTTAGGGCACGAGAACATAATAATAACTTTAACATCATAATAATAACATAACGTAATATATAATCCAATCTTTATTACTGTAATTACTCGTCATATTATCTTACGAGTTTATTATGGTCAATTTTATTTCGCTAATTGAACTACAATGTGTCAAATTAGAATGAATTATTAATCTTTGATCAAATTATTAGTATTGGAATAAATTATTTTTGAATCATTACTGTAACAATTTAATTATTTTTGTTATTACTGAATCAGTATTGCTATTACTGAATTGATAATTTAAATATGAAATTGGAATAATTATGGTATTTTGTAGATTTTTAATTTATAATAATGATTTTATAATGCATAAAATGGTTTAGATATTAGGGAGTGTTCTGGATTTAATTTTTTACTTTTTATACTTTGGGATTGGTTTTATTATTACTTCAGATTAGGTAAATTTGCATTTATTTTACTAAATAGTAGTACAGGTTTTAGGTAACGATCGTTACAGAGTTACAGCCGTACGAGGTCTTAGTAGCCGAAAACATGAGCATAAAAATTCGGTAGCAGCAGATAAAATGCTACCCTATGTTCATGTTGTGGCTCGCGAGGTAAATGAAACTGAGGAACAGGCTTCCGAAGTTGATTCAGAATCTAATTAATAATGGGATGTCATGATCACCTCAATAATTATACTGAAGTGATTTTTGTTGTAACAGTTGATTGATTTTATTTGCAAGTTTTGATTTTATTCAAACAATAATTATAGAAGAAACTAATGATAGAATTCATAAAAATAAGTATCGAGATGACTAAAGTCGAAGTGCGAATAAATCGCCAAAACCTTAGCATCGTGATCATTTTCAGATTTTCTAATTACATTATTGTTAAGTCTATGTGCGAGTCAATTGTAGGACTAAGCATGGTGATCATCGGTGGAGCATACGGTGGAGGTCTGCCCCGCTTGGGCGGAGCCACGCCGTGTCCTCGTGGATGCGATGGGCGGCAGCGACCTCTCGCGCCCTGCCCTGGTTCGGGCCATGGTGCGGAGCGGGAGGGAGTGGGAAGCCGTCTCCTCCTTCTGCGAAGCAGTGATGCTCGCGAGGGCGGAGGCGGGATGCGTGAGAGAGCACCGACAGCGGAGTCGCCCTCACGCCCTCAGCAGCAGCCGCCTCGGGAGACGCCTGGGACTTCCGGCGCCGCGAGACGATCTCCGGCCACCGTAGATCCGGGCCTGGGGACGGTGAGTAATGGGTGGCTCGCCGTCCGATCGGCAACGGACGAGAGTCGACGGCGGGTAGTGTTCCACGCGCGCCTCAAAGAGTTGTCGGCAGGAGACGGGGCCCGTCATGGCCGATGCCTGCCCGGGGGTTGAGGATAAATTCGAAACAGAGTTACCTCGCCCCTGGGCACTCAAAGGCAGGAAGGAACAGGGGTGGGTTTTTGGTCAGTGGGAGTCTGACGCGCCCTACCACTCCGCCCAGAGCG
Source organism: Polia nebulosa (assembly GCA_951329385.1). NCBI lineage: Eukaryota > Metazoa > Arthropoda > Insecta > Lepidoptera > Noctuidae > Polia > Polia nebulosa. The sequence goes on from OX589604.1 coordinate 16,762,240, forward strand.
GGAGAGGTCATAGGATGATTTCTCACACCAAAAAAAAAAAGTACCAGTTAATTTAATTTTTACAAGCGATAATAGTTATTAATTAAATAAATTATTAGTTTTCATGAAAAGTAGTCTTGCAAGTTAAAAATTACACCGTTTCTGTACATAATTTCATCATGGTGATCATTGATTGGTTTATGGTATAGATAATAGTGAGTATATGGGCGAATAAATCGCAGGATTTAGCCTATTGACAATCGATTTGTTCACTGGATAGCTGAATAGTGAGTCTATGTGCGAATAAATCGCAGGACTTGGCTTTGTGACAATCGATTGCATCACAGGATAGCTGAATAGTGAGTCTATGTGCGAATAAATCGCAGGACTTGGCTTTGTGACAATCGATTGCATCACAGGATAGCTGAATAGTGAGTCTATGTGCGAATAAATCGCAGGACTTGGCTTTGTGACAATCGATTGCATCACTAGATAGCTGAATAGTTCGTCCATGTGCGAATAAATCGCAGGACTTATAATTTATTAATAACGGGAGTCTATGTGCGAATAAATTGCAGGGCTCCGTCCCGTAAATATTGTTTTGTACACGGGATAGTTTTCTTATTTATGAAATGATTAATGTAAAATGTACAGTCTTAATTATTAGAAATGGATAAGACTTGTTTCTTAAAATACTTAATGTTTTTTTTTTATATATTCAATATAAAGGCAATATAAGTTTGTTAAAATTCACATTTTTTTTGTAAAACTGACTCAACAGGCAGAGTGTTAGGTTATCACCTGATACGTGTATGAGGTCATACACGCTGTCAGGATGGTCGAGTGTTAGGTTTTCTTTTAATAATGCCTTGTACATTTTTTTATGAATTTAATTATTTATTTTTGCCACTTTAAAGTTGTGAATTGAGTGTTTTAGAATTTATTGGCATCTCACATGATGTAACATCCGGGAACGGTTGACGAATGGAGGGAGTCCCCTCCATTCGTTAGTTCGATGGTTGGGCAGTTGAGTGAGTGGGGGCAGTCTGATCGTGGCGACGGAATACGACGGTAGTATTTACCTAAGAGGATATTTGTTGATGTTAAGTGTGATGTACTGAAGTAAACAATAAATGAACTATTTAAAAAGTGAAACCTGAGTGTTATTTCTATATCCAAGGGGTGTTATTACACTATACACTATAATTTTATATCAAAACCATATTTTTTTTATCATATACTTACTTATTAAATTAATGGAATGTAATGACTTAATGAGTAATTACCTGTGACAAACGTGGTTTATAAAACTATTTTCGTAAATATTTGCCGTTAGAGGCGCACGGGTGTGCCCGTGATGAACTTTTTTGGTAGACTGGGTGCGGGCGACGTAGGCAGTGGGCTATAATGCACCAATAAGGTTGTATTTCAAAATAATTTCGATTGCAATATTTATGGAATGGAATGAAGTTTTTCGTTTGGCAATTTTTTAACGCTGATTCTTTCTATGCTATGCACTGTTTAAAAAAAACTTTGTCATAAATTAATAATCGATATTAAATAACTTAGAAAATAGGCACAAATACCTTATACTTTTATTTAGGAAAGCGCAATAATGTACCTAGAAACATTCTGGGTGACCATGTGGATAGGGAGTGGAATGAAATCTAGGCATGTTTTTGTTTTAAGATTTTTTTTGTTATGGTAACTAGACCTATTATAAACTATGCACCTTTGAGCTCTATCTAAACGTTAACTTATTTAATTATCAAATTTTGATTAATTAAAATATTCATGATGACTTTTCTTCTGGAAAGACGATTTGGACGAAACGGCGGAATCACTCAAAACCAATAGAGAACCATAATAAAATAGCATTATCGATAAACAAAAATGTCATGCATGCTACTCTATCCCTACAAAAACAAGAAAATGATTTCATGAAATACAACTGTTAAAAAGAAAGGCAAACGGGCAATTATGAATGCTTTTTACAAAAACTCTTCAACGAATACAGAATCTTTGGTTTAATAACTAAATCTAAAGATATTTCAGCCAAAATTAAGGTATACGTACTGGTGCAAAGTTATGTTCGGGTGATTTCCGTTTCTTTTGATACCAAATCCGATTATATTGCAATTGGGCATCTTGCTATTGACGACTTCCACTATAGAACCGAGTTCAAACGCATTATCACAGCAAAATTACTCCAAAATTCACAAAATATATCCACAGTTTATGAGTATTTGACAGTTGACGTACCCAGCTTTAGTACCAAACAACGAGAGGATAAAATGGCGAACCGACCGGCCCCAAACAGGTATTTTAATGATGCTAGGAATGAAGGGTTGCCATTATAGTAACCGTCAAAAACACTGTTATCCATTTTCACTTATGCAAAATTAAGAAAGTTAAAAAGAGATGGCAGTATTTTTATGATTTTGGCGTCGACATGACACATATTTGTATGGTAACTGTTTTTTCTATAGTCAAACATTTTAAGTCCATAATTATAATTTTTATGTCAATGCGTGCACCAGCTAAAGACTGTCGCTTTCCTGCTGTTTTTTTGTTTTATTATCCCTGAAGGGAAGGCGAAAGTCTTTTGACCATATTGCCTGGTCTTACGTAGTGTATTTAAACTTTTTTCCATTAGAATACAGATGTAACACATTCTAATGTTTTTTGCAGTATTACAGTATAGACAACAAATGTGTCGAGTCAGCCTTCTCGGCAACAATAAAATTCTCAGCTCCATTTTCCCGAGATCGTGCCTGTTTCAATGATTCCACATATTGTCCATTTGTGTTGACACTTGAGACACAAAACTACACGAATAATTAAAACAGCCACTGAACTTCATTCGATAAAAGCCCGCCAAAAACCCGCTGTCCTGCTGTGTGCAAGTCAAGTCAACTTTGATTTTTGTTGCTTTTTTTTATTTACCCCGAAGAAAGGCTATAGTCTGGAGTTTTTGGCGGGAGTTTGTTGAGTAAAGTCCAAGTCTCCGCGGGATTTTCTCATCGGCTTTGCTTGCCATTTATAACTATAGAATAGAGTGACGTTCAGTGACTGTTTTAATTATTCGTTTATTGATTCCTAGTGGATATTGTGATGTAAAATTGGTGTAGTTTTGTGTCTCAAGTGTCAACGCAAATGGACAATATATGGAATCATTGAAAGAGGCGCTATCTCGGTAAAATGGAGCTGAGAGTTTTATTGTAGTATTAACCCTACACTGCATTCAGTGCCATATGTGTGACAACCAATAAAACTGGTATTATTCCTAATTCGAACCAAGTAGCAACATTTATGATTATGAAAAGAAAGTGACAACAGTCAATGGCAACCAATAGTGCATTAATTGGAGTTATATGGCAACACTATCGCGCTCAGCTAGTCACTCAATTGAAAATTTTGATCAATTGCCGCGTGCCGCGCGAATGAAATTTGAAAATAAAGTAAATAATAGTTATTGACGGATTGCAACAGTGGAAAAATTGTTTTTATATAGAATAATCTGTGTACTAAGCAAATGTAAGTATATTTTTTTGATTTGACAGTGTTTTGATACTAAAATTTTACAATTACTGTACGTGCCGGATGTGTCACTTCATGCAGTGATGGTCCAATTTTAGATATTTTTACTAATAATAGTATGTTGTTTTTATTTTGAATAATGCCAAAGAAAAGTTTATCCAGCGCTCAAATCCAAAGTTATTTGACATTACCATCAGGCAGTGAAGACGCTATTATAAATCAAGCTATCAATAAACGAGAAGCATTGTCAGTGGATGAGCAGATGTGCGCTACCAAGACCTCCAACATTTTGCGCCAATACCTACCTAACAAGCCTCACAAATAGGGGTATAAACTGTTGGTATCTACTGTGTGATGATCGAAGGTTTGCGTACAACTTCGAAATATACTCTGGTATGGAGAATAATCTAGATCTGAGGATTCCTAATGAGCCTGATTTAGGCGCAAGTGCCAACATTGTTGTCCGGCTTGCAAGGTCAATTCCCAGGGATAAAAATTACAAGTTATTCTTTGACAACACTACTACACATGCCCTGAATTATTTCACATCTCGCCAAAGAAGGTACATATTCTATGGGGACCGTGAACAAAGGACGACTGGGCAAATCTGTACAAATACCATCATTGAAAGATCTAAAAAGTAGAAAGGAGAAAAGAGGATATATTCAGAGGAATGGGTAGGTAATGTGGATGGTACAGACATCGCCACAGTTATGTGGTATGACAATAAACTAGTTGTCTTCATCTTTTGTTAGGAAGGAGCCTACTCAAAAAGTAAGGAGGTTTTGTAAAAAACAGAAATATTTAGATGTCGATTGCCCTCAAATTGTACGCAACTACAATCAGCACATGGGTGGAGTCGACTTGCTCGACTCATTCCTGGGAAAGTGCAAGATAAAGATGAGGACAAAGAAGTGGTACTTGAGGTTATTTTACCATTTCCTCGACATAGCCACCATAAATTGCTAACTAAAAGAGTTGGTGAAATGCAACAAAAAGAAACGCCACTGAAGTTGACAGACTTCAAGTTAGAAGTGGCAAAGAGCCTCTGCATGTGTGGTCCATCAATGAATAAGAAAAAAGACCGGCCGTCTTCTGTAAGTGATGAATTGATAGAGAAGAAAAGAATGAGAGCCAATGTGGAGGAAGAATCGCTTCTTCCTCCTCGTGACGTGAGGCGTGATGGATGTGAGCACTTTCCTATGTGGGAACAGAAGCGCCAGCGATGCTAGCATCCAGGCTGCAAAGGAAAGTCGTTTGTTGTGTGCGAAAAATGCAGAGTCGAACTTTGTTTCAACAAGGACAACAACTGCTTCCGTCTGTTTCATCTCTAGTAATGTGGCAAATATAGGTAGGTCATTGCATGTTGTGCCACATATGGAACCAAATAAAAAATAAAAATATCTCCATTATTATTTGTTTTTTATTTTTTAAACTATTTTTCCCGGGTTCTACACCACAAATACGATTAGGTAAGTTTTTTTTTTTTGAAGAAAAAAAAATCATGCAGTGTAGGGTTAACTACCTCAGCGAAGTTTGCCGAGAAGGCTGACTAGACACATTTGTTGCCAAATACTGCAAAAAACATTAGAGTGTGTTACATCTGCATTGTAAGGGAAAAGAAATTAAAATACACTACTAATGACTAGGCAGTATGGTCTCAGACCTTACCCTGTTTCAAAAGGAACAAAAAAAAAGGGAAAAAAGGCTATAGTCTTTTGACCATATTGCCTAGTCTTACGTAGTCATCAGTGGTATAGTTTATTATTATTTTTTTGGTGTATTTGGCAACAAATGTGTTGAGTCAGCCTTCTCGGCAAACTTCGCTGAGGTAGTCAGTACTACAATAAAATCCTCAGCTCTTTTTTACCGAAATCGCGCTTGTTTCAATGATTCCACATACTGTCCAGCTGCGTAGACACTTGAGACGCAAAACTACACCGATTTTACATTACATAATCCACTATTAATCAATAAGCGATTAAAACAGTCACTGAACTTCACTCTATTCTATAGTTTTATATGGCAAGCAAAGCCGATGAGAAAATCCCGCGGAGACTTTTTGGCGCGAAGTCAAACAAGGCGGTAATTTTGATTTCGCAAAAAAGTTTATAAATAAATAATTATACGGAAATACCTTATCAAATAACATCAGATAGGACCTGGAATATAATAATGTTAACGGAGTCCTAGGAGTACACAGAATAAATGCGCACAAAATAGGAATAACATTCAGAAAGGCGGCTGCGGCCAACAATTTTCTGAAGATGGAAGACTTTCTATGGAAAAATAAATTTAAAGCCTTTATACCATCGTATTTGACAGAAAGGATTGGTGTACTGAGGTTTGTGCCCAAGGAACTCACCAATGAAGAAATATATAAAAATATAGTATGTGACTCCGAAGAAATTTCAATTAAAAGACTCATGCGTAAATTAGAGGGAAAATTAGTGCCTCTTAATACAGTTGCCGTTACCTTTGCATCAACATCTTTACCGCAATACGCATAATATAAAACTATTTAGATACGAGGTGAAAGCATACATACCACCATTATTGCAATGTTATTAGTGTCTTAACCATTCTGCTAAGGCTTGCAGAGGCGAACAGCACTGCTCTTCTTGTGCTGGTCGTCACTCCTACAAAGAGTGCGATGTCGAAGAGATCACATGCATCAACTGCGCAGGTAATCATCTTGCCATTTCAAGAGATTGTCTCATTTAAAAACAAAAAATTGAAGAGAAAAAGTCCAAATTTCTTAAGCAGCAATCATATGCCACTGTTGTGAACTCACATTTAATGAGAAGTCTTTTCCTGTTTTACCCAAAGTTACTGACAAGGCTAAAACCAATGATTCTTTAGATATTAAACAAATAGCAAATAATGATATTATAATTAACGCAATTGTTAAATCGTTGGTTGCACTAGGAAACAAGAGTGACTCTGATGGACCACTCACACATAAGAAAATAAAAGAAATATTTTTATCAATAGAAACATGGATAATTTTCTAAATATTTTATAGAGTTTACAGAGTAAAAAGAGCCTATTACAAAATTTATTAATTGAAAAAAATATAGATATCTGTCTTCTTAATGAGACTTGGTTCAAACCTAATTCTGTAATGCCACACTTTCCCATCCACAAAAATTCCATAAATTTTCATAATGGAGTAGCCATTTTGGTGAACCATCGTTTAAAGTACAAAGTACTTAGTTAATACACACTTCTCAGAATCTATTCAAAACTTATGTATCACTATAGAAACACAATTTGGAGCATTGGCAATACTTTGTGTGTACAGCCCTCCAAGTATCAGGTTTGACTCAGCAAAGTTAAAGGACTTAATGAATAACATACCCAAACCTTGTATAGTTATGGGTGATTTTAACGCTCATAACATAGCCTTTGGATGCCATAATGATAACAATAGAGGTAGATGTTTTTATAATATAATTGATGAATTTGATCTACGTATTTTGAATGATGGATCACTAACAACTGTTCCTTATCCTAATAGACAAGCTTCAGCAATAGATCTTGCTTTTGTTAGCTCCTCAATAGCTCATTAATGTAACTGGTATGTTCATGACGATCCCATGGGTAGCTATCATCTTCCAACCTTACTTGAGGTCAATATTCAACTATCTATGTATGACACGTCACCTCCTGTGGATCAAGAGAAATATATTTATAGTAAGGCAGATTGGGACGAATATTATAGCCTATCAGAAACTTGTTTTTCTCACTTGGATTCAATAAATGATTCCCCTATCAATGCATATAATCATTTTATAGAAACATTAAATGATTTAAGGGATAAAACAATTCGCAAACGAAAATTAGGTGTAAAGACAGCTATTAAAAAACCAGTAGGTACCATGGTGGAATACAAAATATAGTGATGCTGTCGCAAAATCAAAAGATGCATTAAAGTATTATTTTTCACAACCCAACATTGAAAACTGGATAAAGTATAAAAAATTAGATGCAAAAAAGAAAAGAATTCTGAAGGACGAAAGTTCTTCTTCTTGGCGTAATTTATGTAGTAGCTTCAATAGGTTAACTCCAGTTTCTAGGATATGGGGATACATTAAAAATTAAAAAAAAATTGGATCAAATCGAAACAAAAACATCAATGATGAGTGGGTTCCAAGTATTTTAGATAACTTGGCAGACTATACTGAAATAGATGAAAATAGGCTCGAGTATTTGTTCGAAAATGCTAAAGAAAATGATGTAAATGTATTTCTCAAGAATAATTTCACTATAGAAGAGTTGAAAACATCTTTAAAGAGTAGGAAAGATACTACATCGGGATCGGATGACATACCTTACATGTTAATAAAAAAAATTACATATAAATGGACAAACAACATTACTTAATATTTTTAATAAACTATGGGATGAATTAGTAATACCTGAGTCTTGGAAAATACAGTGTGTCGTTCCAATTTTAAAACCTAATAAACCTGCAAATAGTGCTTCTTTATACAAACCTATTTCCTTATCATCTTGTTTGGGTAAACTCTTTGAAAACATGTCGAAGTTAAGATTAGATTATTTTGTTGCATCGCAAAGCTTAATCCCTTCTATACAGTTTGGTTTCAGAAAAGGTAAAAGTTGCTCTGAAAGCTTTGTATCTTTATTATCAGATGTAAGACAGGTTAAATTAAGTCACTCTAATGCAATCTGCGCGTTTTTAGATGTAAAAGGTGCTTTTGACAATGTCAATATAGAAGAACTCATTCAAGTATCGCACGATATTGGTATACCTGGTCATATTCTAAAATGGCTCTATTCTTTTTAAAAAAATATAACTGTATTTGTTAAATATAATAATAAATTACATGGACCTAGGACTGTTAACAAAGGCACAATGCAAGGGGCAACTTTGTCTCCTTTACTTTATAATATCAAAATCAAAAGTCATTTATTCAAACTAGGCTGAGAGCCAGCACTTTTTGAACGTCAACATTCTACATAAAGACAGACCCCCAAAAACGCCCGCCCGTCACCACTTCCTAGTGTTTTAGCCGTGAAGAAGAAGTGGCCAACAAACTCCCCAACAACACATCTGTCTGTTAAGTTTGAAGAACTTGAATCTATATAATTAGGTATATGCAACAATCATAACATATGTAAAACAGAAAAATAAATAGATGTCGTCTAAGATATAATCATAAAATTAAATAATCCGCCACTTTTTAGCTAGCACACTCAATTATGCCATTAAAAACGAACTCAAGCATAAACACTAAACCAAATTAAATAAGCCTCCATATATGCATAACTGGTGTGCCTGCTTACACGAACAAAGATAGAATCTATCAAAGGGCTGTGATTCGAAGCCACAAGTGATGGACTAGGGCCATCACACTAGAATTAGTAGACAATTATTATATGAACTCATATTATAATCTGTCTATTAATTTAAATTATAAGCTAAATATGGAGAAAGAACATCAAGTGTAACATTGTCTTGCGTTCAACACAGCGACCAACTATTATTATCTTCTAAATAGTCGTTGATGGAATAGTATGCCTTCGAACAGAGACTAGATTTAACTTTAGTTTTAAATGCATTAAAAGGCAGGTCAAGAAAAGAACGGGGTAGCTTATTGTAAAATTCGATACCGAAACCCTCAAACGAACCATGAACCCTACGAACACGGTGGGAAGGAACATGAAGTTTATACTTATTTCTGGTGTTAAAATTGTGGATATCACTGGTCTTTTTGTATAAATGTATATTTTGTCTAATGTATAATATGTTTGCAAAAATGAACTGAGATACCACCGTGAGAATTCCAATCTCTTTGAAAATTTCTCTTAGAGAAACTCTTGACCCTAACCTGTATATTGCTCGTACAGCACGTTTTTGTAAAACAAATATATTTTGTATGTCAGCAGCTTTACCCCACAAAAGAATACCATAAGACATACGAGTAACACTATGGAAATAACTAAAATAGACGAACCGTGCTGTGTCAACGTCAGTATATTGTCTAACTTTTCTGACGAGCTGAGCCTTCCCGATAGGCTTGATATATGTGCGCCCCATTGAAGTTTGGAATCAACAGCTATACCCAAAAAAACTGCCGAGTACACAGCTTCAAGCACTTTTTTATTTAAGATGATATTAGGTCCTAGATGTATAACATTAGGTAAGGCAAACTTTATACATTTATTTTTCTTAGCATTAAGAACTAAGTTATTTGTCGTAAACCAATCCGTAACCATTGAGAGAGCGCTATCTACGTTATCAAAATCTTGTCTATTCCTATCTACTTTAAAGATAAGAGAAGTATCATCTGCAAACAGTACTACGACACAGATACCCTTTAAAAATGTGGTAAATCGCGTCGGGCCCCTCGCGTCGCCATAACAATAGTTTTTAATTGTGTCTGCTAATGAGGGGCTAGACGCGTTAATATACACCAAAAACAAGAATGGTCCCAATATCGAGCCTTGAGGCACACCTAAACGAACTGGTATCCCGGAAGACTTAACACCATTGATATCTACACATTGGAACCTATTACATAAATATGAATCAATTACATCAGCTTACGCAAAAGCGTGTCATGGTGCTTTTGATTGCGTATCAAAAGCTTTGGAGAGGTCACAGAAAACTCCGATAGCATTTTGCGAGTTCTCCCATGCGTTGAATATGTGTTTTAGGAGAGCAACACCCGCATCTGTAGTCGATCGACCTTTTGTAAAGCCATATTGATCATTATGAAGGAGGCTATTTACATTAAAATATGTTATCAAAATTTTGCTAAATGCAGGCATTATGGAAATAGGCCTGAAGTTGCCTATGTCATTTTTATTGCCTGATTTAAATAGAGGTATGACTTTACTACACTTCACGAGATCAGGAAAAGTTCCTGAGTCCACGCATTTATTAAAAGTCACAGCAAGATAGGGCGCTACGATGTCTATTATATTACTCAAAAGTTTGATTGAGATGCCCCAGTAATCACCTGTGTTTTTTGATTTTAGAGAGTTAAAAACGTTAACTACGTCAAGTGGTGTTACATGCTCAAAACTAAATGATTGATTGCACTTAGGTACACTACCGTTCAAAAGACTTTCAGCTTAAGACGGGGATGAATTTAAGGAGCGAGTTGTAGTTATAGGTATGTTGGCAAAAAACTCATTAAATGCCTGAGCTACGTCAGTTGGTTTACTAATTTTTTTTCGAATAGAATCTCTAGCTGATTTACTTTTTTAACCGACTTTCCCGTTTAATTATTTATCTCGCTTAAGAATTTTGATTTAGCAGTAACACAAATCTTCTCAAACAATTTAGAATATTTTTTAACATACTCTAGAAAAGGAGTATCGAACCTATATCTTTTTAAACCGTATAACTCGTATAGTCTCGCTCTACTTTTATATATACCAGCAGTGGGCCATTGGTTGAAGCCAATGGAGGTACCCGTAACGTCTATAGTTTTAGATTTAAAAATGGCTTGGTACTCTTTTTGCACAACATCAAAAAGGGCTCCATAGATTTCATTAGGATTATCGTTTTCTACTAAAGATGGTGTAAGTTTATTTGCTATATTATTTTTAAACTTATTACAACGGCTTACCGTATAAGGCCTGCATTCTATTTTAAGTGGCTTTTTATTTTGTGGCATAGGAAAGCTAACTAATAGTCCACAGTGGTCAGACGTTAAGTCACTTAACACTAAATTTTTTTCCGAATTACAATTACTAAAAGAGTTATCAAGGCAAGTCGATAAAGATGCCGTAATCCTAGTAGGTATAACTTGTATACTTCTGAAATATTAAAATATGTAGATGCACCAGGTGTAAATATCCTGCAATTTGCAGATGACTTGCTTTTGTACAGCATAAATCAAAACATAGATATAGCAATGTTAAATATCAATAAGGCTTTGTCTCAATCATACAGCTATTACCATAATAAACTTTAATTAGAAATAAATCCAGAAAAGAGTTCAATTTTAATTATCAGTAAAAATGTAAATACCCTAAATAATGTCAAAATTTCATAGAATAATGTAGAAATTCCTGTTGTTAAACAACATAAATTCCTAGGCATCATTATTGACGATAAATTAAAGTTTGATGAACATATTAAACATATAAGTAACAAAGCGCTGAATGGTATTAATCTATTGAAGCATTTAGCAGGAAGTTTTTGGGGACCCTAAAGTTATGAGTATGCTGTACAAAAGTATAGTGAAAAGCCATTTTGATTACAGCAGTTTAGCATACATGAATGCCAATAGCACCTTGTTACGAAAATTAGGTGTAATTCAAAATATGGGACTGAGACTTATTTGTGGCGCTATGCGCTCCACACCTATTAATTCGCTAGAAGTTGAGACATGTATACCTCCCTTGACATTACGAAGGTTGTTGTTGGCTGAGAGATTTTTATTAAGAGTCATGGCATCAAATGATAATCCTTTACTTAAGAAATTAACAATACATCCTGGAATCTCACAGTCAATTGTTTCCAATGCCATCTCTGCTTCCTCTTTGGTAGGTGGAATTCTAGCTGAATGCCAATAATATTTGAACATGTAAATAATAATTCAAAAGATATTGTTCAAAATGATATTTGGCCTATGTACAAAATTCCTTATAATGGTATAATTAACAGCTTTGCAATCCATTTAGATGCAGTACACAATAAATATGATTTGTTACAGTTTAAAGACAATAGACCAGAATATTATGTTATATATACACAGATGGATCTAAAACAGATCATAATGTAAATGCAGCTTTCTATGATCCACAGCTAGACTTGACTAAATGCATTAAATTAATCAGGGTGTGTAGCATTTTCACTGCAGAATGCTATGCAATTTATTGTGCGTTGCAGCATGTAAATAGTCTTGAACATAATCTACATAATATTTTGATAGTTACAGACTCCAGAAGTGTTTTGACTGCTCTACTACATACTACCAATGTAAATATTTATTTTAAGTTAAATTATATTATTTATAATATTATACATTTTAATTCAAACATTACTTGATAAGTATATTAAAATAGAATTAGTATGGGTACCTTCACACAGTGGCATTCATGGAAACGAAGTAGCTGACGCTGCGAACCGTTCAGACCATGACGAAGACCGATCAGAGTTGATTAAGGTTCCATTCACTGATTACTACAGCCTTTTCAAAAACCGTAATAGATAGTTATGGAAGGAGTATTGGGGCATAACCCTGGAAACGAAAGGCAGATGGTATGCTAGAATACAAAATGAATTACCGATTAAACCTTGGTACTATAACTTATAATACGTCACAAGAAGATTTATAACTATTATATCACGCATGAGATTGGGACATTGCTTAACACCAGCTCGCCTGAATAGGTTTCGCACAATTAACAATAGCCGATGCCATCATTGTGGAGCAGAGGATGCTGATAGAGGTGTGTAACTCTTTACGGAACCGACTCACTGATCCGGATCTTTGAAGTGATTCAAAAGATTGGTTCAGTAACTACGTTTCAAACGCATCATTTGGATCTGAATCATTACTTTGTTCCGTGCTCTTTCCGCACAACGCAGCGCTGAAAAGTGAGCGAGAGAGGAAGACTAAGACACACTGAGTTACTTTACTACTGGACCGCGACTCGCGAGTGAGCAGGTGACATAATACAATCTATACAAGTCAGAAAGAGATACCAAATGACATGTGTATCGCTCATACTCTCACAGTTTTTCGTGTCGTTATCCATGTACGTAAAAATGACCATTATTGCGCTTAAATATCAAATATTCGTACTATGAGATTGTTATTTGCATAATTTTAATGTTTGCATATAATTCTGACTCAGTAGTAACGCCCGCGACGCAACGTAAAACACCTACGTAACATTCTATATTTTTTCTGTATTTTTTTTTGTTAGATGTACTGGTGGTCGGCGGCGCTGTTGGAAGGGCACAGAGCGGCGAGGACCGCCCTCCGAGCGGAGATCATGCGGGCCAAAGCATTGGCCCGCGAGGAGTCGCTGGGGACTCTGAATAGAGATCCATGGGGGCGCCCGTACAAAGCGGTACGGGAGAAACTCCGCCCATGGGCGCCCCCTCTGACGCAGAATCTCCGACCGCAGCTCGTGGAGGGCGTGGTGAGCGCTCTGTTCCCTTCGTTAGGGGAACATACTCCCCCACCTATGGCTCCAAATCCTGCGGTGCCTGACGCGGATCAAGACGACGACGACGATACTCCCGAGGTGACCGAGGTAGAGCTGAGAGTGGCGGTGCGTAGGCTGAATGCCAAAAGCACCGCCCCAGGACCCGATGGCGTTCATGGGAAAGCCTGGGTCCTGGCCTTGCAAGAGGCTCTCGGGCCTCGACTCAGCAGCAGCCGCCGCAGGGTACACCCTGGGCGTAGGACGTCGCGAGACGATCTCCGGCCACCGTAGACTCGGGCTTGTGGACGGCGAGTAGTGGTTAGCTCGCCGTCCGATCAGCACCAGGCCCGAGAGTCGACGGCGCGTAGTGTTCCACGCGCGCCTCAAAGAGTTGTCAGTAATATAGGACGGGGCCCGTCATGACAGATGCCTGCCCAGGGGTTGTGGATAATAAATTCGAAACAGAGTTACCGCGCCCCTGGGCACTCAGGGCATGGAAGGAACAGGGGTGGGTTTTAGTCAGTAAGAGTCTGACACGTCCTCCCGCTCCACCTAGAGCGGGAGATGTCATTGGATGATTTCCCAACGCCAAAAAAAAAAAGAGCCACCATTAGAACTATTAAAAAACTATCACTTAAACAGATTTAGTAGGGTTAAAATACAAAAACTTTTTTACAAAAAAAACAACCGACTTCCAAAAAAAGCAATACACTAAAAATTAAAAAATAACTTTAATTTCGGAAGTCGGTGTTTGTATTTTATTTCTACGATATTTGACACCGACTTCCGAAATTAAAGTTATTTTTTAATTTTTAGTGTATTGTTTTTTTTGGAAGTCGGTTGTTTTTTTCTGTAAAAAAGTTTTTTTATTTTCGCTTTTTAGTTGTTATACCCAGAACTAAAAACCCCAATAACATGGAACGTGGAATTTAAACATTTGGAGAACACAAAAACGTCATCAAGATATGCGTATTTTTCGTTTTTGTTCAGTTTCTCAAAAAGCGCTAAAGCGACTTCCATAAAATTTATATGGGACCACCTCGGGAGTATATTCTTTCGGATAAAAAAAGAATTTTGAAAATCGGTCCACAACTGACGGAGAAATGCGCGGACATACATAAAAAAAAAAAAACATACATACAGTCGAACATAGAACCTCCTCCTTTTTCGAAAGTCGGTTAAAAATGAGTATAGCACACAAGTTTCATCCATGCAAGGCACGGCCCAGGGCTCAATTATTGGTCCGTCAGAATACTTATTATATGTCAATGACTATTAATCACTAATTATTAACTACTATTAATTCAGGATCAGTATATCAATTTACAGATGTCACATGTATTTTGGTCGCCAACAACTTCATGCTTGATGCCCAAGAATCTCTACAATACAGCTTCGATCAAATGTGTAAATGGGCTCATGACGCAAGCGCGGATCCAGCCCTCAAAAAAGGTTGTGGTCACAGGCATCCAAAATCGACCTAAATTTGAATTTCGGGGGCTACTCTGGAGCTTCCATCTTATTTTTTTTTTAATTTTTTTATAAAACGTTGCCCCACACTAGGAATTACTCCTGTATCGTGGGTGCGTTCACAAACATTTAAACTCACATACACAAGACACCCAGACCCGGAACAACTATCTGTGGGCCATACAAATATTTGTTCCGTGCGGGGATCGAACCCGCGACACGCAGCGCAGCAGTCGAACGCTACCCGGGCCTGCGGACGGCGAGTAGTGGGTAACTCGCCGTCCGATCAGCACCAGGCCCGAGAGTCGACGGCGCGTAGTGTTCCACGCGCGCCTCAAAGAGTTGTCAGCAAAGGACGGGGCCTGCCACGGCCAATGCCTGCACGGGGGTTGAGGATAAATTCGAAAGAGTTACCTCGCCCTCGGGCGCGTAGGGCAGGGAGGAACAGAGGTGGGTTTTAGTCAGTAAGAGTCTGACACGCCCTTCCGCTCCACCCTAGAGCGGAAGAAGTCATAAGATGATTTCCCAACCCCCAAAAAAAAAAAAAGCAGTCGAACGCTCAACCACTACGCCAACCGTGCCGTCCGAATTTTATTTAGGTGCTTACTTAATAGCAAATTCAAGCTTACTAGTTTTTTGCGAAAATATTGATAATTTCATCGATATCCAGATTAACATCTTTGTCTATATTTAGGAGAGCCTACCCGGATAACTTTTCCTTTGCCATTGAGGCACGCAACCAAGATTTTACTCTGCGAAGAGTAGAAAACGATCTCTCTGCGGTAGCTACGCTGACCAGGAGAGTTGCCAGTATTTGTAAGATTTTTTTTTTATGTTAGGGGGTACAAATGGGGGTTTGGTAGGGGGCAAACTACCTGCACCGTATTATCGGGGCTTATTTAATGGATAAATCTATCATCTACCCGGGTCGAGAAGGAAGGGATCGGTGAGAGATGTAAAAAGAAAAAAGGAAAGAAAATACGTTTATTTACGGTAGACATGCAGTGTTCCACAAGGATCAGTCTTGGGGCCTGCGCGTTGCGTTCCTTCATGGTGTCGACGTCATCTATTACGCCGATGACATGATGACACTCCGGTTGTAACACTTAAAAATAATTAAATTCGTGTAATGGAGCGTTATTTTGCAAGATGACAGAGCCTTTGACGTTTCTTTTTACTATTTGATCTGGAGCGAGTCTGACAATAAATTAATTTATTGGAAAAAAAAAACTTTACTAAAGCACTTAAAGATGTCTCGAGAAGTTAAAGGGACCAGAGTCAAGTTCAAATGCTTTAAGCACAAGAATGAAGACGCTGTAAGCACTATTTTGGGATTTTTTCTGAACACAGACATCCACGTGTCCAAGGATACTCAGGATTGTATGGCAGACAGCTGCGATATTACTTGTGGAATATCCTCTCTGGACCTGGATCATTGATCTTCGGATGATGGTAATAATTGTTCACCATCAATTGTAAAAATTTTGCCTTACACGGTAGGCAACTGTCCTAGCGACATTACAGCTGGGGTCGCGTAAGTCGTAGGTAAGATCCAGCGGTTGGGTTTCCAGGTGTCATTACATAAATTGGAAGCTATTTATTTCCATGGGCCCTGGAAAGTACTTTCTTCGGGATCCAACACCAAGGTGTTCACATTCTGAACAGCGATCCGTGGGGGCGCCCATACAAAGTGGTGCTGGATAAACTCCGCCCATGGGCGCCCCCGCAGACGCAGTCTCCGGCCTGAGCTCGTGGAGGGCGTGGTGAGCGCTCAGTTACCTTCGCGAGGGGAACACACACCCTCGCCTATGGCTCCGCCTCCTGCGGTGTCTGACGCGGACCAACCCGACGACGATATGCTCCCGAGGTGACCGAGGTAGAGCAGAGAGCGGCGATGCGTAGACTGAATGCTAAAAGTATCGCCCCAGGACCCGATGGCTTTCATGGGAAAGTCTGGGTCTTGGCCCTGGAGGAGGCTCTCGAACCTCGACTGAGAGGGCTCCCAAGTGCATGCATGTAGAGGGGCCAGTTTCCGCAACGTTGGAAGACAGGGAAGCTGGTCCTGATAAAGAAGCCGGGGCGCCCCGCGGACTCTCCGTCCGCTTACCGGCTCATTGTGCTGCTCGACGAGGTGGGCAAGCTCTTCGAAAGAGTAATTGCAGACCACCTCGTCAGGCAGCTGGTGCGGGTGGGGCCGGATCTGGCGGAGAGAGAGTATGGCTTCCGCAGGGGACGCACCACGGTGGACGCCATCATGCGTGTACGAGCCCTCACGACGGAGGATGCAGTGGCCCGGGGTGGGATCGTTTTGGCGGTGTCTCTAGACATCGCCAATGCGTTCAACACTCTGACCTGGAGTTGCATAGTCGAGGCAATCCGGTATCACCGGGTGCCGCCCTACCTCCGTCGCGTGGTCGAGGCATACTTGACGGACAGAGCCGTCATCTATCCCGGTCATCAGGGAGAATGGAACCGGCGAGAGATGTCGTGCGGTGTTCCACAGGGATCGGTCCTGGGACCGCCTCTGTGGAACATCGGGTACGACTGGGTGCTGCGCGCCGACCTCCCTAGCGGCGTCAGCGTAGTTTGCTACGCTGACGACACGCTGGTCTTGGCGCAGGGGAGGTCGTACCAGGCGGCGGCCGACTTGATGTCACGCAGGGTTGCGACAGTCGTTGAGAGGATCCGGCGACTGGGACTCGAGGTGGCATTGCACAAGTCCGAGGCCATGTGTTTTCATGGTCCTCGGAACGCTCCACTGTCGGGTTTCTGCATAACGGTAGGAGGGGTTCACATCGGCGTCGAGGGAACAATGAGGTACCTGGGTCCCGTCCTCGACAGCCGGTGGAACTTCGTCTAGCATTTCCGACGTTTGGCTCCCAGACTGGAGCGGGCCAGTGCTGCTCTGAAGCGGCTCCTGCCCAATCTGGGGGGTCCAAACGACTCCTGCCGGAGGCTCTACGCGGGGATCGTGCGATCCATGCCCCTTTACGGGGCACCGGTGTGAGCGTGTTCCCTGAGGCGGCAACCAGGTCGCTGGTTGAACGTGTCCCAAAGGGTCATGGCCATTCGGCTCATCCGAGGATACCGCACGATCTGTGAGGCGGCGAGACTCCTTGCCGGACTGTCGCCGTGGGATCTGGAGGCCAAGATCCTTGCACTGCTCTGGGAGTGGCGCGAGGAGGCCAAACGCCGGGGCGAAACTCTGCTTCCGCAACACGTCGCGCCTTGGCAGATGGAGCTCCGGCAGGATTTCATGGCGACATGGAGACAGCGACTGTCGCAACCCAGCGCTGGGCTCGCCACCATTGCGGCGTTAGTGCCTCTCTTTGAGGAGTGGCTGGCAAGGCGTCGCGGCGTCCGCACCTACCGCCTGACGCACGTCCTCACCGGACACGGTTGTTTCGGGAGGTGCCTGCATCAGATCGGGCGGGAGGAAACGCCCGGGTGTTACCACAGCGCGGATCGCCCAGAGGACACGGTGGAGCGTACGGTGGAGGTCTGCCCCGCTTAGGTGGAGCACCGCTGCGTGCTCATGGATGCGATAGGTGGCGGCGACCTCTCGCGCCCGGCCCTGGTTCAGGCCATGGTACGGAGCGAGAGGGAATGGGAGGCAGTCTCCGCCTTCTGCGAAGCAGTAATGCTCACGAAGGCGGAGGCGGGACGCGTGAGGAAAGCTCAACGGAGTGGTCCTCACGGCCCCGGCCGCTACCACCGCAGGAGAGGTACTGGGCGTAGGACGTCGCGAGACGATCTCCGGCCACCGTAGACCCGGGCCTGCGGATGGCGAGCAGTGGGTAGCTCGCCGTTCGATCAGCACCAGGCCCGTGAGTCGACGGCGCGTAGTGTTCCACGCGCGCCTCAAAGACATGATTGTCAGCCACCACTGTCGGGGCCCATCGTGGCCGGTGCCTGCATGCCTAGGGGTAGCGGATAAATTCTGAAAATGAGTTACCTCACTCGTGGGCACTCAGGCAGGGCAGGAACAGGGGTGGGTCACGCACGCCCTTCCACTCCATCCAGAGCGGGAGAAGTCATTGGATGATTTCCCATCACCCCAAAAAAAAATGGTGTCCACATCGGCATTGAGTCGATGATGAAGTACCTAGGACTCGTTCTTGATAGCCAGTGGAACTCCGATGATTATTGGGCGCAAATACTTCCTCCCGGAGTCTATATAGACTCCAGACACATATGTGGGGATAGTACGGTCCATGGCGCTCTATGGATCGCCTGCATGGGCGAATGACAGCCCGCAACATTGCAATACTGAGAAGACCACAGAGAGCAATGGCCGTCAGTGGACGGCGCGTAGTGTTTCACGCGCGCCTCAGAGATGACAGCGAAAACCGATGACTGTCTGGGTCGCGGATAAATTTGAAACATAATTATCGCGGCCCTGGCACAAGCAACTGAAGGAACAGGGGTGGGTTTTATTCAGTAAAAGTCTGACACGGGCCTCCCGCTCCACGCAAAGCGGGAGAAGTCATTGGATGTTTTCCCACCCCAAAAAAAGGGTGATAAGTGGGTACCGATCACCACCCTCGGATCTTGACGCCAAAATCCTAGTGTCACTATACAACATGTAACAAAAACCCTGTCCGATACTGAAGGGTATTATTTGGTATCGTACTGCGTACACATATACACATATATATGTAATCATTTAAAGTATACGATATTATAATTTTTCCCCAATGAAAATAATTAATTAAAAAAAAAAAACTTACCAGATGCAACACTGACAGTTTGACAAAGTTCACCTACAGTGTTGTCTTTAAGTGCCTACAGCGCGGCTAGTACAAGGCGCTATCGTTTGAAATAAAAATAGGTAAAAATAAAAAGATTTCACCGGCCGGTGGTGTGTTGTCAACTTTTGAAAATGTGCCATATTTAGTGTTTTTCGCATATTTCATAAAAATAAAAAATCTATAACTTTTGGTTTTTAGGAGTTACATTTTATTTACTATTTTTTCTACTACGTATGTTAAACCAGGAAAACGCCTTTATTGGATCGGACAAGGTTTTTGTTACATGCTGTATCTGTGGTGCCGGGACGCGCTGAAGACGGGCGAGCACCTAATGCTTCGTAATGTCGAGATGTACAGGGCTGAGCTCCGCCAGACCCTAGTGGTGGAGTGGGACTAGCGAGCGGCCGCCTGAGGGTGAGACTTGCAGGCAACAGACTTGGGAAGTTGGTTGCTTGGACAGTTAAACGCTTGAGACGGCAGCGCGCCGTGTTGCGCACCCCTCTTTCTAAAGGAATTGCGGCCGTATACTGCCGCTGAGGGTGACAGAGTTCGCATGAACTCATGCGGACCAACACCTGGCCGGGGGAGCGTGACGAAATGCGCATTTACTCCAGCACCCCGGCCTAAGGTACTCGTAGCAGCAGAACTTCGTGTGGTTTTAGTCAGGAAGAGTCTGATATACCCCTCCCCAGCCCATGTTGAAGGACATCCATGAGGATTTCCACAAGATAAAAAAGAGAGTACAAATTTTGGTCGCATGCTTCAATGAAATGAGCTACCGGTAGCTAGAGTCGGTATTCATTTATAACAGTTGTTTTAGGTATTGTTAATGAATAACCGCTCCATCTAGACCACTTTTTTCACCGTCTCGATGTCGATATCCCAGCCCTTGACACTTATACACTTATATTTGGTTAGGTAGAAAAAATCCCAACTGAAACAGGTCGAGTAGACGAGTTCCTCCAGAGACAATCTCTACCCCAAATCATTATTTAAAACCAAATTTAATAAAGGTATATAAATTGATTTGCGAAAGTACTCTTCTGCCAATTTCGCCTGATAATTGGACCTGTTCGTGTACCTTGCAACTGCAACTCTACGTGGTGATTTAATGTAACATCCAACTGTTTTGCTTGCTCTGTCGCTTTTGAAAATAATTGCTAAGCGTTTTGATTGCATGGCATTGAATATCATCAGCCGATCAACCTCAAGATCCGCGCTTTTCATGACGTAGGATTGGTAATAAAAGCATCAAAAACAAAAATTGTCCACATACACTCATCACACAATTCTCCACTATACCTACAATTATAACACACGAACATTCATGTCTGCATAGCTCGCCAACAACTTGCAAATACCCTTCATTGGAGATAGTGGATAAACACACCTACATCGGCCTAATAGTTGATAGCCGATTCTGCTGGGGCCCATATATAGATCACGTGTGCAACAAACTAAGGTCTATTCTAGGGAAACTTAGCTTATTAAAATATAAATTGCGCTTTAAATCACTCAGAATGTACATGGCCCTAGCGGACTCGGTCATCAACTATGGCCTCAGTAGTTACGGAAGAACTTACCATACATATTTGACGGAAATATATAAGTTACAATTAAGAATACTAAAAGTAATTGCGTCTAAACATTTAAAAAAGAAATATAAAACAATGACTACGATCTATTTAAATACTGTAATGTTACGAAGGTGTTCAATAAGGTGGAATTTTCCACCCTAGTGAAAATAAATAGGCGCGGGCTGCTAACAGAAAAAATAAGACCTGACTTTTTGAGAACTTACGAATAACGAGCACTTAAAAATAAATATAATTATTCTACGAAAATTTAACAATGTGTATGGGACGATGGTAGCTGCATATTTATTACCTTAACTTCTTAACAAACTTCCAGATGATTTGTAAAAGTTGTACTAAACAGGTTCGAGAAGTTACAAGTACAAATTCAAGCGTTTCAATAATCAAATGTGTTTTAGTTTTTCTAACAATTTATTGAAATGTGTTAAAAGAAAGCATAGTACCTATGTATTTAGAAATATAAGACCAACTCGCCAGCATACAGAAATAATCAACTCTGACCTGAGCGTACTGGAAAAATATAATGCCTTAGACAAGCAATTATCAAAAGTGAAGAAACCGAATACGAACAAAAACACACTTAGTGATAAAACAATAGAGTTGTTAGAACAAAGAAAAATACTGATTAGTGATAAAAACAGTAGTAAAGCAAACCGAAAGAGAATTTCCAATCTCTGCAAACAGATACAGGAAATCATCAGGAAAGACAGGAAAATAAGAAGGTTGAAAAAACTAGAAGAGGTAATCCAAAAAACAGGAGGGACACAAAAAGCTTTCAAAGAATTGAGGGAACGAGGTAAGGAATGGATACCTAGATTAGAAAGAAACCACACCAACCAACTCAGTCAAGTGACACAGCGTAAAGAAATCAGAAAGTAGCAACTGAGTACTACGAATCTCTCTACTCTCAGAGACGATCACGAATGGTTGCTAGTAAACCAACAACTCAATACAATGATGTGCCTACAATTTTCTTATCAGAAGTATAAAGGGCCATTCACTCCCAAAAACTGGAAAGAGCTCCAGGGCCCGGCAACATACCAAAAGAGCTGTTGACAGGCACTGCAGAAGAATTGAGTCCTATTCTGAAAAAATTGTTAATGACATTATTAATACAGGTGTTATACCTACCAAGCCAGTGGGGAGAATCAAACATTATTCTCCTGCATAAAAAAGGATCTAAAGAAGATGTTGGGAACTACAGATCAATATGTCTCATATCTAACCTATGCAAGGTCTTTGTGAAATTAATCCTGGAAAGAATAATGTTACGTCGACCGTATTACTCTGGAACGTTCGAGAATGTAGTAGAAGTTTCCAGAAGTTTCCACTAGGTTCGAGAACATTCCATTGTGGTACTGCGTAGAAATTCATAGATGTTTCTAGAATATTCCACTATAGGATAGTTTGACAATGTTCTGGAAACTTCCATGACTGTATAAATAGGCCGGACGGCGGGCGAGTGAGTCAGTCTGCTTTCGACTACGGATGCGAACGGAAGCGAATACAAGCGATTACGAAGAAAATAGTGATTATAAGCGATTTAGTGTTTGTGTAAATAAGTAGTTGAGTTAATAAAGGATATTTGGTTAATTAATTGGTGTAAAATAATTTATCCCATACCCAGCTCGTAACGAATTGGTGTCAGAAGTGGGATAAATTATGCCGATTTTACCAAAGGACGACACGGAGGGTATTCGTACAAGGAGTCAACGACAGCAAGACATGGATCAGAGGCGGTTTGGAGATTCCCCGATACAGACGCCGTGTGGTGCTCAGCCTGCGACAGAGCCAGTCGCTGGCCCATGTGGAGTTTCTTCAGCACCAGCGGTGCCAGACTTGTCTGCGCTAATGGTGCTGTTGCAGGAACAGGCTCGTCGTCAAGAGGAGCAGGTCCGCCGTCAAGAGGAGCAGGCCCACCGCCAAGAAGAGCAGGCTCGTCGGTTGGAGGAGAAGCTTCATCAAGATAAAGAGGAGCAGGCCCGTCGTCAAGAAAAACAGGCCCGTCGAATGGAAGAGAAGCTTCAGCAAGATAAAGAGGTGCAGGCCCGCCGCCAAGAAGAACAGGCCCGCCGCCAAGAAGAGCAGGCCCGCCGCCAAGAAGAGATACAGGCCCGCCGCCAAGAAGAGCAGATGCTCCTTATTATAGGCCTTCACTCAACACTTGGCAAAGAGTTCAAGGTGATGAAGGAGCAGGTTCATCAGCATGAGAATCGCATCTCAGAAGCTGAAGTTTAGATTGCCGGGGTGAAGAAGGCTTTAGGTGAACTTAGGGCTGGAGACGGGGTTGTGCCTTCAGTGGTTGCTGCACCTTCGGCACTTGGATTTAAGGTGCCGCCATTCGACGGAACATCTTTATGGTCGGCCTACAAAATTCAATTTGAGGCCGTTATGAAAGCGAATGGGTGGACCAAAGACCAAGCTATGACCGCGCTCACTTTAGGCCTCCGAGACCAGGCCCTAACCATACTTGAGGCTCTTGGCAAGGATCGCGTTCAACGTAGTGCCGAGAACCTACAGCAATGGGCCTTGGAATTTGAAAAGTTGGTTCGGAAAGCATACCAGTCCGCTCCTGCACTCATCAATGGCTATCTGGTACAAGCGTTCGTCGATGGAATACGTGACTTGGAAGTTAGAGCCGCTGTAAGACTTGGGCATCATAAGACACTGAAGGACGCCTTGGCCCATGCCTTGGAAGTAGAGGCAGTGAGGCAAGACCATCGAAAATGCCGTATCAGGGAGGTTGTGGCATCACCTGTACGCGATCGTCCGCAAGGTTATAGCCCTAGGTGTTACTCTTGTGGAGAAAGGGGTCATCTTCGGTCAAGCTGTCCAAAGCGAAGCACGCTGAGAGAAGATCAATCCCAGCAAGAATGGGCGACTGATACGACTGCCCAGCAACAGCAGGGAAACGAGTAAACGCCAGGACTGGGGGCGGGTCCTGGCTGGTACTGAAAGAGCCCCGAGGATCTCGATCTCGCAGGCCCATGACGGAAATAGCCTGATCATCAAAGGCGAAGTCAACGGAAAACCATGCAAATTGACGTTAGATACTGGAGCTTCTCACACGGTCGTCAATTCTCACTTAGCAAGTCGGTTCTTTGGGAACTTCTTCAATAACCACGACCGTATACAATAACTGACAGCTACCGGTCAGCACATAATCGTCCGAGGCAGGAAGGAGGTGGAGTTAAAATTAGGTAACAAAATTTATCGGCATAATGTCATCGTGGCTGACATAGTGGACGATTGCATCCTGGGTTTAGACTTCATGCGGAAACATCGTTGTGAGATCGACGTGGATCAAGGAGTATTGAAGTGTGGTACAGAGGAAATCTTCATGGAAGGTGTACCATCAGGAAAAGTGTTCCGTTTGAAATTTGACGTGTCAACACTTTTGGAAAACTGCGATTTAACGGAAGTAGAAATGGATAAGACTAAGAAGATAGAGAAAGAGTACGCCGACTCTTTCTCTACAAATGATGCTGACATAGGAAGAACAGGACTGGTTCAGCACAAAATTAATACTGGCAACGAGTTACCAATCCGTCAACGACCAAGAAGACTGCCGGTTGCACGTGAAAAGGAAGTGGAAATGATGATTGAGGGTATAGTGAAGGATGGTGTTATAGAGCCTTCATCGAGGTATTCTCCTGTGGTCCTGGAGAAGAAAAAAGACAGCAACACACGCTTTTGTGTAGACTATCGACGATTGAACGACGTCACGAAAAAGGACAGTTACCCACTGCCTAGGATCGACGACACATTGGATACACTGACTGGAATGAGGTGGTTTACCACGCTAGACCTGAAAAGTGGCTACTAGCGAGTGGAAATAGACCCTAAGGATAAGGAGAAAACTGCATTTTCAACAGGAAAGGGGCTATGGCAGTTTAAAGTTATGCCATTCGAATTGTGCAATGCTCCTGCGACGTTTTAAAGGCTAATGGAGCAAGTACTTGCCGGATTGATTGGAGACGCATGTCTTGTCTATTTAGACGACATCATTATCGTAGGCCGTACATTTGAAGATCACCTTCAAAATCTCAATCGAGTGCTGTCAAAAATCCGGACGGCAAATCTTAAGTTAAGTCCGAAAATGTGCTCATTTTTCAGACGACAAGTGAACTATTTTGGACACATAGTTTCGGAGGAAGGTGTGCAGACAGATCCAGAGAAAATCGTCGCCGTCAAGGATTGGCCAGTTCCGAAAGACAAGACGCAGGTCAGAGCATTTCTGGGTTTGTGCTACTACTATCGGCGGTTTGTCAAGAATTTTGCCGACATTGCAAAACCTCTACACAAACTCACTGAGGAGAAGCAACAATTCTGTTGGGACGAGAATTGTGACATCGCATTTCGGGCATTAAAGAAACGTCTGTGTAATACACCTATTCTGGGGTATCCTGACACTGAAAATGACTTCATAGCTGACACAGACGCAAGTAATACTGGAATTGGAGGCGTGTTGTCTCAACGGAAAGGAAACCAGGAAGTTGTTATAGCTTACTACAGCAAATCTTTATCCAAACCAGAAAGAAATTAGTGCGTCACGAGTCGGGAGCTACTCGCAGTAGTAAGGACATTGCAACACTTCAGTAAATATTTACTGGGACGGAAATTCCAATTGCGGACTGATCATGCTGGATTAAAGTGGCTATTGCAGTTCAAGAATCCAGAGGGACAAGTGGCAAGATGGATCGAACTACTACAAGAGTTTGACTTCGTAACGGAACATAGTAGTGGGAGAACTCACGGTAACGCAGATGCACTGTCTAGAAGACCTTGCCCTGAAGACTGTAAGCACTGTACCAAGCAAGCGACTAAGGAAGTAGTTCCCGTGAGGATGCTAAGAATGGATCTCTGCAATGAATGGAAGGAAACCCTACAGCTTGCTCAGCAAAATGACACGGACCTCAAACCGATCTTTGAGTGGATTAAAGCTGGTGCTCCGAAGCCCAAGTGGAGTGATGTTGCGGCGTTAAGTTCCATGACAAAGAGCTATTGGGCACAATGGAACAGTTTGGTTATTCAGGATGAAGTCTTGTGCCGTAAATGGGAAAACGCTCGAGGAGACAACTGTCATCTACAAATTGTTGTCCCCAAAGCCAAAGTACCTGATGTTTTACGGCTCTACCATGATGGATTTTCAGGAGGACATATGGGGGTAAAAAGAACTCTACTGAAGATACGAGAGCGATTTTACTGGATTCACTGTCGAGAGGATTTTGAGGACTGGTGTCGCAAATGTACCAGTTGTGCGGCTGTGAAAGGACCCCAGACACGCAGCAGAGGTGCTTTACAATTATATAACGTGGGAGCCCCCTGGGAACGGATAGCACTAGACGTTGCAGGACCATTTCCGGAAAGTGAAAACGGAAACAAGTACTTCATGGTTGTCATGGATTACTTCACAAAGTGGCCAGAAGTCTTCACCATTCCTAACCAAGAAGCTACAACAGTCGCAGATAAATTGGTTCAGGAAGTCTTCTGTCGTTTTGGAGTACCCTTGGAAATTCACAGCGACCAAGGGAGGAATTTTGAATCACATGTATTCCAGGAGACTTGTCGAATGATGGGTAGTTACAAGACGAGAACCACTTCTTACCATCCACAATCTGATGGAATGGTAAAACGCTTCAACCAAACATTGGAGAGATATCTGGAAAAAGTTGTGGAAAGCAGGCAAAGGGATTGGGACAAGCACATACAGCCATTTCTTCTGTCCTATCGTAGTGCAGTTTACGAAAGTACGACTGTGACACCAGTCTTCGCGAACTTTGGAAGGGAATTACGGTTTCCTGCAGATTTAATCACCGGAACCCCCCTGATGCCCCACGCAGTGTAACCGTTTATGCGAATGAATTGCGTAACAAGTTGAATAATGTATATGAGCATATCAAACAATCCAGCCAACAAATGTCTGATAAGATGAAGACCCGATACGACTGGAAGGCAAATCATAGAGGTTTTGGCGAGGGTTCACTGGTGTGGTTGCATAACCCAGTACGCAGCAAAGGGAAGTCTCCTAAATTGCAAGTAAAATGGGATGGACCATACCAAATCGTGACCAGGATTAACGATGTTACCTACCGAATACAGAAGGGTCCACGAGGTGCGCCTAAGATTGTCCATGTAGACCGATTGGCGCGATACTACGGGACTAATGATGCTCAGGACGAGCATGTCTAAAGAGGGGGCAGTGTTACGTGGACCGTATTACTCTGGAACGTTCGAGAATGTAGTAGAAGTTTCCAAAAGTTTCCACTAGGTTCGAGAACATTCCATTGTGGTACTGCGTAGAAGTTTATAGATGTTTCTAGAATATTCCACTATAGGATAGTTCGACAATATTCTGGAAACTTCCATGACTGTATAAATAGGCCGGACGGCGGGCGAGTGAGTCAGTCTGTTTTCGACTACGGATGCGAACGGAAGCGAATACAAGCGATTACGAAGAGAATAGTGATTATAAACGATTTAGTATTTGTGTAAATAAGTAGTTGAGTTAATAAAGGATATTTGGTTAATTAATTAGTGTAAAATAATTTATCCCATACCCAGCTCGTAACAATAACAACGACACTGGAAGAAAACTAACCGGCAGAGCAAGCAGGATTCAGAAGAAATTATAGTACGATTGATCATATCTATACTATTAAACAAATCTTGGAAAAATACCACGAATACCAGAAGCCAATATATAGACTACTGCAAAGCATTTGACAGTCTGTACCACATTAATATTTGGTCAACACTTAGACAGCAAGGAGTGGAAGACACCTACATCGAGATCAGAAGCATTTAATTTTATAGTATAAGTCAGAGCCGTATAATGTTGGAATCAAAAGGAGATCTATTCCCTATAAACAGAGGAGTCAGGCAGGGAGATCCATTATCTCCTAAATTATTAATATACAGCTGTGCTAGAAAATATTTTAGAAGACTAGACTGGGAGGATTATGGTCTTAACATCAATGGCAGCCGCTTAAATTATCTCAGATTTTCCGATGATCTTAACTTGATGGAAGAAGTTCCTATGAAACTACAGGAAATGATACAAACTCTAGCTAACAAAAGTAAAGAAGCGGGTCTTGAAATAAATATAAACAAGTCAAAAGTAAGGACTAACTGTAATGAGGTAGAGATAAAACTGGATGGAAAAAGCCTAGAATATGTAGGAGAATATGTTAACTTGGGTCAAATAATAGCTCCCAGTGACCAAATGTCTAAAAAAATTAATAAAAGGATGCTATCCTTTTGTGTTTGTGTTTGGTTGGAAGAAATGTTGGGTACAATACTTAAAGAAATCATGAAGATTAATGAGCTAAGTATCTCCATTAAAAGGAAAACTTTTAATACCTGCATTCGCCCCCGCATAACATACGGACGCGAGACCTGGTCCCTAACCCATAATCACCGGGAGTAACTAGCGAGATGCGAACGGGCAATGGAGAGGAATTAAGCTCACAAATAAAATCACCAATAAAGAAATAAGAAGCAAAATCAAAGTTGTTGACATACTCGCTCGTATTGACCATCTCAAGTAGGGCTGGACGGGTCACATGCTTCGTGACACAAAAAGAAAATGTAGCAAACTAGTAACCTTATGGTACGCAAGAGAGGGAACAGGGACACCCAATCAGAAGATGGGAGGATGATATCCGTCTCACCCCAGCACAACACACAAAGTCACAATTAAAATATTTCAATTTACATGGTGCAATGTGCCAACATACAAAAAAAAGGAAAACGTACTACAAATAGAAATAAAAGTTACACGAGTCGGCTTTCAGTCTACTTCCAGTCTACCGGATGCAGCTGAATACCAGTATTTTACATGGAGCGACTGCCTGTTGTTACTGTGACTTTCGGGCTTCTGACGACCCGTAACGACTGTCAAAGATCTACGATTGACAGCCGGGACCAACGGCTTAACGTGCTTTCCAAGGCACGGAGGAGTCTCGATGTGTAAAGATGGTCACCCATCCACGGACCAACCCCGGCAAGCGTAGCTTAACCTGATAGATCGACTCGTGCGGCTGTTATTGCTTTAGCCACGAGCTCCTCTACACTACCAACATACTTCAAACATTCAAATAACGAATTATACACAGTCCGGTGTTCGTCTCAAGGTTGCAGCAAATGGAAGTCTAGCTCAGCACGTGTCAGGCAAACATACCTGACGCTGATATTCTGCTAGATCCCTGTAGAGACATACGGACGCTGAGCAGACGTGATATATGTTGTTATTGTGACAGTGTTATGCGAGGAATGTTTCACGTAAGTATAACCCCAACTTTAATTACTGTTGCCAGCTGGATGCGCAGCTCCTCTGAAAGATAAGGCCTTATTTTATAGAGGATATGCAGCCGATAAAAACAAGTAAAATAACAGATTACGTGCCTCACTGACTCGACTGACCGACCCACTCAACAGGGTAATGTTGAGTGTTGCCGGCACTGCATCGATTTGGATCTTGGTTCCAAACAGCATGTATATTGACAGCTAATATTTTGACAGCTGCTGGCATAACGCCTTTTCAACGGAAAGGTAAGGCAGAACACTAATAGGCCTAAGGTATTTTAAGTCAGTCGGATTTGTTTTTTTAGGCAATGGCCTAACGATAGCATTTTCCAGATATCAGGGAAGGTTGCTGAGACAATTGAGCTGTTCACAATGTCAGTGATGACTTTTAGTGTATGAGGGAGTGTAAGCAAAAGCATATTTAGGGTCACCCTATCACAGTCTTCGGCGTTATATTTTAGCTGGTGGAAGTATCGCAGAATCTGATCAGCAGTTATAGGTTGTAATGCATACTGGACAACTGACTAAATGCAGTGGAAGGAGTTGGAGGAGGCCTATGCCAAAAGGCACTCCGAACTGAGACACATTATTTGAAAAATTGTATTTATATATATACATTCAGTCGGAATAAAAGGCTATTTATTAATATATTAATGTACATATTTTATTTATTTTCTTTTAGATTGTTTATCCTACTATGTTATTTAATAATTTAGATATGTGTATGGACATTGTAGTTACATTTTGTTGTAAAGAACTGATAACAAAAACTTAGTTTTGTATTAGAATGCTGATGTAATATATTTTAATGTATTTGTTATATATTAAGGTATTTGGAGTATTTAACAGCAAAGTGGAGTCAGCCTTACAAAAAAAAACGAGATCGCGCCTGTTTCAATTTATTATTTGCACCAAATACATTAAAATATCCACTTGGAATCGCGAACAGTTAAAACTTTATATTCATTGCCTTACGTCATTCATATTTTGACAGTGGAAAGTAGATAATTATTACCCTAACATAAATATTTTTAAATGAGATGATTGTGTAATTGCTTTAAACAGATTTTGTTTGGTAAATTGAGTGTTTTTGGAGTTTCAGGTTTCGCCTCCATAGAATACTTTTTATATAGAGAACGTGCACAAACTATAGGTGGCAGCACAAATCGACACGAGCGCCACAGTGTGGTAAGAAAATTAACTATTCAGACCTGATTAACGTGGTGCCGTATATTAGTTTACATTATATTATATCGTTTTTATTATGATTAATATTTTAAAATATGGGTACGGGCCGATTGATAATGGTCGACCGCGTGGTCAGAATATGTCAAAAGGCCAAAAAGTGTTCGAATCCGGGCATGTCATAGAAGTAAAAGGTTATGTTTACTTACAGATTTATATTGAATAGTACCACTACCTACATACAAAACTTAGCTATTTTTACAAACAACTTTATTAGTACCTAATCCCTAAATGTTTTTGAAACTCACACTTACATGTTTTCTATTGCATTTATCCACTTTTGTTGTATATCACATAACTATGGAAAGTGAGTACTATTCTTAGGAAAGTAATAGAATTTTGCACCATTTGACTTATTTTTATTTTTCTTTGAAGTGTATGCATGCAATTGCAATGCATCCCGAAATGCAACAATACATTTTCACAAAGTTAAATGTTATTTTTCATTTCTTTAATGTGATTATTCTAGAATTGTTTCCTTAGATGATTCGGATTTGCGCCACCAGATAAATGATAAATGATGTTTATTCAGTAAATAGGTTACAAGGAACACTTTTACACGTCAATGTTTTTTGTCAGTTTAAGCTAGATGAGGCCGGTGTTTCCTAGCTGACTACCCTGAGAAGAAACACCGAAACAAACTCTGAGGTCAAAGTCTCTTTTAGTGTTCAAATCCATACAATGTGTACTGGTTAAATCAAATGAGAACCATGTACGTTTATGTCTGGGATGAGCTTTTTGAAGAAAGCAACACACGAATTCGAGTGGACCTGTCCAGACAGTGCAAGCATTTGTCAGTCATCGCGAAGCTCAACTCAGAACTTTAAGGAGCTCAACGAACCGACGAGCAATACCAAAGTAAGGACATTTGAGTAGGCCGCAAAAATACTCAAACTGCCAGACAATCATAAAATCTACATGAATATAACGACATACATAGTTCTCGCATTCACATTATTCTATATGAGGACCATGCAGCTTAGTGTCTGTAGTGGTCTTTTGAAGAAAGAACCAAACATATTTGAGTGGACCTGTCCAGTCAGTGCAAGCATTTGTCAATAGTCGAATAGCTCAACTTAAAAACCACTAAGTAGCTCAATGACATGACGAACAATACCAAAGAAACGACATTTGGGTAGGCCGCAAAAGTATTCAAACTGTCAGACAACGTTAAAAATTACTGTAAAAAGGAGGAGAAAATAATAACAATAACCCACATAGTCCTCACATTTACAATAATTAAGTAATAAAAAAAAATAAAAATATAATACTTTACAAAGTAAATATTTGTGAAACAAAATAGTAATAATAATATGTCAATCAAAAAACAAAAAAAAAAATATAATACTTAACAGAGTATTCAAGTCAAAAAAAAAAAAAAAAATAATAAGATGGTAGAGTCTTCGTCGTGCAGGTTTCCAATATAGAGGTTCGCCTCCTAGACGAAGACGTAGGAGTTGATTGAGAGACAAAGCAACCACTTTATGTCCCGTATTATTATTATACTCTTTGCACTTTATTTTTATTTGCTGCCACAAGTGACAATATAGTTAAACTTCATGTACAAATATTGGTTGTCAGAAAAGCATTTAACATATTTCTTATGCATCATTTCCAAATTATATTCTCTTTGTCATTTCCCTAAATTGATAGAACATTACAATGCAAAATGAACCTCACAATTTATCAGTTATCTGGCGATCAAAAACTAAAGAAATACTAAAAAGTTCGCGTATGTCAGTGGCGAAGAAGATTCTTGCGTATAAAGTCTTTTTGAGACCAATTTTAATTTTTGAGTGGTTCGAAGGTCGCAACAATGAAATGAAAAATCTAGAAATTCAAGCCTTAAAACGTATATTTGCTACAACTGATCAGCGTAGTCTGTACAAGCGCTACACGGATATAGATGTGACTAAATACATAAAGTTACAGGAGATACGATGGAGGCGCGCAACTGGATCTGATTTCGGAAATCTTCGGAGAATGCTTCAAGAACTGTCCAAAACTTGTGATCCATCACCGTATTTCACCAGAGCTGGGCGTGATAGTAAACATCCCCATTCCCAAACTCGATGCCGAAATTGTCGATGTTTAAGACAGTGTCCGTCTATCTCGCATCATCGTCATACTTTCAGTGTGTCAGTCTGTACGGCCTGTGCCTCATCAACAAGAACTCTGGTCAGAAGAAAACGTCTATGTAATAAAAAACGAATTAATTAAAGCAGACATTAATGTTATTGGGTCGAACGACATTGGTCAAGTCTGTATTCTTGCCTCAATATAATGTATATTGAGGCGTTAAGTTCGAATACATGTTTAATTTGAGGATACAAACATACTTTAAATAATCTATTATTACTTTTCCCTGAAATATAAGCCGAAACAACAAAATGTCCTCTGCTACGAACCTTACATTATGTAGTACCATATCCTAGATCCAAAGTAACGAGCAACTTTTGCAGTTTGCTAACACAAATTAACCATTATAGCACGCCACTAAATAACGATGGTATTAGGTACTTGCAGAAATAATAACAGAAAAAAACCGTGTCATAACGTTTGTATTTGCTTCTTATGTCGATTTCCAAAATCACGTATCTTGGAAATATTAGGTACCTAAGACAGATATTAGGTTCCTTTTCTTCAATCACCTTGGGAGCTTTTACTAAAAAACTAATCATCTTTAGGACCGCTATATAAGTAGGTAACTGAATTCAGGTTGATAATACTATAATTATTTTACTTATTTCTATGTTCTCTACAAATCAAACATTGGTAGGTATTTGATTTCAAAACCAATGATTTATTAGCTGATGTTTTTAACCTGAAACAAGAATACATAACATGGTTATCCATCGCCAATGTCTCACTTTGAATGCTGTTGTAGTTAATAGAACACCATGAGGCTACATCCGTACGCCATGGTTGAAAGAGCCACCTACTGCGAGCATGAAAAAGTCACCCCTTTTTAGGAACTGGCTGATTTCCCCTTTCTTGCAATGGCGGGCAAGTTTGTCGAGGATTGCCCCAAAAGTGTACACGAGGGCGCCGACCACGACGTCTTCTCAGAGCTGTCTCTTCTTTCTTTAACAACATCGACCAACGCATCCGCTCATTTTTGACGTGTTCTACAACGTTACTTGTTCCGAATTTGGAATAAACGGTTCTGATTTTGGGCCTAAGTCTATTAGGATGCCTATGAGGATATTTTGATTTATAAATTTCTACTAAGAGGCTCATTTCAAAGCGTTGTAGTTTATGAGAGTTACGTTTATCTAAGTCCCAAAGCTCACAACCGTATGTGAGGATAGGTCTCACAAAGAACTTGTATAGTTGAAACTTAGATCGGCATCGCAGGTCAGGATTGCACAATACCCTCCAGAACCGTAGGGACCACAGTTTCGCGCATCTTAGTCGTTCTGTTATTTCAAGACTCAGCCGTTTTCTAGATAACTGTGGTATACCTAACTTGCTACCATGAGGATTTTGCATTGCTAAAAATTTATAACTCCTCCTATCTTAATATCATAATTCTTGTTACAAAAATCTATTACTCTCAAACCTTAGTCTAAAACGTAGGTCAAAACCAAAACAGGCTTATTAGTGTGTACATTATTGTAGTCTTTGTAATAGTGTCAAATGCCAACTGTCAGCTGTCATAGAGTCATAGTACCTACCCGTCCTACCCTCTGGTCCTACCACGCATAGCTGATAAACACAAACCAAGATAGCGACGAAACCACAGAGGTTTGACGGCTTAACGATTAATCATAAACGTTTTAAAATCTTATTTTTTGGGAGAAACGAACTAGACTTACGTGCCTTCGGGCAATAACAGCATGGTGTTATATTATGTTTTGGTTGTTCTATGTACTCGTTTCTTTGGAATTAGTTAAGAAGAAGTTACATGAACTTGTTTTTGAGTGTAGGTAGCCAAAAAGGGTAGTGGCTTCCTACAATAAACCATGCTGCAGGGTACTTATAACTTTCGTAGAACCTGAACACGGTCAGTCCAGCTACGATAGAATCTACAAGTACCATACACATTAAAACGTAGGTACAACTTACCTACTCTTACATAATAGGGTAAAAACATCTGAGACCACTTGTTTTCGTAATAGCATCAATGTTATCGGGGCCATTGTTAGAGAATTCACCGTTGTGTTTAAAAACAAACTGCCGTCATATAAGCAACATTTAATCGCAGCTTTTATGCTATTAACAGTTACAAATTCAGTTACACTGGACTGTTCATATCGTCTAGACTTCCAAAATGATCAACAAATGTCTGGTTTTCGCGTTAATATGGAGGGTGGTATACGGTGGGCCTCTGCAGTGCACTGTGACCGAAGTAAAGACTCTTCTCGAAGGGTGTGACCGGCTTTTGGGGTTAAATGTAACCAGTGTAGGGGGCACAATACTTAACGACCACAATTGCGACGTCCTACTTCCGAAACAAGTCTTCATTGAAGAACCGTTGTTCCAGTACCCTTTGGCTGATTCGGTAATCTTTGTTTTCTATTTATTTGGCATAAGAATTCAGATTCAGGTATAGGGTCGAAACTTCACAGACAGTTGGTCTACTACCAACAATAAGCAACCTCTCTTTCTGACGCGTGGCCAGAGGACACAGAGTCGGCTGCAATTTGAACAAGTTAATGGGTGTGTGTTTGACAGGCAATGTATCTTTAATTATAAAAAAAAAAAAAATCCTTTATTAATTCAGGTAATTACACACCCATTGCCAGTACATAGATAAATAATATCAAACAAGTAGTTAAAATTGCACCCTAAATTAAAACATTAAAATTAAATCAAATCATTCAAATCAACATAAAATGTCAGACACTAAACTTCAAAATAAATTAAATAAAATAAATTTAAAATCAAATTAAATCATATGTCAGAAAAATAAAATAAATAAAAATCAATTAAAAATTTATCATTGAAAATCATTGAAATACAAAAATTAACAGACAAAAAACAAACAGATTATATTCAAATAAAATTAAATAGCATCAGTACTTCCTCTCCGGCACTGGTAAGGCAACATGTCTGCCAGAACAATGCCGGAGGAAAGGACAGTCCAGCCTGGCTGAGATCATCGCCAGCACGGTGTTGGAGCTGACCCAAACTCTGCTCACCAAGGATGTAGCTAGATTGCGCATCATCGCGTCAAAGCAATCGGTGCGAGCCTCCGCAAACATACCCGAGGCGCTACAGTTACGAGGCAGCCTCATCACCGCCCTGAACGCGTTATTATATTGGACACGGATGGCATTGTAGTTCCTATTTGCATAGTGAGCCCACAGACTGCACGAGTAGAGTGACGTACAGTACGCTTTAAAGAGCGCCACCTTTACCCCGCTCGAGCATCGCGCGAATCTACAAGCTATCATGTTTGCCCTCACTGACAATGCCCTCCGCTCCCGTTCCATGTCACCATGATCTTTGAGGTCGCCAGTCAAAACATGCCACAGATATTTGAACTGCTCAACTCTTTCCAGAGGAACACCATAGAGTTTACCCGGTGGTATGTTCCCAGAGCATTTTGCACTGGCAGCCTCAAAGACCATCCACTGGCTTTTCTTTACATTATATATCAACCCGTGGTCACGAGCATATTCCTCGCATGTCCGCATCAGCTTCCTCAGTCCGTGGACCAACGCGATCAACAGTACGATGTCGTCAGCGTAACTTAGATTATTTTCACATATCCCGTCAATGTGGCAGCCAACATGCTGACTGCTGAGCGCGACAATCAGCCCATTCAGATACCAATTAAACAGGGTAGGTGAAGTTAGACCGCCCTGCCTAACTCCGCACTCAAGCCGATACGGATCCGACATTGCCCCCGCCCACCTGACACTGTTGGACTGGTGCGCATACCAGTACTGGAACATGCTGATGAGCTCCTGGGGCAAATCTATGGTACGCAGCTTGTCCCACAGCTGGGCATACCTACACAACCAGGTCAAAAGCTTTGGACAAGTCAAGGAAACACGCATACACGGGCGTCCTACGACTTGTGTAGTATTCGACGGTATGCTTCAGGCACAGTCAAAAACTTTAGCAATAATAGTGGCAAGAGAAATAGGCCTGTAGTTACTCTTATCAGTAAGGTCTCTAGTTTTATTCTTCACTACAGGCACAACCACTGTTTTCATAAAATTATTGGGCAAGTAAGAATGGCTCACACACAGTGAGTAAAACATAGCCAATACCCTAGCAATGTGTGGGCGCATGCTGAAGGTGCTGAATGCTGAGTCCATCATGACCCGGTGACTTGCCACTCGATATAAGCCTTATGGCTTTAGTCACGTCTTTCGCCAGGAAGGTAGTCCCTACCTCTTGACTGTTCACATCAGCACCTCCGCCGCCGTACCCAATGGAGAATTTACAGAGAAACAGTTCCGAAAGAGGTTCGCAATCACCTTCGGGTCGTTCACATCACTAACACTCACAGGAAGGCCCGGCCGTACATTTACTTTGTTAGTGCTCTGCCAAAAGTTGCGGAAATCTCCTTTACAACGCTTCACAGCTAGAGCCTATTTGTTCCTGATGGCTTTGGCACCATTTTAGCCGAGACTTGAACACTCTTCTGCTGTCGCACATTTCTTCATATAAAATTCCCGACTTTGGCCTACCATTAAACTTACACTTGGCCACCCTGTGAGCCCCACTGACGTGTTTGTTCCAACCCACTATACGTGGGGCACCCCCGCCCTTCCTAGTGCTTCCCCGGCTCGTCACTGCTGCATCACGGAGGGCAGTCACAATGTCGGAGTAAAGCGTATCTAGAGCACCCTTGTGGCCACGGTCACGACAAAAACAATCAGCGCAGCTCACACACTCATGAGGAAAGTCTATCATTTTTAGCCGCATATGACACTCTTTGGCATACTTTGAAACCTGTTCCTCACTTTTTGTACCCAATACCACATCCCTATTTAGATTAAATATTTTTGACACAACCTTAGGGGTAAGTAGTTTTAAATTACACATCATTATAAGTGGGAAATGATCAGACCATAAAGTGTCATACCTTACATCAACATTCACAACAGTCTGCTTAGCCGATTGAGTAGCTAAACAGTGATCCAACCAGCTGCTGGTCCCGTGCACATCACTTATGAAAGTAAATGTACCCAAGTCCAACCCTAAAAAATAATCTAACGAACGAATTTGTCAACTAATTTTTGATTTTTCGTTTCTTTTAGAAAAAATTCTACACTTTGATCATGATTGATGCAGATGCTCCACCACAGTCGGAAAGTGAATTCTACCTTCACATGGTCAAATCTAATATACCAGTAAGTATATACCTAAGTACCTCTCTCATTAGGTATTCATCTCGTTAGTTTTAGTTAGCAGGTATCATCATCATCATAGTTTCAGCCGAAAGAGGTCCACTGCTGGACATGGCCTCCCCATGTATCGCCACAATGACCGGTCCTGTGCGTCTCACATCCATCGGCTACCCGCGACCCTTACCAGGTCATCGTCGGACCACCTTGTTGGAGGCCTTCCAACGCAAAGTATGAGGATATACCGTCTCCTCATACTCTACCTAGATATTTCTATACAGGCTGTAAGGGACAAGATACCGCAAACTTCGCGAAAAGGTTACACCTAATGCCACTACCAAAATTATGATAGTCATTAATCTCGTTAATGATATACAGAAATTGTCATTTTTGAGCGCGCAATGTATGTAAACAACGCGATTTCAACGCTCCGCACTACTACGCGCCGCTGAGCGCGCCGACGAATAATTCCATCGCTAGGGAACTCCAGAATCATGTAATGAATCACTGGATATATGAGAGTTTATGTGTCCTACACGGTGTATTTTTGATTTTAAACTCATGAATTTGAAGTTTAAAAAAAAAAATAGCAAGCTTCTGAGCTGTACGGCTTTGCAGAAAGATGAAGCATTGAAGGTGACTTGGATAAGAGAAAAGTAAACGCCAAGATGAGGACAGAGAAGCCGGAAACTGGTTCAAAAATTCCAAACATAAAGATGATGCCATGAATTCTAAATATGGACGAAAAATACCTAAAAGGTCGTGCGTGACTAGGTAAATCTGCAATTAAAAATCTTTTATTTTCCAGGGGCTAGCGTTGAAATCGAAAGAGAGCAGCAAAACCGTTGGAATAGATTACAGAGGTAAGTTCTGTTGCTAGTAAAAATGGTCATCATACTTTACTATCCTTTTGGAATGTCCATGATACCTTCCACACCATGACATAGGTAGGTTCACAAACTCCAACTCTAATCGAACATTGGGTAGGATCCTTTACCATAAGGGCACACGCGGCCCGTGCGCAGGGGTCGTCACGGGGGCCCCGAAAGACCGATATATTCGCTATCACACACACTATACATTTTTTTTTTCTTTTTATTTAGATATATCTACCCGACAAAAAAGTTTATAGATTAGTTAAATGAGGGTATTGTTAGCGACTTTCTGGCAACCCTGAGCAGGGACAAGCCAATGACATTGCCGAGTTTGACAGAAAACGTGACATAGGGACCTTGCACGAAATGTAGAGGCAGCACTACTGCCGAAGTTCACGCTCTTTGTAGTCAGGACAGGCTGGGCTGTACCTAACAAATTCGAATTTTAGATATCTACTCGTAATTACTTTTTAAATATTTATGGGATTCGAATGATGAAAATCTTCTGAGGAAGTTCGTCATAATATGTAGTTTGTCGGCAGCAAAAAATAATCGCTGTAATGATAATCAATCACTCGCTCGCTGTAATTAATGTTTATTAGAAATTTGAAATTCGAGAGTTTATTAGGCACGGCCCAGCCTTAATAACCGCAAATGGCCAAAATGTATTTGTATGCGAAATTACTTAATCAGGTCATGTATTTAATGTCATACCAGATAGTAGATTTAAATGGCCAAGTGATAATAACCTGCCAGGTTGTTTTTTCCGCTGGACACCAAGTGTGCTCTCTTGAAAACTATAAAATTTTCGGGGATAAAACCGGACAACAAACATTTTTTGATAAAAACATTAGAACAAAAATTTATTTGATTAATAATTACTTAATAATAAATTCACAATATAAAAGCTTGATAAATTCCCCCGATTAGTAGCTAAATTTTTTTTTTTTTTTATGTTTGATAGGTTTCGCGTTTGACCACTATCTCACCTGATGGTAAGCGATGATGTGGTCGAAGATGGAGCACGCTTGCTAAATACTTTTATCACTAGTAGGCGAAGTCTGTAAGAAAAAGAATTCGCAGCACACACGTCATTTTTTTGAGGGACCATCAGAGACTGTACCTACTGTGAATGGGAAGAAAAATTTCGTGTAGACACGTTTATTCCTATAATCGATACATCATCATCAGCCTTTTAATTCCCCCACTGCTGGGGCACAGGCATCCTCTCTGTGATACATTATAAGTACTTACATTTAAAAAATCCTTCGGCAGCATACCAATAAATTGGCAATTGTTTTAGTTTTCTTTGTCAATAACAATCAATTCTGATGAGTTGACAAAAATGCATAAAAGCTCAAATCAGAATGTTTCCATTTAAGGCAGTATTTAAAGAACATAGCAGCGGATTTCAGTATCTCAACCTAACATAAACTTATAAAGTTAATAAATTGGAAGAAACTTTTCCAAATGTTGAAGTTGCCTACAAGAATGTTCCTTTGCCAATTGTAGTGGAGAACGCTCATTTTCACAGATAGAGAGAATTAAAAATGAATTACGAACAGCTATGTTACAAGAATGACTAATTAATTTGTTAATTATGTGCATTGAAAGTGATATCTTTAGAAAATAGATTTCAATGCACATTTGAAATCCCGAAAGAAACCACCTGTCGTAATCGTCACCAATTCAAACCAACTGCATACTTACCTAATTAATAACATATTATTATGTAGGTATATTTGATTTGTACCAATTAACTAGATAATAATAAGATCAGAGCAGAAAAATATTTCTGTCATTCACTTTTCTTATTTCCAACAGAGCCTCCAATTCTTGTGGGCCCAAGGGCCCCGACATGGCCTAAGACGGCGTTGGGTAGGATATCTCACGTTTGACTTTAGTTTCTTTCTAACTTAGTTTGCCGGTTTATTACATAATATTTATGTGTCTAGGAACTTTCAGGAATTATGTGCACGTAATAGCTATTTATGATACTAGTACGGTAAGTTGGTTTATTCAAAAGAGTAGATGAAGTCGAGGGCTTACCATAGTCACGAGTTTGTGAAACATCTATTGGCGCGGCTTGGCAGTAAAACCGACTCGAATGTCGTGATGACACCGTCGTGCCACGAAGCCCCCACTACGCTGCCGCTTTCGACCCCCTTCTCCCTAGAAACATCGATGCGACATGCGAATGAAAAAAAGCAACACAACAACAACAACAACTAACAACCAACATCAACAAACAACAATAACAACCAAAAACAATAACAGCAACAACTAACAACAATAAAAACAACAACCAGCAACAACAACAACCAACAACAACAACCACCGACGCCAACAACCACCGACGACAACAACAACAACACTACCAACATGAACAACATTAACAACAACCAACAACATCAACAACCAACAACAACTAACAAAACCAACTAACAACAACAACCAGCAACAACAACAACCACCGACAACAACAACAACCACAACAACCACTGACAACAACAAACAACTTCAACAACCAACAACAACACACAAAAACAACCAACCACAACTAACAATAACTACAACAACCGACAATAACAACAATAACTACAACAACCGACAACAACAATAATAACTACAACAACCGACAACAACAATAACCACCATAACCAACAACAACAACAACAACTACAACACAATAAAACACACAACACATAAAATAGATGTTTCACATCTGCCGAGCGTCCCCTGACGGCTAATATATTTTTTTTCGTAATTTGAAACTCCTTTGTGAAATTCTTATGTTTTTTTATGGAAATTAAATAAAAAGTCGTAAAGAATACGCACGGTTTTACCGCACGCTATACAACGGAGCGTGCGGTAAAATAGGTACTTAGGTGGGAGTACCTATTTTACCGCACGTTCCATTGAAATCAAATAAAATTAAAATTATAATAATAATACATGTCCTATAAGTAGTAATTAAATAAAAGTAAACATTTCAATTTAAAACTATAAAACCAAAATTAATTATTATAGGGTGCGGAATTTTTAACTTTCGAACAATGTAATCAGGCTTCGTAAATGTATTTTTTGAGCAAATGTGTTGAAAAATTATTCTTTTACACTTTCTAGGGTACAAGCCACCAGCGCCACCTCGCGGCTCGGGCCAGCATCGCTACATCATCCTGCTCTACGAACAGGCAGACGGCAATAATTTCCTGCCCACTGTGCCTTCCACACGACACCGGTTCTCGCTCGCCAAATGGCTCGTTGGTAAAAACCTCTGTGGACCAGTCGCGGGCATTGAGTTCAGGACTGAATTCTAGATGGCGTTAGTAGTTTCGAATGCGCTTCCACTTTGATATAATATTTTCTCCATGTTTTAGTAGCTAGAATCTGTAATTTCAATAAGAGTTTTGACTATTACAATGTTGTATTTGTGTAGATATATTATATTGCAATGTTATATATTCAGGGACAACTGTGAAATTTTATGTGAAATGGTTTGGTGAAATGCACAGGGTAGCCCGCGAAATTCAAATTTTCTCAGGTTTTTTTGCAATTTGCATGTCAGCGTCAAGTTGTAGGTTGGTCAAAATATGAATCGTGGCCGTAGCAAATATGTATTTATAGAATTATAATCATTAGAATCATCAATACAACTCTCTCAGTTAGAATTAATGTTAAATGTCATGATTTCATGAAATAGTCATTTCATACATCAATATGAACTTACAAGGTTGTATTGATGATTTTAACGATTACAGTTCTGTAAATACGTACTTGCTACGGCCGCGAATCATATTTTGATCAACATATAACCTGATACTGACCTGCAAAATGCAAAAAAACTTAAAATAAGTAATTTGAATTTCGTGAGTAACCCTGGCGCTTCCCCCTTATCACAACTTGTTACAATTTATTCATTAATATTAAGTAGGTATTATTAAGAACTTATTTACTATGATCAGTGGTGGCCTTAGAGGTGGCGAGCAGGGCAACCGCCCAGGGCCTCGCCCTTGCAGGGGCCTCGCGCTACAAGTCGAGTAGAAAAAAAAGCTAATATTTGAAACTTTTTTTTTTCCTACCTTTACGTTTCATAGCAAAGGTAGATTAAATATCGAATTCCTCAAATGAGATGACGCAAGGTCGGTTTTCAGCTCTTGCTATTCTTTCAATTGAAAATGACGTAGCCCTTTCACTAGATTATTGAAAAACAGTATACATCGTTTTCAAATCCGTGTGAATTATTTTTTTAGTTCTTAGGTTTATCATCATTGTCATAATTATGTATGATTATTCAGTTTAAAAAATCTTTTAATATTTTTTTTTTACACAAAAGTTATTTAGTATTTATTTATGACTTTTGAATTTCTCGTCTATCATCATAAATACCCACTTTTGATACTCATACTTTGCAAAAAGGACAAGGGCCTCGCAAAGATCCGCCCCCCAAGGCCTCACAAAGTTCTGCCGCCCGGGGCCTCGCCACGGTTAAGGCCGCCCCTGACAATGATTAAATAATTTTATTTATTGTTTATTGTAACTTTAAATTGATATAGCTTTAAACAGTGATAGTTTTTATTTGAATTGATGTATTCAAAATTTTGTAGATAGAATATAGGGTCGGTCTAGATGTGACACCTTTTTTTTTTTTGTGGGTTGAGAAATCATCCAATGACATTTCCCGCTCTAGGGTGGAGCGGAAGGGCGTGTCAGACTCTTACTGACTAAAACCCACCTCTATTCCTTCCCTGCCCTGAATGTCCAGGGGCGCGGTAACTCACTTTTGAATTTATCCACAACCCCTGGGTAGGCATCGGCCATGACGGGCCCCGTCATGTTTTGCTGACAACTCTTTGAGGCGCACGTGGAGCACTACGCGCCGTCGACTCTCGGGGCTAGTGCTGGTAGGACGGCGAGTTACCCACTACTCGCCGTCCGCAGGCCCGGGTAGATGTGACACCTCGTGTATACAAACTGATAAACTTTTCAGGAGATAAAAAAACTGATTTACAAAGTAGGTATAATACTTGTTACGAAAGGTCACTAAAATTCATTTTTTTGCCGTCAAATGAATACCAACTTGTAAATGCCAAGAGACATTATTACAAGTTAACACCAGAATTATTTTTTGAAACTTTTTACATCAAAATTCAATTTTACAAAAAATGTAGTTACGAGGTGTCATATCTAGACCGACGATTGATATTTCACGATGTTCATGATGATTTTGATAAATTATTAAATAAGCAATCCGAAATCTTAGATGTTTGAAATAAAAAGCTGTAATAGATATGTAGGTATTCTGTAATATTTTTAATTTGATATAAATTCTTAAACCTAACTGTAGAATTACGTAAGAATAATAAAAATACGAATAAAGAACACATTTTATTCATATTATCTTCACAGAATTGATAATGGTAATTATACCTATTGGAATTACAAAATAAATAAAAAGAAACAATTTTATAAGAAG
This sequence comes from Polia nebulosa, assembly GCA_951329385.1. Lineage (NCBI taxonomy): Eukaryota > Metazoa > Arthropoda > Insecta > Lepidoptera > Noctuidae > Polia > Polia nebulosa. The sequence goes on from OX589604.1 coordinate 16,806,925, forward strand.
TCATAAAATCTAAATAACTAGCAGGTTTACGCCTTTAGATTATTTTCTTACAATAAGTAAAACATAAAACCTCCAAAGGTGATGGTTTAATACCTTCCATTAAATTAAACTGAAACTATTTAGTTTAGCGAAGCTAGTAAAGTAACAATAAAAAGAAATAAATTGATGTTCAGCTTTATTTACAATTGAATACAAATACTAAGGGTTAATTAAAACAACGCCTATACTCTTCGTGCTAAAACGCATTTCTTTTGTTTCATTTCAACGAACAAGTTGAAAAATAATGGCGGCACGAGCGGAGCGTAGGCTGCGCGCGCGCACGCGACACTTCCCTCTCACCTCGCGAGTCGACCCACGCGCCTCCACCGTGCACCGCGCCTAATTTATATCAACAAATTATTTTCTCATCTCTAACTACTGGTTTTATCCAAATTGATTTATTGTTGACGACCTAATGTTATAAATTTTATTTACACAAACTTTTCTTTGGCGAATGTTGTTACTGGTCGCCAAAATAATACGAATGTCACGTGGTGTGACAGTTCTCGGAACGAACACCATGGTCCATGACCCGGGTGGTCCCTTGCAGTTTTATAGTGGTACTTAATATGTCAATGTATTATAGCCGCTGTTGTTTTCGGACACTTTTATAAAGTATCACAAGGTTTAATTGTGTTTGTAAAACTTAATTCAATTTCAGTTGAGTGTCGTTCTTAACTTGACAGTAAAAAATGTCTTCGTCCTCAAACATTTATTACCCACGGGTTTCGTTTTATTTTCTTTTTCGAATTATTACAATTTAGTTCGAAGTTGTACAATTTAGGAATTGTTGTTTTGAACACAATCCAATCAATTCAGTAACACCAGGAGCCTACAATTTTTGCCGCAGAGTTAGGGTTATAGCGTAATAAAAAATGACTTATTGCTGCGAGGTTTTTATGGCACTTTTGAAAGAAACTTTTAAAACATATCTTGATGTCTCACGCACGACACGTAGAAACTCATATTTGTATAGGATAAAAACATCCCTAATGGCATTTATTGTTGGCATTTGGCTGGCCCAACAATTAATGCTCTTAGGGATCTGGCTTATAAAGGCCTTTCGACTACGTACTTACTAATAGATCACTTTAAATCTGAATATTGAATTACTAAGTAATCGCACTTTGGTATGATCGAGGTATTACGGATCTGAGATTTATTACTCTAGTTTCCAGAAAGTGGAGTTTAAGAGAAAGGCATTTCTGGAATCTGTGTTCTCAACAGGAGTTCCACAGGGCTCGACATTGAGTTTAAAAAAAAATGAGATTGTCGCCAGTACGTAATATGGACGTTTTTGTACCTTTTATTAAATACACATCGGGCTATTTATTACGAGACGCCATCCACCAGGGACCCACCGTGCTAGCGTATTCTTGGTCCAGAAAGTTGCGAAAATTCCAAGAGTATATTGTAGGTACAGCCTATACATATAGCTTCAAAACAAACCTTCAAATCCGCTTAACAAAATATTATTTACGTCTATTTATATTTGGAAGCCCAATTTAATTTGGGACTTATTTTTGAGTAATCCCCGATAAGAGCAATTAGCGTAGGTAAGGAAAATATATAAATCGTCTAAAAAAAAAGCTTTCAATAACATTTTCTACCTACTTAAATGCGTCATGTTTCGCAAATGTTTATGAAATGGACACCAAACAATTAATTATGATTTACCTCATTAGCTACATACAGGAGATATTGTTTCAAAACAAGCAACAATGTTTTGAAAAGGATATATTTTACTGATTTATTATCTGAATAACACTGCTACTATTTTTGGAATCAAACAATACAATGTAGGTATTGTATGAGTGTTTTCCTGAATCACAAACCAAACAACAAATCGTTTATTTACACTTGCCCCTAATGAAATAAACAAAAATAGTCGCCAAGCTTAAAACGCGTTGAAAAATAAGAATAATTACGTACCCAATGCTAAATGCACTAAAATAGTAGTGATGCAAATTAATTTTATTTTGTAATAAACAAACATAATTCTAAGAAGTGTCCATATCCTACAAATGTTGAATGAATGATCAATTCCGGTTAACCGCAGGCATGACACAGGGACTGATCTGAGCAGGTCTTATGATTTCTAGGAACATATTTGTTACAACTTTGTTTTTTATTTCTTAAGCTGAAGGTCTCGGCTTAGTTTAGTTACTGTAGAAACTGGTAGGTACGAGTAGATAAGTATCTATCGATGACATAATGGATCAAAATATCCTCCTTATAGTAATTAATTTAGGGTAAAACCAGGATAACTGCCACAGGGGTATAGTTGCCCCGATTGTAATTATTCTAGTTTCGCGGATGAATCGCATGCTATTTTATTAATATACCGAAAACTCTCCAACTACCACTAACTTGACCAAGTCGCTTGTGTCTATGCGATTGCATGGGAAGGCAAAATGCGGGGCATCTATCCTAAATGTAATTTATATGGATTAGGCAACTATCCTCTATGTGGGATAGATGCCCCAAAATATAGAGATCCGCAAAAATCGAGAATAGTCTGGAAATATCAAAGATTTACTTTTCATGAATTTGTAAATAAAAAGCCAAAGTGCCAGACAGTTTTACAAATAAATTATTTTGCTATATGCACAGAGGTCTAAAGTGATTTCATAAAGTGTGGCATCTATCCATACTAATATTACAGGACAGAACGGTACTTTGGTAAAAGTGTTAAGCGCTGCTTTATAGGCAGTAAACGAAACGAAAATGATGGAAAGAGGAGAGTTGACACTTGCATGAATTGACTTCAGAGAGAAAATCAGGACTTACCTAGGTAGACTAGATCTATATAGATAATAAATTGATGATAGGTAGGTACCTACTCAATTATTCAAATCCGCTTACCTACATTATAATAATCAACTCTCCAGATTAATAAACGCTTTAAGAATCCATTCACAACTGACATCACCAGGTCAAGTGCAAGTTCCGTCAAGCTATCCTTCTAATTAACAATTATGTTGAAAGGTGAAAAAGAAACAAAACTCCCTGATAGATATCTAATGGTTGAGTTGTCATATCACGAAGTTGAATGTCGCATCTTTTTTGACAGGAAGCTCGTCTATCGTAAATTAATCGACATGGCTCTCCAGAAACACCAAATTACTGAACCGGTTTGGCGTGTGCGCGGGCGCTGACCCGCCGGAAATACTTGCGACGCAACACCCATAGAGAAACTCGCCACGTTTTTCTTAATATTCAAATGGAGAACATTACGGTGCATGATTTCGAACCCTCTATGTCATCAATATTCTAGTCTACATTATATTGTAATTTTTAACCTGCAGGAACTTTAGTTTCTTTTTCTGGGACTGTTAAATAGATATTGTACGGCACAGTTATGCTTTTTGTACAAACCGACATGAATAGATAAACCTCACAGAACGAGGTACAGATATACCTACTATTCAACTTGGATAAGTGACTATCTTCAAGAATATTTTAGTGTATTTTTTTTAATTAATGGCATTTTTCACATTGTTTATGACAGTTTCAACTTTACAGCATAATGTTAAGGCTCGATAAGTTACATAGGTATATATATGGATACCTACTATTATATGTATTATAAGTAGTAAAGGTTACACTGATATTGGAGGTTTATCTCGAAATTCGAATCTTTTTAACCGACTTCTAAAAGGAGGATGTTATCAATTCGGATGTTTAGGTATGTTTTTTTGTTTATGTATGTTCGGGCATAACTCCGTTATATGCGAGTATATTGACGGATTTACAATATTCTTTTTTTGTTCGAAAGGAGTTTGTTTCGAAATGGTGCCATTTAAATTTCATATAGATTTGATGATGGGTTTCGGAGACAGACAACGGAACTCTTCAAAAATTGACAGCAAATGAACCGCGATTGCTACGATCGTATGTCTATGAATTGTTAAGACAATTTAATGGGGACCACAACTAAAAAGTGAAAAATAAAAAACTTTTTTACAAAAAAATAAAATCGACTTCCAAAAAATGTGAAAAATAACTTTAATTTCGGAAGCCGGTATCAAAAAACGAAGACACGAAACCAGAAACACCGGCTTCTGAAATTAAAATTATTTTTCAATTTTTTTGGAAGTCGGTTCTATTTTTTTGTAAACAAGTTTTCTATACTAGTAGTATATATTTTTAGATAGACTAAACAAAATTATAATTGGTTTCTGAATTTAGGCATTGGAGGCAATAAACTGTTACAGCCTTATTTGTAAAACTTGCTAACCATAAGCTTAGTTTAAATACTGATATGCGGATTCTAAATTCAAAATATTAACGTCGACATACTCGTACATCACATTGTACTGTCCAAAGAGTATAATAATAATACGGGACAAGAGAGCCTTCTCGTGCGATTTCGAAGCATATAGATTCGAAGCGCCTCTGTATTTCTTAACCGGAACTAAGGCTCTATCCCACAGAATACATATACCACAGAATACATATACTCTCTATCCAAAGAGGCTCTATCTATAGGTCGTATAGGTAGCTGTAGCTCTATGGAATTTAAGGAGGTTATTCTATTCGTGATAATTTGTGGTTATTGTAATTTGTTAAAATAGTTTTCTGAACAAAATTGTAAATTTCCTGAGAAACATTACGGTAATTAATATTTTATTTTGTTTTCGTTATTACATTTTGTAACAAATCACAGTTAATAAATACTGCGGATTCTCTACAAACATAATATGGTAATTCCTTCAATGTAGCCCGCGAAATTCAATTTTGTTATGCTTTTTTGCAAATAGCAACTGTATTTACGTCGTAGGTTGATCAAAATGCGAATATAATGATGATACATTTACTAAATTACAATCATTGAAACACAAATAACTTAAGGAGCTATGATTGATATTGTAATGATCGTGATTTAGTAAACGAGTCATCAATAAATTAGTGAATCGTATTTAGGTCAAGATACGTTGGTACACAGCCGCTACTTGCAACACATACGAAACAAAATTTGAATTTCACCAGCTACATTGAAGGAATTACCATATTATGTTTGTAGAGAATCCGCAGTATTTATTAACTGTAATTAGTTACAAAATGTAATAACGAAAACAAAATAAAATATTAATTACCGTAATGTTTCTCAGAAAATTTACAATTTTGTTCAGAAAACTATTTTAACAAATTACAATAAACACATTGTCACGCTTTTTTTCCCCGAAGGGTTAGGCAGATGCGTACCCATATTAGGTACGCATAAATACCATAATAATAAAAATAGCACAATAGGAAAAAACAAAAAAAAAAAAAATTATATGTAGGAGAGAGGTGTAGCTGAGAGGTATATCGTCAGGATTTGGAGTTCCCATTTTATTGGGATAAACAAGACTGTATAAACAATTACAGGGTTTTTATTACAGTACTAGTTACACTACATTAAAAACACACACACAATACAAACGGTAATTAGAAACAAGATAAAGTAGGTGTAAAGATATAGTAACAATACGGTGAACAAACCCTTAAGGTTCACAGTTCGTATAGCGGCGTGAGCCACCCAAATACAAAGTGTAACCTATCAGCAAGCCTATACAGCTATGTGAATATACAGCAGTGCTGTACCAGGTACAACCAAACCTTACGGTTCACAGTTCGTATAGCGGAGTAAGCCACCCAAATACAAAGTGTATCGCTCGCTAGCAGCAAGCCTATACAGCTATGTGAATATACAGCAGTGCTGTACCAGGTACGAACATCCCTCCACAACAACTCTGTCCGATGGCGCACAAAAGTACGGCACGCGTTTACAAGATACAAAACACTAAAATGTGCTAAATCTATTAAGACTTACATTAAAAAGTAATCAAATAATACAAGATTAATTGTCGTAAATAAACAAAGGTGATTAAATGAAGTAAATCAAATAAATAATCAAAGTAACATGTCATTGATTGTTTTGAACAAAACCATCGGTTACAACTATCGTAATAAGTTGCCAAAAATCAATTAGTGCGTTCACAGAGTACTCCATAAATTATGCTCCGATTTATCAGACAGTGATAGTTAGTAAAATCACATAAATTAATAATAAGAAAAACAAATCATATCAGATTCTGTTGACTACCCACAATTGTAGTGACAGGCAACTCCCATAACAAATTGTATTAACTACCCACATTTATAATGCCAACCATCTCCGACATATTTTTTTGTCAGTACTACATTTATTTTTATTCTTATAATTTTTATTCTTATTACAATACTTTTGGGCTGCAGTTTTCATTTCATCTTCACCATCATAAATTAATTTTCCGACCAAAATTCGATTGACTGATCGACACCAACTGTAAATGATAACATTTAATGTCTTATCCAAAAAGCATTTCTTAAATGTATCATTATGGGCTGGACATTTATTTGGACAATCTATAAACACATCCGTAAAAGATATAATTGCGTGTTTCACACGTTTTTTGTGGACGTTTCTCCTGAGACACGATGTTGCAATATTTTGAATTTCATTGAAATAATTTTTATTTTCTCTGCTGGGGCAACAAAGCCATTTTTTGTTTTCATATTCTTTAGCTTTGATGAACGTATTATTTTCAATACATATTGTGTTCTCTATTAAAATTTCAGCATTAGCCAATCGCGATTTGAATGACTGTCCTTTTTTGCGCAAACGACATATTTTATTTTGAAGATACTTCATTTTTGTCTTGAGTGGTCTCATTTGTATGCAATTGAACCGCACCCCAATACTTTCACGAGCATCTGAAAAATATAATAATTATACTCTCTTTTCATGAATGCAAGTCCAAGGTAAAGAACAGGCTTCTTACTCTTAACTACGAAGAAACAGAAAAATATTTTATAGGGTAAAGTAAACACACACCCTCACACACACACACACACACACATGCTCCACATTCACACACAACTTTCACACTACATTCTACATCTCTATTTTAATTTCTGCATGCTTGAAATTATAATTAAAAATCTTCGTTGGTATAAAAATGTAATGTAATAAATAGGGAGAAGGCGCTGAAATCTGACATACAGGTTTTTACCTAGCTTGGGTTTCAGAGGCTTCATAGGTTTTTTTGTAAATGAAGTTTATTTCAATAAAGATTTATTATTATTAAATAAATTTTGTATCATTCACTTTTTAAATGTTTCTGCACAAATCAATTATTTAGTTAGGTGATTACTTAAAACTAGCTCTATTTGCAAGTTTACAACATCACTCATGTGGAATTTCAAATAATAAATATTTGTGCAGGCACAGTGGCACAGTAATAGGCTATAATAAAAATGCTGAAGATAAACTACCTTTGAGTAATCGTTTTTGTTTGAGTCTGCATATCACACTATAATTATGTTCCATCATCACAGATTTTGCAGCAGCAGTGCAGTGACTTTTATCTGAAAACAGTATATAATACATGAATAAAATATGCAAGAGAATGCACCATGTTGATGGAGTTTAAAGTAGAGATGCCACGAATGGTCGCTATTATTTGACGTTTGGTGAATAGTTGTATAAAATAAACTTTTAAAAATAAAAAGACTTAAAAATAATGAAACTCTGCGCCCTAAGCATTTTTTATATTCCTTTTATTATGTTGAATAGTAATGGCGAGTTATTTTACTATTCGCAATAGGTAATAATGGCTATTAATCGGTATTTGACTATTCGTGGCATCTCTTGTATAAACTAATAAATTATAATACCTGAAGCTGAAGAAGCAAGAAGAGAGGTACTAGTGGATGGATGACTAACAATGATAGTCTCAAACTGCTGAGCTGGATGCTGAGTCGTAGCAGCGATGCCACAACTATCACCTGAAATAATATTATTTTTTATGGAATAGCTTTTTTATTATATCTCGAGAACCAATTAATTTATTGATTCTGAGGCGGTACAAAGTTTGCCAAGTCAGCTAGTATTTGATAAAACATACCAGGAGTGGAAGTAAGAGGAAGAGAAGTGCTAGTGGTAGAGTGACTGAAACTTAGGCTAGCCTCGGATTGCCCAGCTGTAGCAGTGATGGCATGACTTTCACCTGAAAGAATTAGTAAATTAAATATAATTATTATTTTGTTAAATATATTCATGTCACTCAGTTTATTGATATAGAACAGAAACGTCACACATTGTTTTTATTATTGATAGGCTCGCGCTTGACCTCTATCACACCTGATGGTAAGCAATGATGTGGTCGACGATGGACCACACTTGCCTAGAAGTAACCTATTCTGTTGTGTGTATTCCTACTCTTGTCTGGTAATTAGTAAAATCTGGCACAAGCACATCTTATTGTATTGTGTTTGCTTTGTATAAAGTAATTTAATTCAACTTACCAGGCAAATAAAGAGTTGGTATTGCCAATGCACTAAGGCGCTTAAAGCGATTACGGTGTTCATCAGTGAAGTGAATATAACATATTCTCTTCTTCTTATAAATGTATATGCTTCCCAATTGCAAACAACAAGATCAACCCAAGCTTTGAAACGCTCAGGAAATTTGCTAGGATTGGGCAATGAATGCATGACATTGCCTGAAACCAAAGGAAATAATATTTTATTTTTTGTCTTTTTGTCCATAAAAGCTTACCCATATGGGATTGCTGAATGTGCTGAATTGCTATTCATTGTAAGTACTAATTATTTAAAATAATTTATTCCAAAAACATATTTATAATATTTCCTATATTGAGAGTATGATAGTAATAATGAGAATGAAGGATTCCCAAACATGGTTAACAGAAGAGTTCTGTTTTAGCGGGCCAAAGAAAGAAAGAATAAATATAACACTAAGGTGAAAGCTCCAGGGTAGGCCGCGAATCGTATTTTGACCAACATACAATCTGATTATGACCTACAAATTGCAAAAAACGTAAGAAAACTTGAATTTCGCGGGCTACTATGGCGCGTGTACGTTACTCCAGCAAGAAAGTATCTCCTAGAGATATATAAGTAGAACGTATAGTTGGTGCCTTATCTGCTGTAAATGTACCCACATAAAAAAAGTGTGCCCCCTGTCGTTTTGAAAAAAAAAAACGGAAAAACGATTCTTGCTAACGTTTTTCTAGCAGGAAAATTCTAAACGAGTGATCGGAGAGAGAAAAATTGTGCATGGCCAGAGAGCTTATATGTGTGCCACAATGTGCCCCCAAAAATAAAATCTATGCCCCTTCAGATTTTCGAGATATTGCGTTTCCTGCTGGAGTAACGTTTTGATGAATCGTATATCTCTAAAACCATTGCATGTGCCCCTGTAGAATAAACATACACGAGTAGTTCTTAATGTGTGGCCCTATGTGCCCCAATTAGATTTCAGAAAATATTTATAGTTTTCAAATTATCGCGGTTTTATGAAAACCCGAAAAAACATCGCAGCGCCTAAATGAGACAAGGCATAAGTTCGCTGAAAACTGTATTCGGTCCTTCTTGATGCTAATAATAACCATACAAAGTTTCAAAACGCTTCATGCATGCGTTTTTGAATAATCTTGCTAAAAGTCAAAACGATGGTGTCATAACTTTGACGGCAAAATACAAGGAACTGGCTAAATCTTAGATGTGTAGGTGTAAACCAAAATCATGTGCCTTTAGTCAAAAATATATGGTGAAAATATTGAGCTTGGAATGTTTCGCATTAAGTAAATATAAACAAAAAACCAAATTAAGTAAACAACGGCTGGTTATCCGACCAAATTTGAATGACTACTAAAAAGCGACGGATTTATACATATCGATGACCTTCCTTAGTTTACTTACTAACCGGTTCACACGTGTTGTGCCTGAGTACACTGACGAAAAAAAGCTGCACGAATGACTTTTTCTGTTTTTTTTTTGTTCCTACACCTTTATAAACTTGGAGGGTTGTATTGGTGATTTTGATGATTATTATTATGTAACTACATACGTCTTACAGCCGCGAATAATATTTTAATCAACATACAACCTAGCACTGGCCTGCAAATTGCGAAAAACGCAAGAAATTTTGAATTTCGCGGGCTGGTTGGAGCATTCCCGTTAATAGAAGATTCCCTTTTTTATTCTTAATACTGATCTGTGATTTTTTGTGATGCGAATTTACTTAGACCTAGATGAAAAACTGATCTGCGATTTAAATAATAATGACTACACAACGTGCAAATTATTTCTAATATTTATACGTAGGAAATTTGATCTGTGATTTGATGCAATAATTACTTTAAGAATTAAAATTAAGGGAAGAAAAATAATAATTTCCACATCAACAAGCTGTTTCATTAATATAGTCACAAGGTGCATTTAATATGTTTTTTAATTAGCCCCCAAAACTTTTGAACGCAACTGTACGGACAAAAGCTTAGGTATAATACGTCCAATAAAGAAGGTCATCGATATGTATGAATCCGTCGCTTTTTAGTAGTCATTCAAATTTGGTCGGATAACCAGCCGTAGTTTACTTAATTTAGTTTTTTGTTTATGTTTACTTAATGCGAAACATTCCAAGCTCAATATTTTCACCATATATTTTTGACTAAAGGCACATGATTTTGATTTACACCTACACATCTAAGATTTAGCCAGTTCCTTGTATTTTGCCGTCAAAGTTATGACACGATCGTTTTGACTTTTAGCAAGATTATTCAAAAACGCATGCATGAAGCGTTTTGAAACTTTGTATGGTTATTATTAGCGTCAAGAAGGACCGAATACAGTTTTCAGCGAACTTATGCCTTGTCTCATTTAGGCGCTGCGATGTTTTTTCAGGTTTTCATAAAACCGCGATAACTTGAAAACTATAAATATTTTTCTAAATCTAATTGGGGCACATAGGGGCACACATTAAGAGCTACTCGTGTATGTTTATTCTACAGGGGCACATGCAATGGTTTTAGAGATATACGATTCATCAAAACGTTACTCCAGCAGGAAACGCAATATCTCGAAAATCTGAAGGGGCACAGATTTTATTTTTGGGGGACATTGTGGCACACATATAAGCTCTCTGGCCATGCACAATTTTTCTCTCTCCGATCACTCGTTTAGAATTTTCCTGCTAGCCTAGCTAAAAACGTTACCCCAGCAAGAATCGTTTTTCCGTTTTTTTTTTCAAAACGACAGGGGGCACACTTTTTTTATGTGGGGACACATTTACAGCAGATAAGGCACCAACTATACGTTCTACTCATATATCTCTAGGAGATACTTTCTTGCTGGAGTAACGTACACCCCTGGCGCATCCACATAATAACACTTCTTTTTTGAAAAAACTTACCAGTGTCCTTACATCCAAAAGCACAACGGAAAGGCATTGTATCTGTAATGAAAGACACACACAGCACAAAAAGCGTCTTTTCGCAAGATTGAAGAATATTATTCACTATGTCAGTACTTCACAATGTTTGTGAAATTGCTACAGAGTAACGACTAAAATAATTGGTTTCCGGGTAGTAATCCAATATCAGGACGGAGGAGAAACTCACATCGACGTATGATGTAGATAAACCACTGAAAAACCAATTGGACACACGAAACACAAACAAACGCGGACGAATGTTGCGGCGACCATTTTTTTTTATTTTTTTTTAAATTTTGTGGCTATCATAATATTCTCTTTGGCTATCATTACGTTATGTAAAAGGTTGCCATAATCGATAATGCTATAAGGGAAAATTATTAAATTATTTTGAAAATTATTATAATTACATTGACAAATATTATAATTATTCTTTAGAAAAATACTGTAAATTAACTTTGATATTTTAATTATTTTAGATTCATATTTGCATTAAAATTGTGATTACAGAGACATCTATTGTAGAGTATGGTAACTATTCGATGTCATGGACTCGTAGTTTCATGGCACAAAAAAGAAGATTGCGACTCTATCTTTACCGAAGTTGCGCTTGTTCTAACTGTCCCCCCCCTGGTACTGTCTATAGGACAAAACCTCGATCAAATGATTAGTCAGTACTATACCGGATGGTACATTATCCTTCTTCCGGTCATAATATTTTGAATTAGGAACCGGTTAATCAGTGTTTAAACTAATTATTATTATTAACCGGTTATTTTTTTTAACCGACTTCAAAAAAGAGGAGGTTCTCAATTCGTCTGTATGTTTTTTTTTTGTATGTTTGTTACGCGATATCTCCGCCATTTGTGAATAGATTTTGATGATTCTTCAGAGGTGGTCACATATAAATTTTATCGAAATTGATTTAGCACTTTTTGAAAAAATCAACATAAGTAAAAAATATGTATACACAGATGACGTTTTGTTTGTCTCCAAATGTTCAAATTCCATGTTATTGGTGTTATCCATTCGGGCATAACTTAAATATTTAGTTTTACTTCTGGTGTACAATAACAATAAAAAAAATTAAAACAAACTAAAAAGTGAAAAAAAGAAAACTTTTTCAAAAAATACCACCTCTTTCTAAAACACACTTACTTCTGTCACATACTATGAAAGTATGGGAGAAAGTGATAGAGAAAAGATTGCGAGAGGAGAGTGAGATTACCCCGAACCAGTTTGGGTTTATGCCAGGTCGAGGGACAATGGACGCCACCTTCGCTCTCCGTCAATTGTGCGAGAAGTACAGACGTGTGCACAAGAACTTGCACATGGTGTTCATTGATCTTGAGAAGCGGATGTGTTGTGGTGGGCCTTGAAAGAGAAAGGTTTGCCTGGGAAGTATGTCGAGTTGATTCGTGCTATGTACAGACAATCTAGTACCTACGTCCGGTCGGCTGCTGGCAACACCGATGAGTTCAGTGTGGCTGTAGGCTTACATCAAGGGTCGGCTTTAAGTCCTTACCTCTTCCTGTTGATTATGGACGCTCTTATGTCGGAAATACAGGAAGAGGCACCCTGGTGCATGCTGTTTGCCGACGACATTGTTCTGGTCGGTGAAGATGGACCTGAGATCCAGAGCAGATTGGAGAAATGGCAACAGAAGCTGGAGAAAGTTGGCTTGAAAATCAGCAGAACCAAAACTGAATACATGTTCTGCGATTTCTGCGGTCTCTCCAGTTCTGAAGCTGCAGTGCTAGATCGCGAGCTTCTCCCAGTCTGCTCCGATTTTCGGTATCTCGGTTCACTCGTGCAAAGCGATGGCGAAATAGATCGGACTGTTAAGCACAAAATTAAAACTGGATGGATGAAATGGCGGCAGGTCACCGGGACTATCTGTGACTCCCGCATTCCCCTAAAACTTAAGGGGAAGATTTATAAAACAATGGTCAGACCTGCTGTCTTGTATGGTTCAGAATGTTGGGCCACAAAAGGGATGAATGAAAAGCGATTTGCATGTAGCTGAGATGAGAATGCTAAGAGCGATGTGTATATAAGAGTGTGAGTATATTAGAGGAAGTCTGAAAGTGGCACCGTTGACTGAAAAGTTGTGTGGAAATCGATTGTTGTGGTATGGGCATGTGATTTATTTATTTATTTATTTGAGAAAAACAAACAATTGTACAATGTATGTTACGGTAAAATATGGTATGACATATGGGTAAATGTACAATCCACAACGTTGCCACAGATTACTTTAGTAGGTACATTATTAATAAGGTAGACAATTACAATAACACTTAAATACTATCTGATGCGGAGGAATGAAGAAAATGTCGTGAGGAAAGTCTTGTGTATGGATGTGGATGGCTATAAGAGTAGGGGAAGGCCAAAGAAACGATGGTTGGACTGTGTGAAAGAGGATATGGGTAAAAAGGGGGTGACTATAGAGATGACGACTAATAGAGGAGTATGGAAGAAAAAGACATGTTGCGCCGACCCCAAATAAATTGGGATAAGGGCAGGAGAATGATGACCACCTACTTCTAAAAATTGCAAAATAGCCTGAATTTCGGCAGTCGGTGTCAAATAACGAAGAAACAAAAAAAACATATACACCGACTTCCGAAATTAAAATTATTTTGCAAATTTTTAGAAATCGGTTGTATTTTTTGAAAAATGTTTTTTTTATTTTACATAATATCACAATAACCAGAAGAATATTAATTAGTACTTAAGGTATATATTTGTTTCGAGAATTATTTAGATTGCGAAAATATATTTGAGCACCTAAATAAAGCAGTTGTACTTCAATATATTTTCGTGTAACTAAAGCCACTTTAGTTATTTTTACGTATTTTCACAGAACCTATGCTATTCTCGAACGTAACATAATAGGCAGTTATACCTATAAACTGTGATAATAGTGAAGTATTAAAAGTACACATATACTCAACTTATATTAGGTACCTAGTGAGCTTATGGACTATGCAAAAAATAAACAGATACGATACGATACAGCAAAAAACATTGACCGATTAACACTGGGCGAGCCAAGCAAGCCACGCTGCGGGCGATAACTAGTATCGAACAATTCAAGCCATGGCAATGGCCGTTATTTTCCTTATTACCTATGATTACAATCTGCGGCCAAAACGTTTGGTTATTGAATAACATACATTTGATAAACATGTAATTGAGTTAATAAAATCATTATACCAGCTAACCACCTATCTTATCTTCAATAGAAGTTTGTCTTGGGGACATGAGAACAACCGTGATTATACAAATTATCAAGAATGATAGTACCTATGTGTATACGATCTATGTTTATGATAAAGGCTGTTATAATTTATAAGAGATTGAATTTATGGTGGATGCGCCAGGGTAGCCCGCGAAATTCAAATTTTCTTACGTTTTCTGCAATTTCCAGGTCAGTGTCAGGTTGTATCTTGGTCAAATTCGCGGCCGTGGCAGGTATGTATTTATAGAATTATTATCATTAAAATCATCAATACAACTCTTTCAGTTAGAATTGATGCCAAATGTCATGATTTCATGAAATACTTACAATCTGATACTGACCTGCAAATTGCAAAAAAACGTAAGAAAATTTGAATTTCGCGGGCTACCCTGGCGCTTTCACCTTAAGTGATTTTGGATACCTGATGGAGAAAACAATTCTGTTTCGCTATGGAAGTGCGATGCACACCAAAATGCTTTCACTGAGATGGTCTTAGAGCTTGTACAATGTGCTGATCAGCCACCTTAGAAGTAGGCAGTACAAAATATCTACTGCTTACCTCAGTACCACAGACTGAAGGCATAAAAACCTTCCAAGCACACGATGAAAATCATGGTGATGCCTTGAGGGTGAAATTTCCACCAAATAAAAAAAGTTATCTTGTGGTTTGCCAGTACATGACGGTTTCTGTCGGTTTATTCTTTTGTTTAGCAGAACATGAGCATTTACCAACTGATATGGCACCTACGCCAAATAAGAAGGTCGATGCTGTTCTTCTTCTAACATCCCCAAAATGGCACTAGAATAAATCTGCTGTCTGTGGCTACCGGTACCTAGTTTTTAGGGTTCCGTACCCGAAGGGTCCAAACGCTATTGCTATCACTCACGTGTCCGTCTGTCTGTCCATGGTCTGTCACAAAATTTTGTTCCAAAGATTTTTTTAACTTCCCATTGACCTATGAACTTTAAAATTAGGCGATAACGTTTATTACTACGTATATTTTACTAGCAAATACCAATATATATTGATAAATCAGATTTTTTCTTTGATAATTCCATCATTTGGTACGGAACCCTAAATGTGCGAAGTCCGACACGTAGGTACTTGGCCACCCGGGCCTGCGGACGGCGAGTAATGGGTAGCTCGCCGTCCGATCAGCACCAGGCCCGAGAGTCGACGGCGCGTAGTGTTCCACGCGCGCCTCAAAGAGTTGTCAGCATACATGACGGGCCCGTCATCGCCGAAGCCTGCCTAGGGTTTGAGGATAAATTCGAAAGAGTTACCGCACCCCTGGGTACTCAGGCAGGGTAGGAACAGGAGTGGGTTTTAGTCAGTAAGAGTCTGACACGCCCTGCCGCTCCACCCAGAGCGGGAGAAGTCATTAGATGATTTACAACCCACAAAAAAAAAAAAAAGGTACGTACTTGGCCGGTTTTTATTTTGTTGTTTTTTTTAATCCTTGGTAGGCTCGCGCTTGACTACCATCCGACTTATGGTAAGCGATGATATGATCGACGTTGCAGCAGGTTTGCCTAAAAGAAACCTGTACACTGTTGACTTAAAGTTTTTTAAGCCATATTTTTGATTGCAATGACTGACTTTCCACAGATTGATGGCCTTCAAAAGCCCTTAAAGCAGTCCCTGGACTGAATGATTAATTCAGCAACATCATTTATTCACGTGTCGCAAGTGCTGTTATATGTGAAAAGTCAAAAGCTACGGCTTCCTTCCGGTCGCCCACGCTCGGCCCACGCGTGGCCATCCCACGCCATGGTATAATATCAATCAATTCGGCTAAATCGACTTCTATGATAATGCAATAGTTTCAAGTTTATATTACAACATTGAGTTTCGAACTTCGACACAAACTTGTTTGTTTTTGGCTATCGCTGAATCTGTGAGCTTTTGTGGTTTTCGGTAGGTATGTAGGGTGGTCTTTATATTTCGAAGCATTGCATAATTTATTAGAGTTCTGGGCCTTTCCTTCTAAAAAGCAGGTAAGGCTTTTAGCATATACTATCTTTTGACATCGGTTTCGCCCGCGTGAAAATCATAACAAGGGATTATGCTCCTGGGACAAAAAGTATCTTATGTAGACTATCTAAGTATCTACCTCTGTGCCAAATTTATTCAGTTCCGTTAAGTCGTTTTGGCGTGACTGAGTAACAAACAGCAAGTTAGGCCAAAAACGAGTACGCTTAGCATAGCTTTCAGCCCAACGAGGCTTGCCATATCCACCCGGCTTTTGACCTACGAGAAGTTTTAGTTTTTAACCGACTATCGAAAAAGGAGGAGGTTCTATGTTCTTTTTTTTTTATGTATGTCCGCGCATTTCTCCGTCAGTTGTGGACCGATTTTCAAAATTCTTTTTAATCCGAAAGAATATACTCCCGAGGTGATCCCATATAAATTTTATCGAAATTGCTTTAGCGCTTTTTGAGAAACTGAACAAAAACGAAAAATACGCATATCTTGATGACGTTTTTGTGTTCTCCAAATGTTTAAATTCCATGTTATTGGGGTTTTTAGTTCTGGGGTATAACAACTAAAAAGCGAAAAATAAAAAACTTTTTTACAAAAAAAAAAAACCGACTTCCAAAAAAAAAAATACACTAAAAATTCAATAATAACTTTAATTTCGGAAGTCGGTGTCAAATATAGAAGAAATAAAATACAAACACCGACTTCCGAAATTAAAGTTATTTTTAAATATTTAGTGTATTTTTTTTTTGGAAGTCGGTTGTGGCACGTCAATTTGTTGTAATGTGGTTCCACGTAAGGATACCCTTTTTGTTCCAGTGGCTGCTGAGATATCTATTTGATCAAAGCGATGGAGAGCATACCTAAACCCTTGTTTTCTTTGCTAATTATGATGTACCTAAGTGTTTCAAACATCAGTCCCTTTTTCTGAGTCTTTCAACTGTTTCGTTCCAAGAAAAGCACACCTTCCCAAATTCACAAGTGAACGTCTTTTGTTAAGCCAAATGAATAGACCTTACTTTATTGTATTACCTTGTGAATCTTGTGACTCAAATCAGGAAGTTAAAGAAAACCTTAAAAGGTATCTAATGATCAAGTTGCTCTTTATCCCACGCACTCAAAGGGGAAAGAGTCACAAATTACAATTTAATTTCCACAGATTTACTTAATTTAAATACATATTGTTAATGGTAGACTACGATTTGGTACAACCGAGTAAAATGGGATTTCATACCAAGCTCTGATTCAAGATTCCTAAGTAACTTTAAAAAAAAAAAAAATTCCTAAGTACCTGTGGTGGCTATTGGTACTCATTCCAAATGCCTTATGTAGGTACCAAAAGCTAATTTTCAAAAGATCAGATACTTTCATTTTACCATACCAGCTATATGAAAACTTAACTAGTTCTATGCCCGAACAAATATTACCTTGCTATTATTCCACCTTATGGCTTACTTATAAATAAGGGAACCGCTCCCGGTTACAAACAAAACAATATCTAATAACTCGAAAATAATCAAGTAAACATTATCAACGCGTGCTTTATTGTTAAATAAATAAGGCCAAGTGCGTAAGATAAAGTTACATTAAGAGAGTTTCTAATGCAGTCATCGCCAAATACAGCGTGCGCAAGCGCAGCTCGTTTCTCAATGGCCGAGCTAACTGCGCGAGCGACGTCATGGTTAAATCTGAGCGAAGGCTAACTGGAGGCGTTAGCGGTGCCGAAGCAATTAAATTAATTAATTATTTCCTTTCAAATTCGCTTGAATACATCAATAAATATATAGGTACTCGTACTTTTTGTAGGGCCGTGTGGCCTGGCGAGACGAGCCGGATTATATTGATTCAATTTTATTAATTATATCAGTAATCGATTAAAACGTAATAGTGAAGTCGTAATCAATTAATGTCAATGTGTGGTGGAACTGTAATAAGTTTAAAAAATAAGAAATTAAACGCTGGAAACAACTGGAAACCTGTCGTTTCAACATCTTCACACTAAAGACTACCGGGCAATTAGACATCTACAATAGGGATACTAAATCTAGCTGGCATTTAGCTGCAGCCATTGTTCCGAATAGTCACGATCTGCAAACGTGTGTAGGTTTATGTCACTCGCTTTGATGGACCAGCAGACGCTTCGCAACAGCTACTGCGGAATCCAGTGCCATCTAATGAAAGGTTGGGAAGTGAGGTAACGCAACAGTACCCATGTGAGCTTGTGTACTGTGTGTTGACATTCTCCATTAGCGAGGTTGGCTGTGGCGCCGGCGATGCGATGCGTCGATGTGGCGATGCGGCGATGCGGCGGCCGTGACACGCGCGGCACTGTCGTGCGTACGCCACAAATTCGCCGTTCATTGATAAAAACCGACGCCCACTCGCGACGCGGAGGCTCCATTCACCGGCGCCGCTGGTTGCGCAACGCGCAAGCGTGGCCCTCCGTTCTGTCCCCCGCGGCCCGCATACCCGCCGAAACCTTCATTCGAAGCACTAACAGCCTTCCGCAACGCTTATCACTATTTCACCAGAAGACGCGAATTCTAGCGGCTCGTGTTCCGTAATGTTCATTCACAAATAAAACTATGGTATGTGTGTTGTTACTTAACTCATAGAAACATGATACGCACATGGTTCTACGAGTTCTTTTAATATTGTAACACTATGAGCAATGAGCATCCGATCCAACCCAAATGGCAAGAGGTAACGCTGTTTAGCATAATCAATTTCAAATGCTACGAAACCAGTATTGGGACAGATTAACCTGCCTGACTGCCTATAATATTGATTTCATCCATGTCTGATCGATCTAGACTACCTACTTATGAATGATTTACGCCGAGGTATTCTTGTAACTCGATATGAAATTCTGCATGAATGGAAAATTTATTCCTCCACATTGCCCTCAGTATTGTTATTTTGCGAGCCACTTTGCTCGAGGAAATAGAGGATTATTAAATAATTCAGATACGATTTCACGCATCCCATCTTTAATCGCCTCTTTTCTAACAAACGTAACATTTGAAGTTTTCTTAAGTAGCCGTAAACTTCATAAGCCATTGCCATAAAGATCTAGTAGCTTAGTAGAATATCAAAATATCGAGTATAATATAAGCTCGATTTTAACGACGATTTTACATCGCGAACATTAAGTAGAGCCATAAAAGGGTGAAGGGAATCTGAATTGAGATTATCGGTTTACATATCGTAATATAATATTGGAGGTACCTACTCGTACACAAGTAGAAGTCACTTCGCTATCACCTTAACGTCTTCGAGAGTTATGCAGGGGATTTTAATTGATGTGGAATTTATGCGGGTTTACACACTTTTTAATAAATAATCCTGAGCTCGACTTGTCAGTCGATCGCGAACTCGAAATATGGCATAAGATGGCCCTGCAGGATGCCTATTAATTACATCGTCTTAAAAAAAACTTTTCTGAATCCTTTTCTTCATGTCGTTTATATGTTTATAAGGAATCCAGACTTCAAAAACAACAAATAGAAGATTAGATATTAAACAGGTAACATAATATTACAGGTACTTATTTTATATTAATATAAGTTTCAAAACTGTTATTGACTGTAAGATACGTCTACAACTTGGAAATAGAAGTGTTAATGTTTTAAAATTCCCAAACGATGTTGATCCAGAGGACACGGTGGAGCATACGGTGGACGTCTGCCCCGCTTGGGCGGAGCACCGCCGTGTCCTCGCGGATGCGATAGGCGGTAGCGACCTCTCGCGCCCGGCCCTGGTTCAGGCCATGGTACGGGGCGAGAGGGATTGGGATGCCAACTCCTCCTTCTGCGAAGCAGTAATGCTCGCGAAGGCGGAGGCGGGACGGGTAAGGGAAGCTCAACTGAGTAGCCCTCACACCCGCGGCCGCTACCGCCGCAGGAGAAGCACTGGGCGTAGGACGTCGAGAGACGATCTCTGGCCACCCTAGACCGGGCCTGCGGACGGCAAGCAGTGGGTAGCTCGCCGTCCAATCAGCACCAGGCCCGTGAGTCGACGGCGCGTAGTGTTCCACGCGCGCCTCAAAGAGATGTTTGTCAGCCACCACTGATGGAGCCCATCGTGGCCGGTGCCTGCATGCCTAGGGGTAGCTGATAAATTCTCAACATGAGTTACCGCACCCCTGGACACTCAGGCAGGGAAGGAACAGGGGTGGGTTTTAGTCAGTAAGAGTCTAACACCCTTCCGCTCCACCTAGTGCGGGAGATGTCATTTGAAGATTGCCCACCCGCCAAAAAAATAAAACTATGTTGATAGCTGCTCTGCTCTGCTGTTAGCTACATCTCATCAGGTACACATCTGCCCGGGGGTTAAGGATAAATTCGAAACAGAGTTACCTCGCCCCTGGGCACTCGAGGCAGGAAGGAACAGGGGTGGGTTTTAGTCAGTAAGAGTCTTACACGCCCTCCCGCTCCACCCAGAGCGGGAGAAGTCACAGGATGATTTCCCACCCCAAAAAAAAAAAAATCTGGTATACATACGGAATCCTTTATTCATAAAAAAAATTGAACTTCCCATACTAACTTGAACAGCTGATAATACCTTGTTACAATATAATATAATAAAGTAATACTGTTCATTTCTATTGGCTTCTGCTAATGCTACTACTACTACTGCTTCTGCAGTACGGTATTTAAAATTTGGCCACGCATTTTAGTTAAACCCTGTATAGAGACTCTAATAAGGTGACTAAGTATAACTTTACGGTGACTACTATAACTATATTAATAATAACAAAGAAATGGATTGTTTTTTTGATAAGAATATTATTTTTAAAACTCAGTATATCAGCAACGGAGGTATCACTAATAACAATAATTTTAATGACCCATGTCTCAAGTTGTATGCGAAAAGCAGCTTGATATCTGTCTCAGATTTTAATAGATTCATTAGGTAGGAAAACCCGAATTTTTATTAATGATGCGCTTAAAATCTACCCACATAATGGTTTTATAATATCAATATAGATCAATTTATTGGTTGAAAGTAGCATATCCGTTGTCGGTCGCAGGTGTAAAACTTTTCTAACAAATATATTCTGCTTAGTATTATAAAGTTGAATGTAGGTATTCCATTCTAAATTGTATAGTCGATTGGAAGGAGCCTTCTAAGATTTAATATAATAATAATGAAACATCTTTATTTTCCTTAACTTACAGAGTTTTAAACTAAATTAAATTTTGAATTATACTAAGATATAGTCATAGTAATATATTAAGCGCATTTATATAGTTAAGGCCCCTGGCGGTTATAGGCCTCCTCCAACAGTTTCCAGGATTTTCTTGTCTTTGCTTTCTTTGTCCAGTAGTTTCCAGCATATTTTTTATTCTCGTCTACCCAGAGTTCCTTAGGACGGCCTCTAGCTCTCTTGCCACTTGGACCTGCCCAAATTGTAGCCAATGCGTCCATCTTTCATCTGATAGTCTTGCTACGTGGCTAGCCCACTTCCACTTGAGCTTTCTCATATGCTGTAGAGCATCTATCACATTGGTATTTTTCCTTATTTTATCTGATTTTATTTTATCCTTCAGCCTAATATTCAAGATGCTCCTTTCCATAGCATGCTGCGTCTTTTGTATTCTGTCTATCGCATTTTTGTTGTAGATCCAGGTTTGTGATCCATATGACAAGCAGGGTAGTAAACATCCATCCATGACTTTGTTTTTCAGTTTTACAGGTAGGTTAGACTTCAATATTTCTTTTAGGCTCCAGAACTTTCCCCATGTCATGTTTATTCTCCTGCCAATCTCATCTTTGTTTCTAGTATTAAGAAATGAGACGGATTTCCCTAGGTATATGTAGCTTTCTGCGAATTCTAAGCTCTGTAAATTGTTAACGTGCATAGGCGTTTGCCTATCGTTAGTCATCACCTTAGTTTTTGTTGTGTTTAGTTGCAATCCTATTCTGTTGCTTATTGTGCATAGTTCTGATATCATTTCTTCTAATTGTTTCGATGATCTCGAGAAGAGTACTATATCATCAGCGAATCTAAGGTTACTCAAATTTTTTCCATTTATGTTGATACCTTTAAGTTGCCAATGTACATCTTTCATTATATACTGTAAGACAGATATAAAAATTGTAGATAGCGATAGCGATGTGGATAGCGGGTCCCCCTGTTTCACGCCTCTACATATTTCGATTTTTGAGCCAAGTCTATCGAGCTATACTCGGCTTACGCTTTTGCTGTAGATGTCTTTCAGGATGTTTATATAGGTGTCTGGAATATTTTGGTTTTCTAGCGCTCACCGTAGGCTGTTGTTGATAGGCACACGTTGCTATTGTGTGAGATGGAGTCGAAGCGTAATTGATAAAGGCTAGATTTTTATTTTTTTATTGTTGATAGGCACACGTTTGACCACTATCTCACCTGATAGTACCTAAGCGATGATGTGGTCGAAGATGGAGCACGCTTGCCTAGAAGTAACCTATTCACTCTTGACTTAAATACTGCCAGGTTGTAGCTATCAGGAAACATAGACTCCGGCAGGGAATTACACTCCCTAGCTGTACACACAATGAATGTGTTCCTAAAACGATTTGTGCGTGTGGATGGGATGTTCACCATGTACCGGTGGCACATCGCCGTACATCTTGTGGTCCGTTGGTGGAACGGGCTTGGCGGAATCAAATTATGCAATTCCGTCGCACACTCCCCAAAATGTAACCGATAGAAAACCGACAGGCTAGCACTCGGCGTCTATGCTCAAGACTTTAGAGCTTCGAGTCGACGAGCCTATCATTGCCGATGATCCTCTTGGCTCGTATCTCAATTGTCTCAAGGGCATCAAGCTGGTATCTGGCAGATCCGTCCCAAAGATGCGAGCAGTACTCCATACACGATCGAACTTGCGCTTGGTTGAGTTGGAGCAGCTGGTCCGGCGTGAAGTACCGTCTCACCTTTGCGAGGATCCCCAACTTTTTGGCAGCCACTTGAGCCTTTGCCTCTATGAAGGGACCAAAATTGAGCGTAGATATTAACGTAACACCAAGAAGATCAAGTTGGTCGGTTATTGGCACGGTTACACCGCGGCAAGATGGAGCCAGGTGAAATTACCTCTTTTTAGCGGAAAATAGACACGCCTGGGTCTTAGCAACATTGAATCTGACCAGATTGGAATCGCCCCATTCTGAGACAGCCTGTAAAGACAAATTCAAGCGCCCAACCATAGCCTCTCGGAGAGACCGGACCTGAGACCCACCAGCTCGTGCATCGGACACGTATCTCTTGGCAACAGTGCTGTTGTCTGCATACCCAAAGGTACCGGGTTTTAGCAGATCGTTAATATGCAGCAAAAACAATGTTGCCGAGAACACCGACCCCTAATACATGTAGGGGTTTCTAGATATAGGGGCTGCTGAAGTTCCTGGTGTTTTTTAATAACTTGTTCCAAAGTATGAATATGATCGATTGTGCAAAAGCCCTTTCTAAAGCCTGCCTGTTCTATGGATTGATGCGACTCTATCTTTGTCTCTATTCTCCAATTTAAGCAGGCCGTAAATAATTTGTATGTAAGTAGGAAGGAAGGAAGTAGGCTAATAGGCCGGTAGTTGTTCATATCCGACGGCTCGCCTTTCTTGTAAAGAAGTATGATTCTCGACACTGCCCAATTCAAAGGTACTTTTGGTTCTAGCAAGATTTTGTTGAAAAGATTTGTAAGGGGACTAGCCAGTACGAATTTTCCTAGTTTGAGAGCTTCGTTAGGTATATTATCATGTCCGGGACTTTTTTCTGGTTTGAGCCTATATATTTGTCTAATTACTTCTGATTCTTCGAACGGTTTGATTGGACGAGTTGGTAGTAAAGTCCTTGAGATGTGAATTTGGGTTGAGCTTGTTTCAATTTCTTTTTAATAGGTATATAGACCCTTGTAGAAATCCGAGGCAGTTTTGACTATATCAATTCTTGTTAACGTGTGTTTGTGTGGAATTTTTGATTGTAGCTTTGAAATCCATGTTTTGCTGGTATTAAGTTGTTTAAACGCCCTTTTTTGGCTTCCAGACTTTAATGAATTTGATTCTATTACTTTCATTCTATAATTATTGTAGTCATTTTTTAAGCTCTTGTTTGTAGTTTTCAAGAATGCTTTTGTATTTTCTTCGCCTTGTATTAGTTTTAGGTTTTTGAGGTTATTACTAGAATGTAATCGATTTGGTTTTTAATCATTCCATTTGGACTAGTCCAAGTCCATAACTTTTTTTGTTTTTTCTTCAATAATGTATTTATTACCGTAAGCTTATTTTCTAATGCATATTGTATTATCCGATCGTCTCTATCGTTTCTGATACCATAGCAGTATGGTCCCATTACTGTATTTTCTCCTTGTTTTCTTCGTCCAATTTTGGCGTTAAAATCTCCCATTACAATCAGTGTCTCGTTGGCGAGTGAATGAGCAGTTTGAAGTTGATCGTAGAAGGATGTCACTTCTTAATCAGTTGCGTCGTGTGTGGGTGCATATACTTGTAATAATGATATTTTTGTTGTTTCGAATTGGAGATTCAGTATACATACTCTTTCCGATAATCCCTATGTAGTTCTAAATATTTGATTTCTTTTTGATCAAGAAGCCAACACCGTGCAGACATTTCATTACTCCTGTATAGCAGAAAATGTGTTCGTCGAGTTTCTTTCTTTCTTCTTATTTCCGCCAATCCAATAATGTCGTATTTTAGGTTATTTAAAGAGTGTTTAAGTAATATCATTCGTTGTGGCGATAACAGTGATTTTACGTTGTACGTACATATTATTATATATAGTTGCTGTTGTGTTGGAGGGTTATAGTCTTTACCTCCTGCGGTGACTAGTCGTGATAGGAGATTGAGAGGGGCCTTTTGTAATTGCTAATTTGTGTGCTCTTTATTAAGTGGAGAGTCATGCGTAGCCCGTTCAGAACTACGAATAAATTTTGTTTTTTGCAAAATATATTCCTTCATTGTTGTTCTCTTGCTCTTCTTAACTTGCTGATTTTTGTTTTGTAGCGTGTTTAAAGGATTTTTAACGCAGTTTTGGGAGACTCAGATGATCTTTTGTTGGTAGGGTTTTGTGTAAAGTTTTTGTTTTTTCCGGGTAATACTATGAGCTTATCATATTTATAAAAGCTGTGTTACCTACTTCTCTTTCCTCCTTCAACTGGGACTGTAAATCCTTACGTTTCTTCAGCACAAATCTTTTAAGCATTTTTAGTTTTGCTGAATTTTCAATTTGAATCCCATTGTGCTGAACGTGACAAGAACAGGCCTGACTCTTTCACCTTTTCTTCATTTCCAAGTTTTTAAACTTTTCATTTATATTATTGTTTATATTGTTGTTGTTATTATTGTTGTACACATCTTTTTTTTGTTGTAACATTTCCTTCTGAAGGTTTTGTAACATGTTTTTTGTAACTTCCATGTTTGCAGAAAAGTGGTAAAAATGAAGTTTTGAAGATTTAATATACGAGATTCTTTTTCTAAGATTTATTTTCTGTTTTTTTTTTTTATTGCTAACATTAACATTCTCGGCTACAAACATGGTAGAGGGTAGAGTCGACTTCCAACGCGACAATTGGTTTTCTTAAAGATTTTTATAAACTCTGTAACTATTTTAATTTGTTTACCTTCTGGGCGATCTTTAAATAATTCAGGTACGTATCTGTGAAACGAGCTTGGTTTCTAATTAATTGATCGACTGCATACCGCTAACCGATCGTTTTGGAAAACGGTAAGTAGAGTGAGCGACAAATACGATATAGGTACGTACCCTAAATGCAGGTTAACGCACCTGAACCAGTTTGTAATTAAGAATACATTTAAATTCATTAAAAAGCATTAAACTTTCCTCACCCGATACACATTCAATAAACGACACGCTAAGTGGCCCCACCAGTACCTAAGTAGCCGAACCTAATTATGTTGTGAGATGTCGAAGCCGTCGGTACCACAGATCTCACTGTGGTGGAACTAAATACATAGTTTATAGCGCAATATAATCAATATCATACTATGCAGACCACATATTTTTATGACCTCTTTAGCACTTATATTATTTCAATTATCTAGAAAAGCTTACATACTCAATTTATAAGATGGAATAAATATTTTATCTGCATTATATTTTTACTGCAGTGTTGAAATTAAAACGATTATATTTTTCCTTTTTTTTTAATTTGGTAAACGTTTACGGAGCAACACTATAAATTATGATTATCTACTATAATTACCATTAATTATATAAATCCGATTTTCAAGTACTTCGGACAAATATTTTGGTATTTTCTCCAGGGTATCTATAAGTATACTACTTATAAACCAATAATCCCACCGTGCCTAATCAGGAATTAGATTCCATTTGAGTGGAACCATTAATTTTTATGTCGAATTTGCATTGAATTATTTAAATTAGCTCATAATAAAAGTATTTCAGCATTAATTCTTGGTTTTTATGTTGAAGAGAATGGCAAATGACCTGAAGTATAATTAAGTATGCTCATTTAATAAAAGATGTCAGAAAGAGCGATAAAATTTTTATAAAGTCTTCGAGATAATGAATGTTTCCTTATGTGTTGTGATGTTCTCAAAGTGTCGATTGTATGTGCTGATACGAAGCTCAGTGTCACCTCACATGTCACGATTTCACCCACAAGTTCACGCGAAGTCACCGCTAGAAGGGGTCAAGGCACTATTTTGTTGATATAATGTTTCAATATAAAGTGATTGTTGTCGAGGCCTCAGTTCAGGGTTGTACACAAACTAGACAAGCCATAAGTAAGAGCCGATCATTAACCGAACTTTAACGTCTCATTTCAAATTTCACGACTCAACATTCAAACGGGAAATCGACATTTAATGCGCTGGTAGCCTCATATAGAATTAAAAGGTATTAGAGCTCGGTATCTGGATAAGACAGTAATAATAGTGAAGTACGAGGATATAATGAGCGTTATCGTTGGCAGGAAGTGAGAGGTTGATGGTGTAAATGAAAGACAATACAGCAGTATTGGTAAATAATGCGTTTGTCTGGTTCGGCGCGTGCGGCGCGCGGAGGCGGCACGGCATGAATGAATGGACGCGCGTGATTCACTGCGGCGTCTGCGGCCCATTCATAACCGACGCGCGTGCATCACACGCCACGAAAATCAACTCAATGCCACTTTATGCCATGCTGCAATCCGTTTGCGAATTAACGAATCTATTCTAAACTAACTGCCTCGTCACGGAGGAGTGTCGCTCTCAATGTGGTTAAGCGAGAAGTAAATTTACATAAAGGGAATCTGAAACAAACACGACATACTAATACATAGCGAGACATCCACTTTATGAACGTTTCTATTGGAAAAACAACCTTCTTATCTATCTAATTTCACTGAAAACCATGAACTCTAAGATTTTCGGTGTATCTATATTCTTACTTACTCGTAGGTTATAGTACCTACATCATCAAATGGATGTTACACAACAAATGCTATGCTTATGCTTCACACCAATCTTCTGATGTGTTTGATTTATGTTTCCCTATTTGGAATACCCAATAATTTAGCGTAGGTTCATGCTAATTATCAATTACACAATCTAATAAGTACCCAATTGCATATAGATAAGAAGCGTTTAGAGTTATTTTAGGAAATAATTTTGCGTTAAGTGTAAACGCTCTCTTCGCCCGGTCTGCCGTAGGCTCATATATAAGAACGTAAGTACCGACAGTTGGTTTGACTCGAAGGCAAAAGGTTATGAGATTTCAACCCATAGATTTGCTGATAGCATTTAACCGGACGGGTAATTGTTTGGTGAACGGGCTATTAATTTTATATAATGGCTTCAAGTCCACATTTAAGTTACCTAACGAAAATTATGGCTGCGGACCTCATGAGACGCTATTGAAAAACTTTAGCTGGACACAAAGAGCTCGGTGAGTTATAGTGAGGCTTTGCGTTTGTATTGTTACAGAATATTTTATTATTACTATTGGTATATTTGTTTTCCTGTTCTAAGTTATCTTTTACTTGATCTTCAGTTCCTAAAGGATGGATTACCTGCTTGTGTCTGTCTTGATAAATTAGTTGTGGTTGTCTTTCATAATAAATTGGCTAAGATGTCAGAAAAATATAGCAAGCTTTCTAGAAATTAGATTACAATAAATTTCTTCTTGGCCTTCTTGAGGGGAAGTCCGCTTCAGATTTTAATCAACTCAAAGCTCGAAGCAATCAATCTGTTTAACTTAAAACGTTCAAATATTCTGTATAACGTTTCTCTCGTTGTTTCCTACCTCGGGATTTTTAAATATCAACCTAATACTACATTAAATTGTGAAACCAATTTAGGTTTACACCCGATTTTCTTTTTCGATGTATGTTTCGATATCATTCTTAAATCTCGGCACACAAAGACTAAATCTATTGAACAATCGATTCATGATTTTAATACTTCATTGTTCTGTAACGTCAATGAATTAGACCTGTTTTAGATTGTAATGGTAGCGACATAAAAGTATAATATATTACGCAATAAACAACTACTGACTCCATAAAAGTTCGCAAGTGTGACGATATATGGAAATAGTAGATACGGCGATATATTTACAACACACCATTTGCATGGAAAACAATCACACACGGCACAAATGGGAAATGTTCTACAGAAATGAACCCAACAAGGGCATGTATAGCATTTAGTTAGAAATAGTTAAACAATAAATAGTTGAACAAGGCGTTCCAATGTGTTTACAGTTTAAGTGGCCGGCAGATAAGGGCTGCCATACACTTGAAGTCGTTCGCTATGTAAACACGATCCGATTAGCACAGTCTGTGAATTATCTGGCTTTATTTATTATCACCTGTTTGAGTTACACAATGTCAGAACAAATTATAGGAACTTAGGAAGGGAATAATTACAGCACTATTTGTATCAAACTTGTGTTTCCACTTCTAAATAGTTCTAACGCATACAATAATCATAAAGTAAGTAAAATCGTAAAGCATAATATTAGATTGGATGGAAAAGTTAACATTAGTAAAACACCTATTTAGATTCCTAGATTAGCTTTTGATGATGTCATTGCAATTGAACACCTACATGATGGTGTTTAGATAATAGATATAATCTGCAGCATGATTGCACGAAGGACCAAAAAAACATATTAATTTCCTCGTACCTGCAATTAACTTTACCGAACACCTATTAACAAGAGACGTGAAACGTGGTGGCAGCTTCACATATGCGTGTAACCTCTGGCTTTGATGGCCAAGTTCATATCAGTTTTCGCCTGTTTGGTCACGATCGTCACGAAGGCTAGCCACGTAATAAAGATCCATAATTTACATCGCATTATTGCCCACGGCTGTACGCAGTTCCTTGTGAAATGAGCAACTAGGCTAAATTGGTTTAATGCCTATCTTACATCTTGTGTTTAAAGTAAGGAGCCGTAAAGAACTCGCTACTAGTCAAGTGATGGTATCGGCTAACTAGCTGTCGCTATATCGCGAGGCATCGCGTTAAACTGTAACGTCTAATAGAATTTCTAGTTATAAACGTATTTTATTTAAAGAATATTTATGAATTGCTATGTTTTTAATCGAATACACCGAGTTCGTTCATACTTGCTAGAAAGCATTACAACAACCGATGCTGCATACAGAATCAGAGTGCATGGTCTTCAAGGCGGGTACAAAGTGCCCAATTATTGTTCCACCAGTGTTACTTGATGGTATTCCTCTTAATCGAGTATACCAATTTAGGTATCTTGGGCATTTGCTTACCGAAAACCTTGGAGATGATGTAGACATGGAGAGGGAGCGCAGGGCATTGTCAGTCCGGGCGAACATGCTGGCACGCAGGTTCGCTCGATGTACGGACGCGGTGAAAGTAACTTTATTCAAAGCGTATTGCACATCTCTGTACTCAGCGAGCCTGTGGTTCAGATATACCCAAAGGGCTTACAATTCTCTGCGCATCCAGTTTAACAATGCCTACAGGGCGCTGTTGCGTCTGCCGCGCTTCTGCAGTGCGTCAACAATGTTCGCTGAGTCTAGGACAGACGGCTTTGAGGCCACCTGGCGCAAAAAGACAGCCTCACTACTAAGCAGATTGCGTGGGAGCAGTAACAGCATCCTGAAGGTAATAGGCAACAAGTTAGACAGCCCACTGGTGTGGAGCCTCACCCAGAGGACTAAGTCTCTCTTAGTTATTAGGTACTAACATAGTTTTTAAGCTCATACTAACAATATAAATTTAAATGTATATACATATCTGGAAAGGATCAAGAAACTTGCTCAGCGTTGTGATACCAAAACTTCTTCGTAGGGAACAGGATGTGGCAAAGCATAAAAGCCTTTAATATGAATGAAGCCCAATCCTACTGTACATACTTTTCAATACGTCTACATTTCGTTTGCAGTCACAGCTCAGCGAGTCAATGCCAACGAAGCGCCGAACGGTTTCGAGTTAAGTGTTTACATGTTTGTATGGCGCTCAAATATTTGCTATTTTTGAAACCCTGACGACATTAGGCAACTGTCGCGTAACATTCCAAGTTTGAATGAAAAGTGTGTCAGTGGTTGTTGCATGAATTGTTATAAAACGGGTGTTGCGTACGCCCACCGACTCTCCGGGTTTGTGAATGGAGCGTCGTCAGTCGGCAGCAGAGCCCGAGCTGAGCTGCTTCGCACCGCTTGCAACAGCATTCGCCTACGTACGATTCGAGGTCGCCAACTTTCATTCACAGGCACGACGGTCACATTTGCAACGTGAAAAATCTGCAATCTAATGGCAACTGAAGTAACTATATTAAAAATATTGCGCAACATTTTCCTTATCTTATGTAATGTTGTTTGTAGGTATAGATATAGGAGTTGGTTGTCCAGCTTTATGACTTCCTGTCCACTTAAGATTGAAAGTTATACTTTGTTGGAAAAACTTGCTGCAAAATTACTAAGTTTCTTAGCATGGATGTAGAGCTTATTGTTTCTTTCTTCTTGGCAAATAGGTACATACCTACTTTACAGACTACAGTTTCTTGGTATGTTGCTTGACAAAGGCAATATACAGTTCTTTTGAGTAACATTCAAAAGCTATTTATTATATATGGGTGAGTATTTTAACACCTTTATTACTACGGCAGGTATATACTTTATCAAGTTAGTTAAGAGTTAAAAAAAAATTGAAACAGTTACAAACATGTAAACGTGCTGCTAATATGGATTATTAAACAATTAAAGTTTAAAGTTTTTTTTTTGATCGAAGTAACTGTTGTTTTAATTATACAGTGATTTTACTTACTAAATGCCATAAAGTAAGAGATCTTAATAATATTGAATTAATATACAGCTTTTATGAATACTAATATAATCCGAATCTGACAGCAACAAAATATGTATGATTGGCTGTCGCCAGAAATCGTTGTAATATAAATTGATATAAACCTATACGAACGAGCGTCTATTAAACGGTTTAAATCATGTAACCCGGCAACTCTGAGTCTTCTATGGCGTCTAAAATATTCCCGTCGTTCATTGACACGTGCCAAACCAGTTTTCGGACAAGTTTTTTTGAATGGTCGCTTCCTTTGTGAGAGTAAACATATTCAAATGTTGCGATTAATTCATAGTTAGATAGTGCCATGGTTTTATGAATGGAAGCCAATGCAGCTGTGTGGGTGTGAGGCCGTGTAGCCAGCGCGTGCACACATAGTCGTGCGGATTTGCATACTGGCTTAGCGAGCCACGTGTTCCTCTCAAGCACAGTTACCTCTTCAATATTCGAGAAGTTAATTTTAAATGTAAATGATATTTGAAAGTCAACAGTTTATAATGCACCCAGGAAATGAGATCTTTCAATGTTTGCAAACCGATCTCCTTCCGGGTGCGTGTTAGCGGAGCCATTGGTTTCAGGGAACCGCTCCTGAGCTCGTGCGTCGACAATTCGTAACTAACAAAATGTTCTATTTATTTAGTAAATAACTACTGAGTAGATACCCATTTACCATAATGCGCAATGTGCGAGCTTGATGTAAGAAAATGGGATGTGTTGTACATTTGTAGCGTTGAAGCTTTTTTCATTGCGTGGTGCATAAGTGTCTATATCAGTCTCTAGGCAAGTCAGGCTCTATCTAGCCTGATACGATAACGAAGTAAGTGCCTAATGAAAATTCCATACAATAACGATACATAGTATAGTGTATGTATATTTGCAAATGAAATTTGTGATACAATTTTATACGGTACATTATGAAGGTGTGAATGTGTAGTCAAACAGCAATGTTTTTTACACAACAAAACCGCTTATAAAACTTTATGTGAACTTGTCAAGCGTGAGTTAAAGTCTTCAGTTGAGGGTTCCGTATTGTAACAAGGTGACAGATGAGAGACAATTTACAAGAATTGTATAAAGTTAGAACTTGCTAATTTATTATTTTAAGAGTAGAGATTGAATACTCCTTCATATTGAGTTACTAACCTATATAAAACTGCACTTAAGTCCTAGTGGCCAGAAATAGCTTAGGTAGCTACCTATAGTTATTTATTGGATCAGCAGCAGACTGCCATACGTCAGATCAGATAAAGATGAATCAACACAGATCAACAGGCTAGCAGATGACCGAGTCAATCGCAATAAGGTTCCCGTCAGAATCATTTTCATACAGAACCCTAAAAAGAACCAAGCAAACAATATTGTAATCCCCAATCTGATATAAATTGAATTATTACATTCCACTATGTGTCAGGACCTTAAGCAGGCTTCTTTAATAGTTCGTTAGGCACAGTCATTAGGGGCGATATCGCGAGGTACGCATTGTATTCATCCTCCACAAAGGATGGGAGTTGGTACCACAAGCGCCTAGTTAGCATGATTTATGGCGAATGCGGTATTGCCAGCTTCAATACTCGATTCCATATATGTTGGCTCCTTCTTGTACTATTGTTGACGATAAATCGCTTTTTTTGGTTACCTTAATGAGGATTATTTCACTAAAAGGTCAATTACCAATAATAACCAAATTATTTTGGCCTAAAAGGTACAACAACAAATATATATTTGGCTGTAAAACAAAGCATTGAATATTGGTAAAGTAACAAGTAGCAAAAAAAAACTTCAAAGCTTCTGCTACTCTTGAAGCAAATATTTCAAAGTAACATCATAACTTTTCAACGAAAGACAATACATATTATCAATATCACAGTTAATAAGACAGCCAATTAATATGCCTTTCAATATACAGTGAAGACAATAGAAACACGCAGATAGTTGAAGCTCAATAGACGATCGCGTGCTCGAGTCAAGGGCCTTCGATGAGCAAGGCACGAGTCATTTCCGGCGCTAAGGCTCTTGTCGCCGCGTCGTACTTACAACGGCGCGGGCGCAACGTCGCCGATGTACGATGAAGCAACCGAGAAGAATCGCTGCTAATAAATAATCGTCACTTTCATAAACACTGACTCATCTACAGAACAAGGTTGCCAGTTGCTTCTTCGTGTTGGCGGGCTGAAGTTCGTAACATCTCTTACGCTTGCGCAATCCTCGACCTCATCCCTGATAGTGATTACAGATATGTAGGTGATAATTATTTTTTATCGCCTACGCTGAGCTTTGTCTAAGTAAGTGTTAATGCAGTGAGCTGAGTATTGCAACTTTCAGTTGGTTTAGTTAAATGTCGAGGATTTGGAAATCTATCGCTTTGATGTAGCTAAATGAGTTAATGCACTTACGGTGGTACATGGCAATCCAGCATATGGTCGATCGAACCTGTTAGTACGTAGTAGGACTTAGATGTTTGTAACTGGTCTAAAAGAAGGTAAGGTCACATTGATATTTAAAGGGTAAGGGTATCTGTTGCTTCTGTGTTTATGTATGACTTATGGCTTGCATTGGCTACTCGTAGTTGTACTCATAGATCTGCAACTAAAACTGAAGATCTTGGTGACGAATGAGTTTTTGGGTCTTTTTCCGATTGGCTTTCCTTTTACCAGTTTCTGCTTTGCAAAAATATCCATGTGTCGGGTCAAATTATCCCTTGCAGCAGTAACCGTGTCAACGGTTTGAAATTTTTATATAATTTAGCAAACAGACAAATAACAGTTGTCTATCAGTCTATATTTCATTACATTATATTAAAATACTTAGCGGTCAAATGTCGAAAATAAATTCTTCATATGATAAGAAGTGTTAGTAAGAAAAGCATCGCAACATGAACTGTATATCTAATTATGTAAATGTGTGGAGGTATTGTGTCGCCTGTCACTGTATATTGGAGGCTACAAGACATGCGTGTAGTGGCTAGTGGACTAGTGGTCACTCGAGCGCCCAGCCCGCGCCGGCGCCAACTTCGAAAGCCAAACCATCCCAATTTTACCATTTCCATCATTAGTAGGTTAAATTCGATATAAAATTTATTTATATCCATTTTATTATGTATTTATGCAAACTATACTGACAGTGAACTGGACTTAATCGCAGCATCCAATCGTAATTGATTTCGTTATCGAAATATGCGTTCGACCTATGCATGTTCCCAATAAGTTAGAAGACATTACTTGTTTATTTTAATTTATTATGTACACATTGATTCACACTTTTCATATAGATAGAGTCTACTAGATCTTTTGCTTGACCAATACCTTTTTGACCACCAGTGAAGTAAATAATTTGCTGGATGTAGATGATTTGTAATTGGGTTGTCCTTGTATTTTCCAGCCTCTTCCCTACTTTTAAGTGTCTTAGAAAATGTGATAACCAATTTAAAATAGCGCCACCGTCCCAAGCAGCCAACCACCTACGGGTTTCAATTTAATCCGCCACTACTTTTGACAGCAGCTTTTAATATTACTAAAACAAACAAAGTAATTTGTATAGCAGATCTGAAGGGTCGAGTAGTTCGACGAAGCTCATCGCACCTCGTGGGCGGTTAACGGGACTGCGAGGCGCCAGCCATTTCTCTACTGTGTGGCGCTATACTGTACCGACTCTCCGAGCAATCGGTACGTCGGAACGTCGGAACTTCGGATTTGTAGAAGCCTACAGCCGCCACAGCTGATATCTAACGCAGCAGGATGCGTCCAGAGAACAATCAGTAAATATATCTCTAAGTAATAACATCAGCTAATGATCCTAAACCGGATCGGAACTTTATAGCTTAAATGTGGTTTTGTTGGTAATCTCCATTCATCATGATCGTTAATGGAAACTGTTTTTGTGGTTGCAGTTTTAGACTTCGTACCTATTAAAATTATGCTAATATTGCAGATATTGTCATCACCAATCGTAAACTTATGAATATGGCAAATTTTATACTTAGAAACTTTTTTGGGAGATGTTCAAAAACAACAAACTGAGCCCAAACTGCAACGAGCTCATTGCATGGGATCTCCCTAGTCACTCAAGAGACTTGGCGCCTTCTTTTCTCTTTTGGCTTAGCTTAAATGCAGTCAAAGACCTCGGAGTCATCATACATCAGTTTCAAAACTTGTATTCCGCTGAACACAGTTCTTGAACAAAGCACATGTCGCTGCCAGCTATATTTTTATCACCAACTTTTTATAATTTTCCAATTGTCCGACGTATATTGCGCAACCGCAGCTTTACAATAAAGTGCTACTGTGTTCCGTTCCGTGTATCGTATGACGCAACAACATGAAATCAATCCGTGTGGCTGTTGTTGATATATGGCCGGCGCCCACACTGGCTCCGTCGCAGATGAACCCATCAACCGTACATTGTGCACAGTAATAGCCGATTATGAATATAGGTTATGCTTACTTAGGCTTGAGGCAGTTCACTCGGATGTCTATAAAAGGGTTCTGCTAAAGTGCCTTGTGAAACATACAAATCAAGGACCTCTGTCCTTTGTACTTATCGCAGTCATTCAGTCATTCAAAATCTGGTAGGTTATAGACATAATCTAGTTTTTTTACAAATGGTGTGACACAGGGTACATGCTTATTTATTTTTGGAATAAATTGGACCATGAAGCCTGTGACAGGCTGTAAATTATTTATTTTTATTAGACCACCAATAAAATATCTCTCAAAAAAGGTGGAAATTAGCGACCAACATGACATGAAATCAACAACAGTTCGTGTAATAAGCGGGGGCGTTACGTAAACAATGAGTTGGGCGGACCTGCCACTGGGCGCCACCTCCCCGCCCCTCCCCCACCCTCGCACCTGCGCATGGGCACATTTTCGCAATCAACACCAAATTGAATGGCGCGAGGCGACGTGACGCGACGGCCAGACGCCTGGCGCCATACGTTATAAAGATTTGGAGATGCGACGCAATTAATTTGTAGACTTTCGAAGTTGACTTTTTATTCGTTAGACTACTTACTTACTTAAACTTCAAACTAACAAGTTTAAACAGACATAGTAAATGACAATTTCTTTCTTTCTCTATCTCCTGCGAGATCAATATAAAGTACCTATGGAGATCTTGGTGATGGTGAAAAGAATTTCTTACCTGGTTTTATCAAAAACACTGTTAGTACCACGAAATACTCTAAAAAGTACTGATCTGAAGACTATTGATTGTTAAAAACTGTTTCTTGCAAAATGAGGACGTCGACCAAACCAATCAAGACTGCTAGTGTGATGTTAAATTAGAAGAATGATGAGCAACAAACTGT
This sequence comes from Polia nebulosa, assembly GCA_951329385.1. Taxonomy (NCBI): domain Eukaryota; kingdom Metazoa; phylum Arthropoda; class Insecta; order Lepidoptera; family Noctuidae; genus Polia; species Polia nebulosa. Next base: position 16,844,063 of record OX589604.1, read on the forward strand.
AAGAGGAGCTGACCCCTGTTTCGCTATAGATGCTTAGTCATCTATGGCAGGATTTGTAGAACCATGGCAAATAATGTAAATTTTTATTTTTTACGAAAATACCACAAAATATTAAACCTGGTTTATGTGTTATCAAATTACACAAAACTATGAGTTTTTTGACATAGTACTTTGTTAACTTGGTATCCAATCCGAATTCGGTAGCACAGCTTACTCGTACCTATCTGGCTGAGCTACTAAACCGAACTTCGTACCATAAAAGGCAACCGTAGGAAATTGAAGGAGCAAACATTAATGATTTTCCTTCATTTACATTTTACATTAACAAAAAATATTCTTTAAGAGTCGACGCTAACTACGACCACATATGGCGTCGATTCGCCGCCACCTACTAATTGAGAGCGACACTAGACAAATATATCGCCTTTTATGGTCGCGGCAAGTATTAAGTATACTGATTGGTAAATAAACAGAATAAAGGATCGTAAGGCGAGATGAATCAGCTCTCGATCGAGCCGTGATTAGAGGCGATTAGCATGCGCCTGCGCGGCCGCGCTCCGCGTCTAGTTCGGCGTGCGGCGTCCCACGTGGGAGGCGGGGCGGCCTGCGAGTGCGCAGCCATTGTCTTACAACGCGTTATAGCATTATAATAGCACTGCTATTGCACACTATTTATGTAAATCTATTTGAGAATTCAATTTGTCTATTGTAATATATTCATGAACGGATATTAGTAACTGTGAGACAAAGTGACTCTCGTCAACAACCTGTCAACCAGCAGTGTGTGTTCGCTCGATATGGTTTGTTTCAGAATTAGGTAAAGGTGAGCAACCATTTACTAGACTAGATTGGTTCAAGAGTGTCCTATATACACATACTCTTGCAGGATTTAATTAATAGTCTGCTGTGAAATGTGAAGCTACATAATTATCATAAATTGCACGCCATGTATCTTGCTTCATTGCCTATCGTAACAACTACGCGATATTCTTCCTCCACCCACACGATCCCAACATGGTCCTCCAAGCGAGCATCTTTCAGCAGGTTCTTTCCTTCCAAGGTTCACTAGGAAGTTCCTGAACTCCCACCCAAGTTGGAAGGTGTAACTTTAACCTCGCGAATATATATACCAAAATGGCAGCAGGGTATGAATGGCTAAGCTGTGTTGCAAACTATGCTCAAACTCCTATCCTGCCCTAAAGCATGCACCCAGAGTGACCTCGGTGCTGCACCTGAAGAAGAAGTAGAATTGGTGAAGTTTTGTGCCAACGGTAGGGTTGCCAACTTTTTTTAAAAGAAATATAGTATATCTGATTTAGACGGGGTAAATAAAGAGTGCCACCTTAAAAATAGAGTATATATTTTTTTTAAAGATATTTTTGTACCTTTTGCGGCACATAATAATTTTTAATCATTTTTAAAAAAATTGAATGACTCCAAACATTCTTAATATATTTTGTAGCTTAAAAAAGAGTATTTTAGCGTGCTCTATTAGTATTATGGATTGTAGAGTACACCTACACAAAATAGAGTACAATATTCTATTTTATAGTACGGTTGCCAACCCTAGCCAACGGAAGCAGTATCGCGCCAACGACACGGAGAAGAAGAAGACTAATAAAATACTTACCTACTACCTAAGTACTCGTAAGTAATAATTAGTCAACTGTTTCATGACTTAGACACCAGCACCACTTTCCTAATTCTTTATTGTACACCAAAAACTGAACATAGTACAGTTATTAGTTACGAGTATTACACAACTTATCCCAGCAAACCTTCCTCAGTGAAAAATCCAATTGGTCCGTCTGTTAGATTACCATAAAATATTAGACACGTAATTTTTCTTTTGTCACGAAAACAAAAAATGAGGACGATACAGTGCGTTTTAATTTAGCGTGACGTCACTCCGTGCTACACTTTTTACCACGAAGTGACGTAACAAGTCCCCAAAAGTAAAGCATAAAAAGTAAGCATTTTCTTAAAGCAAAAAATACGTATCCAATATTTTTTTATAATCTAACTTATGGATTAAATAGAATTATTATTTTTATATCCAAGAAACATCCCATTACTCTTGTTACGTGTTCAGGGGTTTATTCATAAACATGTAAACTCACATACACAAAACACCCGGAACAACTATCTGTATGCCATATAAATATATATGTAGGCCATATAAATATTTGTTCCATACGGGAATCGAACCCGCGACACGCAGCGCAGCAGCTAATCGCTCAACCACTGCGCCAACCGCGCCGTCAAACGTCATTTCTCGATGTCAGATGACCCTGCTTGTATAAAACTTTTATCATGATATTGTTTGCGGAATGGTGGAAGGATCGATTAAAAATAAATCAATACTTTATAACATCATCAATCATTTAACAGTTAGATCAGAAGTTAATAAGAAACATAGCAACAAATCATTGCATGCAACTGAATACATGGAAATAAAACGTACGGGCACAATTCAAAGGCGCAGGTGAAATGACGAGTTTAGGTCAGAGATCGGCTCGCCTTCCATTTGTCTGCACGTACGCATCGGCGCTAACAGGTAACCAGCTTTATTGTTGTCCTGTCACTGTAACGTATGATCCTCGCAGAGCGATATCATCTCGATGCATTTCTCGCTCTGATACCAACATTAAAAACGATAGCCGCATCTGAGTGGTCTGAGAATCTGTGTGAGTTATCGCGCGCAGAACGTTACTTGGCCGGCTGCGCGTGCGCACCGCTGCCGCACGTTTTATTGGTGTCGGCGCCATCGACAACTTTCTCGTCTCGCAGACAATAACGCTCAAATTGGAAACCAAAATGATTTTTATAACTCGCGTCTACGCATCAACCGACGTTAGCTAGAACTCGATCGCCTGTTACCTACACGTGAAATGTCGTAAATTCCGACGGCGTAGGGCCACTTAACGCAGGAGCGATACTCGGAGTTATTCCGACTGTTTGCTCGTTACGGTGGAGTAGGTACTTCTAACGAAGGCACCCAAAAACGTTCCCACAGTCGTCGATCACCGCGGTAAAAAAACCAAGTGTCTACGAATTAACACGTCCGCGCGTTGTGTGTGTATGAAAACACTCGGTGGCCTCGCGAAGAGCCCTCATGGTGACGGAGAGCTGTCGGCGTCGCCGAGCTCTGACGCCTGACGCGCGGCTCCTGACGCGACGCCACTACACCACAAGTAACATACCTGTGCCGTGTCTTTAATTTACTTTAATTTGAAATGTTCAAGATTACAAACTCACAGTTTCAAGGGTTCTCGGTAATGATGGCTAGTCAGTGACGCATGCCAGGTGTTGTTTATGCTTGTTAATCTTGAACGTTTACAACAAAAAGCCTCTACTTGAACGAATACTTTGTATCTGCATGCGTGGTACTTATACGTACGTATGGTGGAGTGCGTGAGGTAGACTTCATTACCGTGTTGGCGTGTTGTCGTCATCCGCGACAGTTACTGGGCACTAATGCCCTGAACAAACATGAGCAGAGCGTGTGTGAAAACTCAGCCCTGTTCAGATCGGACACACTCGTTAATGCACAAAGTAAACTACACTTAATCTTTCACTTTGTGCCGCTTAGAGAGAAATTAACAAAGAAATGTTACTCAAACACTAGCTATGCTCAACGTATTAGCGCGTTCCTTTGCTGATTGCAGGAATTTACCATTGAAATAAAGACGGTTATCAATTGGTGTCAGTATGCCGTGGGATTACAGTCTTCACTAACACAAGTCATCACCAATGCTTGAACTTTGTTGACTGACACGTCATGATGCGGTAGTCGCTCTTGACCCTGACTCTACTCAAAAGTTGGGGTTGGGCAAGATCACTTAGTAGGTACAGACCAATAGAGTAAAATATAAACAACATCAATTAAATGTCAGAGGTGAAACATATGGCGAGATAAATGCAGTTACTCCGATCAGTATCCAATTGAAAATCTACTGACCAAGTGTATCTCAGTTACGAAACGGGAATCTAGCCTCGCGAGTCGATCGTAACATAATGTATTTGCACAACAGTTTAGCATAATATAATGGATTCGCCTCCTCTAGGTATTACGATGATAATATTAGTTATTACACCTTCGCAGCGGCAATACCTCTCCGCCGATGATGCGAAAATAAATAAATGGCAACGTACTTGTAACAGTTACGTTTGTAGTTTATTTTCTATCGCAATCAGCAATAGGTGGGCAATGGTGGGCCATAATAAGTCGCGCGACACAGAGCGAGCGTGGCCAGAAGGGGCAAATAAATCAGCATTTGCTGGTAGATGAACTGTTTAATTATTGATTTATTGTGCAGTGTTCGGAGCAAGGCGCCGACTAATTGGTGCTGGCGAATGTTCGCGTGACACCGGCCGTTCGCTAGAATTATTGAGACAAAATCGTCCAATATTGAACAAAACACGACCGTGCATGACTTCGTTACCTTTATCTATTGCGAGCCCAGAATATATTATGCTTTAGAATTATATTTATTCTTTTTATCCTGATTACTGGTCTCCAGGAGTTTGTTTTGTGAGACTAGCTTGTGCGACTGCATATGGATTTACTTCGATCCTTTGTTGCGTAAATAAAGTTATTGAAAGTTCCCATACTTCCCCGTTCGGTTACCAGGAAGTCGATCATTTGTTTAAGACGGTGGCTGTGCATAAATCAATAGTCCTAAACATACGCTATGTGGTCCAATGAGGTGGAATACCTGTAGACGAAAGATTACAATCTAATTGGATCATGAAAATTGCTTGCAAACAATCAACCTCTGATATAACACAGATATGACTATATCAGTGCTTTGAAATCTGATAGATTAATCCATATTTCAGTAAGTAATGATTCGTTTTTCGTTCCGTAAAAAGACTAGACTGAGCTGAAAATACTCTCGTAATGTTTTGTTGTTCATCAAATCGCTAACTTCCGAAGTGTTGGTCAACTGAAATGCTCTAAGCAAACAAACTGGTCGGAGAAGAAGCTGGTGATTTCGCAGTGAGCATGTAGTGAACTTTACCGGACACTGCGCGCCGGTGAACCGTACCATCCGTTGTCGCGCGAGCAAACATGCGCGTGAGACTGTCCGATATAAGAATGCGCACACAAAACAGCGTAGCTTGTACCAGGATATCATGAAATCGAAACAAATTCGCTACGACAAAGCGTAGCACATTATGCTATACACAATCTCCGCTAGCGCTACCGCACGTCATCGTAGCAAGTACTACGGTAACAATGAAGCAATTTTGATCTGAAGTAAACTTCTCCTCGCGAAATCTTGCGCGTAGCGTAGTACTTAGAATTGTACTTAATATACCTTGTAACCATTATGGAAGAAACAAAAAACGGGCGTAAGTCTAAAACGTTGATTTACAAATAATTTTGAATAAATAATTAATCGACAGGTTAGTCCACAACCACCCAAAACCTAGAGGAATGGAAATAAGATAGGAAGGCCTTTGCCCTTTAAATGTGGGACAGAATAGGCTGAAAATAAAATAAATCAATAAGTATATAAACAAAGTCAGGTTAGTTAGGTACACCATTTATAAGTCAAGAACGGCATGACCGATTTGAATGATCTTTGATTTGTTGAATTTGTTTCCACCCCGATTGCAGAATAACTATTAAAACATCAAAAAAATATCAATCGGCTTTTGGTTTACTGATTCTTAGGCGGTACGAAGTTTGCTGGGTCAGCTAGTAAATAATAAAAATTGCATTTCACATACACAAATGAGATTTATGATTACTTTTACTATTGTGGTTTCTAACATATGTTACTGAATGCAACCGGCATTTCTTCTTTTCTTACTGTTCTGGAATCGAAAGAGAGAGATAGATTCTATAGCTACGAAATATCTTGAGCTACACCACCAGCCTATCATCGAGCAGCACTGTCACAGAGGCAAGCACGCACTTGGAGCTTTTTTCAATATTTTAGTAGCGACACAACTCAAACAGAACTCCTTTGTTGGAGGTCAGACGTGTGTGAAGAGAGTTTCCGTGTCACTCCGCGTCTCGGCCTTAGTTACACATTAGCAGACTCGGACAAATATTTTTTGTTCTCCTATGATCACCTTATATTGTTGGTTCGAGTTCCCTGTTTGTTGTTGAGACATTCCGAGGCTGCTGCTCAAGCTTCAAGCAGGTATTTTGATTGACAATTTGACATTGAGGATAACGCCTCTACTTTTTTTTACTTGCTCTTTGTTTGTAGTTTTTAATGAACTAAACGATTGACTACTTTGACATGTTTGTAGTTTTGTTCTAGGCAAATATTTAATTTCTTTCTGAGGTATTTTTTAACAGACGGGATACACAGTAAAATCTTCGCCATTACAGCTCTCTTAATCCATTAAACGTTCATACCGAACTGGACAATACGATAACAATCCTCAAAAAATCATTTGCATAAACACCAAAAGAAGCCGAAACCTGTCGGCCCAGTCGCACACCGCAACTCTACAAAGACATTCACAAAAGGCTATAAAGTTGTGAAGACTATCCCAACTATGCTTCAGTGACAAGCCGAAGTCTCTGAGATAAGCTATCGCCCGCCACGCGAACATTATGAGCTGCGATATACATCGCGATCGCTCTCCTCCTTGATCAACAAATATTCTGATTAGTCTGCTCGCAACAAATTACGACCGATACCATCGACTCAGGCGTCCGCAATCCCGACAAAGTATCTGCACCTAAATTAATAGAACCTTTTATGTCCGCGGACCATATCGAGGATCATGCGGAAAACGTCCTCAAATGTCACCATATCGCATTAATACCAGATTGCGGGGTCTTAGGTTTGTACCAGTTTTATGTCCCCCAGATAACACAGTATCTATAGGTAAGTTATAACATTGATAATAGACACCGCCGCCATAAAGAAACTTGAGCGTAAACAGCCAATAAATAAACATGAAATTATGTTTCGACCAAGTTATTATCGTGTTTTGTGTTTTACAAGGCCATCAAGATAAAACTCACGCAAGTTGGTCGAGTTCAGGCTTAAGAAATAAAATTCGTCAGATCGTATTGTTCACCTTTACGTTGAATACCATGATAATATTATAGTATCATCATAACATAACATAGTGCTGCCAATAAAACTTATAATAACGATATTTACAATAAAGAGTAAAATTAAAACGCCGCCGCCGTGCCGGAAACAGGCTACCTAGGTAGGTACTTCGAATAAAACTTTATTTGACTAACTGACGACGTTTTGATTATATTATATCTAATAATATCTAGTTTGTAGAACCTCGTACCTCGTTCATAATATTAACAATTTTGCATAGATAAGCCAAAGGATAAGTTCTTCTCGAAAAGCTGTTTCTATCTCAACACCATAAATAATTGATATTTTAATGTCACAAATGATCTGTATGTAACTATGAAATACAACAATCTGCAAAAAGCCCGAATTAAAATATAAGTTCAGAGCTAAATTGAGTCTTATTTTCATTGAGATTGAAACTAAACTGGCTTTTTCGTAGTAGGCATCTTACGTTGTTACGGAGGTGTTCAATCGGAGCAGCGTGTTTTTCATGCGAGTGCCGTGCCTAGCCCATAAGTTATCGTATGTAATAAAATTAAATGTAACACATTTCTCTTTTTCATGTAATCTTCATAATTTATACACATTTTTAGTTTGCGACGTGTATCGGCGCCTGCGGCCGCGTCCGACGCGTACGTACGGTGGGACGTGCGCTGCGCCTGCGCCTGCCCGGTGCTCACTTTGTACTCGTACGCGCGAGTACCAACTTGTACCGTGTGTATCGCTTTCGGAATATCATTACATGAACATAAATTTATTTTCGACGTCCACAGTAACTTATGCTTGTTTGCGCTCAGTATTGACTAACTTACGTTGATTACGATTGGAATCGTTTAAGAAATGAACAGATTAACCGTTTACCCGTCCATATGTTTATTTATCCATTAAGCATTTATGAATCGTTAGATTTTAATAAATCCATTATGGAGAACAGTTTATTTATTTTAAGAGGAGAGTTGAACCAATTGCATTGGCTTCAAACTTATGAATAATTTCATCATAAAACCATAATCTAATTACAAGAAATGTAAGAACGTTAAATAGAGCGACCACAAATAAGATCCATTCAATCAAGTTGCATAATAAAATAATTACTATTCACATAAACATAATTGATCGCTGCCGTGCTCAGGCGCAGTCCAATTACTCGTCTTGTCCTCTAATATCTGCCTACACGAGAATATATCGCAGCACTCATCGTTGCGCAACTGAATATCGTTTAATATAATTAGGTTTCGAGCTCTAAATGTCACTGAGTCAAGATTTGCTTCTGTACGCTTCATTGATCTATAATCACGAGTTTTCACCTAACATACCTACAGATTTACAAAATTCAATACACTTCAACTATCTGCAGTTTTATAAAACAAAAATCCTTTTTCAATTCGTGCATATCAAAGACAATGAAAGAGGCAGGGAGGCAATTTGTACAGATATCAACGCTAAGCATTGAATGGGCGAAATCCATCAACAGTTAATGCTGTTATGTCCGCTGTGATTTATGTGGTGAAGGGTGCGTTCCGCACGCTTGTTCCCGGTAGGGATGCCGTGGAGTCGAACCTCGGTTGCATCGACGAGGATGCAGCGGAGGCGATAGCGATTTGACTCATGAGCATTACAGGGATGGTCAACGTCAATAACTGGACAATAATTCTAATCAAAAGGATTGTCGTAATAGTCATTTAGTTTGGGGAATGAACAGGTCTTTAAAAAGCTAATTGCCTACCGTAAGCAGTTGAAGCTGTTGTAGGCAGGACGTATCGGTGCAGTAGATATTGTCAATACCTTTTAGACCTTCCAGTAAAATATTACCACTTTTATCACGCTGAACACAATTTCTGTGCTCATCGACAAAAGCAGAGTCTGCTGCTTCTTGAGACACTGGATGTTTTCGCTTATTTGTTGGATTTGAAGGCATTCCACCTCTTTCCGCTTCTGCTACCATCTCTCAGGAGCGGTCGAGCCGATCCTTGGAAGGCAATAGAGTGCCTCCCGCGGCGGCGGCTACTCGCCGTCTCCTTCAGGTGGCAGGCACAAATAACGCAATAAATACACGCTTATCGCAAATCAGCTCGTCTCACCGAGGGGCGATTTATTCATGAGCCCCGCGCATATGCTTAACCCCGCTAACATTTATCATCGGCACGTAGCTCAGTCAATTAAATTAAACCGAACCATCGATGACAGCCGCCGCACTAGATACGACCGATTTTGATGCATATGTGTTATTTATTGTTGTGTTTTGAATTAATGAATTAAGGCGTGTACTTGTTGAGAAAAACCGACTACATTGCGGACTTACGGTATCTAAAGTCAATCGTGAAATTGTGTGTGAAATAATATATATATATATATTTATTTAATCATTTAATTCGAGTAACTAAATGAGCCTTATTCATAGTGTTAGTAACAATATACTTCTAAACTATGTTAGTAAAACATGAACACAGAAACCCATTAGTGACATCACTGCTGCAAGGTGACAGGCCCAGCCGATACTCTGCAGCAGTGGTTCACAAACGCACAATCTAGCTTGCTTGCTACCACAGACAGGATGCTGTTGGTGTTGCCCACATAATACTGACCAGGGATGCGCACCGCTTCCGCGTCACAGTGTAGGGGCAGTCAACGCGAGCTTCTGATAACATCCCTGATGCGCTGCAGTATCGAGGCAACCCCATCAGCACCCTGAATGCGTTGTGGGGGACGGGAAGCAACGGGAAGGGCGCTGTATGATTTCTGAGTATAATGAGCCCACAGACTGCAAGAGTAAAAATACGTGCAGTTAGCACTAAATATAGTGCGCTCGACCTCTTTAGAGGTATGCCTGAATCTGTGGGCAATCATGTTAAAATAAGAATTATAACAGTTAAAGACTGGAGACATTTTACCAACATTTTTCAACGAAATAAAGTATTCGATGCAATTTACATTTAAAATAATAGTAGCCCTAACGACATTACCCCGCTGAACACCAACATTGCCAATTTATGGATAATAAAATTATTCTTAAATTCGACTTATTATAAGTAGGTACGGTTTCTTCAAAAACAATCGTACAATTTTATTCAATTTTTTTTTATAAAATGCTATAAGTACAGCACTTAGTTTATGCCTAATACATGACTGTCATCTAAATCAAAGGACTTGGTCAAGTCGATAAGTACGTTTGTAAACATATGGGATCATAGTTTAGTACTCTGTCCTCATTAAAAAAGTTAATTAAAACACACAATGGTTTCAAAAGAAACGAAAACAAGCTATCCTATCGTCTAAAATACTATAAAACCGTTTCCCGAGGTTTGAACCTCCCTTGACAGTACAGTATTACAGGTAATCAGCATACAGATGATACGCACACTGAAGTTCGGAAGTAATGAGATTAATAAATATAGAAAACAAAAGAGGAGAAAGAATGCCGCCTTGAGGAACGTCAGTTTCCAAATCACACCATGAAGAACAAGATTCCCAGGCGCGAACCGACTGCTGACGTTCCTGAAGATAGGAGGTGAACCATTCCAGTCTTCGGGAGAGACCATCACATAGGATAGAATGGCTAACAGGATGTCGGTATTAAAGGCGTTCGAGAAATCGACCAACTTTCAATCCTGCCCTTATATCGCCAGTCACATTAAGGAGGGCGAAAACAGTGCTGTGCCCAGGCCTGAACCCAGATTGTAGAGGGCTAATCAGTGAACTACACTGCACAAAGTAAGAGAGTTGTTTGGGGGCACAGGCCTCAAGCACTTTGGAAAGGAAAGGAAGGAATGAAATTGAACGGAAGTGGGTTGGAAGAGTGGGATTGGGAACTCAAGGATGGGAATACTCTGGAGTGCAAGGAAAATATTATAGTATAGGTGATTGGAGGTAGGAGATGATCTAGAATGGTTAAAATCATACCACGAGTGATATTATCACATCCCACCGCCTTGGATTTGATGGAGGAAATGGTCTTTCTGATCTCTCCCGGTTCAACTGTAACGAAACGAAAAGGTGGTTAATATGAGGACGCGTTAAACCAGATAATAATGACAAAATTTGCTGCTTTGTTTGAGGATTCATGGTGGGCACAGTGGAGAACGGACCGTTGAGATTGTCCAAGTCAATAGAGTTTGGAAGGTCTAAATGTCGCGGTTTGCCGATATCTAGTGTCACAAGAAATTTCCAAATATCTGCAAAAGAGGAAGAAGAAATATTTTCAAGAATGTGGAGGCATTGCGTATCATCTGGTTATATCTATTTCTGGATGCCTTAAAAATCATCCAGTTCTGATCAGTACAATCTCTTTTATATATGCTTCTTTTTTATATGTGCCCCGTAAAGGGCCATGGATCGCACGACCCCCGCGTAGAGCCTCCGGCAGGAGGCGTTTGGACCCCTCAGATTGGGCAGGAGCCGCTTTAAGGCAGCCCCGGCCCGCTCCAGTCTGGGAGCCAAACGTCGGAAGTGCTCCACGAAGTTCCACCGGCTGTCGAGGACAAGTCCCAGGTACTTCATCGTCCCCTCGACGCTGATGTGATCCCGTCCTAACGCCTGTACAGAACCCTGGGTTTAGGTTTCTGGGGTTTAAGGATATAGGAAAGAAAAATCATATCGTGATGAGAGAAGCTAGGAGCGTCATGTTGACCATGGGTAGACGAGGGATGGATCTAAGGTGAGGATAAGGTCAAGCCAGGTATCATCACCTGTAGTGTTATGTTGAATAGGTTGGAGCGGTAGAACATGCAGACTAGCTAACTCAATAAGATGGAGAAGCTTACGGGATCGAGAGGAGTTTTGGGCAAGGAGGTTTGAGTTGAAATCACCCATTATGATGTCGTGTGCATACTCTCTGAACCCAAAGAATGACTCATAGGCAAGTTACCGTTTTTGTTAAACCTTGTGACATTTTAATATTTTGTGTTAATCTACCCATTTACTAATTAACACATTAAGGAGTTAATCTTTACTAAATATATTCATTAAAATGTAGATTGCACAATGTTTGATTTTAGTTATTCATATAAATGTACTTACGAATATTCCATTAGTAGCTTTTCATTACGGCCTTAAATAAGCGATTATAAACATCGATCAATTGTCATTGTAGCGGTTCCTCTATCCGATCAATCCTCTCATTATGCGAGTCACGTTGCATCTCAATAATAGTACAAATGTTTCATCCGAGAATAACGTCAGCAAACAAATATGAATCGATATAACCGATGCCATCGAGCACATGCATAATACATAAATAAATAAACAAGCAAAGATGAAGTGACATTTTCAACTTAACACTAATGTTTATCGAATAGGCAAGCGCACACGTCCTCGTTGATACTTTGTTATCGCGCCGACAAGGCTCCGCTTTTAACGCGCTAAACGTTTTATACGTTCATCACAACATTATCCTTTCGACACGGTAGCACTAATTGGATGAAACATCTAAACAAAAAACGTCTAAGAAACAAACATTTTAATAACATGGAAGTTCGTAATTTTGAGGCGCAAAGGGAATTCCATTTAACATGTGAATTGGATGTGTCGGGTCGGCGCGAGGGCTGTCATTAGGGGGCGTTGAAGAGCGTCGAGCAGCCACGAGCAGCGGTCAGCCGTGTGGACGCGACACCCGAAGGCACCGCGTCAACAACGCTGATTGATGGCCGGCCGAGCCACGGAGCCAATGATTGTTAGTGTTTAACTAACAGTTACGATTCAACAGATCTTGATTGATGGACTAATGATATAAAGTAAACACGCGGTCGAGTCGTTAGGTGTGTAACATCCGTCGCCTCGAGCTGACTTATTCCCATCACTCCAGATTTGTTGCGGACAGAACGGTTTTAATCAAAACTTGCTTTCAATCTAACGAAACATCAATATATTAACTGTTTTATTACATTCTCTAGTCTACGCCGTAGGTGTGCCGGACTTGCAACAGCACAATGAAAGCCTCCAGTAGAGTTTTAAAAACAGGCATTCAAAACAGAGCAGTAACATAAATCTGAAATTAAAACAATACTCAGACACCCCATCGATGCTAAGGAACATTGAATTGTGTTTAAGGAATTGGAGCCGCCATCATTCTGGGATAATTCATCGTATTATGATCAAAAATTTTATACTCAACGATTATTTCCGGCCACATTGACCCGTGAGCCCATCGCCGCACTTTGCTCTGCTCCATCACGTACATTTAATATTATAAGCTATTAGGGGCCCTGCCAGCCCTCCATTACTGTGTCCATATCATAATACGGAATTGTCTGTTGAACGTTTAGATTTTATACTTTTTACTTTCATTGAGTGTAAAACAAAAAGGCGGGACCGTCGGCGCCGGCCATTGTTCTCTGCGGCCATTCGTCGCACTTCATGCTATTCACATTCAAATTAAATGCCTTGTGTACAAAATTAATTTGTCTTTTGTCTTAGCTGAGGGCTGGACGACCGCTGACATGTCACTGCGCAGCAGGGCGCGCCTGCGTGTCGACTCCACGAGAGCACTCCGTACCCATTCCTATACATTCCTATGACATTTGAACTTCATTGTTTTATAGACCAGCATGAATTATTCTTTAGGCAAGTGATAATGTACCAAATATTACATTCTGTTCGATATTTTCAGTACGCATATTATTTTGTAATCTTGTCGCCTTGTAGCTGCATACTTAAATTCATTTTGTATACGATGCGAAAGAAAGTGTTTTTTTCCAAAGAATCTCAGAAGAAGAGTGGCTACAGCAAAGAAATATGACAAGTCAATTTGTTGTGACGTACGTACTTAGCTGTTCCAGACCAAGTAGGTTATGAATACGAGTATGTTACACGTATCAGAATTATAATGAAAGATTGATGAGCCTTCGTAATGTCAACAGTTAATTTAATATTTCTTCGTTGTTCAGATAAATGTTCGTTGTTTTATTGTACTTTCATATCTGTAAATTGTAATACACTGTAAATCAATGTCCATGTTCGAGGAAAATGTTATTCAAAACTGTAGGATTTTTTCCGAATACATTTATGCTTGGTACTTATTTGAGTTGCATCATATCGAATCACATTGTGAGTGCATTTCAACAGCGTAAACACCATCGTTAATACGCCTGTCTAAAACGAACAAGAGCGCAGGCATCACATTCGTTGAGAGATAGCCGTGACGAAAACATTGCACCCCGCCTCTCTAATAACACATCTTTAGTTACGTATAATTAAAAACTCAAACATCGACAACTAACAAATCACGGCGGACCACGCCGTCACAATGAATCATCGACCATCAATTAAGCTATTATTAAAGACATAGAAGAAATAGGTAACAAAAATCACAATACTCTCTTCTAGGAAATTAGAGTCACTAGTGAATCACCGCCACACCCGTGACGACTCACTTTTGCTATCTCGCCTCGAAGCTCGAAGGTGGCTAAACAAGTAAGACTATCAAAGCTCATAAATAACATAATGCAAGTGAAGCTAGCATAATACTGAACAATGTTAGTGATAAATATATTATATGTACGAAGCGACACAGCAAGCCAGATCGAGATGATACCCGAGTGTTCTCAGATGTTAATTAATATTCGATGACTTGGCGATGTTCGTTGGGATGATTGGTAACAAATGAACGATGAATGTTCCATCAGTGACCGCTAATTCGCGTCGATTGTTGGTAATTACTTTCTTAAATTCTTACTCAGAAAGACCAAATGACCACGAGGTAAAGGTATACCAGGAACGTTTATCCGTTGCTTGTCCTTGTACTATTTAATGAAATTTTGATTGAAAAAGCAAGGCCATCAGATGTGATCAGGTGAGTAAGATCACTGCCGTAGCTGTATGCTACGAGTATGTTGCTGAAATATAACAAAGTGTTACTCGTACTCAAAAACAGATAAACTAGTCCAATGAATACTCATAATGAATTAAGAAACACAAAAGCTTCAACAAACCATTCCGGTTGAATGCCAATCAATTTAATGATTGACATTCGGACGCGTGGTCCGTCAACGGCGCGTTAATGCGCGCGGATGTTGTGAAGTTTCACCGATACGATACGTATCTCAGCGATCCCGCGCGTGAGCGAGTGGCGAATTCGCGGGTAATTAAATTTTGACGCATGCGCGCTGCCGCCGGCGCAAACGCATCCGATACCATCGGTGCGTGTAATTGTAAACCGACTACAGGCCTGATACTCGGTCAATTAATATTCGACACACGGCAGGTTTTGGGTACAAAATGATAGCCTTAACCGCAAATTATACGGAATATCATGTTTTTCCTATCACCACAGCACCTTTTGCTCTTGAAGATTCCTCAACCGTAGAAGACTTATCGTAGGCTGTCATTCCAATTCTTCATCTTAGTTTCAATTAAACATCTTAATTCCAATTTCTTTAAAACAACATCAAATTATTCAATCACAAATGACGTCCAAACTGGATATACAATTCGTAACAAAATTGAACAAACCTAGCAATGGAATAATAAAATAAAGCGTGAGAGACAGAAACATACGCTAAGCCGTGTGATTGTTGTTGGTTAAATGTGAAGACTTAGGTAAGGACATTTCTCGGAACGCAGGACTCGACCGCGAGACACTAAAGGACTCGGCGACGCGACGTTACCTGGCCATCGAACGGCACTTGAAACCTGTCTCGATCAATCCACCTCTTGTTGCTCGTGTTAAATAAAAACCTCTCTTAACATACCATCCGAATGAGCCCGTTGACACTTGTCATTCCGGTCCTCAATCCTTTATATTTGTCTTTGAAATGTGATGACAGTGGTACAAATTACGTGTACAAATCTGTGCGTCGTTCATAACGCGCTATCTGACGCGTGTGATGGATGCGCGCGCGCCGCTCCGGTCGGATCACTGCGCTGTAATTAATACGAGCGGTACGGCTACGGCCTATGGGAATCGCTGTCACTTTATGTCGTTTTCCACTCCGTAAGGTAATACTGTACACTGTCAAGGGCGGGTTATTTATTGCTTTCGAATAAGGTACAGAAACAATTATCTGACAGTTAACTTATGTGTGTAGAACGCCGTGAAGTGCCAACTGTATCATGGAGACCTAGGATGTATAATTTTGTTCTAAGCCAGTAAACATAATTTAAAGATAACGAGTGAATCGTAAAACTCTTGTAGTAAATAGGGTCTCGTAGCGGCGCGGGCGCAGCCGCGGACGCGTGCTATTGTTGCGCGCAATTTACCGCCGCTTCAATCGCTGAAATATTTCGTGCAACGGGCATGTCCAATTGCTAACGAGCCGACTGCGACGCACAAATGAATAAGCACCTCATACATAGACCAAGTGATTGTACTCGAACGTTACCGACCACTTGAAAGATTTACAGTAAAACAACTGCCACAAATGATTAAAATCAGACAGGAGATACTTATGCTAAAATTAATCCAATATTTATTTCTTAGTGTTTTGAGTGAAACAACACACTAACAGAACCGAATAGACTCCTTGAACCAAGTTTGATCCTAGGCAGCGGAAGACTGGACAGAAAAAGCTGGAAGGAGAGTAAGAGAAGACCTATGACCAGCTCTGACGTGTTTTAAAAGTTACTGTCCAACAGAAACTGCTTTTCTATTACTTCAAAACTTTTCGTTTCTAGAAGAAGAATCGAAACCACAAGTAAAATCTGATTCTTTCAAAAGTTCTTTGAAAAAAATCCGCCTTAGTTTATGCCTATCTGTACAGCCTGCGATAGCTATTCTAACGCGTGAACGCAGCCTTCAAGAGTGGGAATTAGCCGCACTTATCCCGAGTAATGGATCGCTGCACGTGTGTGCCGGCCATTGTGTGCCCCACATCAACCGAGGGCTGGTCCAACACCACACCACGTGCTTTTTTTAAGACTCAAGCACGTAATGGTGATTTAGCTGTTTTAATGATCTTGGCACATTCTTTATTTGGATTTTTATTACGATACGGTCTTCATTTTTGTTTCGTTGGTCGGAAATGTCACCTCAATTTGCGTTGGCGTGTTTTCAAAGCATTTTTTTTTTCAATTTTTAAATTTTCCTAATTATTATTTTTGTTAAATGTATTTTATATATTAGTGCAGACCATAGGTAAAGCATTTAAAGCACATGTCCGAAGGTTTTCCCATACGAGTTGCTATTGCTCCTCGCCCGAGGCACCAGACCCGCGCCCGTCATTCATATAACATACGCACTTTGTTTAGCCAACATTAACTCAAGACAATTATCTTCACTAGCAATCTACGTCTGTAAACGTATGAAGCCTATCATTCGAAATTACTATCAGTCGACTTAACCGAATTACAATTCAATTTCAAACATGACTGGATGTGGTCATGTTGATTGAAATTGAATTAGTTATCATCCTTAGAAGAGGCGCCTGCTTACAATGGTTAACCTTTGGAAGAGCATGACATGTAACGACTCACCAGCCAACTGTCTTCAAGGTAGTGAATGGGTAGCTATTTGAATTTTTATGAACACCTTATATCCTCGTGACAATATTAGCTTGGGCTCCGCTAACACTTCTGTCGTAGCACGTTCAATAAATCGGGACTGTAAAGAGCCGCAGGATTAGTTTTCGCAACATCTTGTTATTTCATTTCCTTATGTGCTCACCATTCTTTACTACAGTCGGTCGTTCAGTCTAGAGTCCCTTTCACAATGAGTCCTAACGGAATGCCCTCCGACCCGTCTCTCAGGCCGCTGGCAGGCTGGCACGTGAGATCCCATTACACTTGTCTGCTTTATTGTCTATAAAGCCTTAAGTGTCGATGATCTCTCAGCGACATCGGCCCATTCTTATTACATAATACTTTAGTGTACAAAGAGTAACATTACCCAATTTTACACCGATTCCATCTTAAATGACTATTTCAAACCAAGTGCTACAATAAATTTAAACCCGAAACTTACCACAAAATAATGGGTCATTTACGACATCGCGCTCCATTCACGAGCTAATAGTAAAATAATATAGCTGCTCGCCGGCAGACATGAATTTGTAACAAAGACGTGTAAAATTTCTCAAACGTCAGATTTATACGGCAATCTCCGTCAGTATTTCAGTCGCAGTGACTATTTAGTTGCGTTAAGAACACGTGTGTGTAACCAAATCGCTTACAAAAGATTAAAAGGTGGTAATTTGACGTTGATTTAGGAAGAGCGAGACTGCTTTCATCGCACGGATTGTCTTACCCCAGGTCGAGCGAGCCGTTTCGTCTATGGCAGGCGTTAGTTTAGTCCCTTTACAATGTTTTAATTTATTATTAGTGACGTAAATAAATTTTAAGGAAGAAACTGATTAGTTTTCATTTACTTCCAGTAAAGCCTTTGACAGTGATTTATGCAGTGATCCTACTCGTACCGCAATACATTACCGTTTCTTTATTTGTATGCAACATACTGATTCCCTTGAGACAAATATCGTGCATGATATCCGGATCGGAGAATATCTTGATTATAAAAGTTCTGATCCCGATTGGTTGATACATTATGGATCAACGACGATATTTTATAACCATACGTTACGACTTTAATTCACAAATTCTTATACTGTTACCGCTTGTTTTATTGCACACTTCCTGTGGCAAAAGGGGAGTGGCACTACACAACAAAATACTTGGAATGAAAAAACACGATACTTAAAAAGTTATTAAGAATTCTAGTATATCCGTTAACATTTCCGTAGTACAATTATTATTATTAGCATGTTTAGTGAGAATATGGTTATATTTTTATAAGATGGTGATTGCGTGCGCGTGCGCCGGTGCAGCTGCGCGGTAGCGGGCAGGCGCGGCGCGCGGTGCGAGCGCTGATGTCATCGGCTCAACTTAAATGTTATTTTCCGTCGCTCGCCGTCGCGTGGGTGCGCCAAACACTATCGGCTGTGGTCATACCAAACCCACAAAACCTTATTTTGCACATTATCTTTTTATTACGCCTTTGTAAAACGAATTTTATTCCTCATCACTCCCATTCATCCGGGAACGGCTCTTGAATAAAATTGCGTGTGTCCGAATGTAAAAAGACGGGGTAATGAAACATTTTTTTTTAAACATCTTACTAATGTTTTAATTTTAATAAAAAAACGCTCCAAAACAACCATTAATCTAAATGGCATCACCTCACATTATGCTTCAAAGAATATACGTCTGTTTTTAATACCAGTTATTAATTAGCAGTATTGTTTTGAACTCAGTGTGGACACGGCACGCGCTAAAGTTATGAATGAAATAACGTTTTGCAAGAGCGGATGTTGCGAGGCTGCTTGTGTCGAATTAGGTTTAGAGCCTTATGAAGGCTTGATGAATGAACTGCCGTCCCCCGGCCCCCGCAACACTCCCCGCAACTGTACTTATGTTGTTATTGAGATCAAGTGATAATGGTGCATTGCACTTCATTCTAGATTTTACGTTTACCTGCATGAATGGATTGGATAATGAGCACCTGCATGTTTTCTGTATACGAGTTTACTGAATTGCTGTTACAATTTTTATGAACGCTCTCGTGAATATTTTAAATATCATTAGAGTAGAATGTAGAGCACTATTGATCTTCAAGATCATCTCAAAAACTAAACTTTCGTCTGCATAAGATAGTAGTTTTTGTACTAACAAAAAAAGATAATTAGCAAGCATAGCAAGAGCATCTTCCTAGCGACTTACTTCAAACTAAGTAGGTACCTACATCGGGTATAAAAAGACAGTTTCCGACGCCGAAAGCCACATGTTTTACCCATTATTTGGATCTCTTTTTTCCACTTGGCCGTACCTGGCAATCCACTGGTTCTGGAGATACTGAAGGTCAAAGACACAATTTTTTTTTTCCGAAAATGAATACCTGGAAGTGTTATTACTAAACATTTTTCCAAACAAACATTAACTGGAATTTCTATTTTTGTTTTCGAAATTACGCATTTGCAGTTACAAAAACGTGTCCGACAAGTACCTACGTGGCTTAGAGCGAAGGGGCAGGGTTTAACTCCACTGGCCTGGGTTCACTTTACATTGCGCGCAATAAAAAATAGTTTCATTTTTCATACCTAAAAATAAAAGGCCCAGCAATAATTTTTGCGCAAAGCTACTTTATTAGACGTACAGTATTCAGCTTTGTGATGTGTTTTTTTAAACCCTGTTTATCAAAAGTGGACATATTTCTGTTTCACATGCCTTAGCAACTTGTTTTAAATCCCATGCCATTCACTCAACCACGCAGAAACATTAGAAATTCAGTAAAATTCTTGGAATTAAGTATCTGATTAAACAGAGGTCACTTGACGCATTATGCAGTGAAATAAAGAATGGTAAATAGATGACATTTTTTGATATCGTAAAATAATGGGATTCTTAAACGGTTAATTTGGAATAACGTAATTGTTATTTGTCTAAAGTTATAATTAATGGAATAGGTATGGATGGTTTGGCAGATAGTTTTGTTTGATATAATAATTAATACTACTGCCCCCCTAGCCAAATAACTTTTATAATAGCGCTAACGCTAACGCTTCGTGCAAAATGTATGGCAACTACATTACCTGCGGAGATAACTGTCACGTGACTCACGCCCAGTAATGTCGTTGCCATATATTTTGCACGAAGCGTTAGCGTTAACGTTAACAGAAAATTATTTTGTCTAACCCCTCTGAGCCGTTTTTCATAACTGAGGTAGGTAGGAGGTGCAGCTAGAGATTCGATATGATGCATGATATTTCAAGTTTCATCACACAAAATTTAAGATACATAGATGACGGGGTATGCTGAGCCTTTAGACAAAATACTTTTCTGTTAACGTTAACGCTAACGCTTCGTGCAAAATGTATTGCAACGACATTACTGGGCGTGAGTCACGTGGCAGTTCTCTTCGCAGGTAATGTCCTTGCCATACATTTTGTACGAAGCATTAGCGTTAGCGCTATTATAAAAGTTATTTTGCTAAGGGGGCTGGGGTGGCTGCTGCAGGGGCAAAAAACTTCCAACGGGGCAAATATAACACCATAGTGGGAGTTACATGCTTGAGCCGTTTGGGGTTGGGCCATGGGGTCCGTCGGGTGCTCATTGAGTTTTTCGGGATATCAGCAAACAGCTACTCGACTAATAAGGGCCGATTTCACCAATGAAACTAATCGTGATTAGTTTAAACTAAACTCAGTTCATGCGTTCACGCGCAAACGCAAAATGAAGCTCTAATCTCGATTAAACGCATAAACTGAGTTTAGATTAATTAATCGCGATTAGTTTCATTGGTGAAATCCGCCCTAAGGTGTTTATGAGTTGTTTTCATACGCATTTATTATGTACAAATACGTATATTATTTATATTAAGTTATTTATTAGTTCAGTTGTGATATACAGATAGATGTAGGACGATATTATTGATTAAAAAACACGCTGTCATTTCGATACAGAAATAAATCGCTCACAAAAGTTTATGACTTGCGTCTTAAATTGACGTGTTCCCTCTGATAAACACTGAGATAATAACATCAGATATAATTGCACGGCATTTAAATTACGATTGAGTCGATTAATTTGTTTAATATTCACAATAATATCAATTAGTGGCGGATTGATTTCGTCATTCAGTTAAGTGGAGGGTGTGTACTTGTTTTACGAGCTTAGGTCGTGCTGTACCCCGCGGGGTATTACAGGTTACTTGCGGTTATATGGAGGCTTTAAAAGAGATTGAGTATCTGAAAGCATCAATTTTCCTGATGTCAATTTCCGCTCTCCTTGCATTGCTTTACTTAATCGCGAATAAAACCACTGTTCTATGCATTTAAGTTATATATAACTCGTCAATTTAGGAAACACTTGTATTTGAAATTTCTAGTTTGGTCTTTTAGAAAAAGATCGTTTTTCAAAATGTCATGAGTAAAAAAACTCTTCTTTTTTGTTTTTCGCTCGAAATAGAAACATTTGAGAGACTTCGGGCTCTGGTTAGACACATATTATGTAAGACGTTGTATAATACCACTACATTGAACCAGTGTAATAAAGTAAGTAATTAGGTAATGTTGAGGTAATCTAATGGTTTGCTCTGCCATTAGACATTTATCTACAGGACGGTGATATTGTTATTTATTACACAGATCGAAGGACTAACTCTATGTACACATAGGTTGAAAAAATGATGATGATTTAATTAAAAAATATATTTTAGGTCACATTATTGAGACAGTATGCAACGCAGCACACTGCATAAATTATTTTATAAAATTCTTAAGAAACCAATCAACATAAAGGTATCTTAGTTATTTTAGATAAAATTACAAACTGGTTTTAACTAAAATATTACACATATAACTATTATGAATAAATACTTATTTACCAATTGATATTGAAAGCCGTGGGTGGTAAAATTAATACCTAGGAGAAATTAACAACATTGTACCTCAAAGTGCCTACTTGTGTTTTACCTCCAAGCGTAATATTAATAATATCTGAAAATAGCTAGCAAGTCGTGTCCTATCGTAATTCAGCTTAACATATCTGAGTGCAGTACTGTGCCTGATACGTCAATGTGTCCTTGCGCATTAATTACGCTCTATCTAAATGTGTGCTGCGCACGAGTGTCAAAGTCAAGATTGACGCGCGTCAGTGGCGGGCGAGTGAAATGTCGCAAACGCATGCTCAGAGCATTCCCTCCCCTCTCTGCCCCGACCATCACCCCTCACAGGCTTAACATAAAACTTCAATTTGCATAATGCATACAGAATATGTAAACTTATCTCCGACACGCCCTTGCGAGTGACACGGCTGAGGTGTGCCGGGATAACATTATTCTCGTTGCGACGATATCCAAGTCTAAATAGATCGCATTTGCAAAGCCACATGTTGTGTGGATTTTATTAGCACCACAGATGCGACGCACAGATATTATTTTTTATGCGTCGGGAACAATTCGAATAGTCGTTTCAGTATTTATAGAGCCATTTTCGCTTCGAAAAAACATCGATACTTATTCTATTTGTATCCATTTTATTGAGGCTATATTACGAAAATGAACCCTAAGTTTTCTTTTATTTCGTGTTTTAGCTGAGTAATAATATCACGTATCTACCAGCGAGGCTGTAGTAATTGTACGAGGTAGGTAAGCAGTCGGTGACCACACTCAGGCCGTTTCATTTTTGGTAACAACTTATGACGCTGAGGGCAATAAAACGTGCTTTCATTTGCCACACGACGGTGAATATTATCGACATAAGGGATCGTTAAGATCGGCCATCCGTTCCTTATTAGCCTAACACGCGCCACGAGCCCTATTTCGAATGCAAATAAAATTACAAGGCTACCATAAAAAGTGTTTATTAAGACTTTATTCGCATTTAAAAATTCGTAAAGTCTTATTCAGCTCAGGGTCTGGCCCACTCGCTCGAGTTCTGAAGTTTTAAAATTATAAACTTACTGTCGACTCGAGCTCAGAAATGAGACGTAAATGGGAATTGTCTGCAAAAAGCGGATACAGCGCGACATATCTTCACGACAGAATCCGATCATTGTTGCATAAAGTGTGGGATTAAGGGGTGCATACCCTAGAAGGCGCGGCGGCTCGGCGCTCGGCGAGGCACCACCGCTCGCTCGCGCCGGCTCTGCAGCTGGTAATCGATTCATCTTTTATTGTCATTTGATGGCAGCAATATAGCGCATATTAGCGTCTTCGGCCTGCATCCGGTCCACGTATCTAAGCTATATTTCCGACACTGGGAATTGTTATCTGCGAAGCTTTGTTCTGCATCGATACATTGGTAATCTTAACTTTAATTAAATACATGAGGAAAGAGAAGGATTATATGTATAAGGAATACCAATCTTACTCACTGCCAAGAAACCTAATCTTCTTATTACTTAATGAAAATAGGATACTCTAAAATTCGATAGTTCTCGATATCATTTAATCTATTCTAAATATTTCGTTGTCATCAGTCGGAAGATATTAGAAGAAACAAGACAAACTTAACATACAACGATATCAATTACAACGGGTTGAATTGCTTCGCCATGTTGGGAACAAGATATAAACAGCATTAGTTTATTTGACTTTTCTATATTACAGATAAAATCGTGTAATAGCCGTCGTCGAGCATAATTTGTGGCGACTCAATTGAAAGGTCAGTCTCGGCTAATACACATATTCATATCTGTTATCCGAGCGTCCTCTCTCCGAGACTTTCCAATTAAGCAATTTAGATACGAGGCCCGGTTGTGACACGACGTTACACGAATGTAAAACAACGGCTATCGGAATGATAATTCAGTGATGTAAATAACAATAAAGTTATCAGGGAAGGCAGCGACGCTATGGGTTTTGACAATAAAAATCTTCGTGGAGAGCGCGAGAGCGACCCGCCGCGCCGCGTATTAGGACGAATTTACGAGCGCCCTCGACATTGTCTCCGACAACGACACCGCGCTGCATCACGCTCACGGCACTGATATTGTGTCTAAGTGCCTGCCACATGCCTTTTCTCGCTTTCGATCCATATTTACGACATTGTGACCGGACACAGGAAAATACACCTCATTTTTTTCAAATACCCGCCATATCTAAAAAAAAATGCAAATAAATATCCAATTTAATACTATAAATACTTACAACTTATTAGCACGGGTTCACTAAACCACAAACCTGCACTTACATCAAGTGTTTTATTACGATAATTCCATTTGAAGAATCAAAAACAAAGGCGTTGAAGTCTTTTGTTAGGACGGACGATCTGCGAACACAAAATATTATAATCAAGTCGAACAACAGTGTGCGCTGAATAAGAGCTGGTACTAATAAATCAATATTGACAAAATTAGCATACAGTGTTAATTATGTTCAATTGTTTATTAAGGTTTGGATTGCTGGGTGTAATCTATTGCCATTTAAATAACAGATGGAACAATAATAGTGCAACAAGAAAGCATAGTGGACCGGTCCTGGGAGGCTGCATTATTCGGAACCTGTTTGTGTTGCTCTAATTAACAATACACAAATCGTAGCTTGTATGCAAATGAGGGTAGATGGTAGAGTGAGCGCATGAGCAGGCCGCACCGAGGACACAGCGTTCACTTGAGTTCCATCCGCGATAACAAAGAAAGGTCTATTTTTATTGGGATCAGGTCATTTTAACTGTCATACGAATGTGGTTTTAAAGTTCATGTAGTCTTGGAACTTCATTGGGTTATGGATAGTGAGGAAATTAAATTGAGTTTTTTTTTTAAGTTTTAAATCTTACAGAAAATAACCCCAATGGTAAGGTAATTATTGTTATAGATTGATAAACTTTTTTTAAATTGAAAATACGTTTTATAATACTCGTATTGATATTGATACCAGTTTTCTTCCAACGCGAAATAACTAAAATGTTTTTCATGTATTAGTTTTTCCTCTTTTTACTGATTTTCAAAAATTTTGCCAATGAAGTATTACATTTAATAGGCAACAATAAATGCCTCATTCACTTCTATTAGTCCGCAAGTTGTCATTCCAAACCTCACTGACCAAGACGTACTGGTCGAAGTGTACGCGAGTTTATCGTAAAATTGAATTAAAAAAGAGAGATAATAAAAGGCGATCGCGTCGTAATTCTGGCTCGCGACAACGCAGCACTTTTATTTGGAGGCGCGCGTGTGGCGGGCGCGGGGCGCGGGGGCTGAGCCTAATCGTGCGAGCTTGAGTATGCTCCGCTTTGGGCCCGACTATAGCACTGAGTAGGGAATATGCATGTAAAAAATATTTGTTATCTAACCGGTTTATCAATGAATATACTAAAATAGAGTACGAACAGTGAACGCAGAATCAAAATTGATTGAAAATTAAACGAGATATAACAATTTTAAACAAATGTATCTGTCCCTCTCTCGAAAACGCTGTTTTCTATGGCAGTTGTATAGGTGTCATGTCCTTTGACGTCAAAAAACATATCGGACTTCTCTTTCTAATTATCAACTTGAACGCTTTATAACTTCGTCGCTGATGAAGATATTTTGAAAATTTCTTCATATTTGTTCACTATAGTTAATAAGTCTTCAATTGAACAAATAAAAAATATCATGCATATTCCCTATTGAACCATAGTGTAGAACCGAGTTCGGCCCAAGTGTAGCACCAAGTTGGGCTCAAGTGTAGGACCAAGTTGGATACAATATTGACTTGTTAAAATCAGAGTCAGGTGGTTACACCAAATGTTGCCATGCTGAGCTTAAAGACTTCTGGCATGAGAAACAATTTTTTTTTTGTATTTAACAAGACCAAAGAAAAGATTACCACGAAGGGTTGTTTATTTATATTTATTTTTTGTGTAGATACGTGGGTACCCTAAAGACAGTTGCCCATCATCTATGGTTTTCCTTCAAGAGTTCCAATTTGAGTTCAATGTCAAGTTTCAATATTAAAGAGAAATTCAAAAAAGTCTGTTAAAAAATTGTTACGTTTTGAGATTGAAAAATATTTTTTATAAAAGAGGCACTATACCGGTGTTCACAGCGGAGCGCGCTGCACATTATGGCCCGCGGTCCTCGGGGACAATCTTCTTTTATTTATATCCGCCGTGTAACATCTCGCACCTCTCTCGAGCCGCTCGCGACTCACTCGAATCCTTGCCAGAGTTGCCAGCTTCAAAGTATCTTCAACCTCGTAACGTCAAGGAGTTAACAGACGAACCTGTCTTTTACATTCCAATCGTAGAAGAGCACTTGTCTTGATGTATTCGAAAATAGCAGGGATCTTGATAAAAATGGCTGAGTCAAGATCCAAAATGGAAGGAAGAATTTGTGTCAGTTATTAACTAAAGAAAGTAAACAGCTGGAGTCGAGTAGACAAGATTATCTTTTTGCAGCAAGTATTGCATTCTCCCGTGTAGGCTGCAATACTAATTAAAATTGCGTTAGTAATTTAAAATTAATCTGTAAGTACCTATACTAGATATTGTTACAAAGATATTTTTAAACAAAGTTAAAAAAAAACACAAGCAGCAGTGACTTGTAAATCTTGTATGAAGAGGACAGCACTTAAAATAACCAGCTATTCGAAGATGGTGGCTCTACAAATTAAATCTTAGAGGACAGTATTTTGAACATGGAATAATTCGATTATTACACTAAATAATCATTGATAATAATTTAAGGTAATTGTAATGAATGGATTAAGTCCTAACCAATGACAATGACAATGACTTGACATACGATGCTGATCTTGCCATATAAATAAATAAAAGTTGATAAGTAGATAAGGTATGCAAAATTGAAAAAAATAACTATAATTTTCCCTAATTGAAGTAAGAATTTAATGATGAGCACTTACTTTAAAATAATTTTGAATTTATAATCGGAATCACTATAAAAAGCGTGAAGTTTTATTCATATTATTATGATATAAATGTGAAACATAATCAGACCACAAAAGTCACAATATTTACTTTATCTTTACTTCGTTTTACGATCACTGGCAAAATATTTGAACAACACTGCTACGTGGTGTCGCAAATCTTTATTTTATTTGAATTGTTATATTTTATTTTCCTTGAGCCTTGTTTATTTGAAGCGTAATATTGAATTTTTAAAATCTCCTGTGGTGGCTTTTAATGTTACTTATCCCATTTTGCTTAACATAACTACATACCAGACATGCATACATACTATATGCATGTATAACATCAGTTTACGACGATATCTAAGTGTAATACGATGTTGACAACATTAAAAGTTAAAGCCCTACGGCAATATCGAATAGGTTCTCCAGTAAACATGTAACTATAAACTCATTAAAGAGCCCTAGAAGCTACAATGTGTGTACGTGCACAAGCCCAGTATACAAAAGTATATCGTTGCTATAGGACATAGTTATGCACATGACACACCGAGCTTGGCGCACCTGGCGCAGCGCGCCACACATCGCGAGGACAATCTTTTTATTTTCATCAAGCGTAACATTGGAAGCGCATTTTTCCGGGTACGGTGCGACGCGAGCCGAGCTCTGTCCGAGCTGACTTGTAATTTCAAGTGTTTACCCTGCGCGCGCGCAGCAGGGCGTCTCACAACAATGCCCATATCCTTTTCACATAAATATATGAAAAGTCCGGCTACCAACGAGCCACGGATCGAGCGTCCGATATAGCGCCTGCATTATACTCGCTAGCTGTAGCTGCCTACCGAGAACTTTTTATGAGGGATCAAATTGATTGGTTCGGTGATAATATCGGAGTTGCGCGTATTGTGCGAGACGGCGACCGCCGCCATGAACCTTTAACACGTCGCGCCTCGGCTTCCGTTACCATCGATTACGTATGCAGCTACACTTCTCACACCTTTTAAGAGATGTAATTTAGAGATGCTGAGAGATTGGAGCTTGTAATAGATATGCACATTTTAATGCGCCGGTGAAAGGTTGTAAGCTCCGGCCTTCAAATAGAGTCGATCACAATAAACACTGCCGCGCACCACAATGTACTCACGAAAGTGATACGAAGTAAAGTTACATGTTGCGGTGCACGTAATGTCTTTTTCATGGTACCAACCGTTAGGTATCACCGTCAGAATTGAATCGAGTTTAAGATACACTTTAAATTTATTGAACGCTCGCAACGAATCATCTGCGGGCACTGAGCAGGTCGGGCAGGACGTGCCCCGCGAGCGAGAAACACAAAACCACAAAGATAAAAATATATTACAAAATGAGGCCCACTTTGTGTTTTGAAATTACAATCAAATAAATTACTTTTTATTGCTCAATCTTGTTGGGTTTTATTAAGGTATCGGCACTGAATGCGAGAGAATAAAACATGGCGGGTTTACGCGAGAGACAAGATGTTTCCGTGTGCCTTGTAGCCGCCAGATAAACGAAGGTGCTTTACATGGCCCTCGAGTTTTGGAGATAAGCCATCGCGACGTGTTCATGTCGACACGCGGACAATGAAGTAACACGGACACTTTCCCCGACACTCTTTACTTAGCACGCATCGAAAACGTCGTTCATAAAATCATAATGCACAAGCTTCACTTAATAACGTTTATTACTCGAGAAAGTGAGGAATATCATTCCTATATAAGAACCAAATGCCCACAAGCTACAAGCTGAACTATTATACAGGGTGGCCAAACTCGACGTAATCAACTTTTTTTGCCACCATTTCGATTTAAGGCAAATTTTTGCTGTTGTTTGATATTTATTTTTTCGTTAAAGAGTTACAATTTGGTTTTGTATAATTTTATGAGCATACCACTGTATTGTATTCTAAAGTTCTAACGTGCATTGAAAAACGGCAAAATTTTTATCAAATTTTTTTTGGGTAATCAATCAATTGATCCCCAAACTCACGAGATTCGACAGATTCTGGTTGATGATCTTAATTTAAAGTTGTAAAGGTACATCCCAGTGGGCCTTTTTTAGGGTTCCGTACCCAAAGGGTAACCGACGGGACCCTATTACTAAGACTCCGCGGTCCGTCTGTCTGTCAGCGGGCTGTATCTCACGATCCGTAATAGGTACACAGTTGAAACTTTCACATAGCTTGTATTTCTATATAAATAACACCTCAAAAAGACCAAAAAAACAAGGTTACGAAACGCATCTAGAAACGTGTTTTTTTTTGGGATTTTTTTCAGTTTTTGGTACGGAACCCTTTGTGTGCGAATCCGACTCGCCGTTGGCCGGTTTTTTTTTTTTTTTTGGTGGCAAATTATCAAATAACTGCTCCCGCTCTGGGTTGAGCAGGAGGAGTGTCAGACTCTAACTGACTAAAAACCACCCGTGTTCCTTCAGTTGCCTGTACCAGGGCCGCGGTGACTCTCTTTCAAATTTATTCGCGACCAAGAGTGAGCCACCCTGTATTTTGCTCGAGTTTATTTAATGCTTGCATTCTTGTCATAAGTCATAACGCTCTTTAAAATAATGCAAACAAAACACAGTAGGTACCTAGTGGGCCCGATTTTTCATCTCAAAGTTTTGAACAAGAAAGCCTGTAACCTTGCCAAAAGCTTACCTGGCAGTTGAGAAACAAGAAGAGTCAACTTTAGAAAAGAACTAAAAGCCGTATAAACTAACTCGGCTACAACTGCACAGTGTTTGTGTGATGTGTCTACAATACGCATTTAAGGCGGCACCATTCTGGTAACTTTCCAGCTCTCAGGATACTGATAGAACCATGTTTTACTATACACCTAGTAATCAACAATGTGTCGAATACATTAGTTTTATATTTACAGTTGCAATAACCGGGAAAAAATAAACCATAAAATAATAATCATAACTTCTCGTTGAGTGTCTTTCTTTATAAGCCCTAACTACTTAACTGGTCCACTCAATAGATCTGTAGTCATAAAGCGAACTGGAAGTTAGTCTCAACTATCTGGCTTGATGACAAACCGTAGTGCCAGTTTGAAAGCATACAAATCAATAGGGAGACTGCGGAGACAAGAGAGCATATCGTGTTGATTAATGCTGATTGCTAAAGTGCGTCGACGCATGTATAAGTAATGTTACAGCCCACCGCGGCGTTTCCGTCTCAACCGGTCCTAGAACAATGTGCCCAAACATTTACTTACTCACTATTCAACATATGGAATCGCCCCCATGGCTTAGTGGACATTAACAACGACGCATGACTTAACCACCCATCACTGGTGCAAATTATACTTAATACAATTACGAATCATTCATCATTGTATCGCTTTTGTAGATAATTGGCAATGATAAACTGAGCGCAGTTGAGACAATACTGAACGGCTCGACCATTGAAGAGGACCTTAACACTTGAGTGTAAATTCACACAGTTATTGCCCATTTAGTGAAGCATGTGCAAAGCCAAAGGTCTGGTTATGTTGGTGCTGTGGAAGCGTGGAAATGTGCGCGCTCGCACAATGCGCCGCGTGTGTCCCTTGCCCAAGGAAACACATTTATCATCGTCACCTAGCGACCCGCGACTTGTAATTGTGCGCCATATTGTTGCGAGAGTTATGGGTCCTGTACAAGAATATGGTCTCTTCCGCTTAACCTGTGCATAAACATTTATCGGGACAGGTTAATTTAATTTAAAAAGATAACTCTGCTTGATAGTGTCGGTTAGACGAGATCACGAGACGTAGAGCTGCGAAGAGCTTTAAGTGCCTGAGACTTGAGTCCTGGCAGATAAAGTGAAAGCGCTGTGGTAAATTTTATTTAATTCAACAATTGATACATATATGTTTAATGTAAGCTTGACTTTTATTCCATTTCTTGGTAACAACACCAAAGTATTTTATTGTAAGTGTACCCCACGCAGCGCCACTAGACAAAAATCGCATCGGCTTCCCATATATTTCCTTTGTCAGTGTTCGAGGGACAATACGGTAAAGGATTGTAGAAAAGTGAGCATAAAACACGGCGCATGCGCATCGGGTAGCGTCGATCGAGCGGAACATCAGCATTGTGACGGGAGCGGGCGTTGCAGAGCGGGGCTTGCGGAGCGGGCGGTGCGGAGCGGAGCTTCACGGGCGCGCGATCGAGCCGCGATTTGTCGTTATTTGCGCACGCGGCGTGCGACGCGCCGACTTATGACGGCTCTTATCCGCCATCGCAGGAGGCACTCCGCGCCTCTTGACATCCCTCTCCAGATCGTCGCGTCGCCGTCGCCTACCTGCTGCTAGTATTTCTCACAGAAACAATGAGCTTTAAAGGTTTATTATGACAACAGAACTGCACAATGCATTTTTCTCTTAAAGCTTCCAGGTATTTATAATTGATATCTAATTTTAACCGAGACTTTCGACGTTAACCCTACTGTATTCGTTTTATTACCCTCTAACTTCACTGTATCACTTTTTTACGTCTGATAAGGAACCAATTGCGAGATCTGTCTGTTTCAGTTTGAGGGACAGAGATCAGATTTTCTTTAACGCGTTCTCAGCCTTTTTTGGGTGTTGGTCTTCTCATGAGGTCATCCCAATAAATATTCTATATCGATTGACACGAGAGACACACATTGGGTATCAGTGCCGGCATCAGATAGTGTGCGATGGTGCGCAGTCGGTGCGCGGCGCCCGGAGCGGTCCCAGCCCATAATAACGTGAGATACGACGACGCTATCAATGGACGATCACAGCCGAAATCAATTTTAAACAAACTAGCCACCACCTACAATTATCATTGTACTGAACAATGCGTACCACTAAATATCGGGCCAGTGTTAGAGGTCAGTCGGGCCCAATGGCGGGCCATCGATAATAGACGGTTCTTTTCGGATCGCACGAGATACCATCGCGATGATTTGTTGATCCTACGCTAGCTTAAATATTGAAATTAACATTCATTTACGATTTTTATCTATCATAAGAAGAATATGTGAATGAGATATTATAAGACAAAGTGATGTTAGTATTTGTTTTATTTATTGTTTTGAAATAAAATCTTCGTATTGACATGAGAAAGGTAATAAATGG
The DNA here is from genome assembly GCA_951329385.1 of Polia nebulosa. Taxonomy (NCBI): domain Eukaryota; kingdom Metazoa; phylum Arthropoda; class Insecta; order Lepidoptera; family Noctuidae; genus Polia; species Polia nebulosa. Next base: position 16,876,507 of record OX589604.1, read on the forward strand.
CGGCGAGATGGTATGGGGCTTTATAAAATGTAGAACTGCATCAATTAAAACCATGCCATGATACCAAACAGTTTTATCAAAAATATCAATATCCTACAATTATCCGTATAACTTAAGAAGTCTAATGGCTCCTGTTCATCTGTAATTCTGTACCTATTCCATCAAAGCCAAAATTACGACTGACTTAAAATAATAATTTAAAAATTGGCTAATGAACCATCCTCATTATTAACAAAATCATTGAATACCACAGTCTGTGCTCATTATCTTGAAAATCTGGTCAGATTTTCAGATCAGAGAAAATTGTATTTTCATACATAATAACATAAACATTTGGCAGAATTATTATGTCTAGTCTTCTATCTTTGTCTTTATTCGACCAGTCTATAAGCACCTGCTACATATATTTTATTTAATAACTATTAAAAAAAGCTGTTGACTCGGGGCTTTCAAAAAGCGATGCTATTTTCACATTGGAACATTGAATTATGGCCTTGTTAATATATTTATTTAAAGTTGAACTAGAGTTACAGACATAGGAAACATATAGAGGTGTCGGGAACTGGGTGGTCTGGCGCCTGCGCCTGGGCAGGCTCGTGCATCCTCAATGAGAGCGCGTTAGTTAACTCTATGCAAATAGAAAAGGTCACACTCGCTGCGACCAACAAAAAGTTGTTCATTAACGAACTGCTATGCAATCAATTTGCATTGAATATCGATTCTTAGCTGATATCGAGATAAAATTCGGATTTCTCATCGCTTTGTAAAAAAAACTTTCCTATAAGTCGTTAATCACTTAGTTAACCTACATTTCCTGACTCGTGCCGTGTATGGATCTTTCATAAGTTTAGATAAGTTTTATTACGTATTGTGAAAACACTTATAAAGTACAAAAAGCAAGGTAATTGATATATCGACGGGCGGCGGCTGCCGGGGGCCGTCTGTCCGCCACAGTAAAATTAAAATTGATGATCATGTAAACTTTATTAGTGGCAGCATAAAAATGTTGGAGTAAATCAAAGACTGCGCTAGTATATTGCATGACGCCGCGTGATCTAGTATCGGGACACCGTTAACACTTTATTGCCGTTCATACTTCTTGCACCATTTCGAGAAAGTAATTACTCGTGGCGATCGTAAAATTAATGCCACATACGGTAATACAAGCACTTCAGGTTGTCACTGTCATTTTTATGATGCACTCACTTGGTATCGCAAGCAGCTGGATTAGAGAAAAGCGCAAAGTGACGATATTTTTTTTCCCAGACGTCGATGCATTAAAACATCTACTGTAAATAAAAATACCAGTGAAATACATCTTCATGAATTTACTTTGACGGTTCTACGAAGCGTCATAGTTCGTTCCTGATTGGATGTTGAATGTTTTAAGCAAAAATGTAAATAAGAAAAAAGAAAGTTGTGAGTGAAATGTGAGTACTCGTTGGAAATACGTATGTATTATTAAATTAAATTGCATTTCAACAAAATATTTACGAGAGTAGTAATTTTTCATGGCGGACAGGCCCCGCAGCGAGCTGGCCGGCCTGCCCGCTCGCCTTTGGACACAAACCACTGTCTCGTGGAGCCGTGGACTCGAGGCTGCCTGCGCTAATAACTAACTTGTATTTCTAACAATTATGCACCGATATCAAAAGTGATAATAGAGCATTTCATGCAACATTGTTAATATAAGATCTTTGGGCCGGTATTGGAACCTGTTGTTCAATACCCGTCGAAGTAAACACGGTTTATCTGTTCATTGCGGTGCGCACTCAGTAACCATTATTATTTTATAACTGATTTTGGTTTAGCTCTACTTAGGTTTACTCAACATGGAGACTTTAGAAAAGGAAGGTTTCCAAAGAAGGTCTTGCTCGATTTTAATAAACTGTAGCAAATATAGAAGGCCACAAGAAAAAAATGTAACTAAATTGAATTCGCAAAACATCTAAAGATATGTTACGTTCTTATTAGGTTGTAATTGATATAGCCAGATTAAAACTGAATGAGAAACACTACAAAATAATTCAAAAGGCAGTCTCACTTACCAGTAGAACATAAAATAAACGGCAGTGCGCATTGAGAACATCGCTCAGCGGTTCGAGATTACTTCATGAAAGCTCACGAGGCGATCATTACCGACCCCCGGTCGCAATCAATCCGCTGCGCATAATTAAGACACTAAAGTACAAAGTTTATTCTTAAGATAACACTTATCTTGAGATATATTTTTTATCTCATAAGATATTTACAAGCTTTTTTGGAGGCTTTATTGTTGGTTTAATTGTACAGCATTTTATAATAGAATGATTGTTGATCACAGTTAAACAATTCTTAGGTAGGTATGAAGAGGGATCGATAAATTATAATTTAATGGACCTTATAACAGCTATGACCTAATTTATAGCATCGTTTTCTGACAGATTAATGCAAATGTTAAACTTGATTTACGAACAAAAGTTACAGGCGATATTTCAATTACCTATTTAAGAGTCATCATAATATCGATACGGTGTAGCTGTGTTGTAAATATGCAGTACAAGTAGCCTTTGATAAATGTCTCGCACGGCGTACAGTGCAGCCGGGGGCTCGTGCAAAATAATTAAAACTACTTAACATTCAAACAGAAAGTACCAGTAGCCAGTTTGCGGCTCATTTAGCGAGAGGAGGCCGGTCGGTGGCACTGACGACCATTACTCTCCCGGCCGATTGATATATTCGTGGTGGACATGCGATCGCGACACGTCATTCTGCTTCCACTGTTTGCCGGCCATGGCCCGTCGCCCGGCCTGCTACCGCTACCAGCAGTACCAGCTCTATATAAATAAACAAACCTTACAAAGTAATAAATATCAAGTCCGCCTCTAACAACGTACGTCACTATAAATCGGACACTTCTTTTATTGCTGCACATCTAGACCAATTAAAATTAACTCGTAATTGTCGATAACCGTCAATAAAATTGCTATACGTCGATCTTAGTCAATATTAATCTCTGCGGGCAAAACGAATTATGAATTCATTATTTTAATTAAACGAGTAAATCAATTTTGATTATATTTTAACTATACAATGTGAAATCTCCTTATATAAGTGAGTTCATGATCACAAATCATTACAACTCGGCCTGAATCGAGTCCAGTAAACGATCGAACGAATAAGTCGACGTCAGATTAAACACAAATATTTACATGTGTACAAAAGCAGAGAGATAAAAGTTTACCTTTTACAAGCAATTTGAGGTTATTTATTATGTGGAGTGGCGCGGAGGCTGCGTTTTGGTGCAGCTTCTTTATACAGAAGCCATTATAAGTATCAGTTTCAGATCATAGATCATAAACGCATTTATTATCCGAGGTCGTGTCCGGGGGGTCCCGTCGCGTTGCCACTACGCTCATTGTTGACTTTTTATTGTCGTGCGCATGTCACAATTTTCGTGGACCTCACCAGAGACGGAGGCATAAATATCGAACACAAGAATGTCCCGTTTCGGATCTATGAGTAGGTATTTATGTGAAGAGCAGGAATGTATTTAAATCAAACTCATACGTCGAACTAGCTTAATCTTTACTTTATGATTATCGTAAATTACAATTTGATTTTAATAACTTATTTACTTCTTGTGTGTTACGTAGGCACATTTAGAAATTATTCTTGATGATCTTATCAAAACATAAAGAAGTAATTTTCTGGTTTCAAAATATTTCTTTACTGCGACGTTAATTTAGTAATGAGGTACAGACCTACAGAAAGTTTCTCGTTTTATTCACGTTTAGATCAAACTGATATACTAAATAGCATTCCCCTTGTAATTTTGTGGACGTCTATGTAAATTGCTCTCTGTCGTTAAGTGAATGTTTAGAACTTTAGTTTATTCACTCAAATATTGCACTTAAGGCGTATATAGCCGCCAAGTGGCGCCCTCATTGAATAAAAAATCGTAGGAAAGCGTAGAAAACAAAGATTACCAAAAACGGCTGTTTTTGACACTTTTGCTTACTACTTTGGATACGAAACACTTTGAGTCCTGTTTCAACAACGTAAAAATACCTTAAGCTCTTTGTAACAAACGCAACATAGGATTCTTTAATATTTATTTTCTACGCTAAAATACTGCACCCTCGATGATCTGAACAGGGCCTCCGATGCCGCTATAAACGTGGCCACTTACTGGGCCCATACAGTATAACTAAATTTTAAATGTACCACGACACGAAAAGAAGAAGAAGATGCTAAAATACAAATGTTTATCCAATGAGGGCGCCACTTACGGGGAGGTAGGCCCACACACACCTGCGACCCTGGTATGCTGTGTATTAAAATACACAGCATACCAGGGTCGCGGGTGTGTTTGAGAGAGTCACCGTGGCCCCTGGCACAGGCAACTGAAGGAACAAGGGTGGGTTTTAGTCAGTAAGAGTCTGACACGCCCTCCCGCTCCACCTAGAGCGGGAGAAGTTATTTGAAGATTTCCCACCAAAAATAAATAAAGTGTGTTATGGAAAGGCGAAAAACTTTCTTCAAGAAAGTCATAATCAATAACGAAAAAACTTTTTTACAAAAAATAGAACCGACTTCCAAAAAAAGTGCAAAATAACTTTAATTTGTCGGTATTTCTGGTTTTGTGTCTTCGTTTTTTGACACCGACTTCCGAAATTAAAGTTATTTTGCAATTTTATAGGAAGTCGGTTCTATTTTTTGTAAAAAAAAATATATATTTCGCTTTTTACTTGTGGTTCCCCATTAAATTGTGTTAACACTACATAGACATACGATCGCAGCAATCGCAGTTGATTTGCTGTCATTTTTTGAAGAGTTCCGTTGCCTGTCTCCGAAACTTATCATCAGATCTATATGAAATTTAAATGGGACCATTTCGGAATAAAGCCCTATCGAACAAAAAAAAAGAATTTTGCAAATCCGTCTATATATCCCTGATGCGCCGCGTGCGGGCAGCACCAACAGCCTTCTGAATACCATATTGGGAAGGGTTGACTGCCCGGTTTAGATTCACTGGAACACCGTTCACGGCTCTGGAGGTGCCCTTTATAATATTAAATAGGGCAATATGTAAATAATAAAAATAAATATTCACAATTTTACTAACAATTTATAGAATGTAATGTTCTGAAAATAAAATGATTAATAATAATAATATGACGGAGTCATGCCCAAACATAAATTTTAAAAAAATATGAATATCCGAATTGATAATCTTCTCCTTTTGGAAGTCGGTTAAAAAAGAAAATGAGTCTCCTTACTAATTTCGATCAGCTGATGATAACTTTGTTCGGAAAATATATTTTTTTGGGTATTAACTATTACCTCCTTGGAGAAAGTTGTTCTTTTCCATTTCTATAGGCAGAAGCAGTATATTATATGACCACCCATTACTGTCAAATCCTTTATACCTACTATAAGCGAACAGTGTAACAGAACCGACTTCCAATCTCTTAGAAAAGAGAGTAACACAGGAGCTACACAACTTTCCTTGTCAAAATAAATTAACTCCGAGAAAAAGATTGAGTCGCGATGTCGTACTGTAAGTGATGCTGTCGGATACCGAGAACTGCAGATGACCTTACTATTCCTAATGGGTCAGCAAAATGTCCCAGCGGTTTTGAAAGGACCACTTTGCCAGTACGGTAAAGTACAGAAATTGTAATAGGTAGGTATGTTGTAGGAGACCGATGACGCTAAACAAGATGAATATTGAAATCTTCTCGTTCAAATTCATAAGGGAATGAAATATTTAACAAAGTGGTTGTTCATCATAAGGTTCTACTACCGGCCAAGTGGCGCCTTCATTGAATAAAAAATCGTAGCATAGCATAGAAAATAAATATGGGATATAACTTTGGCACAAACTCGTTAACCAATAGAAACACAGTAAACAGTGTCCTATGTTTCTGTTGGTTAATGAGCTTGAGGCAAGGCTACCCCAGGGTCAAAGTAACTCAACTTTACGGTACTTAAAGTCAAAATGAAGATCTTGAAATTTGCCATCGAATATCAAAGCAAAACAATCCTCGAAGAAAAGATGCATACAAGGCTAAAAATAGATGACAAAAAACAGAATACCGCATTACGTTTATTTATGGAACTTTTCTTTTGTTATTAATGCAGTTCAATGATTTTGCTAGACACGTCCTCTCGACGCCAATAAAACTACTTACGAAACTCGCTCAATCGAGTAATAAAATGTTAATAAAGTGCGTAAATCAAGATTACGTCAATAGTTAAGAGTTCGACACAACGAAATAGTCTCAGGCGAGGTGAAGAAATTGCCTCACCTATGTAGAGAACATAACACTCCTCGACTTTCCACCTCAGCTCTGCCAAACCATTTTGAACCCTCTTTTTCATCTTCTTTCGACATATTTTCCCCTCTGCCTGCTGACAATCAAAATTTAAACAAACACATCAATTTTAGAGTGGTGTTGTTTTTTTTTAATTTCCTATCACAAACCTATATTATCGTAGTTTCGTTAATTGCTCAAATCAAACCAATAAAGTTTAGGCGACGGTCGGCACGTGCTTCATGCATTTCGATTTGAGGAAATAACTGTACCTAATCGGAAATATAAAAACATGCGCATAACATTTGTATGAAAGGTGTGTCAGTTAATTTATTACTAGGCATAATTTATTAGGTCGTCGGTCGTTGAAAATCGTTTGAAAAACTGCAGAGGTTTTAGGCAACTTGACTGAAATGTATAATTATTGAAAACTAATCACTCCTATTTCTATTTCCTTGCAAGTGACTCAGTGACAATTTAATCAATTTAAATGTAGACTTAGTCATGATAATAAACGGCTTACAAGCCAATAATTATGACCATTACCTGTAATAATGGTCATAATTAGCGGTATCTCCTTTGTAATTTTCAGATTTGACCAACAAATAAACATGCGCAAGATAATAACGTTGTCCAACTAAAGGATGCCACACACGAATGGGCCGAGTCAACCCGAGCCCAATAGTTATAGTTATGGCAAACGTGGCTTTAGAGTATGGATGAGACAAGCAGATCGGCCTATAATGACACATTACTGAACAGTTAGCAGCGCTATATACATCCTAATATGTAATCTAACCCTTCGCTTAAATTTAAGCACTAAGGGATATTCCCGACGACAGACATTAATCTTTTTATTATTATTAAAACTGACGTCTGAAAGTTTTTGTATGATAGAACAGTATAAAAAAATCAGGCGTAGGAAAATAAGCCTTATGTGATATTTTGAGGGCTGTTATTTTGGAGACACAAATTGCCGAAGGCATGAATTCACTTAGTTAGGTTCCAGAAATGTGCCACGATTTTGCTGGACCGTGCGTGCTGGTCATGCCATAAAACACTTAGTAAATTATAAAGTGCGGAGCGATTACGTACGACAATACTGGTAGATATAGATTGAAGCTAATGTGATGCTAATTAGTTTGCTACTGTTAATGACTGCAATGTTTACACTGACCTTATTATAAACGTAGCAGCTCCACTAACTAACTTCTAATATCTGTAATACCTACTTCATTTTTAGGGCTCCCTATCCAAAAAATACCAGAACCTTAGAAAATACTAGCACTTCGCGACTTCGTCCGCGTGGATTTCAAAAATTTATAGCCTATGACACTCACAAATAACGTGGCTTTCTATTGGTAATACAATTTTCAAAATCGGTTCAGTAGATCCAGAGATTACCCCCTAAAACCTCACAAACCTTACCTCTTATAATATTAGTATAGATATAGATTTACTAAGCTCCGCTACCCCTCCGTCTGTCACAGGGCTGTATCTTTTGAGCTACAATAGGTAGACTCATTCTTTAACAGAATATGTGTTACAGTTTTTCAGCCCTCTTATTTAACCTCCTTTATTTAACAAGATTTTATTTAACTTGCAATGTTTGTTCGTTTGGGTCAAATCTTGCAAGCTGGATTAGAATCACTTTCTCGTATTCTACGAAGTTGAATTTTTACAAGTTGGTTCAGTTCCGATGACAATGCATTTTATGGTAAGCATAACATGAATCGACATTCAGGATTAGATCCAGATAGAGGAACTCTTCAACGGCACAGACATAAAAGGGGAATGCACAACTGCCACACAAAAAAATGCCTGGAACGGACAGAAACTATTAATAGTCCTTAATTCTATTTAGAATAAAACATGTATAGTGAAATTATTCTTGAGTTTGTTTAACGAGGGTAAAAATATAACGATCACTAAATATATTTAACTTGATATCCGCTTACATTTTTACGGAAGTCGTGTTTATTTGACATGAGTAAGTGACATTCAGCCAAAGAGGAATCATCAAATAATTCATATGGAATTATTTTATACATTTAATGCACAGTTATCATTAAATTAGTATTATACGATCTATATGTACCGTAAGTTTAATTGAAATAATATATGCTTGTCAATATTAATTCAAATCAATTATTTTTTAAATAGAAAACGTATCTAGGCTGTGTGAACCCACATGTCCTTTGCTTTAGTGACAGTTTGACATTACTGCTCATGTCAAATAAACACGACCTCCATATCAAGTTAAGTATATTTAGTGATCGTTATATTTTTACCCTAGTTAAACAAACTTAAGAATTATTTCATTATACCTATTTTATTCTAAATAAAATTAAGGAATATTAGTAGTTTCTGTCCGTTCCAGACATTTTTTTGGCATTCCACTTTGTGTATGAATTTTAAAGCTTATTTATAAAATGTTTTTTTTTTTGCTCATTTTTTATTATAATATTTACATACAATTTCTGAAGCTTGTCACATTAATACTATAGGTTTAGGGCATTAAACACGGCAAGATTGGCTCCGAGCATGGCGCCTATCGCCTCTCCGCCGAGTGCGTCTAATGCAATTCGATGCGGGACTTTACTATCGAATATTATCCAATATTATAAACCACACCTTAGACTTAAGCAGATATAATAACCGTTACGTATTTTAGGATAACGTTAGTGTACAATAAACTTAACTTTTACCTTAAATAATACATATAAACAGATATTGCTAGACATTTTCATCTGTGATTAAGGTAACTGGTAGGATGTAAGTTTGATGTTGGAGTAAAAGGAGTAGATATCAACTATTTGAAACGGATTTTCATGATGAGTTAGCATGCCTTATATAATAAGACATTAATTGTACTCTCTGTACAGACAGGGCCAAAACTGTTACAATTGGATGAATGAAATCGTAATTTACATTGAGGTCATTCGTAAATATGCACGCTTAAACAACATGCTGTCATGTGATTGATGTATTTATTTGAACGTCTCAGCGTTTGCGAGACACCACATAACGCACGCAGACATGAATAAAAACAATGCACTTTGTGTATAACTTGCATTACAAAGTATAATAACTTTTGTTTACGACTGTACTTGTATTTTTGTTCTGATTTATTTACGTTTGTAGTTTTATGAGTCGTTACTTTAACATTTATTTTATAATTTTTCAGTTAAATAAGTACGCGAAATTCGGAGAAAATGAAACTTGAAAGAATATGTAACGTTGTGTTAATTTTTATGCGGTAGTTAAATTATTGTTTATGTGTTAAACTTCCGGTGCGACAGTGATACATAGGCTGACTCTACCAGTCAACCTTTGGGCTAAAGAGACTACTCTGTGGTAGGTGTACAGCAACAAAGCAAAACAATGTTTTAAATTGAGATATGTATTTTATTAGTATAGTAACTAATAAAATACATATAGATATAATGCTAAAATAATAAATACTATTACTCGTTAAAAGTATTCGAAAAAAAAACAACGCAATACGTATCTGAGGAATGACAGTCAATACCTATTACATTAACCACTCATTCCTTATATAAAGACTTTGCACACCTATCTACCAATAGAAAATGAAACATGACTGAGTAATTTATTCTAACAAGAACTAAACGGTTTTGTTATTGTCCTCGTGTGATTTTCAGATATTTAGGATTTTTCTTATCTTAATATAGCATCTATTGATTGATTTGATTGTAAAAATATTTTTATATCCTTCGTATGTAACGTAAACTTTGTCGTATAAAAGTCGGATCACAATCGAATTCCGAGCATCAATAAAAATTTGATCTTCGATATCATTTTAGAGGTAATATGTTATATTTAAATCTCCCTTATCTTAGTTGGGTACTTATTTCGATATACGTATTAAATCACTCATGAATTTAAAACATTTTATTGTCATTTCGAAGTGAAAACAATATAAATGTATTTTATGCCGCGGTTGATTTATATTTTATAGGTGAGATGTGATTTATTGTCGGTCGATTTAATATAATCTTGAATCAAGACTTGTGCCGCCGCCCCGCTCCGCCCGCCGCTGCGGCCGTCTGTCATTCATTATGAGTGTCGTCCTTACTATCAGACTTTATTGAAATACCCTCTACATTCGTTCTTGGAAGTTATCTGAACGTTGTAGAGCCTTACAGCACTTATTACTAGGTGTCGTTATTATACAATCCTTGCAAATCTAGATAATAGAAGCTATCTTCAATTCAAGATACATTTTCACAGTTATTTCTTTGGTTACAAGTAATTTTCTTGGTTGCATAAAACGTTATTTATTATGTTGGTGCAATAAAAGTAACATTAAATAAGTTACGTGAAATTCAAGAATCACGGGTTATTCATAATGTTGTGGTTTACAGCGTCGTAATGTGATGTAATTACTAAGTTATGAGCACCTCCTTAGGTATATGAAAAATTATGCATAATGCGCTTTGAATTCTTCTTTGGGCTTGCAGTTACTCAATCAGTTAATAATTGCACAAGGACATGGGTACCTACTCCAAACAAGTACCTATCAGTCAATAAATTTAAGAATCTTGGGTAGGTAAGTAAGTAAATTTGAGTTAAATAAAGCCTGTTTTTTTACCATCATTTTATAGGCACGCGTTTGACCGCTCTCTCACCTGATGGTAAGCGATGATGAGGTCGAAGATGGAGCATGCTCGCCTAGAAGTAACCTATTCACTTTTGACTTAAAGACTCCCAGGTTTTACGATATTGATCCTCACATTCCTCACAATCGTTTATTACGACACAATGGAAAATAAATAACGTTAACACAATTTTATCAACAAAAATAAAATGTTGAATGAACACTATTTACAAATAAAATACACAGCGCACAATGGGATATATTCTATAACGAGGTATTTGCATTAAAATTTACTACTTCCAGTCATCGTGGCACACGACTTAAATCTGAACGTTACGAGAACTACAAATATTCACTTGTCGTAAAAATAGAATGTGTCACTGTTGCTCAAGTAATATCAGATAAAAGAGATTACTTTGACGCCGACATTCCATTCTCCTAAGCCCGGTGTCTCCAGCACAGCTGGCGTTTCAATTATTTGACATATATGCGAATTAGTCGTTATCAGATGTAATAAAATGCAAGCATGTCCGGGCGCGGAGCTAGCGCGATGCTCGATACCGCGCCGGCGACGCTGGGTGGCCGCTACTTGTCTTACGATAAACTTATCTTTACAATCGATCCCTTCGATAAAAATAAAAACACCGATGCCTTTGGATGTCGAATGCTTGACGCGCTGCGAAGCCATAACGTTTCGAGTTTTATCGGAGTAGCTATCCGCATTTGCATCTCTATAGGACCCAATACATTTTGTTACCATATTATTAGCATTCCAGCGCCACTTGTGTATTCAGGTAATATAAAAATATACACTAAACCACAGAGAGGTGTGATATGTGGATTTTACACCTTTGCTATTGAATGTACATTGAAGTTTACTTTCTAGTTCGTAGAGCGAGTGAACTACTACATCATAAGTGTAACTGAGTGATCCAATCAACAAGATAGAAATGTTTCGTGATAAACAATAAATTAATCTTACAAAAACTTTTACAGATTTCGAGAGAAGTTCCAGTTCTAAAATAGTCTATTCTAAAGTGGCAAACACGTAGTAAAATCTTAGCAAGCACGTAACATTGTCACGCCTGTTGGTCTAGTGGTTAGTGACCCTGACTGCTATGCCGGAGGTCGTGGGTTCGATTCCCACCCAGGACAAATGTTTGTGTAATGAGCACGATCATTTGTTCTGTGTCTGGGTGTAATTTATCTATAATATTTATGTATTTAGAAATATATAAGTATGTTTATCAGTTGTCTAGTACCCATAACACAAGCTCTGCTTAGCTTGGGACTAGATGGCGTTGTGTGATAGTTGTGGAATATTATTATTATTAACATAATCGTAGCAAAATCATAACACACACGCCGCAAAAGCGTGACAAGCACTAAATAAACCTGTGGCACCGTTCAAACTTTGCTAAAAGCCACCCGAGTAATTGAAAATGAGCATTGTGAACTATCATAACACTTCGAAAGCTATCCGTGACATCGACAATACAACATAACATCTCGGTGATTGAAAATCAAGCTTAGAGTTCATTGTCCCTAATCTCAGTGAGCACTCGATGTCATAGAGCCGATGTAAAATGTCGTGATTCAGTCGTAAACACACAGATATAATGGTGTATTGTATGAATGGACACTAATGCTCGCTGTAGCGGACGATATGTCCCACATGTTAGCCCAAGTGAGTGCCACGGGTCAATGGTTGGCGGCGCACGCGCATCGCAAATGTCAAGGCTCGATTGTCGCGAGAAATCAGTTGAGCGTGTTAGGTCGCAGCTAGAATACCACCGGGTACTTGTTACCTTATACACACAGCTCGACCTAACTGCTGTATACCAGACACTCGAGAAATCTAAACAAGTCGGAATTTGTCAATTGTAAAACAACGACCACTTCGTGTGTGGGAAACTATAAATTACATGGAGTAAAAATAATTGAAAAGTTGTGTATCTAATTAAGTAACAACGAAACCAAGCTAATTATAAGATAACGCGCAACTCGTGGTGACTATAGTTTGTATTTATCCAGAGCAACAAACAAGCTTTTAATGCATGCACTGCTATACGCGCCTGTTTAAGTCTTTCATATTCACCGGCAACTGGAACGAATGGGAATACATTTAATATTTAACTGGCATAGAATTTTTATGAGATTTTATCTACGCCTTAAGACGGCTGTTGTTGGTATAAGAAAATTAAATGTCAATAGCGAATAGCCGAAGCAGATAGTTTATTCCTTGACACGTAGCTTTGTTCGCAATTTGCGCTGCGTCGCTCATAGCCGAGTTACTCAATGGGCGCGACAAGAATGAATGAAGCAATCTTAACAGCACTAAACGTAATTTATACCGTTTCTCTTCCATAAACGACGACGTGGCTTTTGAAGCCATCGTTAAGGGGCAGGCGCAGCTTCTGTTCGACAATTAGGCAAGGCCCGCACAAAGCACGAAAAAGGCATGTTCTTATCGGCGCGCGGTAGTCCACAATCGCACCACAATCTCACGAAAACGCCATTCTGAGCTGCACCTGTCATAAACGCGAGTTCAACGACCTGCGCGACTTTCAATTAGTCACAAATAGAACATTTTAACAAACGTTACATAAATAAACAAACGTGGTCCTCGGGCTATTTGGTTATGGCGGGCTCTCATCAATAATGCTTCGGAGGCGATAATATCGCGGACGCGTGTCTCGCGTAGAGGAACCTCCAACACCGTTATTAACCTCGCGATAGTCATCGCGACCGAGAGATCATTTAGTGATACGCTTTATATTAAATTACTCGGTCGTGCGTTGATAAAATATTCCCGGTATTCTATTACCGAAAACGAGATAACCGCGCCCGGTATCCACAGGCAACAGACACATAATGTACTCGTACCTTCTATTATTTGGATAATCTCTACAGAGAAACAAGATGCCAAAAACGTATAAACACAATTTATACAAATGTCAGTAAGTGTTTACGATGAGAATGTTTATGTTAATGGATGCATTAAGACATACGCCATGTGTCAAGTTGCGTGTCGATATGGGATCGTGGTGGTGGCGTGTCGCGTGGTGCCTGCGTCTGTGCCGGTGCCTCCACCACTTGCGCTACTTAATCCTCCTCACTATGCTCACTTTTTACCACAGAAGACGTGTTTACGCGCCGTCACCTGTTATTTACTGTCAGGTTCAGTTTTCGCACCTACATCTACATATCTTCATCACGTCCCGATTGGATACGGACTGACAACTGATATTTATTTACTGTCCAAATAATTAAATTCAAAATAATTTATCACTTTATCGTTTTATCGTGTACAACTCTTCGTAAATTTTATCGATATTGGTAACTAGTTTCTTTAGCTTTAAAACAAACGCTGGAATCAAATTAGGTGCCCTAGCAAACTAGGTGTACTCAAACAAAAAGTTTTCCGGAAATAGTTGTAATGAATTTTCCCTCAACGAAAATTGCCAAGTACCTATCGTCAAACGGCAAGCTATTTGCTTAAAATTTTGTCAGTTACTAGTGTTTACAAAATAAGATCATCCTCAATCTTTTTATATTTGGCTCAACATTAAAAGTAGAGAGTAAACACAAAGACAGTCAGTAAAAAATTGCGTGAGATTTGTAAAAGAAAGTGTATTTGCGTAATAGACGTGGGGCAGTTGAACGAGAACTGGCGATGGTGGTGCCCTGTTAGTACCTCAGTAATTTCTCGTTTCATTTCGCATACCGACGATGTTTGTTATACTAACTGGGTTTATTTTTCACGCAAATGAACTGTTTATCGGCTAATACGAGCATTAGAGCCGCAGAATGCGGTCGGGGCCGGCTGCCGGCAGACAGCTCACGCCATTTAGTAATTTAACAGTGTAATGAGCGTCTTTCACTGCTACACTGGTCCCGCGGAAAATCATCATTGAAATCTCGGACGAACTTCCAGCGATACCTTAATGTAACCACTTCTGCCTCCAGTCTCTGCCCGCCCCGAGGTCTAGTTCAAAACTCTATTAATTTATTTATTATTTACGCTGACATTAACTGAGATACATTGTAAACGTATACAGTGCGTACCCCATGAGTAATGGACACCTATACAAAGTCAATTTGTAGCGGCATCTTCAATATATGTAGATGGACCATTAAATCAAATACAGTTAACTGACATTTATTGCTTTTGCGCATTAAAATTCATGTAATCACTATCGAGACATAAAAATTAAACGGCATTAAAATTACTTCCATTAAGCTCTCATTAATTTCCTAATCAACGCTGTGGGGCATGCACTCGAGACTCGAGCAGGCGGGTGTCGAACATCTGATAGGTGCATGATTTACCGGGAGCCGCAGATAAAGAGGGCAACGGGAGTCAGGACGCACGGCTCCACAAAAGACACGTCGAGCATAATTTACTTCTCCCCACAATACTTCTAATTAAGATCATTCGTGAGTCCAATGAAGCCAAGGACTATGTACTCACTGCACAAACTGGACGTTATAAATAACTCAAATCGTAACTCACGCCTTTTCCGAGACACTCTAAATGAAGAAAAAGCTCCGACAAGCTTTTAAAGTTTGGACTCTGTTGTTATTGTGTTAAGAGTCAAAATACAGGATTTGTAAAAGTTCATATGAGTCGAATATCGAAAAGCGAGTTGAGTTCACGCCAGGGTATTGTTACACAAACTAAATAAACTAAAACACACGGCACTTATTTGTTCCTCGGGGGTAGGCAGACTCAACTAAATCTTCTGGTAAAAGGCATTCAGAAAGTTCACTTATCATCTGGCTTTGTTTAACAACGAGTCTCTTTGACGAGACGGTTAAGCTTCAAAAGTTAATCATTCACAATTATTGTTTAATATTATTCTTAAATAAACAATCATATTTCATTTTCAGACCGAAGTATGAAAAAACGTCAACATACACAACAATGTAGAACTAGATACTGTAAGAATGTATGTATGTACTTTACGCGAAATACTACTCAGTAAGACGTGCCAAAGAAGTGTCTCAATACCGTTCGATTTACAGTATATCCGTATACTGATTTAAATTTTATTCACGAGCCATATTCTACGATGACAATATTACCCTTCAAAGAAAAATAGCTGCAAATTGCCGAAGACAAGTTAATCTGTGAGTGATATAAGTATATTCCACGCCCGGCCTTGCCGCATGGGCTCAGATTATAACGGTGCCGTAAATGGCGACGGGTAGCAGGTTCATTGCCGCCAAGCACCACAATGATGCATTTTCTGATAGCACCTGCGACGTGCTCGAGAAATTATATTGGCACACTTTAGTTTTCCGGTATTCTTAGATTGCTGCTAAAACTTTTCTCATTATTAATCTGTGGGTGGGTTTAAGTTTATGCCATTTCAAAATTACTATCAACATCAACTTTTTATTTTCATCAAGATCTTATTCAACTAATAAGGATTTCCAAGAATTCCACCACGGAAGCAAAACTGAATATCAATACCTACTAATTGGCATCAAAGTACTCGGTCATTACAAACAGAATTTTGTTTTGAGTTTTAATTGCGATGGAAAGTAAGTAGGTATGTGAAAAATACATAATTATACCAACTAGATAAATATCTCCATGGGTTTAGAAATATTTGATTTAACTACCAGCATTCTGGATCTAATGAAATATAATAACGTTTTCTATAACGCATTCAAGAACTATGCTATTGGAATACTATTTACGGTCAACGAATTCCCTTCGTTCAAGTTATGGAAAAGCAATACAAACACTCGCATATTTTCCGAATAATATTGCTTTTAAGGAGGTATTTAGTTCAATGTGTAAGCAATTAACTGTACTATCTAGCCTGATTACTAAACTTGCCTGCTCGCTAAACACTTGTCATGTAAACCTTGCAATGTTCACAGGCTACCGTAGCGGCGTGACTCGAAGAGTATTCTTACTAGGTTTTGCATTCCATCACGTTTTTACAATAGGACCTCACCGTCATATCTAATACGACTACGCCATGCATAACGAAATGGTTTAAAAACTCTTCATGCTCTACGCACTCGTGCGCTCGTGGTAGACTTTATGGAGCAAACATAAGGTGGCTTTATTATGACTAGAGTTACTATTCTGGTGTACGCTGTCACTCCTTAGCGGGCACTTGTTGTAATGATGTCATTTGAATGAGGGTAGTTGTAAATTAGATTTGAATGCGCTGGTATGCAACAGAATAACAAAAATAGCCGTGTAACTCGAGGCGAGGTTTAATTTATATCTCCTTAAATGTTGAAATAATACATCTCTGAAATGTAGAACCTTTAACACAAACTATTAGGTGCTATTTGTTGAAATCGGCTTTATCTTACATTTGAGACAAAAAACATTAATTGAGAGCCAATTACGCGATTAGTTGGCGCCGGTCAGAGTAATTGACCTATTGTCGGAGGTACTCGAACTTGTGCAACCTTCGATGCAGGAAGAGGGAATTGGAATACAGGAAATACATCCGACGACAAGATTATAATAATAATAATAATAGCCTTTATTAACAAACATTTACAATTACAAAAATATATATGTTTTAAGACATCGGTACAGATTGTTTTGCTTGCGCATAGGCCTCCCCCAGGCTCTTCCAGTGATCACGGTCTTCACACAATCTACTCCACAGTACCCCTGCGGTGTCTTTTATATCATCGCTCCATCTTCGACATGGCCTCCCTCTCCGTCTTTTCCCTTCTCTAGGATACCATTCTGTTACTATTTTTGCCCATTTTTCTTGTTTGCTTCGTATCATATGGCCAGCCCACTGCCATTTGAGTTTTCTAATGGTATGTGACACGTCTGCGATATTTGTTCTCTTTCTTATTTCTTTAAGCTTTATTCTATCTCTTCTCTTGATACTTAGTAAGCTTCTCTCCATGTCATGTTGGCATGTCTTTAATTTGTTGATGTCTTCATTGGTTAGTGCCCATGTTTGGCATCCATACGTCATGGTTGGAAGGACGCACGAATTGTAGATACTACTTTTGAGTTTTAGTGGTATTGACGGGTTTTTCATAATTTCCTTTAAAGACCAGTATCGTTTCCATGCTACATTAGTTCTATTTTGTATTTCCTTGGACGTTAGGTTTTTGGGAGAGATTATCTGGCCTAGGTAAGTATATTCATCAACGTAGTCTATTGTGACGTTGTTAACCTCAATCGATGGTTTTGAACGGTTAGTCATCAACTTGGTTTTTGTTATGTTCATTTGTAGGCCTACCTTTTCACTTTCCGCTACAAGTTCCTTGAGCATGACCTGCAGTTGATTTGGGTTGTCTGCGATTATGATTAGGTCATCAGCGAATCGTAGATGGTTGAACATTACCCCGTTTACATTTATCCCATATGTTGTCCAGTCCAAGTTGCGAAAAACTTGTTCCAGCGTCGCAGAAAACATTTTGGGGGATAGAGGATCTCCCTGTCTTACACCTTTTTTAATTTGAAATTGTTCCCCTAACCTTTCTGTTTTTATTTTCGCTGTCATATTCTTATAGATGTTTGAAATTATTCTAATATACTTTTTGGGCACTCCTTGGTTAGCTAATGCCTCCCAGATCTTTCCGTGTTTAAGAGAATCGAATGCTTTGTTGTAGTCGACGAACGCTAGGTAGTAGGATAGACCATATTCGTTGTATTTTTCCGTGATCTGTTTTATAGTGTGTATATGGTCTATTGTTGAAAAGCCGCTGCGAAAGCCAGCTTGTTCCTTCGGTTGGTTTTCGTCTAAAACGTTCGTGATTCTATTTAGTACAATCTTTGAAAAAATCTTGTATAGATTGGACATTAGACTAATAGGCCTGTAATTACTGATATCGTCTCTTTTGCCTTTTTTGTGGAGTAGAATAATTGTTGATGTTGCCCACTGAACGGGTATTTGTTCATTGTTTAAAATGTCATTAAACAAATCAACTAAGGTATCCAATATAGCATTCGTTGATCCTTTCAGAAGTTCATTCGAAATTCCATCTTCACCAGGTGCTTTCCTACTTTTTTGTGTTTCAATCGCTTTTAATATTTCAGTTTCCATAATTAGCGGGCTTTCTTCTTCATGATCTGGGTAGAAAAGACATTCTATGGGTAGTATTGTTTCGTCATTGTACAACTTCTGATAAAACTGTGTTGCTACATCTAGGATATCCAGTATTTTTGTATCATTCTTTTTATTTTTGTTGTTCTTCATTTTTGGAATCCAATTCGTACATTCTTGTAATTCTTTCCATGCTTTTTTCACTCCTCCGGTCGATTCTATGTGATACATAATGGTTTCGGTTCTTATCTTTTCTTTATGTTTTCTGATGGATTCATTGATTTTTTTACTTATTTTTGCTATTTCTTGTCTATTTGTTGGTTTTTGAAGTCTCATGTCTCGTCTTAACTGAATTAAATTTTGCGCTTCCTTGCCAATTTTATCTTTTATAATTTTGCTTGTTTGGAATTTTCTTTCAGTTTCAATAAGTCCAAGAGCCAATTACGCGATTAGTTGGCGCCGGTCAGAGTAATTGACCTATTGTCGGAGGTACTCGAACTTGTGCAACCTTCGATGCAGGAAGAGGGAATTGGAATACAGGAAATACATCCGACGATAAGATTAGCGGACATTAAACATCTTTTCCATAGTAGGCTTAAGCTTTTATTATTTTTCTAATTTTTTACCTAATAATTTTTTGCAGAGGTACATTAACACGCATTAAAATCTTTGAATATAAAATAGGTACTTATGTAAATGTTCACACACATGATTTTCTTATTCCCAGAATTTGTAGCAAAGCCAAACCGAACCCATTTTAATATCCAAACCAAATGAATACACTCCGCCATATTTTAATGAGCAACAATGACAGAATAAATAAACTAGTTGCAGCAGGACGTGCGCCTGCGTCTCTTCGGCTGTCAACAGAATCAATAGAGTACAATAAAATTGCTCCTTTCAATGCAACGTAGTTAGGTCTAAATGAGGTTTGAGTAATGGTGAGGGTACACGCAGAGCTCGCGTGGCAACACGCATTACAGTCGCGCGCCAACCTAACCATCCACTGATTTGACTGCATCACGTTCATAAACAACTACCCGCTACAACAAAGATAAAATTTCCGTAACACAATACTAGACACAAAGTTTTCGCCTGTCATTATCGCTGTTGGCGTTTACTGGTTATGTATTTATTAACCCTACCTGTTTCGCTGTAAATCATAAAGTGTTGTCAGTGTCTTGCAAGTAAATGGTGTTTTTAAGTGCTGTACCTACTGCAGGTACTTATTTGGATACTGGCTCTAGTAGTTCGTTACATGCTAATAATTCTGGAACTCGGGTTATAAATAAAACGATGCCGAATAATATCTTATGAAACAGACTTTAAAGGACTACACCTCAAGTCGTCACATATTTTTATTAAAATTAACACAAGCATCTATTAAAAAGCTATAAACAGCCAATAAATACTGCAAGAGACACATAAAATCATTTATCGACATGTTGCTTGAATATAAAAATCTAAAGCGGTAGACTAATTATAGACACCGAGATTAAATTTGTAATCATTACTTTTGAAGAATAAATTCTGTAGTCATCCGTATCGATGCCGACAAAGGCCCGTGCAGCGACCGCTACGTCAATTTATAATGCGATTAACAGAAAGAATGGCGATCCGACTGATTGCACGGATCCTTATGCTCCTCTGCTCCTCACCAAAATCCTCGCTCGGCATAATGACGGTCGCTTCCTTAATCGTCAAAGCATAAACCGCTGTGTCTGGACGTTATTTATCGACGCTCATTTATTTCACCGTATCGATTTCTTGACAGTAGTTCGAAATGTCTCAATTAATATTTAGCCTAAAGATAGAGTGTAATGAGCCGTTTAATCTAGGAGCGCGTAAGCCAAGTGAGCCTGCTGAAGGTTATTAATATGATGAAGTGGAGCCATCCATCGGCGGTGCGCTGCCGGCCGGACCACCGCGGTGCCTGCGAGCTAGCCGGTTGCCGGACTGACCCGAGTGTACATCTATAATAACATTAATTGCTCCGCGTCTTTTCATGAGATTTCACGTGAGAAGGGATTAGCGCTTGCTGGTTTGGTTAATCCGCGCCGGCGCAGGCGTCCGTCGTTGGGAACTTCCACGATCATCAACACAGACGCTCTCCGTGAGAGAGCTATTGACGTTTCTTAATCTTATTAATGCGTCAATCGATACGTGTAATTAGTTGTCAAACAGCCTTGTTTTGATAAAAGCAATGACAGTAAATTAAATATTATATAGTAGTTATTTTATTTTGCTGTAAAGGCGATATAAATTTTGGATTTCATTGATATACTGGCCTAATATATTCTATATTTACACGCTAGGTGTTATTACCATCTATCCGAGATACAGTACCAACGCATGGCCAAAGCCACATATTCGTGTCGATGGACATAATTCGTATGTCGTGTGAACAGACTTATGTCAATGAAGAGGTAATAACCATAACGAAATATGAGAAAGGAAGCCTATTTGGAGCCGACAAAATCGTATAAGCATTGACAAAATTAGGACCTAATAATTTACAGCCAAGTTTTCCATTACGGCAACGGGACTGAATAAATATACAATAAGTGATGGGAGTCAGAGAGTCAAAAAAGATATTATCGACACGATTTACCGTCGATCGAATACGGTTACGAGCGTTAGCTTTTCTCACTTCACTAATTTAGACGTTACCAAAGTAGCTCAGCGTTAAATGGAGAATGAGCGGTTACACGGTAAATACGGTCAGTTTATATGGCCTGTAAACAGCGCGACGTGAACTGTACACAAGGTGATTTTATATTTGTATAGTTGCTGGTTCTGGCTCAAATACCCGTGAGAAGAGCGCGCCTCACAGCGCGGGGCGGCGACGCTGACGGTGGGAGCGACCGGCGACTGCGCCGTGACACCACGCCACTATAATCTTGAATGACACCACACAGTAATCACACCAATCAGCACATTGCTTATAGATTGACTAATTACGTCTCCGTGTAAGATAATCCCTATTGTGACTACCTCTGAGTCGCTTCGTGACTTACCGCTATCGCTGGTATTAATAGCTAAGTCATACAAATATTGCACCAGACAAGTGGACACGAATACATTTGGCTTCGACAGATAATAAACATCACATTTAATATACACACATTTGTCCCATTAAGTTTATAACCATAATCTTTGTTTACATAGCACGATTGCGGGGTCAAAGGTCACCCAGTTACAATACAGGTGTCCATGCTTATCTATGGGGTTTTGACGTCTGCCCAGTCGTTGACACCATCAATTTAAGATTACGTGAAAATCCGACGAGTGAGAAATTTCCTGAGACCGTAAGCGAATGTCATTTGAATATAAATTGTATCTGGCAGGGCCGAGCGGGCGCGCCAAGGGCCCGTGCACCTCTCATTGTGCGTATAACAAGATCAGTATCGACTTAATGACAATATATTGGTAATAAAATTAGATAGTCCATACCGTCATCTGAACGAACATCACCGGCCGCGCCTCGGACTCTCCGACTCTCATATTTATTGCAAACTAACTAGAAACATTATCGAATGACGGCCGCGGTCTGCTCTGAATAACCGGGGACATCTCGGACATTAACATTTCGCCAAATTAGACCTTATTCCTGGAGGCCACGACTCATATTTTTCCTGCATTTGTGTCTAGAAAGCGCGGTTAAGTTTACGACGGTGGTTCATAAGAAAGCTAAGTTATGGTATAAATATTATGACACTTTTATCTGTTAGTGAGGTTGAAAAGTAAATACGGTCGGCGTAGAGCAGCGGCGTGACACGCTGCTCGCAGGCGTAACGTTGCGGTTATAGCGGCGCACGCGCATTCTCGGGAAAATCTGCCATTTGATTATTTTCTCGAAATACAATAAAATCTGCAGCAATTTAGTGCGTCGGATTAGTTTAACTACAAGCGTTTTATGTTACAGTTGTCATGATTATTGAATTTCATTGGCCAAGTTATCGCATATTCGCATTATTACTACACTTGTATTGTGAGTAAACAAACAAACATGAGCAAAACAACAGATACATAAATGCTGATATAATCTTACAAATATTTTAATTGCTTCAGTGCGAGAAACTCTGTCATTTGGACGTCACATCAAAGATTTGAGATATGAATTATCTTCCTACAACACACGGAAGAATAAAACGTCTACCTTGTAAATGTTGCGGCGAAAATATTCCATCAACAAACATATTTGGCAAATGAGTGAAATGGTAAAAAAAACTTTCAAAGTATACATATTTTATTATTCATGTGCATTTTCTGTAGCCGGAGAGTATAAAATAAATCATATTAGTATTGGCGTTGAAAAAGCTTTTACACGAATAATGCATTAACGTGTTGTATCACGTATGTGTAAGATATGACATTTTAAAGAAGTCATATTGTGTAACGAAGCAAAGGATCATTATTTAGTCTGTAGCGCTGCGCGGGCGCACTGTTTGCAGTGTACGAGCGGGGTGAGGCCCAACACGCGATCATCTCCGATAGCAATCTATAAGATTAACGGCCTAACTTGTGACACCGCCTTAATTACTCACACAATAATCCTTATCGATCGATTTTATGGTGGATTTGAAACGTCTGACGCTACTCAAATATGGAACATTCTTATGAAATTCTTCCACGAGACACTGCGGCAATAACACATTTTTTTCTTTTTTATTTTTAAGTTAAGCTGGTTAGTTTGCTTGGTATAGTAGGTACTTTTCGTATCGTTTGGTAACATAAAACAAAAGTTTGAGCAATCGAATCGCCCTAAATTAAATAAACTGAACATCTGTAAAATCAATTAACAATTCCCGTCGCTGTGTGAAAAGTAGTTTTTCAATTGAAACAATTAAGGTTACCCGAACACTGTGCCCGAACAGTCATCGTGACGATAACTGCTCACACAACCGATACAAACGAACCGATAACAATTCGAAATATATACCAATATGTTTGCCTATATTTACAGCTTTTCCAACCAATCACAGATTCTGGTATGCTGCTCTACATGTCTATAAATCACATGACTGGCACAGGTGACGTTAACGAGCTTCTCGTCTTTATAAAATCAGATCTTTAATTAAAAAAAGCTGTAAACAAATGAATACGAATGAAAAGGTATGTCGCAGCATAAATAAGGACGTAGGCACACGGGCAGAGCGGGGTGGCCACGAGGCCAGCTAGCATACCGATCTGTTAACGAGACGAACCGTCATCTGCTGCTAACGTAGATTCCACATGGAGCTATCAATATCAGCCAAAGTTTTTCAACCATTTATTCTAATTACGGTAGCCCTATCTTCCGTATCAACGGACCAATCAAGCGTTATCATTAACATTCATAAAAGCGTCGAATACGTTTAATTCATCAATTATTGTCCCTGAGATGTATACAGTTCTCTCGGCTGCCGTTAAAGAAGCAGACATCTGTAGTCGTATTTAAGGTTTATCTGCTTCATTTATCTGGTAGCGAGCGCGTGCTGATGTAGATTAATGGGGTGGCGCGGGCGCCGGCGATACCATCGTAGGATAGCATTTATTCCGGGACTGATGTGGATCTCTTGCCGAGGTGCTCACCGCCGTCTGCACGCGACCTGCGCTAGCGCAAGCAAAAGTATTGCGTTTCAACGACAAGCAGGCTATATTGCCAACCATTATAAAATTATGTCGGCACTAAAAGAGTAAGTAATTAACCGTGTCACATTACACTGGTAATTTCGAGATTAGGAAACTGTCTTTATAGATAAGTTATGTTAGCTAATAAAGATAATACGTACGATACGGGACATATAAAAGCTTGACAGTGATTAAAGCACTATAACAAACACATTGCGTGTCGCTGACACTGGAGAGGTTAGATATTTATTGCGACATCTTGCAGCGCTATAAAAGTTACCTTGGCCAGTGGCCACTGTAAGGAAATGTTTTCACGCCATCATTATTTCAGGGGCAGAGTGAAAAGAGGCACCTGCTCGATTAATAAATAAGTATTTATTAATCGAGCAGGTGCCTCTTTTCACTAAGTAAGTACTTAAGCTACTGTGATTTGTACTCGGGTAGAGTACCGAATAAATTTTCAGTGAGAGACTGTATCAGGATCTTTTCAAGATCACCCATACCCCACAGTCCATCTGTAAATGGGATCTTCTCTACACTGGTCAATAGCCATTCTCAATGGAATTCTAATAAAGTTGTCTTATTAAAGCACACGGTACTACTATTATACCAAAGATAATGCATAAGCAGGTACGTCATAAAATATACAGTTAGAAATCACAAGTTAATGATTCAAAATTGCCTTCCAGGCGTCAATGGGCACAGCATAACATTGGGGCCGGCGACACAATGCTCCCCTAAGGCGCAAGTTCATCTAAACCAGTGCCACGGGAACAAGAATCCAACATATTTATGAAACCACCATTAATTATCCAAATAATCGATCGCAGTCGTTAGGTGATTTATCTAGCGTCGATAAGATTTTAATGAAGTACTTTGATTGGGCGCACAGGGACGCAGACATAGTTATCGGTTCAGCGATAGCGTGCGCACCATTGCCTCATATACCTATCGACGTATTAAGTTATTAAATTAAAAATAAATGTCACATATCGCTCATACAATATTAGACCTTAAGCAGTGAAACGTTAGACACTTTTCCCGACAGCGAAACTAATTAACAAGGTGGATCATTCTGATTAGAAATTGGTAGATATCGGCACGTCGTTCATTGTGGAAACTACTCACGATACTACCGTACGATAAGATAGATTGAGTTGAAACTTTTTATTGATAATGTCGAGAAGGCGGGTGGCGTGCGCGCGACCTGCTACAAAAATGGACATCGTTAAGGAAAGGGCTAATCTTGTGACATAGACACGCTAGTCAATATGCGTGACAAAGTTAAAGATAATCGTAAAAGAGGAGATAGGTGAGTGATTCTGTCACCTATAAATGAAAGGTCTCTACGGGCTTTGGTATGTTTAGATAGCTGATTGATAACATTTGAGCTTAGAAAACCATTGAAATTAAATATGAGTTCTAGTAGCAGTTCACAACAATGTATTCTGGCACAATAAGACAGCACCATAAAACTATCCAATGTAAACACTGCTTGTACAAAACGCGTTCATAAACGCAATTATAACGTTAAACCTACTACTTTTCACTCGCAGATCTATAAAATGCTATAATATATTTACCTAGACCTCGTTTGTGACCCTCCTGATTATTTTCACAAGTACACTGCATTTTGTCCGATGTCTTTAGTTGCGTGTGAATAATAATCAGGTATCGGGCCCGAAGCGTTAGATCTCGGGATTAATTAACGAAAAGTAACGTTAGTAGAACGTGTACGGACTAATGATCGAGAATAGGTTCATTTGCATTAAACAGACGAGGCTGGTCTTAATTACTGGGAAAATTACAAATTAAACAAAAATTAATGGGACATCGCGTCGTTGGGGCTCCGAATAGTTACACAATTGTATAAAGACGTTATGGCTGCGTCAAATATTTTTACGTTATCTATTGATCTATCTTTTAAGAGACTCATGAATATTATTAGCTATTAATAGATCGTTAAGTAGAGTAAAAGCAATCATGACGTGGATGGGAGTTAAGTGAAAATAAATAAAACTTGGATTGGTCAGTAGTTGGATGGGACACAGAGCTTCATTCAAGTCATTTGGGTGTAAAAACGTATTCATTAAAAAAAAAATAAGAAACCGTATCTTTAAAATAGCAGAGAAAATTAGGGAAAAATGGAATCCGGAAAACATTTTTTTATTAAAATTTTGCCGTCGGTATTATTAACAGACAATTCTTTTGATAGTGGCAGTGTCAGCTTCAGTGCTAGATAAGTGTACGGAATGACAAAACAAATCCTACTCTAAGAACTAACACATTTTGAGGTGACTAAAGCTCTAGTTAGTATTTTAAATAGCGATATGTCAATCCAAAACGAATGATCCTCTTTTCACCTGAGGTTGTATCTAATTGTTTCCTATCGGATGGAAGCCTTGAATTTGATCCCAAGGTTTGGACTTTCCGCTCGTATTTTAGTTTAGATACAAAAATAAAAAAAAAACAGAAAGGAGCCAATAAGCACAAATCATCGGTGCATACAGCACCTCATTTCCTCCGTCGTGACTTAACTTAGTCAAGTAACGAAATTGTGCTTACCGTGCAAAGCACAAAGCTTTGTAGTCAGTACGCTTTAACCTCGGAGAATATGTTGTCTATTTATACAATATTGTACTTAGATCTAAAAACTAGAGATGGGCCGACTATAGATTTGGACAACTGGCGGCTAGTCGGCGATCAAAATATTATAAGCAGTCGGTCTTCAGTTGTCGTCAATAAATGTGACTGGATAGTCGGTTATTCTCGGCTAGTCGATCCATCTTTATCAATTATTTTTTGTGTTTATTTGACTAAATTACAGTTCTAGTAAGACTGACTTAAGGGTCTACTACCGGCCAAGTGGCGCCCTCATTGAATAAAAATTCGTAGCATAGCATAGAAAATAAATATTAAAGAATCCAACGTCACGTTTGTTACAAAGAGGATAAAGTATTTTTACGTTGTTAAAACAGGTCTCAGAATGTTTCGTATCCAAAAAGGCAAAAGTGTCAGAAACGGCCGTTTTTGGCTACGATTTTTTATTCAATGAGGGCGCTACTTGGCCGTTAGTAGGGCCTTAAAGCTTTAGATTTAAAACGATATTAAGAAGATACTGCCGAATTATTCTTTTTATTTCCTGTTTTCCTGTAACTGATTGAGTGCCCATTAGTCGTTAACTTTTGCCGACTAGTCGACAACTAGTTGCCTACGATAAAAATTAGGCCGGATATTTGGCTTCCAACTAGTCAGTCTATCTCTACTAAAAACACATAAAACATCGGTCGCCCGCTGGTGCAGAGCCAGGGCCTGCCTCTTAAGGACCGATGCAAATACCTTATAACACTAAAGTATTCAGACTACTTTAGTTTACTTAAATCTAAACTGGTAGTTTATAAATAGTGCACCAGTAAAACTGACATTGTAATAAATACACTGCTTTACGATACTCGATCGGTGCCATTTTTTATTTAATTTATTATGCTCGTGTTTTTCAGAAAGCTTGCGGAGCTAGAAGCACAACTCGATTAAACGATAAATATCTTCAACTACAGTAATATACGTGCATGTTCATAATCTAAAAATATGGATACATCCACGCAGAATTGATCCTTGGAGATGACAATTGTATAAATCATCTTATCTTCACATTTAATCGGATTTATGTTCAGGAATATTGGTTCAAAGCTATAAATTAATCATGTAGGCTGTCGCTAAAATATCGCTTTCCTAAGGTGAGGCAGTGGCGGCGGTGCGGCGCGCATCCGACGCGATAGAACACGGGCGCGACTGCGCGCGCGCAACAATAAAACCACATCAAGCGGCCGCCGCGCTCGCCGTCATTTCCTGGGGACAAAATCTCCCGATACCATCAAACTCTCATGTCCTTCTCTACCCTCCGATATAAATCAAGCGTAAAGTATGCTTTATTCAATACAAACCCTTTAAAGTGTATTTAAATAAGCTATCAACACCACGGCCGCACTTAACGAACACGAAACTCCAATAAAGCACAAGAAAATAATAATAGCACACAACTAAAACCACTTACGGACACATCTCATTTGAATAAAGTAAATTACCTACCTCCATTTCAATTCTAAAAAGTTACCTGCAATTAATTAAATGAGCATTTCTTAATTATCTATTAAAATAATAGCAGAGTTTAATTGGAGAGTTTTAAACGTACACGCAAAATAATTAAGTGATCAATTAACCGTACACGACGATGTATATCCAGCAGCACTGCTATCAGCTGCATCGACAACATTGTCTGAACATAGATCATGAAACTAGTCTGGCACTTGCTGGGGTTATTTGCCTACGACGAATTATATATTTACCCAATAGAAAGGATCGACCTTGCATTATTCTAATGACCTATGTTAAAGTCAGTGTTAAGCTTGTCGTATTTACTTTTGTAGACTCAAACAAATTAAACCTCTTAAATCCAACCAAGAGCTTGCAGTCTCGACATTGATAGCGATCGTTACGTTAGCTATCGATCGCTAAATTACCCGCCGTTAAAAAACTCCCTCATTTGTGAGGAAACATTTTAGATCTTAGCCTGAAAAAAATAATTGATTTTCTTGAAACATGTACAGAGACGGCGTAAATTCTAAAACTTGCAAGCACTATTTTACATGAAAACTTATAATTTTATTTAAATTTTAATGAATATATTTACCGCTTGTAACAATTAAATTAACTTGTCAAAATATAAAATGACATAAAAGTTTGCCTCCTTGCAACATTATTTTTTTAGCGACCGATCGTTAGGGCATAGCGATCACTATCAATGTCGAGACTGCAGGCCCTGTCCTTTAGGTATAAATCTAAGTGAGACACCATTCATGTCTCTACCAAAATGTTCTTTGGCACTTTGTCTAGTAGGTACTCGTCGAGCAGTGGTGCGTGTCCACCGAATGTTAACTCACAATGATTGACGACTTATTGCACCTCTGTCGTCCACTAATTTTCTCATAACCTATGCCTTCAATTAACACTTAAAGAAACGTTGGTTTAGTATACTCTTAATTAAGAACTTTCATTTTTATGACTATAAATGATTAGCCACACACCCAATCACGACACTTATCCGCAATGATAAGGGAAGTGATTATCAAATAAGTAAAAACTTGGAAAGATAAGCAGCCTTTTAAAACTCAATGGGAAGTCTAAACATTATTAATAAAAATCGCTGAAATTATAAGGTAAGGAACACACGTGGTGAGTTATCGCCGCGATTAGTTTAATGGCTGTACTTCGGAACCGGCTGCCTGGTGCGGCTGCGGGTCTTTCGATTCTGTACAAGGCTTAACGCAAGGGTATGAAAGTAATCGCGTATAGATTGGAAATCACTTTTTTATTTAGGTGTTCCAATCTACACAACAGTGACGCACGTGGACTAGGTGTGTCCATAAACACTAATGACATAATTACTGTTGTAAAGTCGGCCTGAATTACGGTCACAAGTAAGGTTCCTATTTCTGTCTGGAGGATTTTAAGATACTTAACATGAAAGCGATTTAGCTCCTATCGTGGCCTTCGAACCTAACCTATCCGTGTTGGGTGAGGTGCTTTAAGGGTGTCCTAGTCGGACACTCTTCGATACAAACGTATTATGGTATTACTTTACTATTTGATGGTTTAATAACAAAACAAAAAATTGTATCAATTTATTTCGCCATTATCTATTACACCATCAAATAGTAAAGTCATCGCCATACCACGTTTGTATGGAAGAATGACCGACTAGGGCATCCTTAAGTTCCCGAGCTCGCTTCGCATACTCCTGGACTAATTACTAAAAGCGTTATTAGGAACGAGAAATTGTTATGAAAGAGTACATGGAGGATGGGGTTTTGGAAGTACCAATAACGAGGGAGAGACGCTGTTGCAATCCGCTACCGCATTTGATCTGGCAGTAGCCAACACTTGGTGCCAGAAGAGTGATGAACACCTAGTCACATACTTACAAAAGTGGTAACCACAAGACCCAAATTGACTATTTTCTAGTTAGGTGCAACCATATTAGGCACGTCAAAGACTGCAAAGTGCTGTCAGGTGAAG
This sequence comes from Polia nebulosa, assembly GCA_951329385.1. Classification (NCBI taxonomy): domain Eukaryota; kingdom Metazoa; phylum Arthropoda; class Insecta; order Lepidoptera; family Noctuidae; genus Polia; species Polia nebulosa. The sequence continues at coordinate 16,907,163 of OX589604.1, forward strand.
ACTTCGTCTCACAGCACATTTTATTATGTTATGGTATTAGCGATAAAAACACAGTGTACAAAAAGCAAAGAGCGTCCTCCACATGTCTCTGTGTGTACATAAATGATTAAATAAATAAATAAAATAAAATGGCATATGCTAGAGAAGAATGATTGTGCGAAGGAGTTTAGAGAGCGAGTAGTAGACAAAATGATGAAAATGGGAGACATGAATGATCGAAGTGTAAATCAAAGCTGGAATGAGATATCTGGGTGTATTAGGGATACAGCGAAGGATATTTTGGGAGAGACAAAAGGAAGGGGCACAATAGAGAGAGATACATGGTGGTGGTCTACAGAAATACAGGAAGTGTTGAAGGAAAAAAAAATCAAGGAATGGCAGAGTATAGAACTGGAAAGCGATCCGATAAAGAAAAAAGCTAAGAAAGCCGTGGCAATAGCGAGAGCAAAACCTCAGGACAAACTGTACGATACACTGGACAGTCCAGCTGGCCAAAAACATCTGTACCGGCTTGCTAGAGCCAGAGAGAGGAAGGCGAAGGATGTTAGTCGGATAAGATGTGTAAGGGATGAAGCTGGAATGCTTCTATCAGAGGATGAAATGATTAAGGATAGATGGAAGGGCTATTTTGAAAAACTGATGAGCGAGGAAAATATCTGCAGTGGTGTCGTAGAGAATAAACCAATGAATGAGGGGTTAGTGAGATTGGTTAGTGTGGATGAAGTGAGAATAGCAGTGAATGGAATGAAGAATGGTAAGGCAATTGGTCCAGACGGAATACCAATTGAGGTGTGGAAGTCATTACGGGTAGATGGATGGACGTGGTTAGCTTTGTTCTTCAATAAGTTTTTGCTGGAAGAATCCATACCTGATCAATGGTGCAACAGTTCGTTGTTGGCTATTTTCAAGAACAAAGGTGATGTGCTGGAGTGCAATAAGTATAGAGGAATAAAGCTAATGTCACATAGTAGGTATAAAAAAATGGGAGAAAGTTACTGAAAAGCGGCTTAAAGAAGAGAGTCAAATCTCACAAAACCAGTTCGGTTTTATGCCTGGTCGGGGTACAAGGATGCCATTTTCGCTATCCGCCAGCTGTGCGAAAAATACAGAGCAGTGCATAAAAACTTGCACATGGTGTTCGATTTGACCTCGAAAAGGCATATGACCGGGTTCCTTGAGAGGTTTTGTGGTGGGCCCTCAAGGAGAAAGGCGTGTCTTGGAAGTATGTGCAGTTGATCCAAGCGATTTACAGTTGATGCAGTACCCAAGTCCGGTCTGCAATGGGCACCACTGACAGCTTCAGTGTAGCAATCGGTTTGCACCAGTCGGCCCTCAGCCCTTACCTCTTCCTGATGATAATGGACGCTCTGACGTCGGATATCCAGGAAGAGGCTCCCTGGTGTACGCTGTTTGCTGATGACATTGTGCTGGTTGCCGAAAGCAGCTTAGAGGTCCAGAGCATATTGGTGACTTGGTGGGAAAGACTGGAGAGTGTTGGCCTGAAATTGAGCAGAACCAAAACAGAATATCTGTTCTGCAATTTCGGCGGTCTCTCTAGTCTGTATCTGTAGCTCTCAACGGAACGCCTATACCGATCTGCTCTGACTTTCGGTACCTCGGGTTGCATGCATGTAGTGGATATGAGAATGTTGAGATGCATGTGTGGAGTAACGAGAATGGATAAAGTTAGAAATGAGTACATTAGAGGTAGTTTAAAAGTGGCGCCAGTCACAGAAAAGTTGAAAGGGAACCGCTTATCTTGGTATGGTTATGTAAAGAGGAGGGATTTTTTTATTTTACTAAACACGTGTAACTAAAAGAGTTATGAATATAAATGGATGGAGAGGGAGAGGGAGGCCAAAGAAAAGGTGGATGGATTGTATGAGGAGTTATATAAAAGAAAAGGGAGTTAGTGATAGCGTGACGGCTGACAGGACTGAATGGAAGAAAAAACCGTGTTGCGCCGACCCCAAGTAACATGGGATAAGGGCAGGAAGATGATGAGTATGTTATTAGGATAGAATTGTCACGGATTCTTATTGTTAATTGTTTATTACATCCTACACTAAAAAAGTTTCATCATTCCATAATAAATGATTCACAAGTCAAAAGAAAAGTCAAGTTATAAGCTATGCCGTTTATTCATAACATCTTACAGGACTATAGAAACGTCATTCAACGTACAAAAGTTACATTTTAATCCTCTTTTCAACCGAGTTCAAAAAAGGAGGAGGTTCTATGTTCGATATACATATATGTATGTATTTTGTGGACCAATTTTCAAAATTCTTTATTTTATTCGAAGGAATACTCTGACTACTGAATTACTCCTGAGTGGTCCCATATATATTTTATCGATTTTGGTTCAGTTATTTTTGAAAAAATCTACAAAATTAAAAAATATGTATACACACAGCTGATATTTTGGTTTCTTCATTTAATTTCCTCCAACTATGTTCAAATTCTATGATATTGGGGTTATCAATTCGTGCATATTTTTAATGTTTAGTTCTAGGGTACGACAGCTAAAACTGAAAAATAAAAAACTTTTTACAAAAAATACAACTGACTTCCCAAAAAGAAAATACACTAAAAATTGCAAAATACCTTTAATTTCGGCAAAGGAAGTTACCTTCATAAGGACAAAAAATATAAGCCTTAACTTAAACGTAAATAAACTGTATGCATAGGCAGACTCCTAAAAATCAGAATTGTAAATCTTGCTAAAACAATACCATTAAACAAAGACTTGTGTTTACACTTTTATTCCCACGCATCATGCTATAAAGTACTCGTAGAGCTATCAAAGTTATTGCATTTAACAAATAATCATAATCACAAGTGTAACGAGCCGGCTGTTTGAGCAAGCTACTCAATAATAAATTGTAGACAACGTTGTTGTACACAAAAGAACATCTTGCTAACAAATATTATAACAGACATTAATGTTAGTTCTAAACATTTAATGACTGAAAGAATACTCGTCCGTCTGTAAACTAATTATGTCAATAATAGAGTTGTTTATCGTTCCGCCCGATTGCCTTCATCGCGCATAATTGCTTTGAAATATTTTCTCATGCAGCCGCCCAAAAGTTAAAACATAGTGTTTATGTTAAACTATACTTATTCGTTGTTGATTTAAAATTACTTGCCAGGTTTATTACTGCACGTTAGCCGTGATATGAGCGGTATTTGATTAGATACGTTCATTTAGGAACCGGAAAAACATGAATCAATTTTCATAAAAGTGGTATTTCGTCAACACCATTCACTATGCAATAAAAGCCGGTACTGAATCGAAAAAAAAAATGGCATAAAAGGTGGCGCTACTAAATCATTATGTGAGTTAGATGAATGCCCTTTAGATGTCAAGTTCATTGTTGCAAAGGATCAAAAGTAATTCAATTAAATTGCATCTGTGTGGGTTCGTTAGCGGCACTCGCGCGAGCATAGCGGAGCTGCGTATGCGCAGCGAGCTGAGCGCTGCACCAGCCGCGCACCGCCTGTCTCCGTTCGACACTAAATGCATATAAACGTTGTATCGACTGAAAATCGATGCCGATTTGATTTTGCGGCCTTCATTAGGGATCCGGTTCTTCATTTCAATAAGCTCTGGAGCCTTAATGATTCTGCGGTAACAACGCTCTTAATACAGCATAATGCCGTATTTAGGAAGCGGCCCTTTTGAACTCGCCTCGATGTTATCCAGGTTGTACCAGTTTTATTCGGTTTCATTTTGTTGGTGCCATTAATAATGCGTAATTTAATTTTATACGACTTCGTAACTGTCTTTTTAATATGGAATTATTTTACGTCGATGGTACAAAAGTACAAACATATGTCGCTGACGTTCGAGTATTCTAAAGTTGTATTGGAACGGCTTAAAGAGCGCGAATAGCGTGCGCGGTTGCCCGTAGCAGAGAGATAGCGCCTATCCAGCCAATTAATATGCCTAATGCTAACATCATTATTACTAGGCACGGCGCACTTAACATACTATATCCATTTACATTTTGATTTGTGTAGAGCTGGGCTGCGATTAATCGGAGGGCAGCGTGCGCCGGCGTCGCTGATTTATAGGAACGCGGCGCGCGCGCACGCCAGCAAGCCTACCAAGACCATGTCATATAGGTACCAAGCAATAGAAAAGTTATGCACCAAAACAGTTGTAAAACTGTAGACAACGTAGAAATTGATCCGTTACAAAAGCTGTAATAAAAAATATTATGCGTCTCTCACGCACAGAAAGGATTTCTAGAACTAATCTGTGGGATGCGAAGTGACTGCGGCTATATCAAAATCAGTCATTCCCAAAGTGGACTTCCAGGTTTCTACAAAGCCCATGCCCAGGGGTTAGTGGATAAATTCGTAACAGAGTTACCACTCCCCTGGGCACACAAGCAAGGAAGGAAAAGGGGTGGGTTTTAGTCAGTAAGAGTCTGACACGCCCTGCCCTCTCGCTCCACCCAGAGCGGGACATGTCATGGGATGATTTCCAATCCACAAAATAAAAAAAATAAAAAGTTTTCTACACAGACCTGTAAGAAATCTTTGGCAAAGAAAAATTAAATTGCAGGTTGTTTTTAATTTGTTTCTTTGTTTGACACCAACTTCCGAATTTAAAGTTATTTTACAATTTTTAGTGTGTTTTCTTTTTTTGAAAACGGTTGTATTTTTTTTTTGTAAAAAGTATTTTATTTTTCACGTGTTAGTTGTTGTAAAGCAGAACTAAAACTAAATTTTAAAGTTACGCCCGAGAAATAGAAATAGATAGAAAAAAGAGAGCTTTCAAATATTGTAGATAATTCCCAGTAGAGAAACATAGTTTCATCGGCTTTGAAACCAACTCCAAGAAATGGTACAAGTCACCTAGATTACTCGTAGCCCTCGTAGCATAAGGCTTTTCTCGCGTGCGTCTTTATTTATTTATTTATTTATTTACACTTCATGCAACTAAAGTACAAAGGCGGACTTAATGCCTTAGGCATTCTCTACCAGTCAACCAAGGGTGGTGGAGAGATAATATGGCAGGTGCATAAAAAAAAAAAAAAACAAACAAAGCAACACCAAGTAGAAATATTAAAAAAAAAGTGAACGAAAATATATATTAATAATAAACATACATATATATTTAATATAATAAACCAATAAATATATATATATATATGTAAATTAATAGATAAGGTTTTTGAGACGACTCTACTCCTTGTGTAGAAAATCCAATCGAAGCTACCGTTTAGCATACATCATCAGAAAAGGGGACTTCACGGGTCAAAACGAAATCAGTACAGCGCAGCACACGCCACTAAAGTTGGGTTGGGGTACTCTGATCTAAATTATTTCAAAACGAGGTAAAATTGTTATTGTTTGTTGGTTATAAATGTTTGTAACAAGTAAATGTCTGGATTTAGGTAAATAATAAAAACACTCTTTCACTGGTCAAAGCTAAAACTACAGATAATTTTTATCCCGGAATAAAATCGCGGTTCCTGAGGGGTAGGTAAAATAGTTTTAAATATGAGTGTTGCTTCATATGGCGTTATAGAATAGTCAAAATCTTCAAAAACAATTTTTTATGATCATTTTAGAGGTATATGGAGATGCTATATTAAGATTTTGACTAATAGGTTTCTGTAGTATTCTTTGCGAACCTATTAAAAGGTCAATTTTAATTTATGATGGTGTACGCAATAATAATGCTATTTTAAGATTTTAACGTCCAGAAATCATTAAATGCTGTTATGGGTAGTAAAACATGCGACTGCGTCCAGGAAAAGTGTTAAAATGTGGCTTATTAAGTTATTTGTTAGTAAATATCCTTAATAATCTGTACGTAGATTGAGTTGTTCACTTACCGCTAATATTCTACACAGAAACGACCAATTTGTGCGCCACGACATGTAATTTTAGTTTTTATTAACAAAACGCGACTTTAGCGCGGGAAGCACGCTGTACGTGTAATGACAGCGATTAGACTAAATTGATCATTGTATGAACAACGCTGTTCACGAGGCTTTACCTGCGCATTTGCTACTTTGAACATTGCCATATTTTCACCTATGTGTGAACGTAAAATTCCTCGTTTTTTTTATCAGTAGGACCACAACTCCTTGCACAGTTAAGTATATCTACATTCACATAAAAAACGTTGTCATAAAAGTTGATTTTTTGATACAGAACTCAATACGGCATTTACTTAATTCCACCCGGATTTTCTTTATAAAATCAAATCATAATTAACCATAGTAGGTACCTCATCATCACCACAATTATTTCAGCCGAAAGACGTCCACTGCTGGACATAGGTCTCCCCACAGTGTCACAACGTCTGCAACGTAAGCCCACCTTGTGGAAGGCCTTCCAACGCTGCGTCTTCCAGTACGCGGTCGCCACTCCAGAACCTTTCGGCCCCATCGACCATATGTTCCGTGCCCACTGCCACTTCAGTTTGGCGAAGTACCTAGGTACCTATCTGCTTCTTAAATCTTAATCCCCATTCGAATCAGTAAATTATAGTATAACATTAAACTTGTGCATACTAAGAGACAAATAATGTATAAGATTTTTTTAAATCCCATAGAATCTAGTAATAACATTTTTTACCATGTAAGGTGGTGGCGAAGAACTTACTTTAAAGCTTTTTATAAGCACCGATAAGGAATTATTACATTGAAAATGGCTTTTATTTGACGATTATAGTAATTAAAGAACGTATTGTGACTGCAGTCCAGAGTTATTATTATTCCCAAATAGGTTTGAGAATGTATGGAAGCTAAAAATATTTCCTACTTTTTTATAATTAAAAAAAAGAAGAAGCATTTAATTAGTTGGTATGGCCCTAAAAGACAAGTATGAGTTTGATTTAAATAAAAAACGTGTTATTTATATTGGACGAGACTTCTGGTTTAGTGGTAATATTTCAGTTTTAGTGGCATGACTAAGATAAATGCATAACGATGACCAATCACCACATTGGCACTAACCTCTCTCTCGCCTAACAGTGGCCGTAAAACAGTTTATAGTCCAACTAATTGAGGGTAGCCTCTTCTCTCTAATTCGTACTAAAACATTACTACCTCGCGCAATCTTACCAGTAATTACAAGATTGTTCCCTATACGAGTACCTATGTTATTGCATCTTTTATGGACAAAGAAATCGTGTTTTCTTCATACGTGCATCGTGAAATCCCTCGGATTTTAAGTAAGTAATTTCAATTTCTCTGAATATCTAATGGCAAAAAGCTATTAAGTTTAACAACTAATCGAATCTATAATTTCATCAGTTCATACCTGTGTTGTAAAAAAATAAAAATAAAAAAACAGAAATTCGCGCTGAAATATCGGTTTAATGAGTGTTAAGTGAAACATCTGCTAAGCACTCGCAACAGCTTAGAAAGTTGATAAATAAAATTGTCTTCAATTCTAAAGAGGAACACGATAGACAGGGGAATGTGGTCCACGGAACATTTATGATATCTACTTAAGTTCACGCTGTGTAGTGCTGGAAGCAACATTAAATCAAATATCAGATGATCTGAGGCAGGTAAACGGTAGCAGTTATTTAGCGGGAACAGTGGCTTGGCGGCGCGCGCGCAGCCGCCCACTCGCGTGATTTATCCGCTGGCCTGTCGCTGCCTCGTGCGGATTTACAGTCCTGTTGAAATATCAGCAGATCCGTGACGAAATGTGCCTCGATTCTGTCTCGTAATCTGCTATATACGACGGCAAGTCCCCGCCTTGTCAGATGTCGACAACGCAGCTCTAACGCAAACGTCACTGTTTGATGTAATTTGAATAGTTGGTATACCAAGTACTTGAATTTCATGCACCATAAAGAATAAACTGTCTGAGTATTATCAAATCAGTGTGGTTACAGCGACGGGCAAAAAGGCAGAAGCAGGCTTGCAAAATGCAACAAATGTGTAGATTCCAAAGTTAAAAATACGCGTTTGATATTTAAGATCAACAGTTAGAAGTATCTTTCAGTAAAACGATGACGCAGCAAAGATCTCGTCTTGAAAACTATAACCAACCATAACAACTAATACTTGCTAAAAAAACCTCCAAGGCTGAAAAATGAGTACATTAGTAAAATGAGCTGTAAAATCTGTAACAAACACCTACATTCCCAGCACGTTCGTGTGTTCAGCGAATCACTTTCAGCCAGGTCGTAGCAGCTGTCAGTGCAAGTCGGGGCATATAACATAGCGAGTGGATACAGTGCCTCTATATTACCATACCCGTCGGTTTATGAGCCCTTGTAGTGTTTAGGCGCCCACTCGAGTAGCTAACCATTTGAATTTATCATTCGCGTGGATTATTGCTTATTGGAACAACAACTGTCTCAGATATGCAAAGATAACACCAGATGGAATTGTGTTGGCTTGCCCGAGAAAGGTAAAAAACAATGGACATGACTTGAATTATGGCAAATCGGCTTTGTTTCCAAGTGGGCTAGGCTGCGCAGTGACAAGCGAACTTATTGACTTTAAATTGAATCATACGTATCAATAGACTTGTTCCGAACAATGAAACTACTGAGAATGTATGTATGTACTAAAGAAATGTGCGCTTATTTTTGGTTTCCTTAAAAAACCTATTTCACGTTAGTAGGTTGTTTAAATGGCCAAGTTCCATATACTTACCCTAAATACTTACGTACGAACTTACGTAGTAAATTAGCGAGCAGGTACCTATATCTTCTTACTTTTGTTAAGCAAAACCAACCATTAAAATATCATATAAACAATATTACTGCAACAAATGGCCGCACACAATCTTGGATCTCGAATAAGCTACATAACATCTTAAGCCATTATCTTTCAATAGTGTTGCGCGGGCACTCGACTTATCTGGCAATTAAATCGACATTCAGAAGCACATCGCCTTTAATTCTGTGCATGCCTCCGACAAACACTCCACAATGACTCGGATGCATGACAAATAACGTTTTGATTGGACACTCACCTACCAAATGTCGAGATTGTGCATCTCCACTGTACTGATGTTAGGAGGTGATACGAAACATTTATTTATACAATTATAGGTTCGTTAATTGTCTTTGGCTAAGAAATCGTATCTACTCTTGATGGAAATTACCTATGAGTGCCTATGACTTTATATTATCAGTATGCATATATATCTATAATTATATACAATATAATACCCACCAACCCGCATTGGGCTCGTGTGGTGGATTACGGCCAACACTCTCTCACAAAGAAAAGGCCTGTGTCCGAGCAGTGGGAACATTAAAAGGCTGATATTATATAAATATATAATATAATATTATATGGTGGTTAATATATTATATAAATATCCACCCATCCTCCGAGCAAAGTTATCCGTTAGAACGATACTCACGGAAAGAAAAAGTAACGCCAGATTATTTTTTGCCGTCAACGACACCGAGCGGTGTCGACTTTCCGAAGCATACAAGAATATCAAATCAGTAATACATATTTCTGAACTCATTAACTCCCAGCTAATTACAAAGAAGTATTTGTCACGTTCCCTTAGCCCCACATTCCCACGCTTAGACCATATTTTTCTATGAATAATTTCATTCCAGTTTCGAGCGATCCTAAGAAGGTAATCTCGTATGATAATGGAGAACCGTTTAGGAGATTGATATAGTCATCTTAGTCGTTATTACGTACCATAATGAACATGGTGTGATGAACTTTCGTATCGGCTCAGTCCCTGACATTTTGAATGGCTTGAGGTTACCCATCGATTATAACGACATTTATGCCACAATTCGGTTAGGAAAATACTTTTGAATGAACTTGATGTGAGTGAAGTGTACTGTAGAGTTTATGTTTTAGAATTTGTTTACAATCAAATATTAATTTCGGTTTTGTGTGAGTTTCGTAAGGTTTGTTTAACAGTTCTGTTACTCATATCTATGTGTGGTCTCATACATAATGTGTTTTTGTTGTCCTAATTATATCGTAACTACGTTACACAGCTAAGGAGTGGAATTCCCTGACAGAGTCTGTGTTTCCTGGTAGCTACAACCTATGGGTCTTTAAGTCAAGAGTGAAAAGATTACTTTTAGGCATGCGTGCTCCATCGCCGATCACATCATCGCTTACAATCAGGTGAGATAATGGTCAAACGCAAGATTAAAAAAACACCTTATTTATTTATACCGACTTTCTTTTCACATATATTAACGTCTACAATGAAACTAAATATAAATCGGTAGTCCTAGTTATTTTTGTCAAAGGAATAAAAATAAATCAAGGTTACCCATAAAGACCTAAATCGGAAAAGGGAGAGAAAACTGCGAGCTACCTAGTTCCAAAGATGTCTACACACTTTTACCTTTACAAAAGATTTCTTGGATGGATGCGTAGACTAGAGAATCTCGTGCGTGAAAAATCTAGTAGGCTGAACTTTAGCAAGATATTCAATGGCTACCTAAAAGAAAATTTCCTAAAGCTGGCCACAGACGACACTACAATATATCAAATCAACTTTCTAAATTCAATAACCAATATTGTGAAGAGTGAATAAATAAATGAATTGAATAGATTTGAATAGTCTAGAAACTTCAAATGTTTGGTGAACCTAGGCTCAGCAAGTAATATTCTATCAGCAGTACTCATTGTCAAAAATCAAGAAAGTAGGTATTGGCTGGTATTCCACTTAACCAATATCTTTGTCCAATGTACATTTGATCAAATAAATTGGAAGACTTCATCAAATGTGACAGCAACACCGATACTTGATCAAAGATTAATGACATTTAAATCAAAATGGCTGCAAATAAGATTTTGCCTTCCTATTAATATACATTGATACTTTCATATGAATGCAATTGAGTCATTTATACATAAAAAATGCTACTATGAATGTTTGTCCTCGAATTCATCTGTCCACTGCTGGGGCACAGGCCTCCTCTCTGTCAGAGGGTGTGGGCCGTTATCCACCACGCGGGCACAATGAGGATTGGTGATATCACATGTCTTCTAATTTTTGGTTCTAGGACATGCCGGTTTCCTCACGATATTTTCCTTCACCGTTTTGAGAGCAGTGGTGATGAAATAATTTACACAAAGTAAAGCGCCTGCCATGGTTTGAACTCACAACCTACAACGTCCTCGGCTTGTAATTATATGATTATATTGAATGCTTTTTTCTCTTCGCCTTTCGATCCATGGATTCACCCAATTTTTTTTTGTTTTGTTTTTTCTTTTTTATTAATAATAATCTAGTGACAATAGCAGCACATAAAGTCGCTCCACGTTTCTCTATTTTCTCAGACTACATAAAATCTTGGACAAAGATATTGGACAAGTGGAACATCCGTCAAAGAAATTTGATCTTTCAGACAAAGATATTGTACACAGATATTTGATAAGTGGAATACCACCCTATGTTATCGACGAGTGTTAGCGAATTATCACGTGATTACATTACTTTATTTTTTGTCATTTGAACAATCGCTGACGTTGACAGAATTACACTTTGTCTAGAGCCTCTGCTCACCCTTCGTGTGATCGCCATAATTTCTCAGCACATCTTCACGGCCATGTGCCATTAGGGATTCAGGACGGGGTGCTCCCGGCTAGAGCTGTGTTTCTGGCCAGGAGTAGTAAATATTCATAGCGACAAAACACTTTTGGTCGTCAACGCGGCCTCCCGACGCGCGAGTTATGGCAAAGTCTCCCCGACATGACGCGGCTCCATACATCGCGCCTCTTCCCAATCTCGGCGTCTCGCCTCCGCCTTGCTGACCGCTCGCGCTCGGTGCACCAACCTTTTAATCGCACTCATTGCACAAGAAACCATTATACAGCCAATTTTTACGGCTTTATTCCGGGACAGCTAATTTTCGTTCAATCTTTCGCGTAATAACTTAAAGCGTCGTGCTGGGCGAATCATGATTATTATGCGAGTGGTCGCTGTCCCCTCGAACAATATTCATGTGTTTAGTTAAGTCGTAGACCGGTACCACTTTTATAGCCGCTTATAAAGTTGCTTATGCTTGTATTTCGTTATTGTTTTACCTTTAAATTCATCACCCGACATCGTAAAGTTTTAAACTGTTTTGTATCACATAAATTATTTAATACTCTATTGGACATGTTTATTATTATTTTCATCGATATCTATAAAAGAGCTTCTTTTTTATGATATTTTGAAACACAATACTTACGTCTTTTGTCTGATTTTTATGGGAAATATTCATGGAAATACAATACAAACGAACAAACGGTTTGACAAAGTGGAGCGTGCTCTCCACGGCTGCGTTTTCACGCCTCGGGGATCCAATTTCGCCGTTCCCACAACAAATCGTAGAGTCAAAGTTCACCGCCTAATTGTACAGCGTTATCGACAGATCCGACCGCTTCGGGAGAGAATATTTATCAATAACATGTAATTAAAATTATTTAGTCTCGGCCGGGCGCGGCGCGTCCCCGAGGCGAATTATTACACATACGCCGCAAGAGGTCCGGCCGTCATTAGCCGGGACATTTTTATTCCTTTCTCTTTAATTTCCGTCAGTAGACATAAATGATGGCGCTAGTACCGCGCACCGCCGCAGGGACACAATCACATTGAACAAACGCGGCCCAAGCTCGACCAATCGCCATGTAAATGGAATTCGGCAGTAGTTTCGTTCATTTGTAGCCCACAAAGCCCTGTTTTATCACTACTTTGATTCGAGTAAACACTAATAACAAATGTAAACGTGGGTTTCATGAATTAATTTGAATACTGCAGTATTCAAATTAAGTATTAAAAATAAAGTTTTCATAAATGCTGAAGAGTAAATGGTTATTTCCAAGTTCAATGCAAAACTTATTTACTGTGTTCCCTGTTTACTTTCATGTACTGACCTATTTTCTGGAATTTCGAGCTATTCTTTCATAGTTTGCAATTGAGCCTAACCAAATATCCTGATTCTAAACCTAAACTATTAAGAAAGTCAGGACCCGTTATGACTTAACTAACCGCAGTCAAGAAGAATAACAGACGTTCACTAATGTTATGAACTTTTAAGATAAAGGCATACTAATAAAATCGTGCGTCCAGTTAGCGACAACATCTCTGGGGCGGCCGTCATAATACTCTCTGTATCGACATGAACAGATAAACGTTCTCAAAAGCCTCACACAATGGTGGAGTGCATTTACAGCTCCATTGTGACCTACCACGTACCTACAGATAGGGAGCGCTATCTGATAACGCTGCACTAAGTGGCCAACGATCACGGCGCACGTCCACTTGATGAATTATACAAACACCAATCAGTTAATTATTTTATTCACGTCGCTCAGCCGCCTATCTAGCTTTATGTTCAACATAATTGATATGTTAAGTCGATGGAACAATCGGCCTGTCATTCAGTCGATAGGGTTGACGAGACGATGCGACGCGCCTCTCCAGTCTCCCTGCAACACAAAGCCTGCGCCGCTGTCTGTCCCGCAGTTGGACTACCTTGCGCCCGCGCCGCGGCCGACACAAAGAACCATTTTACCATAATACGACTGAGCCTATTCTTTTCCCACCTATTATGGCATAAACCAAATTATTGTCTTGTAAGCTCGTTGATAACGAGAGTCTACAGACTACAGCGTTAATCTTATGTAACTTGAATAAATCATGTTCATTGTATTTGTTCAGTAAAAACAAGCATCATGGGCATTGTTCGAGGCTGGAGTCTGTTCATTAAAAATTGCGCTCGGTAAATAAAAACGTAAAGGTAATACAAATGGTACATTTGAACAGAACTAATAACATGCGCACGCGCTGACGCCGCGCTGGTGAACATACCGCCTCGGATTTATTCGTCTCCATAAGAAGCGGCAGTTAAGTCGTTCCCTTTTAAAACGCCAAAGCCGACCGACTTAGCTTATCTGAAATGCATAGGATTGAATTATTAGTAGCAATTAAAAACTTCTCAAAATATGTGTTATCAATATTTTTAATACGGTAGCAGGTAACTACTTATACATTTAAATTTTATGTACGCGTGACTGAGTTCATTATAGAAATATTCTTGATGAGATAATGAAGAAATTCTGGTTCGGTCGCCCAGTGAAGAAAGTTTGTGCTTTCGAACCAAAAAATGTGTGTTTAAAATGGGTTTCCGAAAATGTAAAGTAGGTACCTATACACTTATTGATATACTTTAAAAAATATAGGAACTGTCATTACGAATTGCTTACATGTTGCACCTAACTAAAAAGCACGTAAAAATTGATATCGGCATTCCTTAAAATTTACAAAGATAACCTCAAACTGAAACATGAAAAGTCTTAGATAATATAGTCATTCAGAACATGCACCTAATAAAAACACTTGTCTGTAATAGCTCATTCAAGGTATAATAAAGCGTTGTTAAGCGTATAATGACGAAGGTGGAGGAGTGAGTGTTGCCACAAATGGAGTGTCGAGGGCACTCTATTTTCTAATCTTCATAAAGCCTTCAAAGTGACGGCATCGATATCAGTATAATGCGCGTGCGCCCAATGTGGCCGGCATTGGGCCCATCGGGCCTATCGAGCAAGAATGTACAGCACAGCCATCAGGGATCAGTGTTGGATTAATAATTTGTAAATATTAAATATTCATGAGGGCCGAGCACGGGTCAAACATTTTTTATAAGAGCCCGAGAACTGTACCCGCAATCATATTTATTAAGGAGATGCAGGTAATTATCATAACTGACATAACGGAACAACTTTCGGCCTAATGGATGTAGCACAGGAACGCTGTAGACATTTAATTTATTGTTATTAGTGAAAATCTTCGAAGCAATTGGATCATATTTACACTTTTTAACCAATGACTGTAATCTGATCGCTATGATCTATTAATTTAATTTATTATAATTGAACGGTGTTATATGGAATGATCACAAAATTAAGAATGCAGTTCGAAAGAATTGAAATGTGGAGTTATTTCAAATGAAACGTAATCCTTTTAACCACTCGTATTTCTGTACGTGATCTTTTAAAGCTCTTTTTAATTGTAGAAACTTGTAATGAGTTAAGTTAATGAGTTAAGCTTGATACTCTATGTCATTAATGTTTAATTGTTATTTTAAAGCACTAAATTATTACTGTCCATAAAATCAATAAAGTTTTTTGTATGATTTTGTATTTTTTTTTTCTTTTTGATTTAGTTCTGAAAAAAAATGTCATTCATCTCCTGAGTTATATTGTAGTTAATATTATAAGGGAAAGATTATATAGATGTTAATAATTACTGTATCTCTATAAATATTTAAATTTAAAAATATTTTATACAACTCCACTCCACTCCACCGTCCGCATGGCACACAACATGATAGCGACTGTCATTTCATAATCATTTAAATAAATGCAATTACAATCGCAAATTAAACGTCCAACAGCTTTAAATAAAACAAAATGAATCCCTTTCATTTTTGTTTAACAAAATCGAGAACAGGATGATATTTCAGAGATTTTAAGTAACGCAATTAAGTAGAGAGCTGTTAATAATAAATTAGTTGGATTTCACCACATGATAAAGTTTAAAATTACATGCTTCACGTGCCTTTCAAATATTTAAAACATTTTTATTGCACCCATTAAAACGCAGTTAAATCTGATACCAGTATTTAGTAAAAAAAAAACAGTAGAATTATTAAAAAAGTTAATAAATAAGGAAAAATCTCGATGATTATAGATGAAAATAAATCTATTAAGCTGTCTTATCTAGCACAGAATATCTGTAGGTATAATAACTTTAATATAAGATTTAATAGTTGTTAGATGTTCCTCGAAATCTAGCGCAACCTGTTTGCAGGTTTTGATACGATCTTTATTAAATAAAATTAAAATAATCCGATAATTAAAAATATTTTAAATGTTACTTATTCTATATTATATATTTGTTTAAGTTTATTTTATGGTATTTTTATTAAGTTTTTTTGGCAAATTTTATTAATTAAGGAAGAACAGAACATATTACTATAATAATTAAAGAATTTATCAAAATTACTTCGACATGAAAAATTAAGTCATAATTATTTTCAAATACTGTAAAAATGCGAGTCAGACTTGAACACGAAGGGTTCGGAATCCAAAGCCGTAAAAAGCACGTTTTCGGTTCATGAGATACAGCCCGCTGTCAGACAGATGAACGAATGGACAGCGGAGGATCATTAATAGGGTTCCGTTGATTACCCTTCGGATAAACAACCCTAAAATTCACCACGGGTATGACTGTTTACTTTATTTATTTCAGCAACGAAGGTTGCATGACAAATGCATACTTAATTTTCAATGCAATGTTTTTCCCAAAAATATAGGTACAAAAAATAACAAAATATGTTAGTTAAACTTTGCACACGAATAAATTGAATATTCAATAGCACAGAATTTAATTATCAAGAAACCCACCATACATTGCCATGAACGCACATAATTGAAAAATAAATTACATCACTTGACAGGATATAATGCGAACACATCATGGATTTTCATTTGCAGTGTCAACATGTGTTGTTTTGCGGGATATTTTTTTTATGTGTGCGTAAGGCCGTTTCACAGGGGCGTAGGCGGCGGCGCGTGCCGGCCGAAGGCGGACGCAGGGCGCGCCGCCGCGCCGGTAGCCCGCGCGGACACCGGTAGCGCCGACATTTACACCACAAATTAACAGCCTGAATAAACATATCATTACAAAACATCTCAAAGGACAACATTTATTAAACACCTCTCTCGTTTAACACACAAATAAAAATCATACGACGACGACTGCATGCCACTTAACCACATTATGAAAAGTAATGATCCGTTAAAATAATATTTTCATAGTTATGACAGTTAAATTATGTGTAGACAGAATATAAGACAGTAAGAAAGCGCCATAAAAGTCCGAAGTCTAGCTGTGTGGACATGTCGCTAGACGAGCCGGAACATTTCCGTGGATGATATACCGAAGACGAGCGTGACAGGCGCGCGCATGCGCCCGGCCGCTGCGCGGCGCCAGCCTGCGCCTGCGCGGCGTTTCGTTGACTTATGGCTCTTGTAATGTATCGCAATGCCTCTATCACTCATAAATATTTATTGAAAAAAAAAATAGATTACAATTTATAATGTCGTCGCGACACAGAATATGAACGTGTTTAAGGTAATAAATATATCACTGAGAATGTTACACGTTAACTTTACACGCGTAATTATTTAAGTCAAGATAATAAAAAGAGACAGACGATCTAATAAGTGCATTAGTGATGCCGTTAACGTCTATGGGAATCCTTTAAATGTGGTACTTCTGTATAATATCTTTACCCTGACGGATTGGATTTGAACGACTTAAGGAACTCCAGATAAATCTGACTTAACTTCAAACTATTAAATCGCATCCGTAATCTAAATACATACAGTGTGCAACTTATAGCTATAAATCAGTTTTAGATGATTTAGATCATGGTGTTATTTGCTCTCCAAGAAATAGGCGACAAGGCCTATCGTTATTTCTATTACCATTTCAATGACCATTTTTCTAAGCTAAACTATTGATGATTTGAAATCGAACTTATATAGTATTCCGAAACGGAGCAACAACTAGACTAACTTATTAGAAACATTATGTTACAAGCGGCTACGGCAATAAAGTGTATGAAAAATAACATCGAATGTTAACGTACTCTAAATTATGCTAAAACTCCCTAAACTAATCTCCATTAGCCGCTTTAATTTAAGATGTTACAAGACACATATATTCCTGACTCATAAACTGCGTCTTGTTTGCGTTCAATTAATTTAAATCTAAAATAAAAATTCTGGAGGCAATAAAAGAAAACGTATGTGTAATTTTTGTAATCTGTATCAAGTCGAGGCGAACTCAAACTAGCGGTTACTAGCGGCTCTCTGGCTTCCCGTGGTTCATAAAATACATTTAGGGTAGTCATTAAAAGTATATTTTATCGCGTTTTAAATATTTAGATATTCATCTGGAGAAAGTTATCTTAAATTTAGTTCATTACTACGTAGATGAAAGTCGTGAAACTAAATACGCTCGCGGACAAGTCGGTACGTAGTCTTATGTTACTGATAAGTGATAAGGGAAGCCATGGCGTTAACTGTCTCCTAATGATACACTTTATTTAAACCATAATATGAAGAATAAAATGCCAATGAAGTTTATTTTCATCGTAACCAAATATCAGATCAATTTTCAATTTGCCAAAATGAATTAAAAAAACCTTTTCTTCCCACACCATTATCGTAAGTCTAACGTCTACGCAAACATCTTAAATTAAATCTTGAATAATCTTACTTTTTTAAACTAGCAATATCAGATCAATTTTCAATTTGCTAAAATGAATTAAAAAAACCTTTTCTTCCCACTCCATTATCGTAAGTCTAAGGTATTATCTAACGTCTACGCAAACATCTTAAATTAAATCTTGAATTATCTTACTTTTTTGTTACTAGCAATCTGATTAATTTGTATCATGGATTTGTCTATTTGCTATCGCTAGGTGGGCCAGGCACGCGTAGCATTTAACCTTTAAGGGGATTATGCAAACCTTCAAGTATTTTTGCCCTAAATGTCACATTCAAAACATCAAAAGAATAGCTATAAGTACCTACTGTGCAATAAGAACCAATTAATGAGAACTCGACAAATTGGATTTCTTTTTTTCTTTTATGAATCAGCAATAATAAATTATAGAGAACATCACAAAGCTCTTATGAAATTGGATACACCTTCATACTTATAACAAAATACATTATATCAGACAGACAAAATTAATTAGATGCGGATTGCGCAAACATCTAATTATTTAAAATGCAACGTAACCCAAGCCGTTTCCAAAACATGAGCATCGTGAAGTGAAATAAAAAGTTTAAACTGTCGAATATCGATTAAGAAACCGTGTGTTGGCTCTTAATGAGGTCGATACGTCTTCCCGAGTAAGCACATTATGAGATCAAACGCAGGGTCAGACGAAACCGCTGAATTATTAATTTACAAGTATTCTCAATTAAACACAATTAGGACCTCTAGCTCCTGTTTGATTACGGGATGCTTCCACTTTGGGACAACTTAGAGAATTTTTAAGCTCAAAGAAATTCTAAACGTTGTTGAAAAAGAAACATTACCGATGAATTAGTTACGATTGCAAAAAATTAATAACAGGCACGAGCAAGGAAACCTTATTGTTAATGAAAATGGGAACATCAAGGGATAATATTTGACGAGGCTTAACATGTCAAACAAATTGGTGTATAAATCAAGTTTTTTATTGTGAAGGAAACTCAGGTTGAGCTCATGTATATTTCTTTTAAACGAACCCTCCGGTTTTTAAAACACAAGTCGGTAGTCGATAGCGTCATATATCAAGTTGTCGAGTCATCTATCAGCAGACACGTGCATTGTTTGTAAACTACAAGACGGCTAGTTTTGTTGCTGGCGGTACTAATTGCGGATCAGAGTGTGTTCACATAAATATAATCCGCCGTGAGCGGCTTCGCTCATTTGTACAGCGGCGGACGGTTGTCATGTACCCGTATTAATATCGATGAATAAGAAATTCGTTATGGATGGGCTACAAGGCTGGCCATTACTGCGCGATCTGCCGCTGACTGCAGCGTGTTGGATGGCTACCATTCTATCCTGTCGTTACCCGTTTTTATCTACCTCTATTTATGTTGTGCCTTGTACAGTAATTATTCATTTCGTTTCATCGGGTGCTCGTAGTGTATGTACTACGCACGCTGCTCTGACTGCTGATTTATTGAAATACATATTTTGAATACGTATATTCCTGGTGTGTTTGATATTCACGACTTACCTTAAGAAAATGTTTAATAAATATAATGTATAGCCTTTCCTATCAACGCCGATGTTAGCTTGTGTGTTTAACATCCTTCATGTAAGTTACATTGGGCGAGGTTGTCTCTGCTCGATACATCATGAGGAGGCCTGGGACTGCAAGACAAGCTTCATAAATAATGTTTTAATAAGGACACTTGTTGCGCAGTAGTACTAGTATCATCTTAAATGTTTACTTGTATTTATTACTCTCCGTATCAATTGTGGCGAGGCGCAAGGTAAAGATTTTTCTTCGACTATATATTTATTTTATTGAAAAGGAAAGGGCTTTGTCACAATGCGATTAGCCGCTTTGGTAGGCTTAACCAAATCCTACTTATCTCTATTTAACAGAGTTATTTTGAAAAGTCCTCTAGCTGAATCAGAAAGTGACACAGCTAGAACACAGCTGAACAGTGGAAATTATGTTTTAGGGTTCCGTACCTCAAAAGGAAAAAGGAATCCTTGTAGGATCACTTTGTTCCGTCCGTCCATCCATCCGTCAGTCAAGACCCTTTTTCTTAGGAACGCGTGGAGATATCAAGTTGAAATTAAAATCAAATACTCAGGTCAAACAAAAAAAAAAGTTAATGCAGTCGAAAGATACAGCTGGTAATGCCACATATTGCCACATATTTTGACATTCGCGACGAAATAAAACCTATAGCGTACTTTCTTAGAGTCTTTCTTATTTTTCGTTAAACTACAATCATGAAATTTGGTAAGAAGCAATGTCTTATGAGTTAAGAGTAAAATCTGAAAATCGTAATTTTTGATGTGTAACATCTTTCCTCTCGCTTTCCTGCAATCTGTGAGAGTGATTTGCCAGGGAAGCGCGATTTCATTTGACCAATGAGCGCGATCTATCTGAATTGACCAATGAGCGCGTGCGGTGGTAGAGTTGACCGTCAGAAGGTAGAGCGCGCGCACGATAAGTGTGCGCGCGATCGAAATCGGAACTAAACGTTTTAATTTTACTATTCAGGATAGAATGTTAATGTTGCTTATTACCAAGGCGGGATGTCAAATCTTACACATCATACGCGATTACTGTAATGCTCGCTCGTTTTTTTTTTTAAATTACATCACAAAAAATAGAGTCAAAGAATTTGGGCCCAAATTTAAAGTGAGGCGACCGTATCCTGTGGGGTCGTATGAAAGGTCTTCATTAGCACCAGCTATAAAACAGGTTTTTAATTATTTTGAAAACGTTAATTTTTGATTTATGACGAAAAATTTGTAAAAGACATATAACCCACTTTTATCGCCAGAGTTTAGAAAGCGATAAATACGGCTGTTTATGACGCATATTGCCACATATTACCTATGAAATTAGCGTTTTGTATGGAGAATTATAAAGAAGTTGCATTTTTCCTGCTAACATTTTCTTAATTTATTTAACAACTACGAACACTAACGATTTCAAACTTGTATGCAATAATTTTTAAAAACTAAGATAACGTATGCCACTTAGATTAAGCAACAAAAATAAGTTTTGGCTAAGTTAAAACAAATAATAGTTTAATTTCTGCTAACAAAAAGAGGAGTCATTTTTAAGGTATTTTTTTTGTACAAAACTTTAAGTAATAAGGTTTTTTCTTTACTATTGGCAGTTGTCTATGACGGTCATTATTCGATAGAATATCAAGCAATTGATGAATATTTTAATTCATAGAAGTGAGGAGATCCTCTATTTGTGAGAAAAAAACGCCAATTTCATAGGTGGGGTGGGAACCCAATATTTTAACACTCACAAGGTAATCTAAACCTAAAGGTTCCTACTCCTCGTTGACGCATAACTTATTGCAGTTATACGAGTAATTTGGCCGCGACTTATGTCGAACAAAAGTGTAAGAGAACAACAGTTTTCGTGAGGCAAAGATAACTTATTGTTGTGAAATATGATTTTGTTGCAATGTTAAAAATATTGTTTATGATTTAGTGTCTGGAAACACTGACTTCTTCTTCCCTTTTCGATCGCCATTGGGTGCGCAAGTGCACGTAATAAATAATAATTCTGTGCCCATATTTTTACTTAATGAACGACAGTTAAAAACTTAAAACAATATCTGGGACTTTCCATTCAACCTCCATTTGTAACCCGGACCTGCGAACGGCGAGTAGTGGGTAGCTCGCCGGCCGATCAACACCAGGCCTGAAAGTCGACGACGCGTCGTGTTCCACGCGCGCTTCAATGAGTTGTCGGCAAACCATGACGGGGCCCGTCATGGCCGATGCCTGCCTCAGGGTTGTGGATAAATTCGAAACAGAGTTACCGCACCCCTGGGCACTCAGGGCAGGGAAAGAACAGGTGTGGGTTTTAGTCAGTAAGAGCCTGACACGCCCTCCCGCTCAACCCAGAGCGCGAGATGTCATTGGATGATTTTCCAACCCCCAAAAAAAAACCTCCACTTGTAAGAGGTTATGCTCTATTTCGTCTCATTCCCAACTCATCCGATGCATATTGAGCTTAACACAGAACACGCAAGCTAACCACTCATTGACTGTTAATAGCACCTTAATAGCCGAGCTATGAAAATTGAGTCTTATACAGAAATCACAAAGTTTCAACCTACAACAAAATTTACATATGAAAATAGATCAGATATTTATGGGGAACAATTATACAATGATTTACAGTCTGGCAATATTTTTTCCAACTACAGACACTACACAACTACCACCACTTGATGTTCTAAGTTACATACATCTATTCAAATAATTTAATATCCGTGTTTCCTAATGTTTTAACATCTTTACGTATATATATAATACCTCTTCCTGTGACAGTAACTGAAGGTGAAAGGTCTTTCTCGAAATTTAAGTTAATAAATAACTATCTGCAGTCAACCATGACCCGAGATAGATTGACAAACTTGGCCATTAGAATTATAGAGTTCAAAATGTATGTTAAAATAAACGTTATAATTAAAAATGTTGACAGCTCAGAAGCCCGAAAAATTTAGTTCATTGTATTTATTATATATACAAAATCAAGACTATTAAATAATAATATGAAAAAAATACGTAGTATTTTTTTCGGGCTTTTAATTAGCAAAAAAATAAATCGATTTTTTTGCTAATTAAAAGCCTGTTGCCCTCGACTTCGTCTGCGATTTTCCAATTTTCTGCGCATTTTTCTTAATTTTTCTTTCCGGTTCTTAACCTTCGTTGGTATTTTATTTCCTTTTTGTTCAACTAAAAAGTAGTACAAATAATTTTTTATTGAGTTTTAACATTGAGGGACGGTGTTGTGAAAAATGATTCTGTTACAATGTTATAAAATATTGTTTATGGTTTAGTGTCTGGCAACACTGACTTCCTCTTCCCCTTTTCGACCGCCATTGGGTGCACAAGAGCACGTAATTATTCTGTGTCCATTTTTTACCTAATAAACGACAGTTAAAACAATATCTGAGACTTTCTATTCAACCCATTTAAGACATTTTTACAAATCTGGTTTAAAAATACTTGAGTAATAAAATAACTTTGATTTCTAATTTTGGTATGAACTGCCACTTACTCGTACCACAATTTCAACTATAAAAACACGTCAAACTTATAACAACCCTCTTATTCCGTCAGTCGTTAAAATTATAAATATTTTAATTATAGATCTTACAGACTGATTTACGGGCAAAAATATTCGAGACTCAATCCCCGAATTGTTACCTACATACCTATCCACAACTTAGTACGGAACCCATGGTGCGCGAGTCCGACTCGCATTTGACAGGTTTTTTTCTACTCCTCCACTTTGCTTTTCTGATTAATTTCGTTGCGTCGAGCTTCATTGCCTCGGCGTTTTTCTGGTGGTCCCCACTTGATTCTGGCTTGATGTTGAGTTGCAGTGGTTGGGAATAGTGTGGCCGGTTTATCAAAATAAAAAAACCCGCAGACTACCCACTTTTCATTTTAAGATCTTTCAGTCCATCCAAAGGTCGTCTGATAGATATCACTGTCAGCGATAAGATCGTCATTACACCCATAGATTTAACTTCGTGTATAATTGTGTAACTGTTTTGGTGTACAATAACACTGAAAAAAATAATTTCTTACTACAGCACATTAAAGCGATTTCATTAACATTCATTGACTTTATACAGTAAAGCGAAATGTTTTTAACACATTAAAAGGCAAAACAGTAACGTTTAATGATTGAACAGTTAATTTAACGGATAGCTCTGTAAAACTCACTGATCTTGATGCCCGAAAAAGTAACCGTGTTGTAGCAGTAAATTTTAAAGGTTTGAACGATATCTCCAAATGACTAAAACAGTTAATTTAACAGACAGCACGATAAAACTAACTGATCAGTATTCCCGAAAAAGTACCCGTGTTGTAGCAGTAAATTGTAATGGTTTGAACGATATCATTAAATGACTAAAACAATTAATTTAACAGATAGCACAGTAAAACTAACTGATGATTATTCTGCAAAAAGTACCCGGGCTGTAGCAGTACGTTATAATGATAGGAACGATATCACTAAATGATTAAAACAGTTAATTTGACAGATAGCACGGTAAAACTAACTGATCATGATTCCGGAAAAAGTACCCGTGCTGTAGCAGTAAATTGTAATGGTTTGAACGATATCATCAAATGACTAAAACAGTTAATTTAATAGATAGTACAGTAAAACTAACTGATCATGATTCCCGTAAAAGTACCCGTGTTGTAGCAGTAAATTGTAATGGTTTGAACGATATCACCAAATGACTAAAACAATTAATTCAACAGATAGCACAGTAAAACTAACTGATGATTATTCCCCAAAAGTACCCGTGCTGTAGCAGTACATTGTAATGGTTTGAACGGTATCACTAAATGATTAAAGCAGTTATTTTTGACAGATAGCACGGTAAAACTAACTGATCAGGATTCCGGAAAAAGTACCCGTGCTGTAGCAGTAAATTGTAACGGTTTGAACAATATCACCAAATGAATAAAACAGTTAATTTAACAGATAGAACGGTAAAACTAACTGATCATGATTCCCGTAAAAGTACCCGTGCTGTAGCAGTAAATTGTAATGGTTTGAACGATATCACCAAATGAATAAAACAGTTAATTTAACAGATTGCACGGTAAAACTAAATGATCATGATTCCCGTAAAAGTACCCGTGCTGTAGCAGTAAATTGTAATGGTTTGAACGATATCACCAAATGAATAAAACAGTTAATTTAACAGATTGCACGGTAAAACTAAATGATCATGATTCCCGTAAAAGTACCCGTGCTGTAGCAGTAAATTGTAATGGTTTGAACAATATCACTAAATGATTAAAACAGTTAATTTGACAGATAGCACAGTAAAACTAACTGATCATGATTCCGGAAAAAGTACCCGTGCTGTAGCAGTAAATTGTAATGGTTTCAATGATATCACTAAATGACTAAAACAGTTAATTTAACAGATAGCACGGTAAAATTAACTGATCAGTATTCCCGAAAAAGTACCCGTGTTGTAGCAGTAAATTGTAATGGTTTGAACGATATCATTAAATGACTAAAACAATTAATTTAACAGATAGCACAGTAAAACTAACTGATGATTATTCTCCAAAAAGTACCCGTGCTGTAGCAGTAAAATGTAATGGTTTGAACGATATCATCAAATGACTAAAACAGTTAATTTAACAGATAGCACGGTAAAATTAACTGATCAGTATTCCCGAAAAAGTACCCGTGTTGTAGCAGTAAATTGTAATGGTTTGAACGATATCATTAAATGACTAAAACAGTTAATTTAATAGATAGCACAGTAAAACTAACTGATCATGATTCCCCAAAAGTACCCGTGCTGTAGCAGTACATTGTAATGGTTTGAACGGTATCACTAAATGATTAAAGCAGTTATTTTTGACAGATAGCACGGTAAAACTAACTGATCAGGATTCCGGAAAAAGTACCCGTGCTGTAGCAGTAAATTGTAACGGTTTGAACCATATCACCAAATGAATAAAACAGTTAATTTAACAGATAGAACGGTAAAACTAACTGATCATGATTCCCGTAAAAGTACCCGTGCTGTAGCAGTAAATTGTAATGGTTTGAACGATATCACCAAATGAATAAAACAGTTAGTTTAACAGATTGCACGGTAAAACTAAATGATCATGATTCCCGTAAAAGTACCTGTGCTGTAGCAGTAAATTGTAATGGTTTGAACAATATCACTAAATGATTAAAACAGTTAATTTGACAGATAGCACAGTAAAACTAACTGATCATAATTCCGGAAAAAGTACCCGTGCTGTAGCAGTAAATTGTAATGGTTTCAATGATATCACTAAATGACTAAAACAGTTAATTTAACAGATAGCACGGTAAAACTAACTGATTATGATTCCCAAAAAATTACCCGTGCTGTAGCAGTAAATTGTAACGGTTTGAACAATATCACCAAATGAATAAAACAGTTAATTTAACAGATTGCACGGTAAAACTAAATGATCATGATTCCCGTAAAAGTACCCGTGCTGTAGCAGTAAATTGTAATGGTTTGAACAATATCACCAAATGACTAAAACAGTTAATTTAACATATAACTCGGTAAAACTAACTGATCATGATGCCCGATAAAGTACCGGTGCTGTAGCAGTAAATTGTAATGGTTTAAACTATATCACGAAATGAATAAAACAGTTAATTCAACAGATTACACAGTAAAACTAACTGATCATGGTTCCCGAAAAAGTACTCGTGCTGTAGCAGTGAATTGTAATGGTTTGAACGATATCACCAAATGAATAAAACAGTTAATTTAGGG
Organism: Polia nebulosa; assembly: GCA_951329385.1. NCBI lineage: Eukaryota > Metazoa > Arthropoda > Insecta > Lepidoptera > Noctuidae > Polia > Polia nebulosa. The sequence continues at coordinate 16,933,748 of OX589604.1, forward strand.
TGTGTGTTCATGAAAATGGATGTTAAACAACCTTTATGGGACAAAAGAAATAAGTTCCTATCATACTGATGGTGACTAGTAGTATTTCTTCGGGTGAAATGGGTTTTTTTTTTTTTTTTCGTGGGGTGGGAAATCATCCTATGACTTCTTCCGCTCTAGGGTGGAGCGGAAGGGCGTGTCAGACTCTTACTGACTAAAAGCCACCCCTGTTCCTCCCTGCCTCGAGTGCCCAGGGGCGAGGTAACTCTTTCGAATTTATCCTCCACCCCCGGGCAGGCATCGGCCGTGGCAGGCCCCTTCCCTTTGCTCACAACTCTTTGAGGCGCGCGTGAAACACTACGCGTCGTCGACTCTCGGGCCTGGTGCTGATCGGACGGCGAGTTGCCCACTACTCGCCGACCGCAGGCCCGGGTCTACGGTGGCCGGAGATCGTCTCGCGGCGCCCGAACCCCCTGGCGTCTGATGCGGCGGCTGCGGCTGGGGGCGCTAGGGCGACTTGGCTGTTGTCGAGTCTCCCTAACGTATGCCGCCTCCCTCTTCGCGAGCATTACTGCTTCGCAGAAGGAGGAGACGGCTTCCATTCCCTCTCGCTCCGTACCATGGCCTGAACCAGGGCACGGCGCGAGAGGTCGCTGCCGCCTATCGCATCCACGAGGACACGGCGGTGCTCTGCCCAAGCGGGGCAAACCTCCACCGTATGCTCCACCGTGTCCTCTGGGCGATCCTCGCAGTGGAAACACCCGGGGGGGGGGGGGGTGGGGTTAAATGGGTTGAACAAGCCAGTTACACCATCTCTTAATTTTCTATTTTATTAAATACTAGCTGCACCCCGCGGTTTCACCCACGTAGACCAGGATAAAAAGTAGCCTATGTGTTAATCCAGGATATAAGCTATCTACATACCAAAATTCATCCAAATCCGTCCAGCCATTTGAGCGTGAAGAAGTAACAAACATACACACTCACGAACTTTCGCCATTATAATATTAGTGTGACGTAGTTACTTGTATGTTTCTTGTGTCATGCTGGTATAATCATAAAACTTGTGTTCATCAAACTTTGTCTTTTATAAATAAACTAACTGCGCCCCGCGGTTTCACCCGCGTAGACCAGGATAAAAAGTAGCCTATGTGTTAATCCAGGGTATAAGCCATCTACATACCAAAATTCATCAAAATCAGTCCAGCCATTTGAGCGTGAAGGATTAACAAACATACACACTCACAAACTTTCGCCTTTATAATATTAGTGTGATGATAATATGACCCATGCCTACTTTTTTCTTTTCGTGTTATAGACACAAACTGTTCTTTTCTTTCTAAATTTATAATAACACTTTCCAGAGTTAAAAATTTGTCGTCGAACGAACTGGAGGCCGTGGTTGTCAATAAGGGCAGATTTATTTGTTTCTTTACAGCTGATCGCGGCGGTCACTGCCCTCACGCGCGCGCGAATTTCAAACTGTTGTTATTGTGAAAAAAGTGAATACGTATAAAAAAAAAAGTTTCTTTGGGAAAGTTGTTTGTAATCATGAGTACAATCACGTGTTTAATTAAGTATCGGTCAATAATTACCAGTCACCCTATATACAGGGTGTAACGGTAAGGTTTGGTCATATTTTAAGAACCGGTTCTGCCCATGGAAATGAACAACTTTCTCTAAGAAAAAATAGAAAATTCCCAAAAAATCCTGTATATATTTGATACATTTTATTCAAATTGTAATCAACTCGATGAAGACTACGACATTGTACAAAATTTCAAATAAACTACTTTCGTCTTATGTATTTCAAAAACATACATTTTCTCATATCTAATGGTTGCATCTGGGGAGTGTGCGGACGGAATTGCATAATTTAATCCCACCAAACCCGTTCCATCATCGGACCACAAGACGTACGGCGATGCGCCACCGGTAGATGGTGGACATCCCACCTACACGCACAAAACGTTTTAAGAACACATTCATTGTGCGCACAGCTCCCAAACTCCCAACCACCTAACAAATTATTGTTATCGCGTATTTGTGTAGATAGGTAGGTAAGTACCTATAACAAGGGAAACAACAAGCTTTTCGACCATGCTCGCGTTGACGATAGACGGATCGGGAAAGGCCGCCCAGTACCTAGGGCTCTGTCATGGCTTACGGCCCATCACCCATCTATGGACTAACCGTATGCCTTGTGCTTTACCTCATCGAATTGTATTGTTTTTCATTGTTGTGTATTGCTTTGTACTTAATTTTTTGTTTTACTATTATGCGTTAAAAAGAGGTAGGTAAATACCTATCAATCGCCAGAAGACATAATGGTTAAATAGTACGTACACCGCTTAGAATCTTCATTAGGTACATCATATTGAATAATTATCAAAAATGTAGGTAAGTACAGAAAACAAATAAAATCTAGATTGTCTTCTTTGTTTCAACTTTTTCGCTTACATTTTTCGGGACCCTGAGGTCCCGGGTCTTTGGAAAGCGTACCTAGCTACGAGGGGCCGAAACCAACTCGCAGAGGCCCATTTAGACGCTTTTTATGAAATGAGGCACACGATTATTTTTATTTTTAAACTAGGTACTTACCTATTCTTAGGCAAGTTTATTGTTTACGAATAATGAAAAAAAATTACAAATATACAAAATTTACACCCTATTTTAACTGAGAATAATCTTTGCTTCCTACAACGAATCTAAAGCTGCAACTAATGATCTTATTTTGATTTAAAAATTTAAGCAGCTGACCCATTGTCCTTGACAAAACTCTTTATAGTAATACTAGTGACCCATCCCAGCTTCGCACGGCTACAAATTACACCTAAACCTTTTTCATGAATCATTCGGTGTATTGGTGAAAACCGCATGAAAATCTGTTCAGTAGTTTTTGAGTTTATCGCGTAGGTACAGACGCGGCGGAGGACTTTGTTGATCAAAAAATATTTTTAAAAACAAGCTCATAGCTGGGACAAAAAACTAAAAAGTTAAAAATAAATTCTAGTAAGTAGGTATTTGGCTTGTAGATACTTACCTATATTCTTAAAAGCTTGAGGCACTACCCGTTACAGGTTAGAGGTTAGGTACTTACTTACTATACTTCTGTGCCTCAAGCTTTTAAGAATATAGGTGAGTACCTACCTAACTAGCTAGAAGCCAAATACTTAGGTACTAAAACTTATTGATATTCCTGGAGGAACATTGGCTCATACACGGGATAGAAAAAAATTCTATTCCGTGGGCTCATATAACACAGGCTTTTTGCCTAGTTTAGGAGGCTGCAATTCGAGTTTTGATTGTCACCATGTAGGTACAACATTATGTTTTGTAACTGTGTTCTAAATATTCAAGTGTAAATGTACAAATGAAAGATTAGTAGGTATTATTATTTTTAACTTTTTAGTTCACAGTCCCAGAGCTCGTGGCTAAAATAATAACAGCCGCACGGGTCGATCCCTCAGGTACGCTTGTCGGGGTTGGTCCATGGATGGGTGACCATCTTCACATATCAAGACTCCTCCGTGCCTCGGAAAGCGCCTTAAGCCGTTGGCCCCGGCTGTCAATCGTGGATCTTTGACAATCGTTACGGGTCGTCAGAAGCCCGAAAGTCTGACATCTAGTATTACAAGGGGGTATCGTATAACCCAAGTAACTGGGTTGTGGAGGTCAGATAGGCATTCGCTCCATGTAAAATACTGGTATTTAGCTGCATCCGGTTAGAATGGAAGCCGACCCCAAGATAGTTGGGAAAAGGCGCGGGCAGATTTGAGTCCCAAATAAGCTTGTTTTTTTTAATAATTTTTACTTTTAACTTTTTTTTTACTTTATAGTAAGTAGGGTATTTTAGAGAAGGCGTGATGCTTTAAAATATTCTACGGATATTATGATGTGATGTAAAGTGCTCCTCAAGACGAACGATCGAGTACAAACTCGGTGGGGTTATGTTATTTTATCACAGAGATGCAGTGGCCACCTTCTAGCTTCATCATCAGACCTTGGATATTGTCTAGGTGTAAAGTGCTCCTGAAGACGAATCCATCGAGCCCAAACTCGGTGGAGTTATGTTGTTTTATCACAAAGAAGCTTTGGCCACCTTCCAGCTTCATCATCAGACCTTGGATATCATCTAGGTGTAAAGTGCTCCTCAAGACGAATAAATCGAGCCCAAACTCGTTGGGGTCACGTTGTTTTACCACAGAGATGCTGTGGCCACCTTCCAGCTTCATCATCAGACCCTGGATACAATTTGGTCGTAAAATGCTACTGCAAGACGAATTAATCGAACCCAGACTCGATGAGTTTATCTTGTTTAGTTCAGAAGTTCCTAAGGCCATCTTCTGTCTCCATCATCAGACCAGGCGTCATGGTACCATATCATTATATTGTCACCAAAGATACATAAGTACACAAAATTTCAGTTCATTCGGAAATTGGGAAGTGGGTCTAATTTGAGTTGCAAGATTCCACCCGAACAAACATACCTACCTACATTGCAAGTTAAAAGCTGTCGACCCATTGTCCTTGACAAAATTCTTAATAGTAATACTAGCTAACCATTCCAGCTTCGCACGGGTACAAATTATGTAGGTACACCTAAACCTTTCAACCACGAATCACTCTGTATTTTGTTGAAAATCGCATGAAAATCCGTTCAGTACCTAAGAAAAGAAGAAAAGAAAGAAAATACGTTTATTTACGGTAAACATGACGCAAAAAACAGAGAAACACAAAAACAAAGAAAAACTGGGGGAAAAAATGCGTCACATCCACGCAAAACGGCCATCGCTCAGCTTAAGTGCCATGACCCCATGCAAGACAGAGCCCCAGCGCTGGTTTTCAGCGACAGCCGGCGCCGACGTCATGACGTCGACCGGTGCAGAAAACAATGAGTAAAACTTCTAAATATTATACAGCGTGTACCTATTTTTTTAATTTATCGCGAACAGACGTTAATTAAAAGTTATTGTTTAAAAGGTTAAAATAATGGTTTGTTTTATCGAACAAGTCGTAACTCGATTTCTTCTAAAAAAATATATTATTATATTACTTAAAAACTGTTTGATGGTTATCATTTTCACATATCATTATTATAAATAAGCTCATACTCAAGACTTAAGGTTTATTTTTTTTTCTATGTTTAGTTCTTTTTCGTCGGTTTAATTTTTTTTTTAAGTTTTCTAAAGATTTTTTGTGGCCCATATCATCTTTTTATATCTAACTACTAATTGTTTAGGAAAGGTATGGTTTCCATCATCATCTCAGCTTCATGATTTGTGATTATTCCTAAACGTAAATACTTGAAAAGTAAACAGAAACACTATTTGTGTCCACAATTTTCGAGGGTTTCTCTCAATTTTATCAGGATCCCATCATCTTGACATGGGACCACCCTTGAGGTATACCCTATTTAACAAAAAAATAATCATCAAAATATGTTCATAACGAAGTGAGGGCTGAACATATGTTAAAAACCTCCTCTCTTTTTTTTCGTCTGTTAAAAACAAAGATATTTTTTTCAAATAAATGGATTTTCATTTGTGTATTGATTCTAAAAATCATCAGATGATGTTTTTTACTTGGCGACTGGCGTTGGCAAAATCTATTATTATTATTTTAAATGAGTGAAGTGCGTCCCACAGACTCCACAAAGCACTAAGTAATATAATAGGTGCGTCCTCAACAGCTATAACAACAACATGACTAATTATGAATAATTGAATATCAAAGCGTACAGTGCAAAGTGAAATTATGGTGTATGCTCCAGGGTAGCCCTCGAAATTCAAATTTTCTTACGTTTTTTGCAATTTGCAGATCAGTGTCAGGTTGTATCTTGGTCAAAATTGGATTCGCGGCCGTAGCAAGAATGTATTTATAGAATTTTAATCATAAAAATCATCAATACAAGTATTTCAGTTAAATTGATGTCAAATGTAAGTATTTCATGAAATCATGACATTTTTCATAAATTCTAATTGAGAGAGTTGTATTGATGATTTGAATGATTATAATTTTACAGATACATACTTGCTACGACCGCGAATCAAATTTTATGGGATCGCTTTGCGCATCGTACACTTATGACAAATAAAACGCACACCCGTTTATTATTTATTTTTTATAAGTTACCTACGTAATTTCTTACTGGTTCTATGGTTGAAAGAAACAGATGTGTTCGTAGCCTCCGGTGTTCTTTTTTGAACTTGTTTTAATTTCTGACTCCTTCTTCAATCTCCTTTTTCATAAAACAGTTTACATGGTAAATCAGTTTTCTGGCTTGTCTATTTAAAACAGTGTTTTACCTTGGCATCTTATACCTACCTAAAAAGAATACTATGTCACATAGGACCAAGGCAGCTTTCAACTGGTAAAAGAATTTTTGAAATATGTCCAGTATATTTGGAGCCTATTGAATACAAACAAACAAACAATCAAATCTTTCCTCTGTATAATATTAGTGTAGATAAAAACTTTATTTATAGTACATTTCGATACAAGTACAAATAAAATAATTGAATCAAAAATAGTTTTGCTATAATTACAAACTGACATTAATTATTTTTTTCCCCGCTTTGCTTTCGATAAATATCACCTTTTATTATAATTACAAAGGTCTAATTAATAAAAATCACATAAAATATTCGAGCTCTACCTTACCAGATAAATTAAAATGATGCAGTTTAAAAATTGGTGTCAATTAAATTGGCCGGAATTGTACTCGTCGTCGTGAGGTACGTAAACAAGAGTATAGAACAAATCCCGAGTGACGGCTATGACGCGATGCGCTACGGTCCAATCACGGCACTTTCGCCGCCCCACGCCTCACTTCATACCACCAAAGGGACCCAATAACTCACTTTTGCGCAGGTGAAGGTCAGCGCTCAAGAATCGTGCCGATGATTGTACGCATCTAGAAACACCACCGCGTACTTACGCTGCGATCGTGCGACGGACGCCATAATTTGTCGTAACGTTAACTATCCAGACTTATAGTGTTTATTGTGCTGTTACCAATATATATTGTTTTACCGAATTCGTTTAGTTCCTACTGAAGAAATAAAATACCCCCTTATAAATTGCGCCCAACTCGTGTCACGCACTGCGTATCCGTACGGCAAATACCTACCTACGAATCGGAAAAATAACGGACGCGTGTGTACGAAATCCACGCGAACTGTGTTCAACGTTCTACTTCTACCTAGTCACGGATCGAGTAATTTGTGTACCTACTGGACTATACTGCCGTTACCTATTCACCGTTTGCGTCCATCACCGAGTGTTATCTTCGAGAAAATGCCGCCGAAAAAACGCCACGCGCGCGCAAACGATTAGGAAAACAGTGGTTCCAGTAGGTAGCGATGACAAAAGCCACGCGGTAGCTAAAATTGTGCTCATTTACAAAAGAGTGCGCAAGTGTATCCGATGACTACGCCCTTCGAGGTCTACCTATGTTACGGAGACGACGCAGTGAAATCTACCGTGGAAACCTGGGACGAAGCGATACGAGGACTTCGATTCATGTTTGCGGCCCGCGCCCCGCCCACCGGATCCTTCGAGAAATATTCGCGCACGAACAAAGTGATAACGATAGTGTCGATGCCTTTATATAGTGAGTGGCAGAAATGTCGCGTGTACAAAGAAAAAGAAAGAAAGAAACAATATTTATTTGTACCTCACAACAAGAACTTAGTAACTATAAATACTAAAAAAAAAACGACTGCGAGGCCAAAAAGGCTCCTAACTACCAAGCTACAAGCTACCAGATGTTATGCAAGTAGTTATATTTTACGACCTTTTACACCGTAAGTTCCGTAAAAGAGTGTCACGATATTATTAGGTACCTATGTAGTGTTTAAGTTTTTTTTCTTACTATTTTCAGAAAATGAAATGGCTGCATGTGCGTTATTATTATTAGATAATGTGCAAGTGACGGCATTAACTCCCGCGTTGTGACCGCACACAAAATTCAAAAAAGTTATTCCAAAAAGGAAGAGGAAAAGTTAACAGACAGTCTCAGTAAGTCTCAAAAGATAATATTTTCTGAGTTTGTTTTGTTTTCACGATCATCAGTATCTGTGTCTTTTTCACGGGGCCAATTTGTAAGTAGATTTATAGGGTTCCGTACCCGAAGGGTCCAAACTGAGCCCTATTGCTGTCACTCACGTGTCCGTCTGTCTGTCTGTCCGTCGACTGTCACAAAATTTTGTTCCGAAGAATTTTTTAACATCCCATTGACCTATGAACTTGTTTGGTGATAATGTTTATTATTACGTATATTTTACTAACAAATACCAAAATATTGATTTCCCTCATGGTACGTAACCTTAAATCTGCAAAGACCACGCACTTGGCTGGTTTTTTTTATTTGTACTACAAAATCACCAATACCAGTCTCCTGAATGGTACACATGATAAAATCAAGCCACTGTGTATTTTTAACCAACCACACAACACTTTTTAGTTATTTTATACATACCTATAAGACTATGAATGACATGTTTTTATTTTTGGGGTCTTGTTCGCTCTTAGCAACTACCATAGATGGTCAATTGCAACATGATCAAGAAAAGACCTATGTCTTTGGACAGGAGAACAATATAGAAATATATTAGTACAAGCAATTTCCATGGAAATCCTTAGACATGATCCCAAGGCAAATGTAACAGCAAAAACTTATTTAAGTTGGCTTAACTTAATAAGTAAGTAAGCTTTGGCACTTTTAATGCACTTCACGTCTTATGTTTTAATGCTTTGTTGGTATTTTTCTTTTCAGAATGGTTATTTCCTTCAAAAATCTACACTGTTATTACATCAAACCAAAAACTGATACAAAACGAGCTCACGGCCAATACTATGACGCAGTGGCAAATTTAAAAGCCAAGTATAGACGCTCTCAACCGAACACTCCATCTGCCTTGTGTGCAAAAAAGTGGCAAAGAACCAACCAGAAACATGTTCTCTCAAATGAAAATGAGAATTATATACAAAAAATCCCGTTTATAGCGCTCGTGTGGACATGAATTGGTAAATTTTTCTTTCACTGTTAAGAGTGTCTATTACCTTAGTCGTAAACTTATAAGGTTTCGCAACTGCATGTCTTAATTTCAGGTGACTGCTGACTTCAATCACTGCTATCCTTAAAATTAACATTAATTGGATAAACTAATGCTGCAAATTACTCAAGCATCTAAAACCTTATCAAGATGATCACCATTTAAAGAAGAACTACATAAACTTGCACAAGGTGAGTTTGCTATATTCATACTTTCATAGGTATTGCCATTATGTTATACTGTATTTTTCTGCAGGTATGTCACAGTCAACTAGTTGAATCAGCCAGTTATTTGGATGTCTAGTCAGTTAATTGGTCGGGGCCCTGCCAATTTCAAAGTCAACACATACCTAAACATAACAAATAAAAATAATTATACTTCTTTGGCTTAACAAGATAAAATACCAAACTGTCAACTGTCATGATTTTTGTGTGTGCATAAATAAATAAAGTTTACAAAAGGATAACAATAATTCTTCATGAACCACAGACCATAGCTAACTTCAGGGTATCGGTTCTAGCTAACTTCAGGCTGTAGGTTTGATGTCAGATTAGCAATCGGCACCCCCAAAAACTAATTTACACGATGCCCATATCGAATGTTTGAGAAAAAACAAGATAAAAAACCAAACTGTCTCAAATTTTACAAAAGGAAAACAATCATTCTTCATGAACTACAGACCATAGCTAACTTCAGGGTGGATCGGTTCTTGCTAACTTCAACCTGTGAATTTTGTGTCATAGTGATGCGCGCGCATCTTAAATATACTCTTCAAAAATTGACAGCAAATCAACCGCGTTTGCTGCTATCGTATGTCTATGAATTGTTAACACAGTTTAATGGCGAACAACAACAAAAAAATAAAAAACTTAAAAAAAAAAAAATAGAACCTTCTTCCAAAATAAGTGCAAAATAACTTTAATCTCTCGAATTCCCAATCCTTCGACTTGTATCACATGCTTTCTAAAATCAAAATCCCCTTTCCTATTCTCTTCTGACTAACTTCTCTCCTAAACTTATTCAACTTCTATCAAAATTTTTAAACGACAACGACATCACTATGTAGCAGTGTGTGTGATAACTTCTTACGTGCGTACATAAGTTCACACACACTTTTTTTTTTAAGTGAAAACTTTTATAGGCGCGTTGGGCATTTTTGAGATGGGAAAAAACTATTGAACTCGCGCGTCACCGTCACCGACCTTCGTAGCTCTCGTAGCTGATTGTTTTTTTTTTATTAATTTAGATCGTATGGATCTTTCTACGTAAACTATTAAACTCGCGCATCACCATCACTGACCGTCGTAGCACCCGTAGCTATTTTTTTTTACGAATTTAGATGGTATGGATCTTTCTACGGGTTTTTTTAAAGGGAGCCCAAATTTTGATTATTTTTGCGATCGGTTTTACCGTTTTCGAGATATTTGTGATTTTATATCTTAAGGCGCGGTATTACCTCAATAGTCAAAAAAATTGGTTTCTTGCATAGGCGAGTATGACGTAATGCAATGAAAATATCCTTTGCAAGAAATACAGTGGATAGAGAAGGGTTTAAAGAAAAATTGTAACCGAATAGAATAGTAAAAAATAGTTTGATATTCCCAATAAATAATTTGGAAATTGCTAAACAAAAATAAACTTTGGCGTCGAACATCTCTGTATTTTCAGCGATAACAATATAATTTTTTTAAGAATTGAATAGAATTAGCATTTTATTAAAACTTTGACCGAACAATTATTTAATTTACTGTGTATATTCTGCATAATCTAAAGAAAACCCGTAAAATAAATGCCTATCCGCATCGTCAACACAACTATTATGTTCAATTCTCAACCTTATTTGAAGCTATCTCAAATCGTAGTCAGTCCGCGCCAAGCCCCATCTATCATCAATTTTCTTTTAACTTGAAGTTTTGAATCACTTGGCTGAGTCTTGGTCAGTCATCTTCAAAGGGCTGACTTTCAACATGTCAGGTTGTTAAACGTTGAGTGATCCTAGTTGAATTAACTATCTGCTTAGCCATTTAATTGAATTAATTTTACGCGTTGCGTTTAATAAACGGCCTAAGCATCCTATTGAATGGCAAATTCAACCAGATGGGTGCGACATAGATACAACATACATTTCCAGACACTTAAAGATATCAGTAAAATTCATTCAATTGTCCACCTCGATGATAAAAAATGATGGTCACTAATTTTCGTTCTTGTTGCTTGACAGATAAAGATCCTGAAACGATTATTCTCGTTGTATTACTCCTTATGCCGCACATCATTGGACCAGTTCACTTAAAAAGGAAGAGAATATCTGCTGCATGAGTGTGTCAAAGTTTTATTTTACACTTTGAAGAGAAAAGGAAGCGCCACAGGTTCGAACAATATTACTATGCAGAAGACAATTGTTTCCGTAGACATCCTTTCGTAGACATCACGGTTGTTAGCATTCTAGTTTCATTCTTTTCTAGAAGTGAAAGCTTGTATATGGCCCAGATTTCAACAAAAACAAAATTTTAATTTTTTTTTGGCTGTAAGTTTCCAAATAAAATAAATAATATATAATATATTCCACAACTATCACACAACGCCATCTAGTCCCAAGCTAAGCAGAGCTTGTGTTATGGGTACTAGACAACTGATAAACATACTTATATATTTCTAAATACATACATATTATAGATAAATTACACCCAGACACAGAACAAATGATTGTGTTCATTACACAAACATTTGTCCTGGGTGGGAATCGAACCCACGACCTCCGGCATAGCAGTCAGGGTCACTAACCACTAGACCAACAGGCCAGTCAGTTGATAAATAAAAACATAATGAACTTTTTAGGGTTCAGGTCACCAAAATTCTTTCAAAAATCGATATTTATAGAATAAATTAAAAATATTTTTAATGAAAGTACTACATCTAGAGTAAATCTTATTAAAATTATTTATTAGAATTAAACTTTTGTTTAATCAAAAAAGCTAACTAACGATTAACTTTATGGCTATAGTACTTTAATTTAACATATTTTGTTTATTTAACCAGATTTGTTCTTTAAATATCGAGCTCGATATATTGCAAAAATACTGCTTTTCGCAGAATTTTGTAAAATGGCTCTTAAGACACTAGGAGGTTTATCTCATTAGGTCTGCTAGCAGTTTATCTGGTTAAAGTTAAAAGAGTAATGTGCATTACCCGGGCAAAATGTTGTGCTTTAGAGAGGTGAGACTATAACAAATAATTAGTGTATCATGAGGAGCAATTTGATTACTAATATCAAAATTTGTGTGAATTTTAGTTTTAAGGTTATTTGAGAAAACCAGATTTTGCTGGCGTAACGTTTGAAACATTATCCTGGCAAAATCGTTTTTCAAAAAATCGTTTCAGCCCGAAACCAAATACATGAATAAATAGCTTTTGTTGCGTGGTAAATGTTTGTAAATAGCAAAATTTGTGTGCTATGGTTCTTAAGTTATTTAAGATTTTGCTGGGGTAACGTTTTGGGATTCGCTGGTAGCGATGAAATACGCTATTGCCAAAACATTAAAAGAAAAATGGCATACTTTAAACAAATTAAAATGATTCATGAACATTTGTTCCTGTAAATTTCAGCATTCAATTACGGTTATAATGAAAGTTATATCAAAAACAAGAATCTGTCAGAAATTCTTTAATAAGCCGACCAAATTGAAAAGTTAGCAGCTTAGTGTCCGATGTTCTGTACAGTTAAGCAAAAAAACTTTATTCGTGAAGCCGAATTTTTTAATTTGATAAGTGCAGTTACCATTACACAATTTCTCTTAGTTTTCTGTTTTATTAATTGAAATCATGTTAATTAATAGTAGTTTAAAACAATTTAATTGATCACAATTACTTAAAGTCAAAGTAACTTTAAAAAGGTTAGTAATAACCTGAGTAAATAAATTAATAGTGTGATTTGAAATCAATACAAATATATATATGTATATACAGAGTGGTGATGACAATACGACATTAAATTAAACCTCGCATACCTCAAGACGTTCTCAGTCTACATACAAAAAATCATTTGAATATATCCAGTAGTTTAGTAACAGGAAATTATTTTCGATTTTTAACATTTGCTACATGATGTATCTGATAATAGGGAAACACTGTCAGGTTAACGACCCACATCGGTATAAACATCAAAACATTAAAGCCACGTTGCCAACTCGCTACTTTAACACTTTCGCCAAATTAGTATTTTCATCTGATTTAGTGAAAATTATACCTTAACTCTGAGTAACAAGAGTCATAAAGCGTGTCATCAGAGGATAAGAAAGTAACGAATGCGGAAATTGCAATGCACTCATAATATTAATAAAAAATTTAGTGTGGGCGAAAGAGATAAATCTAGTTTCGTTTGTTACTTCGCTTTCTTGAAGAAATTTGCTACAACAAATTTATGTTAGTGTGTTGCCGGCCGCCGCGATCCTGTGACGAGTCACGCGTCCTCAGATGCCGCTAACTTTCGTTCGCGCCGCGCGCGGGGGCGCCTTTGATGAGGGACTTCCCCGCCGCTCGTGTTTAAATTTGTAAATTCATTTACGACTGTATTAGTGCGAAATTGGACGCTTTATTTTAGTGACAGGACACGTAACGTTTTAGGTATTTAGTTAAACAGTGAGTGAATTGTGCGAAATTAGACGCTTAGTTTTTATTGTTTTCGTGTTTTTTTTTTTTAATAATCATGCCGCGCTACAGTTACACAGCTTCGGAGTACACCGACATGATTTTAATTTATGGGGAGTGTCAAAGAAACGCCGCTTTGGCTATACGGACATACCGAGAGAGGTTTGGAAACACTCGATTTTGTCCGACCAACGGGCGCACCATTGTCCAAGCTGTCCAGAGGATGCGAGAAAATCGATCCTTAATCCCGCATGTGGATAGTGCTCCTCCACGTGTAAGAGTGACCCTTGAGGAACGAATTTTAAATTATTTTGAACGCAACCCAACGTGTAGTTCGCGAAGGGCAGGTCGACATTTTCGTGTTGACCATACAACTATTCTTAAAGTTTTAAAACGCGACAAACGGAAGCCGTATAAATACAAGAAATTGCATGCATTGTTACCTAGAGACAAACCAGTTAGGGAAAACTTCTGTCGCTGGATTGAAAACAAACATTTCGAGAATCCGGATTTCTTGTACAATGTGATGTGGACTGATGAAAGTACATTTACAAGGAACGGTTTATGGAACAGACAGAATCTTCGTTACTGGAGCCGCGTGAATCCGCGTCTAGGACGGGAGACTTCGCACCAGTACAGATTTACTGTGAATGTTTGGGCTGGCATTCATAGAAATACTATTATCGGTCCGGTTTTCATTGATGGAAATTTAAATGCTGAAAAGTTTTTAGAACTCCTCAATGGACCTGTTTGCGAGTACACGGATGAGCTTTCGGTAACTGCGTTCAGGCAGATGTGGTACCAATTAGACGGAGCACCAGCTCATTCAGTGGTGTCTGCTAGAGAGCGTTTGTCTCAAATGTTCGGACAGCAGTGGATTGGCCGTTATGGACCAACGCGTTGGCCAGCCAGGTCCCCCGACCTTACACCACTGGATTTTTTCTTGTGGGGTCATATCAAAAATGAAGTGTACTCAACAGCTCTTGATACTGTTGATGATTTAAAAGATAGAATAATCATATCTTTTAATAAATTAAAACACATGGCTGCGAATGGGGACCTTTTGTCAGACGTTAGAAATAACCTTTTACGTCGGTGCAATTTGTGTATTCGAATTCATGGCGGCCATATTGAAAAACGAAAAATTTAGTGACTTTCATACCTACATCCTGATCGTGATTAATAATTTGATTAATAAATAACACGCCGTTGAGAGATGCCTGATTATTTGGTTAATAATCTGTGATTCAGTGTAATTTTACTGAGCATTAATCCATAATTAAAAGCCAAAAGATCAAGTCGCTACAGGACCGCGCGTTGTTGCCGCTCTTACGACAGGTTAGTGAAGTAATATTTATAAATGGTGTTCTATTTCGTTTCTAGTTTTATGCCATTTAGTTTGTTTGAAATTTTTATTTTTTTATTTTCGATGTTAGGATTTTTTTGATAGCTTAAACTTATTCTTATGAACTAGTATTGTCTGTGTTTTCATTTATTGTCGTATTGTCTTCTCCACCCTGTATATACTTTTAGTTATTTAGCATTATAATTAGTTATATAGCAACGCCACGCTAAACTTTATAACGTTCTCGATGCTAGTCAGAGCAGCGCGCATCGCTGCGTGCGGTGCAACAGCTACATGCGTTTTCTTACTTACTCTTTATCTGTGAGTAGTTAAGTACGCTATGATTTTATACAATTGTTACAGGATAGACACAATACCGGCCCTCATAACGACAAGAAAGATAGACAAAACGATAATACCTATTTCGTTAAATTTATTATTGAATATCCTTTAAGGTCTTCGCACATTACGCCGACGCAACGCCTACTCCATTCTATCTCAACTCACACTGTTGCATTGAAATGTGGGCTTTATGTAGTGTCACTTAAGTGGATTCAACATTAAGTTTAAAGAAGTGACGACGCGTTGACGATGCGTGGTTCATGCGTTGATCACCTGTGACAGTCACATGTAATGTTGAAATATCCACTCTAAGTAACACGTGCATCATCAGCTTTTTTAATGTCCCCACTGCTGGGGCACAGGCCTCCTCTCTGTGACAGGGTATGGGCCGTAATCCACCACGCGGGCCCAATGTGGATTGGTGGATGTCACATGTCTTCATTTTTTTTGTTCTTGGACATGCCGGTTTCCTCACGATGTTTTCCTTCACTGTTTTGGGAGCACTGGTGAAAAAATAATTTACACAAAGTAAAGCACCTGCCTGAGTTTGAAATCGCGACCTACAATTTGTAAGTCGCGGCCAATACCACTCACTGGGCCACCACTACTCACCACGTTAACTTAGTTACGCCGCGTTAAATTAGTAACACGTTACAAAGCTCATATTTAAATGCCATACTGTGAATCCAGGTGGAATGTAGCCCACCAACTTACCCAGGATATTCGTACCTATCTACCTCTTAAGGAAAATTGGACAAACTATTACATTGTATTTTAAGTTTTAAACATTGGTACTAACAGAAAAGTATTATGTATCCAAATATTGAAATTAAGTAAATACTCCACTTATGATTTTTCTTTAAAAACGTTAATGCTTAGGCAAAGCAATACATATAATTTATATAGGATTGATTTTTAAATCAAAATAATGAATTTTACCTTTTTATTATTTTTACTACTCCGACCAGTAAACTTTTGTATGCAACTGTACTAGCAAAACATCAATATTATGACGTTCATTTAAGATGATTGCGCTTACGTATGGTGCGATCGCTTTTAAGTTATCTTTTCAATTTGGTCGGCTTATTAGAGAATTTATAACATATTCTTGTTTTTGATATAACTTTCATTATAGCCGTAATTGAATGCTGAAATTTACAGAAACGAATTTTCATGAATCATTTTATTTGTTTAAAGTATACCATGTTTCTTTATGTTTTGGGAACTGCGTATTTCATCGCTAGAGTACGATCAGTCTCAAATCAATCAAATTTGTTTCTATCTTCTTATCGTGTAAAGTTACAAAATCTAAAATTCCTGACGTTATAAGCGTCTACCACGGGTATATTATTTGATTATAAGTGTTTTTGTTTACTTGCAAATCCGTTTTTCTGATTTTTGAAACCATTTAATTACATTGGTTTACGTCAACCAAATCAAAAAGTAATGTTTAAACAAATTAAGGTTTCTTATTGTTATTTTTTTCAAACTTCTGCGTTGAGCCGTTTTCGAGATCTGGGTAATCCCAAAACGTTACCGCAGCAAAATCTTAATTCTATTTACAAACATTTAACACGCAACAAAAGCTATATTCATGTATTTGGTTCCGGGCTGAAACGAATTTTTGAAAAACGATTTTACCAGGGTAATTTTTCAACGTTACTCCAGCAAATCTGTTTTTCTCAAATAACTTTAAAACTACAGTATTCACACAAATTTTGATATCAGTAAACAAATTGTTCCTCATGGTACACTAATTATTTGTTATAGTCTCACCTCTCTAAAGCACAACATTTTGCCCCGTTAATGCACACAAAATATTAATAATTTGCAGTTGTTGAGCACAGTGTTATCATATTATATTGTGTTGGCATTTTATTTGAATTTAGTGTAGGTGGATATTTAATTTATAGCAGACTAATTTCAGTAGCAATTACCCCAGACTCAAACCATAGTTCGATTTTTCTTCAAAAGGTGTTTCAGAACAAAACTGTTTTGAATTTGTTTAATTAGAAACATTTTCAATATTATATTGTTTAACTATCGTTTTAATTCTAAATGTTGTACTTAAATTTTTGACTGTCGTAATATTAATAATAATAAGTTTATTTCACAATAACCTAGCACTTTGCACTGTATACATTCTTTGAAAATAATATTTACATTATGATGAAATAGTAGACTATCTTTTAAACTAGGACTAGCCTGTATTTTAAAAGATAGGGTTCAGCCAAATGGATTCTGTTAATATTCACAACCTAAAACAAGTGTAAACAGTGTCACTGATTAGTAATCTGTACAGAAAAATACAAAATTTAAAAATAAAATATTAACAAAAAGTGATCCTAAGTAACACAAAAAGTGTAAAAGACAGCAGACATGCATGTGTATGTATGTATGTGTAGGCGTGTGTGGGTGTATGTGAGGGGTGTATATAGGGTGACTGGTAATTAGTGACCGATACTTTAACACGTGATTGTACTCATGATAACAAACAACTTTTACTATGGGACAAAACCTGAAATCGCGAAAATAAATAGGCAGTACATTACATTTTGACCAGTCAGTAGGCCAACATAAATGTACTGAAAAGCAGTTTTTTGCACGATTTCAGGTTTGGTCCCATAATAAAAGATGTTTGTAATCATGAGTACAATCACGTGTTTAAGTATCGGTCACTAATAACCAGTCATCCTATATAGCTGTGTGTGTGGGAAAGGCAAGTGATTCCGTTAATGTAATAAATATGTAGTAATTGGATATAAAGTGTGATTACAACAAAGGTTTTAAATTAAATTTTAGATATAAAAAGGTTTGTGGTAAACATAAGAATTTTACAAGTTTAATATGTGTGATTGTTTTATAATAAATATCGTAAATAAAATATTTTTTTAAATTTATTTCACGTCACCTGCTACTCTACACATACAGTACTCGCTACTGTAAGTGCACAGTTACAGGTAATGTGAAGGATAATACTTTTTAATGTGCATGCTCAGTAGTGAGTACGGTTAGTGGCCAGTTACAAGAACGTGAAGGACAGTACTTTTTAATGTGCATGCACATTAAAAAGTATTGTCCTTCACGTTACCTTTTACTGTGAAATTCATTATCCGCTACTGCGCATGCACATTTAAAAGTACTGTGCATGCACATTAAAAAGTACTGTCCTCCACGTTACCTTTAACTGTTCATGCACATTAAAAAGTATTGTCCTTCACGTTACCTTTTACTGTGAAATTCATTATCCGCTACTGCGCATGCACATTTAAAAGTACTGTGCATGCACATTAAAAAGTACTGTCCTCCACGTTACCTTTAACTGTTCATGCACATTAAAAAGTACTGTCCTTCACGTTACCTTTAACTGTGCATGCACATTAAAAAGTACTGTCCTTCACGTTACCTTTTACTGTGGAATTCATTATCCGCTACTGCGCATGCACATTTAAAAGTACTGTGCATGCACATTGAAAAGTACTGTCCTTCACGTTACCTTTAACTGTGCAAGCACATTAAAAAGTACTGTCCTTCACGTTACCTTTTACTGTGGAATTCATTATCCGCTACTGCGCATGCACATTTAAAAGTACTGTGCATGCACACTGAAAAGTACTGTCCTTCACGTTACCTTTAACTGTGCAAGCACATTAAAAAGTACTGTCCTTCACGTTACTTTTAACTGTGCATGTACATTAAAAAGTACTGTCCTTCACGTTACCATTTACTGTGAAAGTCATAATCCGCTACTGTCTATGCACATTAACAAGTACTGTCCTTCACGTTACCTTTAATTGTGCATGCACATTAAATAGTACTGTCCTTCACGTTAACTTTTACTGTGAAATTCATTATTCGCTACTGCGCATGCACATTAAAAAGTACTGTCCTTTACGTTACATTTAACTGTGAAATTCATTACCGGCTACTGCGGATGCACATTAAAAAGTACTGTCTTTCACGTTACCTTTAACTGGGCACTTACAGTACCCGCTACTGTGTATTCACATTATTTTTAACTGTTTTAAACATTTCATTTATTAACTGTTTTATACAGTAATTTTTTACTGTTTTAAACAGTATTTTTTTTATTGTTTTACACAGTACTAAATTTTACTGTTATAAACGGTTATTTTTTTTACTGTTTTAAACAGTACATTTTTTTACTGTTTTAAACAGTAAATTTTTTTACTGTTTTAAACAGTACATTTTTTTACTGTTTTAAACAGTACATTTTTTTACTGTTTTAAACAGTACATTTTTTACTGTTTTAAACAGTACATTTTTTTACTGTTTTAAACAGTACATTTTTTACTGTTTTAAACAGTACATTTTTTTACTGTTTTAAACAGTACATTTTTTTACTGTTTTAAACAGTACATTTTTTACTGTTTTAATCAGTACAATTTTTTATTGTTTTAATCATTACAATTTTTTACTGATTTAATCAGTACTATATTTTACTGTTCTGAACAGTTGCATTTTTTACTGTTTTTAACAATTTTATTTTGTGACCCATAAAACAGTAATAAATTAATCCACATGAAACATTAAAATTTACCGTCATGACGGTAGCATTTTGCCACAAGCTTTAACTGTTTTCGGATCAGTAAAAAATACTGTTTTGAACGATAGGCTCATATGGAACTGTTAAAAGCAGTTCAGAGTAATGCTTTTTCATTATTATTTACTGCTTATTTTTTTCAGTGTTAAAGTATTACTATAGAATAACTGTAAAACTTTCAATTATTTTGTACTGAATATTTTGGTAGACATAGGCACATATCAACCTTTATCAAAATGTTGGACTAGGCCTAGCACTTTGTAGCTATATTAAGCTCTGTTTAGCACTGCGCAGCACTTCGTAGCGCCGCTTAGCTCTGCGTAGCGCTTCGTAGCACATGCGCACTACACTCTGCGTAGCATCAGGCCTTCGTTTTATCGATTTGTTTAGCTCTTCATAGCACTTTGTAGCTTTCTAAGTCGCTCTTTTTAGCACTGTGTTCCCCTGATCAGAAATGCGTAGCACTTCGTACCTTTGTATTTTCTATTTTACACGGTATTTTTTATCTTTTGGCAACTTTAATCATTATTTCAATTGATCATACCATGTGATTTTGAAACAAGTCTACCGTAAACGACAATCCCAAAAGGTGTTTTATCACAAAATAATAGTCTAAGGCGTAAGTTATCTTTGCTTAAATTTAAAATTAATAAAGGGGACAGTGGTCTGGAGCGGTGTATATCGGTAAGCTCACGGCGACCGCCAGTAGATCGTGTGCGCGAGCGCGGGGGGTCTGCGCCGGCGATCCATCACGAACCGCCGAAACTGAACTATACGATTATTATATTCAATAATCGATGAGCATTAAGTGAAATTAATTTTATTGGGTAATGGCGCGGGTCGTGCGGCGCGCGCGCAAACGAGCCGTATTAGTAGCGCGCACGCAGACCCGTGCCGCGCCGACCCGCCGTCGTGACCACCGCGCATTGCTGCGAACTCATAATGCATCGGTAATAGGCCGATTATTATTGTTCATTAAATTATAAATGTAATATATATAGCGATATGAGCCCTTCATAACTTTTCTTACACCATGACTTTTGTACTTCAATTTTAACTTCCAGGGTTTTTTAACCAAGAGTTTCAAAGTTACCTCTTCCAGGTAAGACATTCAGCGATTTTTTTTTATTACTCCGACAATGAATCCTAAAAATATAGTAGCAGAATGGAGAATATTATACGATCACTTGCTACTATCACTATAAAAGGCGAAATTCAGGACCACACCCCCATCTAAATATTTCTCAAAGGGGTGGGCGGAAATACACCCACCCTTTCAGGGTCAGGCCTGTTGCCAACAACTGGACTCAAATCCAGACTCCGGGCTGCTACTGAGAACACTGTCATCGACAAACTATGGTGTTACATCTTTGCCTACTCTAATAAATAATGCTGATATTTAATGATACCGTCTAGTAGACTATGCAAAATTGTACCTTTTCCCGACGAAAATAGAAACTGTTAACCTGTTTGGTAAGTGGTTTAAATGAACCATTAAAAAAATACGTTACAATGGTTTTCTAAAATGTCTTACAATACCTGCTATTCGTGACAATAAGTTCAGATCATTACGTGACTGTCGGTTATATATTTGCCCACTGTTCAAGTGTTCAATAAGGTAAAGGCGGTGGTGGCAGACGCAATTTGATTCCCAGACCTTACAACATTCTATAACAGAGCCTATTACTCGTACACCGATAATGGTGTTTCCATATTAGTCAACAATTGCCCCAGTTTGCCATGGGCTAGGCGGGCACGAAACAATTTTTGACCATAGAACCCAATCGTTAATCTCTACATATTATTAAACGCAATATCTGTCTGTAGGTTAGCACGTTTAATCTCGAGAACCTCTGATCCAATTATATGGTTTTGTTTGTAATAATAGGGTAACGTTATCTGCTATGGATTAAAGGCTATAGGTAGTTAGTTACAGTTAGTAAAACAATGATGCTGCAGAAAGTCATGTGGCACACTGCGAAACTAGGTGATACTTTCTCCATTACGAGAATCAAAGTAAATAATGGATTTGTGTTCATAGAAAACAATCGAATCTTTTAACTAAGTGGAGGTGTTGGTAGTGCGTTATAAATGATGTGTTCCGATTCAAACATTTGGAGCTGAAGTAGGAGCTCTTATCACACAGAACAAATAACACGGAGAACAATGAGGCGCTGTAGGTACCGTCGTTGTGTTCAGTTGATCGGTGTTGAGCCTTCTTTATAGTGTACGAAGTGCGACACCTCGAATACAAAATAATAGACCACACAAGATGCTTGCGATTTTTTTTATCTGAGTTATTGAAATCACTTGCCTTGCCTTTTTTAAATAAAACATCAAAAAGTTTTTTTTTTGTAAATAAGTGATGTAGGTTTTCGTGCTACGTACAGTCATTATAGCCACTCTTACCAACTTAACTTAAAACAGCTTTAACAGAAATCCAATCACCACCTTTATAACAACCCTTATAAGGCCAATCTCATTGTGCATGTGTTCAAAAGTCGTGCAGTCTAAAGGGGCCCGGGCCGATGACGCGTCGGACCACTCGTGTGGCGCGTCTCGCGTGTGGCCACCGTTACTGTCCCACAACAATACGCGCTGATATAAAGAAAATATTATTTATTTAAATTCCATAAAACCCAGCTGTCGTTATGTACCGCCATATTCTTATGTAGGCCACGTTACAAAAGGCGACATACAACTTTTATCTACAGTTATTGTTATTTATAACACTTGAAGCCTTTTACGAACCGTATAAAAGGAAAGTTCATCAACAATGTTGTGAGACTTGTAAGGTTTTTACTTCGCGTTATTTAGTGAACAATTTCCTAGTGCCCTCCGTTAATGCTCATGGCGTGTTCCTGTATGGATCAATATGAGCAAAACCAGTCCACAGATAATAAATATATCAAGCGACTGATTTTTACCATAAACTATTAAGAATAATAGTAGGAACACCTTGCTTGGCGTAACTTGAGCTCGGGATTAAATAGCTTTAGTGATTTTTATTATTAGTTCTATATAATTTTGTCTCGTTTATGAGACCAGTTTGGTTTAACTTTGTATATTAGGTTAGGCTTTCGTTGCGAATCTAAAGTTGTAGACTAGCTATTTATAGAATGATAAATGGTATCTCAACGCCATTACAAAAATAAACTAACCGCAGTACTCAGAACCGGGCAGAGTATCAACAAACAATAATTAAAAATTATTAATGACGCTGGCGGAGTGTATCGGGAACAGTTTGTAGCGATATAAATCAGAGCGATGTTCCGCCACACTCGGTAGTGTACTCAATTAATTAGCGACTTCAATGGAGAGCCCGATCACGAACAACTATTGGAACTTTTACCTGGAATTATAAACATAAAACAAGTGATGTCGTTTCATACTCGTAGTTCCAAAATTAGACTTCCACTCTATGTTTAAATAATAATATAATTTTAATTCAGACCAGAGAGGATGTCCATTTTGTTAGTAACAATGTTCTTATAGACTAGTGTTAATAATACTTAAAATAAACCCACAACCAAACACTAAAAAAAAACTTTTTTACAAAAAAATAGAACCGACTTCCAAAAAAAGTGCAAAATAACTTTAATTTCGGAAGTCGGTGTTCCTGTTTTGTGTCTTCGTTTTTTGACACCGACTTCCGAAATTAAAGTTATTTTGCACTTTTTTTGGAAGTCGGTTCTATTTTTTTGTAAAAAAGTTTTTTATTTTTCACTTTTTAGTTGTGGTTCCCCATTAAACTGTGTTAACAATTCGTAGACATACGATAGCAGCAATCGCGATTGATTTGCTGTCAATTTTTGAAGAGTTCCGTTGTCTGTCTCCGAAACCCATCATCAGATCTTTTTAAATTTAAATGGGACCATTTCGGAATAAACCCCTTTCGAACAAAAAATAATTTTGCAAATCCGTCAATATATGACGGAGTTATGCCCGAACATACATAAAAAAAAAAAAAAAAAAAAAAAAAAAAATACAAACATCCTTCATTGATAACCTCCTCCTTTTTCGAAGTCGGTTAAAAATACAGTAAACCCATCTATCACAACTGCGCCATTCAATGACAAATGGCGCAGCAATGACCGATGTCACAGTCCAGCCGACTAGCGATCATGCTAAGGATACTGTTGGCGCTGCCACGTACCTACTCTACGCATCAGGGATGCGCATCTTTTACGCATCGTAACGTAAAAGCAGTCTACACGATGTTCCGTAAACATCCCTGATACACTATCGCCGCAGCCCCATCAGCACCCTGAATGCATTATTAAATTGGACTCGGAGGGCACTGTAAGACTTTTGAGTATAGTCGGCCCACAGGCTGCACGTGTAAAATGATGTACAATAAGATATAAAAAGTGTAATTTTGACTTCTGTCGAACAACGTGCAAACCGCTATCATGTTCGCTCGCACTGCCAGCGCCCTCCGTTCCCTCTCGATGTCATCATTGACCTTGAGGTCAGAGGTCAGCACATGTCCTAAATACTTAAATTAAACAGATTTCCCTAAAGGTTTTGATCAGCGAAGTCGGGATTCCTATACTACTGCCATTTTGCATAAATTGAAATGATTTTGGTCATAAAAAGATGAAATGATATGGTACATTGAATTTTAAGTAAATATTTGTACCTTCCAGTGTATTTCCTTAAATTCAGCTATTTTCCTACCCATATAGTCAACATGTGGGTTTATGTAAGAATGTCGTTCTTAAAATACTCTCCAAGGAAAAACGGGCTACATCAAAAATAGGTTGTTTTCAAAACGTGTAATAGACACAAAGATTTTATTTGTACCACATCATGCATCACAAACTATGGGTGAGATTGAAGCAAAGGGCAAGCATTTCAAAAAAGCTCTACATTTATTATCTCATATCAAAGGCACCTTGAAAACCCTTTGTAGACATCTATTGGGTGTAAGATGTAGCCAGACATTTAAATATAGACGTTTTATTTTAGACTAAATATTTTACTTATCAATAGAATCACGCTCTTCTAACTTTTTCATTTTACTGGTAGACAGAAATAATATAAGCCGATTTAAACTTTTTCTAATAGATCTGGCAACAGCCGATGACCTTTTCGAAAAGCAAGTTGGCAGGCAGACATCTGAAAAAAACATATGTAGGTGGACGCCATATAATGAGTCAGACAGAATACGATTCGACTTGGAATATTAATTCAATGCCATATTGAAATTAAATTAATTAAGTATAAGATTTGAAAAGTATGGAAGTTGGCGTGAAACGAAATTAGATTGATCGTTAGATATTAATTTTGATCGGACAGATTTGCGAACCGTTCTAGAAAGGTAAAATTATAATTGATTTAAGTTCTAAAGCTTTGGTAATATGCCTGCAGGTTTTAATACTTCATTGGTTACCGTTGTGAATGTCCAGCACATTTGTCCAAATCGCTGTAATAGTTTTAGCCGAGCATGACACATGACATCGGATACCTGCCACCTGAACTGCTTTTGGTGCTTTAGACAACTAACAAATATTTAAGCATAATCGAGCAGATATTCTCACGATATGTACCTCTTTCATTATTTGAAGGCTCATACTAATTTCGCTGATTATTTGTAGAGTATCGCATTACAAATTACATTAGGTATTCTACGTGGATTATTATCGTTTTCCCACGTTAACTGCTAATCATTGCTAAACTTTAGTTTTATTGTAGGGCAGGGAGGTAATCTGGGAACTTCTTATCGCTAAGAAGAACTTCATTACATTACAGCTAAAAGCAAGCGGTGAAGAAAGAGAGCTTTATTATAATTTTTGTAACTAATCGATTAATCGAAGTATCTACCTTCCCTAGGAACAGTGGTTGCCCAGTGGTAACAGCCGCGACTTACAATTTGTAGGTCGTGAGTTCAAACCCAGGCAGGCGCTTTACATTGTGTAAATTATTTCATCACCACTGCTCTAAAAACGGTGAAGGACAACATCATGAGGAAACCGGCATGTCCTAGAACCAAAAATTCGTAGACATGTGATGCAATAAGATGTCATCCACCAACCCGCATTGGTCCCGCGTGGTGGATTACGGCCCATACCCTCGTACAGATAGGAGGCCTGTGCCCCAGCAGTGGGGACATTAAAAGGCTGATGATGCTGATGATGATCTACCTTCCCTGTTGAGGGAAGTGTTATATTAGTGCAGTTATATTTATTTTTTATCATAGCACCGCTAATTATTTCGTTCATAGTAGATATTAAAAATTTGTAAACAACACCTTTTTATCTGCACTGACTGGTTCCAATAATTCCAAAACCAGTAAATCGTTTAATCAGCTCAGAAGATCTTTAGCAATTTGGTGCACGCTTGCATCGAAATTAGAACAACTAAACCTTAAGCTTACTTACAATTATACTGACTAGGTTTGCAAAATGAAATTGAAACCAATACTACCAACATTCCAAAAGCAATTAGCCCGATAATGTACTGCTAATTGGAAATAAATACGCAGTTACATATATGAAACGGATGTCTTATATTAGTTATTGATAGTTGATACCGGGACTACGCGAGATGTGTGTAATTACTAATTAGTTAAGTAATTATTGACTGCCTCATACGTCTAGCGGTCGCAAGCGCAGCTGCCTAACATGAGGGACTATTAAGTTTTCAATCCGTACTGTGACTTATTGCGTAAGATTTAATAGTATCCAATAAAACATCATTATCAAGGAACAAAACCCACGTAAATAACAGAAGTCTTTTTGCTAGGTGTGAAACTATAAAACAAACTAAGTAATAAATTAGCACATTTAGAGAGCTACAATATATCAGACGACGTAATCAAACCTCGCCTCACCTGCTCTGATTAACGCATGTATGTTCTACGGACAGTAGTCGTCGCCATCATTAACATATACCTACCACTCCACTCCATTTGTCACTACCGCGGACTCAGCAACCGGAGTGACTCGGCAATCGCATCATCCTTTTTAGGTTTATTAGAAGTTGATTTACATATCAGTGACCGGTTTGGCGCTTAATGTAGTATCACTGATCAATCAGCGTTTGACGTGTCGTATAATTATCATCTCTCAGTTTCTTCATAAACGGAGGACCGGTACTGTCGGTAGCATATTCTGTTACTTATTTAAGTACTTGATCATTTGAGTTCTGAGACGAAAAATTATCTTCTACGTTATTTCTTTCCAAACTACGGTGGATTTCCTAAATCTCTCGATATCCTGATCAGGACCTCTTTGCTCTTAATATCTACAGCTGCTGCCCCTTAAAGATGATACCTGCTCTGAGTTAGCCACTTGCAATAATAACGCATATTCCTGCAAGAACCCTAACTGTGGTTTCCGTATTGGTTTCGTTGGTTCCGTACCAGTCAGAAAACAGATGAAACTGACATAGTCTTGGTCTATCTGACCACTATTCGCAATCACATAAACAAGCAAGTACATGTAACTGCACCCGACTGTACGCATGTTTAAATAAAACGCAGAATATGTAATAACAACGTCGCACTGCGGGCACATGCAATCAAACGCTTGTCGCGCCTGTATTAATAGTGTCGCAGCTCGCATTCGCAAGTCGCGCAAGTCGCAGGACGCTATCTGAGGCTTGCGACAGCCGGCAGACCTGTGCACCGTATAATTACTGGTACAAAACTTTCATAACTCCCCGCCCGGCCCCGTCAAATAAGAATGAGAGATATTTCAGGCGTTTGTGTGCTGTCGCTTAATTACACGGTGCTGTTGTCGCTTTAATAGAATTTAATTGTAGTCCCCGGCTCTAACTCTTAGCAGAACTTGTTTCAAGAAAATTAAACTATTATCAATTCTCCGGGAAGAGCGATATTAATTGCCATGACTGTATCAGGTGGAACGTTTCTGTTCGTTGCGCACCTAACTAAACGTACACCCAAATGAACTGTGGAACAAACTATACAATTGTCACAAGTGACCTTTTCGATATTCTATCGTAGGCGTTGTTTGTAGAAATTCGTCAAAAGTACTTTATTCTATTTTTTATAAGTAGATACTGACATGTGTAACCCACTTATTTTTCCCTTTTTAGGTATTTTTTCAGAAAAAGGATTTATGTCCTTTTCATATAAATTGCTCAACCAAATACACACTGTAAAGACTCAATTCATACTCTAGTCCAGATATATCCCCAGATAGCCCAACAAATCTGTCTCACCACGCATATTATACGTACATTACAGGATCAATCAATACATTAACTTGCCTGACACACAATCAGACTCGATATCCTAGGACCAACCGCACGATGCATGTGTACCGCCATTAAAAACATGTAGGAAATTGCCCCGGTCTGATTAAATATCGTTATCGCGTGTATCAAAAGCTACTGCACTTACCTACAGATCAAAAACTGCTGAGTTAGAACATCCATCAATGTGAATAAGTGGAAATATTAAAAGGTATGTTTAAGATCCTTGCCACACTAAAAGCTAAGCTTAAGCAGTAAATGTAATGTCTAGACCGGAATAGCTTAAGATTTTTGTTTTTTTTTTATAAGCGGCCATCAGAGATTAGATAAACGTACAGCCCCATAAAGTACAATCTACATTAAAAATTATAATAAACCGGAAAAACCAAAGCTTTTCTTTTCATTAGATAAGGTGTTTTTCTATTGATTTTGGGATAGTTTCGTACAGTAGTTGTTTGATTGATTCCACTCCCAGGTAGTATTTTTCGCCATTCTTGGCCGAAGTGTGGGAGTGATCATTTTAGAGATTAAAACTAACTTTCGAAGCTCGCGTAGCTTTGAGTGCTGTAGCAGCACCACAGCGCAGTAAGTCCGCGCTCGTCCCGTTAATGCAGCACACGAGCCGAGCTTGTTACGAGCATTGTGCGGCGGTGGCGGGCAGGCGGCCGATGATACATTATTTTTATAACAATAAATCGTTGTAAGTAAAGCACCGCTCGATGCCGGGTGGTCCCACTGCCTCAGTGTCTCAGCGTCTGCCCGCTGCCCCTAGTCGCCGCACGGTCGCTCATCATGCCTGCGACCTGACTTAAGACTACGCTTCACATTTTACAACACGATACCAACCATTAATCTCTTTACCAACATCTGTCCATCCGTTTAATTACTTTTTCATGACAATCATTGAGAAATATCAACAGATTTTACGACTGGGAACGAAAACTCTTTAATTTTTTTTACAACACCCTATCATTACCAGATAACAGATGAAAAAAGGCGATGGTTTTTCAATAGTTAATTTATTAGTTAACGAACGGCCAGATACAATCTATTCGTTGCATACATAAAGATAAATGCTATGAGACACGTTATAAGACTGGGCACTGCACTAGCCGAAGCTGTGATAGCGATCGTAAAAATTAATAGTCCTTGACACGCGGCGTTCAATTTGCTTTTTAATTAGTAGCGCGGCAGTGATATCGTACGTTACCGGAGATAGTGGAGATAACCGCTATGGGGAATCAATAACGATCTCTACTGATACCTACGGTATACTCGTATCTCTCTCTGCTAACTGAATTTTAAATAACGCGATTAACTTTTCATTTACATATTTAAGTGTTAAAATAATACCAATGAATATTTATATCGGTCTATGCATCTGACCTCAGTTCGCTTTTTATATTTATAAAAAACAACCAATTTCCAAAAAAGAAAACACTAAAAATTAAAAAATAACTTTAATTTCGGAAGTCAGTGTTTGTATTTTATTTCTTCGTTATTTGACACCGACTTCCTATTTTTTAATTTTCAGTGTATTTTCTTTTTTGGAAGTCGGTTGGTTTTTTCTTTTTTTTTTTAAAGTTTTTTATTTTTCACTTTTTAGTTGTACCCAGATACCCCAGAACTCAAAACCCCAATAACATGGAACGTGGAATTTAAACATACTCGTAATAGGAGTAAACCAAAACGTCATCTATGTATACTTATTTTTCGTTTTTGTTCAGTTTTTCAAAAAGCGCTGAAACAATTTCGATAAAATTTATATGGGACCACCTCGGGAGTATATACTTTTGGATAAAAAAATTTGAAAATCGGTCCACAACTGACAGAGAAATTGGTGGACATACGTAAAAAAAACATATATACAGTCGAACATAGAACCTCCTCCTTTTTCGAAGTCGGTTAAAAATAGGGATACACGTTCATAATGTTACTTCAGCTACAAGTTGCTCCTCTTGCTTATCAATGATGTCTCCAAGAAAACTATAAAGTTTTCTTGGAGACATCATTCAAAAGATTACTTGAGATAAGACACTGCCAATATTGTATTGTTCAGTGACTAATAAATTCTGTTTTTCTTAATTGAATTTACGACACATAAACAATAAACATCTACGATAAAATACTGATTAATGTTGTGCCAAGTTGTTCAAAGGATTTCAAGGAGGCTTGAAAATATAAACAGAAGGTTTATCGCTGTAAACAAATTGGTTTAATAGTATCTATTTAGTTATGCGCATATTAACTGTGGGGGGAATTGAATCGCGTAAGTTAATAGCTCACGACGTGGTACCGACGTGTGCCATATATTTAGTTTTGTATTCATATCTAAATTCATTTAAATTGGCTTATTACAAAACCTTTCTTCTCACGCCTCCATGTTAGGTGTTGGTTAATAATTTACTATTAATATAGTTGAATATGATTACTATTCCCATGAATTGTATAATGTTATGTAATAAATTTTCAGTTTACCAAGTCGGCTTTGTCATTTGCCTTAAGTTCATCGTTTTATCATAAGCATATTACGTCTATGTCATATGATTTGAAAGAACGATTGCATTGCATCATATTTCCGCTCTAGGATGTTATCGCAAAAGTAGCATTACGTAAGTGTAATGAAATTTCAGTTGAAAGGATGTTATCAAATTATAAGTTATGTTAAAAATGAGAAAATAATGTGAAGACTGTTCCCGAGATATTTAGATGTAGGGTACTTTTTATATGTTTAAGTATTAAAGAAAAGTTCAGAATTGGCAGAAGTTAGCCTTTAGGGATTTAACCCTAAAAACTTTGTTTGAAACCTCACTTGTCACACAGGATAGCCTACAATAACATATACCTAGTACCTATAGGTACCTATCCCTCAACAATCCGGATCGTTTGCATCATATATTCTAATGTAAAGTTCCCTAAAGCTGTTGTTGTTTTTGCTATTATTGTTGTTGTTGCTCATAACCAGGGCGTTTTGTCTGTGGTCGTCACTGTTAATTGTGGCTTTCAGGAGTTGCAGTGGTTGGGCATTTCCAACCACTGCAAATCCTGAAAGCCACAATCCACAAAGCCACACTATTGTGTGGCGGGATTGTCTCAAATAAAAAAAATACATTTTATAAGTTCCCTTTAGCCGCTGACCATAAAAACTGTGCTCAAATTACCATAGTCAAATATGACAAGTCAATTAAAGCACCTTAATTATCAATAAAGCCATCCGTAAAAAGTTCAAAAGCCCAAATTGATTACTAAAAAGATGAGCTGAACATTCAATTCGGTACAGAACACCAAAACAAACATATGATTAAGAGAAATTATCAGACCCACCGTTATGTTCTCTTAATCAAACGTCGGATTTAGTCAATTTAGCTTTAATGATAGTGTTGTGCGCGTTAAGCTGGTTTGATTAATTGTATAGGACTCTGATTTTAAGGAAAATCATTCATGTGTAGGTAGTTATGCGCTTGATTTAAATATGTGTGTGCCTCGTATTGATGGGAATGAAATTGAGCAACAGTTTCTAAACAGACTAAACATTTTTCCGCCAATGCCTTTCCTGTTCACACGGAACATCTGCATCAAGAAAAATGATATCGTACCAACTACTAAAAGCTTTATCAACGTTGTTCACTGCAACATTAGTTTCTTTCTATCATAAAAATCTTGCCGAAACAATGTTGCGTAACTTTTGTTTCCCCTAAAATCCTAAAAATCAAAGGAAAAATGAGTTAAGTGTGGCTGAGTGTATATTTATGTGCGTGTGCTTGGGTATGTGTGTGTGAGCTGCGCACGCGCGCCCCGCACGGAAGCGCTATCGGTCGTCCATCGACGCGTGATTTACGACACGCCAGCTCACTACACACTTTTACGTTTCCATAAAATAAGAAAAGAAATTCGAATATCACTGCCTACTGACTTTTGAAAGGCTCTTACTGACTTACCGTAGTGATACTCAGTTAGTTGATCAAGAATTACTATTTCGTTCTAGGACAGCATAAATTGCCTGACCTTATTTTTTTTTATTTTTTTTTATTTGTGGGGGTGGGAAATCTGCCAATGACTTCTCCCGCTCTGGGTGGAGCGGCAGAGGGTGTCAGACTCTTACTGACTAAAACCCACCCCTGTTCCTTCCATGCCTGAATGCACAGGGGTGCGGTAACTCATCATAAAGTGCCTGCCTGGGTTTGAACTCACGATCTACAACTTGTAAGTCGCGTCCAATACCGCTGGGTCACCACTGCTCCAATTTACATAAGCTCTCTGTGAAAACTTACGTTACCTAACGCCGGTAAAACAAAGGCCCTTTAGAGTTTAAGTTTCATGAAAAAAAATATTGTTAGTAAATATAGGTTATCTGAGATCGGAAATCCATTTTGGCATTTGAAAACGTTACCACACAATTTATAAAAATGCCGTAGCGACTAGTGTCCAACTGAAAGTTCGGTTTGGCTTTCGGCCACTTTCGATCAATTTTTGGCCGAAACTGAAACTACTGGTCAAAAAGTGGCCGTAATTCGGCACGACCGAAACTTGCGTATTTCAGCTGAGCAGATTATGATAAAGACCTCTTTTTTTATCTAAAAGATTATTGAATAATTTGTTTGTTATCATCGTTTTATTAACTTACTAGCGACCCACCCTGGCTCCACAAGGGTACAAATTATACACACAAACCTTCCTCGTTTGTTGCTCTTTCTATTAGTGAAAACCTCATGAAAATCCATGGCGTGGTTTAGGAGGAGTTAGCGTAGAAACAGGTAGACGTGAAAAGTGACTTTGATTTATACCACTATGTAGGTATAGTGATATATTTTATGAAAGTTAGGACTGAATTTTCAAAGGTCTGATTACTTTTTCAAGTCAAAATTTAAAATTTTTGACAATTTTTCTGTTACCACGTGAGTTTCGGTTACGGTTTCGGTTTCGGCTAAAAATCGTTTTTCGGTCGGGCGGTACGCCGCGTAACGAGCACTGATTATTATTTTTCGTACATGTTAATGATTGCCCTGATATTCATCAAAGTAAGCTCACCCTTTGAACATAAACTATTGCTGAAGTACTTAGATAATTAGCAACGATTAAAAAGATGATTCTTTAAATTGTTTTTGACGAAACAATTTACTCATCGTTCAGTTTTCTGTCCATGATTAATGGCTTTCGTTTATTTGGGTTACATTTGCCTACGCGTTTCTTTTCGTCAGTCTTATATTTTTAACTACCCCGTTTCATAACAAAGAGCGCTTTCAGTCCATCCGCAAATGTACGACGAATCACTGTTTAGACGAGTAAACAATGTTTTTTCTCATGTTCCTCTTTTCTATTTCTACACGACTGTACAGTGTTTGTAACTGACGTCAAACGGACTATTAAAATTCTTGCTAAAACATACAGAGCAAACCAATAGCAAATAAGTAGGTACATACTACAGTATAATATACAAGTAAGTTAGTAGGTAGGTACTGCACCGTCAAAAGTTAGAGGAAACTATATTATTTATCGATAG
The DNA here is from genome assembly GCA_951329385.1 of Polia nebulosa. Lineage (NCBI taxonomy): Eukaryota > Metazoa > Arthropoda > Insecta > Lepidoptera > Noctuidae > Polia > Polia nebulosa. The sequence continues at coordinate 16,967,404 of OX589604.1, forward strand.
TACGTCCTGCCATTCGCTGCCATCGAATAATGATATATCCGAACACAATAAACTAGATTTCGCTATCTATGTTAATGGTAGAGAATCAATTTGTCATTGTTTATCATTATCCACCGAGATAATGATATCCGCTCTGATTTCGCTGTTATAAATCACAATAAGATTAGCTCCAGTTAAACTCGAAAATCACCCAGGAAGCATTTTAAAGTAAAATCATAATTCATTAGTCGGTCATTGAGCGTGCGTACGAGCGGCGAGAAGACGAGGAGACGGAGCGGCAGCCATTACACGGGATGACGGCGCGCGTGCCGTGCCGCCGCCAGAGACCGCAGGCACGCCTCGCCGCCCGCGCCGCGTCCGCGCTTCTGACCCGCAGGGTTCCCTACCCAAACTCCAGGGGTCACACTCAAGTGGTAACGCCAAGCCAGCCGTCGCCTTTAAATAGGAAACGACACGTTTATCCAATTAGAAATTCACCATATCTTTGTGATAGTTGAAGAGGAAATTTGAGCAATCAACTTGCAGAGCGCCTCGGCGCGGCGTTCCTATCACAGTTTATTCAATTGAGCTCGTAATGAAGTTATGTGAGCTATGAACAGTATGAACTAAGCGCTCCGCGTTTACACTGAACGAATATTTGTCTGATCATTCCAAAAAAGTTAATGGTTTGAATTCATTAGATACAAACATTATTAAAATTCATCTGACTGTTACAACTTATTTAGTCACGATCAGAAACGCCCATGCCTCAGGAAAACATGCCAATTAAACTAGAATACACGAAAATGTTTAACCGAACGAAGTGAAACGCTTGTATCGATGTCAATTCTTGCATTTATGGAGTCAATTCTCAATTTAACTCTAACCTTTTAAGATTAAAAGATATGCAAAAGTAGAGCCGCTGTCCAAAGACTTATAGTCCGGTAATAAGATAAGTATGACCTCAATACGGATTCCAGAACGAACTGACCAATGTGAAATATAGCTAGCCTTCTAAATAACGTATAATATATAACCCAGCGGAGTGCACAAAAGCGTGAACTGGGAACAAGTTGTTATTACAAGGTGTTGAACCTGGTTTTCTGATTTATTGTTGAATGGTATTAGCAATGATCAATGTTGTTTTGAGGTGTCTCTTTGCTGCAAGCGTTTTATCTACGTTAATTACGAAACATTCTAGATAAATCTCATTCAGTCAGGAACTAAACGTGACATGGAATCCATTTATTTTGTCGTTTGATCATAAAATTAATGTCAGTAAATTGACTCGGCTCATATCTTAAACGTGGATTGACCCCAGAGAGGAAAGTACAATACAAGTGGCGTCGTAAATTTCATTAATATTATTGACGTTTTGTCGGTGCCACGCCACCTGTGCCAATGTTTTAATGATAAACCTAGTCACTCGTAAGTTTTCCATTCTGAGTTGTGTGTGCATTGTCCCAATAGATGTTGTGTTTGATGCTTTAGCACTTGCACACATGAATGAGGAAGTGTTGGAGTGTATCTCGGCCGTTGTTTAAGTGGTGTTAGACCAGGCGGGCGGCGGGCGCGTGCCATGACGCGCGCGTGGACGCTCGCCCGGCTCCGCACCACGCCGATTGATACACCGAGTTAGCCGACCTCACTCACCGGCCACCGCACTGACCTCATTCATAAATCGTCATTTAAACTTATATTCAAAGAGCAAGGGTCCCCGTCCACTATAGATTCTGCCGTATCTTGAAATACGATGTCTCCTTAAGATTTGTACGGTTTAAAATGATGCCTGATTTATAACGGAGCAAGAGAAAATATTTTGGAGATAAAGTTATAAAAGATTGTTGTAATAATTTGTTACTTATTACAATATTTTTTTTATACAAATGGGGTTTAATAACACCGAATTTGTCTAAATGCACGTTAGTTGATGCTAGATGCGGATGCGGTAGCCTTATGCGGTTAGTAGGTAGATATGATGAACGACAGAAATCTGGAAGAGCAATTCATCGTAAAATATGATAAGTACCATGAAGCACATTAACAGAAGTAGACAATTGACTGAAGGAATGTGGTTACATAATGAGGAAATCTAAGTGGACAATAACAGTGGTGTGTCGCGCTGTGACACTTGCGGCTAGTGGCTGGCGGTGCGCTGAGCGCTCCGTCATGCAGCAACCACTCCAAATTAATATATCCTGGCTCGCGCCGTGATTCCTAATATTATATTTAGACGTGACACGCGCTCGTTTGTATCAATTGCTCCCGTCTGCTTCACTGATATACGGCCGACGCTACTTTAGAACAATGATGGCATAAATTGCGCTATTACGCGCTTTAGCACTGCCCCGCGACCCTGCGCGACTTCTGACTCTCTAATTGACAAATTAGCCTGCACTGATACGGTTGCATGCACAATCCACGATACAATCACTGACTGCTGGCACTCGTTACCAACGAACAACAAATTGTGCCTGCCTACGCTCAATCACCGCAAAGCCGAACTAATTTAATATAACCACAAGTTGTCAAACTGAACGGGGAGGCAACTCGATAAATGAGCACACAAACGATTCTCATGTCGGGGACAAGCGATTACAATGCTCATTAATAACTTCTTGTGCGGCGCCGCTAACCTCACCAATACAAATCTGTCTAATGAGTGGATCCCATGAAAGCCTTTTAATTTCCCATTTGGTGCGGCCACCTCTGATATCGACGGACTGTTATTAATACAGGGCCGGAGCCGGTCGCCGGTGGCGGCAGTGCAGGCCCCGCGCTCCCGACAACCTCGATTACGTGCAGCCGTGCGGAGGTATCGCAGACGCTCTCTGCGACTTATCTCTCACTATTAATTACGCTCAGATATTCACCGGAGAAGTTTTAATGCAACTGCTTCATTTGTTGCACTCAGAGTGCCATATCGGAGACGTTATAGACGCGATAACTTTGTCCAGCTGCGACCGGCAGCGCGGGGCGCGACATCGCGGTTTGACAAGTAATTTATAACCTATCAAGTTATTTGTGTAGATGACTGATAGCTCCAGAACTGGCGTAAAATGCGGTGCTTACACTTAGCTCAGATAGTCATCTACCTCTGAATCGGTTATTTTGTAAGAGCTGGTGCACAGTGGCGGCTCCGCGGCACCGGGCTGATGCAATTACTGTTTCTATTCATAAAAGAATTGGAATCAGATCAGGCGCGGCCGCGGGCTGTGCCAGCAAGTGGTTAATAACACCCCACTAAGAATATTGACTGCTGTTGCAAATTGAACTAAACTAGTATCGTGCTCTGTTTAAATCGCTATTTATTTCATATTATTTATCGTTGTACGATAGATACGTACACTTAATGTAAGGCTTTCAATGCCGTGATGTAGAGCGTCGTAAAAATGTACGTAATTTACAAAGATGGGCCTAGTGTTTTATTTTGCTGGAAGATGGACATGCTGACCGTTATGTCTGCCATCATAATTCACGTAAATCATATTCAGCCGGTAAACCAGTCCGGTAAAAAGAAATATCCATTTGAGACAGCGCCCGATAACTGCCACTTTACAAGCAGGTTAACTTGTATCATAGTTACTGCTACATTTATAGACTACATTTATCAAAACCAGAAAAATATTAACTCAGTAAATAAAAAAATCGTTAGTATTTCATTATACGTTTACAATAGTAAGATTTCTTACGTGAGCCAACAACTAGATACGCTCGAAATTCTATCGTAGCTATGATTTATTGTTTAACAGCAAGATAATATTTAAGCCGGCAATAAACAAAACATGAAACCGGCTAAAGTAGGTGACTTAATTATTCCGTCATTCAGGAGAATTAAAATCAAATTGAATCGAATTTATTGACAGTTAAGATATGTATTATTATTCTATTTCGTTGTTTTGTACTCAAAATTATCGTCGACCTGGAATTTGAGAACCGAAACCATTAATGGTTTAAATCAAAATCACATTACTCAACTCAAAAGCTAGTTTGATGGATACTCCATGAGCTCAACATTCAGAGTAATACACGATTTAGTAGTTGTCACTTCGTAAGCACAGCTGAGGTATTTTAGAAGGACGCAATGAAAAAGTATAAACATTGGTAGGAACTGGTGGACATTAGTTATTCCGTCACAGCGATGATATCGCAGCATTAAGTGCGGATGGTCAGCAGCGCCAGGTGTCACTTATCTCTGCCCTGACGGACACACTGTTGAAACTAGAGAAGAAATGAGGAATCTGTCCGACGCGCGTCCGTGCCATAACTCAGCAAGATAACTCGCTGTTCGGTAAAACTGTTAACGACAAATAACGCAGATAACGTAACGGGCGCCTAAACGACCCTATCTACCGTTTTGATAATATTTAATAATTATTTACATATATTTATCAGATGGATAGAACGCGTGCGACGGCCAACGACATCTCGTCGCCGAACCCGCGATACTTCCCAAAGTGATTTATTTTGGCATTCGGTTACGACAACTACAAAATTGATATGGAAATTATGAAATATGCTAATAAAATACATATCGTAGTAGTGAAATACAAGAACTATAAACCAATCAAAAACCTAATGAATTTCGTTTGTTTGCATAGATAATTGATATGGCTATTGGAAACTGTTGATTTTTGTTAAAAATCTGGTTTTAGTTAATTTGACGATCGGAATAAACCGGAAAAGCAATTGATTTTAAAGGATATTACTTTTATTTCTGCTGAAGCCAGCACAAATAAAAAGCAGCCAGCCAGCGGCAGCGGTTGACTCCCAGGTTGATGGGCACCGCGAACGCTCTCTCACGGCTGCTGCCTAATCTCTGGGTCTATGTAGGGATCGTAATTCGATGGCAGCAAAGTAGAAGAAGACATCTACAAAATCGCAATTTTACAGGAGAGCATATTTAGTAAAAAAATTGTGACTATTTTCAGAGTTGTGGACTGATTAACATGAAATTTTCTATGATGCATTAAAATAACCTTCTTTATTGATTTTATAAAAGAATTAATCACTAAATCGTTGTTTTACTGAAATAATGATAATGTACTTTTTTACTTTGAAAAGTCTTCTACGTAGAAGAAGACATGTGCCTGATATCCGTTTCTACGTTATCTAAAATATCGAATACTCGTATCTAAGGTAACAATCTCCAGTAATACATATCTGGATATTTAAAGAAAATCTATACAACATGCAATTAATATTTCGCTTTTTTTAACCAAATTTTTTAGATGTCTTTATTTACTTTAAAGGAGAAACCCGTTTCTGGGCCTAACTGTTACACGAATCAGTTAGGTAACAAAAAAATCGTCTATTTTGCTTAATTAACCCATTTAAATCTTAGCCTCATTATCAATGGCCAAGTGTAGAAAATAAGTCGATTTATATTTTTTGTTTTTGACTACTTTTGTAAATCGTCACAACACTTATTTCATTAGGTATACGTCAGTCACTAACTTCACAAACGCTGGCATTATGTTAATAGAGCGTACAAAAAATGCGTGCTTAAAAATATGATCGATTAAGTGTAAAGCGATACTGTTACAAAATATAGAATAGTAGGTAGGTAGGTAGGTAGGTTTAATATAATTTTTTTTCAGGTAATTATTTAATTAAAATCAACGTAAAATAAAAAATCTTGCATTTAATACATTTTTAACGTTGTATGACAGTTTTAGTACTTTTGCGGCCTACACAAACTTAATGTCCTGGCTTTGGTATTGTTCGTGGAGTCATTGAGCTACTTAGTAGTTCTAAGTTGAGATATTCGACTACTGACAGACGCTAGCACTGACTGGACAGGTCTACTCAAATATGTGTGGTTCTTTCTTCAAAATACCATTACAGACACTAATCTGCATGGTCCTCAGCATATTGTGAATGTGAGAACTATGTAGGTCGTTACATTCACGTAGATTTCATGATTGTCTCACAGTTTGGGTACTCGTACTTTTGCGACCTACCCAAATGTACCTACTTTGGTATTGTTCGTCGGTTCGTTGAGCTCCTTATAGAGTTTTGAGTTGAGCTACACGATAACTGACAAATGCTTGCACTGTCTGGACAGGTCCACTCAAAGCTGCGTGGTGCTTTCCTCAAAAGCTCATCTCAGACATTAACGTACATGGTTCTCATATGATTTGACCAGTACATATTGTATGAATTAGGACACTTTAATAGAGACTTTGACCTCTGAGTTTGTTTTGGTGTTTCTTCTCAGGGTAGTCAGCTAGCAAGTACCGGCCTAATCTAGCTTAAACTGACAAAAAACATTGACGTGTAAAAGTGTTCCTTGTAATTTGTATTTACAAAATAAACATCATTTTTATCATTTACCTTAAAAACTCAATAAAATAAATAATCGATAAAATCGATTGCATCACGGATTGCACTAGTAAAAGGCAAATGTCAATGTATCATTAAATCATGCGCTTTTCGTATTTTAGTGCAAGGGAATGTATTTTTCCATATTTCTCGGGATTTATTATTTCTTATGACCTCTGCTCGAATACTTGACTCCGAAATTGATTGATTGACTGACTAACCCTCGCTTGAACATTTTTTTTTTAAACTTTACCCCACACTAGGAATTATTCTGTATCGTGGGTGCTTTCACAAACATATAAAATAACATACACAAGACACCCAGACCCGAAACAACTATCTGTACGCCATACAAATATTTGTTTCGTGCGGGGATCGAACCCGCAACGTGCAGCGCAGCAGCCGAACACTCAAGCACTGCGGTGCCAAATCTGAAGTCACTTACTTCAGATTTAACAGATTGTTCTTTTTTTTATGTTTGATAGGCTCGCGTTTGACCACTATCTCACCTGATGTAAGCGATGATGTGATCGAAGATGGAGCACGCTTGCCTTGTTCTTACTAAAAACCTCAGAGCTCTAGGTGAAACTGAAAGCAAAAACCTTTTTTTATACAGGTACCTGATCGTGATAGGCTGCAGGCGCTGCCGTACAGTTTATGTGCGTCCCATACTTATTTAGACCTATATATTCCTCCTTATTATAGATTTCGATAACGACGACCCTTTGAAATGATTTCCTAGCGTGTGCCCGTTCCAGATTTACATAGGAAATATAGCCTCAAAAGTAGAAAAATAACCTAAAATGTAGGTAAACACTGTCTGATTTTACCAATTTGGCTATTAATGGGAGACGTGAAAATTGGGCTAATGGAACCTTCAGATATGCTCTAATTTATGGCCAAATTCCAGCCCTGTAACGCCAGGCCCAAGTTTCTATGGAGTTTGGGTTTCTCCTTTATCAATTTACACATTTCACTAAATTAGTTACAACAAACTTCAGCTATTTATATCAGTTAAATCATTTATTTAGTTCTCAAACCACGCGAAATATATAATTTAAAAAAATACAAGGATTATTATTAGGAGAAAATAAAAATTCACGATGCACAGGTGACAGATGACTTTTTTTACGTTTCAATCATCTGTCAAAGCTCCGAAGTAAAGGCGGACAAATTCAAATCTCCGTTTCTACTGCGATGTCTTTTTAAAATCGAGTGTAGATGTCTTTTTTACGTGCCAGATTTTCTTAATTATTTTGAAATTTGAAATATATTTAATACAGACTTGTAGATAGGGTTGAAATAAGCTCATTTTTGTAAAAAAAGCATTTTCGCAAAAATGTAGATGTCCGTTTCTACTTTGCTGCCATCGGTATAGTCCATGGCATTCTATGGAGTACCTGTGCGGGCGGAAAACCTGATGGCCCACCATATCGCAATACTGCGAAGACCTGAGAGAGCAATGGCCATCAGGGTGATAATAGGATACCGTTCGGTCTCCTTCGAAGTGGCGAGCCTCTTGGCTGGATCACCACCCTGGGATTTTGACGCAAAAATCCTTGCGTACTTGCACTATATCGGTGGCGCCGAGATGCCCTGCAACGTGACGAGCACCTGATGCCTCGTCATGTCGAGCTGTACAGGACTCAGTTCCGCCAGATCCTAGTGGTAGAGTGGGAGCAGCGGCTTGCACCACCCAACTCAGGCCACGCCACAATAGCGGCGGTTAGACCCAACGGCATGGCGCCTTTACTTTCCGGCTGACACAGGTACTGCAGACGCTCGGATGCCACATTGCAGTTGCCTCGACTGCGGATAATCTCTCGCTTTCGGTCGTAGTCCAGTCCATGATTGCAAGCGAGAGCGCGTGGAATGCCGTCGCCTCCTTCTGTGAGGAAGTGATAGTCGCAAAGGAGGCGGCAGAAAAGGAGAGGGAGAGTGCAACCTCCCTCGCTATCCGTAGTAGACACACCGACCGCCATAGGGCAACAGACTTGGGGAGTCTGTTTCCTGAACAGTGAAAGGCCCGAGACGGCGGCGCGCCATGTTCCGCGCGCGTCTGTTTAGAGGAATAGCGGCCGTGCGCGGCCGCATAGGGTGACGACGTGAGAATTTATGCGGGCCAATACCTGGTCGGGGGAGCGAGATGAAATGCGCAAGCACTCCTGCGCCCCGGACAAAGGTAGCTGCAGAACAGCGTGTAGTTTTAGTCAGTGAGAGTCTGACAGACCCCTGCGCCCCCCCGGGATGGAGGAACTCTGTCGTCTAGAGCTTGCGTACTACATAACAAAAATATATAACAGTAGTATTAAATATGCATTCCTTCAATAACAACATAACAAAATAAATACAATAGTAGGTATTATTCAATATCCCCTAAAAGAACTTATTAAATAAAAACAATAGGCTTATTCGTCTCACGCTTGCTTCTTGAAGACAAAATCTATGTATAAACTAATATTATAAATGCTAAATGTTTTAAATTTTTTTGTTAAATTTTTTAAGGCGCTATTAATTGCCAACGACCTTGAGTGGTTAGCTTGCATGTTGTGTGCTGAGCTCACGTAACGCGTCGTACGTCCACCCAGTAAAAGCCATCGCCCATCAAGGAGCACTGTCCGAAATTAGACGCATTATTAACTTATTATATATAAAACAACAAGTATTATACTAAAACACGTATCATCATCTCAACCTTTTTAATGTCCCCACTGCTGGGGCACAGGCCTCCTCTCTGTGAGAGGGTGTGGGCCATAATTCACAACGCGGGCCCAATGCGGGTTGGAGGATGTCACAAGTCTTCGAATTTTTGGTTCTAGGACATGCCGGTTTCCTCACGATGTTTTCCTTCACCGTTTTGAGAGCAGTGGTGATGAAATAATTTACACAAAGTAAAGTGCCTGCCTGGGTTTGAACTCACGACCTACAACTTGTAAGTCGCGGCCAATACACGTATAATATAATATAAATAATTAAATGATCTTTATAAATTATTATAATGGTGAAGCTTTCATAAAAATACACTTTTTAGTTTATGCGTGATTTTCAATTTTTTTTTCTGCGTTCGACACAACTTTACAAATGAATTACACTGTGTTATAAAATATAATTTCAAATATTCACATATCAAATTACGAATGATATTGTTTAGATTAACATATATTTTTTTCAAAGAAATAAAACTAATATTTAGACGTGATCTTCAATTAAAAATCATTAAAAGTCGTTTTTAATTTTTTAATTACTTATTAACAGCAGGTTTTAGTGAATTTGACGTACAGAATGAACCAGATAAGCACTTGATTTTATAGGATATCACTTTTTATTTATGCTGCAGAATACACGAACACTTTTAACTAGAGCAGACCATATCGTCAGTTGTATATCAATTAATGTAACCACCAAAAGGCGACTGTACAGGAGACGCAGTAAACTAAATTCAAGTCACAAAAAGAGTTGTAACTTTTTGTGTACTCATCATCATCATCATTTCAGCCGAAAGACGTCCACTGCTGGACATAGGCCTCCCCCAAGTGTCGCCACAACGACCGGTCCTGTGCGTCTCGCATCCATCGGCTACCCGCGACCCTCACCAGGTCATCGGTCCACCTTGTTGGAGGCCTTCCAACGCTGCGTCTTCCGGTACGCGGTCGCCACTCCAGAACCTTTCGGCCCCACCGACCGTCCGTTCTGCGGGCAATGTGCCCTGCCCACTGCACCGAGCATAGCCCTCTCCATTGCCCTTTGGGTGACTTTAAGCCTTCTGATGAGGCCCATTGTGAGCGACCACGTTTCGGTTCCATATGTCATCACTGGCAACACGCACTGGTCATAGACTTTCGTCTTGAGACACTGCGGTATGTGGAATGAGAAGATACCGCGCAGCCTCCCGAATGCCGCCCAGCCGAGTCGGATTCGACGATTGACCTCTTTCTCGAAGTTAGTCTTACCTAACTGGACCGTTTGTCCCAGGTAAACGTACTCGTCTACAACTTCGAATGCAGAGTCTCCGATCTTGATAGGAGTGGGTGCTACGTGGGTATTTACCATGATCTTGGTTTTGTCCATGTTCACTTTAAGACCCACTCTTTCGAAAGCTCTACTGAGGTCATCGAGCATTGGTACTGAGGTCCACCATAGTCACAGCCATGACCACTATATCATCGGAAAATCGAAGGTGAGTGATTTACTCGCCATTGATGTTAATGCCTAGCCCTCTCCAGTCCAGAACCTTGAAGACATCCTCCATTGCGGCCGTGAACAATTTCGGAGAAATAATACGTCTCCCTGCCTCACACCCCGCTGCAGGAGGACAGGTTTTGAGGTCTGGTTCTGAAGTCGAACTAACATGGTGGCGTTCTTGTACAAACACTTCAACACCTCAATGTACCGATAGTCGATCTGGCACCGTTGGAGAGACTGCAATACAGCCCAAGTCTCGATCGAATCGAAGGCTTTCTCGTAGTCCACAAACGCTAAACAAAGGGGCAGGTTATACTCTTCGGTCTTCTGTATAACCTGCCGCAGCGTATGTATATGATATACGGTGCTGAAGCCTTTTCGAAATCCGGCTTGCTCGGGCTGGAGGCTGGAAGTTGTCAAACCTGCGCGCGAGACGATTCGTGATGACTCTGGAAAACAGATTGTAGACATGGCTCAGCATGGCTCAGCATGGCTCAGAAGTGAAATGGGCCTGTAATTCTTAAGCAGAGCATTGTCGCCCTTTTAAAAGAAAAGTACCACTACACCTCTGCTCCATGCCTGTGGCGTTTTTTGACGGAATCAAAGAACCTCTGAAGGGCCTTAAGGACCGGTCTTTCACCCGCCTTCAGGAGTTCGGCCGTGATTCCGCCCTCACCCGACGCCTTGTTGTTTTTAAGCTGTTTCAGAGCCATCCCAATCCCATACAGGCTAACGTCCGGGATGTCTTCGGTATAGTGTCGAGCCAATCTAACTCTTGGGTTCTTAGCTAGATTCGCGGGTTTAGTCATTGACGTGTATAATTGTCCATAGAATGCCTCGATCTCCCTCAGAACCTCCGGTTTGTCAGATATGGTTCTGCCATCGTCGGTCTTTAGCTTCGTGGGCTGGCTCTGTACAATAGACAGATCTCTTGCAAAGACCTTGGAGCCCTTATTCCGCTCTATCGCGTCTTCAATACGCTTGGTATTAAAGCGGTGAAGGTCGCTTTTCAAGCACTTTGAGATCCGTCTATTGAGCTGCCGATATTTGCACGCATCGCCTGAAGACTGCAGAATCATCTCCCGCCTCTCCATCATGAGCTTGAGAGTAGGATCAGAGAGCCTCTTGTTCTTATCTGTACGGCGAGTCTTGAAGAACTTAGACCCGACCGTATGGACAGTTTCCACGAACACATTGTTGTATTCGTCCACGGAGCTCCCTAGGCACTCGAAATGATTTTGAAGTTCGAGCTGAAAGCTCTCGGAGTTTTGGATATGGCTCTGTGCTGGGTGGAGCGTAGACTTCATCAGTAGAGACCTTTTCAGCTTTATATTTAGATTCAATGTGCCTCTACTATGCGGTGATCACTTCCGGTTTTCACCGCGTTGATCAGAGAGACATCATTGAATATCTGCTTCTTCGTCGACATAATGAAGTGAATCTCATTTTTAGTGGCACCGTCGGAGCTCTGCCAGGTCGACTTCCTGTGCTCACGCTTTCTGAAGAAGGAGTTCATCATATAGAGGCCCTCCTTCTCCATAAAACTGGCCAGTAGATGTCCCCGGTGGTTCCGACGTCCAAATCCAAATTGCCCCACTCGCAGCTCGTCACCGTCTCGATCGCCCATTTTCGCATTGAAGTCCCCCATGACCACGGTGAAGTGAGTTTGCATGCATGGCTCTGGATATATCCTCATACATGGTCTCAACTTCGTCGTCGGGGTGTGTCGAGGTCGGGGCGTAAACTTGTACGACCTTCAACGAATATCTTGACGATATTCTGAGTATAAGGTACGCCACCCTGGTCGACATACTCTCGATCCTTACCACATTGTTCACAAGGGACTTGTGGACGATAAACCCGACCGACTTCTGGTCACACTCCTGGAAATAGAGCAGGTTACCGGATTTGAGAATTATCGTATCCTCCCACTCTCTTCGGACTTCAAATAATCCCATAATACTCCATCGCAACCTACTCAATTTCTCCTCAAGTTCGGTGATCTTCTCGTCAGTCCGCAGTGTTCTCGTGTTCAGTGTTGCCAGGTCCAATCGTCGTTTGTTGGGGTAGCCGGATCCACTCCGGAGATTCTTAGCACCCCGTGCCTCGCCGTTGCCTTGACCGCTACCGGAGTCAAGAGTAGTCAGGCTGCCGGGCACTAGGGGCCATTTTTTCGTTGTGCTTTTCATATGGGGGGGAGAGGGGAGGTTCGCCATAATCGCCACGCTTGGCAGGCGGGTTGGCGATCGCAGTATGGCTGTTTCAATGCACAGAGAATGCTGCTGCCCATTCTCTGGTGAGTCCCTTAGTCGCCTCTTACGACACCCACGGGAAGTGATGGGATGGTACTATTCTTAACGTCTGACACCATACGGAACTTTGTGTAAGTACTCATCTTATTGCAATGCTGTTTAGAGCATTTTTCTCAAAATGTTATTTTTATGTGATTTTTTGAAATAATTAATAACAGCTGTAACGTAACGTAGAGAATATACAATCTAGTTTAACGTATATCGCGAAAAAAATAGTACTTTTTAACGTATATCACACAGTTTTCAAGGAGTGGACATACATTATTATAGGTTGATTGTAGGAGTTACATACTTATTCACTTGTACTAAGGTACAAATTAGAATATACTCTACCTTTTTAATTAATTCAAGGAAAAAGTTCTTCGTTATGAATAAAATAGTTGCAATGATAAAAACATGGTTTAATTGTTGACGACAATTAAAAAAATACTCAAATAAAGAATAATAAGAAAGCTTACTTTTATTAAACTTTATTAATTTTTTATTTGTTTCATTGTATAGTAATAGTCTTTAATGTACACACAAATACAACTTTTTATATAAATAAAATTGACACTGAAAAAGTGCCGTGTGACGCTTCAGGGATTAATTATAATAATTATGTACCTCTCTGGTACATAATTATTGTACTATTTTTCAGCTTCATTATTAATTCTGTAATTGAGATCATACATTAATCAATCAGTCTACGTACTTGTTGCAAATGCATAGTAGATTATAAACACAACATAAAAAATTATAATAGTCGTAGTTATCTTAAGTACGGACATACTCGTAAAAGTATAATTAACAAAAAACATAAATCCAAAGTTATTGGATAATTATTGATTATACAGTATGTAATAAAAACCCTGTTGTTCCTTCTACAAACGTTTTAAGAATTGGTATACAAACGTAATAAAGCAAGCCATTTGTAAAAAAATGTTCAAAAATAATTAAAATAAATATTTAATTATTAATATTTGTAATGTTTAACTGATGTCTTACCTCTGCAATTCAGCATGAAGCGATTGCGAAACCCGTAGGCTATTTAGCCAAATAAAGATTTACTTGTAAAATCAGATTTTTTTTGAATATGTCGATTTTAATAGTTATTTGATTTTGACCTCTCGACTAGCCAATGCTTAATTTTTTTAAATTCGAATTTCATCTATGTTGTGCTTGTAGGTAAATGTACACATCCTTAAAAGGAACAATAGGGTTTTTTTACTTATTGTATAACAATCAAAATAAAATAAATAATGAATAACAAAAAAAGGGCTTTTAGCTTTCGTAAAAAAAAAGGTTTTAAGGATAACTTAAAACATTACTAAGTAGAATATTATTAATTTAAATATGATTAATTTGAGAGTTTTGAGAAATCTTTCACATAATTTGTTACGTAAGTATTATGATCTGACAGTTCCTTATCGAAACATGCATTTCTAATTCTTATTTATTCTGCACTGCTTTTCCTTGCTTCGTTTTTTCTTGTCTTTTCCCACCTTTCCCTGTTTATTTCACTGCTTTTTCTGTATTCTCTTACTTATTTGCCTTAGATTGTATGTTTGATTTGCCATAATTTATAGTTTTTCTTTTTGAAACACTTATATTATCAACCTTCTTTTTTTTGACCCATCAGCTTCCTCACTTTGTTCTTTGGTTTCGTCGTCCCTTGTAACTCATCGCCTTGTAGAATAATATCATCTAAAAATTTATTTTTTTCTATGAAAAGCTGTAAATAATCTTGTGTATACACTGTTTAGGTATCACCTCGTCGTTGCAGAGTTTTCTTGAGGTCCTTATATTTTTTGTAGACATTGGCAAGCGTTGCGCATAAAGTTTTTGCAAAACAGTTTGGGTCTGATCATCAGCTATATTCCTATCATTTGACTTTCCTTTTCTTTTTTAGATTCCTTTTCCTTACCCTGTTACTGTTTTCGTTCTTTGACTCAATAGGATATTGAAAATGTCTTCGTCCTCCTTCATTGTGTATTTAAGTTCCATCTAATTTTTTTTTTTTTCTTAATTGTAGCAATACTAATGTATCCTTCATTCTATATCCTAACCTAACCTATAGCCCATTTTTTTTATGAAATCCATCTATTACACACTATACATGGATAAAAATAGCTTATAATTTAGATATATTAGTGCATAACTAAGTACGTTATCCACATGTTACGAAAATACGGTTACTCATCTGTTTTTTCCACCATTTTAAGTAGATCGATGCGAATTTTGTAAGCTGATAAAGAAAATAAATCTAATTAAAAAAAATGGTGTTATAATTTTTTTCTAAACGACATAGGCAGCAGTAACAGTACAGAAATTTAGTTTCCAAAAATGCGTTTATTTCTTAAAGTCGTTAGTTTATAATATTTTAATAAGTAGGATGTTTTCTTACGGAAGCAACGATAATGTGTGGCTTTAAGGAATTTATGTTGAACTCTTTCAATATTATCTATTACTACAACTACCCCTTGTTCCATCGCTTTCCCCCAAGGTGTAACAGAATCTATTTTGAGTTTTGAATTTAAACACAGTGAAATTGTATACTACATACTTTCTAGCTGCCCGGGGGTGGAGGATAAATTCGAAAGAGTTACCTCGCCCCCGGGCACTCGAGGCAGGGAGGAACAGGGGTGGGTTTTAGTCAGTAAGAGTCTGACACACCCTTCCGCTCCACCCTAGAGCGGAAGAAGTCATTGGACGATTTCCCACCCCCAAAAAAAAAAAAAAAAAAAAACATACTTTCTAGAGTAGTAAAGAAGCATACTCTGGCCATGTGAGACTTTCTGGAGATCAAAACTAGCTATCACAGTGAAGTTGTCGTTGCCTGTCATATTGCGATGTATTTCAGTTCGTTTATAGCATGCCTTTTTTTCTTGTGAATTGTTATCGCAATATTTTACGTGTTGATGTGGTTAACGTTACAGTACAGTTATACCTAATCCTTAACAAAATAAGTAATGTAAGAGTAATTTTTTAGAAAAAATGACTCTTACGTTATAGATTTTGTTTCACGTTGGGTGAATACATTAAAAAGTAATTCAAAATACAAATTCAAATTCAAAAATCAATTATTTCAATCCATTTCAGATCACCGATCGGTTCTTGGTTTTTCTAATTCCAAGTCTGTCGTTACATTAACCCATAAATTGCTCATTCTCATAAAATATGCACTATAGGTATAACAAAAATGAGTTGAAATGAAAAAAAAACTAGTCTGATTTTGTTAACGTAATTGCCTTTTTTCAGGATATCGAGATTTTAAAGACACCAATCGATAAAGCGGAAAATTTGCAGTCGAACTGTATATTAAACTCAATAGACATTTTGGCGGTTACATAAATATTGATTTTACAACTGACGATATAGTGAAAGATGTTTTGCTGGATACAATAATAAAAAACTTTAAAAAAAGTCAGTTTGGAAGTTAGTTCTATTTTTTTGTAAAAAAGTTTTCTGTGTAAACCAGTAAATGGTTTATGTCGTCTGTTAAATTGACGAATGTTCGGTGATTGTCAATTTGTCATTCAATGTGAATACTTGTGAATGCAACGCCTTTTCAATTGTTATGGCCGAATTTTCGTGAATTACTTAGTTGTTATTTGTTACTGTATTAAAATTAAAGAATTAAGTAGTAAAGTTGTGTTAACTTAACTTTGACATAAAATATTTTGCATCCGTGCTTCTACGTGCCTCTTTTATGTAATGCTTTTGTGAATGGAGTTTAGAACATAAACAAAATGCCTGATATCTCAGTTGTCTGATGTTCGATATATGTTGTATCTTATAATTTCAATATACTTACATACCTACCCAATGCGTGCGAGTCGACTCGCTCTTGTCCGTTTTGTTCGACTATGACGTTGACTACCTTTTCAAATCTCAATAATGTAGTAAGGTAAAGGTAGGTTTTACTGTATTAGGTTTTAGGCATAATGAAAATGTTCAATACACAATTTGAGCAAATGAACAAAATGTACTTTCTGCGTAGCTAGGTACTTCTGATCGTAGCGCTTTAAAAGAAAAAAGTTTTCCGTGATGTTTTGAACCATTTACTAAACATTGGGAAGTTATAGTACTTTTTATCAACGGTTGCATCAGTACCAACCTATCTCGTATAAAGTATACATAAGTAGGTACCTACACCTATTTTTAGTAAGCAATGCTGTTGCAACGGATTCGTTACTTTTTAAGGTGTCAGTACCTGGTGTACAGATAATTAGATAGCGTTGTATATACAACAGAGAAACATCCGGCTTTGCCTGCGACAAGGCGGTATCTTGTTTCATTAGTGACGTACCAATACTTAACTTAATAAGTATCAAAACATTAATGATTAAGGCGAACACGCCTCGAACGCGACGTTGTAATTTCTCAGCGCATAATAATATTGTACTTTGAAACACGGGCAATTAATAAAATGCTATCAGTATGAATAAACGAACAGCCCACTAGTTCTTTATTATTTTATCTCTGGTTAACGTGTTGTTTGGCCGTCGTTCGTTTTGTATGTTTGATAAATATTAATTAATGCCCGTTAATAGGGCTTGATAATTTTCATATTTTAAATTATTACTGTTTCGTAATTATTATTTGTTGACCCTTTTTTATCTCGTCAACAACAAAGGTTGATAATACTTGTAACAACTAAACATTATGTCTTAAGGTAATATTTTAACATTGCAAAAAAAAAATACTCTAAACTAAAAACCCAATTACCTATAGGAGGACTACATAAGACTATAATATTTTAAGTGAAGCGTTTTCCAAAGAACTGGCCCTTAACAACTATAATAGCTGTCACAAAAGTTAGGCAACATGAAACTCAATATTTCGTTTATGATTGACCTTATCATGACACCGGCGTCCCTATTCCTCTACCTCACTACATCGGAGCCACTTAATAGCTGTGCTTTCTAATTCGTTATAATATATTATAAAATTTATAGAGAACGACATTTTTGATCCGACATAAAGTTCTGGAATGTTTCATTATATTCATTGCTGTCAATACTTGTACTGACACTTATGATGTTACGCATTAATCTATTAGACCGTTGCCTATAAGTTACGACCTTTTCTGATTGGCAGGTCGAAGTTGAAAGCAATAACGACTAATAATTTTGTCGTAACTGCGATTGAGATTGTTAGATGGAACTGCGGATAAAATTAGTTTACCACGAAATAAAATAAGTTAATAGGGAACAGGGGCTGCGATTCTCCATACAAATGTATTCCCCTTTTTTCTTCCTGAATAATGTCTTTAGAGCACTATTTTTTTTTATAAAGTCAAAGACTGTTGTTGACACGTCCCTGTCATTTTCTTTTTTTCAGCAACTATGAATAGTAAAGAAAATATGACCCACCAAAAATGACAAAAAATGGTCCTATTTTTACCGCCGTTCTTAGAGGACTATCGGACAAATTCGAAAAGTTTTAACATAAACATTTAATAGAAACCTAGACATACTCTTTCTTAAAAATTTGGTGCCAAAATAATTGAATCGGCTCAGTTTTCGAGGAGAAAAGAGGGAAATACGAAACGTCGATCTCGTCAAAAATTTTGTGATAAAATAGGTCTGAGTTGCAGCTGTCCCTATCGCACTCCACGGAGGCAGGCTTGAGGGAGCACGATGGCAATAGTTTCTTCAAATACCTATTTTGTAAATTCCTCGCAGGCCCTGTTCCCTCTTAAGAGTAAAAAAAAAAACCTTTTGAAAAACAAGCTTTTATACCGGTTATCATAATTAAATACGAACACAAAATTTCGTGTCCGTGCTGTTGACCATTGAAGAGTTCCTTTATCTGGAGCTAATCCTGGAAGCCGATTCAGGTTATGTTTAGCCTATAAAAATGCATTGTCATCGGAGCTGAACCATCATGTATAAATTCCATTCCGTAGGATAAGGGGCCGTGGTTCTAATCCAGCTTGACAGACTGGACCCGAACAAACATACATACAAACAATGCAAGTTAAATAAAATAAAAGCTTGTAATAACAATCGTACTAATATACAATTGGCTCGCGGCAATGGTTCTTTCCATGGTGCGAGCGAATACTGTCAAATTCATCGAAGTAAAACAGTAGTTGGAGAAATGCTGTACATTATTAACATTGTGGTAGACCGCTTTCCCTACTACAGAGCAAGGTTTCCATACCTTAAGGGTATACTACCGGCCAAGTGGCGCCCTCATTGAATAAAAAATCGTAGCATAGCATAGAAAATAAATTTTAAAGAATCCAACGTAACGTTTGTTACAAAGAGGATAAAGTATTTTTACGTTGTTAAAAGAGGTCTCAAAATGTTTCATATCCAAAGTAGTAGGCAAAAGTGTCAGAAACGGCCGTTTTTGTTACTTTTGCCACTTGGCCGGTAGTAGGGCCTGATGGACTTCAACGATAAAAAAATCATATCTTTAAATCCTCTTTCTCGGGCAGTCGGCTAAAAATAACAGGTACCTAGGTATGGAAAACCTGGAATTTACGTACCTAGGTCTAAACGTGTCAAAAGTTAATCATAATCTTTTAAATTTTTTCCACTCATACTGAGCTCCGGGAGGTATTATTCATGGTCATTTTCTCAGTAAACGCATTTTCCTACACCTACATATAGTAAGTTATTCCCACAATTCCATACGGCACTAGTAATAGTGGTAATCATACAATTATTCACAGTAGGAATCTTAATTACTAATAAAATATATGAATAACAACTGTTTCATTTTAATACAACTACTTATTGAGAAATCATAGAAGAAAATTAAATAGAAGTTTTACTGCAATAAGTCGAGTTTAAAAACAAAGTTATTTCTGCAAACGTACGAATAAAGTTTTTTAATACTTAGCTTAACTATCAAATAATGGGAACGACACTACGACACTAGGTACCAAAGATAGCTGTAGACTAAAACATAAGACAAGAAATGAAAGGAAATCAAATATCAGGGTTAGACAGACTGAATTCTCACAGGCTGGAGCACAAAAAATTGATAGTCACAATCGAAACATCAAGCAAGACCGACTGAGATACTTTGATGACAACCGATCATAATAAACCAGCCTTACAACATATCACCAGTTCAAACGGTTTTAAATGCACGCACAGAGAGTCTTACAGATAAAAAGTTTATAAAAAGCAGAGCGTAGCATTCAAGATCCAGTAGCAATTATAAATAAAGAAGTTAATTATAATACAGTAAGATCACGTCACCTCATTAGCTACAAAACCAGCATTACATAAATAAAAATATCGGTGCAATTCCAAAGGAAACGTCACTAAGATATTGAGTGCTTATTAGTCTCAGATCGGCGTTCACATCTCAATCAAGGCTCGTTAAGGAGGACACTACAAATTACATTCCACTTGGCAATTAATTTATGTTTTATAGAGTGACATGGCATGCGATCTGACGGTGGCTGTATCGATATCAATCGCTTGACGTGTGTATTACGGGTATGACGGCGGGTGACACTCGCTCGGCGCAGGCGCACCTCTAGCGGAGCGCCGCGGTTTGAATTAAATGAGATAGTAGGTTGTGATTTTTGTATTATAATTTAAATTATGGTTTTAATTAAGCTTGATGCAAAGTGATTGCTACGAGTACATTATATCTATAAAAAGACAGTCAGTCTATATACCTGACATTTTTTTTTCATAATAATTAACATTACAAAACGTTTTGAACGACTCAGGATTTTCCGAAACGCATATTATGGCTTAGTTCTGCGGTAAAAAGGTATCTAAATAATTGGTTTCGTAATGTGTTTCACATCTTCAGTTTTTAGGGTTCCGTACCTCAGAAGGAAGAAGGAACTATCAGTTATAGGATCACTTTGCTGTCCGGCCGTCTGTCAATACCCTTTTCCCAGGAACGCGTGGAGATATCAAGTTTAAATTAAAATCAAATACTCAAGTCTGCAGTCCCTTGGAGCTGTGAAAATTAAACTTCTAAGTTAACGTAATCAAAAAAAAACAACCGACTTCCAAAAAAGAAAATACACTAAAATTAAAAAATATCTTTAATTTCGGAAGTCGGTGTTTGTATTTTATTTCTTCGTTATTTGAGACCGACTTCCGAAATTAAAGTATTTTTTTTTAATTTTTAGTGTATTTTCTTTTTTGGAAGGCGGTTGTTTTTTTTGGAAAAAAGTTTTTTATTTTTCCCTTTTAGTTGTTATACCTACCATAGAATTAACCCCCAATAACATGGAACGTGGAATTTAAACATACTCGTAATTGGAGAAAACAAAAACGTCATCTAGGTATACTTATTTTCCGTTTTCGTTCAGTTTCTCAAAAAGCGCTGAAGCAATTTCGATAAAATTTATATGGGACCACTTCGGGAGTATATTCTTTCGGATAAAAAAATAATTTTGAAAATCGGTCCACAACTGACGGCGAAATCGGCGGACATACATAAAAAAAAACATACATACAGTCGAACATAGAACCTCCTCCTTTTTCGAAAGTCGGTTAAAAATACAGCTGGTAATACCACATATTTTGACATTTTGGCATTTTGACATATAGGCTACTTCACGTTCACCTACACTTATTAAATTTGCCAAGAAGCAATGTCCTAGAAGTATAATACAAGCAAGGTAAGGGAAAAATCTAAAAACCGTAAATTTTGAATTACATCACACCTGCCCCATGTCGACTTAGGTCGATGATTTTCCCACAGCAAAGTTAAGTTTGTCCCGCAAATCAGTTTTTCTTTTCGATAGAGCAATGTTCGGTGCTTTACCTAAAAAGGAAATCTGGACGGATGTAAGGAACCCTCGGTACGCGAGACCGACTCGCACTTGGCCTGTTTTTTCTTCGACTGAGCTTTTGGTGTGGTTATCTAACTTTATTAGTGTTACAGTCATTATGTAAGTACTCCTTTGAGGCTTGACCGTATGGAAGTCTGATCACTTTTATTATCGATAAGTCACAGAGTAGTCTATTTAACCCATAGGTTAACTGGTAGAGTATGCCTTGTTGCATTAAGTCCGCCTATGTACCACTATTGTATATTAAGTTTAAATAAATAAACAGGTAAAGTAAATTTCTGTGTCCATACATTAAAAAAAAAATTAGTTGTGGTTCCTCTCGTTAAATTGTGTTAACAATACATCTAGACACGATCTCAGCAATCGTGAGTCATTTGTTGTTAGATATTGAAGATTCAGATTTCCGCGGCGAAATTAAAGTTCTACTTTTTGTAAAGTAATTATTTACTAACCTAACCTAACCATAAGTCAAAAAAATATGCGGCAAAAAAAGGACCTTAAAATATGTGGTGCGATTGAAGTTGAACTTTTAAATGTGTGACAGAGTTTATTGTTCCAATATTTAAAAATAGTCTCGAATTCTAAATCCAAATCATCATCATTAACCTGCCCTTATCCCAATTTATTGAATTCTAAATCCAATTATGGGTAAATAATAGGTATGTACTCGTAATAAAAAACTTTTTCACAAAAAAATAGAACCGACTTCCAAAAAACTGCAAAATAACTTTAATTTCAGAAGTCGTTGTTTCTGGTTTTGTGTCTTCGTTTTTTGCAACCGACTTCCAAAATTAAAGTTATTTTGCACTTTTTTAGGAAGTCTGTTCTATTTTTTGTAAAAAAAAAATATTTTTCACTTTTTAGTTGTGGTTGCGTAAATTGTGTTAACAAAACATAGACTGATCGAAGCAATCGCGGTTGATTTCCTGTCAATTTTTGAAGAGTTCCATTGTCTGTCTCGGAAACCCATCATCAGATCTCTATGAAATTTAAATGGTCCATTTCGGAACACACCCATTTCGAATAAAAAAAGAATTTTGTAAATCCGTCAGTATATGACGGAGTAATACTCGAACATAAATATAAAAAAAGTGAAACATCCGAATTGATAACCTCCTTCTTTTTAAAGTCGGTTAAAAATATATTAACAACCGCACCTTATAAAAATCGACACTCAGTTGTAAACAATAAATCGTTTATTGAACTGTTAATTATTTTTGTATTTATAATAAAAAACCCCTTTTTATGATATTTTTTAAAATTATAACTTAGGCACACATCTAACTTAAAAATAAGGAGCCTACATCACTTTACCTGTTTACAAGATCGTAACCATGTTTAATGGTTCGATCATTTCAAAAATTACGACATTTTTAGTCGGAAGGTGGGATGGACATGGAAATGTTTGACAGGTTACCTATACGAGCCGCTGTAACGTAACCATAGCGCGATCTAACTCGATCCCAACGCCATCTATCGAGCGCGGAGACAACTCTGCCATTTACGAAAGATGTGCCCAATATGCAATTGAATAACGAAAACCCCATCCAAATCGGATCAGTAGTTTTCGAGAAAATCGCGGACTAACAAGATACACACATACGAGTCGATTAGGTACAGAACCTCCTTTTTTAAGTCTGTTAAATATTCCAAGAAAACAAGTAGAATTCTAATCTTACAAATAACTACGTACAGGCAAAATGCTAAACACTAAAAACTGAAGTACGGCCAGTAAAATAACGATCAAAATACTTTCATGTAAATGAGAATAGCAGTAAAAGTTGTTTTAGTGACATTTTCCTTTAATCTCGTCATATGTATTGAATGGAAGAATCGTGTTGGAAACACGGATGTTCTACGAAGGCCTAATGTCTACGGTATTGAGGCCTATCTAATGCGTCTTCGCTGGTCAGGACACGTTGTAAGGATGCCTGACGAGAGGGTTGCTAAGCGCATCTTCTTTTCTGAACTCAAGGATGGCAAGCGGAAACAATGCCTCCAGTTCCTCAGATATAAGGACGTTCAGAAAAGACATATGAAGAGATACAATATAGACCTCTCTCACTGGGAGGAGTTGGCAAAGGAGAGACCTGGTTGGAGACGTTTGATTAAACAAAACGTCTATACCTTTGAAGACTAGCGAAGGACAGATCTCGACACCAGGCGAGAGATCATCAAAAATAAGCCGCCCTCCAACCTCCAATACTATTATGACAATGGTGTTTTAACGTGTCCGCACTGTGCACGCACCTTCACAGCCAAGATAGGATACATTCCGGGCCTGCGGACGGCGAGTAGTGGGTAACTCGCCGTCCGATCAGCACCAGGCCCGAGAGTCGACGGCGCGTAGTGTTCCACGCGCGCCTCAAAGAGTTGTCAGCAAAACAAGACGGGGCCCGTCATGGCCGATGCCAGCCCAGGGGTTGAGGATAAATTCGAAAGAGTTACCTCGCCCCTGGGCATTCAGGGCAGCGAAGGAACAGGGGTGGGTTTTAGTCAGCAAGAGTTTGACACGCCCTTCCGCCCTTTACCCTAGAGCGGGAGATGTCATTGGATGATTTCCCAACCCACAAAAAAAAAAAAAAACGATAGGCTACATTAGTCATATTCTAGCACATGGCATGACCGCAACCCATAGTCGCACAGAACTTAGTCACCGTAGCCGAAATCGGTATGGGATATATATATAGATATATGTATTGAATGTACATTTGTATTCCTACCTGATGTTATTTGTTATTAGGGTGTTCTCACATTACTCTGCATTTTGCTGTTGGAAACACATGGACCACAAGTCAATGATCCTGAGGGAACATTCACAACATACCAACACTGAAATACCTTTGTAAATTGCAAATTATGCCGTCAGACATACCTTAACATTTGATAACGCGAAATACTATTATCATTTAAGGCCCTACTAACGGCCAAGTGGCGCCCTCATTGCATAAAGTCGTGTCAGAAACGGCCGTTTTTGGTACTTTTGCCTACTACTTTGGATACAAAACATTCTGAGACCTGTTTTAACAACATAAAAATACTTTATCCTCTTTGTAACAAACGTGACGTTGGATTCTTTAATATTTATTTTCTATGCTATGCTACGTTTTTTTAATCAATGAGGGCGCTACTTGGCCGGTAGTAAACCCTTATATTAGTCATCCTCATCACTATAATTCATAATTATGTACATTACAATACGCACTGTGGATTTGGTGATTTCATTTCAAATCAAGTTTTTTTTGTTACAAGTTTTGAATGATAGTGTTTTTCGCGATTATCTTGTACTAAAATAAATACTCAATATTTTTTATTAATCAGGCTTGAATAACACCCGTAACTTTAATCTATTTTTCCGTATCACAAATTAAAAACAGGTAACATTTAAAAAAAGATTAGACATTTAATATCAGTATAATGCTATATCAATAACGCGAATCGTACATTGTGCGACAACTATCGTACCAGAACGCTTGCGAGTTATCTGCGAACGCGAAACCCGTCTGACGGCGATACTACGAGTGCTCAGCCTCGCTCGAATTTCACTTTACAACACTAAATCCTCATTTCACTATATCGAAATGCATGAAACATTATCCGAGTGAAAACGAAGCGAGTGACGTGCCAGTGGTACTGCCCCGACGACGGCCCTAGCGGTCACCACTCAGCCCGCTCTCACTTAATGTCATAAATAACTTTGTCAATCTGCTAACTTAATAGCATAATTTATCCGTCGCAGGACAACATAACGAGCAATGCCGATAATAAACCAGAAAAGTCATGAGGTGATAATAGCTGTCCGTAAATAATGATTCCTGATTGCCGGTCCACACCTCATCGGGCAGGTCGCCGGTCGGGACTTAATACCGTTGTGTATGTATCGGTAGTTACGCGATTGGGATAATGTTACACGGCTGAAATATTGCAGTATCTGCGTATTATCTGTAGAACAAGAAGTGACCTCTAAAACTAGCATGTGTTCGGCTCAGTAGAATGCAATCGGAGTCTAATTAACGCAGGCACTCGGGACACGGCCAGCATCCCAGCATCGAGGATGTACCGATTAGAGCGGCTCGCCCATTAAGGAGAAACAATCACATCTCAAACAAGGAATAAGCAAGATTAGTTCTGTACACATAACTACCGCTGACTAACATGACGCTTGATATCGTCGACCCTTATTTAGTTCTGTATTGGATCGATATTACTTGAAACACGTAAAATACTTCTGTGAGTACGAAAATGGTTTGTAAGCGTAGATGACAAGATCAAAAATCTATATTTGTAAACAAAACGTTCAGGACTCTTGTACAAGTTCTAGTGCAAGTCATGTAGTCAGTAGTAGAGCAAGAAGTAAACAAGCTCCGGAATCCGTTATTCAGGTGTATTAGCGTGTCAGATTGAATGCAGGTGTGTGTCGCAGCGCAGTCGCAGGCGCAGCGGCGGTAGCAGCCTCACTGCGGCGGTGTGTCGATGTGTTGCCCGATAGCCCCGCTCCAGCTACCGGACCATTTATTCATGGTGCAATAAATTCAAATTACCGGATTAACAATAGTACGGATACCATCTCCCGATCCGATATTTGCCTACCGATACTAAAGACATACGCTACCTTTTGCTCCCGACGTTATAAACATCTATGCACTTCTGCAATTAGTTATAATTGGAAAATAAGTAAAATACAATGATAATGCTACATACACAATATAAAATGGTTGAAATTCTGTACTTTAACAGCGGGCAGTTAAAATCTAACGACGCGGTTGGAGTAGATAATAATCTAGAATCCATTTATAATAGAGTTGTAAATTAAACACCCGCTCGTATAAAACGACCGACGTTAAGGGGGTCTAATTTTAATAAGCTCGATTTACACAAAAACATTGCTATCAATAAACGTCTTGGAGGTAAGAGCTTGTCGTAAGCACATGAGTCCGACGCTCGAGGTGGCTATAGCGCAATGAAATCCTACACCGCGACGAATCGAACGCTGTCCTGTCGCCTTTGAAATTTCTGCAATATTTCGCCCTTTTCACGCAGATACACTCGGCCCGTGTCTAAACCGCCGGACATGAAACACAATATCGCCGAGTGAGCTCCATAATTTATACGCACCGCACTCCAACGCTGGGCAGATTATTACAATACGTGTTACATTAAATTATCCCGCACAGGCATTCGATACTATCAATAATTACTGCATTATCTGGATAGGAGTAGCGCAAATAACCACGGATTACATTGAGAATGGAGGTACCGTTTTGGTAACGCATTACTCCGAGAGCGCATTCCTCGGGCTCGTCGTGTCACGGCTGTTTACCTAAATAGATTTAAATAAATGCGTGCGATTAGCGCGCTCCACTCACTGCGCCGGCGCATCGCGTACATCAGGAGCTCCAGAAAGCTGGAACTGGTTTGATGTGGTGCTACGTTTTAATTGGAGTCGCTCGACAGCGATTGACGTGACACCCATAAACAGCGCGTTCTAAACGCGACCAGTAAACACTAGCAACACTCTGTAACGTTATTTTGTTAATTTTATTGTGGGCCTTAGCATGTTGCAGCGTTTACAGTTCAATGGTTACATTGATAAAAGGAAAGCTAACTCCAGATTGTTGATCGTTTTTCAGATCGCAGTTTGTTTACATTGTGAAGACATATTTACTGAGGAACTTGGGCCATTCAGTTAAAAATAATATTCACGTCTCAAATAACACTGTTTATTGAAGGCAAACTTTATAAATAAATGTACGAATATTATTGATGAAACACTTACCACAAACTCTGAAAACACGCCGAGTGAATAGTCACGTAGCGTCTAAACGCCGCGTTAAAGCCGTGTGTCTGCGCGGGCCGCCAGCCGGGCTACACTCGGCTACAGTGCTAATCAATCTAGCGGACATGGTCGCATTGTGTTGCGACAGGCGCGCGACACTCCTGCCCGCTGCAGCCATCCATCAACCGACGTAAGCTGCACGCTGCACGCGATACAGACCTACACCCAAACACTAACATATTCACCTCGCTACATTCCAATAAAATCTAAACAGATTTAATCATTCTCAAACGCGAAATAAACGATACTTGTCTCTTATATAAATTAAAATAATTTATTACAAAAATATGGGGAATGATACATTTCAATTTTGTAGACACCGCACCGCGTTACTTGTGAGAAATGTATATTTGGTTGATCACAAACAAATTAAAGTATCATATTTTATTGCTGCCAAAACTACTATTATAACAGCTCATTAATAACAAGTAGAAGAGAAAATAATAAAGTAGTTTTCCCCAAGACATTTTAGATTGCCCTTTAAGCATAGACAAAATAACATTAAATACATTTTAAAGAGAAAAGACAATTTACTGAGCATATCCAATGTTTCAGACATTGTTGCAATCAAAATTACGAGGTGATTATTACCTAAAAATACTCAAACGACCACAACACTTGGCTCGGGTCCAGCACAAGTAGTAGTTCTGCATACAACGTGATTGTTTCACGTGTTTCACCGACTCACTTGCCTGATATTTGCCCGCTTGTTTATTAGGCACAAATGTACGAATAATTACTCCAGCGAAATAGTAAACACATTTTTGAAACTAATGCCAACGTGGAAATACGTCAAAAATTTATAAACGTTTTCCTTACAGTTTTTTAGTGCATTATGTAGGTAGGTACAATTTTCCACATAACCAAACCATAAAAAAAATCGAATGACATGGAGATTAAGTTAGACCTCAGCGATAATCAGAAATGACATGCCATAAATTATTGTCCAATTCGAAATCCAATTTTCTATTAACGACTGTGTCATAAAACACTAATTTTAATCAAAACTTTTTATTGTTTCTATAATTTATTCAACGAAAGTATTTTTTTTCTCACCTCACAAAATCGGAGGCCTGTTAGCGCATCCTAATAACCAAATTAAATACTAAATGTCACCGCCCACTCATTACTTAAAAAGGTCAAAGAAGGAACATTTTCCATAAAGGCAGATTTTCATGAAATTTCCATGTACCACCTACATTTCTTGGATGAAGTAAATTATTACGGCGAGACTATAGAAATACGAAAATTTGATAAGTACACAAATACTTTCTTGCGAATCTATCTCACCAAGAAATCTTACCAGATAAAATTTTCTTGGTAAAATTGCAGATTGAAAAATTATCTTGCGTTCGTTCGATACTGATCACAAGTTGGACCAACCAAGACAGTTCAGTAGGTTTCGCCATAGACATTTTTGATCCGAAAATTTAACGAACCTTTCACACTATCAGAGTAAACGCTAAAGAACGGTGCTGCGAATGACGCAGCATGCCGTTACTAGACATACAGGTCACGGATGGTTTGCAAATAGCGATACATGTGACTATAGTGCGTGATTGACTCGCATAAAATAACTATCCTGCTAATGATGTTTTATGACGAAGCCAAACCGTGGGTGAGCGTTGAAATATAAGATGACCAAGACCAGTCAACATAAAACCTTTACTATTTTTGTTAATTGTGTGGTACTTTTGTCCGATCATATTGGATAAATTTTTGATTCATGTTTATATTTGGCTATTCTCTTTTGCAACTCTTGACGTCATGCTTTAATAATAGGTACACATAATTAGTAACCTTTCCAAAACTATCCTTGTGGATTCTTATTTTGGAAATCGGATACTTGTAGACAAGACAGTGTAATAGATACCAAGCATAGCTACTAAAAATATTCTAATCTATTAATAGGATAAGTTGTCAGTGCTCATCAGTTATTTCATTAGCATCAAAAATGTCTGATTGTACCAGAACTTATGTTGAAAAATCTTGATATGGTTCAATCTAACTCAGGCCGCCATCAACCCCGAATTCAATGAAACAATAATTGACGACAACCTCAGCTGATTTCTCTTTGATGAACTTCCAGGAATATTCTCAATAGTGAGTAAGTAACTGTAGTTTGCATGCTGCACGTGTGTTTTTACGTGAAGTTGGAGATCCAGCCGGTGGTCGATGCTGCGAGCGATTTATGCACCGGCCACGATAATAGCCGTATTAATGGAAATTGACACCGTGCCCGCTCTCTGGACTCGTGGGAGACCGCACCATCGCCGCTTAAGGAAATATAATATTAACGCACCAATCATGTTATAATAATTTCATCCTCACACGTTGAAAAGACCTGTCTTTGCGCCCATCACTACCTACAGTGACAATAATTAATTCGTCGACGGCATCAGCTTTAGATTTCCCCTTTTATATTTTAAAAGATGGGTACATCATAATTTTTTACTGCTTTATTAAATTGCGTTTTATTACCTACATAAATATTAAATTAAAAAATTCAATGAAAAGGAAAATAACTTGAAAAGTTTTACAGGAGTACTACAAATTATGAATATTGGAACCTACGAAGATAAATCATTACGATACCGTGGAATATACCTATTTTTGACAAGGCTATGTTTGGTCGTCTTGCAACTTGAAAGGGCAAGCTCACAGGAAAAGGTGTTACGGGAGACGGATTGCCAATGAATATGATATATTGGTAATAGGTGTTAATGAATCTGGCGACGGAAGCCGAGGAAATGAAACTAATTATACATAAGTATTCACGGTGCAGCAGAATAAATCCTAAGTCGATATTGTGAAGGAAAAGATACGTTCTGACTCTTATTTTATGTTTGCTTCAAGTGATCTCGTTTCGTTGGAAACACATAACTTACTACCTATGCTGGCCCCGTCTGTTGTTATTTCTATTATGGGGATCATTACAGCGGTATGAGTTACGGCACCGTCTACGGACGAATAGCCCGACTGTCTCCCTTGCATTATTTATTGGCATATAATGGCTTCTAATGGGAGGCTATTGAATCTGCCACCTGCATGTGTTTTATTTTTCGCGGCCTGGGGAGGGCGGACCTCAGCTTCGGCCCTCGTCTCGATTCAGCGCATGTGAATATTCATAACACAAGGAAGGTTTCGTCCGATGATTTAATTGATGCCCGGCCTGCATCGCACACAACTGCACCGATGGATAAAACGTAATTGCTCGTTAAGCCTCGATCCTCGATTGTTCCTTGATTATAAAAATAAAAAGTAATCGTGAGCGCTCCGTATGGATTAAAGTTTAAAAGATATCTGACGAGCGATTCGTTCACGCAGTTTATTTTCTTTCTTGCATATTAAACTTATAGGATCGAATAAACAATGTAACATTCTTTATAGGCAGGTAGGTATATCAAACAAGGCTGATGATGATATCGTCAGACGAAAGCAACAAATAAGTACATATTCGAATTTATTTAGACCTTTCGTTGATAACACGCAGTACTCAGGTTCTTTTATTTGCAAAACACGACGGACGCAAGTGCAATTTATTGATACGGTGTTCGATAACCAGTAGGTACGTCCCACGCGAGCGCCTGCGCGGGCGCAGCGGCCGCAGAACACAATGATCGCGAGCAGCCCGCCAACATTTACAAGTATTGCGCCCTTCGGAAGGAAATAGTGCAGCGGGCCCATGCTAAATACACTCCATAAATATGAACGGTTATGGTGTCGTAAAAACAAAGTCACGCTGCGCGAACAGCCTCCAAGGCTATAAAGAACAAGCGTCATCGCACCTCAACATACTTAAACAAATTCATATATTACGTATGAATATTCTTGGCCAGTTCCACACTGCATTAACTATCATTATTTTATTAAAATTTGAATATGATTATGTATAACTAGATAATTACAAGTCATGTAGAAACGATTCCCAAAACTGTGATTTCATTAAATCTGAAAAATGAAATTTCCCAAACATGAAATCACAGTTTTGGGAAAATAAAAAATGGTATTTCGCAAAACGTTAAAAAAATATTGAAGTAGTATCCAACAAAATAGGATAATAAAACCATGTTTGTTTTCTTTTTAATCTTTCGGTATTCGATAGATCGAAAAGGGACCACTCAATTTCTACCATGATACCTAAGTATATCCCTATTTCCTAATCATTTCCTAACACAACAATATTAGCTTAATTAATTAGCTTAATCCAAATCAATATCACTGATTCGTCAGTATAAATAATACAAGTTATTTACCAATTTAAATACTACCTATATTTTACCAAAACAAACAGCTATAAGCTATCTATAATCATTTTACATATTATTAGTTTAGAAAAGTAATCAAACTGTGGGAACATTTGTATTTAAAAGTTTATAGACTTGAAGACGAAAGAATATATTCATTTCAAGTCCATAATAAAATTATAAGTTATTATATATGTAAGTTTTTATTTAATTCTCTTTATTAAAACAGAATAAATTGTACCTGTATTAGTTTTAAGACTATCAATTTTGAATTGGTAATAGGGAAGAAATGCATGGGCCCATAATGTCACCCTGGGAATGTTTATAAGTGCCATCACCTACGGAGAGGCGACACATTCAGTGACACCTCAAAACAACATTAACATTTTAGTTTACAGTGCTGAGCCATATAATATGACCAGTGGAGGAACTGATAATAGTCGCTGAGGCGATATTATAAAACAACTTGAGGAAAGTTATGATATTATACACACAAGGTGGTAAAGATTTTCTCAGAGATGTTACAGCGGACATCTTGTGGCCCAGATTATCATGGGGTCATTATTTTTTCCAATTGTTTGCACGTAATTTACACCAGAAAATCGGTCGTGTTTCCGCTGATGAGAATACAATCTTAATAGATATTAATTTGTAAAACAACATAGGTAAGCTAACAGTACTCACTTTTACCGTACGACTAAGATTTTCACACGGTCTGTGTATCAGTAAACTCGATAATTTTAGGGTCTGCCAAAGATTTTTGAGAATTATGGTGTGGAAGATCTAAGCGCATATATTTTCTTTTGGGTTGTTTGCGTTAGTGTTTGTTAGATACCGTAATGTAAATAAACACTACGAGAAATAGCATAGACACAGTTCCGAATCCATTCATCATTCCCTACCAATTATTTTACATCGATACAACAACAGCTTAAATCAATGACATAGATTATTTGCAGGTTGAATGGGCAACCCTGTAGTAAGTAATGGTCAGTGCTGAGAGCGGCACTACGTCTCCTCCGGCGCAATTATAACGCGCCCGCGGGCGAGGGGTTGTTACGCGGGACCTGAGACCGGCGCCAGCGTACGGCCGTACTGACCTATGACTTCAACGTACTGCATGGTGCGAATCTTATGATTATAACTGCCATAAACAGAAACTATTCGTGTTATTTGCCTATGATTTAGTGCAGATAAATTCCTGAGGCTCACTGCCTGAGCTGCTGCTAACTGCATGGCGTACGTTGATATGATTACAGGAGAGCCGAACGACGACTCACAAATCCTCTCCGCATTTTTCTATGTATAAATAGTAAGGTAGGCAAGTCGTAGGTAGGTAGATGTAGAGAAATTAATATTCTATAAAAACTGATCAAATCACGATAATGCCGCATTGGAAAAAAAACACCAACATCTGCTCGATGTTGTAAATTAATATTACTAAAGTGTATGTCGCTTAATGCTGTACCATCTATAGTAGGAAGCGACTTTTAATTATAATTTATCGTTTGAGAAGCTTTCTGTTTACAAAAGTCGATATGACCATTATAAAATGTTATTACATAACGTTAAATTATTTCCATCAAAGTGGATGTCCACAAATTCCTATTTGATAATAATTTAAAAACGTGTATTAGTTAAATTAAATCTTGTCGATAAATGAAAGAAGCGTTCCGTTGATGGGTTCTTATCCAGCCATCGTTATTACATCATAAACTCCAATTTCGGACTAATTGAAAAAGGAAAAGCGGAACCCAGTCACAAATTACCGACACTATATCAAGTGTTAAACGGCACTTATCGACGCCGAAACGGCGAGAGATCATTGACGATGAAAAATACACAATTTGAGGCAATAAATCAATGTCAACAACTCTCCCGTTCAGTAGCGCTCCTCTCAATGCTTTATTTTATTATTTATTACTAGGAACGTAATATCTGTAAGAGGAAGCGTTTAATTACACGCCGATTACCCCGTTAAACGCGGCTTGGATATCTGCCTAACTAATTTCAGTGAATTGCCCCACAAACTGCTCAAACTGATGGAGCACCTCGAGTCACAAATTAGAAAGTTTGAATAAATATTTGAAGATACTGCTACTTGAAATAGTTTAATTATACAGTGTGAACACATATTGTGGTGTTAGTTGCGCGTGGAGCCGCCGGCGGCCGGCAGGTTGTCGCGTCGTCGCGTCGTCGCAAAGCCGCTCGTGTCTCTTGCTATTTGTATTCAATACTTACGAATACTCTAATACGGTGCGCGATCTATCGACAGCGAGGCAATTTATCTTGCCCAAGAATCGAACCCCAACCTTGCATTGCGACTGCCGCACCGTATTTCCTGTTGCCTTGCATGACACCAAATTGCTTCTACAAACGGTAGGGAATGTAGATTGTTCTATTATTGTTTTGTTCCAAGGATTTGCACTGCATGTGTTTGTACCGAGAATGGATGAACTGAGCGCATACCCTTTAATAGGTGCTAAAAGGAATTATTAACGATACTATGCTCTGTTCAGAATTCGCTTGTCCTTTATTAAGAAATTAAAGTCTGTGCTCTGAATAATAATTAATGTTATTTTATAGCCAAATGCAGTTTTGATCTTTCAGATGACTAACATCCTCTGAAATTGGAAACTTGAATCTATTAAACGAGGTTGCACCGAAACAGACAAGCTGACTCGACCAATTTCGTGAACTCCATAAATAAAGTTAGAAAAACAATTTTTAAAAGGAGGTACTTCAAGATGACCTTTACAACCTGTTTTATGGGCAGGGATGAGATTGAATGGGTCATACCGGTTAATAGGTTGGAAATAGGATACCATGATGTTTTTGTTTACAGTAATTGCTCTTAGGTCAGCCTGGGCCAAAAGATAGCGACAGTTCGCAGTGTTTATACAGGGTGTAACGGAAAGGTGTGGTCATATTTTAGGAGCCGGTTCTGCCCATGGAAATGAACAACTTTCTCTAAGAAAAAATAGAAAATTCAAAAAAAAAAATGGGACTTTCCATACAAAGCTATCATCAGCTGATCAATATTTGTACGTGGAGTAAAAATTTTTTTTAGAATTTCCTCGTATTTTCTTGAAAAAAGTTGTTCATATCGATGGGCAGATGCAGTTCTTAAAATATGACCACACGCTTTCGTTACACCCTGTATATTAAAGCACTCTACCACCTATACATAACTTCTTGAATAGGAATAGGTATAGCTAATAAGATAAGTACCTACTTATGAATATAAATATGTATTATGTTTCCCTTATACGGTTAAGACTATATAGATATGATTTCAATATTTTATGTGGAAAATTTAAAATGAGCGAATGAAGCAGCTAAAACTTGTACCCAATGAATTCGATACAGCTTTTGAAAAGAAGTCAAAAAACATTTCCCCTAAAGAACAATGCCAACTTTCCATACATTTAAAAACCTGATAATGAAAGTTTATGTATAGTTTTAAGGTATAGTAGAAAGACTACCTGTAAGTTTAGAAAAAAATGTCAAATAGTCATTTTTACGATTTAAACGCTACGAAGACCTAAAAATATTTGTTACTTTTTTTATTAGGTTAAGATTTGCCCATATCAAATAGTTAATATAGAAATAAATGTGCTAAAACTAATTATTAACGCTCGAAGTTTAGTCTAAAATAGGAATACTTACCTAGCTATGGACTATGGTGACGTGTGCTACTTTGACCTGAACGCGGCTTTGCTGGATAAGCTTGATAGGCTCCTCAATAACTGCATCCGGTTCATCTTCAACTTGAGGAAATATGACCATGTGTCAAGCTTTAGAGCTGAGCTCAAATGGATGCCCATTCGCCAGAGAAGAAGTTTGCGCGCTCTGACTACACTTTTCTCTCTCCTCAACTCTCCCACCCCTCCCTCTTATCTTATATCACACTTCCAGTATCTTTGCTCTACTCACGCTAGGAATTTGCGTTCTGCTAACAATCTCTTACTGCTTTGTCCTTCTCATTCTTCTAATTTTATTCATTCTTCCTTTCATATACAGTCCATCCTTTTGTGGAATGCGCTTCCCCTCAATATCAGGATGGCCACCAGTCAGTATGCATTTAAGCGAAAGTTGCGGGATTACCTTCTTAACAAGTAAAGGAGTCGTCTCAAAATCCTTATCTCTAACTTTATATATTATTATTATATATGTAGGTATATTATATTAAATATATATGTATGTTTATTTTAACTATATTTATATATACTTTTGTAATTATTTTCGTCTTAGAATTATTTTATTTTTTCAGTTTATGCACCTGCCATGTTATCTCTCCACCACCCTTGGTTGACTGGTAGAGAATGCCTAAGGCATTAAATCCGCCTTTGTACATTTGTGTTGCATGAAGTTTTAATAAATAAATAAATAAATAAATAAATCGTCTTTTTTACTTTGTGAATTATTTGTAACCAACTTTACGTCACTGCTTATACTCTCGATGATTGTCACTATAAATTGTTTTTTTTTTGTTCCTTTTGGAAAAGGCTAAGGTCTGAGACCATACTGCCTAGTCATTAGTAGTGTATTTTAATTTATTTTCCCATTATAATGCAGATGTAACACATTCTAATGTTTTTTGCAGTATTTGGCAACACATGTGTCGAGTCAGCCTTCTCGGGAAACTTCGCTGAGGTAGTCAATACTACAATAAAATTCTCAGCTCCATTTTACCGAGATCGCGCCTGTTTCAATGATTCCACATATTGTCCATTTGCGTTGACACTTGAGACACAAAACTACACCAATTTTCACACAATATCTACACAATATCCACTAGGAATCAATAAACGAAAAATTAAAACAGCCACTGAACTTCACTCGACAAAATCCCGCCAAAAACCATCTGACATTCCACTATAAATTGAGTGAAGAACTGTCAAATGTCAAAAAAATCCGTTTCAGTCGAGCGAACTCAATTTCATACTGCATGATTAATTTATTTAATTATTATGTTATTTGTAATTAATCTGTTTTATACAAAAACTAACATAGAAATACTTACTGAAAAAGCTTAGAAACAGAGTTGAATAAAATCAAGTAGCAGTGTGTAAAATGAAACGTCGTAAAAAGTTTAGTTGAGATGCGTTCAAAACATGGTACATAAAAATTTAAAACTTTTAGAAATACTTGCAAGGTAGTCAAAGCCCTGTACATTAGCAAAAAGATCAAATTAGCAGAAAATAAAATAAAGACAGTTTGGAAAGTCATCAATAATGAAACTGGTAGGAATAAAGCACGGAACACAGATTTTTTATTGGAGACTTCACGTGGTGCCATAAGCTCTAACTTAGACGTAACTCAAGAGTTAGTGATTTTTTTCACCAATAAGACAACAGAAGCTTTAAATTCCTCACCTGATGCTTCAGTTACTTTCTTGAGAGCAAATGTTCCAGGATGTCCGGTTGAATTCCAATTCAAACATATAAGCCCTATGACAGTCATAAAGGCTTTCCGGCAAATCAAAATCAAATTAACCGAAGACCTATGCGGAATATCCTCAAAGTATGCACATCTATAATTGAGACCGTAGCACCATACTTAGCTTTAATATTTAATTTGTGTGTGGACCAAGGAGTCTTTCCAGACATAATGAAATACAGTAAGATTATACCACTTTTTAAATCCGGCGATAGTAAAGACACCAATAATAACAGACCTCTATCGGTGTTGCCAGTTTTCATTAAAGTGTTTGAGACAAGTAAAGCTCAATCAGATGCTCCATCATTTTATCATCAATAAAATCTCTCACGATCAAGTTTGGTTTCACCAAAGGACGTTGTGCTACTCATGCTGGTGTCACCTTATACATCTTACACATATTAACAGCGTGGAAAGAGGCTCGAGATGCGATAGGAATCTTTTGTGACCTCTCAAAGACATTTGATTGCGTTAATCATGAAACCTTACTTTTAAAACTAGAACATTACGGACTAGGTAAACTTGCACTCAATTTAGTTAAGTCTTATTTAAATGACAGACAGACGCAAGTTCAAAAAAATGGTGTCAATTTGTGGGAGTTAAAAGTCAAAAAGGGAAACCACAAGGCTCCATATTGGGTCCTTTACTCTTTATAGTGTATATAAATGATCTCCTATATCTATTAAAAAATCAACCACAGATAGCATTGTTTGCTGACGATACTTCCTCGATTTTTTAAATTAACAGACGTTCCACAAATCTTGGCGGCGTAAATAACGCCCTACAGCAGGTCCAAAACTGGTTCACTGCTAATAATTTATTAAAATAGAAAAAAAAACTAAGTGCATAAGATTTGCTTTATCGAATGTTAAAAGTAACAGTTGTGACATAGTGTTGAACAAAGAGAAACTAGAATTCGTCAAATAAAACCTTTTATCCTGGGAATTACGCTCGATTCAAGGCTACAATGGGGTCCTCATTTAACATCTCTTGCAGGACGGTTAAGCTCAGCAGCATATGATATCAGAAAAATCCGTCAATTTACTCATGTAGATATCGCAAGGCTAGTTTTGACATGAACGAGCATGGCAGTTGAGAGTTTGTCATACTCACTCAAATGTCTCGCTGATGGTGACGCTGATGGTGTGGTGGGTCATTCGGTTCCCTTCGTTATGGTTGAACTGAGTGCTGCTGATCCACGCGTCATATTCGTGAACGGGTGCCGTCAGCTGAGACTGGTTATCTCATAACTGCCACTGACTTATTTTAATCTTTTTTTTATTCTTTTTGAATTGTTTATTTAATATTGTTCTCTTATAAAAGAAACAACAAGACATATGGAACCAGGATTTTTTGTAATACATAACATGGTTTAAAGGAGTGTCCTTATGTTTCTTGCACGTTCTTCTCCATAAAGATCTACGCTTTGAAATGTGCAATTAACTTAATCTTTCTAACTGACCGACTTATTGACATGTAGGGTACATTCCTAGTTCATACCATTTAGTTTGTTTATGTATATTTACACACACTACACTAATACACAGCATATTGTTATTTATATTTATTCATATATAACAATATACTTCGGACCTCATTACACAACAATGCGATTTGGACCGACAGGTGAGTCGAATCGATATTGGGAAAATGTAGGTGAGGAAATAAAAAAGTATATTAAAGAGCAAAGTAAATAATTTTATAAATTAAAAGAAACAAAAGAATAAACGTAACAGTAACCTTGTAATAAAACATTAAAATTTTTGGACTTAGTTCTAATCCCTGGACTTAGTGATGTTCGAGTGATAGATGATGGACTTAGAGATATTACTGCGGTACCCGGTACAACATTCAAAGAAAATCTGGTCCTTATTCAACTTCTTCTGCAGAATCGGGTTCTGCAGTTATGAGGTAGCAAGAATCTTGGAATGAGTCCTCGTAACAGTATCTTTCCGATTCAGGAACAAATTCTAGCAATCGCTTTATATCTTGAACTTTAGCGGCTTTTAGAGACAAGGGTGAATCGTTGCAGTCATCGGGTTTTCCATTGACTAATCTGCTGTAACCGACTTTATATAATACCTACAAATGGTTTCATAAATATCTTAACCGTTCATAGAAAAGGAAAACTATGTTTTACCTACTTTTTTAAAAATTATTTGCCGTAAACGGCATTTGGACATTCCGGCCGATTTGCTCTAACTAAAACGTTCATCGTACAGCTTTTTGTAGTCTTTTACTTTTAAAACATCATCAGAGCTACTTTCCTTCATCAAAGTCTTCTGTAAGAATACTATGTTTATTAGTATTCTTACTGTTTTAATAAAATCAAAATAATAGGTAATCTGGTGTAGGTGTATATCTTTTCATGTATCTTTTTCTTTCTTTCTGCGCAAAATCACGATCAATGGCCATCCTTGAATGTCCTGGTACTGGATATAAGACTGTTATTCTCTAAAATATTCCTTTGGTGCACAGTTAATCCAAGAAGGGGATATCTATTTTTATTCGGATTAGATCAGTTATCACAATAAAGATCTTGATGTTGGTGTTTTTCTTTAGTAATGTAATATTCCACTGCAGTTATTACCTCATTGAGCCCTTTGTGTGTGTAATTCT
Source organism: Polia nebulosa (assembly GCA_951329385.1). Taxonomy (NCBI): domain Eukaryota; kingdom Metazoa; phylum Arthropoda; class Insecta; order Lepidoptera; family Noctuidae; genus Polia; species Polia nebulosa. The sequence goes on from OX589604.1 coordinate 17,007,112, forward strand.
CAGTAAACGGAAACATGCAAATCAAGAACTTATACAAATAAATCAAGGACTAAGCGATTTCTTACGAAAAAGTACGTTGACTTAGTAATTTTTTGGGCTTAGGGATTTTATGAATGAAAATCCAATATTTTATTTTTTTTAGAGTTTGAAAAACACTCTTAGAGATTTTTTTGAAGAACTTTAAATACACCATTCGACGGAGAATAAATTAATTAACAAGCCAGTGCTGCTAACTCAAAACTGTAAAAAGTGGACTTAGTGATTTTATGAATTGGGCAACCTAGTTATACAGTGAGTACTACAAAATACTTTTATTTTCGCCGTCTACCTGCTACTCACCTACCCACATAGAACTATAGACAATTCAAATGTGGCGTAAATGGTTTATTTGAAATAAATGCTTTGAATTTAAAGCGAGAAGCTTAAACTTTGCAACCCTGTTTAAAAATTCCTCGGTAGAATACGGAATTAACTGACGACAGTGTTGTAAGACCTTATACATCACAGTAACCGCTGCTATATAAAACTTGAAGCACAACATAAGAAAGCACAAAACGCGGTCATCGCATTCAGTTGGCAGCCCATGCGCATGTTCCCGTCACAGTAATTGATAGGCGGATTTGCGGGGACCCGCGTGAATAATCATAACCGCTGCGGTGGTTAATTACCACGCCAGGAGTACACGTAATTAAGCAACCGCATTATTCCGGCTATCCCAAGCATGCGAGCTAGAACTTTGTGGCCAGACGCACCACTTACTTGGGATACGTCCTTATCTAGACAGCCGACGGTATTGTCTTGCTCCCTGTATCGTTTAGACACTGAGTTTACATTTTCTGCAACAAATATAGACACTGTCACCCTTTTAGATCCTGCTAAGCAAAGCAGGAGCAAATTAACATCTCAATTTATTCTCTTGATTCCACTAGCCACCAATATCTACATTGTAAAGTTAGTTTTAAGGTACTAGTCCTTTTTAAGCTGACAAGAGGTAGCCAGTTGATGTTGATTATGATGTTGTTTAGTCAGGCTTAATAGTACTTTATGACGAGTTTACATAATATTGTAAATTATACCAGAACTTACAAGGTGATTTCAATATATAATATTTCTTTGTCTGTAGGTACAAGTTGACTTTTGCTCTTTGTTTATTTGTCCTATTAAACCGCTGTAATGATGGGAACCCCACTGTCTTAGATGATGTTCCAGTCGGAATTAACGTTATTAATCTACTTTGTAAACTGCTCACACTTGAGGTTTTTAGGGTTCCGTACCTAAAGGGTAACCAACGGGACCCTATTACTAAGACTCCGCTGTCCGTCTGTCTGTCAGCGGGCTGTAACTCTTGATCCGTAATAGCTACACAATTGAAATTTTCACAGAATGTGTATTTCTTACGAATCATGAGATACAGCCCAAAAAACCCAAAAAAAAACATTTCTAGAAACAATTTTGTTGGTTTTTTTTTTCAGTTTATGGTACGGAATCTTTCGTGTGCGAGTCCAACACGCACTTGGCCAGTTTTAATGTTATATCTATGGATAATGAGCAGCACAAAGAAGACATAGTACGAGCACAACCATGTTCAAATAATTTAAATTTAAGAATATTGAATGAAATTTGGTTTTAAGAAAGTTTCTTCAAGTAGGCGTATTGAAGATCTGCCTACATAAGTAGCCAGCTTACATTTTTATAACCTTTTCGAGTTATTGTCTTAACCGGGCCCACACAATGCCTCTGCTGTACCATGAACCTATTCCTTTTAGGATTTAATCATAAATTAATTTTTGACAACATACTCGTAACAAGTAATTCTGTCAAAAAAAATCTCATTTCCAAATCGTGGTGGGTGTGTAGGCGGCACACAGAACTCAATATTATGACCTTAAATGTACATGCGAACAAGACTATCGGTCCAGAGCCTAAACAACAAGCGATGGTCGGTTAATCGAGCGGTGACGCTAACTTGCGCGCGCGCCGCTTCCATATAAGCCAATCTTCCTATTCGCCCCCGCAGTAACTGCTCGCAACTGACGGAACCACTAACTGACGCTGCCCGATTTTCCGACGATTGCCTTTTCGTTATGTTAATGACAAAAAAATCATTACTGAGAGCGAAACAGAGGCAGTATAATGAGCTGTTATGTTTTATGTCACACTTTTTTTCCATGTGTTTTAAGGCAGTCGTTAGCAATAACAAATGATATCATGTCTATTTCGCAAGTTCAAGTATAATAGAAAGAAAACATACCTATATCGGTTACCAGTTGTGATGTGTTTGTGATCAACACCGTAAACAATAATAGACTTTGCACGGCTCAACAACCACCGTCAAAATAGTGGTTTTGACGGTGGTTATTGACCCGTTTTTTTTTTTTTTTTTTTTTAAAGTCAATTATGAAGTTTTATGTGAAAATTTTTAATTTATCTCGTTCTATAGCCATAGAAAAGTCATACAAAAGTCTCGTTATTTTAAATTAAGCATAATGTTTAAAAATGTGCAAGTAGTTACATATATTCAACTTGTCTCTAGAAATACAAGTTAGGGAATAGACTATACCTACTCACATGGATATATACCTAATTACTATTACCGTACACCATATATAAATAATTTTGAAGCTTATATGTAATCGGTAGCCTTTTTTATTTTAGGCAGAGCCTGCACGTCAACACCCTCAAAGCCAAAGTTTACGCTGACATTAACAAGACTTGTGGAAATGTCACCCGTTTATATTTGTAGCGTGTCGAACGTTTCCCGATATTTGTTTATCAGGCTTTATTATCTAAATGGGATGTTATGAAACGGACGGACGTCATTGTGTAAGGGAATATTATATATACAAGTGCGTCATCACGGCTCCGAAAAAAAGCCTATGACATCTACATTGAACACTTATCAAACGTTATTATATAAGGATACGTTTTACAGGGTACTAATATCTCTTAGCTAATCGTACGCGTGCGTATTTCACCGGCTATTATTGAAAATGTTACCTACGTGTAACATACGCTTGTGTAAAGTTAACTCACGAACACATGTTCAAGCGAATACATACAAGGGCTTCAGCTTTATAGTCACTTAACATTAAGTATTTGTTCCCCCATTCATAAAGTGAACGTGGAACTTTATTATAGCCACATGTTGAAACTTTTGTTGTATGATATAAACGTTCATTGAGTAGGTAAAACATCGTTATAATTTATGGGTAACAAGGTGTGTTGAGAGGCATTAAGTCAGTGTTACTTTGTCCAGCAATAAAAAGCTTCTAGTTGATGACGAGTAACTATTACTGTACAGAATCAGAATACATATTTGTAAACATAGGAAGAGTCGCAGGCTGTGTGAGATGTTACATTTTCATAGGTTCTCTATGTTTTCCCATTAGACGTACAAATGTTATTATCAATTTCATTCATTTCATTACCTTATTTTACAATGATATCAATCAAAAATTCTACAGGGTGTAACGGAAAGGTGTGGTCATATTTTAAGAGCCGGTTCTGCCCATGGAAATAAACAACTTTCTCTAAGAAAAAATAGAAAATTCTCAAAAAAAAAATTGGACTTTTCATAAGTCATCATCATCAGATGATCAATATTTGTGTGGGCGGTAAAAATGTTTTTTTTAGAATTTCCTCAGATTTTCTTGAAGAAAGTTGATAATATCGATGGGCCGATGCAGTTCTTAAAATATGACCACACCTTTCCGTTACATCCTGTATAAAAAACTAGAATGTTATATAAATAAATAAAATACATATTTCCAAAATGTCAACAATAAAAAGTTTACTTACTGTAAGTAATAGGAAAATATCAACAAATTAAACAGTAATAAGCAGGAGTTTCATACAGAAAAAAAACCGGCCAAGAGCGAGTCCAATTCGCGCGCAAAGTGTATCGAACTAATCATATTTTTTAAATATTTTTTTTTAAATTTCTTCCTCCTTATAGGTTTACCTGTAATCTAAGTAAAGAACTACTTCCCGTATTTTTTTCAAAATTTTAGGCCCTGTGGTTTCGTTTGATCTATACACTGGTCAACAAATAAAAAGTTGTTTGTTTCCATCTCAAATTGACGCGTATTTTATAAATATGGCAACAATTTTTCTCTAACAGCTTTTGTTTTTGAGTTAGACTTAACTACCCTTGTTTGCTATTTTTATTGGTCACCGTATGTATGTATTTTGTTGCTGTTTTCGATATTCCTTCGTCAAGAAGATGTGTGCTTAAGGCGCAGTTATACGACTTTTAATGGTTTTTAATTGAACATCACTTCTAAATGACTAGTCTTATATATTTTTTAGAATAATTCTACTTAAGCCAATATTTAAGGCATAATAGCTGCAATCAAAGTTCGCAGTTTTAATTAAGCTGCCACAAAACTTCGTCAATATGAGTAGTTTAGTGTGTGTTAGCTGGAGAGACGTCACCTCAACTTCTTCATTCAATACAGAAAAACCAGTGAGGTTAGGGGTTTGGACTAAAGTCAGAAAAATAAGGCATAATAGCTGCACAAGGCAGGAAAGAACTGAACGATAATACTTAAAAAGTAGTGACGTTACGGCTGGAGTGACGTCACGCTGCTCATGTCATATCTTCCAAACGCAAGAAGATATGATTATGGATTATGGCTCAAAAAATAAGGCATAATAAGGCATAAAACTTTCAAATCTCTAGTCAAAATACTCTATCAATAACTCATAGAGTATTTTGACTAGTGATTTGAAAATTCAAATTATTGCTTCGGAAGAGGTAAGGAGCGGTGTTGCCGTCCCGTGCGCTACATTATCAATTCAAAGTAGTTTGAACTAAATTATAGACTGGGAGCCAACTACACACTTTTATCGTACTATGGAAGTATTGCGGTTTTTTATAAGTAGTCATATTGTGTGTTTAATTAAACCTCAGATGAAAGAAAACTAAAAAATGTTCTGATTCGATGTTACTTTAGATTTTGCTATATATATAGAATTGTTCTCAAATGTCACGATTTCATGAAAAAGTCATTCAATAGACCAATTCTAACTTAGAGAGATGTATAATGATTCTAATTTTATTTATACATATTTGTTATGGTCGCGAATCATATTTAACCAAGATACAACCTGACAGTGACCTGTAAATTGGCAAAACGTACCTAGCAAAATTTTTATTTCATAGGCTACCTTTGCGCATCCACCTTAACCGAACTACAGACACATATTATATGTGAATCACTCCATACAAAATGTTCACTACCTTAAAACTTAATACTGCTTTAATAGCCTAAACTTACGACTCGCTAGATGCTGCGAACGAAAATGTACCTAACCTTACAAGCGTGAAGTGATTTTTGCTTTGTAGCTGCGCGTCGCCGCGTGGTATTTGTGAATTGCCAGGGCTGCCTCTTTCGATAAAGATGTCAGTAGGTATTTGTTGTTACACTTTATGAATAGTACGAATGAACGAATGTAATAATATATAATATGAAAGCTATATAAATATAATATGAAAATAAAAAAATAAAATCTATTATATAATATGAAAGCCACGAATAGTACGAATTAAATAGTAAATAGAGAAACCTGAAAACATAATTCATTGATTCGTTCCTTCATTTACACAATTAGCGTAATTGGTGACTAATAGGCTTCTACCTTAGATTATAAAATGTCCAGATTCCTAGTACGCCACCGTAAATTGAAGCCTAATAATTTTCAAATGACGGTTGACAAATTGAGGTCATTGACTTCTATTCTTATCTTAGACGCATAAAAGAAGTTATTACGTACCTGCCAGTACTTAATAAAATACAAAAAAAAACATATATACGGTCGAATTGAGAACCTCATCCTTTTTTTTTCGTCGGTTAAAAAACGAAACATGCAAGTTTTCAATTTATCTGTTTAAAAAACGATAGTAAAACAAATCAGATACTCACATTTCTGTATCAGCAGGTAAACTAAAAAAAGATAAGTTTTTATCTCTTCTCTTGCTGGATCTACATCCATCAACTGCACATAATACACCAGTACTAGCCATGTCATAAGAATTCGAAACTATAATAAAGTACGTCAGGTCGACCGAATTTTATGCGAACGTACGCGCCTCGCGGCTGTCGGCAACCCACTGAGAAATGGGTCGCGGGCGGCCCGGCGGCCGGTAGGCAGTTAGCGCGCGTAAGTACATGGAGTGATTCATATGGTAATATGTGCTACAAAGAACAAGTCACAAAAAAAACAGTAGTTCTCTCGTCGTCTAAAGTTGATAAGAATCTACTTTTTAACACCTCAAGGCCCTGCGTTGACGGGAGGCGACAGTGGTCAACGCTTTCGTCGGGCCCCGCCATCCCCTTATGGCGACGGCAGGGCCGGAGTAAAACCGTTCCTTATTAGTAATAATAGAGTTTTAAAGCGCGCGAAACTGCTGCCGCTTATGGCGACGGCGGGGCCTGACGACGGTGTTGATTGCTGTCGCCTCTCGTCGACGCAGCGCCTATATTCATAGTTCCATTAAAGTTCAGTCGGCTCTCAGTCTATATCTTCAATATAAAAAACTAAAATTATTTTGAGCGCAAGTTTAAATGACTTCTAATAGAATGCCTGCTAAGTGCAAACTTGGTTGCAAATTATGTAGCGCACAGAGCGGCAACGCCGCTCCTTACCTCTTCCGAAGCAATAATTTGAATTTTTTGGCGCGAAAACTATTTTTGTTTATTACGTGGAAACTACAAAGCCTAGAGATTTGAAAATTTTGCTGCCCATGGCAGCTATTATGCCTTAATATTTGAGCTTTATTACATAATCATATCTTCTTTCGTTCGGAAGATATGACATGAGCAGCTGGGGTGCCGTCACTCCAGCTTACACACACGCGTTTGATAGTAGTTTCAACACTTTTTAAGTATTATTGTTGTAGTTCTTTTCTTCCTTGTGCAGCTATTATGTCTTCCCGGGCCTGCGGACGGCGAGCAGTGGGTAGCTCGCCGTCCGATCAGCATCAGGCCCGTAAGTCAGCGCGTAGTGTTCCACGCGCGCCTCAAAGAGATGAGTGTCAGCCACCACTGACGGGGGAGAAGCCATTGGATAATTTCCCACCCCACTTATTTTTCTAATATCTCTTGGCAACAGTGCTGTCGTCTGCATACCCAAAGGTACCAGGGTTAAGCAGATCATTAATATGCAGCAAGAACAACGTTGCCGAGAGAACTGACCCCTGAAGAACTTCGGCATTAATATCCAGCAGTATGGACGAACAGCTATCTATGACTACTCGAATAGTCCGATCCCTCGGGAAATTTGCAATCCAATCACACAATCCGGTGGGCAGACCGAAGGAAGGAAGCTTACCAATAAGGCTATCTTGCCAGACCCTGTCGAAGGCCTTCGTGATGTCAAGGGAAACCGCAAGTGCTTTCCCATGTTTCTCGATGGCCTCACTCCAGATGTGAATAGCATACGCTAGAAGATCCCCAATTGACCGATTTTGGCGGAAGCCGTATTGGTTACTGAGGATGTCGTTAGCTTCTAGGCAAAGATAACATGCAAAGAAAGATCGCATTACATCCCAGTCAGCTGACCTGTATCGCTAAATCCGCCGGGTGCCTCTAGGGCTAGAATCGGGCGGGGATTAGATGGATACAGACTTCACCAGACAGTGGTCGTAACTACCTAATGGTGAAGAAATCGACACCGAGTAACGGTCTGAATCTATTGTCAGCAGAAGGTTCAAGCAATTGGCTGCGTGCGAATCAACATCCGGCACAATCGTTGCCCCCTGGACCAGCTGGGTGAGATTTAACGCTAGCGGATTTCGCATCTATCGTCCAGCATGGTCTGTGCACTGGTATGAGAAGAGCCACTCCTAATGGTGGCCATTGAAGTCCCCCAGTAACACCAATTGGGCATACCGCTGCTGAGCCGCATCCGCCCCCTCACTGAGGCCAGATCACCACTGTGCGAACGATAAACACAGGCGTAGATAATTCTATCCAGGTCTGTGTCCACTACAAGCCAAAGCATTGAGAACCTGGAGTCCTACAGGATAGCGGAGACGGCGATAGCAGATGTCGTCCCGTGTGTACATACATACACCGCGCGTGGTTGAAAATTGTGCACCAGGGTAAACCCTGGGTAAGTCAGGTACGACACGTCTGACGGACATCCGATCTGCGTCTCCGAAAAGAACAAGAGCGCTGGTTTCTCAGTCTCCAGGTGGTGGTGGACTGAGGCGAGGTTTGAGTACAGACCTCGTATGTTGCCGAGGTGCACTTTGCGAGAGTACTGCCGCTGTACAGCTTTTTTCTTCTTATTCCCCTTGTTCATTTGAAGAGTGAAGGAGGGAGAGGAGAAAGAAGTGAAATGAAGTTCGACGCTGCTAACCTTCAGGCACGCTCTGAGAGGATGGCATCATTGGGGGACTACTCTGAAGACTGCGGGGACGCCCGAGCCCCCCCCGGGAATTCTCCTTTAGCGTATGTATGCTGTGCTGTGTCCTCGGGGCACTCCACGCAATAATGCCAAACGGGCATCCGCTCGCGACCTATGCGACGCAGGTTCTTCCCGAAGCATCCATGTCCAGTTAGCACTTGTGTCAGCCGAAAGCATACCGCCTCCCAACTACTTTTCTAAAACAGGCCTTATAGCCACTATTGTGGTGTGCCCCCTTCGATCAATAAATCCCATGGCCCTAGTGTTTCAGCCACTTTCCAGGCGGTTCACTCTATCGATCAAACATGACAACTTAAAGTAGACCAGTGATGTAGGTAGCTAAGATTTTCCCGGTCAACTTTCCAGTGGTTGCACTTAAAATTTTCAGATTGGACATCAAGCCCACCGAAATAAATCGGTAGGGTGCTTGCACCCATGTTCGGTCATCCAAGACTACATTTAAAAACGATGTTATAGTGCTGCAAATAATTAGGTTAATTTTGTCTATGAGTTGAGACTGCTACAAAGGCAAAAAGCGGAGGCATTTGGTCCAAAATAGCAGTATTTAATAAGGGTGAAATAGAAATAGCATTTTGTACATTCTAAACAGTTTTAACCATGTCAATAAAATTCATTATGTTATGTAAAAAAATAAAAAGGAAATGTCAATTTTAGAGAGCTTATCCTAACCATCGTTAAAATGTTTCTTCATCTTGGTGAAAACATTTCTTCCAAAATAGGTGAAACTAAGAGGAGAACGGAAATTTTCTCTAAAATTCGAATTGTGTTCCGTGTTGGGTGCTTGTTCTGAAAAATGGCATAGACAGATAAAAACCTTTCGACCGTATTTCGACGGTGAGCAATCTCAACGGAGATTAGCCAAGTACGAAGGAGTGCAAGAGCAGGGTATTAGTGTACAAGCGTGTGCGCAAACACAAGTGCACTCTCTGTTCCTTCACTCTCATAGTCCGATTGGACGGCAATCCGACACGACCGGGAACCTCAGATCAGGCGTAGGCTCGACGGATTTCCGAGGCACGGGGATGTCACACCACCAACTCCCAAACGCCGGGCTACTACTAATTTCTAATGAAAATAGCCAGTAGCACTTTTTGCCCGACCCAGAATCAACCACCCACATTTCAAATTAATTTGATTAGGGTACACGTTCGTGTTTGGGTGTACCAAATTTCAACTCTATCGCTCCAGTAGATTCGGAGCAAATTGGTTGTGACAGACTGACAGACAGACAGACACACGAGTGATTCGATAAGAGTTCCGTTTTTTCATTCGGACTTTCGGAACCCTAAAAATGAGATTAAACGGAAAACAGCTGAGTACGGGCTCCTCCAAGGAGACAAAATATTTGTAAAAAGTTATATCAGTCTAGGATATACAGGGTGTAAAAAGATACATCACAGAACCGTTAACTACGCATACTGTACGTCTAAAAAAGTAGTTTTGCGCAAAAATTATTGCTGGGAAACGACTTATATTTTTTGATATGAAAAAAAATACCACTTTTTATTGCGCGCAATGTAACGCAAACCCAGGCAAGTCGAGTTGGCCATGGTACGGAGCAAGAGGGAATGCGAAGCAGTCTCCGCCTTCTGCGAAGCAGTAATGCTCGCGAAGGCGGAGGCGGGACGCGTGAGGCAAGCTCAACGGAGTGCCCCTCACGGCCCCGGCCGCTACCACCGCAGGAGAGGTACTGGGCGTACTGGGCGTAGGACGTCGCGAGACGATCTCCGGCCACCGTAGACCCGGGTCTGCGGACGGCGAGCAGTGAGTAGCTCGCCGTCCGATCAGCACCAGGCCCGCGAGTCGAAGGCGCGTAGTGTTCCACGCGCGCCTCATAGAGATGAGTGTTAGCCACCACGGACGTGGCCCATCGTGGCCGGTGCCTGCATGCCTAGGGGTAGCGGATAAATTCTGAAAATGAGTTACCGCACCCCTGGGCACTCAGGCAGGGAAGGAACAGGGGTGGGTTTTAGTCAGTAAGTGTCTGACACGCCCTTCCGCCTCACCCAGAGCGGGAGAAGTCATTGGATGATTACTCATCCCCCTAAAAGAAAAAAGGCAAGTCGAATTAAAAACCCTGCCCCTTCGCTCGCAGATACGTTTGATATTCATTGCGTTTTTGTAACTGCAAATGCGTAATTTCGAAATTTCTAAAACATTTTTCGAAAATTCAGGTAATGTTTGTTAGGAAAAAAGTTTAATAATAACACTTAGAACTCATTTTCGTAAAAAAAAAAAATTGCGACTTTGATCTTTAATATCTCCAGAACCAGTGGATTCCCAAGTATGGTCTAGTGGAAAAAAATGATCAAAATAATGGGTAGGATATGTTGGTTTCGGCTTCGGAAACTGTCTTTTTACAGCCGTTAAAATTACCCGGTTGATCTTTTCTACCAGATAAGTTTTTGGTGCACATTTTTCGCTTTCCCATGATTATACCCCTTTCCTCGGGGTATTTTTGGTCACTAGAAATTGACACCCAAAACATACATTTAAATTTCAGAGGTCGAATAAATTTAATATAAAAAGTATCCTAGAGGCACATACACAGTCGCTATTGTTTATAGTAACAGCCTTAAGGCTGTTGTTGCTCAACTTGTTGGTCGTAGCCGAGTATGAAGTAGTTGTGTAACGCAGCTCGTGGGCGCCGGATGTGCGAAGGCTGGTCTAAGGCCCTATGGCCCTACATTTAATAATAATAATATTCCACAACTATCACACAACGCCATCTAGTCCCAAGCTAAGCAGAGCTTGTGTTATGGGTACTAGACAACTGATAAACATACTTACATATTTCTAAATACATACATATTATAGATAAATTACACCCAGACACAGAACAAATGATCGTGCTCATTACACAAACATTTGTCCTGGGTGGGAATCGAACCCACGACCTCCGGCATAGCACTCAGGGTCACTAACCACTAGACCAACAGGCCAGTCATTTGCATCATTTACAGACGCCCCATCATAGCTGATGGCTTGGCGTTTCAACGCCTTAGCAGTTGCTTCTCTGATTTTCATTAGTGAGATCTAAAGTTTGGTAGTAAAGGGTGGGCGTACACATTTACATGCCGTATTTTTTAAGTCTATTGTTTAGTACTACAAGTTTTCAGCATAATTTCAAAAATAAAGTTTAAATTTGATTGAATGAAATCGATCATAAATTAAACATACTTTGCCAAAAAGTTTTCATATTAAAAAGCTATAAAAGTTGAAAAGGCAACACAAAACTTGATTGAAGCAGGATCGAAGTTATTCGAATATCGCATAAATTATAAGTTCATAACAAGGAACCCTTAACGAATAACGATTTGTCCACCCACTCGCTGAGTGAGAGTGCGCACCTCCACAAAATTACAGGTTTGATGACGGTCGATTACATAAATGTCATCACAAGAAGCATGTTACTCTCAGAGGGGCTGGTTGCTAAATTCTGGCAGCTGTCAGGAGCAGGAAACGTAAGAGGGCACGGCACGCCCACGCGGCTCCGCGCTCTCCCACACCGTGCACCCTGACATTTACTCGAAGCGTGGAGGATCAACAGGAGGTTGCCATGGCAACGCGCAAACGTTCCATGACCTTTCCTTATTTTCGGGATTCATATATCCTCAGTATCAAACCGCCGTATGTGGGTTATGTTATGAATCATTACCGCACCCACACATTAATAAATACCTACACAATTTAATTAATTCTACAATTTCGTAAGCTTGCCCTGTCGAATTACATCAAAGGAGTTTCCCCCAAGTTGTTGAATATTCTGGAACGGTAAAACTATATTCAGGTGACCTTTTCATAAATTCGAGTAGGTGAATAAAATAACATACGAGTACATACTTTGCAATACTCACCCTTTACGACTCATGCGGAAACTTGTACGAGCTAGTGACGACGCTGATCTGTGGATTTCAGACCAACTTGGTGTCGTTTGGATTCTGTTGAAGGAAATCGAACGCCATGGCTAAATGCTATGTTGCCTTATCTCAAGTTCGTGCGTACGCCTGTCTATTTTTGAAATTCCTACGTGTTCGGTATACATGGACTAGGGATACATAACGTGAAGTAATGCTTTAGGTATCATTACGTAGCTGCGGCTATGACCAGTTACGTATTTTTAGAAGAAGCAATGATTTATCCGAACTACGTAACGTCCGAACTATTCGAGCCGGTCTATCGACGTCACGGGAGCGCGCGTGCCACCCAGCTAATTGTAGCATATCCAAAACGGTCTCCGGGAACCGTCACCCGGCGGCAGCGCAGCGCGTAGCGTTCGAAAGTGGATCGTGAGTCAACGCGCAGAGAAAGTGGCGAGTAGCGGCAGCGGCGCGGCGCGGCAGGATGGCCAGCGCGCGGCGGCCGCGCGGTGACGCGCCGCGCCGAGCCTCCGCGCCCACGCCGGACGCCCGCGCTCGCGCCGCCCGCCGTCGCTTCGCCATCACTACACTTGTGCGCCCCGCGCTTTTCGCGCGCCTCCCTTTGCCGTCGCGACGCCGCGCCATTTTCTCGCGCACGTGGGCGATACTTGCGGCCGAGCGAGGACGCCCGGCTCGAACGCCATTAACGCGACCGTCGTGAATGAACGCCGACCTCGACCGGGTGGCTGGCGTCCATTGATAGGGCGCGCGGCGGACGACGACCGCGCCGCTCACGGGGGCGGCGTATGCACGCCCTCGCCGCTCCGCCTGTGCCTCAGTCGAGGATGTGGCGTTCTCGGCGCGACGACACAGTCCGCGTGCGAAACCTGTGTTCATTTATCAGTAGATGCTCGTGACCCTTCAGTGTAATTAACGTGCCGTGTTTATGTAGTTTCCTAACCGTAATGTGCTGTGATCTCGTCAATTTTGATAGGACATTAAGTTAGTTTTAGTAAGGAAATGTAGTGGCGTACGCGCCGGTACAGCGGCGTCCACTCGGGAGTCGAATGTGAGTGCAGGTGCGGTGTTGCGCACGAGGTGGTGTGGATTGTGCAGTGCGGGAATGCGCTCGAGCGATGCTCTCGGTGATCGCGATGCGTCGGCCGGAGGACGAGGAGCTGGGAGGCCGCGGCGACGGCGACGAGTTCGTGGACATCTCGCAGATGCAGCTGCTGGTGGAGGCGGGCCCGAGCGGTTTGCACTACGGAGGCCCGCCGCCGCCGCACGCGCAGCCGCAGCCCTACGCGGCGCCGCCCGCGCACCCCGCTACCACCACCGCGTCCGTCGACGACCTGTTCGCACTCTACTTTACACCAAATTCACATGGTGAGCACTAAACAAACCATCTTTTGTCGCTCTTCATACTTTAGTTCCTCCTATAAGAAAGCCACAACTGATATGCAGAACCGGTTTAGTCGGATTTACATAAATCGACGTCATTCTTGAACTTGTTTTATAATTTTGATTCAGTATTACGAGTATGATGCTACGTTGCTAAAACGCGACCGTAAAATTATATTTGACTCTGTTTGGCAAGTATAACATAACTAAATTCGAGTTTACCCGTACCGAAAATTGTTTAAAAGATTATTGTCCTATTGAAAGGTTTATTTTCAAATGGATTATACATTCATAACCGTAAATCCATGTGTTAAACATCTTGCTGTTCCCCTAACTTTGTACCGTAACAATACGTATTTTCACAAAAAAAACTCCTTCGTATTCTTGCATAACAGTAAACAGCTGACGGTGTGTCAAAAGTTGTTTTTTACTCCACTAACTTTTAAGGGTTCGGTACAAGTTACAAGAGTTCAGATTATATTTCGCTTTTTGTTCTGTTCTTGAGCAATGTTATTATGGTCAGCTGATCGCTGCTAAGCCTACCATGACATTTCAATAGGTACCTACTCAATACAAGTTTAATAGTTAACAATAAAATCAATTCTACAAAATCGTAATTACTTATATATAACTGAAAGTTACGATACAATAATTATTTTCACAGGGTTGAAATAATCAATGAATGTTCGAATCACCGTTCACCATGACGTTGATCGTGAACACGCACCTCTATATTTATTATGTCGACACGTCATGGTGTGTTATATAATTTATTACCAACCAAGCAACCAAATACCTGACTGATAAAACCCTTTTTAGCGAGAGTAGAAAAAACTACTCAAACTCTTTGACGCTTAAAGAAACAAAAACTATCAATATATTCAAACGCTCCTAGACGAACAAATAATACTGATTTAGACTATGTTTGTTAAAGATTAGCTGCTGGTAACAACCAATTGACCCCGGTCTGACCCCACCGCCCGTGTTGCTCGTCTAAATACTCCAGTAAGCTACCTTTCGAATGAGATAATTATAGGTATCTAGTGTTAGATAAATTTGTTCTTGGATACAATGTCTTCACTTTCTTTCAAACCAAAGAATCTGAAAAATATTTAAACATCTGAAATAAAATCCAAATAATGAAAAGCATGTGCTGCAGCAATATAGTACTCAGTGATGGTCGTTTTGCGCGGATGTGATGCATTTTTTTAACCAACTTTTTGTTTTACATCTTTTATCACTTTCTTGATGTTGCTGTTATATAAATCACTTTAACCGCGTGAAAATCGAAAATGATATCCTATGTCCCTATCCAGGACATGTACAGTCAGCACCAAAAGTCGATGAACAGAATCAACATAACAAAACACCTGTTGATTGTTGTTGATTGTGAACAGGTGTTTTGTTATGTTGATTCTGTTCATCGACTTTTGGTGCTGACTGTACCTACTACTCGTGTGCCAAGTTTCATCCAAATCCGTTCAGCCGTTAAGACGTGATAAGGTAACAAACAGAGACAGTCAGAGTTACTCGTACTTTCTGTATAATATAGATATATGGACTATTTATTTCTTTCCATCTCACCGTGTTCACATTCTAATTTATAAAAATAGGCATAGATACGAATAATAAGCTCCTAAAGCATACTATATGCTACAATAAACGTAATAATATGTATGCAACTATTGGCCGCTAACATATTTTATGGCGTCACAATTTATGCAAATACAGCTAAGCTATATGATAATAGTATCAATACTATAATCTCGCAGTCAGTTAAGAATGCCCACGGACATTGTATGGAGTTATTTCGTAAACGTCAGCTTCTCGGGCTCGTAATAATTCGGATCAGCGTTCCGGCACTCCGTTATCTGGACCGGACGGCGCTAATCGGCAGCGTCTGCGCAACCAGCGCTATCATGTTCACCAAACTAACCATAAACATTGCCATACGGTCACGTGTACTATGTAGCGATGTGTTGACCTTTAGAAACATTTGACTTACAAACACCACACACTTTCCTGAGTGATAAAGTGGCCACACAGTGCGAATTTTAATTGAAGACCGATGTCAAGTGCAGCACTGTTCTACAGGCACTCTTTTCCTTTCCATTCTAAACTATAAAAGAATATATTAGTTACTTATCTTTTTTTGGTGTGCTAAACTCTCCCACTCCTCCTTCTTATCTTATATCTCACTTTCAATTTCTATGTTCTTCACACGCCAGGAATCTGCGTTCTTCTAATAATATCCTACTGCTTTGCCCTTCTCATACATCTGATTTTGTTCATTCTTCCTTTCATATTCAGTCCTTCCTTCTGTGGAATGCGCTTCCTCTCGATACCAGGACAGCCACCAGTCAGTATGCATTTAAGCGGTAGTTGCGGAATTATTTCCTACACAAGGAGTAGAGTCGTCTCGAAAAACTTTTCTATTACTTATATAAATATTTTCGTTCTCGGCTTTATTATTTTTAATTATTATTACTTTGTTTTTTTTATGCACCTGCCTTATTATGTCTCCACCACCCTTGGTTGACTGGTAGAGTATGCCTAAGGCATTAACTCCGCCTTTGTACTTTTGTTGCATGAAGTGTAAATAAATAAATAAATAAATCCTCAAGGATACCATCCGGTTTCCGTCTAGTGAGAATGGAGGGATATGTTGGACTCCTACCGACTAAAACCCCGGAGTTCCTACCGCAACCATGAGTCTAAATATTTCACAATCCATGATGAAATTCCCTGTGTTGCACTGTGGAAGCTATTTTAAATACACAACATTCTAAAACCACAAAGACCACAAAAAACACCCAGTAAAAAAAAATCTAATACGTCACTGAAATAAATAATATAATCACCTCCATCGTCGGATGCACGGTCGGAAGTGCGACAAAAGTTCTTGACTCAACAATGAAACGACTTTAAAGTTTGCAAGAGCATGCAAATTGTGGGTTGATATTGGTTCGCGTACGACAAACCAGTTTCTATCTCAACTCTTACTGTTTGTGCGGATATAACTGATACGCTTTATCTATATTACCTAACTTATTTCGGAAATACGTAGTAGATGCACTTTATTTTGTTGTACGAGAATTTAAATTTTACAGGGCAGGATAAGGATATATTAATTAAATATTATTATTTACTTATTCGTGTTGTGATAAGCTTTACTGATAATCCAATGAAACAAATAACCACAATAATGTTAAAATATGCTGCTTTCAATTTGACAAGCCTCATATAATTTCGTGAAAACTAATTAGAGAGTGGTCTTCAAATATCATGAAAACCCAAAAACTGTACCATCAAAGGACAACCTGAAACTTATAAGTTTAAGATTAAGACACATTAAGATCATCATCGTCATCATCATCATTTCAGCCGAAAGACGTCCACTGCTGGACATAGGCCTCCCCCAAGTGTCGCCACAAGGACCGGTGTGTCTCGCATCCATCGGCTACCCGCGACTCTCACCAGGTCATCGGTCCACCTTGTTGGAGGCCTTCCAACGCTGCGTCTTCCGGTACACGGTCGCCACTCCAGAACCTTTCGGCCCCACCGACCGTCCGTTCTGCGGGCAATGTGACCAGCCCACTGCCACTTCAGTTTGGCAATTCTTCGGGCTATGTCGGTAACCTTGGTTCACATTAAGATATCATGAATTGATACATTGATGACATAGGTACAGGAAGAACTCTAGAACACATTAGACACATTCTGAATCAGAAATTGCCCAACAATTAGTTTTTTTTTTAAATCGGTTTAGTAATCCTAGTTAATAAACACTTCACAGACCCCAAATATGATGCGGAAATAATCGCAAAATTACAGCAACAAAGTAAAAACAAGTAAGCAAGCAAGTAAGTTAAAACAACAGATAGGTTTGCATCAAAACTTTCCATTTATCTGAAAATCTAAAGACAAAATCATTCAAGGCTAGCCATAAAAAGTTTAACTTCTTTCCTGCGCGTAGGCATCTATCTGGCATAATGTATGTAAAAATGTAACATTACAAGTATGTAAAGTATCATCTTTATAAAATAATGTCGTAAGAGATAATAAAATTAAATATGTAATAAATAAATAATAAAATATTATACATTATGCTGATTGTTTTTATTGCCTAATTCAAGCTCTCAATATCTTAATACTTTAATATTATTTAACATAAACATGTCAATTTATAGAATTGTCGATGACCAGTTCCACATACATAATATATCTACAGTGAAATACATAAGTACGTTAGTCTGCTTGTCTGTTTTACTCAACATTAAGTATATTTCAGATTTAAACCTTATCTGAATTTAGATTAATGTTATTAAAATGTAATTCATTCAATTCATGATACACTAACTTCTGTTACCAAAGTTCAGTCTAGGTTTATTAGATCACGCCAATTTATTCACAATGTATCTATGAAAACTAATTCGAACTAATTCGTTTGGTCTACTGTAAGTTGTTGTACTTATTTGTGTGAAATAAATAAATAATAATAAATAATTTTGCCACCATTTCGATTTGATGCCAATTTTTGTTGTTGCTTGATATGATATGAAACAATGTGGTGCACTTGTTTGATTTTTTAATTCATCACATATTTTACAATTCATTGTTCTATGTTGCATGTTTTTGATGAAACTAAACGTAAACTCAAAACTTATCGTTCTCAATAATGCCGGTAGTGACGAAAAAATATATGAGTCAAAGTAACACTTAATTCGTAAAAAGTACTTTAATTTTCACTAAAATTTTATTATAATAGTGGAATTGCAATTTCTGCTTGACTGAAGCACATACTTGCAATTAGTAAAATTATTAATTTGAAGGCAAAAAATAAGATGTAAACAAGGCGTATCGAGGTAAGTGACGTCACAGTACAGCATTGACATTCACGAACGTTTGAAGTGTAGTAGAAAATTGTAGAAGTTAAATAATTTTTTTGAGCGACATGCATATTCCCTATTGTATTCTATAGTTCCACCGTATAATGAAATAAGTAAAAGTACTATTTTTTCTTAAAACAAGCTTTTTAGGGTTCTGTAGTTAACAAGGAACCCTTATAAATAAAATAAAATTCATTTATTTCAGGAAGAGCCTATTAATGATCACATACAACACACGGCAGTCAATTTCATAACTAAATCCTTGAAACAAAATTACTTAGGTGAAGTACGGTCTACGAAACCCTACCTTGCGCATGACCCGACACGCACTTGGTCCGTTGCCCGGTGGAGGGTGGCAGCGCCTACAGATAACTCCAGCTGTTCGGAGACTGGTCCAAGTATCTCTTCGGTCACTATCAGTCTTTCTAAATTGTTGGCCCCTTTCCGTTCGATATGGCCTAAATATCTCACAACACGATGACGACTATCTACATACTTACCAAATTATATCTAAATGGGTCCAGCCGTTTGAGTGTGAAGAAGTCACAAACATACAAACACACACTCACAAACTTTCGCCTTTATAATATTAGTGTGATAAACCATTTACCAGAAATTAATTTCACATTCCAAAGCGTAAATCTCTATGGAGAAGAACATGCAAGAATCTCCATGGACACTCTTTTAAACCTTATATTATTACAAATCCTGGGGGTCTACTCCGAAGTGTTTTTACGAAGTATCGGTCGAATGTTCGGACATATTTGTGTGAAGTGTTAAAGTGAATGTGCCATACCTAAAATTGTAGCGAAATGGCATTACATATGCAGTTTTTGGTGGCAGAAGCTCTCAGAGAAGAGCTACAATTTTAGGTATGGCACATTCACTTTAACACTTGACACAAATATGTCCGAACATTCGGCCGATACATCGTAAAAACACTTCGGAGTAGACCCCTTGGTTACATATATCTTCTTGCTTCTATTATGTGAAAATAATGTTAAAAAAATAAACATTTAAAACAAAACAAAAATCATACGGACTAATTAAGCACCTCCTTCTTTTGGAAGTCATAAAAAAAATAAAAATAAAGTGGTAGTTAAGAGATCACCAGTCTCAACTGACGGCACCCGTTCACAAACATGACGCGTGGATCAGCACCACTCAACTCAACCATTTTGAGGGAACCGAATGAACAGACACACGCCACCAACAGCAAGACATTTGAGTGACCATGACAAACTCACAACTGCAATGATCGTTCATGTCAAAAAAAAATGGCCAAGTGGGAGTCGGACTCAGGCCTAATGGGTTCCGTTAACACAATCAAATGTCTTTGAGAGGTCGCAAAAAATTCCTATCGCATCACCTCTTCCCACGCTGTAATATAATTATGTTTTAATAAGGTGACACCAGCGATTCCTCCTCGACAAAGACTTCGGAAACCTTGGGTAAGTCCTATGAAATATCTCTTAAATTATTCTTTAGCTATGCGTACTTGCAGACAAGTTTGTGATCAGGTTGGTGCCGGCGATCCGACACGCACGCTGCCACACTCTTGTCTCCTCAAGTTGGATCCTTGCCCCTGGCTTGGTCGCAAACACCTTGCTGAAAACCGGCAACACCGATACAGGTCTGTAATTATTGGTGTCTTTACTGTCGCCAGATTTAAAAAGTGCTATAACCTTACTGTATTTCATTATGTCTGGCAAGACTCCTTGGTCCACACACAAATTAAATATTAAAGCCAAGTATAGTGCTGTGGACTCATTTATAGATGTGCACACTTTGAAGACATTTCCCATACGTCTTCGGTTAATTTGATTTTGATTTACCGGAAAGCCTTTACGACTGTCATAGAGTTTATATGTTTGAATTGGAATTCAATCGGACAACTTGAAATATTTGCTCTTAATAAAGCAACTGATGCATCAGGTGAGGAATTAAAAGCTTTTCTTTTCATATAAGGTATATCTGTGAAAAAAATCACAAACTCCTGAGCTACTTCTAAGTTTGAGCTTATGACACCGCGTGAAGTCTCCAATAAAAAATCCGTGTTCCGTACTTTATTCCTACCAGTTTCACTATTGATAACTTTCCAAACTGTCTTTATTTTATTTTCTGTCGATTTGATCTTATTGATAATGTACAGGGCTTTGGCTACCTTGCAAGTATTTCTAAAAAGGTCTGTCTTAGGATTACGCGAAGTTTATTATAATGACGATAATTTTATCTGTCGTCGAACGTGTGGCTCCCGAAGAACTGAAGAGGTATTTATTTATTCAAGACTAGACTAGAGAATAAGACCTGTTACACCGATACCAAATAAATTGGGATAAAGGCAAGAGAATAAGATTAGGTGACTATCATAAGATTGATAAGGGTTTTTTTTAATATTGTTTTCGAGGGAACTCTTGATTTATTCTTGTATGGATCGGAAATATGAAATGTTGGGCAAAAGGATGACTGAAAGGCAACTGCATTATCTGTGATCCAGGTGAGATGAATGAGAATTTTAGAGTTTAACAAAATGATGATGCGGATGAATGAAGAGCGTGTAAAAAAAGTGTTCAGTAGGTATGAGTGCAGATTGGATTGCCCTAACAAAAGTCAGAACAAACCAATGGATTAGTAGAATAGATACATCACAAGAAACGCTGTGTTGACGACTGAAAAAGGTGTATAAAAGAAAAAGCACATTCAACATCGACTCTCAATAATTGGGAGAATAGCTGGAGGGTGAATGTGGTCGTCAATTTCGAGCGAACAAACTAGCTTGATCTTCAAGTGCCCTTTCATTTGCTAGTAGGTACTCCTAAAACGCAAATCTTTTAAGAAGATTATCAGTCAAATTCCATTCAAAATAAGCCTTTAATATCTACAATGGTACCGATTCTCTTGTTCAATGACTAAACTAAAATTAGAGAATCGCTATCTTTTACTAAAAGGCAATGCGAGAAGAGGATAGGTTTAGCTATGAACTGAGTTAGAAATGTTAAACTAGTTTACGCCTTGCGCTTCACCGTGTTTTAGTTGACATATTTTTACGTGTACCCTTAATTTGCATGGAAATATCAGTTCAACTAAATTTGCCAGCTCTACTAATTTACGTCCGTCTCTTTCTTGTTTTATTAGAGAGCAAAAGACAACAATAGCCTAAATTAAGTTTGGATTGTGCACAACAGAATCGGCACTAATGTCTACTAGAAAAATAAATCTGTGATAATAGAAGATCAGTGGTTTACAAAAACTAACCATCAAAGTGTGTGGGCCCAACTAATTAGAGGCTAGCTAATTCATTTCGATGTCAATCGAATAGAAATATTTTTCTTTACTACAGATATTAAACTACCCATGAATTCCCACGGCACGCCCCTACTCGTAAGAACTTTCGCCCCATTTAAAAAGAGGCGTCGCCGATGTTAGTTCATGATCTCTTATTGGACACCGCCGAGGTGATATAGCATCTAATATTATGTTTAGATCGAAAAAAAGGATATCTAACTACTGCAAGCTGAGGACTAGACATCACAAGCTTCTTCATAATAAAAAAGTAAGTAGAAAAAAAGCGCTAACTTTTGAATTCTCAGAGAGGCATTATCTAAGCTTTAAATAGTGGGTAAGTCTGTAAGTGCCCATCATCAAAAGTAATCAAACTACCTACTTATTTTTTCAGCCTTAGCTTATCAAATTGCCACAAGGACCTAGCTTTAAAAGAAGCTTGTTATAAAGCATTGGCCAGCTGATTACTCCATTTGTTTAGATAACAAAATGCAAAAGACTGATGCTCATTGATATCTACCAATAACACCGACCTCGTTAGATTTTCCAAGTTTTTTTGGGGCAAGTTAAAAGGCTTGCCATACGGGAATGAACAACAGTATGGAAGTAATAACAACTAAGAAAAAATAAATGATTTCAATACAGGTTTATAGAACTAATTGAAAATAAAAGGAAATGTACCTATGTTAACAAAAAATCCCTTTTATTGGAAACCCTAAAAAGTCTGCAATTATTAACTGTAGGCCGAGTAGGAAAGCTGGAAGACCTTAAAGAGTACGCCTTGTTAACATAGAATTGCTACCTACATAAGACTGATTGGCTACTAAATTTCATTATTTAAGTTAGTATAAAATGTTTTCTTAAAGACTAGAAATTTTCGATAAAGATCAATGAAGAAAAAAAACAATGTTTATTAGTACCTCTCACATGAACATAATAACTAAAAATACAAATTAGAAAATAAAAATAAACTGTGCGAGGCCAAAAACCGACCCGACCAACAGACCGACCGACTATTTTTGGTTATTTTTTTCCGTATTAAAAAAAAGTATTAGCTAACGGCTATCACATACGGAACATGCTTTCATTAAAACGGATGAACGGGAATTAATAATGATTAAAATTCTGCTTCTTCCTATTGTAGCAAATGTACGCTTTTTTTTGTGGGATATCATCCAACGACATCTCCCGCTCGGGGTGGAGCGGGAGGGCGTGTCAAACTCTTACTGACTAAAACCCACCCCTGTTCCTTCCCTACCTGAGTGCCCAGGGGAGCAGTAACTCTGTTACGAATTTATCCGCTACCACTAGGCATAAATTTTGTACGCTGGATTTCCAATTCTTCTTCTCCTTTGTAGCCAGTTAAAACATTTGTTAACTAAATAGACTATAAGGTATAGTAGGCATTTGGTGCATTAAGTTACGTGTAAAAGTTTCTAAAATTATATTTTTTAGAATTAGAAGCTTTTTTTTTAATTTTGTCGTTGCCATCGCGTAACTTTACCGCTCTCATAAGGAAACTAGAGCAGCCCACGAACAGTTTTTTTAAGGTTTTTAGTTTAAATTATGTATAACTATTATAAATTTGATTTCGAGCGGCATAGAAAGTTCCAAAAGAGCACCTGACAACTTTTAGAGTATGTTGCATAGGTGACTCTTTTATTCTTATTGAGACTCACGTTTGACCACTATCTCACCTGATGGTAAGCGATGATGTGATCGACGATGCAGCACGTTTGCATAGAAGTACCCTATTCACTCTTGTCTTCATGCCTCATAGGTTGTATCTATACGGCAGGGAATTGCTCTCCTTACAATAAAAGTATTCCCAAAACGTTTTGTGCATATCGCCGTACGTCTTGTGATTCAATGAAGGAACGAGCTTTTCGGATTTTTTACAATTCCGACGAACACTACCTAAAATGTAACTAATAGAAGGGTCGTGGGGCTTTTGGGACCGGGACCGCGGTCCCAGATTCCACCTATATAATATTTGAGTAGTACTTTGGGACCACAAGAAAAAAGAAGTTAAAGTACAGTTAACGAAACCGCTGATATAATACTTTGATCACCGGTAGAAAATAAAAGGTAATATTATTATCAACACACTTGCTTGTAATGTGTTGAAAAACGTCGTGTGAAACTCGTGAGCTCTGCTCATTACACACTCGGCTGAATTACGCCCTCCCATTGTTACTATTCTGAAAGCTAAGTTTATATTGGAACATATGTGTGCACATTATGTTGATAGGTTTATCTATTACCATTGCTTGAAGGAATGCCCACTTAGAAACGTAAAGGTTTTAAGTATTTGCGATGCATCTTGAAGAGAAAGCGTGAGAATGACAGTGACAGTGTTTTACATAAAAAGGTAAGAATAATTATTTTCTTTTTACTTTACTTCAATTCTTTTTCTGTATCAGGTTAAATTAAAATATGCTTTATAATAAATTCGATCATACATTTTATAGTTATCAAGCATAAAAATGTTTCTTTTTAAACTTTCGCGATTTGTATACATCGTACAGAAATTGCACCAGTGGTGGCCCAGTGGTAACGGCCGCGACTTACAAGTAGGTCGTGAGTTCAAACCCAGGTAGGTGTTTTACTTTGTGTAAATTACTTCATCACCACTGCTCTTAAAACAGTGAAGGAACACATCGTGAGGAAACCGGCATGTCCTAGAACCAAAAATTCGAAAACATATTGTAGTATTTCATACTACGTTTTAATATTTTCTGTATTAAGGCGTAAACAGCCGCAAAGTGGCACCCTCATTGAATAAAAATTCGTAGCAAAGCGTAGAAAATAAAGATAAAAGAATCCTATGTTGCGTTTGTTACAAAGGGGATAAGGTATTTTTACGTTGAGGAAGCATAAAAAAAAAGTACCGAGAACGGTCGTTTTTGACACTTTTGCTTAATACTTTGGATACGAAACACTTTCGAGTCCTGTTTTAACAACGTAAAAATACCTTATCTTTTGTGTAACAAACGCAACTTATGATTCTTTAATCTTTATTTTCTACGCTTTGCTAGGATTTTTTATTCAATGAGGGTGCCACTTGGCGGATATATACGCCTTAAAAGGGCTGTTGATGATGATAATAATGAATGATATTCAATAATTGCAATAATTATGACCACTGCCTTATGCTTGTTAAGAAAGTTAAGTTTTTTTAAGTTTATTGTTGACGTTTCACAGGAAGAGGTGACTTTTATGTGCAATTGTGTAGATTTAAGGGAATAAAAGCAGAAATGTTTTCAATTTAACTGTTTTAATTTAATTTTTAAATACTCAAGATTAAAGTTATTATGTTTCGTAATGAGTATTTTTTATTTTATTTTTTTTGGTTTAATTTTAATACAAGGCTGTGGTTGCGCCAGAAAACGAACTTCTAGTTTAACAATATTTTTTTGGTTGACAAACAGAATTAATTGTTGGATAGGTTGGTGGTATTGAATCCTCTCCTATCCTTTTCCTGGACAAAAACCTTTGCTTGTGTGTGAGCGAGACGTCTACAACTATCGTTACCCTCGCTCGATCTATTGGTGACATGAGCTATTGACAGCTCGTGTAGCATCGTATTTAGGTAGTTCATCGAATTGTCGTTGGAGTGACTGCCAGGATCCTACCAGAAATCGTTAGGTACTCGTATGTACTCCTGACCTATGTATTTCCTTTTTCCTAAAACCTATATCCTATCCTATCCATATCCCATAACTTCATCGGTCATCTTCCATTAATTTTCGCCTTTTATTCGTGTAACTTCTGAATTTGGGTGACTGTACTTTCCCAATACAAACTTCGTTTGTTTTATTTGTGGTCCCAAAATACCACTCAAAAATAAATACAGGTGGAATCCGGGACCGCGGTCCCCGGTCCCGAAATCCCCTCGACCCCTAATAGAAAACCGTCAGGCTGTCAACTCTTCATCGGTATTCAAGACTATAGAGTTTAGACTTGGCAACTAATTTTAGCAGCTCCTGGAAAAGTTACCAGTATATAATCCCGTTTTTGATACACAAATGTAGATTTACCCACTAAACGTCATTATAAAGGTTTGTTTTATAAATATTGGTAATTGGGTGCGTTCTTTGTTAAGACTTGTCCCTACTGCTGGGGCACAGGCCTCCTCTCTGTGAGAGGGTGTGGGCCGTAATCCACCACGCGGGATCAATGCGGGTTGGTGGATGTCACATGTCTTCGAATTTTTGGTTCTAGGACATGCCGGATCCTCACGACGTTTTCCTTCACCGTTTTGGGAGCAGTGGTGACCCAGTGGTAACGGCCGCGACTTAAAAATTATTTCATGACCACTTATTTTTTATTTTTTTTGAAGTGGTCATGAAATAATTTGTAAGTCCAACTTTAACTTAACACTAGGTAGCTACCACTGGGCCACCACTGCTCATATGGGTTACACGTGAGAAAATTTTCGAGCCATCAAACTTTTTAGAATATGTTGGAAATTTTCCTCCTGACGACCAAAAGCTGCTATTTGTGAGAAATCTTTTTTTGCTGTGGATAATAATTTCTTATTTTTGTTACATATCTAGCGAAGGAAAACAATTTTCAAATATTTAATAAAAAGTAGATATCCATCTTTCTATACACCTTTGGAAATAAGTTTCGTAAAGATTATGTCACTAAAATTTCTGGATAATTGCCTCGATAAGGGTGATGTGAAGGGTTTTGTTCAATCGGGCTAGGCTAGATCTGTCTGTTAACCGTCGATTTATGCAAGATTGGGACCAGCATGGAAGCAGCTGCTACTGCCTCGGTACATGTCGTTTTCTAGACTATGCGCTGCTTTCCCTGACTGTCACTATCAGCAGTAACAACAACTCGTTTCATATAACAACAGACCCAGAGAAAAGTAACTCAATCAAGTTACAGGTTCCCATCGTGCCCAAACTACAATGGTCATATAGATAAAAGATACTGCTGTAACTGTCTCATAGCACAGGTTAAATAATCTTACCTGATCTGATCAACCAGGATCCGTCCATTGAGTCAAACCGCTAATATCACAAACTAGTGAGAGAAAATACGATCAAAACACTACCTTATCATGGCTCAACTGAGTTTTTTATACAATTCTTTCTAAAATCGGGCATTGTTAAACCTTTTTTAAGAACAAGGAAAAAACAAGGAAGTTTTTCTATAATGTGAGGACCATTCATTTTATTTTGAGTAAACTGCCTCGATCAACATGAGAAGTTTCAAGACAAATTTCAACATTATCTCTTAGGACTCTCAATTTAATATGGTTAATGTAGGTATATTTGAAGGATTAATTCGTTTATAAGCTACTAGATTCTGCCAGCGGCCCGCGTAGAATTAGTACCTACTTCCTCCATTATGAGCTTTCAACCCCTTTTTCACCCCCTTTTTTTTACCCCCTGAAGGGTTTAATTTCGAAAAACTCTTTCTGAGTGGATACCTACTCTTGACAACGAACACACCCTCCAAATTTCATATGTCTAGGACCAGCGGTTTAGGCTGTGTGTTGATATATCGGTCAGTCAGTCAATCAAGATTTTGAATTTTAGATATATATACAGATCAGAAAAATATCATTGTAGTATCCAAAGCGGAGAATATTTCTCTCTCTCTCTCACAGTTATGTAGCAGTTTTTATTACGAAGATGGACAATTTTCAAAGTTGCATATCTCGATTTAGACCCAAAGTTTTTGGGGTCAAAATTGTTGCAAATTAGTTAGCACCCAATCCAAAATAATATTATAAATGCGAAAGTAAGTCTACGAAAGTAAGTAAGTATACCAATTTTATTTATGAATTTTGCTATAGAGACACATTAGATCTTGTAGAAGGATATAGGATACTTTTTATCCCGGGGGTACGTCTTGGGATAATTTCCGACTTTCATGCGGATGAAGCCGCTGGCAGAAACTATTTACCAGTAAACTTGTGTAAAATTTTAATGACGACAAGAATACCTACTTAGACGCCTAAAAAAATATTTCCGTCATACCACCAGAAATCTTACACCTAGGTACCAACGTAGAAAGTCAAACGTTGCGCACCCAAACGTGGCGCCTATAACGATGCTATCACTCGACATAAAAGCTCCTTGTAATCCGTGCCGATACTGTCAAAAAAGCGCATCCCACGCCGAGCGCGTCACTTCGGAAGCGGCGGCTTGTCAGAGGTGCCCACATGAGGGCATTACACCTATCTGGACGTTCTCAGATTTGCGATAGCCGGTGCACTCGCTTTGAGCGGCCCGCGGTGCCACGGGGCCACGCACGTGCTTTTGAGGCGACCCGCGCCGTCTCACGTCACCACACATAAATTGTCAATCTAGCCTTTACTAGACGAATGTGAGCTTCTATCCACGCCTCTAAACGATCTGCTTTGCGACGCCGAAATGCCGACGACCGCGCAAGCAGTGGCAAGCCCAATCATAATGATTCATGAATCATGATGATAACAACATCACAGAACATAATAGAATCATGCCGAAATTAAACACAATTTTTCAAAAATATATTTGCAAAAAAAGATAATGTTGAAATTGATCCAAAATTATTTCAATTGCGTTCTAAGGACTTTGTAAGGACGAAAATGTCGAAAAAAAAACTTGATCAGATAACACTCTAGAGAAGCAGGTACATTAGTCAACATCATTTTCCACTTACCGAGATGCAAAATGTATTTTATGTCTATCAACGTTGTCAACTTTGTAAAGAAATTATTCTTCCACCGGCTAGCGTCAAAGATTTTTTAGCATGTGACCCTAGTTACCAATCTTCGGGTTTATTGCATGAGGTATGTCTGTAGCAAATAAGAGTCCTTTGATTTGGTCTTCACATATATCACATTTATTGTCAACACTGCATCACACTAGATAGTATTCAGTACACAGAAAATTGTATGTTGAACTTACAATTTATGATGAGTCACTATTACCCTATCGTTCGAAGATCGAAGATTAAAGGTCCAGTGAGGAGATCCACAAGCAGTATCTAAGCCGTGGTCATCTAATTCTGGTCATCTCTGGACACGTGGACGTTGGTCTTCCGAACCCTTTACTAAGACCGCATTGTTCTTCCAAAAAGAATAAAGTGAAGTTTATGATCCGACCATTTTTATATTGTTTTTTCGTATGAAACTAAATGTAAAGTAGGAACCCTGCCAACAAGTGAAAATTTCGGTGAGACTCATAAATGCCACGCTACGACTTAGCGTCACCACAGAAAATCCCAAAAAGAGCTACTTACAGCGTCCTACATCCCAATGCTTAACACATTTGAACTTAACTCTGGTTCCAGCTGCCCTTCGAGACATCATTAAATGCTTTTAAGAACTTTTTTCCAATATATAAAGTTTAAGAGGCAGACTCGCTCCAGATCAAGTTGGAAAAAAAAACGTCAAACGACAATCTGTCAACTTGCAAAATAACGCTCCATTCCACGAAT
Organism: Polia nebulosa; assembly: GCA_951329385.1. Taxonomy (NCBI): domain Eukaryota; kingdom Metazoa; phylum Arthropoda; class Insecta; order Lepidoptera; family Noctuidae; genus Polia; species Polia nebulosa. Next base: position 17,036,423 of record OX589604.1, read on the forward strand.
TAAATTTATTCAATTTTTTAAGTGTTACAACTTGAAGTAGATTTGTTTGTATTGGCAATAGATGTTAATGTTAATTAACTACTTAGGTCGCTTACATCTAAGATAAAATTAGTTACTTGATCCTTCTATTCGTATAAAATAAGTTAGCGCTATTAATGACTTGCTAGTTCATTGATAGAGAGTGGATAGGTAACATAAAGCTTTTCGCAATCTGGTCTAGTCTGTCTGAGTTGTAAACCGTTTTACAAGTAAATCGTCGATTGCATTCGTAAGTGACGAGTGCAGAGTGGCCGGCAGGTTTCCCTCGAGCGTCGAGCGGCCACAGTCAGTGCAAGCGCACCTGTGCCCAATGATGGAGAACAATTGCTATCATTAGGGCCCATCGCCGTGCGCCAAGCCCACACGATACATATTCAAACGGTGCCACGACAATGCAAGTTTATTCTAAAGACAATAAATTATCGCTAATGCCCAATTTGCGTCGACCGGTTAACAATGCCCGTTCCCGCAATTACTTAAACTCGTGTAACTGCGTAGTTGCATACGATACGATCTGTGTCCGACCGTCCAACGTCATTGTCTCACTCGATACATGCTCCGCAATTACACTGTATCGATTACAGCTGACTCAGTTGACTTCGATTCGAACGATTGACTGAGACTATAAAGCATTGTTTTTAGTACACGTAATTAGTGTTGCGATAAACCGATATCTGCCTTCTTTGTCGACAATCTGCCCCTGAATCTCAAACATGTACTTTTAAACGTGAATAAGTAGGTTTAAAAGTTTGAAAAAATGTCAGGTAAAGTACTGAGTCACACACTTGTTCGTATGAAATTCATATCACGTGTAGCCAAACAGCTTCTGGAAATCACAAACGATGTAAAATATACATGTTGGTTCGCAATCTGCTTTATCTCAGGCCGGAAGTTGACAATGGCAGTATTTCTGTTCTAAGTCACTCATATAAATCTAGTCCAAGGTAGGTATATTCTAAAACAGAATGGACCATTTTATTAAAGAAATATCTATCTACATATTTATTCAACTTTAAAATGAAGATGCTGAAAAATTTTTGATTGAACCGAAGAAGAATAAAAAATCCTTGATAGTGTTGTCAATTGTTGTATTATGTTAAGAACTTCTGTTACTTTTAAATTATTTAGTTGGCAAATGCTTGGTAACCTGATATAGCTGTTGACACGGTGAACAATACAACAAAGATAAACTCAGTTTCCAGTATAAAAAATACATACAATTAACTTTGTTTAAAACCGGAACTAACCAACAATTTGGCGACGCTTCAGAATGAGATTCATGAGTTATTGCGAAATCTAAACAAAAATGTACTTTTAGCCTGAAGCTTGGCATTTAAACAGTAGATAATGCCGAATTCTTCCAATGTTTGCAGAATGTCTCAAGACGAATAACAACATACGCTCCGTCGACTTGATTATAATCTTGTATGAAATTCCTGTGAACGCGAGGATTGCGTCCCGGTTACGTGACGTAATACACTAAACTGGCCACTGATTTATTATTTGACGAAAACAGTAGGAACGTCTGAAACTAGATATTTTGAGTGTCTTCAACTTGTGGTTTAAATAAAAAACTTTTTACAAAAAAAATACAACCGACTTCCATAAAATAATACTAAAAAATGCAAAATAACTTTAATTTCGGAAGTCGGTGTTTCTAGTTTGGTTTCTTCGTTATTTGACACCGACTTCCGAAATTAAAGTTATTTTGCATTTTTTAGTATTATTTTATGGAAGTCGGTTGTATTTTTTTTGTAAAAAGTTTTTTATTTTTCACTTTTTAGTTGTTTTACCCCTTTCTAAAACTAAATTAATAGTAAAGTCATGCCCGAATTGATAGCCCCAAAAATAGGGAATTTGAACGTAGTTGGTGAAATTAGGGTGTATCAGGGTGAACTGTACAAATCTGTATACCCCTTCAGAGCGCATCAGCGTGATGTAATGTTGTGGAGTGGTGAAAACAATATACAGACATGCGATTGCAGCAATTCTGGAAGGTTTGCTATCATTTATTGAAGAGTTCCGTTGTGTATCTCCGAAGTCCTTCATCAGATCTTCACCAAATTAAAATGGGACCAAATGTAAAGCAATAGCTTTCAAATAAAAAAAAAATCTTCAAAATCGGTTCACGTAGTTAGAAGTTACGAGGTAACACACATAAAAAAAAAAAAAAAAATATATATATATATATACAGTCGAATTGAGAACCTCCTCCTTTTTTTGAAGTCGGTTAAAAAAATATTTGTTATAAAACGACACACTTTATTGTGACTCAAACAGTTACCTACGAGTACCTAAAATGTATCATATCTAATCTAAATACCGAATTTTATGATAAATGGGGCTTCTTAGCTCAAACATAGGTACAGTCTCTTAACAATGTCAATCAAACACATGCACACAGTAGGTACAGTCACGAGCAAAAATATGTACACAAGCAATCTTGCTAGCTCGAGTATCTTAAAACCGATACTCGAGTTTACAAGTAAAGTTTGCTTGTGTACATATTTTTGCTCGTGACTGTACACATTCAAAAGCTTATTCAAATTAAAGAATTGTATTAAAATTAGGACGACATGTTTTCTATCTGTGCTATTGATATCACAATGCTCTATAAATAGTATCCACCTAGATACAACCCATTGTTAGAAATGTTACTAATAATCTTAAAGCTGTTTTGCCTTTGCATTTATCTGTAACTCCGATTTTTTTTAAGAAACTGGAGGACGACAGTTTAATAGTATCGGTGTTGTAAAACTGGATGTGAGCCAATGTTTGTCTAGTTTTAAGTTTTGTGCAATCGCCCTATTTTTCTAATCTGAAACAGTTGCACGCGACACGCTCGAAGAGTACCGGAGTCGTTTCCAATAATATTTAGCGCTCCAAACATTTACACATGTTTGACAGTGTGACGTGGAGACTTCAAAATATTTACCTATAAAACTCGAGTAGTAAGTGTGTAGTTGTGTTTTATAGTAGGTAGTGAGAGCTTTATTTCAATTATGCTAACACATCGTCTAATAAACAATCAAACAAATCAAAAGCTGTGCCAATACAATAATCTGAAATTCTGTAGTCGCGATCACACATCCAATGATTAATCCTGTCATACACACAAACCAACGACTAATCATGCTTCGTCTCTGTGATTCGCTTAATGCACTAAAAAACTAATTGTCATGATGTCGGACGCGTGCCCTCGGTCTTGACTCATCGTCTCACTTCCCAAAGGAAGACTAATTTAATAAACGACTTAACAGAAAAAAAAATGCGGATACTCTAATTAATGGACGCAAGACCCTGACCGTTGATATACACTGGACAAATGAACTGGCACGATGCTGCAACACCACTACTCCTTAACGTCGTGACCTTGTCACGAACAAATTATTGTAACGCAGAGTGCTGTTCGCTTCCGCGAAATGACATATCATCAGTCTTAGAAACTCATTAAGAGCGCCATAGAATGCTTTTGCAGACTTCCGTGTATTACAAAACATCTATCGTGCGTGAATAACAAGAATTAAAGCTTAAAAGCTGAATCCTGTTTACAGTCGATTATTTATAATCATATACTTAGTAGGTGTTAGTTCTGCGGTTAAGGTGATTAAGATAACATCTAATTTATCGCAAGAGGCTGGAAATGTCACTGGATTTTAGAGTGATACAAGAAAGAGCAATCAGAAATGCCTGTTTGACTGCTAAATTTGAGGTGCCTATATGTATATTATTATATAGGTACCTACACGTACATGACAAAACCCTAAACTTAAAGAACCCATTATGTTCTTCATAGGCAGTTTATTTACCGGGTAATATTATTCAAGGTTGCATATATATAGTCCGGTCATAGATATCCGAAGTCCGGTTAAAATAGACATTCGAGGTTACAGTTATTCACATAGAGCTAAAAATTTGTGCGAATATTCAGAACACCATTATAAATAAAAATATGTGAAAGGTCCCATCGATCCCACATCTGCAAAAAAATTTATTCAATTTCAAAATTTGAAAAAATGTGTTTTTACATTTTTCAGCCAAACGGTAAGTTTTATTTTTAAATAGTACAGACAAAAATTGTAAAGCCTTTAATTATCTATAAAAAAAAATAATAATAACGCAAACCTATGGTACTGGATACTAATGACCGCAGGGAAGTATGGCAGAACAAGGAGCTTCATGGACGCTATTACCGGGCCCTACACATGGGCCTGATGTAGGAAAAATCAGATATTGTATTCTAATCTTATAGAAAATCTATGGGATAAGTTTTATCTATTAGATTATGATAGCTTGTAGCTTGTTTTTTTGACTCACCATATTATGTGGTCAAAATCTATAATAAGGTACCGTATTTGCCATACATTCGGACAGAAAACACCTATTTTTTCTGTGTTATAAAGTAAAATTTAGCAGAAAACAATATGCCACATCATACAGTAGCAACAGTAATCATAAAGCTAGTCGAAAATCTTATAGGCAGCAGTCACGTTAGCTAGTGGTAAATTATTTTATATTGAAATAACCGCATTGATCGGCTTCCAGTATAATTTTACTTGTGATACAGCAATAACTGTTAAGAAGAGATTTGGGAGCGGTCAATGGAACAATGTTTCAATCAACAATTTAGGTTTGTTTGTACCAACAACAACAAATGCTTGGGTATTACAAGGTGGCGCAAAATTAATCACCCTATCGGAAGATGCAATCATTTTTGCAAATGGCGTCGTACGTCAATCATATTTGACATTTTTAAACTAGACAGCTGCAGTATACAACAGACAAGCAATGGAGCGCTATACTCCGCAAGAGCGTGTTGGTGTTGGCGCAGTGTAAATTTTGTTTTTTTTTTTTCATTCCAGACTTCTTTCTTAGGGGCTACTTGAAGTCGCGGGTACTTATGCCAACAAGCCTCAGACAATCGCAGCCCATATGGAGAATACAGTAACGCGAACAGTTACGAGTATCACCGAAAATCTTGCGGAAAGTCATGGAAAATGCAATAAAACGGGAACAAATGTGCATTAACACTGGCATCAAAATATCTGTCAATTGTCTGCACTTGACGGATATCATCTTTTCCACTTAACAGAAAAAATTGTAAAAGTCCAAATAAAGATTTCCATCAATAAAATTTTTTTTTTTTATTTAGTTAAAAATTTACTCAAAAACAAAATTGTATGATTAATTTTGAGCCATCTTGTACTCGTATAATGTCTTACTTAAATGCTGAACTTTCAAAAACCCAATACTTATAGGTACAAGTACCTTTTTTTTGGGCGGGGGGGTGGGAAATCATCCAATGACAATGGGTGGAGCGGGAGGGCGTGTCAGACTCTTACTGACTAAAACCCACCCCTGTTCCTTCCCTGCCCAAGTGCCCAAGGGTGCGGTAACTCATTTTCAGAATTTATCCGCTACCCCTAGGCATGCAGGCACCGGCCACGATGGGCCCCGTCAGTGGCGGCTGACACTAATCTCTTTGAGGCGCGCGTGGAACACAACGCGCCGTCGACTCACGGGCCTGGTGCTGATCGGACGGCGAGCTACCCACTGCTCGCCGTCCGCAGGCCCGTGTAGGTACAAGTACCTGCGACACATGCTCAGAAATAGGAAAGAAGCTCTTTAACAACCAAAAAAGTTAATATGGAGACACTTGTCACGGGCTGTAATGACCTAAAACCGACAAAGAAGCTAAATGCATATTTTGACAAAATAAAAATCTGAGAATGCAACAGCCGCGGTTCGCAGACCTAGCTGTCCAGTGGATAATTGTAATTGGTGACCGACATAAGTGAGTCAGACACAAGTGGCGTCCTATATCGTTGATTATTTACGGGTTGCAGCGCAACTCGTAATTGCGGTCGGGACCCCGCCACACGGCTCGTTTATCTAATTAGCGTCCCGGTGCGAGAGTCTGCGCGCACGTCTGCTCGCCGCAACCCGCAACCGCGCAACACCGGAGCGGCGCGTGCGCAACCTCCACTTACATTAACTAACACCGCCATGATTAAATGAGCCATAACTGATAGCAACTAGTTATGAAAACGTCGCGCTTGAAACAAACAAATACGTCGTGTCAATACGCATTACTGTGTTGTTGATCAGACAGCCGAATTGATGTATGGAAGTTTTACGGCTATTAGACTTGTACATCTTCGTCAGTAATTTATCATTGTTAGGTAGGTACTCAGACATACATAGTGAAAAATAGTGTGTGACAACATTGAAGTCATTGGTTGTAGTTAGCAAGTTTAATATGCACCTAAATAGGTATCTAGTTTGATGTCCGTTCGATTTGTTTCATATTTCAACATACATTTCTATCACTTGCTATTCTAATCGTTATTTTTTCATTGTGTTTTAAGCATTACCGGAAAAGCAATAAAGCATTGATATATTGTAACTGTGTGTAACAATTGATCATATTCATGGTTTGTTCTTGGTTCTTAATTACAATTCCAAAAGCGAGCACCTACTCAGGTCAAGACCGGTCACTATTACTGACTTATGTTCAGTTTTAATTGCTTTGCCCGATATAGCTCACCATTCATATAAAATTAACATCATGACAAACAGACTTTAGTCACAGTTCTAGGGAAGTAATGACGATTTTTTTATACAACCGTTCTTCTGGTTTAATTTGAAATTTATTTATTTATTTATATGGAAATGAAAACTTATGAGGTAATTGTGCATTTACTGCACATACTACAATCATATTGTTAATGTACAAAATTAAGAAACAACTTTCATGAAGAAAGACATAAAATAAAATGCTATAACCTATAAGGCATCACCATCTGGGATACCTACAGTTCAAAGTGAGTCATAAAAAGTGCCGGAGCAAGGAAATAAGAATACTTTATTAACAATATCGACATTCAAGTCGTATTCTTAGTGCACAGAACAAACTTAAAGATTTGATTTTATGTACGCTCGTTCACGCTTATTAAGCAGATTACGTCCATGATCATCTATTATTATAATATGACTGCACATTTGCTTCGGTACTAATTAAATGAAGCATCTGATCTTGTGAGACACATAGCTGCTACAGACATTCAAAATTAAATTTCAAAAAATATTTATCCATGGTGTTCCCGGACTGACAATAGTGTGATCTGCCTAGGCCGCTGTAACATAATTAACGTGACCAATAACTGGATTTACTCATTAATTTTGCACTACTAACACCGCAGCAAATAATGACACCTCGTTCTCATTATACTGAGGAAAAATCTGATGATGTCTCTATAACTCAAAGGTTTGCTGGAAGAAAACTCAATTTTGAGTTTTAAGCTCGCCTTTGTACATGAATTATGTGATAGCTGTAATACTTATGTTAATGTTACTGTAATATGTTTTTAATTCAGATTTTTTTTTAGTCCATAGTGTTAGTACAGTAAAGACTTTAAACTAGTGTTTGTAGTTGGAAAAATATGATTGCTATAATTACCTACTTATTTTTAATGTGGGTATTAACCCAATGCAGGAAGGACCGCGTGTTCAGCCTATCCGCAAAACGGCCGGGATGCTGTTGGTGCTGGCACGCAAACTGCCAAGCACCGTGGCGCATCGCTTGCGGAGCACAGCGTGAAAACCAGGCAGCCCCAACAACGCCCTGAACGCATTGTTATACTGGACGCGCAGGGCGCTGAACGATTTTTGCGTATAATGAGTCCACAAGGAGCACGACGTGTATGGTGATGTACGCTCTGAACAGTGTTATTTTCACTTGAGCATTACAACGTTTAAACCTGTAGGCCACAATATTCGCTCTGATCGACAGCGCCCTACGCTCCCTGCCCACATGGACACCTTGGGCACGTAGGAGATCAGTGACTATGTGCCTAAGACATTTAAAACAGGTGACCACTTTCATAGGTGTTCCGTTTAAAGTCACGAGGGGAACCTGACCTGTTGACTTGGTACTTGCCTTAAATACCATGAGCTTACTTTTTGTGACATTATAGTTCAGGCCATGACTAGTAGGCGCCAGATAAACGTGGAATAACGGTCATTGACCCACCTACATTTATTGACATTTTTAATTTGAAAAACGGAAATAATGACAAAACTGTCCCGAACCAACATCTCTCGTGATCCTTAACATTGTCTAATAATGAAAAACTATTCATATTTAATTGTTTGCTGTAACTCACACGCACTCACTCTGTACTTGCTGTGTCTGCTGTTGTTTCGCCACTGTTGATTCTGGATTACAGATGTTACAGTGGTTTAGGAATAGTGTGGCGGGCTTGTTACTGCTCCTCTTTTTAAGTTTTAAAACTTATCCTTTACAGTTTACAATTGAAAAATCACACAGAGATAACGTACGTTAAGCACTAAGCCACAGATAATATAATACTAGCTTCAAGATGCCTCGTCCCATACAATGAAACGGTACCGCCGTAACTACGGCTTTTCGACTTGCAAAATCAACTTTTGTTCTTGATTCGGGCCCGTCCTCAACACCTCGCTAGATGGTGTTAGCAGCGACGGCTTGCAAGTTGAATTAATTTACATAAAGTCTTACCAATATTTTCTCACACATTGAGGAATTACTTTATAGTATTTTTGGCACTGCATAACAATTTTACTGTTTCAAAATGTTTCACTGGACAAATTTTAAAGAGGCGAAGGGATACACTCTAAAACTTCAAACAGCGCCATTGGTACAAGAAATATAAATACCTAAGGTTTCGTTCCAATAAACATCTAAATTTGAATTAGGAGCCAATTATTCCACACTTTTATGCTTAGGATAGTTTATCAAATAAGAAAATACAATTTTTACCATATTTTTTTTTTCAAAATAATAATGTTACATAAACTTCAATAATAAATCGATGCGTATTAGGCCATCTATTGTTTGTTTGATTGAACTAAATTTTCTTTGTTCGAGATGAGACCCCGTGACTAAGCATACATACATTTATGCTAGCAAGTAAGCAAATAAATAAGTAAGTATGTGTACTTACTTTGGGTTCCCACTTATGAAACTGGCGTTTTTTTCTCACAAATAGAGAACCTCGTCACTTCTATGAATTAAAATATTCAGCAATTGCTTGATATTCTATCGAATAATGACCGTCATGGAAAACCGCCAATAGTAAAAAAAAACCTATTACTTATAGTTTTATACAAAAAGAAATACCTTAAAAATGACTCCCCTTTTTGTTAGCAGGTATGAAACCACTACTTGTTTTAACTTAGCCAAAACTTATTTTTGTTGCTTAATCTAAGTGGCATACGTTATCTTAGTTTTTGGACATTATCGCATAAAAGTTTTAAAACATTAGTTTTAGTTCATAGTTGTTAAATAAATTAAGAAAATGTTAGTATGAAAAATGCAACTTCTTCAAAATTCCCCATACAAAACGCTGATTTCTTAGGTAGGGACCTAATATTTGCAATTAAGTAAGTTGGCAAACATATAAGCGGTTAAGCAAGCATTCATTCATAAATAACAATAATCAGGCAAGCAAACAATGAAGCATTAGAGTAAGCAAGCAAAACACTACAATAATAAAATGCACAAAGCAGCAAACTAATATGGAAGCAAGCGAGCAAGGAAGCATGCAAATATAATAGCTTCTGCCAGCGGCTTCACCCGCAAGGTATTAGTAATATAAAAAGAAATAGTGGCACTCCGGGAGTGCCGACAGAATTGAAAACTTGAACAAAAATGCCCAACACGCCTAAAGAAGTTTTCACTTAAATCCGCTACGAGTGCTACTCGTAGCGGATCGCGTAGCGGTGTCGGTAACAGCGTCGCAAGTTCAATTGTTTTGTCCCATCTCAAAAATGCCTAACGCGCATAAAGAAGTTTTCACTTCAAAAAAAAATTGCCTATGTGTTATTCTGATGTACTACAAGCAATATTAGGTACTGTAAAGATTCATCAAAATCCGTTCAGAAGTTTTTGCGTGAAAGAGTAACAAACATATATCCTCAAAAACTTTCACATTTATAATATTAGTAGGTAAGTTTGCGCAAGAAGACCTGGCGCCTGGGAACTTCACTTCTCTCACATAACGCTGCGCTTGAGATACCTCGAACGCACGTTCACCTCTGAAACTGCTTCGCAAACTGTTGGCCTCACGATCTATAACACTTACGAGTATTATGAAGGACCCAATTAACCAACTGCAGAATTAAGATCTCTTAATTTTTCTACTCCAAAGCGAAAGGAAAGGAACGAGAGTATCAAACATGCTTGTTTCTCCTCTGCTGCATGTTGTCGATTTCGACCCACCTGATTGTAACGTCAGTAACTTTTTGTCCCATTCTCCCATTAGCCAAGCAGGCAGGCATAATAGAGGATTGATTAGAGCAGTATTAAATCGAATATTGGATTGATTACGGCCACTCAATTTTTTGATAAGTACAACAAAACAATAATCATCTGCCTGATAACTTGATAAACTTAGTTATGTGATATATCTGCCAAATTAGTAAATCCTGAAATATTAATGCCACTGTAGGAAAATAAGAAATATGCCAGTTTAGAAAGTGTGTAAAATGGAGCATTGTTTTTTCGCTTTAACGACCATACAGTTTCGCCTACTAGAAAGTCCTAAACCTGTCTCGTGTTTAAAGATTTAAAATACCTAGATTTCATCATGATAATTTTATGTTGCAGAATTACTTAGTACCTGACATATTATCAAAACTCTGCCAAGAGATGGTAGTCGCCAACATATTAATTTGGTGTCGGTGTAAATTAACTGATTTAGAAAATTATTCGTTCTAGTTGCCTTTTTGATTTTAAGCGGAACAAAATGTTCCCATGTAAAACCACAAGACAGAGAACATTAAAAACAAGATACAATACATAAGTTAAAGCAAAGTTTTGCCGCTTACTAAGAGACTCTAGTGTAGGCGGCATCACCAAAATTTTATCTTAACAAGTCAATTTTGTTCAAAATGCCGCTATGTCCACAAAAAACATGAATGCCTCGGAATGAGTCAAAGATGTTCCTAAGACGCCGACGGCAATGGCTCTGTTAGTGTGTTGGCGGGAACAATGCTTCTAATCCGCGCCAGTTTCAAACTTGCAGACCTTACCTTGACTCCTACGCCACAACTCCTTTTACTGAACAAAACCTTGTTCATGAGTCGCCTAGATACCGCTTCCACCTGAACTACGTCACTTTTGCTTTTCAACTTTCAATCATATCTATCGATGGTCTCTGCCGCCTTTTATCGGATACCAGTCTGTCGCACCGTGTCAGTAATTGGTTAGAGTAAAAAACTGACTAGATAAATATTAGGTCCCACCTATGAAATCAGCGTTTTGTATGGAGAATTTTAAAGAAGTTGCATTTTTCATACTAACATTTTCTTAATTTATTTAACAATTATGTTTTTTTGCACACTAATGTTTTAAAATTTGTATGCAATAATGTTTAAAAACTAAGATAACGTATGCCAATTAGATTAAGCAACAAAAATAAGTTTTGGCTAAGTTAAAACAAATAGTGGTTTCATTTCTGCTAACAAAAGGAGGAGTAATTTTTAAGGTATTTTTTTTTGTATAAAACTATAAGTAATAAGGTTTTTTTACTATTGGCAGTTGTCTATGACGGTCATTATTCGATAGAATACCAAGCATTTGATGAAAATTTAAATTCATAGAAGTGACGAGGTTCTATAATTATGAGAACAAAACGCCAATTTCATAGGTGGGAACCCAATATAACACCAAAAAACGTACCTACACAGTTCCCGTAATTAGAACCCATTGCATAGCAATAAGCAAAAGCGCTTAGGATAACAAAAGCATTTCCAATTACCTACACTAAAGCTCTGCAACATCAACTATCGAAAAAAAATCAAATCTAAAGAAAACTTGTGTGTGAACGCATGCAAATCTGATGAAGTAAACAAAGTTGCAACACACAACAAAGTTAACACTATTGACAGTTTTTGTTATGGTATTATTCATGAGGAATGGCCTCCGAGCTAATGAATGAATGGGCCACGCTCGCCGCGTGCCGCCCACGACTACTTCATTCATACGTAGCCCTGCGTGGTCGCGGGCTTGTTCTCAATGTAGCCTTGCAACGGCGACCCATACACGACTGACACCTATGCTTACACGCTGCCATATTGTTTACGCGCAATACTTAAACTTCAACAACTTATGGCCTACGGAACATTCGCGAAAGACAACATGCTCTCCGAAGTCTTTGATCTCCTATACATTTACTACAAATGCCAAAGGTCCCCCAAAGGCCTACTGAAGTTTTTTAATAGGCCGAATGAACATCTGTGTTATCTCCTAAAACAATAAACTCCACTCAACAGGTTGTCTTAAAAAGGTCACAATCGATAAGAAATGGCAGAGTTGAGGATGAATAAAGCGAGCTGCTGTGAGGCATCGCCGCAAGAGTCGGGATGAATGGCGAAGGGGTACCCGGCGGTAGGGGTTAGGGAGGCCAGGCACGTGTTTCGTGGCCATGGTCACGGGATGACGTCCGACATTTAACGGCGCATGCGCGGTACTAGGAAGCAGGTTCAAGGACGTGAATCGATCGCGCTTAGTGCCGAGCTGGCCCCAGCCACGGTCGGTCGCTGCTCTTCACCAAGAGCAGATGCGCTGCCACTGCCACGGCCACTCCAGAGGCCGCCACGTGCAACAATACGGAACTACTATCATTTTATTTTTTATTTTTTCCAAATTGTATGTGTGCAAATTATTTACAAGCATCAGCTTTTGTGCAAAAATACATAGATTGTAATTTCTGAGTGTTTTATTTCTGCAAAGAAAAAACCTTAGGACGCTAAGAAATAATTTTGACTTTCGTGGAAAATTATGAATTTTGTGGCTCTATCAGAAATAAGAAAAACAATAACCACAAGGCTCCACTCTTTCTGACTTTCCTTCAAGCAGATATTTATCGCTTACCACACAAGAAAAAAAAACATACGCCAAGTCCGCATTCTGAACTCAAAAAAATATTAAATGAACACGTTATACTCGTAATTCTGTACGAAAACAAGAAGTTTTTAATAAATGATACATTGTACTTTACGACAGGAGACAGAGGCAGTCAGTTCGGTAAATCCGTATTCTTTCGGAGTGCGCGAGTTGATTGCGCGCGTAATCCGCCGTAAATAAGGGACGCGTGCGCAACACTGATTACATTACCGCTGAACACGCACATGGAGAGCATATGGAGTCGCGTGATAGTAAAATTTATATTATACTTAATTATAATGTATAATTTGATGGTTTACAAATTGCTTCACACGTTTAAGTTTTAGATCCGTATTTTCCCATAGCCAAAAAAAATATTATGACAAATTAAATTGCATTCAGCTCTGAATCATGTAAGTGTAGGGAACGAAATACCTGTGGCTCTAAGTCATAGAGGTAAGGACTACGAAGCAAAGCACGACTACAATGGGTAACACAATATAAAACGAAAAAATCTTTGTGTTCTCACATAGTAAACACTACCTACCTTCACAAAACTATAGCACAAACGGCGTCTCCACAGCTTTATGTGTGCAAATGCACTGATTGCGAATGCAAGTGTCGCACGCGCGTGTCAAATCGTCGGCGCACCCACGCCTCGCATACACATCCCGACAACAGCCACTATCTCATACAATACTATGTCGATGTACACCATAAAACCGCATTGCATGATCCTACTCTTCGACCAATAAAATCTACTGAAACATTGTTTATGCCGCAATTTGCTGCTACAAAACACAATACTTATCTTATCGCCATAATAACTATCAGGTAGCCACTATTATTGTCATATTTATACAATACCGACGCCATTTCCCTCTTCAAACATCGTGACATCGACCACAAATTACAGAATTTATATGTGTGCGCGCCATTCATGAAGTCGCCACGATTTCACTGGAAGTCGTAGTGTGGGGAAGGTGGGGAAATAGGGTAGTGGGGTGAGGTGCCTCCCTATTTATGAATGAGGCCGTACGTCATTGATATCGATCGCGGCTCAGCGTTGCGCGGCCCCGGTAGAGGTTACCACACAAGGGCAGTGTTGGCGGTCGATCAACAGGTGGCCGGCTGACGCACGCCGCACATACAGCCTTCCGCTAATTTTTGTCACTTAAGTGATGACGTCAGACCGATAACGTAAGAGTTTGCATTTTAGCCTGCCTTATCTCTACATCACTTGGCAACTTGTAAGTTCTTCACGGATCAGAAGGCTTCACATCCGAACAGATGTTTTAAGGAAATCTCCTTTCTCGGCTATAAAATGCGGTAGGGGCGCGTCGCCGACGGTGGCGGCGCCACACTTTCATTCGCATGTCAGACAGGCCCGCCCATTAGCTTGAAGTTCTTTCAGAATCTTATATAGATTTATCTGCATATTGTCTTCTCCCTCTACCATTACTGCAAACCCAAGGGCTTTGAGTTCTTCCAGCTATAAAAAACCGTACAGATATGAATAAATCTTAATAACTTCATAATGAATTTGAAATTCTAACAATCAGTTAACAAAAGACGTAGACTGTATTTATCTCAAATTGCGATTATGACTTGACCATTTGGAGCTATGAACGTATCAAACCCTATTTTTAAAGTCAAAGATTGACCGATTTTCCGGCTGATTTGTCAAATAAAAAAAATTGGGGTTGTTAAACCTATTTTTGATTTGAAACATCTACCTATGCGAAAAAAAGCTACATAACAACAAACAACAACAACAACCAACAACACTAACCAATAACAACAACAACCACAACTAACAACAACAGCCAACAATAACAACACTACCAACAACAATAACCACCACAACCAACAACAACAAAAACAACAACAACAAACAACAACCTCAACACAAAAAACATACTCGTACAACACACTAAATAGATGTTTCACATTGCCGGGCGTCCCGTGACGGCTTAATTTTTTTTTTATTCAGAAACCGGCCCTTGGCCAGTTGAATACATGTTAACAATGACTTAAAGCTTTAATTAGACTAACACAGGTAAAACTTTCACTCATTGCTTCTCTACGTAGAGTCATCATTATCTGAAACCGTTGACGTTTGATTTGAAAAGTCAAAATGTGAAAAAAATATTTTTCACACCACCTGCTCGACAATGTCCAGTTACATATCATGCAATCTCAACGTAAAGTAAAGCATTACCTCCCAAGGAAGGCAAAGTTGTAATACGGAACTTCTTATTGAGTAAAGTAATTTGAATTTGGAACGTCAAATTCGTGGTAAACTAAGTAAAAAAATGTCCATACGGTATTGTGAAGAGGTTTGTTCGAAAATCGAACCGGCCATCATAAACAGAATTAAAAAAAAAAAGGCGCGATTTCAAATAACGTGAAACAAAAGATGGCGTTTGGTGCTGTGATTTTCAGTGAGCCCTGAATTTTTATTGTCTCGCAGAAGGTGTGAAAAGTAGAGTATGCTCCTCTGGGATAAAGCCTGTCTTCGTCTTGGGCAGCTTGAACCCCTCGCTTTATTCAGGATTCGCAACCGACGCAAAGTAATTGTTTTACCTACTTTCTGTGTAATAAGTGTCGTGATCCTTTTGTACTAAAATATTTTAATTTTTAAAAGATAGAAACCAACTAGGTTCAATATGCCGCTCGTGACGTAAGACACTGCTGTACCCTCTTTTTTTTGTGGGTATGGGACGTCATCCAATGACTTCTCCCGTTCTGGGTGGAGCGGGAGGGCGCGTCAGACTTTTACTGACTGAAACCCACCCCTGTTCCTTTAATTGCCTCAGTGCCCAGGGGCGCGATAATTGCTTTACCCCCTTGGTGCATAATCCACTATTACGTAATCCTACTTCCTACAAATATTATAAATGCGAAAGTTTGGATGGATGTTTGTTACTTCATCACGCCAGAACGGCTGAACGGATCTGCTTGTGGCACAGAGATAGATTCATAATGGGGGAAGTACTAAATTTACTGGCAGAAGCTAGTGATAGATTTAACACTCGTAGGGCGCATGGGCTACACGGTGGAGCATACGGTGGAGGTGGCCTCGCTTAGGCGGAGCACCGCCGTGTCCTCGTGGGAGCGGCAGTGACCTCTCGCGCCCGGCCCTGGTTCAGGCCATGGTACGGGGCGAGAGGGAAGCAGTCTCCTCTTTCTGCGAAGCAGTAATGCTCGTGAAGGAGGAGGCGGAACGGGTGAGGGAGGCTCAACGGAGTGGCCCTCACGCCCCCAGCCGCAGCCGCCGCAGAAGACGCCCTGGGTGTAGGACGTCGCGAGACGATCTCCAACCACCGTAGACCCGGGCCTGCGGACGGCGAGTAGTGGGTAGCTCGCCGTCCGATCAGCACCAGGCCCGTGAGTCGACGGCGCGCAGTGTTCCACGCGCACCTCTACGAGATGTTTGTCAGCCACCACTGACGGCGCCCATCATGATGGGTGCCTGCATGCCAAGGGGTAGCGGATAAATACGTAAAAGAGTTACCGCTCCCCTGGGCACTCAGGCAAGGAAGGAACAGGGGTGGGTTTTAGTCAGTAAGAGTCTGACACGCCCTCCCGCTACACCCAGAGAGGGAGAAGTCATTGGATGATTTCACTCCCACAAAAAAAAAGGGCGCATGGTCTCATATAAAACTATAGCCTTTTGGGACAACAGTCCTGTGTCAACATTCCGCTATGACGTCCATCGCACAAAATATCAAACATGACATGCGTAATATTTGGTTTAGGTCTGATAGCTGATCTACACTCGAGTTATTTATCGGAAAATAAAAGTGTGGTATAAGTGTCGTGCGTCACGCGAATAATTCCGACCCCCGGGGGGCGCGGAGTCGTGACGTCAGTACCTCCACAACCCCCCAAGTTTCTCGCTACTCACTACTCTATTCATAATTTTCGGAATTTACTTTACATTCACTACATGAAAGAGGAGGGAAATTATTACTTAGGTAGGTACATACCTACCTAGTAAATAGGTAGGTACCCATCTATATTATCTCCACCCCAATTTATCAATGAAAGATCAACAACCACAGAATATTAGCTTACGTAAAGTTACTTTGAAATAATAAGAGCTTTGTTACAAGGCATATTCCTATTTAAGATATTATTCTCTTATTTTCAATTATATATGTCAGTACAAGTGGAAAATGCTGACTTTGTATTTCCTTATAAGGCATTCGCAAGGAATGTTATCGCATCGATAACGTTCTAAATATATTCGAACATCACCCTGTTACATCATGTTCATGATCAACACGATGCATGCGTGCTGGTGACTACGTACAAGCGTACAAATTACGTTCAAACAACGATTACACAGTTCTATAAATGTATCGTGATAAAAAATTAGCTGTTTAGGGTGTCTGTGTACGTCAGCAAGCTAGTGATAAATCTGCACTAGATTAGAATTCTCGAGTGTTGATCGATGGAAGCGTAATTATAAGCATGAGTGCGACGTGACGCGGTAACCAGCTCATCTTGACGTGACGAGTGCCACCATTACTTTCGCGTCACTGCACGCTATTTCAACGCGCGTTATCGGTCAATGGGTGGAAGGTGCTAACCTATGTGGGCGCTTTAGATCGACGCTCGCAGGTACTGTTATTTCCGTACTTCGGAAATTCAGTTCGGCTTTTCAGCTGCAGCAGTCGTTATTTGATTAATAGTTCAATATGAAACTACAGTTGGTTGCAGGACCACTTAAGAACAGCCATTCGTACCTATAGCTGTTTGTGGCGATCTACCAATGAAATTATCCGTCACTGAAGGGCTACCTAGTCAGGTTAGGCTAGATGCGGTACATAAAATACTAGATTTTGTTGGACAATTTTGAGGACCCTACTATTGTCATCAACAATACCTGGATAACCGAGCCTTGCTCGCTTTTTTTTTGGATAAAACGACGTTTTCTAAAAATGAAACCTAGCTAGATCGATTTATCGCCCCCGAAACCACCTGCATACTAAATTTCATGAAAATCGTTGGAGCCGTTTCAGAGATTCAGATTATATATATACATATAATACAAGAATTGTTTGTTTCAAGGTATTAGATGCACAAAATACCTGCCATGCCATGCCATGTTATCTCTTCACCACCCTTGGTTGACTGGTAGAGAATGCCTAAGGCATTAAGTCCGCCTTTGTACATTTGTGTTGCATGAAGTTTTAATAAATAAATAAAATAGCATGACCAGACTTGGGACACCAGACGACATATAGAAATACCTACCTAATGGCCAAGAATGATTAGTTATTTTTGTCACATCATAATTTGAATAACAGAACAAGATTTTCTGCACCTGCTTACATAAGAGCCGCAGTAAATATTAATTAGAAAGCAAACATACTTTGGCATGTTTCAGTAGATCATCATGATTCATCAATAGGACTAATGAAAGATAATGTAACCGTTTATATTAATAGACGGCGGCGGCGTGGGATCGTCACCTAGAATTGCATTTGCAACACAAGCGGGTAGATATTATTAGACCGAGTTCACACATGCTCGCCAAACGGCGGCAGTAGGTCGGCTCATTGTAGAACCACTTTCTAATACTACGGCTCATAACACAAGTGTTTACCTGATGTCACTGCGACAATGATACGTTTACGGGGGCGTGAATGCTACTGGACTGTCGTAGGCGACCACCCATGTGTCTTACAAGCTGTTCCTTTAGAAATCTCAAGTCGATGAGATCACTACTGGAATGGAACTGCCTGGCAAATGATTTTCAAAGTAAAATTGTTAATGGCTACGATAAATGTAAAATTATCCAAGGGGATTGGCGAAATTTAACTCATTTGTACTCAAAACTTTAATTAATTGTAAAACTTAATCTGTAAAACATGATTAAGTTTTTTGAAATCAATAACTATTATTATGTCAACAACGCATTATACTTTTTGCAACTCTATTCTTTGCATTTTATAGTGAAGACTAGAGAATGTAAAACACTATGTTGCAAATCTTAAAACACGATACAAAACATGAATAAAGATCACGTAGAAATGAGTATGCCGAGATCTGTCCACCTACTCACTACTCACTGGTCATCCTAACGGCAGCCGCGAGAAGTCACTTGATTGTTTAAACATAATTATAGTAATTCCCACGGCAGATATAAATCGACACTTACTACGACATGTTATGGCACTTGATATAGAGAGATACAAAACAAGCACTCTAAAACGAAAGTTGGATTTGAGTAGATCTGAGTCTGACTAAATACAATGACACGACAAACAAAGTTGACCATGTTTCAGTAGAACATAACGGAAATTAATCTCAGACCCAAAAAGTAACCATTACTTTGTTAGTCTGGAAGCTCATAGCAAATATCTTGACTACTTCGGTGAATTCATAAACTAGATACAAAACATGTAGCATCGTTAACTACCAAGTCATATGACTGATACTTCACACAAACACGAAAGCGTGAATAATAATCTAGAAGAAACAAATAGTAGCGCGATAGAAATAGACAGTGGTATTGAAGCAACGGTCCGAAATAGAACCCCGCCTCCGAAGTCCAAACCAAAAGCAGTCAAGTTAATTATAGAACGATTCCCGCAGGGACGTTTTCATCTCGTGATTCACCTGCTGAAAACTCGATTGTTCGCATTTTACGTCAATCGGTTGCGTGGTGTTTACGAGCGTGCGCGGCGCGACGACGGCGCAGGAGCGTCAGCTGACGGCCAGGAATAGCCCTGACATCGCGGCCACGCTATGCCGCTTGCGCCCGCGCACCCACAAATAGCGCGCTATAATTAGACGTCGGTGAAATCGTGGGTTTGTTATTTTTCTTTATCGTCTCCGTTACGCGATAATTGGGTTAGCGTGAACGAATGCATGTGGGCCCAATCGGGCGTCGGCGTGTCTCGGACACTGCCGGCAGCCCGGCACCGCGCACAGCTGCGGCCATTGTCCTGCCACCGCAACACACCGTACCGCTCCGCACTCGCTCCTACGACTCTACGCGCATACTTGACATACTTATTCCAGATTTGAGTGTCGTTAATTGAGGACTTTTATGACTTATTCGTGCATAATGTGCGAAAGCAATAATGATGATGATACTCGATGAGAAATTAATGACTTGACATGACTTTTCGAGTAAAACAAAACATTCTGACAAATGATGATCAAAATTTGAAGTCAACCCCCAACAAAGTTAAACATTATTTATAATCCTTTAGTAATAGCAAAAAAACAGTAGTGTTTAAAGAACTTGTAATTTATTCAGATCTAAGAAAAGATTGCCTCTGAATAATAATGAAAATATGCAGACGTCAGAACTAATTAGGTGGCGAGTGACGACTGTGTATCTGTAAATTATTCCTACCTCACGCAAATACCTTCGTCTGCGTGTTTATGAAAACCCATTTTCATGTTTCAAATTATCCGTCAGAGATAGATTCTTCAGTCTATTTGTTTTTCTTTTATGTATGTTACCGGCTACATCATGATCATTACTAATGATTATTGATGTTATGACTATCTTATTTTTACCTTGGTAATAAATTTCCAAGTTGTTCCAAAAATGTATCAATATTTAACCTGTTAAGCCCTGCGACTCACTGGTGAGTCGGACAAAAAAAAAATTAAAGAGAAAAAAAAAAAAATAATCGGCTGTCAACCCGGGTTGTCGTCGGGGTTCAATTTGACAACCCGGATTTGGCCGCGGGGGTAATGTGTTTGTCATAAAGTAACCCTATATCACTTTACCTGTTTGTAGATATATAATGCATGTCACGTATCCTTGGCTGTAAATAATAACGTAGGTGTAACAAGTAAATTGTACTGAATTTAAGCAATAGTCCTATAAATAAAGGAATTATCTACGTATTATATATCGTACAATTATGTACAGGAGAAGTGAAGACCAAAGAAACGATAGATAAAAATGTATGGACAATGATATAGCTAAGTGGATGTGAATAATAAGATGACGGATGATAGGTAACCTACCTACAGTGGTATAGAAAAATAGACAAGTCGAGGTACTACGCCAAATAGACTAGGATGTGGAAACTGGAAGATGACAATGGTGCCGATTCTCTTGTTCAATAACTTAACTAAAATTATAGAATCGCTATCTTTTACTAAAAGGCAGTGCGAGAAAAGGACGGCTATAGCTTTGAGCTCAGTTAGAGATGTCTAAAGAATTTACGCCTTGCGCTTTACCGTGTTTTTAGTCGACATGTTTTTACGTGTACCCTTAATTTGTATGGAAATATTAGTTCAACTAAATTTGACAGATCTAATTTACGTTCGTCTCTTTCTTGTTTTATTAGAGAGAAAAAGATAGGAATACCCTAAATTAAGTTTAATTTGTGCACAACAGAATCGGCACCAATGACGAGATATTTAAATTTCTTAAAATACTTTGGTTTAGTTTTTCAATAGTCCGACAACTTTTATTTGAAAAACGGTAGTAGTAGTGGTTTTTCTTTATAAAAGCTGTAAAATTGTCGTTTTAATTTCTGAGATAAAAGTTATCTGACTACTGAAAAATCAGCCCGTAATGGTTGTTTGTAACCTACTATGGCAAAAAGAACTTTAAAAAACAAAGGTCGAACACTTCCTCGAATAAGAAAATTGAGGTAATTTACGTACATTCCTATGCACAAGTACATCTAACTGTAATGTTTTCCTCCTATTTCTACTACGAAAGGATAAGCAGCTTTATAAAATATTCCATAATCAATGAGTGACTTTTAGAAATAAAACATAATAATGGAAAAATCTTTGTGAGCTAAAATCCACTATTTGTTTTAGTGTTCACAGTGTATATATTTATTTACACTTAGCCATTCATGTCTCAATTTATACTACAAAGTGCCGAGACTCTCAGACAAATACGGCGATAAAACTGCACGTATTTTTCTGCTATGGAAAAGAATAGAATTTATATATTACCTTCGCTAGCGGCTTCGCCCGCGTGAAACTTCCCGCCATTATAAATTACTAGCACTTCGCCCGCGACTTCGTCCGCGTGGATTTCGAAAATACAGCCCATAATAAATATAATTTATAGCCTATAGCACTCACGAATAATGCAGCTGCTCTTTCCACCAGTGAAATTTTTTTTAGAATTAGATCATTAGTTCCGGCAATTACCCACTACATACAAACTTACAAACAAATTTTACCTCTTTATAATATTACAGAAGTATAGATAAACCTTTAGGTTATTCCTGGGTGTCTTTAAGACAAGAGTGAATAGGTTACTTCTAGGCAAGCGTGCTCCATTGTCGATCACATCATCGCTTACCATCAGGTGAGATAGTTGTCAAGCGCGAGCCTATCAAATTTAAAAAACAAATTATACTTAAGCTATACTGTAGAGTTTAATCAAAATCCGTTTAGTAGTTTTTGTGTGAAAGAGCAACAAACATCCATACATACCATCCTCACAAACTTTCACATTGATATTATTAGTAGGATTTTACTTATAGGCACAGTCAAGATCATTCTAATATATTATGTTATCTATGGAGCTACGGATATTGTTTTATCTCGCGTTATATTTCCTTGATCTTGAGTGGTTCAGGTCACCGCCCACCAGCTAAACCTACACCTAACGACTCGTAATTACTGTTGACCACACGTTTATACAATCTACCAATTATTATCTGATCATTTATACACAAAGATATATTACAGCTATAAAGCAAGTTTTTTGCTTGTTTTTCAATTTTGGACCATGGAACAGATGGTTTGTTTGCTTAAAAATAAAACAATCTTCTTTTAATACATAAAAATCTCTTGTCACGGTGTTTGTGATTGCACTCCTTCGAAACGGCTCGACCGATTTTAATGTTTTTTGTTGTACATTTGGCATGACAATATTTCGTAAAGTATTTTTCACCCTCCTACCCCCAAAACCCCCTATTTTTTTATCTCAGAGCAACGTTTGCTGGGTTAGCTAGTTTAGGAACAATAAATGATCCAACCTCATTAGTAATTTTATAGGTAAAGGAGGAAACTAGATCATGTCACATTTGCCTACTATACCTACAGATTATGACACAAAAAAAGTCTAAAGAAGAGATCAGTGTTGTTTTTTTTTACAACGGGATGCATAAATCTTTCTATTTATTCTGATATATATCTAGATAAAATAAAAAATATAATATGATTATACATTTATAATATAAATTAACGTGGACGTAAAAACCTATATTAAAATGTAAAGCAGTAGGTACGGATTGAATTTTGAAATTAATATTTATTAGCTGTCGTATTATAACATCACTAATTTGTGTTTAATCATTTAGAGTAGTAAAATATATATGTATCATCAGCGCAGAATGTAGATCACAAAAACATAAAATTCTACTTATCTATGAGATCAAAATTTAAACATCAACTGTGTAATAAATAACATTTATTATTCTTGCGACAAAAACGCTATTTGCATAGGTAATATAAAAATTTTATGTGTTAAAACAGTCCAAGTAGTTTATTAGGTGAATGTTTATTATGTATGTTAAATATCATAGAATTGTTAAAATATTCCAGCTCCCTGCGCTACGCATTAAATAAGTATATTTTATATAAATGCCTTTCATTATTCTGTTACCAATATGTTTAATAAATCAAAGTCTAATAGGTAAAAAACACAACAGACTGAGTGACCACCAATCAGTATAAAAAATTTTCCTAGCTAAACAATTCATACAATATTATCTTACTAATATCTGGGGACACGAAATGCTCCCGCCAAAGTGGAGCAGTAACCGGCCGGCTGTATCTGTGAATTTGCTCTATTATTTTTCTCGAGGCGAAAATATTTTTAACCGACTTCGAAAAAAGGAAGAGGTTCTATGATCTATTCGACTGTATGTATGTTTTTTTTTTATGTATGTCCACCGATTTCTCTTTCAATTGTGGACCGATTTTCAAATTCCTTTTTTATACGACAGAGTATACTCCAGAGGTGGTCCCATATAAAATTTCAAAAATTTTTGAAAAAATCAACAAAATCAAAAATAATGTATTTAGATGACGTTTTGGTTTACTTCAATTACGAGTATGTTCGAATTCCATGTTACATGTTATTTGGGTTATCAATTCGGGGTAACTTTAATATTTAGTTTTAGTTCTAGGGTCGTATAACAACTGAAAAGTGAAAAATAAAAACTTTTTTACAAAAAATACAACCGACTTCCAAAAAAGAAAAAACCAAAAATTTTAAATTAACTATAATTTCGGCAGTCGGTGTCAAATAACAAAGAAATAAAATACAAACACCGACTTCCGAAATTAAAGTAATTTTTAGTCCGTTTTCTTTTTTGGACGTCGGTTGTATTTTTTTATTTCTGAATAAAAATATAACCACTAAATTCGATTTTGCCCGTTCCCTGCAATCAATCTGCCTAGCCTTTTCCCAACTATCTTGGGGTCGGCTTCCAGTCTAGCCGGATGCAGCTGAATACCAGTATTTTACATAGAGCGACTGCCTATCTGACCTCGACAACCCAGTAACTGGGTAATACGCCCCTTGGTAAGACTGGATGTCAGACTTTCGGGCTTTTGACGATCCGTAACGGCTCTCCCTGTTCCTTGCAATATTAAGATAAAAAAAACTATTTTAGCGCATACTTACATTAAAACTACCGTACTATTTCAATAGAATTTCGTATAAATTTTAGCTCTCTTTCTCATTATTTTTTTATTTTTTTTATAGCTCCCCTGAAAATGTTTTTCCAGCATGGTACCTACATACCTACTTACTACACACTAAGTATTAAAAATTACGGGTCTGTAACAGGACTGGTATTTTAATAGTAAAATATACCTAGTAGAATCCGAAAAAAAAACTATCGTACGGAAAAGGTCATAGTTTTCTCATCACAAATTATCATGGAACTAGAAGTACCTACCTAAAGCTACGTACGTAGGTAGCCAGGAGGCTCGCGCCAAGTCACAGGGGGCAGGAGGAACTCGGAGGCTTCGTGGTGAAGCGGGCGGCAGGCCGGGGGGCGGCCGGGGGGGCGGCGCGGGCGGTGGGCGGCGTCGGGCGGTGACGTCAGCCTCGGGGGGGCAGCGCGCCGCGCGATTGGCGGAGCTGCGCGCGCCGCTACCGAATATGGGACCGCGGCTCCATTGATAAAACTGCGATGCGGGGTCGCGCGGCGCCAGTCCCCTTCGCACAGGCCACGCGAGAGGCCGTCTTCACGCTGGCGTTGTTCGTAATTCCGCTCGGCCCGTGGGCCGAGGAGCAGGTGGTGCCGGACGGGATGGGCACCGATGCGGATCACCCAAGCGGCCCGCACCTGCTCTCCCTGGCCGACGTTGGTGCGCTCGGGTTTGACTGTGCGCTGAAGCCGGTGTTGGCACCGACGCCTGCGTCTGGCACGCCGACCGACCTCAACACGCCCGTCACCACTTCGGACCTGCCCGCCTTCTTCCCGACGCTGCTCGAGCCTCCTTCGATCTCAGGTGCGCATCCACTGCCCACTGCTGCTCCTGCACCCGCGCTGTGCCGGCACTCGGGCATTCGTAGGCGGCCTCGCCCCCGCCGGCCGCCGGCTGCCGCCCGATAACGTTGTAAATAAACAATCCGGTCTCCTTCGACTTCGGGATGTCCTTCGATGCCCTTCACGACTTTCAGTGCTCTTGCTTTCGTAAAAGCTCTTTGGTTTCGCGACAACTTTAAATTATCGCTATACGATACAGATAAAAGTTTCCCGACGCGCGGTTCAAGTTACAGTGTTTAGTGAAATGGAAAGTTCAGCGGCCCGTGTCATATGTTCGGATCGATACATGAAGCTGAATGGAGCTTCCCTTGTGTACCTAGTTGCCGGCGCTTACAGCGCTATCGTCAGCGTATCTGAAGTCGTGATCTATGCTTTCTAAGTGCGTAATTATTTAAATTCAAGATTTTGGAGATTAAATATTATTTGGGGTAAATATACTAAGGAAATCCTTACATAAGTAGACATTTAGAATATTCAAAACAGTGACACTAACAATTATTAGAAAAACAAAGTTTTTAATAATACAATTGTTGAAGTTGACGTGAGAAAAACTATAACACAGTAAATATGTTTCTAAATATAATAATTTTAGTAGGTCCTTGTCAAGTTGGCTATTTTTTTTTTTGTTTATTTAATTTTACATTGATATTAGATTAGCAGCACTAATCAGCAAATTAATTTAGGTAGGTACAATATTTTGTATTAGTTCATAGTTTTTTTTTATTTTTATTTTATTAAAATTGTGTAGTGTAGGTATTTCATTTTATGATAGAGAAGTGTCTTAGCGTTAAAGAAATATTCTCTTTAAATTATCTTTTGACTTCATTAGATAATTTAACTTTAATAACAACATCAAAAAAGTATTTTTTTATAAATTAGTCTGTCTCGATACAATAATTTCAAGCGAAAATCTTGCTGTTTTGTTAACCTTGCAACTTTAGAAAATAGTTTTCAAACCTGAAAATTTATTTATTTTACAAATACATATGTACTATGATTTTGGGATCCACCTTTATTGTTTTTATCAAAGTTATACTCCAAAATTAACGCACAACTTTTCATTAATTCAACTTTTACTGAAAGCTCGTCCCTAGATGAACCCTGCTCAGAGAAATATACATTTGCATTATTAGAATATTCCCCAGTAGGTGACGGTCAACGGTCGAAATGATCGTTCGGTACATTCCGGATAGTTTAGTGATACGCACTTATCGACTTCCTACGTTATCGAGCGCCGCGTAGCATTGCGCCATCCGCTCCGCGCCGCAACTACACAACATGCAAAAATAATATCGATAAAAAAAACATACTCCGCTAATTTTATAAATAAAAATAAAACTTTTTACTTACAATTAGTGCATTTAAAGGTTCTACTCGTACAGTACACCGCTTCAGTGACAACAAAGAGAACGGTTTTAGCTGTTGGATTTTTAAGTACAATACTAGACTTTCTTCGGCTCTCGGCGACACGTCCTTGTATGATACCACGGTCTGATACCACATGTTTTGTGACATAGGTATCAAAATATCGAAAGCTGCACTTTTCAGCTTACTTATTTGCGTCGCGTGCTTTAACAGTGCCAGTGTAATGTTTGTAGAATATAGCAATATTTAAGTTTTTTTTTTTTTTTTGCTTCAGGTACACTAACAGGCGATGAGCTATCGCTAGGATGCTCGCCTCGACGGCACAAGCATGAAGCATCATTGTCCCCCGGCGCTCGCGCCGAGGACGCCAGCAATGCGTCCAGCGCGAGCGCGTCCCTATACGGGCCGCCCGTCGGCAGCGCCGGCAAGCGCGCGCCCTCGCCGCCGCTGCAGTGGCTGCTGCCACCCGGCTCCGGCCCCGGCAGCGACGACAAGTACTTCCAGCAGTACGAGGAGCGCGTGGAGCTGCTCCCGCCCGAGTGCCAGCCCTACTGCGGACCCGCGCAGCCTTGCCCGCCGCCGCAGCACTGCGAGTACCGCCCACCGCCGCAGCAGCAGCAACACACGTGGGACACGCAGGAGTACGCTAGCGCACCGCAGCCCACCCCCGGGCCCTCCGGCCTTCCGAAGCGCGAGCCCTACCCGAGCACGGCCGGCCCGAGCGACAGACCAGTGCAGCTTGCCGAATACAACCCGTCCACGAGCAAAGGACACGAGATCCTCTCTCAAGTGTACCAACAAAGTGCGCAACCGCTGCGGCTCGTCGCGGTCAAACCTCGCAAATATCCTAACAGGCCGAGCAAAACCCCCGTCCACGAACGGCCATACGCATGCCCGGTGGAGGGCTGCGACCGCAGGTTCTCGCGGTCGGACGAGCTCACGCGGCATATCCGCATCCATACTGGCCAGAAACCGTTCCAGTGTCGAATCTGTATGCGCTCGTTCAGCAGATCGGACCACCTGACGACGCACGTGCGCACCCACACGGGCGAGAAGCCGTTCGCGTGTGACGTATGCGGGCGCAAATTCGCGCGCTCGGACGAGAAGAAACGGCACGCGAAGGTGCACCTGAAGCAGCGGTTGAAGCGCGAGCGCGGCGGCGGCCCGGGGCCGCACGAGCACGGCCACGCGCCGCTCTAGCACGCAGCCGCCGCCGCCGCCTCCGCGGAGCGCTCCGAGGACGACTCCGACGACGACAGTGGCGGTAGTCTTAGCTCCTAAGCGGACAACTGAACTTTTTTATACTTTCACGTTGAAATTATCGAATGATTTCATCGCTTAGGTGTAAATGAATTGTCTTTAACAAAGCTTTATTAACTCTACATTTGTAAATTCATTAAAATTTATATATATATCTTTTTATACATATTTGTAATTACTATGGTAGGATTCGATTTGCTCGATGTATTTATTTAATTAGATAGGTTAATTGAAAAACTGACTGGGAACAAACGTAGATACGAAGCGATGTGGCCTAATGTGTCCAGTGTGCGTGTCGTTACGTTTCTATGCAACGAGAACTTTGTCGCCTCGAGTGGTGATGTTTAAGTCACTGTCGTCCTCGGCATTATGTGAACACATATCTTCTGTCTGATGATGGCAGTCCAACGGATAGGCTTAACTGTGTCTCGCATAGATATTTTCTTGTTAAGCTATCGATTAGTTATACGTTGTTGTATTATTAGACAAGTGACCATTATGAAGATGAACTGTACTGTAACTTGACTGAAACCGTCTTCTTGACATCGACAGCGAGAACTAATTGATACCTAAGTATGTGACAAATTCTGGAAGTAAACCTATTCTGCCTAGGACTACCTACTTAAGTATTGTAGGTATATGTAATATTCTTATATTTGACAAACTAACGTGAAACTGTGCCATTAATTTAACTTTATAACGTGCCACTGCAATTTTTATTTACCTAATTGTGTAATTAAATAAGTATAACACGACTGCTGAATAAGTGATAACTATGATTATTTCGTTATACTCTATTTCTAGTCGAAGATAAAGTATAAACGCGAGAATGTCGACTTTATGTTCGTTTTTTAGATAATATTAATATCTGCCATTAATAACATTATATATTTACGTTTCGACAGCTTCTGTCAAGTTCTTCTCTTGCTCAACATTTAATTTAACTAAATTTGCTCAATTCTGCTTCTGGTAGATACATATTCGTGCGATATGGTTACTTTACATTTTCACTAATGTTCTTCGTTTCGCTCACACCATGAGTTGCTCTCTTCGTGCACTTGTTGTTCAGACATTTCACTATAATGGCGTTTCCCAGTGGCATATATTTTTATAGTGTACGTATTATTACATAGACTAATCTAGTAAAAGTTTAGCATGTAGCGTTTAAATTATGATCTCTTAATCATTAATAATTATTTTCAATTGTAGCGAGGGCCCTTTATTTATAATACTCATAAGTTTCTGTAATAGGTGTAACTACGTGTAAGATTCATTTTTTGGATTTCCGTAACTGTGATGACGATGTTACACTTGCTACTATATAATAAGTAAGAGCGCGGTCTCAGGCCGACCGCTAGGTAGGTCTATATTACTGCATTACTTATTAACTTCATGAGATTTATTGCATCATTTTATACATTATTAATAAGGTCCCTATAAACAGTAGGATACCTATAGGTACATTCACTTACACAGTATAAAAAAACCTTTCGGGTTTTTAAGTAATGCGGTTTGAAAACTGAGAATGTTTAATCTCCTTGTTTTTGTCATCACTGAGTACAAAATTTAGCACAAAATAGTCATAACTTTGTCATTTAAATAGTTACTTCAAGTGAATATGTTTTTTATGGAACTGCCTTCGCAACTATGATACTTTTGTACTAGTTCTTAGTAAAAAAAAATATTGAGTCCATAATGCATCATCATCATGAGTTTAAACTAGAAGTAAATCAACAAATAGTGCAGTCGTAACCATCCGGAACTATAACAAACAGTGATAGAACTACAGGGTGGGCCTTTCAGTAACGTCGGTCATTATGAATTTAAGAAATCTGACAATAATATAACTAACTCTTGCGCCTGCAATGCAACCCACTTACTGCAAATGGGAGCGGTCCTACCAATTCCACCGTGTACAAGTTATCACTTAGTCTAATATGAATATTTGTCTTCAATTTATTATCAAAGCACTGAAATTGTTCAGAATTGTCAGCACGTCACTGTATTAGATCGCCGTTCCCAAGTTATCAGTCGCTTACGAAGCCTGTAGGATGGAGCACGGGAGCACGCTCGTGCGCCAGCCTGACGCAGGCGCATCGCGCATGGCCATGCTCCCGTGCATGATGAGTGTGGTGTACGAGTTTATAATGTTTTTACTGTTATAGAAGAGACGAAGTCTCCGATAGACAAGGCTAGAGTAGATAGGTATTATAAATCGTATTCATGTTAAACAAACGAGTGAAAATTGAAACGGAAAAGACTAAATTCTTACACATTTTACATAATGTTGCATCGCGTTCGCGTAAACGTTATTGATATACTTACGGTGTTTGTATTAGGTTACGAGTTACGACTTGCCCATTGTTTGCTACCCGCCGGCGCGAGCCTCGGGTCGGGATGGTGGAGCGATCTCGCATTGTTACATTATGTTTTACATTCATACAACCCCGTGCTTCACACGAACACTTCACGTTAATATACCTAACTCATAGAGAACTTTTCAACAAATACGATATCTACTTAACTTTAATGGTGTTCACCTGATAGTGA
The DNA here is from genome assembly GCA_951329385.1 of Polia nebulosa. NCBI lineage: Eukaryota > Metazoa > Arthropoda > Insecta > Lepidoptera > Noctuidae > Polia > Polia nebulosa. The sequence goes on from OX589604.1 coordinate 17,067,086, forward strand.
ATGAGAACGAATTCTTTATGAAATTGTGTAAGTACTGTTATTGTTTAAGCTATCTTATGTATTTCACCTGAGTGAAAGATGTTGTTGATGTGCTATAAATATACTTAGTCATAAGTAGGTATTGTTAAATCTCACTAATTTTTACTAAATTCTATTTAATTAAAATATTTGTAAATACACTGACTAAATTTGAATTTAATGTGTATATAAGAGAAATGAAATTTTTATTTAATGAATCCACCTAAGGTGAGGAAATACAAATTGTTGAAAATTTGAATCTTGGAGTTTATGTTTTTGCTTTGCCTTCCACATCATTCTTACTGAACCCCAAATTGCGCGTGCCTGAGTAAACTAAGTGATAGCGCGCACGAGCAACTTTTGTCGCCGCAACTATTTTGTCTCTCACATCAAGTCTATGGGCTTGTATGAAAGTGCGCGCATACAGTAGCCACGCGACAGCCGGGAGACTTTTTGTCGCATGGCGACAAAAAGTTTCTGACGAAGATTATTTTTACAAATAAGTCGCGTTGCTGTGCTCCCGTGTGCGCATCGTCCAAATCTCGGCGAAGAGACAGCGACAAAGACAAAAAAAATTGCTGGGAAACTAAGTTGCTCCTGGGCGCCATCCCTAATCGTTCAATAGATCTACTGGTAAGTATAGTAAGTATCTACATACTTCTAAATAATGTATTAAGGAATTATACATTAGTGAATGAAAAGATTTTACAATTGAGTATTGTTTTTTTTTTGTCATTTAAAATTCAAAATCATTATTTTAATTCAAAGTGTATCTATGTTTCGCATCAAAAGAAACATTTCATTCTTATATTTTTTCAATTGTAACAGTACAGTTAAACTGGGAACAACGTAAATACTTTGGTCAAATCCAGTAGGTTTATTGTAGTATTCATTGTAAAGTTGAGAAACTACAGACATGTTCATATTGGCGCCATCTATACGAGAATGGCTCAAACATTACCAACAGTAGATTGGCGCGTCGTGCATACGTCCAAATGACGCAAACAAGAGACAGGCAGCAATGTCACGTCATAGTTACACTGTTCACCGCTAGATGACGCTTTTGAACTTGTTCGAGAAGCAAACACAATCATGGTTAACTAGCAATTTAAGAAGATGGCGTTACTATTCTGCTGTAAAGCGAGTGTATAATGTAGCAAAAATTAAAAGAGAGACATTGGAAATAATATAAAATTCTATAAAAAAGCTTACATTGATTTAAGAAATAGATCTAAGTTAGGCTATATTGAATTGGTAATCGCCACCATTTAAACTTATTGTTATTATATTCGACACTAGATTTATATTTTAGTTAGTTCGTCTTGTGTAGGTGCTCTTAGAAGCACGATTTGTAAATCAATGTGTAGTTTCTGAACACTTTTAGAGGACTTCGTTTCTTTGAACTTTGTAATGTATTTTATCTTGTTGTAACTACTTTTTTTAGATTTATTATAAAATGTGTTCAGTGTATCTATTTGTACCTAATATTGTTCAGCGTTATTTATAACATTGATTTAAGGTAAAGGTATTGAAGTGAAAACAAATCATATTAAACAAACGAGTTGCGATATAATTTATCTACAAAATCACGAACATATTCTAATAGGCACAATTCGTCAGAAAACTTCATGAAGATATGAATTTGTATCTAAACTCTATTAATATTAATTGTTTTTAAACAAAATATAAACCATCCTTAAAACAACTTTGTCAATAATAAATAATATAAAACTTGACAGCAAAATCTGACCTTAAAAACTGTTTAGCTGTTGGAAAAAATTAAAAACTAAATATAAAATATATGAATCTTTATCCACAGTTAAAAATATCTGCCTAGCATTTCCTCAACTATTTTGGGGTCGGCTTGCATTATACCTTTTAATTTTATAGTCAAATTAATTATTGCATCTCAAAATTATTATTTTTGATCATGTTGCTGTCCACTTGTGGCTACCAATACAGTGTGGAGCAATATTCATTTTTTTTTTTTTATTATGAGTGCTGCTGCATTGTACCCATTGCTGTAAAACAACTCTGGGTCGAACATATTTCACATAAACACATTTTATTTCCACAATTTAGAATTATTACACTCACTTTTGTTACACCTACTTGCCTATAGTAATCGTAAATAACATGGCGTGTGTACTTTATGCTATAATGTATCAATACAAGCAAATGTGCAGCCGTGTTTACCTATATAGCTAATAATGTTATGTTTTATTTCATCTCAACTCGCTATTATATTATTATTTATAACAAATTTAGTACCGTTGGAATGATAAACAGTAAAACTTCGAACTATCAAACGCCAACGGATATATAAACTTTTACAAACAAACAAATAAATTATAATAATTTCTATTGAACTGAATATATTAAGCACCTAATTCATATCAGTCTTAGATTTTAAGCTATAACGTCCGTTTACCTATCCAAATTAACGATTAAGGTAATGACTACGTCTAAGACATACAAAAGTAATATTAATTTATAAAGAGCCAATTCCATGCGGTCGTCTCTCTTCTAGTCATTAAATTCATCAATGAATGTTATCTCACTAGTTTAATGTGTAAAAACTGTAACTTCCTTTCTACCATTGAAATAAAAGAAACATGCATTTTCAACACAAATAATGTTTATATTTCCTAGTTAATATTAACAATGTAACGCCTCAATGTCATTCACCAGATAGAAAGCAAGGTACTTGAGTAGGTACAATTTTAGCTAAGTATCTGTATTTGCTCACATATACTAAATTGATCACCAGGTAAGAACTACGACTGAGTCCGTCAGCAGTTGGTGGCCCATCTGGACATACATAAAAATATACTATAAGTATTCTTTAACCATGACAGAAACAACACTAAACACGAAACATCTCAAAATATTCAATATAAAACCCAGTCAACTCCAGTACAAAGCTGTACACACATCTGAAAAAAATCAAAACTACCTTCTGCGAGCGCTCATCTATTCTTATTTATATGTTCTTATGAACAATCAAGTTAAAAGTATTATAAACAATTTTTATTTGATTTTATCAAAGAACGAACCTGTCACTTGACCAAAGACTAGACCGCGTAATATTACAGTTGGATGTTTACCAAGCAGCACAGGGTGTGCTATGTGGTCTCCTCGTAGTGCTCGTCGGCCTTCACGAGGTTGGGCTCGGACTCGGAGCGGCGCTTGAGCCCGTCGGCGTCGGGCGACAGCGGCCGCTCCGCCACCTCGACCTGCGCGCACGCCCCCGCCGCCGCCTTGATGTCTGGCGCACTTCTGCTTACATCCACCTATTAACACACTCCTCATGTTATAGTCCTGTGTTCTTCCAATTAAGTATACTTTAAGACATTGATATAGAGTCTACATTACAATTAATGATGTGATCTTGTGAAATGGAATAGCATATCGGCCGCAAATTTAATCTGATTCTGGACAAATAACATGAAGCACAATATTTCAGAAAAAACTTATAAGTATTTATATGCAACCCAGGTCAGTAAAAGTTGATTATTTACCATTTCTGCTTCAAGGAAGTCACCAGCTTCCTGTTTCACTTGTGCATTCATTTTGTCGTTTAGATAGCATACGCCGTTGAGATCGATCGCGCTGTTGGAGAATATCGCCGCGGCACCAACCGACGCGTCTACCAGCGGTTCGCTCTGATGAAAACATATCAAAGATAAGATTTCATTGGGCTATAAATTCAGGGTTTAATATCATGCATCATTTATATATGTACGATTCTTTACATTTGAAATAGATCAATAAAAAGGTCTAAAACTCAGGCCTCGTCTCTGTGGAAAGAAGCAAAAAAAGTTTCATAAAATATAGGAGTTAATTAGGGGACGAAAGTTTGCAAGTCCGGATGGAAATCCCATCGAACACACGGCTTATTCCTAAATAATGTTTGATCCACATGCTGCAAACAGATTGGAAGACAGAGGGCTGGGTTTTGTAGTGTGGTGTCTTTGTCGTTCCTTTGGAAGTTTTTTTTTTTGGCTTCGCACGGTTTGTGCATTTACCAGTATCTAGCGAGACTATTTAGTTTTAGATATATACAATCTAATTACAAAAGTGACGAGTCAGCCTTCGCAGCAAGCTTCGCTGAGGTGGTCAATACTTCGACAAAATTCTCAGCTTTATTTTACCAAGATCGCGCCTGTTTCAATGATTCTACATATTGTCCAGTTGCGTAGACACTTGAGACACAAAACTACACCAATTTTACATATAACAATCCACTAGGAATTAAAACTGCCACTGAACTTCTCTCGAAAAAATCCCGCCAAAAACCTATGGAAGTGTTCTTGATTCATTGTCTCCATTCAAGAATACATCGAGCCACAACAATGGTCATCAGTTCTACTGTTAAGCTAGCCCATTGCGGCTTCACCCTATTCAGAAATATGATTTTTTATACACGTGCGATTAATCATTGAAACTTACCAGGGTAACATTCTCAGGAACTATAAACTTCAATTGCGTTGGCTTTTTTGGCGGGGGCATCTCGGCTTCCGGTGTTTTATGAGCAAAGGAATTGTCTTTAGGAGTGAAGTCTTTTTGCTCTCTGAAAACATAAACATTTCAATAGACAGTTTATTTGCAGTAACCTTTTCTAAGCCTCTTCTAACGCCAATCTCACCCCAGTGCAAGGAGATAATTCATTTGAAATGCACTTATTTCTTACTAGCGACCCGCCCCAGCTTCGCTCGGGTACAAATTATACATATAAACCTTCCTCTTCAATCACTCTATCTATTTAAAAAAAACCGCATCAAAATCCATTGCGTAGTTTTAAAGATTTAAGCATACATAGGGATATAGGGACAGAGAAAGCGACTTTGTTTTATACTATGTAGTGATATATCAAATACTACTCTGTGGCTAAACTTAGCCACAGAGTAGTGTACAAATGGAGTGATACTAAAGGTACATTACACACTTCGACTGCCTTAGATGAAACTCACTACACAGGGAAGTATTCTGGATGGACAAAAAGCTTGATAAATGTTATCCAATTGAAAGATTTAAGAATTAAAAATACATTACTGACATGTTGACGCTCCAATAAAAGGCAGTGGATGATACGCAATTGGGAGCATTGCGTATTGAAAGATCTCCAAATAATCGTTTTCTGCCATACGCACTATTTTTTTTCAGAGTTATTTAGTAGCTAATATTAGGTCCGCACCTATGAAATCAGTGTTTTGTATGGAGAATTTTAAAGAAGATTTTGATACTAACATTTTCTTAATTTATTTAACAACTATGTACACTTAATGTTTTAAAACTTTTATGCAATAATGTTTAAAAACTAAGATAACGTATGCCAATTAGAATAAGCAAAAAAAATAAGATTTGGCTAAGTTACAACAAATAGTGTTCATTTCTGCTAACAAAAAGAGGAGTCATTTTTAAAGTGTTTTTTTAACCGTCTTCGTAAAAGGAGGAGATTCTATGTTCGACTGTATGTATTTTTTTTTTATGTATCTCCACCGATTTCTCTTTCAGTTGTGGACCTATTTTCAAAATTCTATTTTTATCCGAAAGAATATTACTCCCAAGGTGGTCCCATATAAATTTTATCGAAATTGCTTCAGTGCTTTTTGAAAAACTGAACAAAAACGAAAAATATGTATACTTATATGACGTTTTGGTTTTCTCCAATTAAGAATATGTTTAAATTCCACGTTCCATGATAGTGGTGTTTTACTTCTGGGGTATAAACAACTAAAAAGTGAAAAATAAAAAACTTTTTACAAAAAATAAACAATCGTCTTCCAAAAAAGGAAATACCTACACTAAAAAATTAAAAATAACTTTAATTTCGGAAGTCAGTGTCAAATATCGAAGAAATAAAATACAAACACTTTTTAGTGTATTTTCTTTTTTGGAAGTCGGTTGTTTTTTTTTTGTAAAAAGTTATACTTTTTGTTTATAAGTAAGTAATAAGGTTTTTTTACGATTGGCAGTTGTCTATGACGGTCATTATTCGATAGAATATCAAGCAATTAATGAATATTTTAATTCATAGAAGTGACGAGGTTCTCTATTTGTGACAAAAAACGTCAATTTCATAGACAACCATGGCAACCCAATATTATTTTAATACGGTTTTCTTACTTTTTAGGCGTAACGTGGTAGCTTTCATTCTTTTCTGTCTGATGTTGTGTTATCAAATCACAAGCCTTTCCAAGTATCACAATAGAAACCAGTACTCTTACTGATATCAGGCATAAATATGCAATGGATATTAAAAATATTGCTGCAAATCTGAAAATAAATAGATTTACAACTTTAATATTCTATAACTAAGTATATAACTGACTTTTAATATTCAAGCTCATTATTCCCTAAGTATAATACTTAATAACTATACTAAAATGCTATGAAATATTTTTTTTAATATCTACCTCAGTCAGAACCGAAGTTATGAAATTTTTAAGTTGATAAATTGAAAGAGAAGTCAGACTTAATATCTGAGGTCAAAGGACGTATCACCCATTACAGCTAGCTGCCATAGAAAACAGCTTTTCAAGAGAGGGACAGATATATTTGTTTTAAATAGTTTTATCTCGTTTGTTTTTCGATCAATTTTGATTCTGTTTTTACTGTTAGGTATTATCTATTGTTTTTACTGTTTTTAATGTTGTCGATAAACCAGATTAGAAAAAAAAATCATGCATACAGGGTGTAAAAAGACATCACAAAGCCGTTAACTACGGATACTGTACTAACTACTACTGTAAAGCTACTTTGTTAGACATACGTCTAACAAAATAGCTTTGCGCAAAAATTATTGCTGGGAAACGACTTTTATTTTTAGGTGTGAAAAAAAAACTATTTTTTATTGCGCGCAATGTAACGCGAACGCAGGCAAGTGGAGTTAAACCCCGGCCCTTCGCTCTAAGCCACGTAGGTACTTGTCGGATACGTTTGATATTCATTGCGTTTTAGTAACTGCAAATGCGTAATTTCAAATTTTCGAAAAAAATATCGAAAATTCAGATAATGTTTGTTTGGAAAAGAGTTCAGTAATAACACTTGGAATTTATATTCGAATAAAATTTAAAAAAAAATGCGACTTTGACCTTCAATATCTCCAGAACCAGTGGATTCCCAGGTATTTTCTAGTGGAAAAAAATGATTCGGCTTCGGGAACTGTCTTTATACACCCGATATTCCGTATTCTATTGCGACACTATTATTATGTCGCAGTAGAATAGGGAATATCGGGTAGCCAAAAGGAAAATCATAACAAGCGCATACACTGACTGCAAAGGCTAACATTATTATATTGTATTATAATAATACTAGCTTTCGCCAGCGGCTTCGCCCGCGTGGAATAGTACTTCCCCCATTATATATATTTTATTTTGATGTAAGTATAAGCTATATTACTGTATTTTTTTATAAAAACCCGTTCAGTCGTTTTTGCGTGAAAGAGTAAAAAACATATATCCTCACAAACTTTCACATTTATAATATTAGTAGAATTATTATGTAGCTACTTACCCATCGACTTTAACTGCATGAACCAACACTCTAGTGATAACGACACCTAGAGGCAAAGGTATGAAGCCCATTCTGCGCGCCACCAAGTCTGAGTGGTCACTGAAGGCATGCTTTTGCCTTGTTTGCGCAACGTCATATGCCAGACTCACTGTGTATTCTCTATATACTCCATAGGGAATCTCATTGAACCTGACCAAAATAAAAAGTAAGCATTTATGATTTATTACTTTGCTATTTTAACTTAGTAAGTATTCTAAAGGCCAATTGGGTAATTGCCTAACACACTATCAATGACAAAGCATTTATTTTGACAACTAAGCAACATTTATTGCATCATTTATGTTGTTGAGCAGATAAACTTTTCAAACATATGAAGCAAATTCAGATAGGAAGGATTACGAATTTCCTCCAAAATCATATGCACTAAGTAATATAAATATGGAAACTAAGTTAAATACCTGGTAATGAATGCGTGTTTGACCCAATCAATGATGACTTCAAAAGTCAGGACAAGCACACAATCAGGCGCAAGTATCCAGAACCGTTCCTCTTTCCACATGTATTCCTTCATAGTTTGCAGTACAACAATAAACAGAAGCACTGACAGATGGAGGCGCTCCCTCACATCACTACAGGACACTTGGAAGAGATTGTTCTTGTCAAACTTCTTGAAGACACTGCCCTTCAATTCTACAAACTAAAAAAAATAAAAATGAAACTCTGGAAAACAATACCCTTATGTTAAAATATAAGCTTTTTATGTTACCTCATCAGAAAGCACAACAATTAGAACTTTTAATTTGAATAAACTAGCTTCCAAAACAGCTTGATAAAGTTACAATTTGTATGATCACAACTACCTAAATAATTTATCCAACTAAAAATACTTACATTGTTAGACATCATTATGATAAGAAGACTTTTATTATTTGAGTTGAAGGCAACATTTAGTGTTGTTGCTTGAAACAGCACTAACAAGCTATGAAGAACTGAACAAGTTGTTAAGGATCATTTATTAAAAATACAGACAAAAAAACTGTACCACAGTGATACAGACCTGTTAAATAAATTGTAACATAACTTACTTCTAGAGATAGGCCTCTAATTTGTGCTACAAGACCACATAACATCTCACTTCAGTTGATTACATAGAACAATCGCTAATATTGTCAAGATTGTAATCCTAAGCAGAGCTTTACTTCTGGGCACGCCACCATCGCGGCGGTAGTGCCCCTCTTTGAGGAGTGGTTGGAGAGGCGTCACGGCGTCCTCACCTCCGCCTGACGCAGGTCCTCACCGGACACGGTTGTTTCGGGAGGTTCCTGCATGAGATCAGGCGGGAGGAAACGCCCGGGTGTTATCACTGCGCGGATCGCCCAGAGGACACGGTGGACCATACGGTGGAGGTCTGCCCCGCTTGGAGCACCGTCGTGTTCTCGTGGATGCGAAAGGTGGCGGCGACCTCTCGCGCCCGGCCCTGGTTCAGGCCATAGTACGGAGCGAGAGGGAATGCGAAGCAGTCTACGCCTTCTGCGAAGCAGTAATGCTCGCGAAGGCTGAGGCGGGACGCGTGAGGGAAGCTCAACGGAGTGGCCCTCACGGCCCCGCCGCTACCACCGCAGGAGAGGTACTGGGCGTAGGACGTCGCGAGACGATCTCCGGCCACCGTAGACCCGGGCCTGCGGACGGCGAACAGTGAGCAGCTCGCCAGCAGCTCGATCAGCACCAGGCCCGTAAGTCGACGGCGTGTAGTGTTCCACGCGCACCTCAAAGAGATGAGTGTCAGCCACCTCTGACACGCCCTCCCGGTCCATCCAGAGCGGGAGAAGTCATAGAAGTCATTGGATGTATCCCACCCCACAAAAAAAAAGCAGAGCTTTACTTGGCATTTTTGATAATTTTGTTAAGATGAAGTAGCCTTTATTACAATTACGTAGGGTAAATTTTGTACTGACCAAATAACATTAAGCAGCCTGGTGGCGACCGGCGCGGTAGTCGCATGCGTCGGGAAACCTTTTACGAGTTGTGTAGAATATAACAGTGAGCTGTATCGTTTCTTTCTCATCTTTCATGACTCTGGTGCTGAATTCTCGTTAGTTAAATAAAGTGTTGGTGCGCGATTTTGTGGCAACCGATTTAATAACGTTGTTATTATGACTGGTATTGACCAATCACGCGTATTCAGCACAGAACAAGTTTAATAGTAGGAGAGCCCAATAAGGGATTTGGGATTTACTCGAGCGCGACAGATAAACATACGGGGGATCCTTGCATCTTATTGAGTACCTCCACCATAAATAAGCTCTTTGTATAGAACCGTGCGTCTAGGCTAGCCCATCAGATTAGTAAAAGTAATTTTATTCATTCTTCCCTTCATATACAGTCCATCCTTCTGTGGAATGCGCTTACCCTCAATATCAGGACGGCCACCACTCAGTATGCATTTAAGCGTGCGGAATTATCTTCTTAACAAGTAAAGGAGTCGTCTCAAAACCCTTATCTCTAACTTTATATTATTTTTATATATGTAGGTATTTTATATTAAATATATATGTATTTTTATTTTCACTATACATATATATATATATATACTTTCGTAACTATTTTCTTCTTAGTATTTTTTTTTAGTCTATTCACCTGCCATGTTATCATTGTTATCTCTCCACCACCCTTGGTTGACTGGTAGAGAATGGTGTTGATTCTGTTGTGCACAAACTAAACTTAATTTAGGCTATTGCTATCTTTTTCTCTCTAATAAAACAAGAAAGAGACGGACGTAAATTAGTGCTGTCAAATTTAGTTTGAACTAATATTTCCTTTGTATGGAAATATTAGTTCGAACTAAGGGTACACGTAAAAACATGTCGTCTAAAAACACGGCGAAGCGCAAGGCATAAACTAGTTTGACATCTCTAACTTAGTTCATAGCTATAGCCGTCCTTTTCTCGCACTGCCTTTTAGTAAAAGATAGCAATTCTCTAATTTTTGTTTAGATATTAAACAAGAGAATCCGCACCAATGCCTAAGGCATTAAGTCAGCCTTTGTACATTTGTGTTGCATGAAGTTTTAATAAACAAAAATATCGATCGTCAGAAATACTGAAGCGCGTCAGATTAAGGTAAGGTGGGTAAATTTAGAAAATCTGACGATTTGAGCGTAACCTTAGGGAGCGGGGGATTTACAAAGTTGAAAAAAAACAAGATGTATTGAGATTCTCGAACGCGGTTGTTTTTTTTTTTTATTTTGAACGAAATAATGTAAGAATCACGAAAAAAATATAATCTGCCGATTTCCACAAGCCGAAGTAATTAAAAATGATCTATGAAGATTAGAGCGTGCAGCTGGAATAAAGCTTAGTACGAAATGTATGGCAATGACATTACCTGCGTTTAGCGTGAACGCTAACAGAAAAGTTATTTGTCTGGCTTTGTAGTGTTTTAAAATTAGTTTAAATATTAAAAAATCCAGCTGTCAGATTAATAATACCCCTCAAAATAATCGTCAGATTTTAAGCTACCATGACTGGAACACCAAGTTGAACCTTCTGTATCCTTCTTCTGTTGATAGTGGGAAATAAATACTTTTTCTTTCTATAATAATCTGAGACGCTCGAGTATTTCAACATGGCGACTGTTTTTTGCATTTTCAAAAATTCGCTATAAGCTTGTGTCACTTTTGAATCATCAGTCTTTTGAATAGGAGCATTTTTAGGGTTCACTTAACATCCTCTCTGACTATCTGAAGCACTCGAAAAAACCTTTTTTTTCTATTTTCTGCCCTTCCGGATGGCTACCCCACCACGCAAGTCGGCAGATGAAGATACCTTTGATATCAGAGATACGTCGGGGCATCTAAACTATCAATATCTGACACGCTTCAGTATTTTTTTTGTAATTGTGTAATATAATTGTATTTTTTTTACATTTTTGAAAATCTGTAGACGCTTTCCCCACCACTGAAAGAGGAAACTTGATATAACCTTTTATTCTTACTATCATCTAATCTACAAAATCTAATAGGTGCCCACGACGCTCGAGTAAATTCTCGTTTAGCATCATGGGCTCCCCTACTATAATGTCTTGTAACGATTAACAATCACCTTCTTGAGATATTATTGCACTTTTTACTGGATAATTATTAACACAGTGACTTATTGATTGCGCGTGAAATATTAATTTAGGATTTTCTATTAACATGACGTCTAATGAACTAGTCCCGTCCTTTCATTAAATAAAGTGAGGGTAGTCAATTTATTAGATATATTAAGCGAACGGTTGATTTAAGCGCGATTGATACTGATGTTTCTAATGATGTCAAGAGTAAATTAGTGCGTCAAAAGTAGTGAATAATTTTGCGGATGTTTTATTACGGGAATACTGACCAATCAAGTGAATATAGGCGAATTAGTGTTACTTGGACTTGATATTTCACTATACTGGATTTGCTTCCTAAGATTTTTAAATGGATGAGCAAGTAGCTAAGGTGTGCGTACGGGCTTCTTTCTGGCATTCTTTGCTGTAAGATTCAGCGCAATATGTATATTTACACTACTCATACCTTACCCTGTGCTATAAGTTTTCATCTTAGTGCCGATAAGACGCGTTAAAGGCTTTGTTAGTTCACGGGAATCAAACTCAAAACATTTTAATCAAGCCATTTACAGACACTTTTGAACTGTCAAGGTTTCGGTCAGGCGGAAAGATGAAGATTAGGAATAGCTCTGTATGTTAAAAAGTTTTCAGCCCCCGTAGAGAAGCGAGTCGACCTGTGCGTGGTCGAGCCCCCATCGGGTACCTACATTGGAACATTTTGGTGAGCATTTTGTGTATGATTCCGGTGCAGTGTTATTATAGGGTTGCCAGTCGAGTTTTAATTTGAACTTAACTGAGCTAAAGAACGAAAATGATTCCAACTATTTATTCTTACCCTGTTAAGAATAACGTTGGTTAGTAAAATAATAATAATAATAAGCAAATAGTTTGTAATATAAGCCATATATTTAAAGCATGTTTTTGTGCCTTGCAACGCGCAGTCTGTTTATTAGTGCGCTAAGGATTATATTTCGTTGCAAAAAAATAATTGGTGAGTTTGTTTTAATAGAAAATGAAGAGCGTAACTAAACAAAATTAGATGCCAAATATAGAGGACCATTTCAGATTGTAGAAATCCTACGGAGATCGTTACCTTTTTAAAGTAAGCGTGTACAATTGCAGTATGTGTGTGCATACTGCAATTGTTCAATAACACGTTAGCAAAATGCCTTTTTTTGTTTGGGAAGGCCAAATACCAACCTAGGCTGTTTAAGAAGATGAAATAGAGGGGAGGTAGTCTAATTGAATTGCTAGTGTAAGATGCCCGGGTTCTCGATTCGTTGGGTCGCAGACTGTATCGTAGCCGTAGCCCGGTGGAAATCGGTATCTGCTCAATGAGTAGTACGTGGGTACGCAGTAGGCGGTAGCTCTGGGTGGTATAGTCGGGTTTTGCCTAGAAGCAAAGACCATAGAGTCAAGGGTTTCTTTTCTGTTATGGGGTATTTCTATGGCCCTGACTATGAAAAAAATAGTAGGAGATTGCTAACAGCAGCTTACCTTTTGAAGTATACAGTTATAATATTTTGAACAAAACGGTGAAGGAAAACATCGTGAGGAAACCGGCATGTCCTAGAACCAAAAATTCGAAGACATGTGAAAACCATCAACCCGCATTGGGCCCGCGTGGTGGCTTACGGCCCACACCCTCTCACAGAAAGGAGGCCTGTGCCCCAGCAGTGGGAACAATAAAAGGATGATGATGAATATTTTGACAAAAAAATATAGAAAATTAATACATTATGTTAATAAAATTTCTATTGAACTCTATCAAATGAACTTTTAAAAGATTTCTTTGAATGAACGACTTTAGGTAGATCTCGTTGCAAACTCTAGCAGTAGTCTGCCATCATATGCGAGTCCCACCGCCTCTGATAACGCTCTGCCATTGTCCGAAGATCCTGATGGAATCTTCCACCCTGCTCTCTCACTAAAATCACCCACATTTTGTGGAAATCGGTCAAATGCGAGTGCAAGAAGTGGATTTTTATGCTCATGTTGCACCCCAGCTCTTGCAAGTTCGATAGCATGGACTCAACAAGCTCGACGTGGTCGTCAGATTTCTTTTTGAATAGGAAATTACTCATAACCAAAACAAATGAATTCCAAACTTTGGATTCGACTTCAGTCATTGAGTTAACAAAATTAGGATCTTTCACGAGTTTCATAATCTGTGGCCGATCAAAAATACCAGCTTTCAATTTTTCTATACTTAATCATGGAAACTTGCGTGAAAGAAAATCATATATTCACCACAAATATAGCTAAAACAATAGGGATTAAGCACACATCTTGACGAAGCCATATCGAAAACAACAACAAAATATATATCAGTGTCCAATAAAAACGCAAATCTAAGTAAAAATAGTAAATAAGGGTAGTTTAGTTAGCTGTAACTAAAAAACAAAAGCTGTCAGAGAAAAATTGTTGCCATACACGCGTCAATTTGAGATAGAAACAAAAAAAAAACACAGGAAACAAACAATTTTTTTTTTGCTGACCAGAGTTATCATTTCATCATTTGTACCTAATTTTCAATAATACTTGAACTCTCTCATTCAAAATTTTATTTTTCTAAATCTTTTGTCATGTTGCATGTGTTTTGAATTGATGTTGCTATTTTGGATGTTAGTAGAAAGATATTATAATAATATAATAATAATATTCCACAACTATCACACAACGCCATCTAGTCCCAAGCTAAGCAGAGCTTGTGTTATGGGTACTAGACAACTGATAAACATACTTATATATTTCTAAATACATAAATATTATAGATAAATTACACCCAGACACAGAACAATTGATCATGCTCATTACACAAACATTTGTCCTGGGTGGAAATCGAACCCACAACCTCCGGCATAGCAGTCAGGGTCACTAACCACTAGACCAACAGGCCTGCCAATATTAGAAATGATGAATTACGTCATTTCTTTTCAGATTAACACACGAGGATGTGTGTCCTCACAGGATGGCCGTGTCGCATCCGGCAGTTAATTGACAACAAAATGAAGCACGCCACCTAGCGGCAACTATGATATGAACACTAGTGTTGGCGCGCTTTGACAGAGTCGACGCATTTCCATTTGGCTTCGAGGTTGAAGAGGACCCGCCAAGTCAGGCAGTCTTAACTTTAGTCACAGAGTGAAGACGCATCTGAACTGTCCTACGTTTTGTTGCTACTAGTATTTTATTATACCGAGTTTATAAGTTTGAAGTGAAGTGAATAATTGCCTAACCGTTTTTGTTTACTGCACAATATACCTACACAGACCCGCCTGATGGCTGATCGTAGCTCGATCCATCCTGGCAATCCGTCAAATATTTGACTACATAATTCTGTGACACAAAATAATTTGTTGTACAGAAGAACCCTGACAATCCTGGCCTTAATATTCCAGATTCAACTAATTTATATGTATTTTAAAAGGATACAGACATAGATCATGGCAAACAACAGATGAGGAATGACTCCCAAATGCTCTCTCCTTCTATCTCGTGGTTCAGTTGCAGTCCAAAATAGTGCATCAATGGTATCCTGCCCGAAAGCTGAGAACAGTCTGTCACCAACCTCCAACATGTTGTAAAATATGTACAATTTCATCACACTCTGACTCTTCACTAAATGATACATCATGTTTGTGTCTATATAGCACATTAAAATACTACAAATTAGTAATATGAAACCTTTAAGCATGTCACATGTTTCTGCTGGTTTTAATAAACTTTGACGAGAACTTGAATAAAACCTGTAATAAATGAGATAGTTTTTAAAGCTGTGTTTTACTTAATTCATGTAAAAAGATTCATGAAATAGTGGTGTGTCATACCCAAAACATCTCCTAAAAAGTCTGCTAAAGAAGGTCCAAATAGCCATGATAAACCGTAATGGAAGGAAAGTGTAAACAAATAGTAAAGAGTCTGCACATTGAAAGAATCCATAAGCCATAAACTTTTCCAATTCTTGAGGAATCTTAATAAAAGAATAAACTTTTTCTCTACGGGCTGAAAACCGTTCTTCGTCATGTTCTAATAAATATCCTCGAGTTAGCTCTACGTGTAAAAATGCAAACAAGGAGGCAGCCTTCTCTCCATCTGCAATGTCAAATTTCACAGCAATTACCAACAGTATCTTATTATTTCGTCACTTAGTCTAAACGAGATCAATTACTTTACCTTTGTGTTTTATTTCCTTCACTCCTTTATCCAAACCTAGATCGCCGGACGAATTTTGAGAATTGGTTATAGACTTGAACCGTAACCTTTTAGTTTGTTCCTGTACATCCTCATTTTTGATTATCATGTTGTTCAGATTTGAAAAAGAAATATATCAAACTACAAATCACTATAACATTTGTATTGATTTTGTGAGAATTTATCTTCTAATGCCGTAACAACAGCTCCAAAAATTTAATTATTGACAGATTCAGATCATTCAGATTCAAATGACACAACATCGGATGATCTATCATCATTGACATATAAATTATATGGACTGGGCATACCTACAAGAAAAACGTGCCATACCTACACTTCACTGAGAGGATAAAATGGCGGATAATAGAGTTGCCCATATCGATATATCTTTATTAAAAACATCGATAAAAGATTGTGAAAATGTTTTCATATTGTTACGGTACAATATCAACGGCTATTTATACCAGTGGCATTGAGGTAATATGTTACTACGTAATAGAGAGGCTATCATAAAAGCAAAAGGAAATGCTACATTTTGACAAGAGTAACTAATGTTCGCGCTGAAACAATAATTAGTAGTCTTAACAAAACAGTATAGACACGCAGCGCTAGAACGCTTCTAAGGCGTAGTTTTCTCGCGACCAGAAGGTCAAAAACCCGACTTAAAAAATCAAATGAAAAGTTCCAAACAAGTCACTTTTCAAGCAGTCTGATGTAGTTGGTTGCATGCAATCAATAATTGAACTAAAATAACTCCCACCAACTTGTTTTTCAGCCAGGTTTTTTTAAATAATATATTTTTTTTATTTGTAGTCAGTTTTTTTTAACCGACGAAAAAAGGAGGAGGTTCTCAATTCGACCGTATATATGTTTTTTTTTTTTGTGTATATTCAGCCCTCACTCCGTCATTTTTAGTGTCTTGGAATTTATGCTTTTAGCTATTTACAAGAAACGAAATGCAGTAAGTAGGTACATCGAATATTTTGTGTCAATTAAAATGAAATGTAAAAGTAACAGTGTTAGTGTTATTCTAGAGCCTTGCGTTAAGTAGACCTTCGAGACGGAGGCAACAAATTCAAAGAAAACAAATGACGCTGAATCCGCAGTGGGCTCCCGGCACGGACATCTCCAATACATATGTTTTCTAACATGTAGATGATTTTTGGGTTTTATTAATTAAAAGTCAACAATAATTATAATAAAGTCTTTATTTGGACTGTTTTCACATTTGTCCTTTAATTTCTTAATCATTTTATATGTGTACCTGAAATCAAATAAAATGAAAGTAAGCTTTAATAGATATTGAAGACAAGCGAGAGATATCTCCCATACAGTCTTAATTCAGTCGATGACATATTAACATTGAGATCAAATTCGCAAATAATGATGATAAGAAAAACTGAAGCTAGTCATACCGATAAATCTGGCGCAGCAGAGGAGCTAGAGGCTAAACCTAGTGCAGTGGAGGTGCTACCAGCCAAATCTGGTGCAGCGGAGACGTTAGCGGATAAACCTGGCGCAGCGGACGTGCTGGTGACTCAATACCATATTCAGAGCACCATATCCAGATGTTGAGAGTTCTTCTTGATTTTGATCACTTTTAATTAAAATGCCAGACATATTTGATGGAATTGCAGGCTGTAAACAAGCAATAAAATTATTAATATGTTTGATGTTTCTCAATTTTAATATTAGGATTGTTACTTATTATTTTAAATGGCCTCATTTAATTTGCAATTTGTAGGTTAAGAAGAGTTCTCGTTCGGTCGTTGAGTGCACTTCTCACTCACTCGCTCAGTAGCTCACTAGTTCAGTAGCTCTCGAGTGGATAATGAGCTAAATAATCGTACATAAGCTCACTTAATGTTCACCTCACCCAAGTTTTCACAGGGAGATTTTTACAGAATAACACTGCTAATATACTTAAAACTCCTCACAATATAATTTAAAAGTCCATTGACACAAAAAGCAGACTACTGGTGACATTAAAAAACTCCTTTAAAAGGAGTATGTACGTATGTACTTAGTGCAACCAAATAAACAAGTTTGTTTTATTTTGGCAATTAATCTTAGGACTACACTCAAACACACTCTTTGTGCCCGCTAGGCAAGTGTTGCACTTGAAGTCACCACTATCATTTATCACTCACTACGCAATCATTTTATAACAAACAATGTTACTTACCATTATGGTTCGTGAACGTAAAGCATCGTCACGCAGTGTTACTTTGTTCAGTGTCCGGTTGAAACATGATTCTCTTCAAAGTGAAGGGAACAGAATATGAATTGTTTTTGTTGACATCTTTTTTACAACACTGATTGTTTTTTTTTTTTTTTTTTTATGTTTGATAGGCTCGCGTTTTACCACTATCTCACCTTTTGGTAAGCGATGATGTGGTCGAAGATGGAGCACGCTTGCCTAGAAGTAACCTATATATGTTTCCAGCAAAATTTTCTTTTTTCGTTTATTAGCAGGCAGCCTTGAAAGTAAAACGTAAAACCAATAAAAAACCATAATAATATAGCATTATCGATAAACAAAAATGTCATGCATGCACTACTCTATCCCTATAAAAACAAGGAAATGATTTCATGTTATAAAACTGTTAAAAAGAAAGGCAAACGGGAAATTATGAATGCTTTTTACATAAACTCTTCAACGAATACAGAATCTTTTGTTTAATAACTAAATCTAAAGATATTTCGGCTAAAATTAAGTATACGAGTACGTACTAGTGTAAAGTTATGTTCGCGTGATTTCCGCTTCTTTTGAAGCCAAATCCGATTATAATGCAATTGGGCATCTTGCTATTGACGACTACCACTAAACAACCGACTTCAAACGCACTATCACAGCAAAATTACTCCAACATTCACAAAATATATCCATTGTTTACGAGCATTTGACAGTAGACGTACCCAACTTTGGTACCAAACACCGAGAGGATAAAATGGCGAACTGGCCGCAAATAGGTATTTCAATGACGATAGGAATGAAGGGTTGACATTATAGTAACTGTCAAAAATACTACTAGCCTTTTTCCTTTATGCAAAATTAAGAAAGTTAAAAAGAGATAGCAGTATTTTTATGATTTTGGCGTCGATATGCCACATATTTGTATAACTGTTTTTTCTATAGTGAAACATGTCCAGTCCATATAATTTATATGTCAATGTCTATGATCTATCAGCTATCTGACAATCTGACATGACAGACAACGACAACTGACAAGACAGGTGGTTCAATTTTTTTTTTTTTTCTTCGCCCTTTCTCGGGCAGGCTAAGGTCATAAACCATACCGCCTCGTCTTTAGTAGTGTATTTTTACTTTTTTTTCCATTAGAATGCAGATGTAACACATTCTAATGTTTTTTGCAGTAATTGGCAACAAATGTGTCGAGTCAGCCTTCTCGGCAAACTTCACTGAGGTAGTCAATACTACAATAAAATTCTCAGCTCTATTTTACCGAGATCGCGCCTGTTTCAATGATTCCACATATTGTCCAGTCGCGTAGACACTTGAGACACAAAACTACACCAATTTTACATCACAATATCTACTAGGAATCAATAAACGAATAATTAAAACAGCCACTGAACTGCACTCGAGAAAATCCCGCCAAAAACCAACAGGCGGTCCAAAAAATGACAGTCTTGACAGCACTAACGCTGACATTTTTTTTTTATCTACCCCGAATACTATAGCCTTCCCGGCTATAGTCTTTTGACCATATTGCCTAGTCTTACGTAGTGTATTTTTCCACTAGAATTTTTTTATAATATTTTACTTTTTTCCATTAGAATGCAGATGTAACACATTCTAATGTTTTTTTTAGTGTTAGGCAACAAATGTGTCGAGTCAGCCTTCTCAGCAAACTTCGCTGAGATAATCAATACTACAATAAAATTCTCAGCTTCATTTTACCGAGATCGCGCCTGTTTCAATGATTCCACATATTGTCCAGTTGCGTAGACACTTGAGACACAAAACTACACCCATTTTACATCACAATATCCACTAGGAATCAATAAACGAATCATTAAAACAGCCACTGAACTTCAGTCGAGAAAATACCGCCAAAAAACCGCACACGCTGAATGCTGATGAGGACAATCTTTTTTTTTTTTTTCGACAGCACCTTTCACCAAAGACTACTATAGTATACTTTCACTATCACTAGTGAGGTCCACAGACTAATGGTGGTATTTTGTACTTTGTCCAATGTGAGTTTGATCAAAGAAGTAGGACGACTTCATCCAATGTGTCAGCAACACCGATATTTGATCAAAGAATATTGACATCGTTTATGGGGGATAATTTGTAAACCCCAATCCCCAGCACGAAGGAATTTCAGCGGGTTGCCCGGGCCTCTAGGCCAGGGAGAACATGCTGATTCATTCAGTGTAGCGCGCGTGCGGCCCAGGACATCTAAGGGCATCACATACCTGTTATTGCTCAATCTCGAGCGGCTCGAAGCCGCCGGTCCCTCTAAGAAATTTTAATACGTCGCCAGTGAGTTATGATCAAAATGACTACTACTAAGATTTTTGTCCTCGACTTGTAATTATTTAATTTATTTAGAATGATTTTTCTCTTCACCTTTCAATCCATGTGTAGCCATGCACCCAAACTTTTTTCTTGTTTTATTTTTTCTTTTATTAATATAATGCAGTTGCAGCAGCACGTAAAGTTGCTCCACGTTCCTCCATTTTCTCAGACTACGTAAAATCTTGGACAAAGTTATTGGATAACTGTAATGGGCATCTGTCAAAGAAATTTGATCAAATATAGGACATAGAAGTTGGACAAAAATATAAGATAAATGTAATACCACCATAAGGTGAGGTGTGTGGGCACTAGGGAGTATATAGGGGATGAGCACAAGTAAGCAAGAAAATCTTTCGCACCCAAAGTGCGCTCGGCAGCATAGTTTTTTTTAGGAAGGAAGCTTTTTTTTTATGGTGAGAAATCATAAGATGACTTCTCCCTCAGGGTAGAGCGGGAGGGCGTGTCAGGCTCTTACTGACTAAAACCCACCCCTGTTCCTTCCGTGCCCTGAGTGCCCAGGGTGCGGTAACTCTGTTTCGAATTTAGCCACAACCCCTGGGCAGACACGTGTTCCTTCAATTCCCTTTTACGTTCCAGAGCCGCAATGACTCTTTCAAACACTCTCGCAACCCAATTCAGTATGCCTGCATCCTCGATGCGGCCGCGTAGTGTGTTATTTGTTGCTCTAAACTACTCCAAAACGCAGATCGTTGACGTGGCTCAGAAGGCTGTCCAACTTAAATGGGACTGAGCTGGACATGTCTACCGCATGCTGAACGACCGGTGGGCCCGGAAAACTCAAGATTGGTGTCCTGAAAAGTTAGACAAGGCCGCGGCAGATCACGAAGGAGATGATGGGATGATTTAGATGCCCGCCGTGCATCACGGCCACGTTGTGCGCGCGTGCAGCTAGCTGCAGCACTGCGTCTGGAAATAGGCGGGACATGTCTTCTGCCGCTGGAAAATACAGACATATATAATACTTAACAAAGGGAACAAAAATTCGCTGCTTTGCTCACACATTTACAAGAGAACTGCGGGATAAACGCTTAATCTTACCCCCAAACATGATAGTATTCTACTTACCTAATTCATCGCTGTCCTCTCCCTCCGTGGAGTCATGATCGAAAGGCAAGCAGAGATCGACGCCGCGGTCGCTGGCCAGTTCAGTACCGATCAGTAGCACAGGACTGCCGTCCGTTTTGCTGGAACTTTCTGATACTGGAACAAGAGATTGGTTTAAGCAAAACTTCGAGGGTAAAGGTTGTGAGGTCGAACTAGCAAATCGTCCAATGAAATAAATAAACGTGAAAAAAGTAGCGTCACGTGTAAAACGTAAAATAAATTAATTTTTAAAAAGAGTGTGTGTGTACATAAGTAGGCACGTAAGAAGTTATACTTCTCATCTTGTTACTTCAAGATTATTATAATTATTATTATTATATTATAATTATATTATTATAATATTATTATATTCTTTTTTTCGCATTCACTCTCGCTCTGTCTCTTTCTATTCCCTCTCTCCATGAGCGATTAACGTTTTTTTGTTGGAAGTCGCATAAGAAGTATAACTTCAAAAACAGCACTAAAAATTTCAAATAGTGAAAATACTCGAAAAGTGTACAGTCAGTGATATCAATTCATAGACATAATCGCAGCAATCGCGGATGATTTGCTGTCAATTTTCGAAGAGTTCTGTTGTCTGTCTCCGAAACCCATCATCAGGTCTATATGAAATTTAAATGGGACCGTTTCGGAACAAACCCCTTTCGAACAAAAAAAAGAATTTTGCAAATCCGTCAATTTATGACGGAGTTATGCCCGAACATACATAAAAAAAAATACAAAATTCCGAATCGACAACCTCCTTCTTTTTGAAGTCGGTTAAAAATTCACTTCCTGCACTCGCATTTTGCCGATTTCCACAAAATCTGGGTGATTTTAATGAGGAGCAAGGTGAAAGATTCCATCAGGATCTTCGGACAATGATAAATTATAAATGATGTTTATTCAGTAAATAGGTTACAAGGAACACTTTTACACGTCAATGTTTTTTGTCAGTTTAAGCTAGATGAGGCCGGTGTTTCCTAGCTGACTACCCTGAGAAGAAACACCGAAACAAACTCAGAGGTCAAAGTCTCTTTTAGGGTTCAAATCCATACAACATTTTTTGATGCCCAATGAGCTTTACCACTACCGGATTTTTTATGCCTCTTGTACATATTTTATTTATTAAGTTATTTATTAGTTTAATTAGCTATTTTAATTAGATATTATAATA
This sequence comes from Polia nebulosa, assembly GCA_951329385.1. Lineage (NCBI taxonomy): Eukaryota > Metazoa > Arthropoda > Insecta > Lepidoptera > Noctuidae > Polia > Polia nebulosa. Next base: position 17,089,744 of record OX589604.1, read on the forward strand.
AATGTGTTATAAATAAACGTATATATATTTTAAAAGTAAAAAATCCATACAATGTGTACTGGTTAAATCATATGAGAACCATGTACGTTTATGTCTGGGATAAGCTTTATGAAGAAAGCAACACACGAATTCGAGTGGACCTGTCCAGACAGTGCAAGCATTTGTCAGTCATCGCGAAGCTCAACTCAGAACTTTGAGGAGCTCAACGAACCGACGAACAATACCAAAGTAAGGACATTTGAGTAGGCCGCAAAAATACTCAAACTGCCAGACAATCATAAAATCTACATGAATATAACGACATACATAGTTCTCGCATTCACATTATTCTATATGAGGACCATGCAGCTTAGTGTCTGTAGTGGTCTTTTGAAGAAAGAACCAAACATATTTGAGTGGACCTGTCCAGTCAGTGCAAGCATTTGTCAATAGTCGAATAGCTCAACTTAAAAACCACTAAGGAGCTCAATGACATGACGAACAATACCAAATAAAAGACATTTGGGTAGGCCGCAAATGTACTCAAACTGTCAGACAACGTTGAAAATTACTGTAAAAAGGAGGAGAAAATAATAATAATAACCCACATAGTCCTCACATTTACAATAATTAAGTAATAAAAAAAAATAAAAATATAATACTTTACAACGTAAATATTTGTGTCAAACAAAATAGTAATCATAATAAGTCAATCAAAAAATAAAAAAATATATATTATAATACTATACAAGTATTCATGTCAAAAACGAATATTAAAAAAAATATATATATATATAAAATTTCATCAGTAAGTAGTACATATGAAAACAATGGCTCATGTATATCATTGAAGCAGCTCAATCCCACGCCTTTTTGTCCTCAAGAAAGTCATTAATTGTGTAAAAAGCTTTCTGGCATAGCTTACGTTTAATAAATGATTTAAATTTATTTATGCTTAGTTCTTGAATTTGGCTAGGAAGTTTATTATAGAAACGTATACATTGGCATCTAAACGAACCACCTATTTTTTTCTTGAGCCTGGTGTTAGGTACAATAAATTTGTGTTTGTTCATAGTGTTTATGCTATGGATATCACTGTATCTTTTAAACAGATTAATATTTTTATGTGCCTAAATGAGATTCTCATAAATATATTGAGAGGGAACAGTCATAATATTAATCTCTTTAAATTTGTCTCTGAGGGAGTGTCTGGGACTTAATTTATAAATTGCACGAATAGCCCTTTTCTGTAAAACAAAAATTGTCTGAATATCGGCGGCATTTCCCCACAACAGTAGAGCTATTCTGTAAAATCTCACCGTGAAAACTTAGGTGAAGTGACCGTGAAGTGAGCTGTCAATCCATACAATCAAGGTGGAATGACAGTTCACTTCACGCTCACTCCACCTAAGTTTTCACGGTGAGCTGTGAACAGAATCGACCGGCTGAATGCCGTACGACATCACACTATGAAAATAACTAAAGTATACTAAACGAGCTGTCTCTAAATCAGTTAAACCACGAATTTTCCTTACGGCGTATGCTGCAGAGCTAAGTTTTTTGGACAGTTTATCTTTATGAGGGCTCCACTGAAGCTGCGCATCCAAAGTTAAACCTAAGAACACTGTGGAATCCTCGGGTTTCAACTCTTCACCCTTTATTGACACACTAGTGTTCACTTGTATTACATTGGGTAATGTGAACTTTATGCATTTTGTTTTTTTCTCGTTAAGGAAAAGAAGGAATGGAAGAGCGTTAACAGGGGCGGTGGGCACAGATTAGGTAGCGCGGTGGGACTCACATAATATGATGGCAGCCGGTCGATTCTGTTCACAGCTCACCGTGAAAACTTAGGTGGAGTGAGCGAGAAGTGAACTGTCATTCCACCTTGATAGTATGGATTGACAGCCCACTTCACGGTCACTTCACGTTTAAGTAAGTTTTCACGGTGAGATTTTACAGAATAGCTCTACAGACTACTGCTGGAGTTTGCAACGAGATTTACCTAAAGTCTTTCATTCAAGGAAATCTAATAAAAGATCGTTTGATAGTGTTCAATATAAATTTTTATTTTTCGTTATTAATTTTCTGTATTTTTTTGTCAAAATAATAAAACTGAAAAAAAGTAAAGCTGTCAGAAATCTCCCAGTATTTTTCATAGTCAGGGGGCTAGCTATTATTATTATACTCTTTGGGGCTAGCTTGTTACTATTATAGTTATCTGTGGTCAGGGCCATAGAAATACCTTATCAAATCTCTTAAACCAATACCTGCCGGTCGATTCTGTAGTGCTATTCTGTAAAATCTCACCGTGAAAACTTAGGTGAAGTGAACGTGAAGTGGGCTGTCAATCCATACAATCAAGGTGGAATGTCAGCTCACTTCACGCTCACTCCACCTAAGTATTCACGGTGAGCTGCTAGCAGAATCGACCGTCTGTTCACAGCTCACCGTGAAAACTTAGGTGGAGTGAGCGTAAAGTGAACTGTCATTCCACCTTTATTGTATGGATTGACAGCCCACTTCACGGTCACTTCACCTAAGTTTTCACGGTGAGATTTTACAGAATAGCTCTACAGAAAAAAAAATAAAGAAACTTTTTTTTTTATTTACCCCGAAGGGAAGGCTCATATTGCCTAGTCTTACGTAGTATATTTTCACTTTTTTTTCTATTTCAATGCAGATTCTATATTCTAATATTTTTTGCAGTAATGGGCAAAAAATGTGTCGAGTCAGCCTTTTCTGCTGAGGTAGTCAATACTACAAAAAATTCTCAGCTACACTTTACCGAGATCGCTCCTGTTTCAATGATGCCACATATTGTCCAGTTGCACAGACACTTGTGACACAAACTACACCAATTTTACATCACAATATCCACTAGGAATCAATAAACGAATAATTAAAACAGCCACTAAACTTCACTCGAGAAAATGCCGCCAAAAACAAAACTTGTGTTGAACAGTGTAATTAATAATAAGTGCAAGTTTGCATCTGTGGCTCGACGATAAATCGACTAAATCACGCTCATTCTTAGCTATCTAATCTGTGCTCATTCTCGCTGTGGTTAACTCACTCACTATTTGGCACGCACGCTATCTCCTTTCTGTCTTCGTCAAGCCCAAGCTAAAATTCGTTGCCTACGTTAGCGGATTTTACTAATTTTAGTACTAATTTTACATTTAGATGTTGTAAAACTTAGTAGGAACTAATTATTTTTTCTCTAAAAAGATTATTGAAGCTACTAAGTGCACGTAACCCATAATTATGGCTTCGAGTGAAGGGCGAAATGCTCAGTCAAACTTGCATCAGCAAGACCTAACCAAATTGGTGAGTTAAAATGTTCTAAATATCAGTTCTAGACAAGATATTTTGGTGAAGTACTGTTAACATCTAGGATAAGTTTTTGAGTTTTGCTTCTGTCCATCATTAAGATTCACATAACCTTTACGTTTTGCACACATGCATAAGAAGTTCTAAGACTTGTATCAGGTACCCATTAAAGTACATACATAACCTGTTATTTATATTATCTAAACTGTTTTTTGTTATTGAGAAACCAGAGTTCGAATATTATACTAAGATCAGCGTCGGTTTGTACACAAAACTGATAAGAGTTAATGTTTTCTTATTTCAGGATGTTACCAAACTGTCAGCCTTATCACCTGAAGTTATTTCAAGGCAGGCCACAATAAATATCGGCACCATTGGTCATGTAGCTCATGGAAAGTCAACTGTAGTAAAGGCTATTTCAGGAGTGCAGACTGTCAGATTCAAGAATGAGTTGGAGAGGAATATTACTATCAAGTTAGGTATGTATCATTTCTTTCTCAAGCTATATTTGACTATCCTACTGCATTGTGAATTTTCTATAGGCAGATGCCTACAAATTTGTCAGTCATATGGAAGAATGCCATTTAATTACCATGTAAAATACTGTAATTTAGGTGCTTAGACAAGAAGCCAACTCGACATTGTTTGAGAAATGATGTTCAAAATTGAAATTGGTAGTTGACTGAAAATAATTAGGGACTTGTATTATTTTTAGTAAAATATTAGAATTATTCTTTTTTCTAGTCTTTGAAATTTCATAAACACACAATCATTGATGATTATATTGCAAATTACCTTTTTTTTTCATTGAATTTTTTGGTGTTTTCTGTATTTATTGGGCTTTATCATGAAATCTTTTATGATAAGAAATATTTAAATATCTCTAAAGCTCTAAGAATAGTAGTAGATGTCGAATTTTAGAAACACAAAAACTGTCTATAATTATTTGTTCAGATGCTATGCAATATACCATGTGAAATGTATTGTAAACCGTAATTATGTAATGTTTTTTGATCTTGTAAGATTGATGTAAATTAATCAAAACACATGGTATGTTGCAGAGCGCCTGTCCGACTCAGTCATTAAAATGTATCGGGAAAGAGCTGATGCGAGGCATGAAAATGAGTTTTTTGACAAGCTGAAGAGATCTAAAAAGAGGAACTTGTGTGATTCTGAGGACGAATTAAATATGCCTGCACCAAAGAAACAGAAGAAAAGTAGACAGGATTCCGGAGAATACATTATTGAAAAAATTCTTGACTTCAAATTCAACTCTGGCAAGGAGTACTTTTACATAAAATGGAAAGGATGGCCGAACAGTGAAAACACATGGGAACCAATTGAACATCTTGACAATTGCCCGAGTGTACTCAAACAGTTCCTTGAGAATGAAGAATTTAAATTTTGCAAACAAATGGAAAAATTAAAAGAAGAAATTTCATTTGGAAACTTACTTAGTGAAGAAAATCTTATAAAAAGGTTTCATGAAACAGAAGGCATTGATATTGAAAAGTTAAAAGAAAGCCTAACATTAAAATTACTTGCAATGATTATTTTACCTGAAGAGAATGAAGCCTTCGCCACAGGACTTGTGCAAGAAGCAAGGGATATTTTACAACTCTATGTTGTAACCAGAAAACGATGTCAGCAGTTAATGAAGCTAAGGAAATGGGAGGAACATTTAAATCAGGTTGATACATCCAAAAAGCTTATTGTAGAGAATAATTTTGACTTTGCTGGTCCACCAGAAAATTTTACCTACATTAATCAAAGTATACCTGGCAGTGGTGTCACAATTCCTGATGACCCACCCATTGGGTGTGAATGTACAGCATGCAACTGTCGTTCAAAAACATGTTGTGGTATGCAAGCTGGCCTATTTGCTTATACTGCAAATAAAAGACTTCGGGTTGCATCAGGTACCCCCATTTACGAATGTAACAAAGCCTGTAAATGTTCATCAGAATGCTGTAATCGTGTCGTTCAAGGTGGCAGAAATATTAAATTGAGTATTTTTCGAACTGCCAATGGATGTGGTTGGGGAGTGAAAACAGAACAAAAGATAAAGCAAGGACAATTTCTCTGTCAATATGTTGGAGAAGTTATAACATTTGAGGAAGCTGAAAAAAGAGGAAGAGAATATGACGCTAATGGTCTTACATATTTGTTTGATTTAGATTTCAACTCTGTAGAAAATCCATATGTAGTGGATGCGGCTAATTTAGGAAATGTGTCACATTTCATTAATCATTCCTGTGATCCTAATCTTGGTGTGTGGGCAGTGTGGGCTGACTGCCTTGACCCCAACCTGCCTATGTTAGCTTTATTTGCTACGCGTGATATTGAAATTGGTGAAGAACTCTGTTTTGATTACTTACAAAAAGCATCTGAGAGTGATGATGTTGAGACAATTAGTTCTAGTATTAGTAAAGATAGCATCTCTGATAATGATATACCTAGTGGGTCTGAGGCTACAACAGGTATCACACCAGTGTCACCTGTAAAATCAAGATTTGAGATACAACAACAAAATAGGGCTATGCTTAGAAATCTTACAGAATGCAAATGTGGTGCTATAAACTGTCGTAAATATTTGTTTTAAACACCAGACTTTCCTCCCAAAAATGAAACATGAAAAATCTTTTTACAAAAAACAATTTGGTATCACTATTTAGGGAACACCCCCTCCGGGTCAATGCTTCATCTGCCCACACTGTATTTATTGATGATTCATCCACTTTAAAAATAATTTGAGCATGTAAAAAAAACTGGCCAAGTGTGTGTCGGATTTCGCACATTAAGGGTTCTGTACCAAATATTGGTATTTGTTAGTTAAGTATATATTACGTAATAATAAACATTATATTTCAAGATCATAGGTCAATGGGAAGTTAAAAAATTCTTAGAAACAAAATTTTGTGACAGACGACAGACAGACAGCTAGACAGACGGACACGTGAGTGAAAACAATAAGGCTCCGTTTAGAGTAGTAGAGGTTCTATGTTCGACTGTATGTATGTTTTTTTTTTATGTATGTCCACCAATTTCTCTGTCAGTTGTGGACCGATTTTAAAAATTCTTTTTCTATCCGAAAGAATATACTCCGGAGGTGGTCCCATATAAATTTTATCGAAAATGCTTCAGTGCTTTTCGAAAAACTGAACAAAAACGAAAAATACGTATACATAGATGACGTTTTGGTTTTCTCCAATTACGAGTATATTTAAATTCCACGTTCCATGTTATTAAGGGGTTTTAGTTATGGGACTTAACTTTAATTTCGGAAGTCGGTGTCAAAAACGAAGAAATAAAATACAAAAACCGATTGACCGACGGAAGTTTTTTCATTTCATACATTTTGTATGGAATGGCTTTTTTAATGATATCGGATTCGGATTCATACATTGATTCTAGAGGCGATTTTTCTCCGCCGGGAATAGCAGAATAACTATTAAAAATAGAAAAAAAAATTTGAAAAAAATTCTTTCTGCACACATTTTGTATTGAACGGATTGTTTTGATGATATCTCGAGTCAACTCAACATTTATTGTTTCTGAGGAGGTACGAAGTTCGCTGAGTCAGCTAGTAAATAATAATTGAGAGCCCAGCTAGGACATTAAAGGAATCTCATTAAGCTGTCTAAAATCATTGTTATTAGGCTATGAATGTCATAAAATCGTAATGAAATATGGAAATATCGAATATGTGGGAATCAAAAATGTACTAGTGGTCGCCCATAGGTCGAAAATCGACCTCATTTATATTTTAAGTTTTAACATTTTTAAGGTTTTATTGTCAAACCATAAACATGACATTACTGTCAAACAAAACAAAAACGTGTCAAATGCATGGTAGGTGTAAAGTTTTTTTATTCATTTAATTTATTTATATTGCATTTTTTTTTTAATAATTGGTTTCTGCACTCCTCCTTAAAAACTATAAGTAACTGTGCCAAATTTGATACTCCTCCGTCCACGTGATTTTCGTAAAAAGGGATGGAATATTTTTGCTTCACGTATCTATATGTATATTTAATAATTAAACATATTTATGTAATATAAAAAAATAATTTAAATATTATTTATGTATAGGTACATAATATATGTACATATATTTTGTACCTTTAAAGCCTATAGATACGCCTGTGGTTAAACCTTCGGGGAATATGCGTTTTCGCATTTTTGCTACGAGCATTTTATTTGTTTTGTAATGAAGGTCTTCATCTATCACAAATGATTGAATTGTCTAATCTATACAGATCATAGAAATTTAAATTTTTCAGACTAGAATTTATTGATAATGATTATCATAGTTCTTCTTACTGCCTTGTGTAACAAATAGCGTAATTTGTGTAATATTCATGTAATATTTACCGAGCTAGGTATCTTTATAAAATCCCTAACTGTTGATCATTCTTTAGTACCAAAAAAAAAATCATTCACTTTTCAAGGAGTCTGATGCAGTTGGTGGCAGTTATTTTAGTTCTCATGGTTTTTTGAAAATACTCAATACTTTTGTTTTCTACATTTTAGTGAGTTATATTTTTCGAATTGCCTCCTCGAACCCTCTAATTTGGTACCCCACATAATATAGTTCGTCAACTTTCATTTTTTGTTTTTCACAATATGGTCTGGTTGTCGCCATATTGTATTTTGATTACTGTCATGTCTCTAGTAGCACTCGCAAGATTAAGACTAATCAATTGATGTAAGAATTATCAAAATCGGCCCACGCGTTTGGTTTCTTTAAGCGCCACAAAGGAACAAACATACATACGTGTACATAAGCTTATAAACACACTCTTGCGTCGTGCAGTCGGGTAATAAAGCCTGGGTCACGCCTAATGTATCAGCTGCGCGCTAACATGCGTTTTGCTAAAGATGTGTTGGTGACAATAAATGTGCGTATCTTCTTTCCACTGTCGCCGAGCCAGAAAAGTTTGGGGCAAGGGGAGGAAAAAAGATCCGTGATACAAATATTTATTTTACAACATTATGGCTGGCCAGTGGCAATGCACCCAAAAGAAGGCAATCATATAAACTTAGCGACAAGTCGACTACTACAACGATACTAATGATACTTAAGCTCGTCTAAATGAGGCACCACTCATTGAACTCCTAGGTGCTGAATTGCCTTATATGTATATAACTACTTTAATGAAAGTATTATAGTATAAATGGATGTTATTTTAAATCCATGCTATATGTTATAGTTTATTTAAGTTTATGGTTATATTATAACTTGTTAAGTAAAAGCATGTTAGTGTACTGAACAGTTTAAGATGCATTTTTATAGAATTATCGTAATTTTATATTTTTAGACATGTAACTCTTTATTACGAATGTTTGTATAGGTAGTTTATAGTTAAGGTAATAAAAATGTTAATTTACCAAATAATGGTTTTTATTTCAGTGTGTTAAAAGTAAGCCTGGTGGAAGCGCCAGGGTAGCCCGAAAATTTCGCGGGCTACCCTGGAGCATTCACCTTAATAAAATAAGAATATAAGGTGAGACAAAAATGCAACTACAAATAAACAGCGCATGGTTGTGAATTAACAATTAGGAACGTAATTCCTAATTGTTAATTCACAACCATGCACAATAATGCTTGTCTTAATAATCTTGATTAACACATTTACAGTCTAGTGTACCTTATTTTTTTTTTTTTTTTTGGGTTGGGAAATCATCCAAACATTACATAACAACAACTCCCGCTCTGGGTGGAGCGGGAGGGCGTGTCAGACTCTTACTGACTAAAACCCACCCCTGTTCCTTCCTGCCCTGAGTGCCTAGGGGCGAGGTAACTCTGTTTCGAATTTATCCTCAACCCCCGGGCAGGCATCGGCTATGACGGGCCCCGTCTTTATTGCTGACAACTCTTTGAGGCGCGCGTGGAACACTACGTACCGTCGACTCTCGGGCCTGGTGCTGATCGGACGACGAGCTACCCATTACTCGCCGTCCGCAGGCCCGGGTGTCTAGTGTACCCTGTAAGGTATACAGGGCGCAGTCCCGCTAAGTTCGTGTACCTGCCTTATGCGGTACACGATTATTATTATTTTTTTTAAATTGTTGATAGGCACGCGTTTGACCACTATCTCGCCTGATGGTAAGCGATGATGTGGTCGAAGATGGAGCACGCTTGCCTAGAAGGAACCTATTCACTCTTGACTTAAAGACACCCAGGTTGTAGCTATCAGGAAACATAGACTCCGGCAGGGAACGATCCCAGTTTAACTCTGGGCTTTGATAAAGTGTATACTCTTCTTTAGATTAACAACCATACATGTATGCTCCTTTATATCCAGTTTGGGTTTATGCCAGGTCGAGGGACAATGGACGCCACCTTCGCTCTCCGTCAATTGTGCGAGAAGTACAGACGTGTGCACAAGAACTTGCACATGGTGTTCATTGATCTTGAGAAGCGGATGTGTTGTGGTGGGTCTTGAAAGAGAAAGGTTTGCCTGGGAAGTATGTTGAGTTGATTCGTGCTAGGTACAGACAATCTAGTACCTACGTCCGGTCGGCTGCTGGCAACACCGATGAGTTCAGTGTGGCTGTAGGCTCTCATCAAGGGTCGGCTTTAAGTCCTTACCTCGCCCTGTTGATTATGGACGCTCTTACGTCGGAAATACAGGAGGAGGCACCCTGGTGCATGCTGTTTGCCGACGACTTTGCTCTGGTCGGTGAAGATGGACCTGAGATCCAGAGCAGATTGGAGAAATGGCAACAGAAGCTGGAGAAAGTTGCCTTGAAAATCAGCAGAACCAAAACTGAATACATGTTCTGCGATTTCGGCGGTCTCTCCAGTTCTGAAGCTATAGTGCTAGATGGCGCGCTTCTCCCAGTCTGCTCCGATTTTCGGTATCTCTGTTCACTCGTGCAAAGCGATGGCGAAATAAATCGGACTGTTAAGCACAGAATTAACACTGGATGGATGAAATGGCGGCAGGTCACCGGGACTATCTGCGACTCCCGCATTCCCCTTAAACTTAAGGGGAAGATTTATAAAACAATGGTCAGACCTGCTGTCTTGTATGGTTCAGAATGTTGGGCCACAAAAGGGATGAATGAAAAGCAATTGCATGCGACTGAGATGAGAATGCTAAGAGCGACGTGTGGTGTTACGCGCATGGATAGAATTAGGAATAAGTATATAAGAGGTTTCTATTTTATTTTAAATCTCTGATATAATTGAATCTACAAAATAAATATTAATATTGAAATCTAATTTTAACATTTAAAATATTGTTATTATTTATATTTTTTTTATTGAAATCAATAAATCAAAATTTAAATGAATAAATGTAAAGAAAAATATAAAACAATAATAATATTGAAAAAAAAATACTGTAACAACTCTTTTAAAATTATTACGATGTTTAAATAATGTAAAATCTCGTGTAAAAATGATATTTATTCTTCTGCATGAAATAAAAGGCTTTTTTATTTTTTTATTTTATATAAGAGGAAGTCTGAAAGTGGCACCGCTCTGACTGAAAAGTTGTGTGGAAATCGGTTGTCATGGGCATGTGATGCGGAGGAATGAAGAAAATGTCGTGAGGAAAGTCTTGTGTATGGATGTGGATGGCTATAAGAGTAGGGGAAGGCCAAAGAAACGTTGGTTGGACTGTGTGAAAGAGGATATGGGTAAAAAGGGGGTGACTACAGAGATGACGACTAATAGAGGAGTATGGAAGAAAAAGACATGTTGCGCCGACCCCAAATAAATTGGGATAAGGGCAGGAGAATGATGACATGTATGCTCCTTTATAATAGGTAGCACATGGTATGCTTACCTAGCTTTTACATCGTTTGACTTGTTCCTTACTCTAATTAATTCATTATACTATTGGCAGCCAACTTGACTTGTTATTTCCTATTTCCCGTACGACTCCAAACGTCTCACTGGTACCTACTATAGATTTGTGAAATTGGTGTTATTGCTGTGGGACTCTGATTATATATCTAAATTCTGCTGACTGAATCTCTAAAATATTGTTATTCAGCCAAAACCACCGTAAAGCCTTCCTCTCTTACCACTACTTTCGGTTTGAAAATAAATTTCTCCTTGCAACCAATCCTTCCAAAAATGTGCTCAGCTGGTCCCTCCACCATAAAGGCAACAAATAACCCAAAACAATGCTCGCAACAGGTTATGCTAATGCGAAAATCTACAAATGCGACAATCCAAAATGTCCGCGGCCTACGAGCTTCATATCGGGCGGCTCGTCGAAGGACGACAGTTTCCCGTGCCTGCGACCCGCCTGCACCGGCCGCTTCCAGCTGGTGCGCCACGTGAGCTTCGTCGACTGCCCTGGGCACGACATTCTTATGGCCACCATGCTTAACGGTGCCGCGGTCATGGACGCCGCATTGCTTCTCATCGCAGGTATGAAGCGAATATTATATATACTTAATTGTAATATTTTAGAAAGAAACAAAAATGTTTATATGGAGTGGAAGTGAATGTTTGTTACGAAAACCTATCTTATGATTTCAGAACAAAACCTCACTACAAATCAAAATGACTAATCCTTTATATTATGTCTAGGTAACGAGTCTTGCCCCCAGCCACAAACCAGTGAACACTTGGCAGCCATTGAGATTATGAAATTGAAGCACATACTTATATTGCAAAACAAGATAGACCTGGTAAAGGAAGGCCAAGCCAAGGAGCAACACGAACAGATCGTGAAATTCGTGCAGGGCACTGTAGCTGAAGGTGCTCCTATAATACCTATATCAGCTCAGTTGAAGTATAACATAGAGGTAAATCATCATCATCCTCCTGTCCCTATCCCAATCATTTTAATTAAAACCAAAAATATCACAAGGTTTTCTTTTTTTTAATAATGCATGCAGTAACATAAAATCACGGTCAATGCTAAGCATCTATGTGTGTGTGTGTGTGTTTTTTTTAACTAAAAAATTGTTTCTAGGTGTTGTGTGAATACATCACAAAGAAGATTCCGGTACCGTTGAGAGATTTCACATCGCCGCCACGGATGATAGTCATCCGTTCTTTCGACGTCAACAAACCTGGTTGTGAGGTCGACGACCTCAGAGGAGGCGTCGCCGGTGGTTCCATTCTGCAGGGAGTGCTTACCGTTGGAATGGAAATAGAGGTAGATATAATAATTCTAAGAAAGAAAACGGACCGTAGTCCAGTTCTTGTCTGTCAATATGGCACATCGAGTTTTCGATAAAGTTCGGCTATGAAGAATGCGCGCGAGTCAAATCGTCTATATTACTCATAATGTGTAACTGACTTTTTAGAAAAACACAGTCGTACGTACATATTTATTCATTGAGCAAGAATGCTAGAAGGTTTAGTAAAAACAAAGACGCCGCTCTAGGTAGTGCAACTTGCACAAACGCCACCGTTACATCAACGTCCACACGTGCTTATTTCCTCTTTCTATGTAGTTGGATTTCATCTTACATTAGACTTATATCCGTTTTTAGGGTTCCGTAGTCCTAACAAGGACAAAGAACCCTTATAGTTTCGGTCTGTCCGTCCGAGGCACAGCGTAAAGACTGTTAGTACTAGAAAGCTGCAATGGCATGAGCATATGTATTAATCACGCAACGATAACAAAACAATACAATTTTGAAAAAGTTTTATTTTTCTAGGATAGCTCCCGTACATGTAAAGTGGGAATGACTTTTTTTCTCGCTTATCCTAGTCTAGCATAGTGTAGTATATCGTTGGGTAGGTCTTTCAAAATCATTGCGGGAATCATTCGTTTGCGAAATATTAAACTTAAAAGTGATATTTTTTGCTCTTATCGAGCGTTACGCCCCACTAAAAGCTAAACTTTTGGCTTGAAAAAATCTGAAAAAAAAATCGTGATGGTAGCAGGGACTCAAACTGTAACCGCTATAAGTGTTTTTAACACTGTTTTTTTCAAACTGTTTTAAAAAGAAACCTTTATAAATGTAACAGAAACAATGATGTTACCGAATCAAAGTGTAACCTTTTATATCTGTTAATAAGTGTTAATATGTGTAACAGAAATAAGTAGCTTTAGCATGGTTTTAGACATAATTGCACGGTATGGCAACAACGCGCGCGACGGCGCGGCGTTGAGGCCGACTACACGATCATAATATTGCAGTTGCGATTCCTACTTCCTATCGTGCGCGCGCCATTTTTAGGGTTCCGAACATCCGAATGTAAAAACGGAACCCTTATACTCGTGCGTCTGTCTGTCTGTCCGTCTGTCACAGCCAATTTCCTCCGAATATACTGGCCCGATTAAGTTAAAATTTGCTACACAGGTGTATTTCTATGACCCTAACACGGACAAGTAACGTAAATATATTAATTTGGAATATGGGGGTAACTCGTGGGAGGAAAATTTAAAAATAAAGTTTTTCAAACTGTACCTGCGACATATCAAATTAAAGGGCTGATTGTGTGGGTCTCAAATATTTTTTTTTCATAATTTTAAAATAAACTGTTTTAAAGTTATTAAAGAAAATAAACGAAAATACACCACGTAAACTGAAAATGTTATAGTTGTAACGCTAACATTTCTTTAAAGCTTGAGGCGTGAACGTCTTTTACACTGTTTTAAGAGGCCGTATACGAAATTTCACCGATTTCGCTGATTTACGTGATTTTAAAGTTAAAATAATGTATTTGTAAAGGTTTTAATGCACAAAATGAAAGATTATTTCAATTATGATCTAATGTATGAGCTAGTTTTTTTTATTTTTATTATAATTACGATTAATCAACCACAAACCGACGACGGTTTTATGAATTATTGCTGTAAGGCGTTTAGCATATCACATAATTACGAATCGTTTTGACGTATAAAAGGTATGAAAAAATTTGAATTTATTGTTGCAAAAGTCGTTTATATAATGTATGAATCACTTTTTACAAATTTTATAAAAAAAAATGAGTATAGTCAAATTTTAGAGAAAATGGGCAAAGAATTGCTTTTGATTTTGGCTATTTAGAACTCTCGTTCGTAAAATTTAAACAGCAAAAAATAAACTCCAGTTACGCTGGTATTATATTATCTGTGCTTCAGTTCACCATCAATCCATTTCTCAAAAAAAAAATTTAAAATTACAAAAATTTGGCAATAAAAAATCTATTAAAACAACCCAAATCTCGACTTATAATACGCAACACAAGCTTCAAATCTAGCTCATTCATTAGATCGTAATTAAAATTATCTTTCATGTTGTACATTAAAATTGACTAAACTCATAGAAATGCATAATTTTGACTGTAAAATCACGTAAATTAGTGGAATCGGCCAAAATTTCGTGTCCAAGCCTAAATATTATAGTAGTAGGCACGCATAAGCCTCCAGAGGACACGGTGGAGCATACGGTGGAGGTCTGGTCCGCTTGGGCGGAGCACCGCCGTGTCCTCGTGGATGCGATAGGCGGCAGCGGCTTCTCGCGTCCGGCCCTGGTCCAGGCCATGGTACGGAGCGAGAGGGAATGGGAAGCAGTCTCCTCCTTCTGCGAATCAGTAATGCTTGCGAAGGAGGAGGCTTAACGGGTGAAGGAGACTCAACGGAATGGCCTCACACCCGCAGCCGCAGCCGCCGCAGGAGACACCTTGGGCGTCACTCAGGCAAGGAAAGAACAGGGGTGGGTTTTAGTCAGTAAGAATCTGACACGCCCTCCCGCTCCACCCAGAGTGGGAGAAGTCATAGGAGGATTCACGAACCAAAAAAAAAAAAAATGGTACGCATAAGCGTGCAACTATAATACAAATACTAATTAAAACAAAAACACCTATGTATCTAAGTTTTAATTAACATTTTTAAGTTCGTGTAAAAGTTATTAAAAAGGTTTTACTTTTTTTATAAACCATTTAAAAAATATTTGTGATTCGAAACCCTTTGCGCGCGAGTCCGACTCGCACTTGGACGGTTTTACAGAGCGAAAGGGAAGCAGTCTCCTCCTTCTGCGAAGCAGTAATGCTTGCGAAGGAGGCTCAACGGCATGGCCCTAACGCCCCCAGTCGCAGCCACCGCAGGAGACGCCCTGGGCGTCGGGGGTCACAGGACGATCTCCGGCTACCATAGACGCGGGCCTGCGGACGGCGAATAATGGGTAGCTCGCCGTCCGATCTGCACCAGGCCAGAGAGTCGACGGCACATAGTGTCCCACGCGTGCCTCAAAGAGATGTATGTCAGCCACCACTGACGGGGCTCATCATGGCCGATGCCTGCATGCCAAGGGGTCGCGGATAAATTCACTCAGGCAAGGAAGTAACAGAGGTGGGTTTTAGTCAGTAAGAGTCTGACACACCCTCCTGCTCCACCTAGAGCGGGAGAAGGAGAAGTCTTAGGATTTCCGACCAAAAAAAAAAAATTAGATTGCTGCTAGCCTGCCCCCAAAAATATAATACAAATACTAATTAAAACATAAATACTTATGTATCTAAGTTTTAATTAGTATTTTTAAGTTCGTGGACTTAAAAAGATTTTTATTTTTTTATAAGCCATTTAAAAAATATGTGATACGTTCGCCCCTTTGCGCGCGAGTCCAACTCGCACTTGGCCGGTTTTTTAAAGAAACGATTGATTGATCCATTGCAGCGAATATTTTAAATAGTTCGAGTACGTGTTTTGCACGGATATAACAGACGGCGCGCGGCGACTGGATTGCGACTGTCTAATAGTAAATTTGGCAACGTCGCCTTTACCTGTTACACTTATTAACACTGTTAACACTTTTATATCTGTTACAGATATATTACGGTTACACTTTTGTAAGTGTTTTGGGTTAACACATTAAGAAACACATATAAAAGTGTTACATTTTTGATTCTGTTATCCATTCAATATGTAACACTTATAATTCTGTAACCTTTATGAAGGTGTTTTTAAGTCCCTGGATGGTAGGTAGTCTAGATAACGAAATTTGAAGGACAACTATCACGGCTAAGTTAGCTCTGTTAGTTTAAGAGTAATAGTCGCCCAACTTATAAAATGTACCTATTTGGAAAATTTCACACAAAACACAAAATCCTTAGAAAAAAAGTACTTAGGTACTTGTTACTTATTTAATATTTAAAAGAGTACTAAACATGAAAAACTTAGAATAATTAACACTTCTTTTTTTTAGAATAGAATAGAATGCATTTATTTGTCAGAATATTGTATGTATTGTTTGTTTTCGTTTTAATTTTAACGCATATTAAACCGTGAACTCAATTATGTTCATAGTAACAAACATAAAACCCCCTTCTAATTCCACATATTATAACGGGCGTCTACGGAACTCTACCATGCGCGTGGCCCGTCACGCACTTGGCCGGTTTTTTTAGTAAGTGAAAACGAATCTAGGTCTAAAGCCGCGTTTCCTAGTCTGCAATAAATGTCAGATAGTAGCTTGCAGATTGAAACATCTTCACATCGACTCGCGACAGATCTCGCAGCTTATCGGTCTAACTTTGTATATCTTTTCGTAAAATCCACTGTTGAACCCAAGTTGAGTTTTTAGGGTTCTGTACCCGAAGGGTCCAAACGTAACCCTATTGGCAGTCAGTCACTGTCCGTCGTCTGTCACACAGGTTTTACGGCCAAACGGTTGGAGCCACAGTCTTCTCACAGTATAAGCATCTTGTTCACCCAAAGCCATATCATCATCAGCCTTTTATTGTCCCCACTGCAGGGGCACAAGCCTCCACTCTGTGAGAGGGTAAAGCCATATAAATAGTCAAAAATACATTTGGTACGGAACCCTAAATGTGCGAAATCCGACACGCACTTGGCCGGGATTTTTTCTTTTTTTAGCAACATACATGTCTTTACAGCTGATACGTGCACATCTTCTCGGCATAATTCCACAGTATGAGCCAAATGCCATAGTTTTCGCGATATCTATAGCTCCCGTCTACTCTCTGCGGAGCTGATATTTTGCAAGAAGCATATGATTTATTGCAGGAATTTATATGTAAACGGTATTTCAAGAATCTCGGGCAACACTTCCGCGAGTGTTCTTGGCCTAATACATATCATTCTCCTCCCTTATCCCAATTTATTTGGGGTCGGCGCAATATGTATTTTTCTTCCATACTCCTCTATTAGTCGTCATCTCTGTAGTCACCCCCTTTTTACCCATATCCTCTTTCACACAGTCCAACCATCGTTTCTTTGGCCTTCCCCTACTCTTATAGCCATCCACATCCATACACAAGACTTTCCGCACGACATTTTCTTCATTCCTCCGCATCACATGCCCATACCACGACAACCGATTTCCACACAACTTTTCAGTCAGCGGTGCCACTTCCAGACTTCCTCTTATATACTCATTCCTAATTCTATCCATGCGCGTAACACCACACATCGCTCTTAGCATTCTCATCTCAGCTACATGCAATTGCTTTTCATTCATCCCTTTTGTGGTCCAACATTCTGAACCATACAAGACAGCAGGTCTGACCATTGTTTTATAAATCTTCCCCATAAGTTTTAGGGGAATGCGGGAGTCACAGATAGTCCCGGTGACCTGCCGCCATTTCATCTATCCAGTGTTAATTCTGTGCTTAACAGTCCGATTTATTTCGCCATCGCTTTGCACGAGTGAACCGAGATACCGAAAATCGGAGCAGACTGGGAGAAGCGCGCCATCTAGCACTACAGCTTCAGAACTGGAGAGACCGCCGAAATCGCAGAACATGTATTCAGTTTTGGGTCTGCTGATTTTCAAGCCAACTTTCTCCAGCTTCTGTTGCTATTTCTCCAATCTGCTCTGGATCTCAGGTCCATCTTCACCGACCAGAACAATGTCGTCGGCAAACAGCATGCACCAGGGTGCCTCTTCCTGTCTTCCGACGTAAGAGCGTCCATAATCAACAGGAAGAGGTAAGGATTTAAAGCCGACCCTTGATGTAAGCCTACAGCCACACTGAACTCATCGGTGTTGCCAGCAGCCGACCGGACGTGGGTACTAGATTGTCTGTACATAGCACGAATCAACTCAACATACTTCCCAGGCAAACCTTTCTCTTTCAAGGCCCACCACAACACATCCGCTTCTCAAGATCAATGAACACCATGTGCAAGTACTTGTGCACACGTCTGTACTTCTCGCACAATTGACGGAGAGCGAAGGTGGCGTCCATTGTCCCTCGACCTGGCATAAACCCAAACTGGTTCGGGGTAATCTCACTCTCCTCTCGCAATCTTTTCTCTATCACTTTCTCCCATACTTTCATAGTATGTGACATGAGCTTTATCCCTCGATAGTTGTTGCAGTCCTGTACATCCCCTTTATTCTTGAAGATGGGCACTAGCGAACTATTGCACCATTCTTGTGGGATCACTTCTTCATACAACAACTTATTGAAGAATAAAGTCAGCCACATACATCCATCCTCTTTTAAACACTTCCATACTTCTACTGGTATGTCATGAGGGCCCATGGCCTTTCCATTTTTCATACATTGAACTGCTTTTCTTTACTTCATCCATGCTAATTTCTCTCACCAAACCCATATTTACTTGAACCTCTTTGAGCACACCATTCCATTCATTCTCTTCGTTCATCAACTTTTCAAAATAAACCTTCCATCGCTCTTTTATTTCGTCATCTTTCGACAAGACTTTACCGAGTTCATCTTTCATACATTTTATGTGCATTATATCCCTCGTTCTCCTTTCTCTTAATTTTGTAATCTCCTTCTGGCCTCTAGGGCTGTCCAGTAAATCATATCACTTTTCCTGCGCCTTAGCCCTGGAAACTGCAACCGCCTTTTTTGCCTTTCTCTTCCATTCTTTATAAATTTTCTTTTTCTCCTCTTTCAAATTATCATTTCCGGTTTCTACATTCTGCCATACTTTAAACGAAATTTTCTTTTCTTTTAGCATCTTTTGCACATCTTCATTCCACCACCATGTATCCTTTTCTATCATGCCTTTACCTTGCGATTCTCTAAACACATCTTTTGCTACTCGCCTTATACAATCCGCCATCTCTTTCCAACATTCATCCACAGATTTTCCTTCCATATCCTTCATTTCTATCATTTTATCTACCACTTGACTCTAAAACATACTTGCACACTCCTCATTTTCTATCATACGCCATCTGATTTTGGGTGGGGGCCGTTCTTTGTTCCTACTGGACGAGACACTGACTGTTACGTCCATCATTATGAGTCTGTGTTGAGAGACTAAGCCTTCGCCTGGCAACACTTTACAGTTTTTGACTGTTTTGAGACTGTTGAGACTCTTGGCCTAATACATATAAGACACCTAAATAAACGCACGCTGTTGGATTTTCAACTTTCGGCGCTGAGCAAAGCGTTTTCACCAGCACCACATTTCTTGGAGATTAATATCATGTTGAGAATTTTTCGAACCGCTCGATTATACGTAACGATATTTACCTCTTTTCGGCAACTTTCCACAGGTCCGACCGGGGCTAGTCAGTAAGGATGCCGACGGCAAGTTGACGTGCCGTCCCATCTTCTCCCGTATCGTGTCGCTATTCGCGGAACAGAACGAGCTTCAATACGCCGTGCCCGGAGGTCTCATCGGTGTCGGAACCAAGATTGAGCCCACGCTTTGCCGTGCTGACAGACTTGTGGGACAGGTATGTAGGTTACTAAAACGCAAGACCCGATTAGATTGTGGTATTGCATCATCGGGGTGGCTAAAACGCCACCTCCACGAGTGAGATTCTTCCACCAGCGTATCTTTCCGACTCGCCACGGATCGCCATGTGACCGCATATCCACAAGAAATCGTTGCTTTTCATTAAGGCAGTGTAAAGAGTGCCACAAGTGGCATTTTATCACTATCGGATAAAGTACCGTCAGCTTTTGCGACATAATAGTGGCACCAGCTAGCCTGCCGCAAAGAGTATGCACGACAAAATAACGCGACCGTTTAAAGTGTCGTAATTAAGCTTGCTGACTTTTGATTTGTATTTGTTTTAATAAATATGTGATATATCTGTCGCAGCCATTTGGTTGTATTCGCCATTCAACTAGGCCTGTCATTAAACGCCGGCATTCTATTAACTGGCTAGACCGATAGTTAATTCAATTAGGATTACTTAAAGTTTAACAACTTGGCGTGTTGTAAGTCAGCCCTTTGAAGATGACTGACCAGGACTCAGCCAAGTGATTTAAAACTTCAAGTTAAATGAAAAATGATGATGATTCGCATAGATGTTTCTAGGGAGGAGGGAGTCGAGAGCGGCGGCGTAGTGGGGTCATCGTGGCACGACGGCGTCATGCCGTTTTTCGTCCGACATTCGAGTCGATTTTACTGCCAAGCCGCGCCATATTTATTAGTGATTCAATTTATGTAAAAGGCGTAGTCGAGCCCCGCTTGGCGGGGCTCAGTTGTTTAAAAACCACGATTCGGGGTGACCCATGTCCCGAGCTCGCTACGCTTGCTCTTGCATCCTAACACAACATCCTATTGTTGCGGCTTTCTAAAATGATGTACTAGTACCTATGCCGCAAGCTGACGGCACTATAACCGATAGTGATAGAGTTCCGCTTGCAGCACTCTATACATTGCCTTTCATTAAAACAAATGTTTTGCTACGACGTCTCGATGACGTTTTGTGTTTGACACTCGTCGCGTCATAGTGTTTGAAGTGGCAGGACGATAATATAGCCGCGAGACACTCGCTTGTGGAGGTAGCGCTTAGGGTTAGGGGTCATACGGCCCACTATGAAACAGGGACCACGGAACAGTTGCCCCTTTTAAAAATTGATAATGGTCAACTGGGCCCACATCTGTTTTGATTTCAATCAAGCAAAGGGAGGCTTAAAATGTTTTATATATTATTATACAATAGACGTTGAACATATAAAATTTATTATATTGTTTATTACTATGACATACATACAACATGTCCCGGCATTAACGCACAACCTCTTAAGGTGTCATTGTACTCGTCATTATGAAACAACTTTTACTATGGGACCAAACCTGAAATCGCGAAAAAAAACAGCTGTTCCCTCCTTTTATATTTGTCGTCAGGGTATTGATTTCGGGGTTGGTCCCATAGTAAAAGTTGTTCGTAATGATGAGTGCAATGACCCCTGAAGAGGTATTGCGTTTATTCTGTTACACGTTGTATATTGGTGGGAGGGAACATTGAAAAATTATCTGACTAGAATTGTTAATTTTTCAATGTTCCCTACATTGAAAAATTAACAATTCTAGTTAGATAATTTTTCAATACAATGTCCTAACCTTATTTCATCAATATTATCCAGTAGGTAATTCTTGCAGGACGCGCTCAAAATTTTTGTTTAGATATTTTTTTTTTTCATTGGTTTTTTTTTTTCGATATAAATATTGTATCCGTTTTTTTTTTTAATATACCAAAATAATTACGTGTATCTTTCTGAAGTGACCTTAGAAGGACAACAATGTTTGGTTTGGCTGTTACCATTTTATTGAGAGCCTTGACTTCCAGGCTTCAACTGTATTATTAGTTTTCTGTTGTATTTGAAAGAAACACCATTTCTTTGAAAAATATGCTGTGTTTCGCATCTATGTCATGATTTCATGAAATTCGTGGGGTGGGAAATCATCCAATGACTTCTCCCGCTCTGGGTGGAGCGGGAGGGCGTGTCAGACTCTTACTGACTAAAACCCACCCCTGTTCCTTCCCTGCCTGAGTGCCCAGGGGTGCGGTAACTCATTTTCAGAATTTATCCGCTACCCCTAGGCATGCAGGCACCGGCCACGATGGGTCCCGTCAGTGGTGGCTGACACTTCTCTTTGAGGCGCGCGTGGTACACTACGCGCCGTCGACTCACGGGCCTGGTGCTGATTGGACGGCGAGCTACCCACTGCTCGCCGTCCGCAGGCCCGGGTCTACGGTGGCCGGAGATCGTCTCGCGACGTCCTACGCCCAGTACGCCCAGTACCTCTCCTGCGGTGGTGCGGCCGGGGCTGTGAGGGGCACTCCGTTGAGCTTCCCTCACGCGTCCCACCTCCGCCTTCGCGAGCATTACTGCTCCGCAAAAGGCGGAGACTGCTTCCCATTCCCTCTCGCTCCGTAACATGGCCTGAACCAGGGCCGGGCGCGAGAGGTCGCCGCCACTTATCGCATCCACGAGGACACAGCGGTGCTCCGCCCAGGCGGGGCAGACCTCCACCGTATGCTCCACCGTGTCCTTTGGGCGATCCGCACAGTGGTAACACCACCCTGGCGCTTCTAAGGTAGACCACGAAACTCAAATAATCTAACGTTTTGTTGCAATTTGCTGCTCAGTATTAGGTTGTATGTTGATTAAAGACATTATTAAAGAAGTCGGTCAAAAACATACTCCTTCTGCCCCGGAAGGAGGGTTATGTTTCTCAGTAAACGAATAAAATATGATAAGCTAATTATGACATGCGCTCTTATCTCATCATTATCAAACATATTATTTGGCGCCGACTCAAAATTAGTTTATATAAAATTTGATATTTTATGTAGGTAAATAAGCTCAATAGTCAAGACTTAGAAGGATTATTTATTTTTTAACCGACTTCAAAAAAGAGGAGGTTCTCAATTCGTCTGTATGTTTTTTTATGTTTGTTACGCGATATCTCCGCCATTTGTGAATAGATTTTGATGATTCTTTTTTTTTTGTATGATAGGCCATACTTCAGAGGTGGTCATATAAATTTTATCAAAATTGATTCAGCATTTTTTGAAAAATCAACATAAACAAAAAATATGTATACACAGATGACGTTTTGGTTGTCACCAAATGTTCAAATTCCATGTTATTGGTGTTATCGATATTCGGGCATAACTTTAATGTTTAGTTTTACTTCTGGTGTACAACAATGTACAGTTTTCGAGGTTTTCTCTAAATTTTATCAGGATTCCACTATCAGATCCTTATTTCCTTGACATGGGACCACCCTTGAGGTATACCCTATCTAACAAAAAAATAATCATCAAGATCGGTTCATAAATGACGGAGTGAGGACTGAAAAAAAAAAACATATACGGTCGAATTGAGAACCTCCTCCTTTTTTTTTTCGTCGGTTAATAAGATAAAATGTTAAAAACGAAATTACTATACCTAATAATAATATACATAAATATGCTAGAATAATAAACTAATCAATATTATGCAAACAATACAACAATGAGAACTCAAAATACAATAATTACGATGAAGACCAAACTAAGTTTGAGAGGACTTTAAGTCGTAGTTCCGAATGTTACGCATAAAAGAAAACTTACTCTCAGATTTTTTGATGTCAAGGGGAAGCACGTTCCATGCTTTATAGTTGAAATAGCATATGAATTAGACATATAAACCCGGTGCGGTGAGAAGGAATGGAAATTAGTAAGTTTTTTGAAGCTCGAAGGTTAAAGTTGTGAGAACTGCCCAACACTTTAAAATGTTCTTTTAAATTATTGGGAGCACAACGATCGCTAATAACAGTGAAGAGCGTGCAGAGGGATCCGAGGGATCTCCTGTGTGGGATAGGCAGCCATTTAAGCTGAGAACGCAAGGAAGAGATGTGATCATATTTGCGAAGGCCAAAAATAAACCGAATGCAGTTGTTGAGAAGTTGATCCAATTTGTCAAGAAGTTCTTGGTATAGATCAGAGTAACAAACATCAGCATAGTCAATCACAGGCAGCATCAGTGATTGAACCAAAGTAGCTTTAGTCCTTGATGGAAGGAAATGCTTGAATCTATAGAGAGATCGCAGTGTGAATGTAACTCTCTGGCTTACCTGGGCAACCTACTTATTCCAACATAACCTGTCATCAATGTATAGGCCTAAGTATTTGACATGTGGCGAGAGAGAGAGATGACAGTATTGCCGTAAATAAGTGGCTGTAATTGACCAGAGTCCAAGTGACGCAAAAAGTAAGAAGTATCAGTAAGGATAGCCTGACATTTACTGACATTGACAGTAACCCAAATCTGCTTGACCAATCACTGATAGCTAAAAGGTTAGCATTCAGCAACGAGATGCAGTTATCCAGGTTGTCAATGTCAGCTTGTGCGTACAGCTGCAGGTCATCAGCATACAGATGGTAAGGATGGTTACTTGAAGATAGTAGTATTAGAATTAATAAAAATATATATATACGGTCGTATTGAGACCTCCTCCTTTTTTTTTTCGTCGGTTAATAAAGAAAATAAGAGTGGAGAGAGTATACCGCCTTGTGGAACGCCAGTTTCCAGGGCGCACCAGTCAGAAGATTTCTGATCAGCACGCACCGCTTCCTGGCGACCATGAAGATACGATGAAAACCAATCCCGGACCAACGAAGAAATCCTAATTTGAGACAGGATAGCCAGGAGAATGTCGTGATCAATAGTATTAAAAGCGTTGGAGAAATCTATTAAAACTAACATTGTCAACCTGGACCCCTCCAAGCCATTCCTCCTATCTTCAGTAACTTTAAGCAACGCTGTAGCTCTACTGTGGCCGGGCTGAAAACCTGATTAAAAAGGAGATAGCAAATTTTTCCCAAACACAAAGGCAGATATTTGTTTGAGAACAACCGCTTCCAGGACTTTAGATAGGAAAGGTAGAATGGAGATTGGTCTATAGTGATTAGATAAAGTGGGCTGGAAATTTTAGGAAGAGGGATAATTAATGCCTTGCGCCAGATTGTAGGAAACAACCCAGTCTACAAGGAGGAATTTATGATGTGTGTGATAATAGGAAGGATACTTTTAATGATGGGAGACATCATAGTTCGGCTGACTCTGTCACAGCCGACAGCCTTGGACTTAATTGCATTGAAACTTTTGAGTACCTCAGGGTCGGTCAAAGGAGTAAAGGTGAAAGGTCACAGGAGGTATAATTGGCATGGAAGTAATATCAGTAATATGATGATAAAATGGACAGAAAAGCTGAAGTCGACATACTTCTAGCGGTAAGTCCATGTGAATTGGCCGCATTGGATGGTTTGGAAAGTTCCAAGGCCATTTAGGAAAAACTGAAATCTATGTATCAGTCCAGCGGTCCTGCTAGAATGGCCTCGTTGTTGATGATGATTTGAAGAAACACATCTCGGATTTTTTTGATGTAGACAAATTGAAAGAAACCGGTTTGATAGTTACAGACGAACTATTAGCCATATTATTGTTGTACAGTTTACCGGATTCATTCGCCATGTTTAGAACAGCAATGGAATCACGCGATGATTTACCATCAACGGAAACGTTAAAAGTGAAGATTATCGAGGATCATGAAGCTTGTAAGTCTAAGACAGCTGATCAGGGGGCTATGTTCGTCAAACGTATCAATAAAAATAAAATGCCAATCTGAAGAAGAATCATGACAAGGACAACCACGGTTATAAAAATAATTTCGAATCTCATTGTTGTGGTCGTCGAGGGCATTTAGCGAGAGAGTGCAGAACTAAGCATAAATAAAGTGCACAGAGTTTGGAAAATAGGGACGACAAAGAGCAAAAGACAACAATGTTATTGAGTACTACCGAAGAGGTTATGAAAGATGAGAAAGTAACTCCTATTTGGTGCATTGACAGTGGATGTACACTCAATGCACAGGTATTGAAGCAGTTAAGAATTCTATAGACATGTGGTACCAACGACTCGGACATCTCAACGAACGCGACCTGAAAGCTATGGCGAACAATAGTTTAGTACACGGGCTAACATTCAAGGAATGCGAAAAGTTGTCCCAACGTGAGATTTGTGTTAGTGAAAAACAGACTTGCACGCCTTTTCCAAAGAAGAGAGAAGATAGTACCACCGAATTACTAGAAATAGTGCATCGTAATGTTTGTGGCCCCATGAATTATCAGTCGTATGGCGGTAAATATATTTTGTTACTTTCATTGATGATAAATCTAGATGGTGTGAAATCTACTTTATTGCGAGTAAAAAAAAAAAAAAAAAAAAAAAATATACAGAAAATTTAACTGGGAAGAAAATGAAGAATCTTCAGTCTGACAACGGTCGAGAATATGTGAATAATGAGTTTGATGATTATTTGAAGAAGGCTGCAATAAAAAGGAGATTGACGGCGCCATATACGTCTCAACAGAATGGGATTGCCGAAAGAAAGAACAGGACATTAGTTGAAATAGCACTATACAGAGTGGTGATGACAATACGAAATTAAATTAAAGCTCGCATACCTCAAGACGTTCTCAGTCTACATACAAAAAATTATTTGAATATATCCAGTAGTTTAGTCACAGGAAATTATTTTTCATTTTTAACATTTGCTACATGATGTATCTGATAATAGGGAACACACGGTCAGGTGAACGACCCACATCGGTATAAACATCAAAACATTAAAGTCACGTTGCCAACTCGCTACGAGGACATAAACATTTTCGCCAAATTAGTATTTTCATCTAATTTAGTGAAAATTATACCTTACTTCTGAGTAATAAGAGTCATAAAGCGTGTCATCAGAGTTGGATAAGAAAGGAACGAATGCGGAAATTGCAATGCACTCATAATATTAATAGAAAATTTAGTGTGTGCGAAAGAGATAAATCTAGTTTCGTTTGTTACTTCGCTTTCTTGAAGAAATTTGCTACAACAAATTTAGGTTAGTGTGTCGCCGGCCGCGATCCTGTGATGACTCACGCGTCCTCGCTTTGTAGTGCAGCCGCAGGTACAGTGCTGCAGGTGTCGTTCGCGCCGCGTCTTTGATGTAGGTACTTCCCCGCCGCTCGTGTGTGTCGTGTTTTGTAAATTCATTTACGGCGGTATTAGTGCGAAATTGGACGCTTTATTTTGGTGACAGGACACGTAACGTTTTAATAGGTATTTAGTTAAACAGTGAGTGAATTGTGCGAAATTAGACGCTTAGTTTTTATTGTTTTCGTGTTTTTTTTTTTAATAATCATGCCGCGCTACAATTACACAGCTTCGGAGTACACCGACATGATTTTAATTTATGGGGAGTGTCAAAGAAATGCCGCTTTGGCTATACGGACATACCGAGAGAGGTTTGGAAACACTCGAGTTTGTCCGACCAACGGGCGCACCATTGTCCAAGCTGTCCAGAGGATGCGAGAAAATCGATCCTTAATCCCGCATGTGGATAGTGCTCTTCCACGTGTAAAAGTGACCCTTGAGGAACGAATTTTAAATTTTAATTTAAATGCTGAAAAGTTTTTAGAACTCCTCAATGGACCTGTTTGCGAGTACATGGATGAGCTTTCGGTAACTGCGTACAGGCAGATGTGGTACCAATTAGACGGAGCACCAGCTCATTCAGTGGTGTCTGCTAGAGAGCGTTTGTCTCAAATGTTCGGACAGCAGTGGATTGGCCGTTATGGACCAACGCGTTGGCCAGCCAGGTCCCCCGACCTTACACCACTGGATTTTTTCTTGTGGGGTCATACCAAAAATGAAGTGTAGGTACTCAACAGCTGTTGATACTGTTGATGATTTAAAAGATAGAATAATCATATCTTTTAATAAATTAAAACACATGGCTGCGAATGGGGACCTTTTGTCAGACGTTAGAAATAACCTTTTACGACGGTGCAATTTGTGTATTCGAATTCATGGCGGCCATATTGAAAAACGAAAAATTTAGTGACTTTCATACCTACATCCTGATCGTGATTAATAATTTGATTAATAAATAACACGCGGTTGAGAGATGCCTGATTATTTGGTTAATAATCTGTGATTCAGTGTAATTTTATTGAGCATTAATCCATAATTAAAAGCCAAAAAATCAAGTCGCTACAGGACCGCGCGTTGTTGCCGCTCTTACGACAGGTTAGTGAACTCATATTTATAAATGGTGTTCTATTTCGTTTCTAGTTTTATGCCATTTAGTTTGTTTGAAATTTTTATTTTTTTATTTTCGATGTTAGGATTTTTTTGATAGCTTAAACTTATTCTTATGAACTAGTATTGTCCGTGTTTTCATTTATTGTCGTATTGTCTTCTCCACCCTGTATATGATGCATCAAGCCGGAAGTCCTCCTTAATTTTGGTCTGAAGCGGTAAATACTGCTAATTATATAAGAAACCGGTGTCCAACAACAGCTTTAAATAGTCAAATACCTTTTACACTGTGGAAAGGAAAGAAACCTACAGTTATATACAGGGTGTAACGGAAAGGTGTGGTCATATTTTAGGAGCCGGTTCTGCCCATGGAAATGAACAACTTTTTCTAAGAAAAAAAAGAAAATTCCAAAAAAAAAATTGGAATTTCAATACAAAGTTATCATCAGCTAATCAATATTTGTATGGGACGTAAAAAATTTTTTTTAGAAATTCCTCGAATTTTCTTGAAGAAAGTTGTTTATATCGATGGGCAGATGCAGTTCTTAAAATATGACCACACCTTTCCGTTACACCCTGTATATGCATGTGTTTGGCTCGAAGGCTTATTATAAAGATACGGGAAAACCGAAAAAAAAGTTTGAGTCACGTTCGCAGCCAGGAATATTTTTGGGCTATGATATTCAGTCTAAAGCATATAAGATACATGATCCTGCCACAAGAAAGATTATCGTTACTCGTGACGTGAAGTTCATGAATGAGACAGCGTTTAGGCATGAATATAAAGAAATACTTGATGACGAAGAAGATACTGATGAAGATGAAGTGAGAATAGAATTTATCGTCTAATGCGAAAAATGAAAGAAAGAATGATAACAGTAAGATATTAAAAACCAACAAAAGTGTTGCTAGATCAAGAAGATCACTTGAAAAAATTCATCAACCAGAAGGAGATGGAGATAGAGGTTAATTATATAGAAAAAGGAAGTCAACTGTGTTATGGGAAAACTTAATAGAACCCTCTTAAAGAGGAACACCTCGCCTAACTCGTACTGGTCAGGCGGGCAGACCGCGGAAAGAATATCACACAGTGAAAGAGAATAATACGAGTACTACAGATACTAAAAATGAATCAGATGAATCGAATGAACAAATAAGTGCAGGGATAGCAATAATAAGAAAAAAGGCGGGGAAAGAATATAGAGAAGAGAAGCGACTTGAATTTGTGGAAATTGTGCCAAGACCAAAACAACGCAAGGTTATTGGAAGCAGATTCGTGTTTAGTACCAAAAGTACTGGCAAGAAAGTACGCCTTGTCGCAAAAGGATGTTCACAACGGCCAGGGGGGATTTTCATGAGACATCTTCGCCTGTTAATAATTAAAGAGATATAATAAAAATACCAGAACAACCTCAATACATGGATAAACCAACCAAGCTCGAATGACTACAAAAAAGCGACCGTGCAGTATATAGAGCTAACGTTCTAAAATTTTCAGTATAGTATCGTTATTGTGTTTAATAGTTTCGTACAAGTGCGTAAATAGTTTAGCAGAAAATAAAATAACCGCATTAACTTTGTAGGTAGGTACTCCTAAAAGTATTTATTAGTTAATGACTAATTAAAATAAAAAAAAACATTACTAATAGCTATAGCAATTTGTAAATAATAAAAATAAATATTCATAATGTTACTAACATACTCGTAGTTATAAGTATTATTTTACTAACAATTTTATGGAATGTAACGTTCTGAATTAAAATGATTAAATAAATAGCTGAAATTTTACATGTGAAAATACACTTAATATTGGAATATGTTTTATTTTGTTTTTCCATAAAAAAATCCTACAATCAGATGTCATACAATATAGTGGGTCCAGTCGTAGTAAATTATGCAATTGCTCATTTATTTCTAAGAGCACATAAATGAAACTTGGCAAGACATTGTAGAGCCTTACAAGATACAAACAAACGTTATAAGTTAGGCTCTAGAGTTCCTGTTTTAAGTACTTGGACTTAATAACCTTATTTTACTTTTACGGGTATATCTTCTGAACGGTATTTTTTTTTCAAATTCTGTTTTCACAAACATTACACACAAATTCAAAGCAACTTGCGTAAAAAAATAAAACTCTGCACTTAACCGTTTTATATGATTTTCATCAAATAGCCAAACGTCAGCGCAGCGGAAACTTGAATAACTTCGCAATTTTTTGACACACAAATTTCATTTAAACCATACACATTTACCTCTCGTTACACACTAATTATTTAATGTATTTTTTTTTCTTGTACGTCCATAGGAAAAAAAATGTGCCGCTAGGATGACGTAGTTCTAGCGGAAACAGTTTTTGCTGAATAGCTCCGCAATGGTTGGATGCACAAATTTGTACTTACCATACAGAATTACACGACGTCATACACTAAATATCTGCTAAACTGAACTGACATTTTTCCGCTGCGACTACACACACGATCTCTTCTATATTTTTGGAAAGCTCTGTCCCGCCGTCTCATTGCCAAACGAACTCCAGGAGTAATCCATAGAGCCGGAGGGCGCTCAACATCTCAACATGGACGGCCCTAAGCGGTGCATGCGTATCAATAAGCTGAAGTACTGACCTGTTTTTTTTTTTTTTTGGGGGTGGGAAATCATCCTATGACTTCTTCCGCTCTAGGGTGGAGCGGAAGGGTGTGTCAGACTCTTACTGACTAAAACCCACCCCTGTTCCTCCCTGCCTCGAGTGCCCAGGGGCGAGGTAACTCTTTCGAATTTATCCTCCACCCCCGGGCAAAGTAGTTAAGGTGAATGCTCCACCCTAGCCCGCGAAATTCAAATTTTCTTACGTTTTTTGCAATTTGCAGGTCAGATTTAGGTTGTATCTTGGTCAAAATTTGATTCGCGGCCGTAGCAAGTATGTATTTATAGAATTATAATCATTAAAATCATCAATACAATTCTCTCAGTTAGAATTGATGCCAAATGTAAGAATTTCATGAAATCATGTCATTTGGCATCAATTGTAACTGAAAGTGTTGTATTGATGATTACAGTTCTGTAAATACGTACTTGCTACGGCCGCGAATCAAATTTTGACCAACATACAACCTGACACTGACCTGCAAATTGCAAAAAAACGTAAGAAAATTTGAATTTCGCGGCCTACGCTGGCGCTTCCACCTTAAATCCTCTTTCTCATTCACAATCGCTGCCTGTTCAACATCGACCCAATCAATAGCTCTTGCGTCAATATTGAGCTGGTCCTTGTTTAACCTCGCGAAATGTCGGAGAAATAGAATGGCAGGCCGCTGTCTGTCTAGGTGGCTTAATGTTGTACGAAAGATAGACTAAATCGTGCCTAGATAATCCAGGGGCCGCAATCTGGCCATGGTTAGCAATGAGACTCACCGAAGACGAGCATTAGATCAAGCCAGGAATCACTTGAGTCAAGATTGTGATAGGTCGGATTGAGCGTAAGAAGTGATAGACTCGACGATTCCAGAATTGTTGTCCTTCATGAGATCGGTGTTAAAGTCACCCATGACTATGAGATGTTTCTACTCCGAGGAAACAGATCCAAAGAGAGATTCCAGACTGGAAAAGTAATCAATAGTGGGTGGGCAGTAAACTACTCCAAGACAGGCTTTTAACTGTTTAAAATGTGATTTGTGAATGACTTTATTAAGCTGTTCCCTATATTTTGACGAGTTATGCAAACATAAATGTAGGGAACAGCAGATTATTTTTTCGCTATTTCAGGTTTGGTCCCATAGTAAAAGATGTTCCTAATGATGAGTACAATGATCCCTTAAGAGATTGTGCGTTAATTCCAGGACATGTTTTATGTATGCAATAGTAATAAACAGTATAATATTGTTACGCTGATCGTATTACAATGGAACGTTCCAAAAATGTGGTCGAAGTTTCCACTATGTTCGAGAACATTCCATTTTGGTACTGTGTAGAAGTTCATAGATGTTTCTAGAATATTCCACTATAGGATAGTTCGACAATGTTCTGGAAACTTCTATGACTATAAATAGGCCGGACGGGCGGCGAGTGAGTCAGTCTGTTTTCGACTACGGATGCGAATGATTATTAGCGAATTAGTGTTTGTGTAAATAAGTTGTTGAATTAATAAAGGATATTTGGTCAATTAATAAAATAATGTATCCCATACCCAGCTCGTAACAATATGTAAATGCTTATAAACATGTTCAACGTCTATTGTATAAAAATATATAAACCATTTTAAGCCACCCTTCGCTTCATTGAAATCAAAACAGATGTGGACCCAGTTAACCATTATCAATTTTGAAAAGGGGCAACTGGTCCGTGGTTTCAGTTTCATAGTGGACCATATGACCCCTAACCCAGCGCTTAACGCTATGTACTCTAACACACTGTGATCATCAGACCAAGTAAAATTGGGCTAAATTCCCGTGCTTAATAATAATGAATGATAAGCTTAAAGCACAGCATAATAATCTACTAAGCGGTGGTGGCTTAGTAGTAACGGCTCCGACAAAAAATTCGAATATACATAATTATGTGACATCCAGCAACTCGCACTGAGCCCTCGTGGTGGATTAGGCTTATGCCCAGCAGTGGGGAAGTTTGATAATGCTAATGCGCGATGACGACGCTTGTATTACTTTGTATATGCCGTCTTTTCTCACGATGTCACTCACCTTTGCCCTTGACCTTTACGAGTGTATCGTGCGACGACGAAATTAATAAAATAATGTGCTTTTATAGGTCCTTGGAGCTGTTGGTGCTCTGCCCGGAATATTTGTGAAGCTTGAAGTTTCGTACTACTTATTGAAACGTTTGCTTGGCGTGCGCACTGAGGGTGACAAGAAAGCCGCTAAAGTACAAAAGCTTACTAAAAACGAAGTAAGTAATACACATTAATCATTTACCTCTTAGAATGAAGGAAATAGGCTACAGTCACTAAAACTGTTTTTAAAATGCACATAGTCAGAAAAAGGCAGCTAACAACATATCAGCATATTAGCTGGTTGGGATTGTTAGGCTTTGAGCCTCATTTATGTCAATATCAATGAAAAGAATACTGCTTTGTATGCAGTTTCTGGTTGAAATTATAACGATTGCCACCCCATTCATGGCCGACCATACAAGACTGATTGAGTGTCTCAAAACAATATAATTATCAGAAAAGAACATAACATTTTTTTTTTTGTACTATTTTTAGGTGTTGCTGGTTAACATTGGATCCTTGAGCACGGGCGGAAGGGTAATCGCTACCAAAGCTGACTTGGCCAAAATTGCTCTGACAAACCCCGTGTGTACCGAAATCGGAGAAAAAGTAGCCCTTAGCAGAAGAGTTGAGAATCATTGGAGGTGAGCTAACATTATCATTTACAATGTTTGTATTTTCCTAGTTCGATGAGTATATTGTATTGAATAAATTAGGTAGTGATAGTGATTCATAAAACACGTTTCTTCGTAAATAAAGCAATTTTACTATCCTCTACATACATCATAATGAAATTTTGATTTCAGGTTGATTGGCTGGGGTCAAATTCAAGGTGGAGAGACAATCGAACCAGCAAAGAATTAATGTTATGTATTTTATTTTTATACATTGAACTATTATGTATTTAATAAAGCAAATATAAATGTAAATAAAATTATTATTTAATTTAATTTCCACTTTACTACCTATAAATTAATTTAAAAGTGAATTCATTTAGAGAGAAACATTTCCTGGGTAAACAATTTATTTGATTTTGTTAATTTACGCTTGCAATAATGAATTTTAGGCCATGTATATAAATGTGTTGATATCTTCATCATCTCGTCGCATATATTTATGTTCAATTAGCCACTCTAGCTGCTCCTTTATCATCTTCTTAGAAGGCAAGAACATGTTCTTCAAAATCTCTACCAGTTCACTCTGAAAAGATAAAACGATTAGTAAAAACTACAATTTCGATTACATCGTAAAATAGACTTCTAGGAGTATTCGCGACCGACCATTTTTCGTCTTTGGCTAATAGTTCTGTGTAAAATAGATTTTTGAACGTCTTTTACGCATCGCTTATAAGTTTATATTCGTTACACATCGCTTTTATGAATCCTACTTCCTACTAATATTATAAATGCGAAAGTTTGAATGGATGGATTACTCAATCACGCCAGAACAGCTGAGCGGATGAGGCACTGAGATAGGGTCAACTCACACCGAAAGAGCGCCGAAGGGCAGCGAAGCGCAGTCGCACGGCTCCGTTTATAGAATTCGCCGGAATTACCGCGGCGCCGCGGGCATCCGCGCGACTCGTTTGAGTTTCTCATGCGATAATGAGTATTGTAGTAATGAAAATAAAGCTAAAATTCATATGACACTGAAACTGCGCTACGCTTCGACGCTCTTTTGGTGAGTTGAGCCATAGATTTTAGTCAGGAAAAGCACATAGGCTAATTATATTGATGGAAGTATTAATTCCACTAGTAAAAATATAAATTTTAATTAGAATTATATTCCGATGGAATGCTCATTTACATAATAACGAATTAAAGTCAAGTATGTCTGTAAATCTTTCCCTAAGTGCTATGAAACTGACACATTTTCCTAAATTAAATCATGCGTCCGAAGTGTAACAGAAGCTTTTTTTTGTTTTTGTGTGGTGGGAAATCATGCAATGACTTCTCCCGCTCTGGGTGGAGCGGGAGGGCGTGTCAGACTTACTGACTAAAACCCACCCCTGTTCCTTCCCTGCCTGAGTGCCCAGGGGTGCGGTAACTCATTTTCAGAATTTATCCGCTACCCCTAGGCATGCAGGCACCGGCCACGATGGGCCCCGTCAGTAGTGGCTGACTACATCTCTTTGAGGCGCGCGTGGAACACTACGCGCCGTCGACTCACGGGCCTGGTGCTGATCGGACGGCGAGCTACCCACTGCTCGCCGTCCGCAGGCCCGGGTCTACGGTGGCCGGAAATCGTCTCGCGACGTCCTACGCCTGGTACGCCCAGTACCTCTCCTGCGGTGGTAGCGGCCGGGGCCGCGAGGTCCACTCCGTTGAGCTTTCCTCACGCGTCCCGCCTCCGCCTTCACGAGCATTACTGCTTCGCAGAAGGCGGAGACTGCCTCCCATTCCCTCTCGCTCCGTACCATGGCCTGAACCAGGGCCGGGCGCGAGATGTCGCCGCCACCTATCGCATCCACGAGATAACAGAAGCCTGAAAACCATTTATTCGTAACTAGTTTCTACCAGCGGCTTCATCCGCGTGAATTTATAAGTAACACCAACATATCAGGGAGAGTTAAGTTTGCAAGGAGTGCAATTTTCGCGTGAGCGAAAACATTGTCAAATCGGATGAATCGGCCTTTATTGAATTTTATATGAAACGCATAGCATAATTTTATGCATTTATCGAAGCTTACATTTCCACGTCGAAATACAAAAGTCGAGTGCAAAAATGCTTTTGTTACACAATCAGTGTCATAAATGTCAGGATGAGAAACCTGTTCAAAATCGTGTAAACTCTGAATCAAATGAAAACAGAACACAAGAATGATAAGATAGTTAATGTTTGAGATATAGTTTAGTAATGAGTACTCTTAGTTTAGTTTAATTTTAATGTCACTTTATATTTTTGTTGCTGACTTCAAATCATTTGTATGACAATGCTTTCAACAAAATAAAGCTGTAATAAAAATTTACCTGGAGAGCAGTATTTGTGATTCGTTTTCTCATCTTAAGTATTTTTATGATGGCTTCTTGAGTCCTTAATATTCGAAGCTGAACAATGGAATGATTATCTTCTATTTGAGATCTTTCAGTGCTCAATTGAAGTCTACCAATCAAATTAATTTTTCCTCGACGTTGAGGTTTCCCATTTTTAATTAGAGCAAATTCTTGATTTACCCAAAATGTTGTATTCTCTGTAAAATCTTTAGGATTTTGAACTGCTGGTTCATAGGACAACAGCTGTCTTTTGAGTTTTGGAAAAGCAACAAGAGACCATAAAGTTCTCCTAAGTTCTGGATCAGGGAGTTCAGTAGCAAGTCTCAAGTTTTCATAACTTATCTTCTCCATTGGTCTTTGATTCCATGCAAACAAGACAGCCATTTGAAATGTGGTGACATCTAAGTCAAATCGACCAACAGAGTTGGAAAATGTGATTGTACCATTACTCATATGATGATACCACTGCAGCTTACGTCCTGAATGTTTCTTCTTGTAGAAGTCTTCAACTTCAGGTATGTAGTCCTCTAACTCTAATGGAAGGCTTACAGTAACTCTTTCAGATCCACGTGCCCATGCTCCAGCATTAAGTATTTTTATATTAATAGCATCATGTCGTGTAGTATCAGTTCTGAACTGAGTATTCAAATCTTCACTGACTTTAATATCTTGAAACATTCGAGCCAGTTTATTAACATAATCTGCAGGCATTCCCACCTCTCTGAGCCACTCTACCATATCCTCTTCTTTTTCAGAATCTGCACTTGAATCTAATATTAACCTTCGAGTCAGATGTGCTTTGTGATATCTCATAAAAACATCCTTGTTTTCTATATACTTTAAAACTAACAATACATCTCTTAATCTTGATTCTATCTGCTCACTTGTTAAACGTTTACTTAACGGTGTCTTCCGCAGCAACATGTCGCAGTAGTTAGCAAGCAGCTCAGGACACTTGCTCTCAGGAGCTGTGCCTTTGCTGCCTCGGATTAGAGCTGAAGACGGTAGTTCCAACTTAAAAACTGTTGTGTCATTTACAACACATTTATAAGCCTTATCTCTGGCTGTCAAAAACCTTGGATCATCTAAAAAGGCATCTTTAGCCAATGAGCTGAAACTTTTAAATAAATCTAATAAACGTTCTACATACTTTTCTGAATCAGAAGTAATTATGTCTGCAGAAGCTACCATATCTGCTAATCCAGCAGACACTATGTGTGCCTCTAGGTCTCTTAAAATGGGTGTAACTCCATCAGGCACTCTGTCAAGAAGGCGGAACATAAGTTGTAACTTCTCAGTTTGACCAGCTTTAATGAGAGGGGCACTCTCTGCAAGTAATGTGGGAAGGTGTTCTCCAATGAGAACTTTCTCACAACATTGTGTGAGTGCTGTAACACTGCCACTTCCTGGTTCTAGATATCTATGAGCACGAGCTTCTTCTTCTTTCAAACGTTGATCAGCATACTTCATATAAGATTGAACTCCATTCTCCAGTAATTGTTCACTGGCTTTTAGTTTGTAAAACTCTTCTGTTGCCTGCATATAAGCAGCCTCAAAGTTTTCCCTGTATATCTGGAGTTTATCCACAGAGTTCGAGCACAAATTAACTGTAAACAAATTATGATTAAAATGATGATTATGATTAAGTTTAATTTAAACATTATTTTTATGTAGGAAACAAAATAACTTACCATAAGATTCTCTTACACCAATAACCAGCTGTGAATCAAATGATTCCCCATTACGCTCAGCTTGTACCAGCTTCATAGCAGAATCTTGTAATCTCTGCTTGATGTCCACAAAGATACTTTGATTCCATGAATCTAACATCAATTTCCTAACCAAACTATCTTCTATGTTATTGTTGTTGTTCTTCTTTTGAGTATTAGATGCATTAGACGTTGTCACCTTGCTTACATTGTTAATAGAATTTTCTAACTGTCGAAATGGTGTAGGTAAATAGTTGCATTGTGTAAAAAACCTGCCCCATTCGGCAATATATGCCTTTAGAAGAGCTTGGTCTTCCCGCTGAGCCAGTACGCGATTCTGAGCCTGCTTTATATACATCATAATATCTTGCTGAAGAGCATCCCTCAGCTTGTATGGTCCTCTCTCATCCCACAGGCACACAGAGTGGACAGAACCAAAAAGATCTTGCCATTCTGTTTGCGTTACCGGCTCCTGCTTGAGGAGCTTCAACACTATAGGACGCATAGCAGGCCATTTATCCTCAAAA
Organism: Polia nebulosa; assembly: GCA_951329385.1. Lineage (NCBI taxonomy): Eukaryota > Metazoa > Arthropoda > Insecta > Lepidoptera > Noctuidae > Polia > Polia nebulosa. The sequence continues at coordinate 17,127,732 of OX589604.1, forward strand.
GTGACTTGTCCTTTATCCTGTAAAGAAAATTCATGGAACGTTATTCATCTCAACAAAACATTTCATATTAACACACTAACAAGAAAACAAACCTTTAACATGACTTTATAATCAAAATAGTACACTATTATTCACACAAATACTTCTCATAATCAAATATAACTAGCGATTTATAATAAATTTGCGTTAGTAGGTATTGAGTAGCTTATTTCTAATTCTACGTCAATAAACGTGAAAATAAATCAAGCATCAAACTCGATTCGACTATTGTTTGAGAAGTTGTAGTCGAATAGTACTAAAAGAAATAATTTTTACGCTTCAAGTATTTATTTTATTGTAAGCATCTATCTTTTTTAATTGTCTCTATTCCATTATTTACACATTAATGATTATTTAATAAAACAAAATTAACACTAAAAAATATATAAAAAAAACAAGCAAAGTCTAGGCTACACCACCGCGTTTGATTGATCTTGGTATGGATTAGATATTTACACTATTACGTAACTCTAATTGTAATTGAAATAATTAACTAGCTTTTAGTTAATGTAATAAATTATTTTCAAAATTATAATTACAAAATTAAAACATTTAGTTCCGATTTCGACCGTAGGCAGACTTATCGTATGCGCACTATCTGAGGAGCTACGCAAGACTGTCGCAACCCAGCGCTGGGCACGCCACCATCGCGGCGGTAGTGCCCCTCTTTGAGGAGTGGCTGGAGAGGCGTCACGGCGCCCTCACCTTCCGCCTGACGCAGGTCCTCACCGGACATGGCTGTTTCGGTAGGTACCTGTGTCGGATCAAGGCGGAGTTGACCCCCGGGTGTTTCCACTGCGAGGATCGCCCAGAGGACACGGTGGAGCATACGGTGGAGGTTTGCCCCGCTTGGGCAGAGCACCGCCGTGTCCTCGTGGATGCGATAGGCGACCTCTCGCGTCGGAGCGAGAGGGAATGGGAAGCCGTCTCCTACTTCTGCGAAGCAGTAATGCTCGCGAAGAGGGAGGCGGCATACTTTAGAGAGACTCAACAACAGCAGAGTCGCCCTAGCGCCCTCAGCCGCCGCCGCAGGAGACGCCAGGGGCCGCGAGACGATCTCCGGCCACCGTAGACCCGGGCCTGCGGACGGCGAGTAGTGGGTAACTCGCCGCCCGATCATCACCAGGCCCGAAAGTCGACGGCGCGTAGTGTTCCACGCGCGCCTCAAAGAGTTGTCAGCAAAGGACGGGGCCTGCCACGGCCAATGCCTGCCCGGGGGTTGAGGATAAATTCGAAAGAGTTACCTCGCCCCTGGGCATGTAGGGCAGGGAGGAACAGGGGTGGGTTTTAGTCAGTAACAGTCTGACACGCCCTTCCGCTCCACTCTAGAGCGGAAGAAGTCATAAGATGATTTCCCACCACCCCAAAAAAAAAAAAAAAAGGGGCTACGCAAGTATTCACACTTGACAGTTTTATTTCCAACCTATAGAGGTCCGAGGTGAGGGCCGTCCCCAGGCCCGGGTAACGTAGATAGATACGTTACCCGGGCCTGCGGATGGCGTTTGGTCGAGTGGAATGGGCAGCTCGCAGTCCGGTCAGCACCAGGCCCGAGAGTCGACGGCGCGTATTGTTCCACGCGCGCCTCAAATAGTTGTCAGCAATAATGACGGGGCCCGTCATGGCCGATGCCTGCCCAGGGGTTGAGAATAAATTCGAAACAGAGTTACCTCGCCCCTGGGCACTCAGGGCAGGGAAGGAACAGGTGCGGGTTTTAGTCAGTAAGAGTCTGACACGCCCTCCTGCTCCACCATAGAGCGGGAGATGTCACTGGATGAATTCCCACCCCACAAAAAAAAATACCTTTATCTACGTTTCCAACTCTTTCATTGGAAATGCTTTGAGTACACTTGAAGTAGTGTTTCCAATCCCATCACAAAGAAGTTCCGACTTTTTTGTATGGGACCTGGCATACCCACTGACTTATAAAACCTGTGCACTAGGCATAACTACAAGAAAAACGTGCCATACCTACACTTCACTGAGAGGATAAAATGGCGGATAATAGGGTAGCCCATATCGATATCTCTTTATTAAAAACATCAATAAAAGATTGTAACAATGTTGAATTGTTACGGTACAATATCAACAGGTATTTTTACCAGTGGATAAAGGATAATATGTTACTACGTAATATAGAGGCTATCATAAAAGCAAAGGAAATGCTACATTTTGACAAGAGTAACTAATGTTCGCGCTGAAACAATAAATATAGACACGCAGCGCTAGAACGCTTCTAAGGTGTAGTTTTCTCGCAACCAGAAGGTCAGAAGCGCCGTGATTTTCCAGAACCCCGCAATACGTAGTTTCCTTTTTACCCGACTGCGCGACGCAAAGGAGAGTAATGTGTTTATCAGCCTATGTATGTATTTATGATTAAATGTATGTATATTTGTTTCTTTGAGGTGTTTTAGAGATCGAAAGCGTGAGCCGATTTTGATCATTCTTACATCAATTGATTTATTTTAATCTTGCGAGTGCTACCAATGACATGACAGTAAGTAAAATAAAATATGGCGACCACCAGACGCCATAAATTGTAAAAAAGAAAAAAAGTCTGTGTGTACTTATGTATAATACAGAGTGGTGATGACAATACGACATTAAATTAAAGCTCGCATACCTCAAGACGTTCTCAGTCTACATACAAAAAATTATTTGAATATATCCAGTAGTTTAGTCACAGGAAATTATTTTTCATTTTTAACATTTGCTACATGATGTATCTGATAATAGGGAAACACTGTCAGGTGAACGACCCACATCGGTATAAACATCAAAACATTAAAGTCACGTTGCCAACTCGCTACGAGGACATAAACACTTTCGCCAAATTAGTATTTTCATCTAATTTAGTGAAAATTATACCTTACTTCTGAGTAATAAGAGTCATAAAGCGTGTCATCAGAGTTGGATAAGAAAGGAACGAATGCGGAAATTGCAATGCACTCATAATATTAATAGAAAATTTAGTGTGTGCGAAAGAGATAAATCTAGTTTCGTTTGTTACTTCGCTTTCTTGAAGAAATTTGCTACAACAAATTTAGGTTAGTGTGTCGCCGGCCGCGATCCTGTGATGAGTTACGCGTCCTCGCTTTGTAGTGCAGCCGCGTCTTTGATGTAGGTACTTCCCCGCCGCTCGTGTGTGTCGTGTTTTGTAAATTCATTTACGGCGGTATTAGTGCGAAATTGGACGCTTTATTTTGGTGACAGGACACGTAACGTTTTAATAGGTATTTAGTTAAACAGTGAGTGAATTGTGCGAAATTAGACGCTTAGTTTTTATTGTTTTCGTGTTTTTTTTTTTAATAATCATGCCGCGCTACAATTACACAGCTTCGGAGTACACCGACATGATTTTAATTTATGGGGAGTGTCAAAGAAATGCCGCTTTGGCTATACGGACATACCGAGAGAGGTTTGGAAACACTCGAGTTTGTCCGACCAACGGGCGCACCATTGTCCAAGCTGTCCAGAGGATGCGAGAAAATCGATCCTTAATCCCGCATGTGGATAGTGCTCTTCCACGTGTAAAAGTGACCCTTGAGGAACGAATTTTAAATTTTAATTTAAATGCTGAAAAGTTTTTAGAACTCCTCAATGGACCTGTTTGCGAGTACATGGATGAGCTTTCGGTAACTGCGTACAGGCAGATGTGGTACCAATTAGACGGAGCACCAGCTCATTCAGTGGTGTCTGCTAGAGAGCGTTTGTCTCAAATGTTCGGACAGCAGTGGATTGGCCGTTATGGACCAACGCGTTGGCCAGCCAGGTCCCCCGACCTTACACCACTGGATTTTTTCTTGTGGGGTCATATAAAAAATGAAGTGTAGGTACTCAACAGCTGTTGATACTGTTGATGATTTAAAAGATAGAATAATCATATCTTTTAATAAATTAAAACACATGGCTGCGAATGGGGACCTTTTGTCAGACGTTAGAAATAACCTTTTACGACGGTGCAATTTGTGTATTCGAATTCATGGCGGCCATATTGAAAAACGAAAAATTTAGTGACTTTCATACCTACATCCTGATCGTGATTAATAATTTGATTAATAAATAACACGCGGTTGAGAGATGCCTGATTATTTGGTTAATAATCTGTGATTCAGTGTAATTTTATTGAGCATTAATCCATAATTAAAAGCCAAAAAATCAAGTCGCTACAGGACCGCGCGTTGTTGCCGCTCTTACGACAGGTTAGTGAACTCATATTTATAAATGGTGTTCTATTTCGTTTCTAGTTTTATGCCATTTAGTTTGTTTGAAATTTTTATTTTTTTATTTTCGATGTTAGGATTTTTTTGATAGCTTAAACTTATTCTTATGAACTAGTATTGTCCGTGTTTTCATTTATTGTCGTATTGTCTTCTCCACCCTGTATAAGACTAGAATAGAATACTCTTTATTATGTACACCATATAAATTCATCATTCATTCATCATCATTTTCGTTTTTTCATTTTTTTTTTTTAAAGTCGACTAACTATGTCAAAATAAAGGGTTCGAGGAGGCGATTCCAAAAATCTAACTCACTGAAGTGTATAAAACAAAAATAAAAAACATTTTCAGAACCCGACTTAAAAAATCAAATGACAAGTTCCAAACAAGTCACTTTTCAAGCAGTCTGATGTAGTTGGTTGCATGAAATCAATAATTGAACTAAAATAACTTCCACCAACTTGTTTTTCAGCCAGGTTTTTTGAAAAATTTTTTTTTTTTTTTGATGTCAGTTTTTTTTTAGTGTCTTGGAATTTATGCTTTTAGATATTACAAGAAACGAAATGCAGTAAGTAGGTACATCGAATATATAATATATACACTTCTGGACACATCTATTGGCCCACCTTAGAGTTTAGGTTTCGGTGGCCCCTACCGAAATATGATTGCTAGATTAAACAAAAACTGTTGATGCAGTTTTAAACCTGATACATTTTACCATCTTTTTCGATCGTATTGTTTTAAATTTGAATTCAGAATACCATACGACATGGAGCTACGCCTAACAAGTCGGATATGCGCCTTGTTAAAGGCAATTGATTTTTGAATAAAAAACATGTTTTATCAAATAAAGGTTTAATTTAATAACGCGTGTTGCCTCCATGGGCATCTACCACAGCTGTCATACGATTAGGCATAGAGTTTATAAACCGCTCTATGAAATTTTGAGGGATCATCTCCAGTAGAGCTATTCTGTAAAATTTCACCGTGATAACTTAGGTGAAGTGACCGTGAAGTGGGCTGTCAATCCATACAATCAAGGTGGAATGACAGTTCACTTCACGCTCACTCCACCTAAGTTTTCACGGTGAGCTGTTAACAGAATCTACCGGCTGTAGGGTTCGCGACCGAAGTGGTATGGATTGCTATACTGTTAAATTAAATACTTTAATAACTTTAAAGATTTATTAATAAAACGGTAATTATGCTAAGCTACGCTAAATGATATGGGCTAATGAGTACGAAAGCACCCGGTTTGCTGTCCGAATATGTACTGACGTCGCGCTGCACTTAGCGCGGCGAGGTTGTGTAAATCTGAAGCTAGATCAGCAAAACGTGTTCGATCGTAATGATTGTATCGAACATGCTCCCGAGGGGAAGAAATGAGATAAACTTATACAAAGCTAAAACGTTACGTGAGTGTGGGCTTATATGCTAGAGAGGGTTAGAATAATGTTGGTTGATGATTTACAAGGTGATATAACAATCTATAGCTAATTGTTCAAACGGTTGAGTCATCGATAAAAAATATGGATTGTCTTTTGGCAATAGGCGAGGTTGACATGTCACACCTTTTTGATCGTAAGCTAGACCACCGTTTTGATAAGCGAGATACGCGCGCAGTTTCACTGACACTCGACACCTCAGATGGAGGCAGGTTTCGCGCACTGACACTGGAGCCCTTTTGTGGCTCGGATTGGTTTATACACACACTCACACTGGCTGGTACGCTCTCGGTCTGTCCTAGAATGGACGAATCTCCGGCACGCTGACACCTTCTCCTCAGTAACCAAATTATGATCACTGCGATGGCTGCTGCTAGTAGTCCATATAACACAGAGTATTGATGGATATCATGTATCGTTAGGAGTTCTGGCTGCTGAGCTGATTCCTTCATGGACTTAATTTGTTCATGGAGGTTTTTCAGGGAGTTATTTATCATTATGTTTTCGTAGTCGGATTCGTAGTCTTTAAAATGTTGGATAGGTAGCGTGAGGTTGCTGATGAAACGATTTATTGGAGTTAATTTTGTGTCCAAAACATTTGGCTTTAGGTTGAGCGTATTTTCGAATTGCTGATAAGCGTAAAGCGTCACATCATGACCCTTTACAATACACTGCTGAGTAAGCTGAATGAGTCCGGCCTTGCTGACTTGGTGAACTTGTAGGCCGTCGTCACATATGACTCGCAAAGAGTAAGAATCACTACAAAAATACAAGTAGGTAGAAAGGTCGTGTAGTGGAATCCATTTGTTTTTGCAGTCAGATTTTTTCATTCTGCAAATGGCTAGTTTTTCCTTTTCACAGAATTTTTCATCAGGACCTAAGCTCCTGATAGGTCCCTGCAGATGGCAGAGGTAAGTTTCTGCTTGATATTGGCAGTTTTGAAGATCTCTGATGCTCGCTGTCAGATATGCATCTCTTCTTAGGTTGATCGCTACATATTCTGACATAGGTTTAATAGTAATCATGCTTTTGTTAATTTGAACTGGAACTGGTATCAAATTGTAAAGCTGGAACGTGTCTCTGCTGATTAAGGGTAAGGTAATTTCAAATATGAAATATTTCTCCATCATCCTGGCTCTGACTTTCAACAATTTATAGATCTTGTACAAGTTGAATTGGATGTCATCTACTGTAGTGTGATTCTGTAAGAGCACATTCGAAACTTCGAGTCTGAATCCGCTGTGAGTTTCTTGATTGGCATTCTAAAAACTCGGTTGATAACTCGACTCTACACTAGCGCTGCCCTTGCGAGTGTGTCAGCGAGTTGAACTAAATTCACAGGGAGATTTTGACAGATAAAGTATGGGATGACGTAAGAAGTGGTATTCAGTAAGGTAATTCCGCCGTCACTTCGACGCTCCCTTCGATCTCGATCCCGATTCAAAGTGTCAATTTATAAGTATCTATTTTACGAGTGAAAATATAAGAAATCCTTTAGAAATAGTGTTAAAATAATATTTATATGTCACAGTGTTAATATTTAGTACAATAACTATTTAATTTTGTAAAGTGAATACGATGGCAAGAATGTTTTTGTTTAAATCTTTAGGTATTAGAAGAGGCTCATACTTTGGATAAACTAGAAAAGCGTCGCCAATCTAACCAAATTCGAAGTTTATCTTTATTAACCCGAGATGACGACTATGTGAGCGTGTATAGATTGTCAAAGGAACTAATTGACCAACTAGAGTATGAGTTACTGCCTCTGATAAAGCCCACAAAACGTCGAGGCAAAGGACTTTCAACTCGTGTAAAAGTAAGTGCTTCATTTTAGTAAGTTTATAGTTATACTTTTGTTAGTATTTACACAGTTTATAGCTGATAGATTTGTAACCAAGCACACCAACATAATTTATCGCACAACTCATGAAAACACTTCATAATAAGGTATTCCCTTTATGTTGTTTCCCTGTTAGCTGTTTTCATGTTAGTTTAAGGACCCCATATTTAATATAGTTATAATATAGGTAGGTAGGTACTTGGTATTAATAATATTAATACACATGTAATACCCATATTGGTCCCTATTTTGTTTTGACTAGATCTAGATTACTTAATTTTTTTATTGTTTCACAGATATTATGCTCCTTGTCATTCTTGGCTGTTATTAGAAAATAATAAAAGAAAATATAAGGACATATTTATCACAACCATCAGCGTCTCGTTGCATAAATGAAGTAGTGGAAGCTCTTAGTAATCCGGCAATAGTAAAAAAATATATAAGGTTCCCTAAAAATATACAAGAAAGACAAATACCTATTAAAAGAAAGGTTAGTAGGTACCTACCTATAATTAAAGTGAATGTTCTTTGATTTTTATATTTTTGTGATAGTTAATAATGTTAGTGGTTACTTTAAATTGAAGGTTCTACAAAAAGTTTGGCTTTCCAGCAGCTCATGGATGTGTCGATGGCACTCTGGTGGCATTGAAAAAACCGGTTACCATGCAAGAAATGTGCAATTGGTAAAATGGATTTCAATGTTGTAATCTATTACTATTAGGTATTCAATTAGTCTACTTATTATTTCTTTTTTCTATTCACTTAATATGTTTTTTCAGATAACAGATGCAAATCTAAATATTTTAAATGTGGATTCAACATATGGTGGAGCTACTCATAATAGCTTCATTTTTAACTATGGTGGTATAAAAGCCCACGAGGCATTAACAAATGCTGGTGAAGAAGTAGTTACTTAGTTATTTATAAAACTACATAATTATTTGATACTTATTAATTTTTTTCAGGTGATTCATGCCTACCTTATGACGCCAATTAGTGGTGCTGAAGATAATTCCCCAGAAGCTTTCTACAATGACCGTCACTTAACTGCTCGCAATTCAGTAGAGAGAACATTGGTCTCCTAAAAGGACGATTTAGGTGCTTGTTAGTACACAAAGTGCTCAATTATCATCCAGACATAGTTGCAAAAATAGTTATTGCATGTTGTGTTTTGCACAACATGTGCAATCGCACAGGCATTCACAATTTCAGAAGAAGAGAGACTAGAAGAGCTCCAAACAATTGTTGAAGTTCAAAGGAGGCAAACTAGGGATTTGCCATTTAACGCCGATTTAGCTATTGGGCAATTACATAAACGAAACTTAGTAAATAGGCTATGGCGTTCACGTCATAATTAATTATTATATAAATATAATAACTTTTTGTTATGAATAAACACAATTGTATTCCTGGAAACTAAAAATTGCATAACTTTTTGTTTATTTACGTTTTTTATTTTTGCAACAATTAGAACAACAAATTAAGACCGATATTTTGATGTATCATTCGCCTATCTGCATTATTTAGTTTCTGTGTAATTAATTACAGGCGATGACTAGGTAGGTACGGCAAGTGGCGGTTCTAGCGGCCAACTATTAATAATCATAGTGTCTTAGTTTTTTTTTGCAACAAATTCAGTAATGGAGGTATATATAGTAACAAATTACCACTAATTCCTGGCAAACTTTCATCAAATTTTATGAGTTGGCCTCGCGGTTTAAATTGACATTGCGTACTGTGCACCGTTTTTAAGTCTTATTTCGCCATTTCTCTCTTGGAGAGCCCTCCCAATATGAGAAATGGTTGTAGATTCAATAAAATTCTATTTTTGGCACATCGGGAAATGTATAAAATCAAAACTAATAATCAATGGACAAAATAATACATTCAATAAAACTGCTTTGATATCCGTTTTAGTGTTTTATTTATTATATACTAGCTGTACCCGGGATGTGTTGCAATGCTACGTAAAGTAAGTATACAGAAACTACCAGTACCACAACAGCTACCTTTTAAAAGTTATTCTGCTATTTGGGGCGGAGACAAATCCAACAAATCAAAAACCATGAAAATCGGTCCAGCAGTTCTTGAGTTATATGTGTTGTAACAAATACGACTTTGTTTTATATATATATATACATTAAGTATATTAACTTAAATTACTACACCCTATCTCTATTCTTAGCCTCTGACAATGCTTGCATCCCTTTCCCCACTGCAGCCACAGCTTCAGCTAAAATACTGTCTCTCTCTGCACTCCTTTCCAGAAAGGACTGCAGGATTTGTGCATTTAGTCGTTGTATCTCCAGCTGGTGTTCTTCCACCCTCAGGAATCTCTCAGGAGTGGTGGAGAATTCCGTTCGCCGTTGAGTTGGTGGAGGAGCAGCAACTGTCCTAGACGTGTGACGTGATGCTGAAAAAAGAACACCGATGACTATGATGCGTAAATAAAAAAATCTTAAATAGCGGCTTTTCGTTATCATTCGTTTGAAAAATGATGTTTTGATAGTTATTTTTATTTTGTATTTACACACGCAACCAGCACCTCGACTAGCACGAGCCATATTTGTCCTGGGGCGGTGAGAGAGGGAAGCAATTGGCGTTGCTAAAAAGATAAATATTTACATAAAATTACATGAAGGTTCTTTAATCTCAATTTTTTTTCTAAATCAAATACTTATATAAAAGTACAAATGAACTCAGATATATATATTTATGAACTGAGTTCATCATACCCGGGCCTGCGGACGGCGGGTAATGGGTAGCTCGCCGTCCGATCAGCACCAGGCCCGAGAGTCGACGCACGGCGCGTAGTGTTCCACGAGCGCCTCAAAGAGTTGTCAGCAATAATGACGGGGCTCGTCATGGCCGATGCTTGCCCAGGGGTTGTGGATAAATTCGAAACAGAGTTACCGCGCCCCTGGGTATTCATGGCAGGGAAGCAACAGGGGTGGGTTTTAGTCAGTAAGAGTCTGACACGCCCTCCTGCTCCACCCTAGAGCGAGAGATGTTATTGGATGATTTCCCAACCACAAAAAAAAAACAGTTCATCATCGAGCATGAGCAAAACCACATAATATTGGGTTCCCACCTATGAAATTGGCTTTTTTGTCTAACAAATAGAGAACCTCGTCACTTCTAAGAATTAAAATATTTATCAATTGCTTGATATTATATCGAATAATGACCGTCATAGACAACTTTGTCGACACGGTTGGCGCAGTGGTTGAGCGTTCGGCTGCTGCGCTGCGTGTCGCGGGTTCGATTCCCGCACGGAACAAATATTTGTATGACCTGCTGATATTTGTTCCGGGTCTAGGTGTCTTGTGTATGTGAGTATATATGTTTGTGAACGCACCCACGATACAGGAGTAATACCTAGTGTTAGCAACGTTTAAAAAAAAAAGAACTGCCAATAGCAAAAACAACCTTAATACTTATAGTTATAAAAACAAAAAAATAATACCTTAAAAATTACGCTTCTTTTTGTTAGCAAATTTGTTTTAAGTTAGCCAAAACTTATTTTTTTTGCTTAATCTAAGTGGCATACATTATCATAGTTTTTAAACATTATTGCATAAAAGTTTTAAAACATTAGTGTTCATAATTGTAAAAAAAATTAAGAAAATGTTAGTATGAAAAATGCAACCTCTTTAAAATTCTCCGTGCAAACGCTGGTTTCATAGATGGGGAACCTAATAGTAGTTAAAGTTGTTTAACATTATTGGTCACTTCCATGACGAAGCAGCAGTTCGACGACAAATCACTGGGGAGGCTACTTGGGTGGCACCGCGGAGCGAAGGAGAAGGTGTGGGTGTGTGTGAAAGTGTTATTGGTGGAGAAGACAGGCTAGGATGATATATATGGGGATCTGGAGGAGGAGTGTGTTCTATCTAAGCAAATATAAACAGATAAATGCTAGATATCATTCAAATCACATAAAATTATGAATTAAATTTAAATATCATACATTGTCACTATCAGCATCTTGTATTTCTTGCACTTCATGTGATGGAGATGGAGTATCATTTTCCTGAAACAGGTAATAATAATAATTAATGAATTTGCCAAATAATTCAAATAAAAATACACTTTATATTATACTAGCTGCGCCCCGCGGTTTTACCCGCCTAGACCGGAATAAAAGGTAGCCTATGTGTTAATCTAGGCTATAAGCTATCTACATACCAAATTTCATCCAAATCGGTCCAGCCGTTTGAGCGTGAAAAAGTAACAAACATACATACAAACTTTCACATTTATAATATTAGTAGGATGTATTTTCAACAGACAGATTGCACAATTCTTGGCCACTACCAGCCAGGCAGGATTGATAAAAAAAAGCTAGTACCTATTGCATTTCTAAATTTCTTACCGGATATGCCTGTATGCCTAAATGTGCATCTCCTGATGAAAAACTTTCACCACACAAAGCAACAACACTTTCTTCCAAGCTCTGATAGCTCCACCACATCCTCCACCCCACCACCAGTCTTACGCCTAGCAGCAGAACTCACTGCTACTTTTCTTTTTATGGCACTTTTTTGTCAGTCCAATACTACAATCAGACAATTTATAATTAAATAAATTATAATACAATTCTGTTCTAAACATGTGTTTTTGAAAGTATATTAAAAAAAAACTCCATTTTCTTATTATTAATAGTCATTGATTGAGTAAAATTAACAATAAGATAAAATTTATGAAACCCAGGAACACACTTTAAACCAAGATTCGTCACACATTTTAAGTGGTTTGCTTTGAGGAATGTTAAGTGGTTCTAACTAACATGCAGTAAAAATAAGCGATGCTTACCTTGGTCCACTGTTTTGTGCCACCTATACTATTTAGGCGCACGGCTAGTTCCTCCCACTGGCGTCGACTTCGCTCTCTGGCATTTTGAGTTCTCAAGAAACCTTTCGCCATGCCAGGGTGTCTTTCCATAAACTCTACCAGAGTTTCAACCTGAGCCGACGATGGGTGAGAGGAACGTGTCTCATTTAGACTGGAACGTTATTGTTGGATTAGAAAACAAAATAAATACTATTTTAACTTATATCATTTTTAAACTACACAACCACAAATATAAACTTACTTCATTCACAATTATTTTCGGCACTGAACGATCAAATCAAACAAACAAAACAAACAACGCAAGCGCAACGCATTATCCAAACAAAATATCGTCTGTCTGACACTCTGACACTGACATTTCTTTTTTTTTTTCGTAATGGAAGCTTAGATATTCATGACACGAATTTAAAGTTTTCTGTTTTTTTACTTATTAGCTACCTCAAATTCCTTAAACTAAGAAATTTTAATTTATACATCATATTAGCTAAAATTCTGTGCCAAAAACTCAACACTTGTGTCAAAAAAATAAAACCGATAAAACTAGATTAACGTTTTGTTGAGTGTGGCAATCACTAGTATAATATTGGTCGCTTCGGAGCTCACTTCACTTCGCTTTCGACTAGGTGATGCTTACAGAATGCAAACTCAAGGTCATTTTGAATCGTAAGCGAAGTGAGAGTGAATAGCGAAGTGAGACGCGAGTTGTTGTTTGAATTTTACAGAATCGACATACAGGTAATGTACATCTCTTTAGATATTTGGCCAGACACAATTTGTAACTCCCCACGAAGCTGTTGTGGTGTCAAGAGATGCAGATTGATCTGTCCGTGATAGATTTCAGTCAATGTGTCAAGAAAAGCATCCTGAATTCGCTTTAAGTTTTGTATCATGTTGATAGTTGCTAATGCTGCTAATGTGAAATCTTGATGAATAGATATGACGTCGATTTCCTTCTGTAATGTGTTGGTGACGCTATCTAAATAATTCAGGTGTTTATTGATCATCTTATGCTGTTTCGCAATAGTCTCCTCTGTTCTTTTTAATATATTATATTCCGCTTCTATGACCGATGTCTGGTTCCTATATAGCTGACTTAGATGGTTTATATTACTACGTACTAGGTCAATGTCATTCTTGTACTTTTCTGCGAATTCTTGATCGAGTACTCCAAACAATGAACTTGCAATCGAGCCGACAGCGTTGATCAACCCGCGTCGAGTTCGCAAGTGCGCTCCAAAATGCTGATTAAGTAACAGCTGGTTGTAATATTGTAGTTCATTGTACTCGTGCTGTATTTGCAGAATGATGACTCGACAATGACTCTGTGCTTGAATCTTTTTGCATGTTTGCTCAAGATATTCAGTAAACTGTGGTATCGCTTTATCTCCTTGCCAGTAGGGAGACATATTATAATAAGTGACAATTTTCCATTCATCACGAATAAGATGCATTTGTCCTATGGGGTCAAAATACATTGTTTGATTGCTGCCGAACGCTGATAGTTTATAAGACGCTTCAGAGGATATTATAAGGCTCATAAAAAATAATAATGATAGTGCTATGCTATAGATTTTAGGACAATTGTTATCCCACTTTCTTTCATTGCTTTGCGGTTTTATTGCTCCGACTTTTTCCTGTTCACTTGCTTTTTTGTCCGTTATAGGCAAAATCGAAAGCTTTATAATTGGACGCTTTATAAAACCATTTTTTGTTTTTAAAGTCACTACTCTGACAACTCCGTCCTTTCCTGGGTGGACCTCCACCACCCGACCAACAGGCCATTTTCCTGCGGGCATGTTGTCATCATGAATAGTAACCATATCTCCTATCTCTATATTCTTTTGCTCTTTAAACCACTTGCTGCGCATCGATAGTTGACTAAGATATTCGGTTTTCCATCGTCGCCATATGTCTTGGAACGTTTTGTTTACCAAATACCATCTTGTCCTCGCATCTTGTGCTGTTTCTATGACGGAAAGACCTGCACGGCTAGTTAGAAAATGGGCAGGCGTGAGATAATCAATATCATCGATGTCTTCCGATATTGGGCACAATGGTCTTGAGTTAAGGCTCGCTTCGATTTGAGACAAAATGGTAGACTATTCTTCGAATGTCAAGGCTTGGTCTCCTATTACTCTTTTCAGATGCTGCTTAAGGCTTCTAATCGATCGCTCCCATATCCCTCCAGCACTCGGCCAAGAAGGACAATTCCAATGCCATTCTATGCTTAGTTCAGCTATTTCTCTATAAAAGTTATCACCAAAGATTCGCTCAAAATGTTGCTGCTCTTCCTGAAGTATTTTATTGGCACCCACAAAGTTAGTCCCATTGTCCGAATATATATGCTTCGGTGCTCCTCGTCGTGCCGCCATGCGACGTAATGCTGCTATAAATGCCAGACTGCTAAGGTCGGAAACTAACTCTATGTGCACTGCTTTCGTAACCATGCAAATAAACAAGGCAATGTATCCCTTCGATGTTTTCTACCTTTGTTTGATTTCACTCTAATAAATCCTGTGTAGTCTATTCCAGTGTGATAAAATGGCGGTGCTGGATTACTTCTAAAATCAGGTAGGTGTCCCATTATTTGCTGTAGTTTTTTGGGCTCTTGCTTTTTGCAGGTCACGCAATTACGAAGTTGTTTCTTGGTAGCTCTATTTCCCTTAATTATCCAATATTGTTGTCTCAATAAAGACAAAGATAGTCGAGCTCCTCCATGAAAGGTGTTTTCATGTGCTTGTTGGATAAGAAGCTCCGTCAGTCGTCCGCTAGAAGGGCTGATTATGGGATATTTCATGTCAGACGTCCTCCGACTCTTAATATGCCGACGTCGTCTAAAAATGGGTTTAAATTTAATAATTTGCTATCAGAACTGAGTCGCTTATGCAATAAATTGTCGATATCCGATGCAAATTCCTTGCGCTGTACATATTTAATTATAACTAATTTTGCTTTCCTTAGCTCTTGTAACGTGAGATATGACGGCCTTTGTTTACTTGTCGGTGCAAGTGCCCGTAATAACCACGCTACTATGCGATTTATTTTTAAGAATGAACTGTAGCGATTTAACAGATTTTCGATAATGTTACTTTCAGAGTTGCTATTTTCAACAGTAAGGACTTGTTTCCGAATCTCTTCTTCGGTCGTATACTTAGCTTGCTCTTGCTGTTGCTTGAATCTAGTTGTCCATAACCAGGCTGGTCCTCGCCACCACAAGTAATGCTCCATTAATTGTGTAGCCGATAGTCCTCTGGTTGCTGAATCGGCTGGATTTTCTTTTGTTGATACGTAATGCCAAACGATAGGTGGTATTACGCTAGTGATTTTCTTCACTCGGTTCGCTACAAAAGGCTTCCATCGATCTGGGTTACCTTGTATCCAGCTAAGGGTGACCTTGGAGTCACTCCAAGCGATGATTTCATATTCTATGTTAACTATGCTAGCGACGATTTTCTCTAATAATCTGGTTAACAGCTCCGCTCCACAGAGTTCCAATCTCGGTAGCGAAACTGTCTTGCTATTTGGCTCTATTCTAGTTTTTGCTGCGATTAATACCACGGATACTTTATCTCCTGTCACTATTCTGGCATATACAACACATGCGTATGCTTTCGCGATGCATCACAAAACCCATGCAACTGGACAATGTCACCGCGCTTGCTTTGTAACCAACGAGGTATTTTAAACTGACAGATACACTCCATGTCTTCGGTTAATTCTACCCACTCGTTTTTGATTTCTATTGAGACTTCATCACTCCACTGAATCTCATCAAGCCAAACCTTTTGAAATAGTAATTTGAATTTTGTCGTCAGCGGTGCTAGCCAACCTAAGGGATCAAATAACCTTGATATTTCTGACAGGAGCTTTCTCTTCGTAAGCTTTGTTGTATCTGCTGATGCTGAATTAAATTGGAAGGAAAGTTCATCCGTTGTTGGGTCCCATCTTAAACCCAATGTTTTTGCTGATTCCTCTGTTTTGAAAAGAAATGATGTTGCTTGAATATTTTGATGTGATGAATTTATATCCTCCATTAATCTCTTGTCGTTTGCTGACCATTTTCTTAGTAAAAATCCTCCGCTGCTTAGGCACGAATTTAGCTCTGCTATAATGCTTTTTCCTTCGTCGAGAGAATATGACCCCGATACTAAATCGTCCATGTAAAAGTTTTCCCGTATTATTTTTGCTGCGGTGGGAAAGTTATGCTGCTCATCTGATGCTAGTTGGCGAAGGGTCATCATCGCTAAGAAAGGTGCTGATTTAGTGCCGTAGGTAACCGTAGTTAGCTGGTATGCTTTAATCGGTAGGTTGGGTTTCGCTCGCCAAAAGATTTGCTGTAATTTTTGATCAGATTCGTTACCAAAAATTTGCCGAAACATTTTTTCTATGTCAGCGGTAAATACATATCGATATTGCCTCCACCTTAGTAATAGTGGCTCCGTAACCGCACGCCGGAAACGGAAGCCGTCGAGGCGGAGCTATACGAGGGGTACAGAGCTGCGAGGACCGCCCTCCGAGCGGAGATCTTGCGGGCCAAGAAATCGGCCCGCGAGGAGTCGCTGGAGGCTCTGAACAGAGACTCGTGGGGGCGCCCGTACAAAGCGGTGCGGGAGAAACTCCGCCCATGGGCCCCCCCGCTGACGCAGAGTCTCCGGCCGCAGCTCGTGGAGGGCGTGGTGAGCGCTCTGTTCCCCTCGCGAGGGGAACATACCTCTCCGCCTATGGCTCCGCCTCCTGCGGTACCTGACGCGGACCAACCTAACGACGACGACGTTCCCGAAGTGACCGAGGTAGAGCTGAGAGCGGCGGTGCGTAGGCTGAACGCCAAAAGCACCGCCCCAGGACCCGATGGCTTTCATGGGAAAGCCTGGGTCCTGGCCTTGCAAGAGGCTCTCGGGCCTCGACTCAGGGGGCTTTTAAGCGCATGCTTGGAGAGGGGCCAGTTTCCACGTCGGTGGAAGACGGGGAAGCTGGTCCTGATCAAGAAGGTGGGGCGCCCTGCGGACTCTCCGTCCGCTTACCGGCCCATTGTGCTGCTCGACGAGGTGGGCAAGCTCTTTGAAAGAGTAATTGCAGACCGCCTCGTCGGGCAGTTGGTGCGGGTGGGGCCGGATCTGGCGGAGAGCCAGTACGGCTTCCGCAGGGGGCGCTCCACGGTGGACGCCATCATGCGCGTACGAGCCCTCACGACGGGGGAGGCAGTTGCCCGGGGCAGGGTCGTCTTGGCGGTGTCTTTGGACATCTCCAATGCCTTCAACACCCTGCCCTGGAGTTGCATAGTGGAGGCACTCCGGTATCACCGGGTGCCGCCCTACCTCCGTCGCGTAGTCGAGGCGTATTTGACGGACAGAGCCGTCATCTACCCCGGTCATCAGGGAGAATGGAACCGGCGAGAGATGTCGTGCGGTGTTCCACAGGGATCGGTCCTGGGGCCGCCTTTGTGGAACATCGGATACGACTGGGTGCTGCGCTGCGACCTCCCCATTGGCGTCAGCGTAGTGTGCTACGCTGACGACACGCTAGTCTTAGCGCAGGGGTGGTCGCACGAGGCGGCGGCCGACCGTATGACACGCGGGGTTGCGACAGTCATAGGGAGGATCCGGCAACTGGGACTCGAGGTGGCATTGCACAAGTCCGAGGCCATGTGCTTTCATGGCTATCGGAACGAGCCACCGGCGGGTTCCCAGATCACGGTAGGAGGGGTTCGCATCGGCGTCGAGGGTACGATGAAGTACCTGGGACTCGTCCTCGACAGCCGGTGGAACTTCGTCGAGCATTTTCGACGTTTGGCTCCCAGATTGGACAGGGCCGGGGCCGCCTTGAAGCGGCTCCTGCCCAATCTGAAGGGGCCAAACGCCTCCTGCCGGAGGCTCTACGCGGGGATCGTGCGGTCCATGGCCCTCTACGGGGCACTGGTGTGGGCGCGTTCGTTGACGCAGCGGTCAACGCGCCAAATGAACGCGGCCCAGAGGGTCATGGCCATCCGCATCATCCGGGGATACTGCACGGTCTCCCGTGAGGCAGCGAGCCTCCTTGCCGGACTGTCACCGTGGGATCTGGAGGCAAAAATCCTCGCGCACCTGTATGAGTGGCGCGAGGAGGCCAAACGCCGGGGCGAAATTCCGCTGCCGCGACAACTCGCGGCTCGGCGGACGGAGCTCCGGCAGGATCTCATGGTGACATGGAGAGAGCGACTGTCGCAACCCAGCGCTGGGCACGCCACCATCGAGGCGGTAGTGCCCCTCTTTGAGGAGTGGCTGGAGAGGCGCCATGGCGCCCTCACCTTCCGCCTGACGCAGGTGCTCACCGGACATGGCTGTTTCGGGAGGTACCTGTGTCGGATCAAGGCGGAGGTGCCCCCTGCGTGTTTCCACTGCGAGGATCGCCCAGTGGACACGGTGGAGCATACGGTGGAGGTTTGCCCCGCCTGGGCAGAACACCGCCGTGTCCTCGTGGATGCGATAGGCGGCAGCGACCTCTCGCGCCGTGCCCTGGTTCAGGCCATGGTACGGAGTGAGAGGGAATGGGGGGCCGTCTCCACCTTCTGCGAAGCAGTAATGCTCGCGAAGAGGGAGGCGGCACACGTTAGGGAGACTCAACAGAGACAGAGTCGCCCTAGCGCCCCCAGCAGCAGCCGTCGCAGGAGACGCCAGGGGCTGCGAGACGATCTCCGGCCACCGTAGACCCGGGCCTGCGGACGGCGAGTAGCGGGTAACTCGCCGTCCGATCAGCACCAGGCCCGAGAGTCGACGGCGCGTAGTGTTCCACGCGCGCCTCAAAGAGTTGTCAGCAAAGGACGGGGCCTGCCACGGCCAGTGCCTGCCCGGGGGTGGAGGATAAATTCGAAAGAGTTACCTCGCCCCCGGGCGCGTAGGGCAGGGAGGAACAGGGGTGGGTTTTAGTCAGTAAGAGTCTGACACGCCCTTCCGCTCCACCCCAGAGCGGAAGGAGTCATAAGATGATTTCCCACCCCCCAAAAAAAAAAAAAAAACCTTAGTAATAGTGCCTGGAGGTCTCGCTGCAAGTTGGGACCTCGATGCATGGCATCATTAAGACTAAATCCTGATGACGTCTTTGCGGACGCATTAAATACGACACATAACTTCGTAGTTGATGAGTCTGCTCGCTGAACCCCATGATGAGGTAAGTAACATTCCATTTCATTTCTGCTAGAAGTCGCTACTTTCATATGTCCCAACTCTTCATACTCCTTTAAAAATTGCTTATACTGCGGAGCTAAATGTTATTGCTTGCTTAATTTTTTCTCTAGATTTCTAAATTGTGCTAGTGCTATCTCCTTTGAAGATCCTAATTTTTCGTATGCTTGGCTTCATCGGTAACCTTACTTCATAACGACCGCTTTCGAGACGTTTAGTCGTTGATAGGTAGTACTCGACACATTGTTGCTCTTCTGCAGATATTTCATTTTGCTCATAAATATCCTCAATTTGCCAAAATTGATGAATATCCGCTGTATTGTTTAGGATGACATAACAATGAAAATGTGGTTTTACGCTTCCGCATAGTATCTATCCGGGCTGGCTTTGCTGAGCTAAAGGTGAAGATAAATCAGAGTTTCTTATCAAACCGTCTAACATAATAAGAGCGTAGGCGTCTGCTCCCAGTAACAAGTCCACTGGACGGCTTATGTAAAACTCCGGATCTGCTAAATTAATATGCTCCAAATGCGACCACGAAGGCCTTTCAAATGATCGATTTGGTAGGTTCTTGATAAGGTTTTTCATTATCAGAACATCGGTATGAAATTCAAAGCTGTTATACATCGATTGACATGTAATGCTAAGCTTGCCCTTACAGTTAGCATCCTTTTCTCCGATTCCAAAAATGACTCCATCAAATTGCTGTCTTTTTAAACCTAACTGTTGAGCTGCTTTCTCGCTAATTAGTGATATCTGTGAACCCTGATCAATAAGAGCTCTCAGTACAAGCTGCGTGCTGTCTACTGACCTAACCTTCACTAGTGCTGTAGCTAGGAGAATCTCAGTATGATCTTGTTGAGAAGCGTGAACATTATTGTTTGCCTGAGATGTATTTTCCTCTTGCTTAATGTTATTCGATTTTTGCTTTATTTGACCGGACGTTGAACGAGGTTTTTGCTGCGTAAAGCATTCATGTAATATGGTATGATGATTTTCCGAACATTTGCGACATCGTTTTGTCGAATGGCATTTATTGCCATTATGATTAAAAATGCAATTAATACAAATGTTATGTTGCTTTAAGGTTTTGAGTTTCATTTCATTCGACAATTCAATAAACTTTTCGCAATTGTATAAATTATGCTCAGCAAAACAAAGAGGGCATTTAACTCCCGACACGTGCATGGCTTTCGTAATAGATTGGTTTGCTTTATAATTATTATATTTTCGATTATTTGTAGATGAAGTTGAAGGACCGGCTTGATGAATAGATTGCTGTGATTTCGGTATGACATCTTGACGTCGACGAGCTGATTCTAAGCTAGTGAACTTTTTTTCTAAGAAATCTAAGAAGTCTTGAAGCACTGGTAGATCCCTAGCGTTCCTTAACGACTCTATGTATTCGGAATAAGAATCACTATCTAACTTGTGTGATAAAATATGAACAAGTAGAGGGTCCCACGTACTAATATTCACACCTAGGTTTTTGACAGCGTGTAGACTCTCTAATGTGACGTCATGTAATTTTTTAATAGCTGAAAATGATTGCTGCTGTATAGTGGGAAGATTCAGGAACACGTTGACGTGGGATGTAAAGATGAGCTTCTTGTTGTCAAATCGATGGTTTAAAATCTCCCAACAAACAATATAATTGTCAGAACTGATAGGCAAGTGCTGGATCAAACGCTCAGCTTCACCTTTCACCTTGCCTTTAAGGAATTGCATTTTCTGAGCGTTTGATAATGCTGTGTTTTTGTGGATAGCTTCACTAAAAAGATCCTTGAACGATACCCACTGCTGATAAGTGCCCGTGAAGACAGGAATCTCCATTTGTGGAGTTGATTTCTCACGATAGGATGTTGACCACATTTTGGAGTTGATAGATTTCTTCATTCTATTGAAGGTTCGCTCGTGGTTGTTAAATTGGAACTCATACTCAACTACTAGCTCCTCTCCCGACTCGCTAACGATTTCCCAGTGAAGATTATCAATGGTGCTCTAACGATTTTGCAGGGTTCGAAGAGCATCTTCGAACTCCCATTTATCGACAATTGTCTCAAGGTCAATATTGTCGACAGCTCTAACAAATGCTTTAAAGTTGACCGACTGCTTATGTAGCATATCGTCAAGCTTGTTGTTGGTTCCTCTCGACTCACACTTCGAAGGCGCTGCTGCTGTTTTGTTCGGCTCCGGCTGGCTCATTGAAGTTCCAGCCGCATCTTGCTGTGCTAGTTCAGGGTATGCTGAATGTTGACTCCGCTGAATCAACTCATTTTGCCGTTGAATGATAAGTTTCTTGGCGGTCATGTAGATTTCTTCCGTACGCTTAAACTCCGAGTTGACAAAATATTTATGATTTGTCTTTTCGAAAGGAAGAATCTTGTCATGATTTACTTCGTATTCCTCCCAATACTTCTCAAGTAACTCGATTTTACGATTACAATAGTCAAAAGTTTTACGCTCAGCGCTATCCTTTTTAAAATTGGTGAGAAGCTTCCCTAAGCTCTCCGCGATCTCGGTTTGATTGAAGTACAGAGTCTCCATCTCCATCTCGCTGCTGCTGCTAATAAGTAAAACTGAACGATCTTACTTGAGATAGTCCTAGTTGCTGCTGCCCGACGAGGGTTGCTCCCCAAGTCAGAGATTTGCTGCTGCTTTTGCTCCTTATGTAAGGTATTAACTCACGTGGTAAGATGTAACGAGCACTTTACTCACTACACTGCTGCTAAAATCGTTACCACTACAGTCACTGCTAAGCTAATGAATACTGCAACCAACAGTTTCACAGGTTCGGTAAAAGTTCACTTCACTGTCGTTAGTCCCGAAAAACTATATAACCGACCGCGAAATGATCCGGCTCGAAGGACCAAAATGTAGGGTTCGCGACCGAAGTGGTATGGATTGCTATGCTGTTAAATTAAATACTTTAATAACTTTAAAGATTTATTAATAAAACGGTAATTATGCTAAGCTACGCTAAATGATATGGGCTAATGAGTACGAAAGCACCCGGTTTGCTGTCCGAATATGTACTGACGTCGCGCTGCACTTAGCGCGGCGAGGTTGTGTAAATGTGAAGCTAGATCAGCAAAACGTGTTCGATCGTAATGATTGTATCGAACATCTCCCATTCCTCTTCTATGGCAGTTTTCAACTCCTGCATCGTCTGGGCAACTGGCTGACGAGCCCTAACACGTCTTTTTAGCTCGTTCCACATGTGCTCAATGGGGTTCATGTCTGGGCTTCTGGCTGGCCAGTCCATAACTGTGATGTTCACATCCCGAAGATATTCCCTGACGATGCCGGCCGCATGGGCTCTTGCATTATCATGCATAAAAAGGAAATTTGGGCCCACATAGTCCGCGTATGGTATCACGTGAGGTTCTAAGCACTCACGAATGTACGTTTCAGCATTTAATGTTGGCAGCCGTGGTCCTGTAACAACCTCAAGTTGAGTTTTGCCGCTCGCGGATATACCGCCCCAGACAGTCCATGAGCCACCGCCATAAGCAACCCTCTCTTCAAAGCAGCATTGTGCGAAACGCTCTCCCTTACGTCGGTAGACCTTCTTCCTTCCATCATTGCCATGTAACACAATTTTAGACTCATCAGAAAAGAGTACACGGCTCCAATCTTGCTGTGTCCAATTTAAATGACTGCGTGCGAAATGAAGGCGCGCTGTTCGGTGGGCTCGCGTTAGTTTGGGCCCATTAGCTTGCTTGTGTGGTACCATATCGCGTTCTTTTAACCTTCTCCGAACAGTTCGAACGCTCACAGATACTCCGTGGAAGTCGCGAAGTTGGTTTTGTATCTCAATGGAGGTAAGGTGACGATTTCTCAAGCTGGTCGTCACGATGAATCGATCCTGCCATTCAGTTGTGACCCGAGATCGTGGCCTTCCTTGGCGACGAACAAAGCCGCCAGTCTCTAGGTACCTCCGATAAACATTTCGGACCGCAGATCGACTTAAATTAAGTTGAGCACTCACGTTTCTTTGGCTGTGTCCGGCCTGAATAAGTGCCATAGTTTGGGCGGCGACTTCAGGTGAAGTATCCATAGATTATTGATAGAACCTCACCTTAATGTTAAGAATAAGTAATGTTTGTTGCAAAACCAAAGATATCAATCACTTTTTCAAGAATTAAATCCAAGTAAACCAATAAAACCAAGTTTTCTTAGTATTCGATTGTATGATATCAACAAACAGGCTCCAAATTGTCTTTTGTTTCTTTAAATTCTGTGTTCGAAATTCAAAAAAAGACTATTGAATGAAATTGTGAATGTGCCAGGTTCAAAACTGCATAAAAACTTTTTGCTCGACCTAATATAAAATTTTAGCTAGGACCAAACGAAACTGAAAATACAAGGTGGGCCAATAGATGTGTCCAGAAGTGTATAATAGCCTATTTATTTCCGTAATATTCATGCATAAATTTCATTTTCTTAACATTCGAGTAATAATTGTTTAATTAATTAATTAAGTTTTCAATTTCAACATTATGTAAACAATCGCATCCACTCACACGTCCGGAATGCTATGGTCATCAAAAAAAAAGTCCGCAGGAACGCCACGATGGCCATAGCGATCCACCCCGTTTTTTTGCTTTAAACCATTTTTTTGCTGTGGGGGCGATGCTAGTCTGTTCTTGCTTTATTGTTTATGATACTCGACTAAATTCCGCGTCTGTCAGTACCAGGCTTAATGGTCACAACCCTAGTGAATGATTTTAGAAAAAAGTTAAAAGTCACTCTTTTACTGTCAGTTTTTTTCGGCGTGACAACGAACAGACCTCCAGCTTTAAGATGTAAAAAGAATGTTATTTTAAATCCTGTTTATAAATGTTATATATCAAAAGAATCCTCATGAATCAAACTTTACGAAAAACTAAAGATGTTGTGGGTTCAGGGTGATTTGAAAACGGAAATTTCGCAATAAAAAACTGGGTCAGGCTGCCTTGTCTACATTTTCGTGTTAGTTTTGTGTGATTTACTATCTAATCTTCTAAAATAGTGCTCGTAATATGGAAATTACTTCATTCCTAGTATTTTCACACACTAAGACAGTAAAAATACAACGTAATTTGTTTTGATTCCTTGTTTTACCACAGGTCGTCATTACGGGCCTCCTTGGTCATCGTGGCGTCACTTTTAAAAGATCACTTTAAGGATTTATACTGACATGAAATCGGGAGTCTGAGGGCTACGATTTCTTCGAAGAAATTAATGATTTTTCTTTGCTGGTTTTTTCTATCGGTTTAGCCGACTGTGGCTTAAAAGAGTGTTATGATTTGGGCATGCATATAACATTTTTTAAAATGCTTACTTTAGTAATAGGAAGACTTTGGTGTGATTTCATGTCTTTTTTTGTTTTTTTAACGGTTTAGCCGACTCTGGCGTAAAAGAGTGTTATGATTTGGGCATGAAAAATTATAAAAAAAAACACACACACATACTACACTCCTATATGCCGCAGTCGGCTAAATCATTAAAAAACCAAAAAGGACATGACATCACACCAAAACACACACACACACTACACTCGTTTATGCCGCAGTCGGCTAAATTATTAAAAAGACAAAAAGGACATGAAATCACACCAAAAAACACACACACTACACTTCTTTATGCCGCAGTCAGCTAAATCATTAAAAAACAAAAAGTACATGACATCACACCAAAATACACACACACACTACACTCCTTTATGCCGCAGTCGGCTAAATCATTAAAAAATCAAAAAGGACATGACATCACACCAAAACACACACACAGTACACTCCTTTATGCCGCAGTCGGCTAAATCATTAAAAAATCAAAAAGGACATGACATCACACCAAAACACATACACACACCTCTACACCATACACACACAGGCGCACCCACAGTGAGACAACACACAGATTTGTGTAAACCTTGTAATTCTTCTTCCTTGTAATGGGTAAATAATAAGGTACTTCCATAAAATGTGTAAATAATAAGGTGATTATATAAATAAAATCATAAAAAATTTATTAAAAAAAAAATATTTTGTAAAATAAATTTCTTTATTATGAAATAACTATGTACATGAATCATTGTCTCATTTCTATTCAATTCTCTATTAATTTTCATACATTAATATGTTCATAAAATTATATAAATAACTCGACCGCCGTAGCGATCCGGGCGTTCAATATAAATCATGTGTCAATATAGTCATGCCCTACGGGCGGCCATTTTGCCTTATTTTCGCTAGCGCAGGCGGCATGAAATTAATCAGGGAAGGGGTAGACTGTTTCCATTTATTGTGCTACTTAGAATAGTCAAAGTATTGTTACGAGCTGGGTATGGGATAAATTATTTTACACCAATTAATTTACTAAATATCCTTTATTAACTCAACAACTTATAAACACAAACACTAATTCGCTAATAATCACTATTCTCTTCGTAATCGCTTGTATTCGCATCCGTAGTCGAAATCAGACTGACTCACTCGCCCGCCATCCGGCCTATTTATACGGTCATGGAAGTTTCCAGAACATTGTCGAACTATCCTATACTGGAATATTCTAGAAACATCTATGAACTTCTATACAGTACCACAATGGAATGTTCTCGAACCTAGTGGAAACTTCTGGAAACTTCGACCACATTCTCGAACGTTCCAGAGTAATACGGTCGACGTAACACTGCCCCCTCCTTAGACATGCTCGTCCCGAGCATCATTAGTCCCATAGTATCGCGCCAAACGGTCTACATGGACAATCTTAGGCGCACCTCGTGGACCCTTCTGTATTCGGTAGGTGACATCGTTGATCCTGGTCACGATTCGGTATGGTCCATCCCATTTTGCTTGCAATTTGGGAGACTTCCCTTTGCTGCGCACTGGGTTATGCAACCACACCAGTGAACCTTCGTCAAAACCTCTATGGTTTGCCTTCCGGTCGTATCGGGTCTTCATCTTATCAGACATTTGTTGGCCGGATTGTCTGATATGCTCATATACATCATTCAACTTGTTACGCAAGTCATTCGCATAATCGGTTACACTGCGTGGGGCATCAGGGGGGGTTCCGGTGATTAAATCTGCAGGCAACCGTAATTTCCTTCCAAGGTTCGCGAAGCCTGGTGTCACAGTCGTACTTTCGTGAACTGCACTACGGTAGGACAGAAGAAATGGCTGTATGTGCTTGTCCCAATCCCTTTGCCTGCTTTCCACAACTTTTGCCAGATATCTCTCCAACGTTTGGTTGAAACGTTCTACCATTCCATCAGATTGCGGATGGTAAGAAGTGGTTCTGGTCTTGTGAGTACCCATCAGTCGACAAGTCTCCTGGAAAACTTGTGATTCAAAATTCCTCCCTTGGTCGCTGTGAATTTCCAAGGGTACTCCAAAACGACAAAACACTTCCTGAACCAATTTATCTGCGACTGTTGTTGCTTCTTGGTTGGGAATGGCGAAGACTTCTGGCCACTTTGTGAAGTAATCCATGACAACCATGAAGTACTTGTTTCCGTTTTCACTTTCCGGAAATGGTCCTGCAACGTCTAGTGCTATCCGTTCCCAGGGGGCTCCCACGTTGTATAATTGTAAAGCACCTCTGCTGCGTGTCTGGGGTCCTTTCACAGCCGCACAACTGGTACATTTGCGGCACCAGTCCTCAACATCCTCTCGACAGTGAATCCAGTAAAACCGCTCTCGTATCTTCAGTAGAGTTCTTTTTACCCCCATATGTCCTCCTGAACATCCATCATGGTAGAGCCGTAAAACATCCGGTACTTTGGCTTTGGGGACAACAATTTGTAGATGACAGTTGTCTCCTCGGGCGTTTTCCCATTTACGGCACAAGACTTCATCCTGGATAACCAAGCTGTTCCATTGTGCCCAATAGCTCTTTGTGATGGAACTTAACGCCGCAACATCACTCCACTTGGGCTTCGGAGCACCAGCTTTAATCCACTCAAAGATCGGTTTGAGGTCCGTGTCATTTTTCTGAGCAAGCTGTAGGGTTTCCTTCCATTCATTGCTGAGATCCATTCTTAGCATCCTCACGGGAACTACTTCCTTAGTCTCTTGCTTGGTACAATGCTTACAGTCTTCAGGGCAAGGTCTTCTAGACAGTGCATCTGCGTTACCGTGAGTTCTCCCACTACGATGTTCCGTTACGAAGTCAAACTCTTGTAGTAGTTCGATCCATCTTGCCACTTGTCCCTCTGGATTCTTGAACTGCAATAGCCACTTTAATGCAGCGTGGTCAGTTCGCAATTGGAATTTCCGTCCCAGCAAATATTTACTGAAGTGTTGCAATGTCCTTACTACTGCGAGTAGCTCCCGTCTCGTGACGCAGTAATTTCTTTCTGGTTTGGATAAAGATTTGCTGTAGTAAGCTATAACAACTTCTTGGTTTCCTTTCCGTTGAGACAACACGCCTCCAATTCCAGTATTACTTGCGTCTGTGTCAACTATGAAGTCATTTTCAGTGTCAGGATATCCCAGAATAGGTGTATTGCACAGACGTTTCTTTAATTCCCGGAATGCGATGTCACAATTCTCGTCCCAACAGAACTGTTGCTTCTCCTCAGTGAGTTTGTGTAAAGGTTTTGCAATGTCGGCAAAATTCTTGACAAACCGCCGATAGTAGGAGCACAAACCCAGAAATGCTCTGACCTGCGTCTTGTCTTTCGGAACTGGCCAATCCTTGACGGCGACGATTTTCTCCGGATCTGTCTGAACACCTTCCTCCGAAACTATGTGTCCTAAAAAGTTCACTTGTCGTCTGAAAAATGAGCACTTTTTCGGACTTAATTTAAGATTTGCCGTCCGGATTTTTGACAGCACTCGATTGAGATTTTGAAGGTGATCTTCAAATGTACGGCCCACGATAATAATGTCGTCTAAATAGACAAGACATGCGTCTCCGATCAACCCGGCAAGTATTTGCTCCATTAGCCTTTCAAACGTCGCAGGAGCATTGCACAATCCGAATGGCATAACTTTAAACTGCCATAGCCCCTTTCCTGTTGAAAATGCAGTTTTCTCCTTATCCTTAGGGTCTATTTCCACTTGCCAGTAGCCACTTTTCAAGTCTAGCGTGGTAAACCACCTCATTCCAGTCAGTGTATCCAATGTGTCGTCGATCCTAGGCAGTGGGTAACTGTCCTTTTTCGTGACGTCGTTCAATCGTCGATAGTCCACACAAAAGCGCGTGTTGCCGTCCTTTTTCTTCACCAGGACCACAGGAGAACACCATGGACTCGATGAAGGCTCTATAACACCATCCTTGACCATACCCTCAATCATCATTTCCACTTCCTTTTCACGTGCAACCGGCAGTCTTCTTGGTCGTTGACGGATTGGTAACTCGTTGCCAGTATTAATTTTGTGCTGAACCAGTCCTGTTCTTCCTATGTCAGCATCATTTGTAGAGAAAGAGTCGGCGTACTGAAGTAACATCTTCTTAGCTTTATCCATTTCTACTTCCGTTAAATCGCAGTTTTCTAAAAGTGTTGACACGTCAAATTTCAGGCGGAAAACTTTTCCTGATGGTACACCTTCCATGAAGATTTCCTCTGTACCACACTTCAATACTCCTTGATCAACGTCGATCTCACAACGATGTTTCCGCATGAAGTCTAATCCCAGGATGCAATCGTCCACTATGTCGGCCACGATGACATTATGCCGATAGAATTTGTTACCTAATTTTAACTCCACCTCCTTTCTGCCTCGGACGATTATGTGCTGACCGGTAGCTGTCAGTAATTGTATACGGTCGTGGTTATTGAAGAAGTCCCCAAGGAACCGACTTGCTAGATGAGAATTGACGACCGTGTGAGAAGCTCCAGTATCCAACGTAAATTTGCATGGTTTTCCGTTGACTTCGCCTTTGATGATCAGGCTGTTTCCGTCATGGGCCTGTGAGATCGAGATCCTCGGGGCTCTTTCAATACCAGCCAGCACCCGCCCCTCAGTCCTGGCGTTTACTCGTTTCCCTGCTGTTGCTGGGCAGTTGTATCAGTCGCCCTATCTTGCTGGGATTGATTTTCTCTCAGTGTGCTTCGCTTTGGACAGCTTGACCGAAGATGACCCCTTTCTCCACAAGTGTAACACCTAGGGCTATACCCTTGCGGACGATCGCGTACAGGTGATGCCACAACCTCCCTGATACGGTGTGTTCGATGGTCTTGCCTCACTGCCTCTACTTCCAAGGCATGGGCCAAGGCGTCCTTCAGTTTCTCATGATGCCCAAGTCTTACAGCGGCTCTAACTTCCAAGTCACGTATTCCGTCGATGAACGCCTGTACCAGATTGCCATTGATGAGTGCAGGGGCGGACTGGTATGCTTTCCGAACCAACTTTTCAACTTCCAAGGCCCACTGCTGTAGGTTCTCGGCACTACGTTGAACGCGATCTCTTAACTTAGCGCGAAATACGTGCTCCAAGTGCGCGTCGCCATATCTGGACTCTAACGCTTCCAGCAGCTGCTCGTAGGTCACATCCTTGCCAAGAGCCTCAAGTATGGTTAGGGCCTGGTCTCGGAGGCCTAAGGTGAGCGCGGTCATAGCTTGGTCTTTGGTCCACCCATTCGCTTTCATAACGGCCTCAAATTGAATTTTGTAGGCCGACCATGAAGATGTTCCGTCGAATGGTGGCACCTTAAATCCACGTGCCGAAGGTGCAGCAACCACTGAAGGCACAACCCCGTCTCCAGCCCTAAGTTCACCTAAAGCCTTCTTCACCCCGGCAATCTGAACTTCAGCTTCTGAGATGCGGTTCTCATGCTGGTGAACCTGCTCCTTCATCACCTTGAACTCTTTGCCAAGTGTTGAGTGAAGGTCTTTAATGAGGAGCATCTGCTCTTCTTGGCGTCGGGCCTGTAACTCTTCTTGGCGGCGGGCCTGCTCTTCTTGGCGGCGGGCCTGTTCTTCTTGGCGGCGGGCCTGCTCTTCTTTATCTTGATGAAGCTTCTCCTCCAACCGACGGACCTGTTCTTCTTGACGGCAAGCCTGTTCCTGCAACAGCGCCATTAGCGCAGACAAGTCTGGCACCGCTGGTGCTGAAGAAACTCCACATGGGCTAGCGACTGGCTCTGTCGTAGGCTGAACACCACCCGGCGTCTGTATCGGAGAATCTCCAAACCGCCTCTGATCCATGTCTTGCTGCCGTTGACTCCTTGTACGAATACCGTCCGTGTCGTCCTTTGGTAAAATTGGCATAATTTATCCCTCACTTCTGACACCAATTTGTTACGAGCTGGGTATGGGATAAATTATTTTACACCAATTAATTTACTAAATATCCTTTATTAACTCAACAACTTATAAACACAAACACTAATTCGCTAATAATCACTATTCTCTTCGTAATCGCTTGTATTCGCATCCGTAGTCGAAATCAGACTGACTCACTCGCCCGCCATCCGGCCTATTTATACGGTCATGGAAGTTTCCAGAACATTGTCGAACTATCCTATACTGGAATATTCTAGAAACATCTATGAACTTCTATACAGTACCACAATGGAATGTTCTCGAACCTAGTGGAAACTTCTGGAAACTTCGACCACATTCTCGAACGTTCCAGAGTAATACGGTCGACGTAACAGTATTGACATATGGGTATCAAAAGAAAGGTTATATAGTCTAATTTTACAATAAATAGGTTTAAAAGATACAAACTACAAAATTATTAGTGAAAACTTAGTAAGAACAAAAATTTTACTGTTTTTCACCCGTAATCTCAATTTTAACTTTTTTTGAAGTACTACGAACTTGTTGTTGTGACTTATTTATCATAAAGTTTGATGCTCTATACTATCAGCTATACACAGGTATTTTTATATGCGTGTAGCTGCAGCAGTTTATGAGATATTAGGCTTTAAGTGGACAACGGGAGGGGCGCGCCGGCGGCCGCGAGCGAGCGAGCGGAAGCCGGGCGCTCCTGCCGTCGCGGGGGTCCCTTTTTGGGCGCCTGAGTGGATGCGATTGTTTGCATAATGTTGAAATTGAAAACTTAATTAATTAATTAAACAATTATTACTCGAATGTTAAGAAAATGAAATTTATGCATGAATATTAAGGACATAAAAAGGCTATTATATATTCGATGTACCTACTTACTGCATTTCGTTTCTTGTAATATCTAAAAGCATAAATTCCAAGACACTAAAAAAAAACTGACTTCAAATAAAAAAAAATATTTTTTCAAAAAACCTGGCTGAAAAACAAGTTGGCGGAAGTTATTTTAGTTCAATTATTGATTTCTTGCAACCATTTACATCAGACTGCTTGAACAGTGACTTGTTTGGAACTTGTCATTTGATTTTTTAAGTCGGGTTCTGAAAATGTTTTTTATTTTTGTTTTATACACTTCAGTGAGTTAGATTTTTGGAATCGCCTCCTCGAACCCTTTATTTTGATACCCCACTTAGTATAGTAGTTAGTCAACTTTCATTTTTTCCCTCCCTTGCGTCGCGCAGTCGGGTAGAAAGGAAACTACGTATTGTGGGTTTCTGGAAAATAACGGCGCTTCTGACCTTCTGGTCGCGAGAAAACTACACCTTAGAAGCGTTCTAGCGCTACGTGTCTATACTGTTTTGTTAAGACGATTAATTATTGTTTCAGCGCGAACATTAGTTACTCTTGTCAAAATGTAGCATTTCCTTTGCTTTTATGATAACCTCTCTATTACGTAGTAACATATTACCTCAATGCCACTGGTAAAAATAGCCGTTGTACCGTAACAATATGAAAACATTCTCACAATCTTTTATCGATGTTTTTAATAAAGAGATATCGATATGGGCTACCCTATTATCTGCCATTTTATCCTCTTAGTGAAGTGTAGGTATGGCACGTTTTTCTTGTAGGTATGCCCACTTGCCCAGTCCATATGATTTTAAGTCATGTCCGTAGGATACTCCGTTAGGAGTATATGTATTCTGTGGTAGGATAATTATAATAGTGCTCTGTGGGATACACAGACTACATAGAGATGTGGGATATATATCGGACAAAGAGTATAATAATAATACGGATATCGGATATATAGTTATTTATGTTCTGTGCTGTTCATCAAAACACAAAATTCATTGTTGTTTGAAAATCCTATTTGAAGATCCTAGTTATCTGTGAATCAAAATTAATCACTTCTCTTGTTTCTAATCATCGTTATACATTTCTGTATTAAAAACTGAAGAATGACTACTTTTGGAGAAATAAACGAACCTTCAAGTCGAACTGCATGGGAAGACTGGGATGATGTACTTGTTAGCGAAAATTATGTCGAGTGAGTAGTGACAGTGAGTTAGCAGTAAACTTCGCAAGTCGAAAAACAACTAACTATCCCTAAAACATCGCCCGACCGGACGACCGCGTCTATTTCTCCTACATGTAGCGGATATATGTTTTTATACTTTTACATTGTGCCACATGTACATTGTTTGTATCAATGTTTCATGGTGTTTTTTTTTCAGTTTACATCTGGAAAAGGATGTAGAAGCCCCTAAACAAATTGATACTTTTATAATATTAGAAGGGAGATACTTGTATGACTGCATTAGAGCTCACCATAAACTGGAACTCGTCAATGCTAGTTCAGAAGTAAATTTACGGTTATACAGGACCAGGAAAATGAATAATTACGTTTGTATGATAAAGGATTACAATTTAATTCTTAGCAGCGAAATTGTAGAGTTGTTACAAAAATATATTGATGTCAGTACTGATGTTATAGCTATATTAACCAAACCACTTGTAGAATACCAAGTATCTGAACTGGTCACTAAAGACTATGTAATAAGAAGTCTGTCAACAAGTAAACAATCTTCAAATGGTCTGGATATCAGTTTCCCTAATTTGGAACAACCCAATATTATATCTGGAGTACCTGCTGGAGGTAATGCACTCTTCAAATACTGATAAAATTTTGAAATCCCTATTGTCTATTTCTCTATTTGCTTTTTCTCATTTTAGTACTTTGTTGGAGAGAAATCACTGACAAGCCTGCCGTAGCTGTTGTATGTTATATTGAACACCCTGAAGAGCTGCAAATACAGGAACTGTTTGACTTGTTAGAGAAACTGAAAATAATTCCACATGTGGAGAAAACACATCATGACAATTTGTTAAACTCAAATTTGTATATTTAAATAATAAATATTGGTAAATCTGTGAACAGATGAAATGTATAAAATTAAATTGATATGTATTTTCTTAAGACTCAATAAATGCCTTCCATGCATGACATAATATGAAGTTGTGTTAGGAAATTCAGTCACGCGCCATTGCATAATGTATCTGGAGACACATGTCATGGTTCATTTGTTCCTTCAATGTAGTAACAAGATTAATAGCATTTGGCTTGACGAGTTCTGAAACTTCATTAATAGCACATTCTGGTCTGATGCACCTAGAACTGTTTTTCTTTAGTGTTCCATGGAAAATGTAATATCAAAGCGACCTGTTTTAGGATTACCAGAATATGCAAATTAATATATTTTTTTCTGTTGATTGATTTCTGTACAGAGATGACGACTAATAGATGACTATGGAAGAAAAAGAGCTGGTCTGATGATGGAGAGCGCAGATGTCCATAGGAACTTCTGAACTAAACAAGATAAACCCATCGAGTCTGGGCTCGATTGATTTGTCTTGAGGAGCACTTTACACCTAGATGATATCTAGGGTCTGATGATGAAGCTGGAAGTTGGCCACGGCATCTCTTTGATAAAACAACAGAACCCCACCGAGTTTGGGGTCGATTGATTTGTCTTGAGGAGCACTTTACACCTAGACGATATCTAGGGTCTGATTATAATAATAATAATAATATTCCACAACTATCACACAACGCCATCTAGTCCCAAGCTAAGCAGAGCTTGTGTTATGGGTACTAGACAACTGATAAACATACTTATATATTTCTAAATACATACATATTATAGATAAATTACACCCAGACATGAAGCTGGAAGGTGGCCACGGCATCTGTGATAAAACAACATAACCCCACCGAGTTTGGGCTCGGTTGATTCGTCTTGAGGAGCACTTTACATCACATCACAATATCCGTAGAATATTTTAAAACATCATGCCTACCCTAAAATACTTACGTACTATACAGTTAAAAATAAATTAATAATAAAAAATTGTTATTTATGATACTAGTGCGATAAGTTGGTTCCTACAAACGAGTAGATGTCGTCGAGGGCTTACCATAGTCACCAGTTTGGGAATACCAATCCGCACGTGTGTTTTGTACTACGTACAACGTTTTTCAACACATTTACGAGAAAACAGTAGATACCTAAATAGGTAATGAAACAAACTTTTGTTTTTGGTGTGCCAATAGGCACGGCTTGGCAGGAAAACCGACTCGAATGTCGTGACGAAAAACAGCATGACGCTGTCGTGCCACGATGATTTACTACGCCAGTTACGCCACCGCTCTCGACTCCCTTCTCCCTAGAAACATCTATGCGAAAAAAAGTAACACAACAACAACAACCACCAACATCAACAAACAACAACCAACATCAACAACCAGCAATAACAACAACAACCACAGTACCATTAACTACCATAACCAAAACTAACCACTACAACACAAAAAACACAACTCACAAAATAGATATTTCACATCTGCCGGGCGTCCCGTGACGGCCAATATTTTTTTTTCAACACATTTGCTCAAAAAATGCATTTACGAAGCTTGTATACATTGTTCGAAAGTTAAAAATTACGCACCCTATAATGGAACGTGCGGTAAAATAGGTACTCCCGCCTAAGTAGGTACCTATTTTACCGCACGCTCCGTTGTATAGCGTGCGGTAAAACGGTGCGTATTGTTTACGGTTTTTTTTTTTATTTCCATTATTTAAACAGATAGAATTAGGAATGAGTATATAAGAGGAAGTCTGAAAGTGGCACCGCTGACTGAAAAGTTGTGTGGAAATCGGTTGTCGTGGTATGGGCATGTGATGCGGAGGAATGAAGAAAATGTCGTGAGGAAAGTCTTGTGTATGGATGTGGATGGCTATAAGAGTGTGTGAAAGAGGATATGGGTAAAAAGGGGGTGACTACAGAGATGACGACTAATAGAGGAGTATGGAAGAAAGACATGTTGCGCCGACCCCAAATAAATAGGGATAAGGGCAGGAGAATGATGATATTTAAACAAATAATCTATGAATTCCACCGAGGAGTTTCACATTACGAAAAAAAAAAATATTAGCCGTCATGGGACGCCCTGCACATGTGAAACATCTATTTTGTATGTGTTTTTTTGTGTTGTACTTAGTTGTGTTAAAACAACTAATGTTTTTGTTGGTTGTGGTGGTTGTTGTTGTTGTTCTTGGTTGTGGTTGTTGTTGGTTGTTTTTTGTTGTTATTGGTGGTTTTTGTTGTTGTTGGTTGTTGTTATTAGTTGTTGTTGTTGGTTGTAGTGGTTGTTGTTGTTGGTTGTAGTGGTTGTTGTTGTTAGTTGTGGTTGTTGCTGGTTGTTGTTGTTATTGGTATTGTTGTGTTTGTTGATTGTTTTCTTATGTTGTAGTTGTTGTTTGTTGATGTTGATTGTTAGTTGTTGTTATTGTTGTGTTACTTTTTTTCGCATTGATGTTACTAGGGAGAAGGGAGTCGAGAGCGGTAGCGTAGTGAGGGCTTGGTGCCGCATGCCGTTTTTCGTCACGACATTCGAGTTGGTTTTACTGCCAAGTCGCGCCAATAGATGTTTCACATCAAAAACAAAAGTGTTTTTTCATTACCTATTGTAGGTACTGTTTTCTCGCAAATGTGTTGAAAAACGTTGTATGACACACGTGCGGATTGGTATTTACAAACTCGTGACTATGGTGAGCCCTCGACTTCGTCTCGGGCTTACATTCGTCTACTCGTTTGTAAAAACCAACTTACCGCACTAGTAACATAAATAACAATTATTCGGTCTTTGTGGACTCAACCGATACAGAAAATACCCTCTCACTCGGGGTACTTGTAGCGGGTAGAGACAGCAAACCCCTGGCAAAGGTAGCCAGCCAAGGAAAATCTTTCTTCTTTTCGTTCCAAAAAGTTAAAAGATCCTCATTTTTGATATCCGTTGATCCAACAGCAGAAGCGAGATATTCGCCAACATTCTTGGTCCAGTGGATCACCTGCACTATGTTTCTTACTCAAAATTGATGAGGAACTGCTGGTATTTAAAAAATCTGAAGTCCAAAAAAAAAAGTGAGTCCGATTAGTTTCTCTCATATTCCGGGCCAATCATGCAATTTTATGAGGCAAGGCTTTTGCCTTCGTGATATTTCGTGACTCGAAATATAAATCTAACTCTTAAAGATGGTTATAGAGAGTTTACTCAAACTAGTATTTAAAGACTTGTCATTTTAAAATTTCAAAAAAAACCGATCCAAAATGGCA
Source organism: Polia nebulosa (assembly GCA_951329385.1). Lineage (NCBI taxonomy): Eukaryota > Metazoa > Arthropoda > Insecta > Lepidoptera > Noctuidae > Polia > Polia nebulosa. The sequence goes on from OX589604.1 coordinate 17,164,688, forward strand.
CGTTTTAGCGTCGCCACACACTTACCGTTTATTTTCTTTGCTTTGCTTTTCTCTTAGAACAGATCAGAAAAGAATTGAAAACGGAAGGCAAGAATGCCATACAAAATGTACCGATCGTCACACATCTACCGTCGCGCACCGGTAAGAACGCAACCGGCCGACGTCGCCGATCCTGAACGTTCTGGCCGGTAAGAAAGAGGCGTGGTTAACGTTGTAGCTCCATATAATATCGTCACACACTTACCGTTTTCAACCCGGTGCCGGTGATTTTGCCCCAGTACGCCTGAGAACATCTCCTGATTATTGTTGGTAATATTTAACCGACTTTCGAAAAAGGAGGAGGTTCTATGTTCGACTGTATGTTTTTTGTTTTTATGTATGTCCGCGCATTTCTCCGTCAGTTGTGGACCGATTTACAAAATTCTTTTTTTATTCGAAAGAATATACTCCCGAGGTGGTCCCATATAAATTTTATCGAAATCGCTTTAGCGCTTTTTGAGAAACTGAACAAAAACGAAAAATACGCATATCTTGATGACGTTTTTGTGTTCTCCAAATGTTTAAATTCCACGTTCCATGTTATTGGGGTTTTTAGTTCTGGGGTATATCAACTAAAAAGCGAAAAATAAAAAACTTTTTTACAAAAAAAACAACCGACTTCCAAAAAAAAATACACTAAAAATTTAAAAATAACTTTAATTTCGGAAGTCGGTGTCAAATATCGAAGAAATAAAATACAAACACCAACTTCCGAAATTAAAGTTATTTTTAAATTTTTAGTGTATTTTTTTTTTAAAGTCGGTTGTTTTTTTTTAACCGACTTTCGAAAAAGGAGGAGGTTCTATGTTCGACTGTATGTTTTTTTTTTTTATGTATGTCCGCCGATTTCTCCATCAGTTGTGGACCGATTTTCAAAATTCTTTTTTTATCCGAAAGAATATACTCCCGAGGTGGTCCCATATAAATTTTTATCGAAATTGCTTAAGCGCTTTTTGAGAAACTGAACAAAAACGAAAAATACGTTTGCCTCGATGACGTTTTGGTGTACTCAAATGTTTAAATTCGACGTTCCATGTTATTGGGGTTTTTAGTTGTGGGGTATAACAACTAAAACGTGAAAAATAAAATCTGTTTTACAAAAAAACAACAGTCTTTCAAATAAAATACACTAAAAATTAAAAAATAACTTTTATTTCGGAAGTCGGTGACAAATAACGAGGAAGTAAATTACAAACACCGACTTCCGAAATAAAAGTTATTTTTGAATTTTTAGTGTAGGTGCTTTTTTTGAGTCGGTTGTTTTTTTTTGTAAAAAAGTTTTTTTCGAGAGTATGTATGTGTATATGTGTGTATGTTTGTATGTCTATTTCTTTGGCACGCGCTGTAGCGTAAACGGCTTGATGGATTTTAACAAATGAGATATTATTAGATTGGTCTTGACCGCCGAAGTAACATAGGCTATATGAATTAAAAAAAAAAAGAAAATGGCGGTCGCGATTAGGTTAGTATAGTCGTATTGTTTTTGACCTAGTCATGTGGGGTGTCAAAATAAAGAGCTTGAGGATTCCAAAAATATAACTCACCAAAATATAGGAAATAAAAAAAATATTTTCAAAAAACCCGACTATAAAAACAACTAAAAAGTTCCAAACAAGTCACTTTTCAAGCAGTCTGATGCAGTTGGTGGCATAAATTAAATAATTTAACTAAAATAACTGCCACCAACTCCATCAGACTGATTGTAAAGTGACTTGTTTGGAATTTTCTAGTTGTTTTTACAGTCGGGTTTCTTGAAAACATTTTTTATTTTTTGAAGTTTGTGCGGAGTAAAAATGGCGGAATCGACAGAGATTCATAATTTACTGGTTCAAAAATTGTCGTGTTTGTGGTACATGAAATCAAAAGCATATCACAACAGAGATATTAAAAATCTTGCTAGGAAACAAGTACATCAACGTCAAATCATTGATCATCGTTCATTGCGATTTATTACGTACTAACGCAAAGGTATACTAGTTCGTCTCTCGGCAAGCGCTATATCACGACTGAGCGCAAATCAAGAAAGCCCGGTGACCGGTAGGTGTGTGGCGATGCGCCCGTTTTCAATTCTTTTCTGATCTGTTCTAGGTAGAAAAGCAAAGCAAAGGCGACGCTTAGCCTACCTCACGCCGAGCAGCAATTGGCGGCGCGGCAGCGGCGCCCATGTGTAATGCAGCTTAGCACATCTAAAGTGGAACGGCATCCTTACTATTACGAGGGGCCTCGTGTCTCGCCTGGCACAGAAAAACTATATCCGACTATTATTATAAAATTTTAGTCCGTATATTTGTGAATTTGGACGTTTACATAGATAAACAGTTAGTTTCAAGAAAGTTGAAGGTTTTTAGGGTGAAGTGTTATGTTTTCAAAGTTAAATACATTAATTTCTAAAATTAATACTTAATATTGTACAATTTTATTCAACATTAATACATTAACATATATTTGACAATCGTTTAAAATATTTAATAAAGTAACATAAGAAAACTTATGAAATATACAAATAACCACAGCCTATTGGATCGCAGACCAGTTTGAGTTTGGTTTGTTATGTAACAAAAATATAGGTACTATTAGATGTACAGTTAGGTACTATAACAATGTTAATAACGAAACATCGAAGCAAATTCACCTTGAACTTTATTTATAAAATTTAGATCCCAATCAGGACCACGAATAATATTGACAATCGCGACACTAGGTATCTGCTTTCGTTGAAGAGTCTTATTTTTATAGATTTAAAGTACAACAGTGCAAAAGATTGATAGTACAATAACGAAATTATAAGACAAGGCGCAACAGGCATTGCTAAAAAAATTACGAGCCTATTGAAGTTTTATTTCTGATGGTCAATTCGTAGTCATGATAAGTTATGCTATTTATGCGACTGTGTACAGTACAAGTACAGTTTCTAATCATTCAGTCAATGACCTTTAAAAATAAACAGAAATTAACAAAAACATAATTAGTCCTAAACAGCAAACATAATATAACGACGATATAAAATTTAATATACAATCACAAAATATATAATTCAGAGTTAGGTACTTATTCCTAATACCTTACAACACTGTTTAAGCATGATGATTGGAGCTTCCGAATGCTTAATTTTAAATTGATATACTTAATATTAATTTATGATAAGAAAAGCTTAATCCGACCACTTTTTTTGAGGTATTTTTTTTAATATAATTATATGAAGTAAATGTAACAAGCCCACATTTTTATGACAAGTTGGGTAAACAATCTAATGCAAAAGTTTCCTCAAATAAATTTCGCCTTAACATCCTTAACAACAAACATCCCTCGTTACTTAAAATATATCGTAAAAATAGAAAATAAGAAGAACCATTTATGGGATATGAATGAATTCTCTCTCTCTCTCTCTCATGAGAATTAAGAAAGAAGCGGAATCAAGCTTACGAGCTAACACGTAGTGTACACCGCTGCAGTAAACTACTTTGACACCTTTTTATCTGCATCGTCTCATTTTTGCTCTGCCCTTTTATTACCCAATTGTTTAGTGTGAAACAAGACAAGTGCCGATTCTCTCTCTTTGTAAAAGTACCTCTGAGAAAGAGATAGCATATTTTAAGAGCAGGAATCGTAAAAGATAGTGTTTTGCAGTATTTGTTCCGTTGCGAAGTGTTGTGCGTTTGTTTAAGTTTTGTATAGCACACACATTGGACTTTAACACTTATCTATACGGCCCCAGCTGAGTTGATGTTTTTCTCAGTCTGGGCCACTGTTACATACACAAACTTAAATGAAATATCGGCGACCTCAACTCTGGTATTTGTCGATTTCTACCCTATTTAATAAAATCGAAATTAACGAATAAATTCGAAATATATTGATATGAAGAATAATTTTATTTGATTTCATTAGTACCTATTATAAGTATTTTCTTATAATAATATATTTTTTTATTTTCTTTCTTTTAGGTACACAGGTACTATACTTATATTGCAGATCGTTCACAAACAGTATTATGTAAAATTAATCAATAAATATTCTGTACAGCATAATAAAAACGCATTTTCGTAGTAATTGTATATGATAGTCATGGATAGAATATGGTATTAAATTGGTTTTCAGAAAATTAACTCAATTTTATTGAGACAACACTAACAATTTTCAATAGAAATTGTTGATAAACTTTGGAGTAAATAAATTGACAACAAAAAATTAGATAATAATTCCCAGTGGCGTGTGTGATATCGCCTCACATGTTGCTATTTTACACTATTTTTATTAAATTATGATTTAGTTCATTATTAATTGAGTGAACCCGCTCAAGGTGTGTGTTAACCCTAAAGCTGAGATTTACAAAGCGAACTTAGAATTTTAAATAAGTTAAAAATAGTAGTAACTGTGATATACAAAAATTAACCTTATTCGTATGAAATTAATGTTCATTAGTATGAAATGCTCGAACGCAGTTGCTTATAGTAAAATGCACATTAAATTGAAACAAATAAGATTCATATTTGTATCGTATAAAGCGCTTACAGTACCTACTCGATTCAAGTCTAAGTACGCTTTATAGATCTAAGCCTTAGACACTCTACCATCAGCCAGTGTCACATCATTTCATTAATGAAATGAGGTACACTACAACAACGTAACTTCCTTTGAAAAAAAATCTAAGAAGCGCTTTCATCACATATAAACACGAGGTGTTATTGAAATAATAGAAAACTTTTGTACTAATTATTAATTATATTATGAACAACTTTGACAATAAGGGTCCGCGCAAACAAGCTAATGTAAACTGGTTGTTGCTAGCCACAGGGGCTAGTGACAACCAGTTTACATGGTTTTTCACACATTTAGTATGGACTCACCGCACACGTGTAGCGAGTGGGAGCCACTCGCGACTGAGTGGCCGCGAAATGCCACCGGTGGCTCGCCACTACGTGAGAATGTACAGCAGACAGAGTGTTACAAATTGTGGGGCCACCACCTTTGGCGGACACCGACCACTTTCATTCGCGTGGTAATAAAGGAAGAGGCGCGCGACAGCCACCGGTAGCTCGTTAGCGCGGACCTTAAGACTAACAAACAGTTCTCTATATATTTGCAAATGTAGGCAGTAGCTGATATTTTTTTAGTTATTATAATCACACCTTGTATATTATTTTGGAGTACCAATACATTTATTTTTTAGAAAAATATGCTTTTCATGATGCCCTTCATTGGAAGTCAATGCTCAACATAATTATAATTTTTGGTAAAAATAAGTCATACTTTAAGGTAAATATAAAATTATCATCCATTATAATGTAATTATTTAATCTTTTGTGTCAATAGGTAAAAAAATATACAATAGCTAAGCCATGCTTATCTATTTATTTAGATACAACTACAAATGTATGTTGTGCTGTCACATTGTTTACTCACTACTTGTATATCCTATTGTACCGACAGCAACGATTTCTTAAGCTGATTCGTCGCCAACCTATTTAAAATTATTTTATATCCAAAGTAATAAAATATTTAATTTTTGATAAAACTAGAGCTTTAAGAAATATGGAGAAGAACTGTATAAAACTATACTTATATTATACACATATAAATCACTACTTTCCCATATTTAAGAAGGTGTAAATGGTCAATATACATAAAGAAATGCTTAATTCAGTATCAATGTGTTATCATACAGAACTTGAAATTGAAAGTTCACATTATTATTAAGGAATGTAAAACAGCATAGATTTTATTATTTTTGTCTCTTAAAAATATATTCATTTTATATAATATACTATTATAGTGCTTGACTAGACTCACTTTAAAAGTTGACGTTATCATTTTTTGTGATACAGAAACTGGTAATTTTAGTTAATGGTACACATGTGATTTATTTGTGTATTTATTCATTAAAGTAAGCACTAATAGCATTTAAATTACAAACTCAATGCAATTAAGATGCTGTCAGTGTTTACTACTAGTACTAACAAGAATATAATATTATAAACTTTTAAAATATACATGACACTGACACCTAACTTACGGCATAATAATATTAGACGAGGATTACATTAATATTCCCCCTAGTTGCCTTGTAAAGCTTCTAGTGACTAAATCTACTCTTGTTACCATACAAAAATAAAATTGTCTTAGACAATTAAGCTTTTATATGATACACATAAACTCTCTTCTCTAAATAACTTTGGAGGTACATTGAACAGCCTTTCGTTTTTTTACTCACATCTGAAGTTTTATGTTTATATATCATTTAACCCACCATTGTTTTGTCCTGATCTGACTTTGTCCAAAACTTTATTGACAAATTCGGAAGTTTTGCCTGCGATTTTTATCTCTGTAACAAAGAAATATTGTCATTATTACATAACAAGGGAACCGCCTCAATGGTATTCATATTTTTTGGATTTCTCGGGACCCTGTGGTCCCGGAACTTTGGAAGGCGTACGAGGGGCCGAAGCTAACTCGCAGAGGCCCTTTTAGACGCTTTTTATGAAATGAGGCATCAACCGACGATTATCCCTGTACGCGCTATACAAGTGCACCCAAGGACAACCAAGGTTGGTGTGTAACTATTGCAAGATATGGAGAAAAAAGATATCGTGCTATGGTTTTGGGAGGCTAAAGTGGACTGGTTACCAAGAAGAATTATGTGAAAATCCATCGACAAAAAGGCGGGGGTGACTTGCACACTCAATAAATGGACCTCCGAAAACGGTCGCTAGCACGTAGTGTGACGTAGCAATAAGGAGGCATCATAATTATTCTGAGCAGCTTAAGGAGTGGAGAGGTATACCACGGCTATCAGGACAATCCCGGCAGTACGGTCAAGATACCAGCATATTTTTGGATTATACATCCTTCTCCCGAGCACGATTGCTCTTGCGAATCTCCACTCAAGCCAGCCAATAAAGGCAAGAGAGAGGTGGGAGCTCTGTTCCTCGTCAGTGTTCACTACGGCCGGTCAATAAAGACAAGCCAAAGATGAGAAACAAAAGTTCTCCTGGGAGATCAGGTCCGTGGGGTCGCTACTGACCAACAGTTCGCCACAAAATAGTCCTGTATTCATATTATTGTTACGTACGACCGTATTACGAGAACGTTCGAGAATGTGGTCGAAGTTTCCAAACGATTCCACTACGTTCGAGAACATTCCATTATGGTACTGCGTAGAAGTTCAAAGATGTTTCTAGAACATTCCACTAATGCCAGTTCGACAATGTTCTAGAAACTTCTATGACTGTATTAATAAGCCGGGCAGGCGGCGAGTGAGTCGGTCTGTTAGCATCTATGGATGCGAAGTGCGAACACAAGCGATTACAAAAAAAAATATTCTTTCAAGTGATCAGTAGAGAATTAGTGTTTGTCTATATAAATTGTTTGGAGTTAATAAAGGATATTTGGTTAATCAATCGGTGTAAAATTATTTATCCTACTTATTCCTTTTATAGTTTTTGAAAATATGAGAATGTGGGTATTTTTTTTTCTTTTCATTTTTCTAATATTTGTTTAACGATGTCTGACAGTTTGAGTACTTTTGCGGCCTACCCAAATGTCCTTACTTTGGTATTGTTGGTCGGTTCAGAGTTGAGCTACACGATAACTGACCAATCAATCAAGTCCAGACAGTGCAAGCGCACTGTCTAGGAAGGTGTTCGACGACGTCAAGGATTGGTCAGTTCCGAAAGACAAGACGCAGGTCAGAGCATTTCTGGGTTGGTGCTCCTACTATCGATGGTTTGTCAAGAATTTTGCCGACATTGCAAATTCTAATTCTAATACTGAAATAGGGAATATGCATGAAAAAAATATTTTTTATCTAACCGGTTTATCGATATACTAATATAGAGTACGAACAGTGAAAGCGGAATCAAAATTGATCGAAAAGTAAACGAGATATAACAATTTTAAACAAATATATCTGTCCCTCTCTCGAAAACGCTGTTTTCTATGGCAGTTGTATGGGCGTCATGTCCTTTGACGTCAAAGAACATTTCGGACTTCTCTTTCTAATTATCAACTTTAAAGCTTTATAACTTCGTCGCTGATAATGATTTTTTGAAACTTCCTTCATATTTGTTCACTATAGATAATAAGTCTTCAATTGAACAAATAAAAATATATCATGCATATTCCCTATTGGCGTGTTGTCTCAACGGAAAGGAAACCAGGAAGTTCTTATAGCTTACTACAGCATATCTTTATCCAAACTGGAAATAAATTACTGCGTCACGAGACGGGAGATACTCGCAGTAGTAAGGACATTGCAGCATTTCAGCAATTTTTTTTTTCCTGAAATGCTGCAATGTCTATGTCAATTTACTTTCCCAACTATCTTTAGGTCGGCTGTTCAGGAAGACATATGGGGGTAAAAAGAACTCTACTGACGACACGAGAGCGATTTTACTGGATCCACTGTCGAGAGGATGTGGAGGACTGGTGTCGCAAATGTACCACTTGTGCGGCTGTGAAAGGACACCAGACACGTAGCAGAAGTGCTTTAAAAGTACAACATGGGTGTCCCCTTTTTTTTGTGGGGTGGGAAATCATCCAATGACTTCTCCTGCTCTCGGTGGAGCGGGAGGGCGTGTGAGACTCTTACTGACTAAAGCCCACCCCTGTTCCTCCCTGCCCTTAATGCCCAGGGGCGAGGTAACTCTTTCGAATTTATCCTCAACCCCTAGGCAGGCATCGGCCATGACGGGCCCCGTCATGTATGCCGACAACTCTTTGAGGCGCGCGTGGAACACTACGCGCCGTCGACTCTCGGGCCTGGTGCTGATCGGACGGCGAGCTACCCACTACTCGCCGTCCGCAGGCCCGGGTGTGGGAGTCCCCTGGGAACGGATAGCACTAGACGTTGCAGGATCATTTCCGGAAACTGAAAACGGAAACAAGTACTTCATGGTTGATTACTTCACAAAGTGACCTGAAGTCTTCGCTATTTCTAACCAAGAAGCTACAACAGTCGCAGATAAATTGGTTCAGGAAGTCTTCTGTCGTTTTGGATTAGGTACCCTCTTTTGGAAATTAAACACAGCGACCAAGGGGGAAATTTTGAATCGCAATTATTCCAGGAGACTTGTCGAATTATGGGTACTCACAAGACCAGAACCACTTTTTACCATCCACAATCTAATGGAATGGTAGAACGTTTCAACCAAACGTCGGAGAGATATCTGGAAAAAGTCATCGAAAGGCGGCAAAGGGATTGGAACCAGCACATACAGCCATTTCTTCTGTCCTACCGTAGTGCAGTTCACGAAAGTACGACTGTAAGCGAAGGCTGGTGCTTCGAAAACTTTGGAAGGGAATTACGGTTGCCTGCAGATTTAATCACCGGAACCCCCCCTGATGCCCCACGCAGTGTAACCGATTATGCGAATGACTTGCGTAACAAGGTGAATGATGTATATGAGCATATCTGACAATCCGGCCAATAAATATCTGATAAGATGAAGATCCGATACAACCAGAAGGCAAACAATAGAGGTTTTGACGAGGGTTCACTGGTGTGGTTGCATAGCCCAGTGTGCAGCACAGGGAAGTCTCCTAAATTGCAAGCAAAATGGGATGGACAATACCGAGTCGCGACCAGGATCAACGATGTTACCTACCGAATACAGAAGGGTCCACGAGGTGCGCCAGATTGTCCATTTAGACTGATTGGCGCGATACTATGGGACTAATGCTGGGGACGAGCATGGCTAAGGAGGGGGCAAGGAATTACCAATTAATGAACGGAGGAGCGTGCCCATGCGATGATCGCCAAAAAAAGTACGGACGTGCGTCCAAACTTGTCTAGATCGTGTATGCATTGCGTATCCCCTTTGATGAACGGGGAAAAACCGCCTCGAGATGGATCGCGGTGTATCATGTATCAAATGACATACACGTATCGTGACACAGTATCAAAATGCCTTAGGGTCAACTCACACCGAAAGAGCGCCGAAGGGCAGCGCAGTTTCAGTGTCATATGAATTTTAGCTTTATTTTCATTACTACAATACTTATTATAGCATGAGAAACTCGAGTCGCCTCGAGTCGCGCGGATGCCCGCGGCGCCGCCGCGCGACTCGAGTTTCTCATGCGATAATAAGTATTGTAGTAATGAAAATAAAGCTAAAATTCATATGACAATGAAACTGCGCTGCCCTTCGGCGCTCTTTCGGTGTGAGTTGACCCTTACGATCATTCTGCCGATCATGATATACTTATCCGATATGACATATCAGATACGCGGATACCAAAGGATCGGGGTGTATCAAGCTACGGCGTGTAACATCATCGCGTATCATTTTGCGTCCACACTAGCGAAAATGATACACGTCGGTGCTACGCGTCGAAGATCTGATACACTACGGATACACTAAAATGATACAATTGCGTGGAGCCAGCTGTAGCGACTACGCATGCGAACACAAGTGATTACGAAGAGAATAGTAATCAGTAGAGGATTAGTGTTAGTGTAAATAAATTGTTTTAAGTTACTAAAACATATTTAGTTAATGAATCGGTATAAAATAATTTATCCCATATCCAGCTAGTAACATTAAGCGGTACTGTACCGTACCGTACCGAACGGGTGTCCACACTAGCGTTTCTTGGATCGCGACGCTGTTACGATACGGAGGATCAGTACGGACAAAAGAACATATCTGGACCCAGCTTTATAGACAACTTGACACAGCATGTTTTATTAAATTCATTTGATGTCAGAAAACAAATTCAATTTCATCTCAATGACGCAATTATAACAAGAATTAGGTAAGTACAACAACAAACTGTTGGATCCAAAAAGTAAGATGGTATAATTACCTGTAGCTGTATTAACTATGTTCGTGATGTGCGAGTTCCAGTCGATATTGTTCTGTGAGTTAGTCACTCGGCTGCTCACTATTTGTTTCATTTGGGCTATCCCGTTCATGAGACGCCCTGAAGTGACACAAAATTAATTATCTAATTAATCCTGCATGGACATAAAAATACAAATTGCAATTCCTTGCACTTAGAATTTCCAAAATTTCCAAGATTGGGTTTATTATAATTACCCAATCTACTAGGCAACTTAATTAAGGTGCCTAGTCTACAGTGCATTATTGTAGTATACACAAAATACATCAAAAAAATTGTAACTAAATTCAGATTTTCATTGTGATCATTCGATGGATTTAAACATTTTATTTTTGCTTTGAATTTTGATGAATAAGCATAACTTGCTTGAAATGTAATACCTAATATATTCCTTGGTTTTGTCTCCAAAAATTCTTATGACAACAGGTCATCAAAATTTGTCTGGCAAGAAACTACATAATTTCTGTTTGTTTGAATTGTTAAATATCAAGCAAGCCTGTATCAACTATTAAAACAAAATACTTACTGTGTTCTTGCTCCAAACCGTGCAGTTTTAATTTATTTGCCTCATGTTGAGCTTTTTTCTTCAGCCTGCAAGCCCTCGAAGCAAGTTTATTTTTCTCTTTTCTCGTTTTGGGTCTTATATTGAATGGCAGTTCACTAACAGGTATCATGTCATTTATAACTTTTCCCAAATTATCTAGTTCTTTTCCAATCAAATATAATTTCCTTGGATTTGGTGTTAAGTCATTTCCATCTCCTTTCCTGGCTTTTCCACTACAAATAAATCATAATATTGAGTAGTAGCTCATGGCTAAAGTAATAACAGTCGCACGAGTCGATCAAACAGGTAAAGCTACGCTTGCCGGGGGTGCTCTATGGATGGGTGACCATCTTTACATACCAAGACTCCTCTGTGCCTCGGCAAGCACGTTAAGCCATTGCTCCCGGCTGTCAATCGTAGATCTTTGACATTTGTTACAGGTCGTCAGAAGCCCGAAAGTCTGACAACCAGTCTTACCAAGGGGTATCGTATTAACCGGTAACTGGGTTGTTGAGGTCAGATAGGCAGTCGCAAGATATACAATAATATGCATCTTTAAAATTTTGTATTGATTTTCTTACCTATGTTTAATACCCCTGACACTGCAACTGGGACTAAAAACTGGATCAGTGACCAAATTGAGAACATGTGGGTCTTCTGATTTGTTTTTCAAGATAAGCCTTTGACCCTTTGGGCCTTTTGCTTGCACATTGTACTGCCAGAAAAATCTCTCCTTCTTGGAACTATGACGAGGCTGTTTACCTTCTGTTTCATCATTTGATTCTGTAAATATAATGATTTCACAATAACTAGTACACTCAACTCAACAATGACTAGTACACTCAAAATAATATAAAAGTATTGATGAATGTTTACTAATTTGTTAATTACCATCAGATGAAAGATCCTCATATCTGTCGCTATCTTCATCTGTCTCAATGTCACGGTCATCTTCATCCTGTGAGAAGTCACCAGTTCCTGGACTGAGCAGCCCTCCAGACAGAGAAGATGCAGATCCTGCTTCAGCCAAAGAGCTGGTAGACAACAGATGCTTACGTGGCTCTCGGCGCTGCCAGATCTGGTGATTATTTTTTGCAAAATTTTAAAGAGCTGACCTAGGTAGATACTCTTTATTGCACATCATAATAAATTATAGTTTAGGAGTTTAAGAGTTAATAGAGGGGTCTTGTCACTTAACGCATCAGGCCCCTGCATCGCCACCAACAATAGGTTTTTAATTGTGTCTGCTAATGAGGGACTTGACACGTTAAAGCAATGTTTTCCTGTTTTTGATTATTTCTAAATTAAAATTGCTCATAACAACTCACCTGTTCCATTGTGAGGTGTGTAGGGGCAGAAGAGGAGAGTTGAGCTTGCTGAGGCTTTACACTTGTGGGGTATGGTGGCAGCACAGTAGATGCGGGTACAGACTGCCCCAGAGCTATCTCACCACTGTACCCATCCATGCGCAGTAGCAGTTCTGGTAACTGGTTCATAGGCTGAGCAAAGCTGGATGACGCTGAACTGTGTTGACTCGCTGGGGAAAAGGCAAGCTGAGCACGACTGTAAGGACTGCAAGGACTTTCTGAGGCCATTATGTTGTGTGTCTGCATGGTATTTGGGCTACGACGTGAACCACTCATTGCTCCTCCAATTTGCACACAATAACCACTCTCTTCAGGCAAAAGTAGATCATCAAAGTTTAAATCATCCAATAATGTGTCTGGATTTGCATTCAATTCAGCAAGTGTAGGTCCAAGTATTAAATCAGCTTTGTCAACTTGAAATATGTCATCATCATCCATTTTAAAGCTTTCCACTTTAGATGTGTTGTCTGATTCAAATACAAGCTTATTGTAGCCCATATTGGGCATGGTATAAGAGCCAACCAAGTTGTCTTGCAGACACAGATCTAGATCAGTGTTGAAGTCCCCGAGATCGACACGGCGCTGCGGGATAGGCACGGAGGCAGACATCGTACCCAATTCTAAAGACGACTCCTGTTTTATCTCTACACCTGGCTCGAGAAGAAAGTCATGTGTGTAAATAGAATCCGACATCGCACGTGTTTGTGACCAGTGACCTTGACGTATAATAGTCTTGTTGATAGAGATTGGCGCACGCGTCTTACGTCTCTATCGATTTATTCACAGTGAAACCCACGTGTTGTGACTATTTCCTTAACTTTATTTGTTACCAGAACCTACATAGGAAGTTCATAATAAATATAAACGTATCCTTTTATCATAAATACACTTAATATCTCATCCTTCAGTTACATAACTGTAACAAAACACAACCCTCTAAACAAAATATGTAAGCACTTGTTATTCACAATGACTTTCGATATCGAAATTAGACAAACAATAGATTCGATAAACAGAATGCTTCACGTTTATTTGTGTCAATTCCACTTGATGGTTTTGTTCCACGTGATAACATTAATGAAATTATGTAGGATTTCACTAAATTCAATTGATAGAATAGCCACAATAACAAAAACACTGCAGAGATATACGAAGTAAACAAAGATTTTATTATTATTATTCAGCAAATTCAAAGGTCATTGAAGTGAGACAACATAATAGAAACGTGTAAGGAGTAAAAGAGACAAACAAACTTGCTTGGAAATGTCTAGGCGGAAGTGGAAAGGATCCACGAACTAGAGGTGCAAAAATTTCTTACTATTTCGAAAACTATTTGTGAATAGTACGGATTTTTGTATCTAAAATCGACCAAACTGATAGTGCTAGATTTCATCGTTGGCAGGTATTAGTTGTATTGTAGGTCGTGAATTCAAACCCAGGCAGGCGCTTTACTTTGTGTAAATTATTTCATCACCACTGCTCTCAAAACGGTGAAGGCAAACATCTTGAGGAAACCGGCATGCCCTCAGTCGTCAATCGTAGAACATAATTACCCGTATACTTTTAGTACTCGTTGAACATAATTATACTCTTATGGCTCAATTACACCTTCCGATTTCAAAGCCAATTTAGAAAACAGGAAGGTGTAATAGCAGTTAGTGTACGATTTAGTGAGATTGGGAGGTCCCGTTTTGACTTTAAATTATGTACGATTAAAAGCTCAATTACTCCTTCCGATTTCAAGGGACCCCATTTAGGAACAAACTAACTAGGAAGTAGGAAGCGAGCGATTACACTATCTTAAATTGAACTCCTAAATCGAGCTCCTAAGTCGACAGTGTTGCCAACTCTTACAAATTCGAGTCCCTAGACAGAATATCAAAAGTTGCTATAAAGTCTCTTAAAAACTGTTTCTACCAGGAGCGGACTAAAAAATAAAAAGAGCGGACTCAGATTCTTTTTCTGGAAAAGGGACTTTGGGAAATTTAATTTAATTTAAACACATACAAAAATACTAATCGCCTATTTGTAGCGACAAAGTCGCTAAATTGGCAACACTTAGCTCTAAATCGGAGTGATGCGATTACACTATCCTAAATCGTACACAATTTAGGAAGTCAAATCGGGACCTTTCAATCTCACTAAATCGGACACTAACTGCTCTAACTGCTATTACACCTTCCTGTTTCATAGATTGGGTCCCTTGAAATCGGAAGGTGTAATTGAGTCTTTACAAATTCGAGTCCCTAGACAGAAAATCAAAAGTCGCTGTAAAGTCTCATAAAAACTGATTCTACCAGGAGCAGACTAAAAAACAAAACGAGCGGACTCAGATTTTTTTCTGGGAAAGGGACTTTGGGAAATTTTATTTTATTTTAAACACATACTGTGCAGGAGGTGATCATTCGTCGTGTTGAGGATGTGATGATGAAAAGACTTGATGATGGATACTTTGGTTTTAATTATCGTTCTACAATTTTTACTTATAATATAGACGTACTCGTTCGCCGTTAGTTTTTGGATTGAACCGTTGAACCGTTTTTTAAATTAAATCGGGTTGGGGCCCACGGTGCGTCCCCTCCCGCGCGCGCGCGGCTACGTCGTCCTCGCCCGTGATGTTGTCGCTGGCTTTGTCCGCTAGATGGCGCTGGTTGTCCGTAAACATGCCCCCGGCCTTGGAAGCTCCTGGTTCCAAAGAAGCAGATGTCATTGTGTTGTCGTCGTCAGGAAGCGGGAGTGGGCATATCTTTGAGAAGGAGCGCTTGATTATGCCCGTCGCCGTTCTTATGCTTGCAACGCGAGCTATGTCATCCTTCCCCGGAAATGTCTGTAGAACTCGGCCTAGACGCCACTTAAGAGGAGGCAGGTTGTCTTCCTTCACGAGCACAAGGGTGTCTGGAACGATAGTGTCTCTGCTGGTCTGCCATTTCGTTCTTTTCTGGAGTTCAGAAACATATTCCTTGGACCATCTACTCCAAAAGTTCTGGCGCATCTGCTCAACACGGTCGTAGCGACGGAGACGCTGCGGAGCCGTTGCGGTAAAATCTTGACTGACGGGTGCGTTGAGTGGTCGGCCAATCAGGAAATGAGCAGGTGTTAGCGGAAGAAGGTCGGAGGCATCGGATGACAAAGGAAACATGGGTCGGGAGTTGAGGACAGCCTCGATTTGTGCCAATACAGTACTTAATTCCTCGTAAGTCAAGTGTGCATTACCTACGACACGAATTAAATGAAATTTACAGGACTTGATGCCTGCCTCCCACAAACCACCAAAATGAGGCGAATAAGGCGGAATAAATGTAAATTTAATTAAGTTATTAGCAGTATAATCCCGAATATCACTCTCTTTATCTACTAAAAATTTTGCAAACTCTTTTAGCGCCCCTACAAATGTTGTACCGTTGTCTGAGTAGATTTGCAAAGGTTTACCTCGTCTGGAAATGAAGCGCTTTAGTGCTAACAAGTATGCTTCAGTTGTGAGGTTAGTAACCAGCTCTAGGTGTACAGCACGCGTTGCAAAACACACAAACAAACAGATATAGCATTTTATTAACTTTGCCCCCCTTCCTGAACGGTTCAACATGAACAATGGTCCTCCGTAGTCGACGCCGCAATACATGAAAGGGTACCCGGGTTGCAATCTTTCGGGTGGTAAATTACCCATCTGAATATTTAGAGGTTTAGCTTTCATGCGAACACATTTTACACAGGTATGCACTACATGTTTAGCCAAGTTCCGCCCTCTAAGTGGCCACCAAGTTTCTCTCATAGTTGCTAGTAACAATTGGGGCCCCGCGTGTAATAATTCCTTGTGTTTATACTCAAATAAAAGACGGGTGAATCTATGTCGTCCGCATAACAACACAGGATGCTTTTTGTCATATGGAAATGATTCGGAGTTTTCTAATCTACCTCCTACTCGGATTATATTGTGCTCATCTAAAATTATGTTCAAATTAGAAATATTACGAGGGAATTTTGAAGGTTGTTTTTTTATTAAACTTTCATAAATTATTGGAAAAGATGCTTGTTGTGCGATACGCGTTAAAATTATTGTTGAAGTATTCAATTCATCAACCGACAGATTATCTACGAGGCGCTGTGATTTTATTTTATGTCGGCTATTATTCGTAAAGCGTAGAATATAGGCCATAACTCGTATCATACGGTTGAAATTAGAAAAGTTTTCGAAATGAAAGAACATTGGTTTTGTTTGATTCACTAATGCGGATTTTGTGGGTTTTAATTCTGGTAATTCATCATAGTTAATATTATAATTGTTATTGTGCTTACCATCCATTCCCTGAACGTGTAAGAATGGCGGTCCTTTCCACCACAGATCAGCTGATGTTAACATATCCAATTGCAAGCCGCGCGATAGCAAATCAGCTGGGTTCTGTTTACCACTAACATGAAACCACACTTTATCACCCGTTAGTTCGTTAACTTCTACTACACGGTTTTGTACGAACGGTTTCAGCTGGTTCGGTGGCATCTTAAGCCATCCTAACACTACGGTAGAATCTGACCAGAAATACACATTATTAAACGTCAATCGTAACGAACCAATTATCTTTTTGTAAAGTCTAGCACCTACTACCGCACCGCATAATTCTAAGCGCGGAATGGAAACCGGTTTTACCGGTGCCACTTTACTCTTCGCACATAACAAACGCGCTGTTACAATTGTATCTGTATAACTACGTAAATACGCACATGCACCGTACGCGTCTTGTGACGCATCACAAAAAATGTGTAGTTCAACTGTGTGCGCGTTATCTCCTATTACGTAACGAGGTATGCGTAAATGTTGTAAACAATTTAATTGACGGATGAAATTCTGCCAATCTAATAAAATCGGCTTAGGCACTGAGTCATCCCATCCTATCTTAGCTAACCATAATCTCTGAAGTATGATTTTTGCAATCACTATCACAGGGGTGAGTAGACCTAGAGGATCATATATTTGAGCTATAGTGGAAAGAATACTGCGCTTACTAGCATCGGTAATGTTGTGTTCACAATGAGTAGTAAAATGCAATTCATCTGAAATGTTAAACCATCCCAATCCTAAAGTTTTTGTGTGACACGATTCTCCTAGCGATAATTCTTTAAAACTAGACTCAATTTGGGTTGGGGAAGGCGTTGCATTAAAGATCCACTTCCTCAGCGGAAAACAAGCCGATTCTAGGACTTTAGAGACACTACTACATATCTCTAATAATTTTTGATAATCTTGATTTCCCGTAATTAAATCGTCGACATAAAAATCGTCACTAATGATTTGCGCTATGACGTCATCATCGCATTCCATTGCGAGTTGCTTAAGGCACCGTATACTCAAATAAGGCGCGGATGCCGTCCCGTAGGTGACGGTATTTAGCTGATATATGCCAAGGGGATCAGACGGCTTCTCCCTCCAAAGAATTAATTGTAATCGTCTTTGATCTGATTGCACTAATATCTGGCGATACATCTTTTCGATGTCGGCACATGCGACAAATTTAAATTGCCGAAAACGTAGTAGAATAGCAAATATGTCATTCTGTAAGGTCGGACCGATAAGCTGTATGTCATTTAAAGACTTCCCGGACGCGGACTTGGCACTTGCATCGAACACGACCCTAAGTTTTGTAGTCGAACTATGTTCTCTGTAGACCCCGTGATGTGGTAAGAAATAGTACGGCGGCGAAAATTCAGTTATACGGCTCATGTGTCCTAGACTTAAATATTCTTTCATAAAATTGCAATACATCTGTTTATAACTAGGCGTGCTCCGGTTCAACTTACGTTCGAGTGCTAAAAACCTGCTTTCGGCCATCGTAAATGTGTCGCGCAGCTCGTCAGCTGATTCTTTTAAAGGAATGCGCACGGAAAAGCGACCTTTATCGTCACGTAAAGTGGTGTCTTTAAATAAATTTTCGCATGCGAGTTCTTCTTTTGTGAAATTTGGTTTATTACAAATAATTTCTTCAAGTTCCCAAAAACGTTTAAGTTCCACATCTAATGCTTGCGTGAAATTACATTGCGTTCGAGTGGTTTTTAAATTAATTTGGTTTTGAACTGAACCTGAGATAATCCAACCAAGCTTTGTGTTCTGCAAATAAGGACCTTTAGGCAAACGTATTAGACCCTCAGTTAGCAGATCCCAGAACTTGTCGGCACCTATTAATAGATTAATTTCATCACTCGAATGAAAGTCAGGATCAGCCAGCTGTATGTTGTTGGGAATTTCTATATTATGATTAATGCCCAGTGATGGCAATTGTGCGGTGATTTGATACAAAACTAAGCAATTAATGTGTGTATTGTATGAGCTTGTTTTGGATCGTATATTTACATTACATAATTGTGTGGATTGTGTCACGGTGTTCCCTACACCGATGACTTGAATAGTGGACTGTATCGTTGGAATGTTAAGGGTTTTGCAAAGTTTTTCGGAAATAAAACAGTGCTGGCTTCCGTTATCCAGAAGAACGCGGGTAGTGTGATAATTATTTTTGGAATCCGCAATCTCCACTAGTGCAGTTGATAATAATACTTGATCATTAAAATAGCGCGTATCAATATTATTGACTTTGTAAGGCGTGTGAGACGTGTGAGATGCGGTGATTCCGTTAGTGGACTTTGGAACCACTATTTGTGCTGTGTGTGAAACAGTAGACGATTCGTTAGCGTCAACGAACTCACTGTGTATTAATGAATTATGCTTTCTATTGCAGTGCCTGCACGGCCCAAACCAACAATCAGTTATTGCGTGGCCGTCACGTAAACAGTTACGGCAAAGATTCTTGTCTTCGATAAACTTCAACTTATCTTTGGGTGATAAAATAAGAAACTCATCGCACGCATACAGAGGATGATTAGAGCTGCACATAGTGCACTTATATCGCGGCGACTTTGTGTGATTAGCCGACTTCTTGCCATGTTTTTGAGTCGAAACATGACTATGTGTTTTTATTGACGGCGAACTTTTCGTGTGATTGTTCTGAGTACTTTCTATTTGTTTACCATGAGAAGGTTTTACCGTTTCTAAAAAATCTGCGCGATCCTTAAGAAAGTTCATTAAGTCAGACAACGACGTTTTTTTATTGGGAGACGTATTTGTGAGGGTACCTTTGAAAAGTTCCCATTCGCGCTCGGTCGACGAGTCTAATTTTGTTACGATAATATAAATAATTAACGTATCCCATGTGTCAGTGGGTTCGTCTAACGTTTTTAATGCGCGAAGATTACGCCAAATAGTATCCATTAGTTTACGTACTTGAGAAGCTGACTCTTTATTTATTGCCTGAACAGTAAATAACGCTTTAACGTGATTATGAATAAGCAAACGACTGTTGTTGTATCTATTTTCCAATAAATCCCAAGCAACGATGTAATTTTGTGCGGAAAATTCCAAAGCTTTGATAACCTGTAGTGCATTACCTGATAGAACGGATCGCAAATAGTGAAATTTCTGAATATTATCGAGAGTATTACTATTATGCACGAGTGATAAAAATGTATCTCGGAACTCAAGCCATTGATCATAAGAACCGTCGAAGTTCGGTAAAGTAATTGTAGGTAGTTTGATACCTTGTGTGTGTGTTTTACAATTACTGTTATCGCTTTGAACTATCGAATTATCTTTAAGAATACACTTAGACTTGGCCACAATAGCATAATATTGATTTTCAAAGCACTCCCTTTCTTGCAACTCTTTATCTATCTGACTACCTGCAACGTACGAGTCTATTTCATCTTGGGTGCTACAAAACTGATCAAACAACTGTTCCACCTTTTGCAAGCGCTCTTTTAATTCGGTTTTCTGAATTTCCGTTGGATTGGAACCGTCTAATGATTGAACGAATTTTGAAAACAACGTAAATTTGCCTTTCAAAGAACCGCGTTTTTTCACTAAATCACGAATAATATCATCAATACTTTCTGTGTCTGCAAGCGAATGCCTCTTTTTCGTCATTGTGGTGGTTGCGAGAAACAAAATCAAGTACTTACGGTTTTATTACACCGATGTATGCTCTGACCGCGACGTAGGTAGATGCACACTTACTACGAACACTGGAATTTAGACAAATAAGAGAATATTAGCACAAACTCAGCACGGAATCGGGAAGGAAAATCTTGAATGACCTGACCATTAACTGCAGATGGTGAATCTTCTCTCGAATCTTCTCTCCGTTGCTCGAATTTCGTAGAAGTTGTAGGTCCGCTTCACTCCAGCTCGCTTTGATTTTTCCGGCTCGTAGGATCAAATTATGTGCAGGAGGTGATCATTCGTCGTGTTGAGGATGTGATGATGAAAAGACTTGATGATGGATACTTTGGTTTTAATTATCGTTCTACAATTTTTACTTATAATATAGACGTACTCGTTCGCCGTTAGTTTTTGGATTGAACCGTTGAACCGTTTTTTAAATTAAATCGGGTTGGGGCCCACGGTGCGTCCCCTCCCGCGCGCGCGCGGCTACGTCGTCCTCGCCCGTGATGTTGTCGCTGGCTTTGTCCGCTAGATGGCGCTGGTTGTCCGTAAACACATACAAAACTAATAGCCCATTTGTAGCGACAAAGTCGCTAAATTGGCAACACTTAGCTCTAAATAGGAGTGATGCGATTACACTATCCTAAATCGTACACAATTTAGGAAGTCAAATCGGGACCTTTCAATCTCACTAAATCGGACACTAACTGCTCTAACTGCTATTACACCTTCCTGTTTCCTAAATTGGGTCCCTTGAAATCGGAAGGTGTAATTGAGCCATTAGGATAGTGTAATCGCATTACTATGTATTGGCGTTTATAGGGGGGACGGGTGGGCCGTGCCCGCCCCAGAATGTTGGCTTACCGGTTCGAAATTCAAGGCTGGACACTTAAGGTGAATACTCCAGATCCAGATTGCTCCTTAGACGAAGACTTCATAAACCTTGGGTAAGTACTTGGGTTTGTACCACATTCTTGTTAAATGATACGTTTAGTTTTGCGTACTTGCCGACAAGTTTGTGATCAGGTTGGTACTGGGTATCCGACCGGCATGCTTCCACACAATTGCCTCCTCAAGTCGGACCCTTTCCCTGGCTTGGTCGCAAACATTTTGATTATAAATTCTATAAATACATACTCGCTACGGCCGCGAATCAAATTTTGACCAAGATATAACCTGACACTGACCTGCTAATTGCAAAAAACGTAAGAAAATTTTAATTTCGCGGGCTACCCTGTATAAATTCATGTGTTCACATTTCATTTTTTAAACATGCAAAACACCCTGAGAGTGGCGGTAAGTAGGCTGAATGTCAAAAATACCGCCCCAAAATCCGACGGCCTACCTGAAAAAGCTTGAGTGTTGACCTCGGAAGCTCGACTAAGGGGGTTCCTCAGCGCATGCTTTGAGTGGGGCCAGTTCCCACTTCGTTGGAAGACTAGGAAACTGGTCCTCATTAAGAAGCGGGATGGCCTGCGGCCCATCGTGCCGCTCGTTGAAGTGGGCAAGCTCTTTAAAAATCATTGCAGACCGCCTCGTCGAGTGGCTGGTGCGGCTGGGGCCTGATCTAGCGGAAAAGCAGTTTAGTTTCCGCAGTGGGCGCTTGGCGGTGGACGCCATCATGCACATGCGAGCGCTCACGTCGGAGTTGCAGTGGCACGAGATGGGGTCGTCTTGGCGGTTTCTATCGACATCACAAATGCCTTCAATACCTTGTCCTGGAGTTGCATCTGGGAGGCACTCCGGTATCACCAGTTGCCGACCTACCTCCATTGCGTGGTCGAGGCTTATCTGATGCTATGGCCGTCATCTACCCCAGCACTGGGGAGAGTGGAGCTGGTGAGAGATGTCGTGTGGTATCCCACAGGGATTAGTTCTGGGGTTACTTCTGTGGGACATCGGGTACAACTGCGTGTTGCGCGTCGATCTCCCATAGCGGCGTCAGCGTGGTATACTACGCTGACGACACGCTGGTCATGGTGCAGTAGGGTCGCACGGGGTGGCGATTGAGCTAGCGATGCGCGGGGATTTGCCAATTGTATCTCAAGGTGGCCCTGCAAAAGTCCGAGGCCATGTGTTTTCATGGTCCTCGGAACGCGCCATTGTTCGGTTCCCAAATAACGGTAGGAAGGCTTCACATCGGCGTCGGGTCGACGATGAAGTACCTGAAACTCGTTCTCGACTGGAGCTGGCCATGGCTGCCTTCAAGTGGCTCCTGCCCAATCTCCCCTAGATTCATCCAAACGCCTCCTTCCAGAGGCTCTACGCGAGGGTCGTGCGGTTAATGGCCCATTACGGAGTACCGGTGCGTGTTCCCTGAGGCGGCGACCAGCCCGCCGCTGAACGCGTCCCAAAGGGTCATGGCCATCTGGCTGACCCGAGGATAGCGCACGGGCTTCGGTAAGGTGGCGAGCCTTGCCGAGTTGCCGCCATGGGAACTGGAAGCAAACATCCTCGCGCACATTTGGGAGTGGCGCGAGGAAAATAACCCTAGATATGCCAATGTCACTACGATTTAGAGCTAAGTGTTGCCAATTTAGCGACTTTGACGCTACAAATGGGCTATTAATATTTTTATATGTGTTTAAAATAAAATTTAATTTCCCATGGTCCCTTTCCCAGAAAAAACCTTGAGACCACTCTTTTTCTTTTTTGATCCGATCCTGGTAGAATCAGTTTTAGAGACTTTATAGCGACTTTTAATATTCTGTCTAGGGGCTTGAATTTGTAAGAGTTGGTAACACTGCCGACTTAGGATTCCGATATAGGAGCCGAATTTAGGATAGTGTAATCGCTAGCTTCCTAGTTAGATTGTTCCTAAACTGGGTCCCTTGAAATCGGAAGGTGTAATTGAGCCTTTACTTTAACAGACGACATAGTCGAACAAAAAGTCAAAGTTTAGCCATCAGACTGTTATCTCTTCCCTCGTATAATTATCTTATTACCTATAGTATAGTATAGTATACATGGATAGCAACATTTTTTGAATTTAGGAGTTTTCGTGAAAATCGCAACCTCCCTAGAGTAAGTAGAGTACCTAAATATTATGATCTGCGGTGATGTGGTCACCAGTCGCCCAAAAGTTTTGCGTGGTGTTTTGGCGGGCTTTCGTCGAGTGAAGTTCAGTGGCTGTTTTTATTATTCGCATATTGATTCCTGGTGAATATTGTGATGTAAAATTGGTGTAGTTTTGTGTCTCAAGTGTCTACGCAACTAGACAATATGTGGAATCCTAAAACAGACGCAATCTCGGTATATAGCTGAGAATTTTATTGTAATATTAACTACCTCAGTGAAGCTTGCTGAGAACGCTGACTCTCATTTGCTACCGAATACTGCAAAAAAATCTGCAGTCTAGTGGGAAAATAGTGACAGTGTTCAAATTAAGACTTGACTTAAAGGCCTTGTAACCAAGCCAGTGGCATAGCCACAATCCACAATAGGTAAAACAGGGTTTTTGGCGGGATTTTCTCGAATGCAGTTCAGTGGCTGTTTTAATTATTCGCAAATTGATTCCTACTGAATATTGTGATGTTCAATTGGTGTAGTTTTTTTCTCAAGTATTTACGCAACTGGACAATATGTGAATCGTTTTTTCTCTTCGCCTTTCGATCCATGGCTTCACCCAAAGCTTTTTTTTTGTTTTGTTTTTTCTTTTATAAAATGTTAATCTAGTGATAATAGCAGCACATAAAGTCGCTCCACGTTCCTCCATTTTCTCAGACTCTGTAAAATCTTGGACAAGTGGAATGAGCATCCATCAAAGTTTGATCGGTACAACTTTACTTAATCTGCCGTGGAATTAAGGGATGGAATTTGGAGGGCGGGGTGTAGAACCCCGTCCCCTCCCCTCCCCCTCCCCTATGAAGGAAAAACCGAGGAAGGAATTTTTAAAAGTCGTAATTTGAGGTTATGTTAACGTAATTTTTTTGTCGATTTAAAGGGTGGAAAGGAGAGGGAGGAAAGTGACCCTTGATGAGAGACCCTTCCCATGAAGAAAAAGTTGCGGAAGCCAAGGGGGGGCTTTTATCTTTTCTAAAATACATTTTCTGTACCGGACAATCTATTTCTATATGATTTAGTGGTTTCTGACCACATTTCTTACACTCGGCCGCTGCCGCGGCACCGCTCGCTCGGCTTGTGCGTAGGTCACAGTTCTAACCTAACCTAACTTAATAACTTTTTATTTTTTATAACTAGTTGTATAACTAGTAGTTAGTATATATAACTAGTTGGATTCCGGGTAGACTACTTAAAATAAAATGTAGTCGTTTCTGTAGGGGGTCACAGTTACCTAACCTTTTTTTTTTAGTTGCTGGGGTGGAAAATCCTCATGGATGTTCGCCTGGCCCAGGCGAAGGACATCCATGAGGGTCTGTCAGACTCTTACTGACTAAAAACCACCCCGGTGTTCCGTCCCACACTTGTACCGGGGATCATGAGAGCTAATACGACTTCCACGGTCCCCGGCTAGTGCCGGCCCACTTATGTGGGCCACCTCTGGCCCGCGGGTAGTCAGCCAGGGTAGCCCGCGAAATTCAAATATTTTTTTTATTACAGTTACACTTACTTACACTTACAATATTTATTACAGTTCTGTAAATACGTACATGCTACGGCCGTGAATCATACTTTGACCAACATACAATCTGACACTGACCTGCAAATTGCAAAAAATTGAAGAAAATTTGAATTTTGCTACCCTGTAGCTTTCGCCATATAGCACTTTTAAATCAGCGAAATATATGTAATTTAATGAAATATGCATAAAAACTATCTAAATCACCAGTAACACATATTTATTTCATATTAAATGGAGTAAAACATTTTAGTGCGTTGAACTTACAGAAAACGAAACGTTGAATGACGAGAGAAAATGTCAAAAGTATCAAATATTGTTAGAAATCTACGATTTTTTTTTAATTTCTGGCATTGATTTCCTCGCTTAAAAACTTTTCGTGGAGGCTTATAATAATATGATCTTTCTGTGAAAAAATGTGGACACCCTACTCCACGGCAGATTAAATTAAGCTTAGCCATTTGTTCGACTATTGGACAAAGATATTTGTTAAGTGGAATACCACCCTAATGGCTCAATTTCACCTTCCGATTTCAAGGAATTTAGGAAACAGGAATGTGTAATAGCAGTTAGAGCAGTTAGTGTTTGATTTAGTGAGATTGAAAGGTCCCGATTTGACTTCCTAAGTACGATTTTTTAGGATAGTGTAATCGCATCACTCCGATTTAGAGCTAAGTGTTGCCAATTTAGCGACTTTGTCGCTACAAATGGGCTATTAGTATTTTTCTAGATAGACAGAATATCAAAAGTCGCTATAAAGTCTCTTAAAAACTGATTCTACCAGGAGCGGACAAAAAAATAAAAAGTGCGGACTCACGATTTTTTTCTGGGAAAAGGACTCTGGGAAATTTAATTTAATTTTAAACAGATCTATGTACCCGAATTTGTAAGAGCTGGCAACACTGCCGACTTAGGAGCCCGATTTCCTTTTATAGTTATTATGAAATTATATTCTCTTTGGTTATTATACTCTGAGCCCGATTTTGGCCCGATTTACGAGTTCAATTAAATTTTTTTTTAATTA
Source organism: Polia nebulosa (assembly GCA_951329385.1). Lineage (NCBI taxonomy): Eukaryota > Metazoa > Arthropoda > Insecta > Lepidoptera > Noctuidae > Polia > Polia nebulosa. The sequence continues at coordinate 17,191,061 of OX589604.1, forward strand.
TTTTAATTTAAAAATTAATTTAGGATAGTGTAATCGCTCGCTGCAGTCGCTGCCTACTTTCTACTTAGTTTGTTTCTAAATTGGGTTCCTTGAAATCGGAAGGTGTAATTGAGCTTTGTGCCATACAAAAATATAATCTACCACAAACTAAAAAAAACTTTTTTCAATTCAAGTGAAGGACAAAGATGTCGTAACCAGCTGAACGTCAAAAGTGTAGTGACAATACTGGCAAAATAATACAAGTATTGTTCAATTTTCAATATTATGGGCGACGAAAACTTAAATTCTAGTAAAAAATGTGATACGAATAAGTGTAATATCTTAATTATTGGCGCCGGCATGGCTGGATTATCTGCCGCCAATTATCTTCTCAAAAATGGGATGCAGGACTTCGTAATTTTAGAAGCTAGAAAACGTATCGGTGGTCGTATAATTTCAATACCAATGAAAAATCAGAATGTCGAGCTGGGAGCCAATTGGATTCATGGAGTATTAGGTAATCCAATTTTCGAAATAGCGATGGCTAACGGTCTTGTAAATATTATAAACATACCTAAGCCGCATAAGGTTATAGCAGCAACAGAGGACGGGAAGCAGGTACCATTCGGAGTATTACACGAGATTCACGAAGCTTATGTGTGTTTTCTGAGACGTTGCGAAGAGTACTTCCTGTGTCAGTATTTACCTCCTCCTGACATCCACAGTGTTGGTGAACACATCAATTTAGAAGCTACCATATATCTAGAACGTTTACCATCTTCAGAGGAAAAGAAATTACGGAGATTAATATTTGACTGCTTACTCAAAAGAGAAACATGCATATCTGGATGTAACAGTATGGATGAAATAGATCTCCTTGAGTTAGGTAGTTATACTGAACTACAAGGTGGGAATATCATGATACCAACAGGCTATAGCTCAATATTGGAACCGCTCACTAAAAACATTGCTCCTGATAAGATACTAAGAGATCATGCTGTGAAAAAAATAATTTGGGAGTCACAGGAGCATAGTTCACAGAGGCCCTTAGAAGATGTGGGTGAGGAGTCCGAAGACTCGGATCAAACTGTGATTGAAGATGTGTCCAAAACACCTTCTGACAAAACAGTGAATCCTGGTGAAGGCACATCATTAACAGATGTTACACGGAAACCAAAGAAAAAGTTCCCTAACCATGTTGAAGTGGTATGTGAAAATGGACAGTCTTACTATGCTCACCATGTGATATGTACAATCCCCCTGGGTGTTTTAAAAGACAATGCTGCAAACTTGTTTGAACCATCTTTGCCACAATACAAAATGGAATCTCTTGAGAGATTATTATTTAGTACAGTAGATAAAATTTTCTTAGAATATGATAGACCATTTTTAAATCCAGAGATCACTGAGATAATGTTGTTATGGGAGAATCCATCTGCTCCTGAAGATATATCAGACTCATGGTATAAAAAAATCTACTCATTTAGCAAAGTATCAGAAACCCTTTTATTAGGATGGCTGTCAGGCAAAGAAGCTGATTATATGGAAACACTATCAAATGACGAAATATCAACTACTTGCACAAAGATACTAAGAAAATTCTTAAATGACCCATTTGTCCCTGAGCCTCAGAAATGTGTTTGGTAAGTGTTTTGTTACTGTATTAATAACATACCTACTATTAAAACAAAAAATGAAAGCATATTTTTTATTGTCTGTCTGATGAACAGACTGTACCTTTACCACTGTACTTTTGTATTCTTCTCTCTGTATACCTTTTTAGGGGTTTTTCTTACCTAAACGGAACTGGACCTTATTACTAAGACTCTGCTGTCTGTCTGTTTGTCCGTCTGTCACCAGGCTGTATCTCATGAGCCGTGATAGTTAGACAGTTGAAATTTTCACAAAATTATGTATTTCTGTTGCTGCTATAACAATAAATATTAAAAAACAGAATAAAATAAATATTTAAGGGGGCTCCCATACAGCAAAAATGATCTTTTTGCCATTTTAATAGATAATGGTACGGAACCCTTCGTGAGCGAGTCAACTCGCACGTGGCCGGTTTTTATAAGTTTTGTGTACATAAATAAATAAATGAATAATGTTACTTTACAGCACAAGTTGGAAAAAGCAGCCATTTACAAGAGGATCATACACTGCTATAGGGGTTGGAGCTAGTCAGAGCGACATTGAAAGTATAGCGCAGCCGCTGTTCAGAAATGTGCATGATAAAAAGGTAAGTACCTAATATTTGTGATACCCATGGCAATAAGTTTGGCATTATTTTCTACTAGTGCAAATTTATGGTAATGGCATTTATCTAAACATTGCACACTTAAGGTGAAGCATACGGTCTGCTCCCGAGCATTTACCTGTTGCTGAAGTCGACATTTTTAGTTTATTTCGTTTTATGTGTAATTACTACCCATAATTACTACCCAAAGCTGGTGTCACACAGTCCTGCGGACGGCGAGCAGTGGGTAGCTCGCCGTCCGATCAGGACCAGGCCCGTGAGTCGATGGCGCGTAGTGTTCCACGCGCGCCTCAGATGTTTTCAGCCACCACTGACGGGGCCCATCGTGGCCGGTGCATGCATGCCTATGGGGTAGGAGATAAATTCTCAACATGAGTTACCGCACCCCTGGGCACTCAGGCAGGGAAGGAACAGGGTTGGGTTTTAGTCAGTAAGAGTCTGACACGCCCTCCCGCTCCACCCAGAGCGGGAGATGTCATTGGATGATTTTCCACCAACTACAAAAAAAAAAAAAAAAGCTGGTGTCACAAAAAACAAATATGATCCAAGGCTTTTTTCTAGAAGAATATACATCCATCTATCTAACTAAGTGCACCCTCTGTGCAAAATCCTGATTTTGCCACTGATTTATGTTATTTAATCTATTTAGCCTATATGTATATATTGTCCCACTGCAGGACAAAAGTGTCTCCCTTCTCCACTCGATTCTGGTTTATGCTAGTGATATATGCCAGATGCAATATATATGCTGGACCAAGTAATAAATAGGATTTTTTATAATGCGCGGGCATCATGACCAACTACCTAGGGCGAAATAAATTATTATAATTTGAACTTCCTCATTTATAAATAAAATAAATAAATAAATTTATTTCAGACCGGAGTCCATAATTAAAAACATTGCTATCAGATACCAAACACACACACGTACATTCAGAAATTAAAAATACACATTAGAATTACAATGTCAAAATTGAAATCAAAATTAAAAACAAAATTGAAATCAAATTCAAAATCAAAATTAAAAATAAAATTAAAAACAAAATTAAAATCAAAAATTAAAATATTACACATTAATACAATCAATAACAAAATTAGACACACAATACAAATACGCATCAAATAATACGAGGAGAGGCGCTAACATGAAGCTGCATCCACCTCTGTATCAGGGACAGGTCCCACCGCTCGGACAACACCCTCAGGAGACTGTTCGAGCTTAATAGCGAAGCGCTCCGCTTTCTTATGATTGCGAAAAAGTCATCAGTCCGTGCCTCAGCAAACATTGTCGAAGCACTCCAAAACCGCGGAAGCCCTAACAGTATCCTGAAGGCATTGTTGTACTGCACGCGCAGTGCGCTGTACGCCCGCTGCGTAAAGTTGATCCACAGGCTGCACGTGTAAAACGACTGACAATATGCCTTAAATAAAGTCACCTTCACAGGTCTAGTACATCGCGCAAACTTACGAGCCAACATATTACACCGGACAGACAGCGCCCTGCGCTCCCTCTCAATATCCAGATTGTCACACAAGTCGTCAGAGACCCAGTGGCCCAGGTACTTGAAATGCTGCACCCTTTTTAAAGGAATGCCGCAGAGTGACAGGAGGTACAGAGTAACATTGCCTCGACATTATAAATATTGCCGTGTGGTCTTTGGGTAATCTGATAATACATAGGTATGGTGTGGTGGCCTGGGTTAGTATCCAGTAAAAGTCAATACCGATACACAACAGATTGATACAACAGAACTATGGATAAATTTATTTTTACGGGTCACGGCGCTGTACCCAAAAATAACGCTGTTGGAAACCAGCAGTATCTTTTTCTTATTTTTTTTTTAATATTTAGTCCAAGAGCTAGCGAAGCGAGCTCGGGATCTTACGGCACCCCGACACGGACAGGTTAGATTAGAAGGGGATGGCAGTGTCCGGTGAGTGAGCGAAGCGAGCGAAGAGATCCTGCCAGCCCTTCCCTGGTATTTTTTTTTAAACCATTCAGAAGTAGGAGCCCCGCCATCGGGGCTTCGTCAGCTTTCCTTATTTACGACGAAAAAGAACAGTAATAAAACCTGGTTTTAATTGTTCTGCCCCATAGGTGACTAGCGTTATAAAAAATTCAATTTGATTATTTCAATAGTTGTTATCACACTGCCCTCTCATATTGAGCATATTTTAAACTGCCCGGGCATTTTTTATAATTTCCTAATAATCACTTGGTCCTTAACATATAATATATATTGTTCTTCATAACATAGCCATGATTTAATAAGTAATAAACTCCCTATCACCAAGCTATTATCAGTCATAAGTATTATCTTTTATCTTCTGCTTATTATAAGTTTTCTCAGATAATATTAAATGTAAAATATGCATAGTCATGCTATACCCATCTATTATGTTACTAACTATTAGATATAGCAAAGATAAATTTAAAGTTGTGACTTGTAAGTTTCATTGTTGGTAATACCAATAAGTAGATCATGATTCAATTCAATGTAGGCAGGAAAAATATAATATGGTCATCATCAAATAACTAGAAAAATAAGTTTGTATGCGGGATTTGCAATATTGTATAAACCAGGATGTAACTTTATATTTCCGTAAAGTACCAACCTATCTATTTAAAAAATTGCAGCAACCTATCTATTTAAAAAATTGCAGTGCACAAAACTACTTATACATCAGTTGGGCAATTAAAACCATGCATATTAAATAATAGCCTAATTGATCAGTATCCTGAAGACATTTTCCAATTCTTGTATTTCATGTGTTGGAACTATGAATGATTGTTAGTTTATAAGTATTTACAATCAACATAAACGGTAGAGGAATATCTTAGATGAGATTCATCTTATTATGAATAATAACCAGTACCAAATGTTCACCTGTGGTTCATCTAATCCATTGCCTAATTCATATAAATTTCAATGAGATAAATAGATACTCGGTTCTATGTCTGTGAATTGTAGCTTTCATAGTTTGTTAACAAACCATACTGATATTTTTTGTCAAATATAATTTCAGCCTGTCTTGCTCTTTGCTGGAGAGCACACCCACAGCAACTTCTACTCCACCGCGCACGGCGCCTACCTCTCCGGCCAGGCGGCGGCGAGGCGCTTGCTGGCCACCGACGAACCTGAAGAGAACTTCCTTGAATGTCCTGCATCAGCTGACCTGAGTTCGTGGATACAAGGGATACAACTTGAGGGCTAGTTATGTCTCAGTGGTATGTAGACCTGCTTTATATGCACAGTGCCTCGGTACATTATACTCTCATTGTATTTATCCATTATACATGACAGAGGCTTTGTCCAAGTTACTGATAAGAATTGTGATTTTGTTTAATAATGCTGTTATTAGGAAATAGTTTTGCCGTTATTGTATAGTAATTGTTTCTGCTATTAGAAATAAAGTCTTTTTTTTATTTATTTCATACATATTATATTAAAACTATTGTATAATGATGATGTAACTAACTGACTTCGTTAGCTCTCTTAAAAAAAAAAACAAAATGTATGTGTATGTCAAAAAATTCGCAATATCGTAGTTAGACAGGTTTTAACATATTTGCCTAAAATAAACAAGTACCAAGAAAACTGAGATGAAAATATGAACGAAAAAATAAACAACTAAATAATGACTTAATTTGTTAGTCATTTAAATTAATTAATGATGAAAGACATTTTGATAGTACAAATATGGGACAGTTAACAGTGCCTCGAAAGGTGTTTTTGAAATTGCCTACATTTCGTACACCAGACTGATAGTCGCAACTATTTCTTAAATAACTTCTTCAATCTCTTCTAAAAACCATAGATATAGATTCTAAAGAATTATTATCATATTTTTTTTTTATTCTTATGACTGTTTTCTCACATTTCAGAGAACTGTAAAAATGTACCTACCTATATTCATTTAAAAATGTTTATCTAATGCTTTGAACTATAACAAACACAGTAAAAACGTATTGCAAAAATGGCTACTCAAAGATTAAAATATAGTGTGCATATAATTTTTTATATTATAAAAATATTCGTTTTGTATCAACCAAGTGGTTTCTTGCAATGATTTAAACACTATGCTATCTTAAAGTGGCGCAATACTTCTTTTGATCAGTGTCCCAGCAATTTAGCTTGCAACCATAGCTAAAGTTTGAGGAAGAAGTTGATAAGTTAGCATTAAGTTCATTGAAATAAAATGCATTTTGAATATATCCTAGTTATATAAATCTGTTTGGAGGAGTTAATGTAAAATTATGTTATAGCAGTATTAAGCAGGAAATTAATTATCAGACCTATGACAAAAAGGGTGCCAATAGAGATTTTAATAAACAGCTGGCTAAATCCTAGCTTATTTTTTTCTTCTAATTAATGAATAAGCCTACAGGTTAAACAACTGTAAATAGGTACGTGAAGTTTTGTCTATACCTACGTATTGAATTCGGCATACTGATATAGTACAGGACTATAACAATTTGCATAATTACATGGATGGGTGACCATCTTTACATACCGAGACTCTTCCGTGCCTCAGAAAGCACGTAAAGCCACTGGTCCCGGCTGTCAACCGTGGATCTTCGACAGTCGTTACGAGTCGTCAGAAGTCCGAAAGTCCGACAGCCAGTTTTACCAAGGGGTATCGTATTACCCAGTAACTGGGTTGTGGAGGTTAGATATTCAGCTGCATCCGGTTAGACTGGAAGCCGACCCCAAGATAGTTGAGAAAAGGCGAGGCAGGCTAGTCTGCTTTACCAAAAAATATTGGACACGTATTTTTCTTTTGTCACGTAAACCAAAAATGACGACGATACAGTGCGTTGAAATTTCGCGTGACGTCATACCTCGATACACTTGTACCGTTTAGTGACGTAACAAGCCCCCACTCCTGAACTTTGATGCGTTTCATCTTTGTCATTTTTGATTGGTTTGGTAAAGCAAAAAATGTCCAATATTTTTTGATAATATAACTCGATAGATAGAATTATTATTTTGATACCCTGGAAACAAGCTATATTAAGCTAGAACAAACAAGTTCTATAAGTCCCAAATTGGAAAATGAATCAACTTTAGACCTACATGTTAGGTCTGAAATATAGCTTACAAATTCTATTTATTTTAGCGCAACCTTATTGACTGGCCTCGTATTTCAAGCCGCCATGAAGTTTGAATCGAACTATAGGTATTAAATTAAAACTTGCTTTACTGCTACGAAATAAAGGCGCTTTTTTAATGATAGTTGATACTTGAGGATAGGACTGCTGGTGTTCCTAAACATTTTGTAGATGATTTAGTACTGTAGACATCCTATTTTTTACCTCAATAATCATTCCGAAAAATAGATTTTCACAGTTCTTATGCTAAGAATTGCCAATTACACTTGCTACCAGAAAAATGGGCCAAATGCGAATGAAGAAAGAAAGAGCATTAGAGATAAACCCTAAGTTACCCCCCAACCCAAAATATAATCGTAGATAAGTTATTGATAAATACTCAGTAGACATTGATTAAAAGTGTGTAGCATTTACATAGAGTTCTAAAGTCGGCAGTCTTAGATATATCAAAACGAGCCGCGCTCCAGTGTAGTACGAATTTGCCACCTATTCAGATCGAATAACTTCGGCTTTTCTTTACTAGGGGTGACTTGCTTCACAATTATTTTGTCATAGGTACCCATGACTTGCAACCCCAGTATCTTAGTATCATGCTACTTTAAGTAATCTGTTGCACAAAAATGTACATAGGTACTTATTAATACGAAGATTTATTTATAAAATGACAGTTTATTATTTAAATTGACCATTTAAATTTCTATAATCATAGGACCAGATTTTAGAAGGCACTAGATAAGGGCCCCTTAGAACCGACTAAAATAGCATTCAATTGTGATCTTATATCATTGAAAAATATATTTTAATAGGTAGGCACCATGAGGTATTCTCAGTCTTTCTTTCATAAAAGCCAACTGTTTAACACCTGTTAGCCCGCGGACACCAAGTCAGCGGGTGGCGCGGCAACGCAGACCCGGTCTCGAAACTCGATATCGATAAAATCGACGTCTATTAATATAACATGTTTATTAAGCTGAAATATGCATATAATAAAACAGGCAAAAACAGTGTCGGTGTTGCTGAACTAAATAGACGGCGTCGGATCTCTAAAGTTAAAAAAAACATGTGTAAAATGCCTTGAACAAACAATGCTATATATTTATTTGGAAAGTTGTTGCAACACTACAGCTTTAGTACAGATAGACAGAGACAAACGTATTGACAATACTCAGTGAGAGAAAGGGACTTTTCAAAAATATATCAACGCGGTATACATTTTTACGTAAACAACCAGATTAGCTTGAGCCTTGCACTTACTCATAATATGATAACTAATAAATATATTTTACTTACTGATGAACAGTTATGCCATCTTTTTTATAGCTGTATGTTCTAGACGATTTTCCACACCATTTAATTGAACTGGAACTCATAATTGTTTTTTATTAACGCAGAAATGTTTTAAAAGTTATCAAAATAAATGCGTGTGCAGAGATCTAACAACTGGTCAAAACAAAAATGGCCACTTGTGTTGCCGTCTAATATATTTATTTATTTATTTATGCACACACAAAAACAATTACAAGAGAAAAATGAACAAATACAGATAGAAGAGCACAAAGGTGCTGCTTATTTCAAAAGAAATTTCTTCCAGCAGACCTGCGACTGGAAAGTTGGTTGAGAAATGTAGACACAGTGTGTATAAATAGATATATAAAATACACTAGAGTACATAAATAATTCATACATAAAATATACCTAACTTTACAATAAACCAAAGTACATAATTAAATATAAAATAAATATCAATAATAAATATAATCACGGAATGGTGGAGAGGTAATGCTCTTTGACTAGTTTCTTGAATTGGTAGACAGTTTTAGAATCACGGATATTAGGCGGAAGTGAGTTCCACAATCGTACCGCATGAACAGATATAAGTGCAATTTCATAATTATATAAGTCGTGAGCCTGAGTCGCCCGTATGAGCAGTCAAGGCTTTATAGTCATTGGTCACGAACAAAATGTCTAAACCGTGACGACAACATCTTTTTGATACAAATTTCTTCGTAACGTTAGATTTATTGTGCAAAAAATAAAATGCATAACACTACGTCTATGCAGACGCGCGGGCACCGCTAGACTGGTGGTGTGCATTGCATCGCTTATACGCCGCTCCCCGCGCCGCCGCCGCCCCACGCCCGCTAACTTCGTGTCTGTAGCCTAAGGGCCTATGCGCACGGTGCTTTTTGGCGGCGGTAACGCTTTAAAGCTCAATTACACCTTCCGATTTCAAGGGACCCAATTTAGGAACAAACTAACTAGGAAGTAGGAAGCGAGCGATTACACTATCCTAAATTGAACTCCTAAATCTGGCTCCTAAGTCAGCAGTGTTGCCAACTCTTACAAATTCGAGTCCTTATACAGAATATCAAATTCGCTATAAAGTCTCTTAAAAACTGATTCTACTAGGAGCGGACTAAAAAATAAAAAGAGCGGACTCAGATTTTTTGTCTGGGAAAGGGACTTTGGGAAATTTAATTTAATTTTAAACATACAAAAATACTAATAGCCCATTTGTAGCGAGAAAGTCGCTAAATTGGCAACACTTAGCTCTAAATCAGAGTGATGCGATTACACTATCCTAAATCGTACACTATTTAGGAAGTCAAATCGGGACCTTTCAATCTCACTAAATCGGACACTAACTGCTCTAACTGCTATTACACCTTCCTATTTCCTAAATTGGGTCCCTTGAAATAGGAAGGTGTAATTGAGCCATTACAACTAGCCTCTTCAAGCATCATTGCGTGATCGCGTCGCGTCTCGGTGTGAGCTAACCTTTAAGAAACCGATCAGCTAAATTCTCAGTATAGAATTTGAATTAAGAATCTGCCAGGTAGGTAATATTTAATTATTTTTTTTTACTAATTATTAATAATAGGCTAAAAAAACACTTTTTCACAGAGATCAGTGGAATCACAAGCTTAACCTAATTATCTTAAACCAAAATATACCTAAGAATTATCTATTGAAATATTTAAAAATATTATTTAATTTAAACTAATGAATAGACAAAACTAAAACTAATCTAAAATATGGCGTCGAAAAATTCCTCCACATCGCTGTCGGCTGGTAATGTGCACAAAAGGCTGGCGGCATTGCCACGTTGTATGGCAATGCTTATTCTCTGTCCAAGGAAAAAGCCAGCCCTTGGGTCACGCGAAGTGTCAACAAGGTGTTTAGATATATCTTTAAATAATTTGTGAGCACTCGGACCCCACGATCCGAGTGATATATTAATTATAATAATTTTTTTTTTCGCCCTGCCTCACTGGTGCGGCGTTGAGCGGTGAAGTGTTAGGCTCTATTAATTGCCAATGACCTTGAGTGGTTAGCTTGCGTGTTCTCTGCTGCGCTCACGTAACGCGTCGTACGTCCACCCAGTAATAGGACTCGCCCATCAAGGAACGCTGTCCGAAATTAGACGCATTATTTATATTTATTATTATATATAAAACAACAGGAATTATACTAAAACTCGTATGCTAAAATATAAATAATTAAACGATCTTTAAAATGGTGAAGGTTTCATAACAATACGCGTTAAAATTTTTGCGTGATTCTCAATTTTTTATCCGCGTTAGACATAACTTTACAAATTAATTACACTGTTATAAAAATATAATTTCAAATAGTCACATAACAAATTACGACGGAAATTGTCTAGATTAACAATTTTTTTTTTCAAAGAATTATGACTAGTCGTATATACGAGATGTTCAATTAAAAACTATTAGAAGTCGTATAACTGCGCCTTAACATGTGCTAAACAGTTCAGATTTTATGAGTAAGGCTGAATGTATAATTTTATGAGTAAGGCTGAATGTATAATTCCCACTTTGTCGTGACTTGACTTTGATGATTTCGAAGACGTGTGACATCCACCAACCCACATTCGGTCCGCGTGGTGGACTACGGCCCACAGAGAGGAGGCCTGTGCCCAGCAGTGGGGACATTAAAAGCATGATGATGTCATGAGTTGTGTGTATTATTTGTGTAATTAACTGGAGCTGTTCATGTAAACCACGGCACTAGTTGCTGCTGTCGAGAAGAGCCTGTTTTGTTAAATAATAATAAAATTATGTTTTCTGAAGTATCGCTCACAACTCGGGTACAACAAAGCGAAATTTGGATAAGCAACAAAACTTACAGAAATTGCTCACTTTCGCAAGATTTCTATGTAAGAATTGCTCGTTATAATCAACTCTTGCAAGTTTTGTGGTTAATCTGAACTTACTTTTAGCTTAACCCTGACTGCTGTCGCGCAGTCGGGTAAAAAAGTATAGCGTCTCGATACAGCAGGAACAGTCAGTGCTGTGCCTTACTGTACCTACTGTTATGTGAACAACAACATAATTTAGTTTAGTGTAATTGGATTAAATGAAGAAATGTGATTGTACGCCTGTCCAAAATTTTATCAAAACCATCATCAGATGATTTGTAAAATATTGAGAAGTAGTTTTATATACAGTATTTATTTTTTGGACTAGGTTTGATGTATGGCGCTATGTATATGCAAGCTAAATTGGCACATTTCAACTGTAGTATTTGCAATTGATGTTATCTAGCATTTCCAGATTTTAGACTTATTAAAATATAATTAGGTTACATATTCGATTTTTCTAGTCAATGCAATGTTTTTTTTTTGTATCGCTTTAAATAAATCATCAAATACATAAAATGTTTTATTGTCCTCTATTGTTATGCAATATCATAGGATTTAATTAATGGCACAATAAACAAAAGAATATTCATTGTAATAAACTTTTATTAAATTAATAATAAACAATTGAAGTAAGATTATTAGCATTTTTTATAAAAATAACAAATAATGATAACAATTAATACAGTGAAATAAAGTTAACTACATAATGTAGATGTAAAATAAAGGTATTAAAGCCCTCTAAATATTTTTATGATTAACATCTTTGTCAAAATAATATTGGATAATAGCTCTATTTGGTCACTGGTTGGAAAACAATTACATGACATAATTATAACATTTCAGTAATCTATAAATATACAATCCACAGTCACAGCTTACTTTCTGTGAATTAATAACTGTAAGATAATTTAATATTTACAAAAAAATATTTGTCAATCATTTACCTATGTCAATTTATATAGTTGCATTTGCAATTAATTAACCCTGGCCAAACAGAATTTTTACCCAATTACAGGTACTGTCAGACAAAACTATATTTTATTACTATGTTAATAAAACCATGGAATGCCACCGTTGTTAGGACTATACCTACAAAAAAAATACTGAGTACCATAGTCACCAGTTAGTATTACTTATTAATTAAAACTAAAGAATACAGAGGTTGTTATGATTGAGATTGTAAATTCAACTATATCAGGGGGCCTAGACAAAGTCACATTTACATTAGCGATAGTGAAACAATAACGAAATTAGATAAATCTATGAATAAAAATTGATAATAATAATAATAATATGGTCATATCTCCTCATAGATATGACCATTAGCCAACAGGTTCGGCGTTCCCGAAAGGATCTGTCGACATGTTGGATAGACTATAAGAAGGCCTATGACTCAGTTCCTCATACATGGCTCATGAGGGTGCTAGAATTGTATAAAGTTGATGCAACGCTACGCAACTTCCTGATGTCATGTATGGGGCAATGGAGGACGGTCCTTCGCTATCCAGGATGTCGACAAATCCAGAGGAATAGCGAACCGATAAGGATCGAGCGGGGTATATTCCAGGGTGACAGTTTGAGTCCGCTTTGGTTTTGCCTAGCTTTGAATCCTCTAAGCACACTGCTGGAGAATTCAGGACTAGGTTACCGGTTGAAGAGAGGTGGTCAGGTTATATCTCACCTGCTTTACATGGATGACTTGAAACTTTTTGCCCCCAACAATCTGCAACTGATGGAGCTACTCAAGGTAACTGAAACCTTCAGTAGTGCCATCAGGATGGAGTTTGGTGTGGACAAATGTGCAGTCATGCATGTAAAGCGAGGGGAGATTGTGGAATCCGTGGGAACTCAACTCTCGGTTTCCATAAACCTGAGATCCCTCTCTCCAACCGAAACCTATAAGTATTTGGGTATGTCGGAAGCGTTAGGTATGAATGTTACTGACATGAAGCAATCGTTGAAGGAGCGCTTCTTTGGCCGCCTGAAGAAGGTATTTAATAGTCTTCTATCGGGCGGAAACAAGGTGCGCGCCTTCAACGGTTGGGTCATGCCGGTATTGATGTACTCTTTCGGCGTACTCAAACAGAACTTGACGCCCTGGATAGGCGTGTCCGTACACTGCTGACTGCATTTCGAATGCATCACCCACGTTCTTCAGTGATGAGACTGTATATCCCGCGGAAGTGTGGAGGCCGAGGCTTTTTAAATGCCAAAACCCTCCACAACCGCGAGGTATGCAGTCTAAGGGAATATTTTCTAGCTGCTGACGTGGGTATGCATCGAGATGTAGTGGCGGTGGACAAGGGCCTTACTCCACTCTCCTTGGCTAACGAGAACTGGCACAAACCTCTAGTGCTTGACACTAACGATCGCAGAGAAGTATGGCAGAGTAAGGAACTTCACGGACGCTTTTTCCGGGCCCTACATGGGCCCGATGTAGACCAACTAGCGTCCGTAGCCTGGCTGCGTGTCGGTGACCTCTTTGGGGAAACCGAAGGTTTTGTCTGTGCAATTATGGACGAAGTTATCATGACGAAAAACTACCGGAGATTTATTGTGAAGGACGGCACGGTTGACATATGTCGGGCATGTCATCGTCCGGGAGAATCAATCCGCCACATAATCTCTGGTTGTTCTCGTCTAGCTAACGGTGAATACTTGCATAGGCACAACCTTGTAGCCAGGATTATCCATCAGCAACTTGCTCTGAAGTACTCTCTTGTGGAATCGGAAGTGCCGTACTACAGATATGCGCCCGACCCAGTTCTCGATAATGGTCATATCTCATTGTACTGGGATCGGTCCATCATCACTGACAGGACTATTGTAGCCAATAAGCCTGATATAGTGGTGGTGGACCGAATCGAGAGGCGTGCAATGATTGTTGACATTACCGTCCCACATGACGAGAACCTCGTGAAAGCCGAGAAAGATAAACAAATCAAGTATATTGACTTGGCTCGCGAGGTTGTCGACATGTGGGATGTGGACTCAGCGATCATTGTACCGATAGTCGTGTCAGCCAATGGCTTAATAGCCACGAGCCTCGATCAACACCTCAGGAGGCTCTCGTTAGGCGGCTGGATCAAGGGCTTGATTCAGAAAGCAGTACTTCTGGACACGGCTCGCATTGTCAGGCGGTTCCTCTCTCTGGAGCCCTGACCGCCGGTAGCTTGGACCCTGTTCCCGATACCGGTGGGCTACTATTTTTTTATATTTTTAAATGTTTTTTATATATTCTTTTTTAAGAAATATTTAAAAATGTATTTAATATGTTAAAAAATTAATAAACGAAATAAAATCCAAAATGAAAAAAAAAAACATCTAATTTCGTTATCGTTTCCCTATCGTTAATGTAAATGTGAGTTTGTTGAAACAAAATAACTGTGCTAAGGAAAAACTTGTTTTAGCAGTGTTTTGGAGGCTGGCAACAACACTCAAGATAAGAGTGCAATGAAACCTAATGACAAAGTCAGATACAAAAAATAAACATGTCAGTATCAGATCTAGCAACCTTTAAAATTTAACCTAGGCAAATTAATTTTTTTCCCACCTTGCAAAAATCATATTAAAATTATACTGGGCATTGTTTTCAAGATCAAAAAAAAAAAAGACAATGAAGTTTCCTGATTGACCTTAAACTAAAACCTAAATTATTGGACGGATATATCTCTAAATTTATAGATTAATAGCAGTAAGTTGATACAATAGTGAGTATTCTTCATAATATACATAAAAGTAAATGTCATGATTTTTAGTTTACAGAGAGCTTACAGACAAACAATTACCATTAGCAGCATGTTACCAGTTCTCATGAAAGATAAACCTAATTATAGTTGTATATCTGTAAACATCTAAAACAGAGAGTATTATTAACAAACAACATGTAGTTCTACTAAAAAATTTTTTGTAACAATTTGCTACTTTCATGCTCACGTGACAACTCTTGCCAGACACACTTGCTTATGAGAGGTACCTCTTCTAAAATGTCTAAATTTATAGATTAATAACAGTTGATACAATAGTGAGTCATCATCTGCCTAGCCTTTTCCCAACTCTCTTGGGGTTGGCTTCCAGTCTAACCGGATGCAGCTGAATACCAGTATTTTACATGGAGCGACTGATGTAATAGTGAGTATTCTTCATAATATACATAAAAGATGTCATGATTTTTTCAGTTTACAGACAAACAATTACCATTAGGTATATTACCTGTTCTCATGAAAGATAAACTTAATTATAGTTGAATATCTGTAAACACCTTAAACAGAAAGTATTATTAACGAACAACATGTAGTTCTACTAAAGAATTTTTTGTAGCAATTTTTGAGAACAAGCTACTGTCATGCTCATGTGACAACTCTTGCCAGACACACTTGCCTATCAGAGGTACCTCTTCTAGAGGTGCTCTAAAAGCTACAAGTAAAGTAAGACAGCAGCCATCAGCAACAGGGTCATGTTCCAAGTTCAACAATCCCAATGGTCGGTGTTGGCCCACATCAGCTCCAAACATTTCCACCATAAACCTTCTCAATGTTGAATGAATGCTTTTCCCAGGATTTATCTCACATGTTGGAAAATGAATTGCAGTTTTTTCACTTAGCAGCACATGCAACTTGTTTGTACTTCTCTTTTTTATAACTACAATCAACCTCAATAAATCTTTGACATGAGGAATGGGGGCTGGTAAGGTATCTTTGTGCCATTGACTACCAGGATGTAAATTACTGTATAACTGGGCTTTCTCAATTAAATGCAAAATGTCATTAGATCTTAATGAGATTTCTTGAAGATTAGAAATCCACTTTGCTTGCAATGATTCTTTATCTGCTCTAGCAGGTGTTTTTAATTCACCACCTTTGACTTCACCAGTTAAAACAAATCTGTACCACATTCCACCAGCAGTCTCGACAACTAGTAGAGTGGTAGGATTACATATAAGACCTGTTTCCTCAAGAACCTCTCTGGCTGCAGCCTGCACTATAGTCTCACCCTTTTCCATGCGACCTGCCGGTAGATACCACTTGCCTGCGCAACTCTCTTTTGCCTCTTGCATCATCAATACTTCGTTTGATTCATTTATGATCACACAAGCAACAACGTAAGTGACGTTGCTGCCCAGTACCGGTTTGAAATTAGACGGAGTAGTAGGTGTGATACCTTGAGACTCAGCAACAGAATTTTGATCAGCAATAGTAAAATCACAAATATTATTATCATCGCCATCTAGGCCTAGGCCATCTAGTAGTTTAGTAATATTCGAGTCCACTTGGCGCGACATATTTACCTAATTCTTTTTTACTCTCATAAACTCAACACCTTGTTAGTTAATTTAATTTTTAATAAGCGAACAATAAACTAATTTCAATGGTTAATAACATTTGACATAACTCGAATCGAAACTATTTTTAATTTTATCAATGAGTGTGATTCACAGAATACGTACAATCCTGTGTGATTTGTATAGCAATAGCAATTTTCAAAGAGAATATAATTTCGCAATTTTGTGTACGACGGTGGTACTTTTTTTTTTTTAATTCCTGCGATTGTTTTTTTTTGTTCCTCTTGGAATAGGCTAAGGTCAGAAACCATGCTGCCTAGTCATCAGTAGTGTTTTTTTTTCCATTAGAATGCAGATGTAACACATTCAAATTTTTTTTGCAGTATTTGGCAACAAATATGTCGAGTTAGCCTTCCCGGCAAACTTCGCTCAGGTAGTCAATACTACAATAAAATTCTCAGATCCATTTTACCGAGATCGCGTCTGTTTCAATGATTCCACATAATGTCCAGTTGCGTAGACACTTGAGACACAAAATTACACCAATTTTACATCACAATATCCACTATGAATCAATAAGCGATTAATTAACAGCCACTAAACTTCAATCGAGAAAATCCCGCCAAAAAACCCTTCATGCGATTGTAATTTTCTTTAACAGCTCTAAATACTGTGTAATTCAGCCGATCTAAGCCACAGTCCTATCCGAACCATAGATAAGAATATTATCAACAAAACTTGCAGAAGTTTACCTTGAGTCTCGCGTAGGACGTAGGATATGGCTGCGCTGCGCGTGCAGAACATCTCCATACAAGTTGACACAATCGGCACGAGCGAATTACGTCTCACTCTGCCCACTCAAGATTTACCTCAGCTCAGAAGATAACCTGTAGGTAGGGCTAAAGCTATAAAATACCGAAATACCGGTATTTTATCCTGAAATACCGAAAAAAAAAATCCATTATACCGGTATACTGGATTTTTTTCTCGGTATTTTGATACCGGTATTTCAGGATAAAATACCGGTATTTCGGTATTTCGAAAAAGGTGATCTATTTTTGCAAGAATATAAATAACGCTCGGTTTCTAAGGTTCATAGTGTTGTTCATACTGCTGATGAGTTTTCATGTGACTTGAATCACGAATAATCTCGATTATAGAAAAACTAGCTGCGCCCCGCTGTTTCACAAGCGTAGACCAGGATAAAAAGTAGCCTATGTGTATCCAGGGTATAAGCTATTTACATACCAAATTTCGTCCAAATCGGTCCAGCCGTTTGAGCGTGAAGAAGTAACAAACATACACACTCACAAACTTTCACATTTATAATATTAGTAGGATAAACTCAAAATCAACTACGCAAGACACTGCTGCATGCATATAGCTAGTATTTAGGTGGTATTTAATGATACTGCTTTCAGTTGTTCGTCTAATACTTCTACAAATAAATTGCTAATGGGACTCGGGCAAGGTACGGACACAATACGGTAGAAACGATACGTAAGCTCTCTGCTCTCTTCTTCTTCCTCGCCGATCTGGGATCGGTTTTGCTTTTTGGTCATAGATTTTTCTATTGCTTTATTAAGTTCTTTTTCCATCACAGATGAAGTACTGCTACTAGTAGGTACCTGTGTCATCATCACTTGTTTTCTTTTCAGCAGAAGCACTAGCGGCAGCAGGTGATCTCATCGCACTCGTGTTTTGTAGAGAGTGGAGAGTCTGTTCTAGCAATCGTTGAATAAGTTTAGTAATTGTCGACGTAATCATTTCATCACAACTCATTCTAGGAAACTGTGGGAAGGAAACTCATTACGACATTTTATATTCTTCATTGTATGATAACTTATATGTATACCTACATTATCAGCAAATAAATGATTTCTTTCTTTCTTTCTTTCTGGATAAGATAATATTCAAACATTAATTCGAATTGAAATGACATTGTATGAAAATGGAGGTATTAGAGGCAGATTTTTGGACGCAGCTTACAAGTACCTCTTAAGCATTCTTACCACGAGCGTTGAATCAGAAAGGGCCTTTTCAGCTGCAATATTTATATGTAACAAAATAAGATCATCGCTCAACGACGCCAGTTTGGAGGTGTTGTGTTTTCTTCGTTAGATTTTTCAATAAACGCGATCTGCCTGATTAAAGGAGTTGAGGAGTTTTTGATTTATTTTGAAATAACTACTTTCTACGATACTTTCATTTACAGTTTCATTTTGTTTTAACAATAGTTCATAGTCATAGTATAAGCTGTGACTAAGAGAGATATTCGAAATTGTTACATGTTTTCTTAACATTAGAACCCACCAACCCTACTCGGGTTGATTTCAGTACCTATTTTATAGTGATATTTCTGCCAATGAAACAATATAAATAATTGTTGGATCAAATAACATGTTTTCTTTAGTATTCTTAATTACTTTTATTTTAATTACTCATTTTGTAGATTCTAAGAAGTTGATAAATAGTTTCAGTGTTTCTGTCATGTAGCGTAGAAAACTGCTTTAATCGCTCTTCGTAAATAATACTTACCAATCGTTATTGGGATTTAAACAGTAATTAGCAGAATTTAAAAAAATACCGAAATTTCGGTATACCAGATGTTGAAATTTCAATACCGGTATCAATGCCGGTATGAAAATCATTCCGTTATTCCATGCCCTATCCTGAGTTTCACTTAAAAACTTGCGAAAGTGAGTTTGTCTTTGTCGCATTTATTTACACGGTAAAGCTGCGGTCCCAAGGCCCGTTAATCGACAGGCCAGATCACGCCAGGCTAACAGGCTGTGGGAACCGTCGCATTCGATGAAGCCCGCGGTGGCCTGTACTCGCCCGTCCGATCCATCGGGAGTTGGTAAGTTCAAAGGCGCGGCGCGGCCTGTCGATTATATTCAATTCAATTCAATTCCTTTATTTCAATCAACTTGTTGGATCATATAATAGCATTAAGCATAGCTATAGCATTATAGCATTATTAATGTATTGTCGGGCCGTGGGACCTCACCATAAGTTCAAAGGCACGGTGCGATGGATGAATAATAACACAGCAAAATTACTCCAAAATTCACAAAATATATCCATTGTTTATGAGCATTTGACAGTTGACGTACCCAACTTTATTACTAAACAACGAGAGGATAACATGGCGAACCGGCCGCAAATAGGTATTTCAATGATGCTAGGAATGGATTTTGGCGTCGATATGACACATATTTGTATAACTGTTTTTTCTATAGTCAAACATTTCAAGTCCATATAATTTATATGTCAATGATTTAACCTCTCAATTTCCGCGTGCGTCAAACGTATCATTCGTCATCGTCAAGCCCCGCTGTCAAATTCACGGCGCGATATGTTTACGACGCTGTTCACAAAAAATGGTTTATTAATGCTTAGACGGGCTCTAGGCACATAGTAAAAACTATTTTGAATTCTTGAATAGACTGGTAGTCCAGTAGCCAGAAGAATATTCCCTTCGATAATTCTAAAGTTTTTTAGATTCGCTGGGTAGATAACTTAAGTGAATTCGTAGCTATGTACAAAAATGCTAACAGTTTAGAGTTATGCAATAGGTATGAAGTAGGTGTTTCGTATTATTTCATATTATAACAATAATATAAAATTTAAATTTAAATACTTTACTGTTTCTTTATTAGTAATATCTAAACTTTATATTAGTAAAAATGCTAACAGCTATGTACTGTGGAACAATGGAAAACTGAAAATGACCCGTAACTCTTTCAATAAAAAATTTAAGTTTTTTAAAACATTTCCTCTATGCCTATACGGATTAGTTATACCTTACAACAAAAGTTCTAACAACTAAGTAATATGCTGCACAAGTAATTGTATTTTTATTTTGCGCTATGTGAAATATTGAATTTAAGTTTATAATTTTGCGCCTACTTATTCGTAATCATAAACTCTGCTACCATACAAAAGTTTCAACACATACGTGCTATGGTTTTTGTCTAATAAATAAAATACAATTTGGCTATTGTGGGGCGCGGTGTAGGTACGAAAAGTCGAGCGGAGGCGCGCGCCGCCGCCGCGCGGCTTGGTGACATTCCACTGCGAACGTATTGAATGAGGCACGAAATCATTTCATTACTATCACATCTCGCAAATCACTACTCTGTTCCTATCCGTGACTTCGCCGGCATGTAATTATCAAAAAGTGTCAAAATCTCGTCATTCCCGTTTTAAGTCTTGTTTTGAAAAATACGTTGTTGATTATTTATTTCAAAGAATTTAATACCTATCAAAATCGTAATAGATACTAGATAGACTATAATTATTCTATTAATATTAGATAGTTACTTATTCGGAAGCCGGGCGCTCCTGCCGTCGCGGGGGTCGTGATAGAGGAACACAGACAAAAAGTGGAGATTTCATTACGACAACATTTTTTTTCCGGGATATTGGTCACGGTTTTTGGGACCAATATCATATCATACCTTTAAGCTCTTAAATAATTTAATTCAATATGTACTTACTCCTAAGAGTTCTGAAATCCGAAACAGTAGTCCGGAAAAAAAAATATGTCCAGAGATCGGATTATCGGATGCATAATTACCTAAAGTAATTTTTAGGTTAAGAAACCATGAAAGCGGCTGTTTAATTTTTTTCTCTTAATATTAAGAAAAACCGGGAATGCACAACTAATCGGTTCAACCCTGTCCCCTCTTGATGTCCTCGAGGGTCGGGGTGCTGGCGGCGGCCCACGATATAAGGCTCACTGAGCCGTTCAGGTCCTTCACCCAGTCGCAGAGCCGTACTTTGTCCCACCCGGGGATGGTGGGACAAAGTATGGCTCAGCGACCACGGCGATGTTAATCGACCACACCGCCGCGCTCTGGAACAACAGGTCCTGAGCAGCGGCGCAGTGGTTGATATTCGCCTGGAGGAGGCGTAATGGGGCCGTTATTGGCAATCCATTACAGCCTCCTCCTGAGCCCCCTGTGAGGGTCCCGCCGCTGCGGTGGTTGCGGCGGCGACGACAGCTGTGGAGGCGGCATCGGCGGGAGCGGTGGCGGCGGCCGCTGCTGCGGTGACGGCGGTGGCGGAGGGCTTGGTCCTACCCCTGGCCTTGGCGGGTGGAACGCAGGAATTGCTCCCAGCCCGGTGATCGACCACAACGGAAGCAGTGGTCACTGCGGTCCACCTCCGAGGTGCACTTAGCCGCCATATGGTCGCCCACATGGCAGCGGAAACACCTCAGAGGCCTGGGTTCCAGCAGCTTGACCTGCGCTGAAACCCAACCCACCAATAGCCTTCGGCCCTCCGCGGTGATCTTTCTGGCCGCTGTCACGGGGCAGCTCACCGTAATGGGGTTGCAAAACCCCGCGATGTCAGGATGAATGGTGCCTGCCCTCACCTGCTCGGCAGGGCACCCTCCAGTCCTGGCAACAGAGGCCACCATCTCACCCTCCGTCACGGAGTCGTCCAGGCCCATAATGCGGATGTTAGCGCATTTTGTGGGCCTGGACACTCGAGCCTCGTCCACCAGTAACGCCCTGATCCTTTCGGCCAGGGCGTCAGCGGCTGGTTGGGCCGCTGGAGGCACCGGAGACCTCCAGCATCCGGGCTCCGGTCTTGGTGACCTTCACCCGGACGCCGTCGACACACCTCACCTCCTCAAGGCTCACCGCCTCCTTCGTTTAGGCGAGCACGGCGCGGTAGGTCACGCCCCTCTTTACCGCCTCCGGCTGTAGTTTAATCACTACAGCTGCGGACTTCGGGGCACGGAGCCTAGCCGCGGCGACTCGCTCGTTTTGCCGCTTCCGCCTCTCCCTCCGTTTGGCCACCCTTGCAGCCTTACCCGCCTTCCTCTTCTCCCCGGCCACTTGCCAACCGGCGTCGCCCGCGGGAGATTCAGGGGTCGGGGTAGGCTGTGGCGGCCGGCTCGCCGCTTGGGCTGGGGCCATCGGGGCCTTCGCTGCCCTTGCTGCCGCTCCACCCGGTTTGGGCGGCGCCTTCGACGCCTTCGAAGGGGCCGACCCCGCGGGTCTCAGCACAGACCCGAGGTTGGCCTGTTCCAACGAGCCCGGTTTGGGCGCAGCAACCGCGGCGGCGGCAAATGAGGCAGGCTGGCTCGCCGCTAGCGGGGGGTGCAGGACGATGCCCTCCAGCACCGAGAACCACCTGTTAAAGGCAGGCAGCTCCTGCCGCACCAGGTCGAGAACCTGGTTCTCAGCAGGCAGGGGCTGACTTGGCCCGTGCTGGCGTTCCTCCTGTGCTCCCCCCGGGGGGCCATCTCCTCGGAGCTCGGCCAGGTCCGCCCGGAGCCTCTGGTTCTCCTTCACCAGAAGCTTCGTTGCGGCTGTCAGGCGGGCGACCTCCGCCCGCAATTTGAACGTCTCGTCCAATGCAGGCGGAGGCCTGCCGAAGCTCGCCTCCGCCGCCAACGCAATGGAGGCCGTGGCCGCGGATGTGGCCCTACTCTTCGAAGAAGCAAGCTTCTTCGAAGTCACATCCTTTATGGCATCACGCCGAGATGATCGGGAGCCTTCTCGGCTCTTGTTGTCAATGACAAGCGGAGAACATAAGTCGCGACCCCCAGAACCGACACCCTGAAGTTAGCTATGGTCTGTGGTTCTTGAAGAATGATTGTTTTCCTTAGGGAGTTTTTTTTGGGGGTGGGTTTTAGTCAGTAAGAGTCTGACACGCCCTTCCGCTCCACTCAGGGCGGGAGAAGTCATTGGATGATTTCCCACCCCACAAAACAAAAAAGGCAATCTTAATATAAAAAACATTAGAATGTGTTACATCTGCATTCTAATGGAACAAAACAATAAAATACACAATTATGGACGTAAGACTAGGCAGTATCGTCAAAAGGCCTTCCTTTCGGGTTAAATAAATTAAAAAAAAATGATTTGACGTTTGAGGTCATTTGACAATTTTGACAGTTTGTGCTATTGCGCTGCGAGCGAATAAAAAGTGACCGATCGAATCCTGCGGCCTGCCCTTCGCGTTTATAAAAACTGTTGTAAATTAATCTCACATCCCTATATCATCATGTCGGTCACAAAGGGAAATATGCTGGTGAATGTTTATACACTTTAATATTAAATTTATTTTCCATGAATTTGAACTTTTAAGTTACGTAATATTTTGTAGGTGCGTTCCTTGAGCACATCGTCTGCTGTCGGCCAGCTTGTTAAAGCTCCCATACAAGTTTTTGGTCTGGAAGGCAGATATGCGTCAGCTTTATATTCTGCTGCTACTAAAAGTAAGAGCTTAGATGCAGTTGAGAAAGAGCTATCTCATTTCCAACAGTCTATTAAGACTGATGCCAAGCTGAAGGAATTCATCGTGAACCCAACACTTAAGAGGACTCTGAAAGTGGAAGCCCTGAAGCATGTTACTACTCAAGTGAGTTCAAATTATGTATCAAAATGTTAATTTCACATAGATTTTCTCAATTAAATTGTACAACAGTCCTGGTGGGTGAAGGTTTGAGTTTTGAAAAGTTTTATTTGTGGACCTGTTGCCTAAAATGTGCTTTAGGATGACCCACTGACCATATATGTCCAAAATGTTTTAGAAAAGGCAACATTTATACTGTAAGCTGATATAATGAGTACTGTGAAATAAATAATCACGTATGAATGCCTTGAGTTTACCTTTAAGTTCTTGAATAAACCTTGTTTCCTAACTGAAATAAGATAAACATTACCTTTTATTGATAATTACATTATGTGTGTTACAGGCTTATTGCTAGCTAGCTTATTATTTCTAATTGAAGGCTACTACTAAAAAATTGAATTTTCAATACAATTATTTTTTTTAAGTTATGGCTCTAAATATTTCCTCATAAACATGTCATGTGTTTAAATACAGGTCTTCTTACTCAACAGATGTAATTAACCAATTAATGGAGAAGTATCTGGTATATGGTAATTTTGCCTGCAAAAGCAATAACTTGAAATGTGAACTATCTATGAAAATTATGATGTATGTCAAAACGGTTTCTCAGTTGATTATGTGTACTCATTGCCATTAGAAGTAGTTCAGTATGGTTGCAAATCAATACTATTTTAGTTTAAGTTGTATATAAAATTAGTTAGGTACTATTGATTGACCTATGTTGTTTGTCAAAATATTTTATTTTATATTCAATTTTTATAGACCAAACTGTCTGCCACAACCAGCAACTTGTTGGGTCTGATGGCTGAAAACGGTCGTCTGGACAAGCTGGAGGCTGTTATCAATGCATTTAAGATCATGATGGCTGCCCACCGTGGTGAGGTTGCTTGTGAGGTTGTCACTGCCAAGCCTCTTGACCAGGCCCAGAGACAGAACTTGGAAGCTGCCCTTAAGGTAATTTGCTTTAGTCATCATCATCCTCCTGCCCGTTTTCCAGTTTTTAAGAGTACAGCATGTCTTCTTCTATATAGAGCTATCATGTTAGCTAACATCTCTTTTCTAACCATATAATCTATCACAGTCACAAAGGTAACTACTTCAGTGGCAGGGTGTTTACCTACAACAAAAAGAAACAAATGAATTGCCCATGAGTATGGATTTAATAGACACTTGGTTAGAGAATCATAATAGAGAACTTGTATACAATTATTATAAAAACAAGGTTTCTGTCAAACATAAAAACATGAAGAGATTGATCTTATTTCTACTCTAGTTCAAAAATAATAATATGAGTAAGCTTTACATAAACAATTTCTGTAAATTTTGTTTTATTCCAGAAATTCCTGAAAGGCAATGAAACCCTCCAGCTGACAGCTAAAGTAGATCCTGCTCTGATGGGTGGTATGGTTGTATCTATTGGTGACAAGTATGTGGACATGAGTGTTGCCACCAAAGTGAAGAAGTACACTGAACTCATTAGCACTGCTGTTTAAATCATGAAATATTTAAACTGTAAATGTTTAGCCAAGGATAACACTTATATTTAAATCAGTTAATCTTTAGAAATATTTGTTTTATTGAACTTCCTGATGTAGTAGATAATTTCACAGGTATCTGTGTACCCACAGAATTTTTCTATTCTGTGTGTGTACCTATAATTTTAAACACTAGCTGCACAACATACAGCAAACAGAACAGGTTTCATTTTGAAAAACCCTTTCAAGTGCATATCTACACTTAATGTAAATATTTAGAACCGATTTAGATTAACTCACAAAATTATTCTTAATTGGTACAAAAATAGAAGCATTTTTGTATGGAACAACCCATTTTAATATATGTATAAAGCCCTAGGCTAAAATCTGTGACCTTGCTCTAGTTAAAGTACATAATTTATAAGCGATGCAGATTCGCATCGCATTTTTGAGCCATATAATGCATTTCTACATACTTCGGATATTATAATAATTGTTGTGCTATCACATCACTACAATAAAACAGCAAGATAATATTGGAACAAAAAATTTAATAGTGCTCCTTGCACTGCCAAAAAAGATATTCTTATAACAAAAATAATACTCTCACAGTAACCATAACACTAAGTTATATTTCTCTAGAATTAACAAGAATATTTTTAATATGAGATCATTTTTAGGAGATCTTTAAATTGAACATGTCATTTAAGTATGTAGGTAAATTAGTAGTAATAATAATTATGAGCAAAAGTTTATCCTTCCGTTGGCGCTGTTTCGCCTTTGAGCAGCGCATTCTCTGCCTCCAATTCTGCTATGCGAGCTTTTGCAGCCTCCAGCTCATCATCTCCACCATCAGTGCCTAAATGTTTTCGAACATACTCTAGGGCATCTTCGGGCTTATCTGGTTCTTCATATAAGCTTACAAGTACTTTCGTTAAAGCGTCCATAACGCCGGCTCGCTCCAGGTATCTTCGAAACTCCTCTCTTTTGGAATCAATGGGCTGTAAAACAGAAACAATCTCAAAATTAAAAAATTTCTTGCAGGATATTTGGTACATGTTCTAGCTATAAATAAACATCTTTTATTCTATGCTGGAACTCGTTTAGTTGTACTGAAACCAACAGAACAGGTTTGTTTACTACACCATTTTTTTTTTATTTGAATGCAATGTATTAGAAACTTATATAATTGTTCCCTAATATACTTACTTTATATGAAGACATATTCAGGTATTTCCCTCAATTTCTGGAAGAATTTCAATAGAAATAACTTTTATCCAGAAAATGCAAAAGACCGCAGCTGAAGTTTGACTGACAAGTGACAACTACAATTTTTTTTTATAATTATTGACAGTAGGTTTTTTATGTCTCGTTTTTTCCCTCACGTGCCTTTTTATTATTAAGTTACTTTTGCTAAATTATAATATCTAATCAAACATAATGAGCTTTGTTTTTTTTCCAATCAGATAATCTTCTCTAAATCTAAACATGCAAGTGTCCATTAGAAAGAGTCTAAAACAAAAGACAATCAATATAAAAATGTTGCCATAAGTGGTGTTAAAGCGTCGGATACACTAGGCGACAATATGATGCGCAACCACCATTGACATATAAATTATATGGACTGGACATGTTTGAGTATAGAAAAAACAGTTATACAAATATGTGGCATATCGACGCAAAATCATAAAAATACTGCTATCTCTTTTTAACTTTCCTAATTTTGCATAAATGAAAAAGGCTAGTAGTATTTTTGACAGTTACTATAACGGCAACCCTTCATTCCTATTGTGGGACACGCATAAACTCAACACACTCGACACCGCCAACCTGCAAGCATTAAACGACCGCGCGGCGCACACTGTCGGTGTGTGTATTTTTTTTTTTTTTTTTTTTTTTTTTTTTTTTTTTTTTTTTTTTTTTTTTTTTTTTTTTTTTTTTTTTTTTTTTTTTTTTTTTTGAGTGACATCTTGCAGGTCAGCCTAGGAGGCTGTCGTCTGCTTAACCGAGCTTGCCTGTGGAGGCTCTAAATTATTAAAGCCTCCAGCCAGGACTTATTATTTCTTATAAACTAAGTGACTACGCTAAGGGCACTCCCTGTGGAGTAAGGGCCTCGGCTTAGGGCGTCACTGGGGGAGGGACAGCAAGGGAAGGCTGGATCAAGTTTCCATTAATTGGGGAATCAGTTGGCTCAGCGGCGCGTGCTGGCAAGAGACTGGGAGGGCATTGACTGGGTCTTCGCGACGGACCTCGACGGCGAGGGCGGAACGACGGCGGTCTGCGTTTGCGTAGTGTGCTGGTTTCCCTACGGCTCTCCTGGAGCAGAGTGGTGGGGTCATCAGGTATGAGGCTCACCGCACGGCAGCGCTGTGCGTATTTATAGTTCAGCGCTGTGCGTATTTATAGTTGGCGCACTCTGAACATGCTCCAAACTCCAGAAGACCCTAATTAAAACCAATAATTATCTAATTGGCTGAGCAATTTTGAGTATGATTCCAAACCACGACTACGTCAACTATTCATTTGTATATATTAGAAGTTAGGATTTTGACAATAAATAATTCCCATTTTGAATCTCCATCGTTTGTTTTATTTTGACTCAAAATTACCGAATACAAGTGTGGCAGATACCCCACAATTGGTGACCCCGAGAAAAAATGTTGCAAGAGCAGAAGAACACAAGTCAAGAAACCAATCCCATGAAGATGGACTCCGACCTAGCTGCCATATCGGTTCAGTCTAGATTGTTACCATTCTGGCGGGAGATTCCTCGAGCTTGGTTTATCCAGTTTGAAGCTGTCGTAGACCCTTTGAAGACCTCGGACGACCAGAAATTCCGCTACGTGTTGCAACAGCTGCAAACAACGGACCTTCAACATCTGACTGACATTTTATACAGTCCACCCTCCACGGAAAAATATAATGCTGTGAAGACTCGTCTGCTCGCCGTGTACGACAAATCTGACGTCAAGAACTTCCAAAAGCTAATCAGTGGCCTAGAGTTGGGTGATCAAAAACCCACACAACTGTTGCGCAGGATCAGAGAACTAGGCAGTGGCATGATCACAGACGAAGGATTAAAAATCGAGTGGCTCAACCATCTACCCACACAGATGCGCGTTGTGCTTTCGGTCAACACGGAATCATCCCTAGATACCCTCGCTGCAATGGCCGATAAAATGGCAGAATACACCGAACCAACAACGGTTGCCGCAGTGGCCACGACCTCGCAAGATACCGTGACGTCAACTCAGCTAGAAGTCCTATCAAAGCAAATGGAGAAATTATGCCTAGAAGTGGCTGAGCTAAGCGGACGAACAAGGGAACGCCATCAAAGACCCCGTTTCACATCGTTCAGGTCACGGTCACGATCACAGTCTCGCCGGCATAGCAACAAGACGTCAGTCAAACCCGGCGATCCTACATGGGAGTGTAGATACCACTATCGTTTTGGCGACAAGGCGAAACGTTGCGAGTCACCGTGCTGTAGGAAAAACAAAAATCACACGACGTTAAACTAGCTACGACATCGACGGTGGCGGAAGTCGATGTCCCCTGCACCACCAACCGCCTTTGTGTCTTCGATCGCGACACTCGACAGCGTTTCCTCGTAGACACCGGCGCCGAAATTTCCGTGCTAGCCGCCACAAACAAACGAAAAATGAAGACAAGCGCCTACAAATTATTCGCTGCAAACAATACACCAATCGAAACTTATGGTGAAAAAACACTAAGGCTAAATCTTGGCTTGCGACGCAGTTTTCTATGGACGTTCATCATAGCTGATGTGAAAACCTCGATCATAGGGGCGGACTTCCTACGTCACTTCAAGCTGCTTGTCGACCTCCACAAAAAGAAGCTCGTCGACAATGTTACCGACATGTCAATCGACGCCATTGAAGTTGCAACGAGTGAACAAACCATACATGTCATCAGCTCCGACCAAGCGTACTATGACATCTTGAAGTTGTTCCCAGAGGTGCTGCGACCTATGTCCTTGAAGGAGCCAGCAAAACATGACGTCGTGCATCATATTGAGACGACAAGCGCTCCAGTCTTCGCACGAGCCCGTCCCCTGCCCCCCGACAAATACAAGGCTGCAAAGGAGGAGTTCGACCACATGCTGGAACTTGGCATATGCAGGCCATCAAAGAGCCCGTGGGCGAGCCCCCTGCATATTGTGAGAAAGAAGGACGGAGGCCTAAGAGTATGCGGTGACTATCGACGGTTAAACTCAGTCACACGACCAGACCGCTACCCTTTACCACGAATACAAGACTTCACGTACCAGCTGCACAATATGAAGATATTCTCGAAGCTTGACCTCAAAATGGCCTATTATTGGATCCCGATTGCAGAGGAAGACGCCCAGAAAACAGCAATTATCACACCATTCGGGCTGTTTAAATTCAAATGCATGACGTTCGGCTTACGTAACGCTAGTCAAACGTTTCAAAGGTTTATGCATCAAGTACTGCGGGGCATAGACAACTGCTTCTGCTACGTCGACGACATACTTCTGTACTCGAAAAACGAAGAGAGCCACAGACAACTTCTACAGCAAGTACTAGACCGCCTAAAAAAGTACGGCGTCATGCTAAAAGTTGAGAAATGTGAATTCGGCAAGGACAAGATTGATTTTCTCGGCTACGAAGTATCAAGCAACGGGATCAAGCCCACTGAAGAGAGAACCCAAGCAATATCAAGTTACCCTAAGCCAAAGACAATAGCAGAATTACGACGTTTTCTGGGCATGATCAATTTTTATCGTAGCTGCTTACCCCGTCAAGCTGAACTACAGAACGAGCTGAATAAATATCTACATAACCAGAAACGCAACGACAAAACGCCCATCGAGTGGACGACGCAGGCAGAGTTGGCTTTTGAAAAGTGCCGTCAAAGCATTTTGGAAGCCACACAGCTAATTCACCCATTACCTGGAAGCCCCCTCGCCTTGATGACAGACGTGTCAGATTACAGCCTTGGCGCTGTTTTACAACAGAGAATGGAAGGCAAATGGAAACCTCTCGCTTATTTTTCAAAAGCGATGAGCATGACTCAGCAACGCTACAGCGTATACGACCGCGAGTTATTAGCGGTTTATACGGCTGTCAAGCATTTTAGAAACCTTATAGAAGGAGGCGATGTCACAGTGTACACAGACCATAAGCCGCTAGTAAATGCACTAACACGCCCACCGAGTAGCAGCGACACCCCGCGTCGAGAACGGCAATTAAATTTTACCAGCCAATTTTGTACGAGCATCAAGTACGTGCAAGGCGAAGATAACTCGGTGGCAGACGCATTATCACGCATAGAAGACATACAATGCCCATCCATCATCGACTACGCAACGTTAGCCAGCGAACAAGGAAAAGATCCAGTTTTGAAACAGCTCAGAAGTCAACCAAACTTGAAGTTTACCGACGTCACAATGCCCGGGATAAACCAGCCAATCACGTGCGAGACGTCCACCGGCACACCTCGACCGTACTTACCCACCACTTATCGTTTTGAGGCATTCAAAGCTCAACACGATTTGTGTCATCCCGGCGTAAAATCCACTAGAAAACAAATGTGCTCAAAATATTTCTGGCCCAGCATGAATAAAGAAGTTAGCAACTGGACCAGATCATGTATCAGCTGTCAGCGAGCGAAGATTCATCGTCATGTTGTTACGCCACTGAACGAGTTCCCACCGTCGGCGCGCTTCGAACACATTCACGTGGACATTGTGGGACCACTACGATTGTCTAATGACCAACGCTACTGTGTAACTATCATCGATCGTTGCACCAAATGGCCAGAAGCCGTTCCTGTACCCGAGATTACCGCTGAGCGAGTCGCAAAAGCCGTTTACGAGAATTGGATTGCAAGATTTGGTTGCCCACTAAGAATATCAACAGATCAAGGACGGCAATTTGAGTCAACATTGTTCCGATCACTCATGAAAAAGTTTGGGATATCACGAATACGGACCACGGCATATCATCCGCAGTCCAACGGTATGATCGAGCGGTGGCACAGGTCATTGAAGGCAGCACTCATGGCGCGAGGTACTACTACACAGTGGACAGAAGAGCTTCCCACAGTACTATTAGGTTTACGTAGGGCGCTGCGAATCAACAACAGTTTAAGCCCAGCGATGATGACGTATGGCACTACGCTTCGCTTACCATCGGATTTCATCGTGCCAACTAAGTCGAACATTGATGAGAACGACTATGTACGCCGCCTCACAGAAACCATGGCATCGATAAGAAGTGCGCCTCGATCAAACAACAGTCAGACAAAGCCATTCATTCATCACGACCTCGTCACGTGCA
This sequence comes from Polia nebulosa, assembly GCA_951329385.1. Lineage (NCBI taxonomy): Eukaryota > Metazoa > Arthropoda > Insecta > Lepidoptera > Noctuidae > Polia > Polia nebulosa. The sequence goes on from OX589604.1 coordinate 17,223,034, forward strand.
CACATGTTTTCGTTCGAACGACACTGTTCGTTCCCCGTTAACACCGCCGTATGAAGGTCCTTACGAAGTAATCGAGCGCTATGACAAGTGTTACAAAATAAAGTTACCGCTACGCACACCAGTAGTATCAATGGATAGGCTCAAGCCAGCCTACATATTCAACGAGTCTGAAGATGTGGATCATCGCACCCCTAGTCAAGCAAACCAGTCATACATCACAAGATCTGGAAGAACCGTGAAGCCCGTTGTTTGCTTCGCTTAGGGGAGAGTGATGTGGGACACGCATAAACTCAACACACTCGACACCGCCAACCTGCAAGCATTAAACGACCGCGCGGCACGGGCGCGCGGCGCACACTGTAGGTGTGTGTCGGTGGAACAACAAGCTCGCATCGAAGCTAATGAGAGACTGCTCACCGCACGGCGGCGCTGTGCGTATTTATAGTTGGCGCACTCTGAACATGCTCCAAACTCCAGAAGACCGGGAAACCTATATCTAATTGGCTGAGCAATTTTGAGTATGATTCCAAACCACGACTACGTCAACTATTCATTTGTATATATTAGAAGTTAGGATTTTGACAATAGATAATTCCCATTTTGAATGTCCATCGTTTGTTTTATTTTGACTCAAAATTACCGAATACAAGTGTGGCAGATACCCCACACTATCGTCATTGAAATACCTATTTGCGGCCAGTTCGCCATTTTATCCTCTCGGTGTTTGGTACCAAAGTTGGGTACATCAACTGTCAAATGCTCGTAAACAATGGATATATTTTGTGAATTTTGGAGTAATTTTGCTGTGTTATTGCGTTTGAACTTGGTTGTTTAGTGGAAGTCGTCAATAGCAAGATGCCTAATTGCAATATAATCGGATTTGGCATCAAAAGAAGCGGAAATCACCCGAACATAACTTTGCACCAGTACGTATACTTAATTTTAGCTAAAATACCTCTAGATTTAGTTATTAAACGAAAGATTCTGTATTCGTTGAAGAGTTTAGGTAAAAAGCATTCATAATTTTCCGTTTGCCTTTCTTTTTAACAGTTGTATTTCATGAAATCATTTTCTTGTTTTTGTAGGGATAGAGTAGTGCGTGCATGACATTTTTGTTTATCGATAATGCTATTTTATTATGGTTCTGTATTGGTTTTACGTTTTACTTTCAAGGCTGCCTGCTAATAAACTAAAAAAGAAAATTTTGGTGGAAACAATCAGTGTTGTAAAAAAGCTGTCAACAAAAACAATTCTTAATATTCTGTTCCTTTCCCTTTGAAGAGAATCATGTTTCAACCGGACACTGAATAAAGTAACACTGCGTGTCGATGCTTTACGTTCACGAACCATAATGGTAAGTAACATTGTTTGTTATAAAATGATTGCGTAGTGGGTGATAAATGATGGTGATGACTTCAAGTGCAAAACTTGCCTAACGGGCACAAAGAGTGTGTTTGAGTGTAGTCCTAAGATTAATTGCCAAAATAAGACAAACTTGTTTATTTGGTTGCACTAAGTACATACGTACATACTCCTTTTAAAGGAGTTTTTTAATGTCACCAGTAGTCTGCTTTTTGTGTCACCACTTTTAAGTATATTAGCAGTGTTATTCTGTAAAAATCTGCCTGTGAAAACTTGGGTGAGGTGAACATTAAGTGAGCTTATGTACGATTATTTAGCTCATTATCCACTCGAGATCTACTGAACTAGTGAGCTATCAAGCGAGTGAGTGAGAAGTGCACTGAACGACCGAACGAGAACTCTTCTCAACCTACAAATTGCAAATTAAATGAGGCCATTTAAAATAATAAGTAACAATCCTAATAATAAAATTGAGAAACATCAAACATATTAATAATTTTATTGCTTGTTTACAGCCTGCAATTCCATCAAATATGTCTGGCATTTTAATTGAAAGTGATCAAAATCAAGACGAACTCTCAACATCTCGATATGGTGCTCTGAATATGGTATTTAGTCTCCAGCACGTCCGCTGCGCCAGGTTTAGCCGCTACCGTCTCCGCTGCACCAGATTTGGCTGTTAGCACCTCCACTGCACTAGGTTTAGTTAGACTAGCTTCAGTTTTTCTTGCCATCATTATTTGAGAATTTGATCTCAATGATAATATGTAATCGACTGAATTAAGACTGTGTGGGAGATATCTCTCGCTTGTCTTCAATATCTATTAAAGCTTACTTTTATTTGATTTCAGGTACACATTAAAAATTATTAAGAAATTAAAGGACAAATGTCAAAAACAGCCCAAGAAGAAAAGTCCAAAAAGAGACTTAATGAAAAAGTCAGAAAACAAACGAATAAAAAAATCTTCAGTAATAATTTCTTTCCCTTTTAAATCTTTGATAGATATAAAAAGGAAAGAAATTTATTAAATTCAAAACCCCAAGCTTTGTTTATTAATTAAAAGTGTAATAGACGTATACATGAATTTGAGATACAAATACTGTGGGAAGAACTACTACTACTCTACTGAAAGAATATCACACAGAAATTACCAGAACAAAATTGTATTGTTCAGAAATGAATGAGATTGATTTGTTATAAAGACTATTATAATTATTGTTGACTTTTAATTAAAACCCAAAAATCATCTGCATGTTAGAAAAGATATATGTTGGAGATGTCCGTGCCTGGAAGCCCACTGCGGATTCAGCGTCATTTGTTTTCTTTGAACTTGTTGCTTCCGTCTCGAAGGGCTACTTAACGCAAGGCTCTAGAATAACACTAACACTGTTACTTTTACATTTCATTTTAATTGACGCAGAATATTCGATGTACCTACTTACTGCATTTCGTTTCTTGTTATAGCTAAAAGCGTATATTCCAAGACACTAAAACAAAACTGACTTCAAATATTTTTTTTTTTTTTTAAACCTGGCTGAAAAACAAGTTGGTGGGAGTTATTTTAGTTCAATTATTGATTTCATGCAACGAACTACATCATACTGCTTGAAAAGTGACTTGTATGGAACTTTTCATTTGATTTTTTAAGTCGGGTTTTTGAAAATGTTTTTTATTTTTATTTTATACACTTCAGTAAGTTAGATTTTTGGGATAGCCTCCTCGAACCCTTTATTTTGATACCCCACTTAATATAGTTAGTCGACTTTCATTTTTTTCTTTTTCACATTTTATGGCGTCTGGTGGTCGCCATATTTTATTTTGATTACTGTCATGTCATTAGTAGCACTCGCAAGATGGAAATAAATCGATTGTCGTAAGAATTATCAAAATTGGCCCACACTTTCGGTCTCTAAAACATCTCAAAAGAACAAATATACATACATTTAATCATAAATACATACATAGGCTGATAAACACATTACCCTCCCTTGCGTCGTGCAGTCGGGTAAAAAGGAAACTACGTATTGCGGGGTTCTGGAAAATCATGGCGCTTCTGACCTTCTGGTCGCGAGAAAACTAAACCTTAGTAGCGTTCTAGCGCTGCGTGTCTATACTGTTTTGATAAGAAGACTAATTATTGTTTCAGCGCGAACATTAGTTACTCTTGTCAAAATGTAGCATTTCCTTTCCTTTTATGATAGCCTCTCTATTACGTAGTAACATATATTACCTCAATGCCACTGGTAAAAATACCCGTTGATATTGTACCGTAACAATATGAAAACATTCTCACAATCTTTTATCGATGTTTTTAATAAAGAGATATCGATATGGGCTACTCTATTATCCGCCATTTTATCCTCTCAGTGAAGTGTAGGTATGGCACGATTTTCTTGTAGGTATGCCCAGTCCATATAATTTATATGTCAATGGCAACCACTGACTTATAAATCCTATGGACTGGGCATACCTACAAGAAAATCGGGCCATATCTACACTTCACTGCGAGGATAAAATGGCGGATAATAGGGTAGCCCATATCGATATCTTTTTATTAAAAACATCGATAAAAGATAGTGAGAATGTTTTCATATTGTTACGGTACAATATTAACGGGTACCTATTTTTACCAATGGCATTGCGGTAAAATGTTATTATGTAATAGAGAGGCTATCATACAAGCAAAGGAAATGCTACATTTTGACAAGAGTACCTATGTTCGCGCTGAAACAATAATTAATCGTCTTAACAAAACAGTATAGACACGAAGCGCTAGAACGCTTCTAAGGTGTAGTTTTCTCGCGACCAGAAGGTCAGAAGCGCCGTGATTTTCCAGAAGCCCACAATAGTAGTTTCCTTTTTACCCGACTGCGCGACGAAACGGAGGGTAATGTGTTTATCAGCCTATGTAAATATTTATGATTAAATGTACCTAAGTATATTTGTTCCTTTGAGGTGTATTAGAGACCGTAAGCGTGGGCCGATTTTGATCATTCTTACGACAATTGATTTATTTTAATCTTGCGAGTGCTACTAATTACATGACAGTAATCAAAATAAAATATGGCGACCACCAGACGCCATAAATTGTGAAAAAGAAAAAAATGAAAGTCGACTTACTATATTAAGTGGGGTATCAAAGTAAAGGGTTCGAGGAGGCGATTCCAAAAATCTAACTCACTGAAGTGTATAAAACAAAAATTCAAAAACTCGACAAATCAAATGAAAAATTCCAAACAAGTCACTTTTCAAGCAGTCTAATGTAGTTGGTTGCATGAAATCAATAATTGAACTAAAACAACTCCCACCTACTTGTTTTTCAGCAAGGTTTTTTGAAAAAATATTTTGTAACGGACGTGACGTCAGCCGCCATGCCTGTCCGTCAGCCCTGCCGCCAAGCCGCCATATTGACACGCCCCCCTCTTGCCACCGCCACGCCACCAGCCAAAGCCAAAGAAGAGGGGACGGTGTTAATATAAAGCCTTGCAAGCCATTTTTGTACCCTGTTTTGTTCAGAAGTGGGATAACAAAATGAAACGACGTCATATACACGCTCAGCTATCTCGGTCTTCCGACGAATCGGAAAAAGAAGAGGATGAAGCTTCTATCCCACCGGCGAGAAAGATGTTGAAGAATTTGCTCGAAAAGGAGGTCCACAAGGCGATACTTGAGCTTCAGGAAGAAGAACCTGGATCTACCAAACCAAAGGGACACCGTGCTGCTTCTTTGATCCCGGAATTCGACCCCGATAGCGAGGAGTGCACTGTGCAAGCATGGATTAGAAAAATCGAACAAATTGGCGAGATTCACGGGTGGGACGATACGACAAAATCGTTTCACTTACAAGATAAATTACGAGGCCAAGCAAAAAAATGGTACAATCGTTTAGAAAATTACGACTACTCCTGGAGCGAATGGAAACAGATGCTATTGCGTGCTTTTCCTAAATATCGTGACTATGGAATTATGCTTGAAGAGTTGTTGCAAAGAAAAAAACTTCCGAATGAGACGATGACGAAATATTACCAAGATAAAGTCGCCATGTGCTTCCGGTGCAAGTTATCTGATAACGCCAGCGTCTCCTGCATCATTCGTGGTTTGCCGACATCTCTGCAGCCAAATGCGCGCGCATTTCAATGCCATTCGCCAGGAGAACTTTACGAAGGATTTTTGTGCGCGCTTGATGATTATTGCGTTCTACCTCAGGAGCCCCGCTCGCAAAAGCCAATGTTCCAGCGACCATCCGAGAAAAAGTTCACTACTCCAAATCCTGAAACGGATCCGTGTCCTCGGTGCAAGAAAATAGGACATTTGCTCCGTAATTGCACCCAGCCAGACACGCGTACGTGCTATAAATGTGGAGCTCAAGGACACATTGCCCTACGTTGTTCGATGAATTCTACGTCAAGCAAAGCATCTTCCTCTGGCAGAAGCATTAAAGAAGTTAACATCTTGGAACCTTACAACGACATCTATAAGAAGGTGGCAAAAGTTAACGGTGTTCACGTGAAGGCTTACATCGACACCGGAAGTCAAGTTAATGTGCTCAATGATAGAGTGTCAAATGCTCTATCACTGCAAGTTAAACCTACGAGTGTTGCCTTGAAAGGATTTTCGGGTGGAATTACTATGAGCCAAGGAGAAGTACAATTCCAATTAGAAATTGATGGCATTACGCTACAATGTCAAGCCTACCTCTCCAATATGAAAATGAACGAAGTTAATCTGTTGATCGGACAGCCAGTTATCAACAGCGAAGGTATGATTCTGACCGTTAGCCAGGGCCATTCTAAATTTCAATTAGTTTCAGATACTATCGCGATTGAAGCCATCGAAGAAAACAACAGATTCGAGGTCGTCACGACAAACGAGGAACGACTGCCACCCGGTCCCTCCATCATTCAAGTTCGCGTACTGGGTAACAAGAAGGACAACGACGTGGTGACTCCACCACGGCACTACGAGCTTCACGGCGTGTCCTACTCTCTGCCTGCAACGCTACTACGCGGCGAAGAAGGCTACATCAAAGTTGTCAACATGGGTTCAGAGACCATCGTGTGGCCGCCGGGCGAGGTCCTCACGAGGGCCGACAGCTGCGAGGAGCCACAGCCAAACAGCCAGGTGTGTTGCATTTCTGCTTGCCTTAATTTATCGAGTGTTACTAGTGATCCTAGCCATGCCATTACAAATATTTCTAAGGTAGGAGGTGTAGAAATAAATAAAATTAAAACAGGGCCCTTAAATAATAAACATCACTCAGATTTAATTAATTTATTAGTACAATATAAACATTGCTTTGCTACAAATACACATGATCTGGGTTGTACCAATTTAGCTCAAATGCAAATTAAACTTACTAGTGATCAGCCCGTGCATCGCCAGCCTTACCGACTTTCTCATAGTGAACAAGCGATAGTTAATTCCAAAGTTAATGAACTGCTAGATGCCGGCATTATAAAAGAATCGGAATCTAGTTACGCTTCACCGGTGATCCTTGTTAAGAAAAAGAACGGCGACAGTAGGTTATGCGTTGATTACCGTGCGTTGAACGCTATCACTGTAAAAGATAGGTATCCACTACCAAACATAGACGATCAGGTTTCCAAATTAGCAGGCAAACAGTACTTCACTAGTTTAGATTTAGCCCAGGGCTACCATCAATTATGCATTGCACCAGAGGATACACACAAAACTGCTTTTATTACACCACAAGGTCATTACGAGTACACTAGAATTCCTTTTGGCTTAGCGAATGCTCCATCAGTTTTTATGCGTTTAATTAGTAAACTCGTTGAATCTGTGGGTAGAAACAATGTAGGTAAACAGAACGAAAATAATGTAGGTCAAATCGAGATACTGGCATTTTTAGACGATTTACTGCTACCCTCGGTTGACATAGAATCAGGTATAATAATTCTTGAAAATGTACTCGGTAAACTCGAAAGTGAGAACTTAAAATTGAATATGAGTAAATGTTCATTCTTGCAGAAACAAGTGACTTATTTAGGACACGAAATATCTTCTGACGGTATACAGCCTGGTATAACAAAATTAACAGCCGTTTCGCAGTTTCCTGTACCAAATAATGTTCATAGTGTGCGACAGTTTATCGGTTTGTGTAGTTACTTTAGAAAGTTTATTCCCAATTTTGCCGTGATTGCGCGTCCATTAACTGAGTTAACAAAAAAGGATAAATCATGGCTGTGGGTCAGTGAACAAAACGCGAGTTTTGAACAACTGAAAAACTGTTTATGTTCCAAACCTGTGCTAGCCTTGTATGATCCTATGCTTCCTACGGAAATACATACCGACGCATGTAAGTTAGGCATTGCCGGCATACTGTTACAAAAACAAACTGACAATTCACTGCGGCCTGTTATGTATTTTAGCCGGGTTACTAGTAGGGAAGAGGGTATGTATCATAGCTATGAGCTCGAAACTCTCGCGGTCGTAGAATCGCTACGTAGGTTCCGGGTTTATGTAGTAGGTAAACATGTTAAGGTAGTAACTGACTGTACTGCGGTCCGGGCTACGCTCACCAAACGCGACATAATACCGCGCATTGCACGTTGGTGGCTTTCAATACAAGATTATGACATTAGTGTTGAGTATAGACCCGGTGAACGTATGAAACATGTAGACGCGCTAAGTAGGCATCCTGTTGATGCAATGAACGTAAACCGCCTTGAAGTTACTGATTGGTTCTATACGGTTCAATGTCAGGACGAAAAGCTTAGTTCGATTATAAATCAATTGAAAAACAATACAGCTGATTTAGATATTAAAAATAATTACGAATTCGTAGAAAATCGACTTTATCGAAAATCTCTCAACGGAAATCGACTCGTGGTCCCGAATTCGGCTAGATGGAAAATTTTGCAAATGCACCATGACGACATTGGCCACGTGGGACTAAATCGTAGTTCAGAATTGATTAAAAGTCAGTATTGGTTTCCGAAAATGACACGTTTCATTAAAAAATACGTGACCGCATGTCTTCACTGTGCATATGGCAAGGGTAATTATGGAAAAAAAGAAGGCATGTTGCATCCGATCCCTAAGCCGTCTGATCCGATGCGCATGGTACACATAGATCACGTAGGGCCATTCTGTAGAACAAGTAAAGGGTACCAGTACATGCTCGTAATGACTGATGCGTTTTCTAAATTTGTGATAGCTGAACCGACGCGTACTGTAAATTCGATTGAGACCATTCGTGCACTGAAAAGGATATTCAGTTTATTCGGATACCCGAATCACGTGGTGACAGATCACGGTAAAGCCTTTACAAGTAGGTACTTTAAAAAGTTTTCAGTAGATAAGCAGTTTAGGCATACTTTAAACGCTATTGCTTGCCCCCGCGCTAATGGCCAGGTTGAGCGTACTAATCGTACAATTTTAGATGCGTTGCGGGCAACTGATCCTAGTGAAGCTTCCAGTAATTGGGCCAACTCCATACCTGACATCATTTGGGGCATAAACAATACAGTTAACGATAGTATCGGTTATAAACCTTATGATTTAATGTTTGCGCGCTCTGGCAGGTCAATATGTGACGTTTCGGTTCCTGGTCGCGAACCAGAATCTGTTGAGGCACGACGTAGGAAAGCTACAGCTAGGTTAGAACAAGCAAGCGCAAAAATGAAGCATAACTTTGATAAAAAACGAAAAATTGCGCATGTTTATAAGAAAGGGGATTTTGTATTATGGAGACAGGCTCCAACTAGTAGTGCCGCTAAGGTAAACACCAAATTAGACGATTTGTTCTCTGGCCCCTATATAGTAACTAAAGTAGTTGGTAATGATCGGTACCGAATTAGAAGCATAAAGGGCTTACGAGGTTACAAAAACTTTACGGGGCTAGTACCTGCAGATTCATTAAGGCTCTATAGAAGTATAGCTCCCATGTCCGATAGCGCTAGTAGCTCCGATGAGACACTTGAAACTGAAGATCTTATTGACTTATTAGAGAGCTAAATGTGTTTATGTGTTCCCCATTGCGGGAGCAATTGTTGCAGGATGGCCGATTGTAACGGACGTGACGTCAGCCGCCATGCCTGTCCGTCAGCCCTGCCGCCAAGCCGCCATATTGACACGCCCCCCTCTTGCCACCGCCACGCCACCAGCCAAAGCCAAAGAAGAGGGGACGGTGTTAATATAAAGCCTTGCAAGCCATTTTTGTACCCTGTTTTCTGCTATAATAAAAAGAAAAACGTTACGCTGCTGTTTTTTTATTGCTTTTAGTAATAATTTTTTATTTTATTTGAAGTCCGTTTTTTTTAGTGTCTTGGAATTTATGCTTTTGGCTATTACAAGAAACGAAATGCAGTAAGTAGGCACATCGAATATTTTGTGTCAATTACAATGAAATGTAAAAGTAACAGTGTTAGTGTTATTCTAGAGCCTTGCGTTAAGTAGACCTTCGAGACGGAGGCAACAAGTTCAAAGAAAATAAATGACGCTGAATCTGCAGTGGGCTCCCGGCACGGAAATCTCCAACACATAGCTTTTCTAACATGCAGATGATTTTTGGGTTTTAATTAAAAGTCAACAATTATTAAAATTATAATAAAGTCTTTATATGAAACAAATCAATCTCATTCATTTCTGAACAATACAATTTTGTTTAGGTAATTTCTGTGTGTTATTCTTTCAGTAGAGTAGTAGTAGTTCTTCCCACAATATTTGTATCTCAAATTCATGTATACCTCTAATACACTTTTATTAATAAACAAAGCTTGCGGTTTTGCATTTAATTTTCTTTGCCTGTATCAAAGATTTATAGGGGACAGAAATTATTACTGCAGAGATTTTTTTTTCGTTTGTTTTCTGACTTTCTCATTAAGTCTCTTTTTGGACTTTTCTTCTTCCAACAAAAACAATTCATATTCTGATCCCTTTAGGGATCAGAATATGAATTGTTTTTGTTGACATCTTTTTTACAACACCGATATTTTCCAGCAAAATTTTCTTTTTTCGTTTATTAGCAGGCAGCCTTGAAAGTAAAACGTAAAACCAATAAAGAACCATAATAATATAGCATTATCGATAAACAAAAAATGTCATGCATGCACGACTCTATCCCTACAAAAACAAGAAAATGATTTCATGAAATACAACTGTTAAAAAGAAAGGCAAACGGAAAATTATGAAAGCTTTTTACACTCTTCAACTAATACAGAATTTTTTGTTAAATAAATGATACAAAATATACAATTTATCTTGTAACACGTTTTTGCTCTTTATTCATCACATCTGAAAGTGCACTAACATTATAACCCAGGCTTATACTTTTTGCATTTATTTATAAGAATCATTCTTCTTAGGTATTCTAGAATCAAACGTGACTAAGGACATGTGTTTGGGGGCCGAGTCACCCGCGTCCGTAGGAGTATACCCATTGAGTCCCTACACGTGGTCCCCGGGTGGTGCTAATCAGGTGACACAAACTGGTGGTAGGTTTCGACCGATGGCTTGCGACCACCCACTGGGCAAAGACGTACCGCCAAGCGGCCTGGCCGTGTTCCGGTACGATGCTCAGTGTAGCCAATCCAGAGGAGTTGGGTCGAAATAGTTGTTCCATTGCAGGCAGACCAACCGGGCTCGCGCTGATATGAATGTATCGGGAGACTAGTCGCGGAGGGTAGCGGGATCCGAGGCACGGTGCGCCGCTGGCCGACCGCAGTTAGTTGGGGGCCCAAGTAGTGTACTAGCCACACACGAAAGGCTGCCCCGCCAACTGACGAAAAATCCCGGAATGCGCCATCGTGCTGGTTGGCGACCAGACGAGAGGGCCCGATGGACATTCCCGGGGGGGCTCGGGCGTCCCCGCAGTCTCCAGACTAGTCCCCCAATGATACCGTCCTGTCAGTGCGTGCCTGAAGGTAGCCAGCATGGAACCTCATTTCACTTCCTTCACCTCTCCTTCCTTCACTCTTCACATTTATGATAAAAGGAACTAAAAAGAAAAAAGCTGTACAGCGGCAGCACTCCCTCTCACACAAAGTGCACCTATCTAACATTCGAGGTCTGCACTCAAATCTCGCCGCAGTCCACCACCACCTAGAGACTGAGAAACCAGCTCTCTTATTCCTTTCGGAGACGCAGATCGGATGTCCGTCTGACGTGGCGTACCTATCTTACCCAGGGTTTACCCTGGAGCACAATTTTAAGCCACGCGCTGGTATATGCATGTACGCCCGGGACGACATCTGCTATCGGCGTCTCCGTAACCTTGAGGACTCCAGGTTCTCAACTCTTTGGGTCCTAGTGGACACAGGCCTAGATAAAATTGTCTACGCCTGTGTCTACCGTTCGCACAGCGGTGATCTGGAGACAACTGGGCTCACACAACACCTGAGTAAAGCGGCGGATGTGGCTCAGCAACGGTACCCTTCTGCCCAATTGCTGTTACTGGGGGACTTCAACGCCCACCATCAGGAGTGGCTCTTCCCATACCAGTGCACAGACCATGCTGGACAAGAGACGTATAAGCTAGCGCTGGCGTTAAATCTCACCCAGCTGGTCCAGGGGGCAACGAGGGTGCCGGATGTTGATTCGCACACAGCCAATTGCTTGGACCTTCTGTTGACAACAGATCCAGACCGTTACTCAGTGTCGATTTCTTCACCATTAGGTACTTCCGACCACTGTCTGGTGAAATCTGTATCCGTCTACTCCCCGCCCGATCCTAGCCCTAGAGGCACCAGGCGGGTTTGGCGATACAGGTCAGCAGATTGGGATGGCATGCGATCTTTCTTCGCATGTTATCCTTGGCGGCCCACTTGCTTTTCTTCGACTGATGTTTCGTCGTGCGCGGACGCCGTGACGGATGTGTTGCGGCGGGGAATGGAGTACTACATTCCATTCTCTGACGTAACAATGTCTGGCGGGGCTCGACCATGGTTTGGTGCCGAGTGCAATCGCGCTGATGCGCTTAAACACGCGGCCTACCTGGCATGGGTCGACGCTCGGACGCGTAAAGCGAGTGACGTGAGTCAGAAGAAGAGAGCCTTCAACAGGGCTGCCAAGTTCTGCAAGAAGGTGTTGCGGAAGGCTCGGTTTGACCACATTGGCCGAATTGGGAACAAACTTGCTTCTTACCCAGCTGGTAGTAAGGCGTTTTGGTCCCTGGCTAAGTCGGTTGAATCGAACTTCTGCCGCCCCTCACTACCTCCACTGCTGAAACCCGACGGGTCGCAGGCCCACTCCGCTGAGGAGAAAGCAAGCTTGTTTGCCTCTCTGTTTGCGGAATCTTCGCGTCTAGATCCTGGTGGCGCGAGGCCCCTTGGTACTCTTGGTGGATGCGAGTCGATTATGTCAGACATTCGCATTCATCAGAAGGATGTCCGGAGGGTACTGCGTAACCTGGACGTGAACAAGGCTAGTGGTCCCGACGGGATACCGGCAATTGTACTGAGGACTTGTGCGCCTGAGTTGTCTCCGATCTTGACACGCCTATATCGCCTTTCGTTTGAGACTGGAAAAGTGCCGATGGCTTGGAAGCAAGCTAACGTGCAACCCGTACCCAAGAAGGGTAGTCGAGCTGATCCAGCAAATTATAGGCCCATCTCGGTAACTTCCGTTCTCTGTAAGAGTATGGAACGTATACTGAATGGTAAGCTCCTAGCATACCTAGAAGCTAACGATATCCTAAGTGACCGACAATACGGCTTCCGCCGAAATCGGTCAACAGGAGATCTTCTAGCGTATGCCATTCACATCTGGAGTGAGGCCATCGACAAACAAGGGGAAGCCCTTGCGGTCTCCCTTGATATCTCGAAGGCCTTCGACCGGGTCTGGCACGACAGCTTAATTGGCAAGCTTCCTTCCTTCGGTCTGCCCGCTGGATTGTGTGATTGGATAGCAGATTTCCTGAGGGATCGGTCTATCCGAGTAGTCATAGATGGCTGCTCGTCCGGACTGCTGGCTATTAATGCCGGTGTTCCTCAGGGGTCGGTGCTCTCGGCAACATTGTTTTTGCTGCATATTAACGATCTGCTAAAACCCGGTACCTTTGGGTATGCAGACGACAGCACTGTTGCCGAGAGATACGTGCCAGACGCACGAGTTAGTGGGTCTCAGGTCCGGTCTCTCCGCGAGGCTATGGTTGGGCGCTTGAACTTGTCCTTGCAGGCTGTCTCAGAATGGGGCGATGCCAATCTGGTTAAGTTCAATGCTGCTAAGACCCAGGCGTGTCTTTTTTCTGCTAAAAGGAGCCAATTTCACCCGGCTCCATCTTTCCGAGGTGTAACCGTGCCGATAACCGACCGACTTGATCTTCTTGGTGTTACTTTAACATCTACTCTCAATTTTGGTCCCTTCATAGAGGCTAAGGCTCAAGTGACTGCCAAAAAGTTGGGGGTACTCGCAAAGGTGAGACGATACTTCACGCCGGAACAGCTGCTCCAACTCTACCAAGCGCAAGTCCGATCGTGTATGGAGTACTGCTCTCATCTTTGGGACGGATCTGCAAGATACCAGCTTGATGCCCTTGAGTCAATTGAGAAACGAGCCAAGAGGATCATCGGCAATGATAGACTCGTTGAGTCAAAACTCCAAAGTCTTGAACATAGACGCCGAGTTGCTAGCCTATCGGTTTTCTATCGATTACATTTTGGGGAGTGTGCGACGGAATTGCATGATTTGATTCCGCCAAGCCCGTTTCATCTAAGGACCACAAGACGTACGGCGAAGTGCCACCGGTTCATGGTGGACATCCCATCCATACGCACAAAGCGTTTTGAGAAAACATTCATTGCACGTACAGCTAGAGAGTGGAATTCTCTACCGGAGTCTGTGTTTCCTGTAAGATACAACCTGGGAGTCTTTAAGTCAAGAGTGAATAGGTTACTTCTAGGCAAGCGTGCTCCATCTTCGACCACATCATCGCTTACCATCAGGTGAGATAGTGGTCAAACGCGAGCCTATCAAACATAAAAAAAAAAAAAAAAAAAAAAAAAGGATGGCTGAACAAATCTTCAAAATAGCTCGCATTTAAGTAGGTCAATAGGGCACTTTATGTGACGGCTAAACACCCTTATTCCAGAATTTGTGACGCTACAGAATCTTAGATAATCGATCGAAAACGTGTCCAGCCATCTTGAAAAACCACTTTTCGCTAGTCTCTCAATCTCGGTAACGAAAGTGATTTTGATGACTTTTTGCATATCAACGGGCGTCACATCCCCACCGAGTGTTTCCACGTTGCCGTCGTGGTGGGGCTTATGGATTTCCATGATACTGGGGACTTCCGGCATGAGTGACGCGCTAGTGCCGGAGGACTCCAGGAGAGGGACCTGACTAAGAGGAACACACCGGGGGTCGCATCCATTGTCAGTCGATCATCGACGATTGACAGTGGATGTGACCAACCACCTAATCCTAAGTTTGGAGGCGCGGCGATGGGATGAATGGCTGGAGGGACTCCAGCCGTTAGCGCCACACAAGAGGGCCGCGCCGTTGGGAGACTTGAGCAATGCTGTTCGAGCCTCCTAACGGCGTGGAACCTGGGGGAATCTTCGTCGCTACTCTCTGGTACGCATCTGTTTATCAGATGCGACCTTGAGAGTGGCGTCGAAACTGGGGGGGGGGGGGCACAAGGGCAGAGTGTGTGAGTGAGTGAGTGAATGAGAGAGAGTGAATGTGTACTATATGATATGCGAGGAAAAGATATCCCAGGTCGACTTAGGGACCACACCCTTAAAAGGAAAAAACAACAATGGACAAGACAAAAGGAAATTGAAGGTGGGGGAACCGCTGCGCTCCACGGAGCGTCACGCTGTCATTCGTATACTGGGGGGGGGCGACTTGTGTCTTCCGTATGCCGGCGACGGCATTAAGAGCCGAGGAGGCTCCCGATCGTCTCCTACCTTTGAGGAGATGATCAATTTTAGTTTCGAGACGCCCGACAAGCCGCGGTCGGGCGAAGAAACTCAAAGAGAAGTCGGCAAAGAGGTGGGGAGTGGTGCGGCGTCGGTACCCGACGCAGCACCACTCCTCACCGCTCTGGGCTCTGCGAGCCCGGAGCTTGGGGAGGAGGGGGCTTCGCGGTTCTTCCGGAAGCGTTCTGCGGATGGCAGGGGATCATCTTCCGACGGGGAGACCATGGCCCCGCCCCTAAAGGTCCCCACTAGCGTAAGGGGTAGGGGATCTTTGAGGCTCAACAAGGCCACCAAGGCTGGCGGAGGCGCGCCACCCCGCCGCGGGGGGATCTCGGGTCTCAGGCTCGGGGTCCTCGAGCGGAGGAACGGGCGCCGCTGGCGGCTCCGATTCGGAGCGATCGGCCAGACTCGCGGAAGTCGTGCGTGTGGCCATAAAGGGTGTGACTTCGAAGAAGCTTGCTACTTCGAAGAGCAGGGCCACATCCGAGGCCACGGCCTCCATTGTGGCGGCGGCGGAGGCGAGCTTCGGCAGGCTCCGCCTGTATTGGACGAGACGTCCAAATTGCGGGCGGAGGTCGCCCGCCTGACCGCCACTACGGAGCTTCTGGTTAAGGAGAACCAGAAGCTCCGGGCAGACCTGGCCGAGCTCCGAGGAGGTCACCGGAGGGACGCGCAGGAGGAGCTCCAGCACGGGCCAAGTCAGCCCCTGCCCGCCGCGGAGAACCAAATTCTCGACCTGGTGCGGCAGGAGCTGGCTGCCTTCAACAGGCGGTTCTCCGTGCTGGAGGGCATTGTGCTGCGCCCTCCGCTAGCGGCGAGCCAGCCGGCCTTGGACCAGCGGCAAACGCGCTCGTTTGCCGCCGCCGCGGCTGCTGCGCCCAAGCAGGGTTCGGCGGGACGGGCCGACCGCGGGGCTGTGCTGAAGTCCGCGGGGTCGGCCCCGTCAAAGGCGTCGAAGGCGCCGAGGGCGCAGCCAAAGCCGGGTGGCGCGACACAGGCTGTGAGGGTCCCAGCCAAGGCGGCCGAACCAGACTATCCCGCCTCCTGAACCTCCTGCGACCGGGGCTGCCGAATGGCAAGTGGTCGGGGAGAAGAAGAAGGCGGGCAAGGCAGCAAGGGCGGCCAAGCGGAGGGAGAGGCGGAAGCGGCAGAAGGAGTGGGCCGCTGCGGCTAGGCTTCGCGCCCCGAAGTCCGCGGCTGTAGTAATTACGCTACAGCCGGAGGCGGTCAAGAAGGGCGTGACCTACCGCAGCGTGCTCGCCAAAACAAAGGCGGCGGTGAGCCTCGAAGAGGTGGGGTGCGCCAACGGCGTCCAGGTGAAGGTCACCAAGACCGGAGCCCGGATGCTGGAGGTCCCCGGTGCCTCCAGCGGCCCAGCCGCTGACGCCCTGGCCGAAAGGATCAGGGCGTTGCTGGTGGACGAGGCCCGGGTGTCCAGGCCCACGAAATGCGCTGACATCCGCATTATGGGCCTGGACGACTCCGTGATGGAGGGTGAGGTGGTGGCCGCTATTGCCAGGACTGGAGGGTGCCCTGCTGAGCAGGTGAGGGCGGGCACCATCCATCCTGACACTGCGGGGCTGCAAACCATCACGGTGAGCTGCCCCGTGTCAGCGGCCAGAACCATAACCGCGGGGGGCCGAAGACTTTGGTGGGCTGGGTTTCAGCGCAGGTTAAGCTGCTGGAACCCAGGCCTCTGAGGTGTTTCCGCTGCCATGTGGGCGACCATGTGGCAGCTAAGTGCACCTCGAAGGTGGACCGCAGTGACCACTGCTTCCGTTGTGGTCAGCCCGGTCACAAGGCCGACTCGTGTAACGCCGCGCCGCACTGCGTCGTATGTGCGGCAGCAGGCAAGCCGGCCGATCACCGGGCTGGGAGCAATCACTGCGCTCCACCCGCTAAGGCCAGGGGTAGGGCCAAGCCCTCCGCCACCACCGTCACCGCCGCGGCAGCCGCCGCCACCGCTTCCGCCCCCATAGCTGTCGTCGCCGCCGCAACCACCGCGGCGGCGGGACCCTCACAGGGGGCTCGGGAGGAGGCTGTAATGGAATGCCAATAACGGCCCCATTACGCCTCCTCCAGGCGAACATCAACCACTGCGCCGATGCTCAGGACCTGTTGTTCCAGAGCATGGCGCAGTGGTCGATTAACATCGCCGTGGTCCCTGAGCCGTACTATGTCCCGCCCAGGGATGACTGGGTGGAGGACCTGGACGGCTCAGTGACCATCATTTCGTCGGCCGCCGCCGGTACCCCGACCCTCGAGGAGGTCAAGAGGGGTCGGGGTTGCGTAGCAGCACGGTTCGGGGAGATAGTAGTGGTAGGGGTGTACTTCTCCCCGAGCCGAACTCTCGCCGAGTTCCACAACTCCCTCGCGGAGTTGAGAGACGTCGTCGTCGGATACCGTTCCCTCCCTGCGCTCGTCCTCGGGGAATTCAATGCCAAGAACTTGACTTGGGGTTCCCGGTACACGGACGCAAGGGGCAGGATGGTGGAGGACTGGGCTCTGGAGACAGGCCTGGTCGTCCTGAACCGGGGTTCTGTCCCCACGTGCGTGCGGTGGCGGGGCGAATCGGTGGTGGATATCTCATTCGCCAGCCCCGCTTTGTCACCACGTGTAGTTGACTGGCGCGTAATGGAGGAGGTGGAGACGTATTCCGATCATAGGTATATCCGGTTTGACGTCTCCGCCCAGACCTCGAGCGTGCCGGTCCGACAGACCCCGAGTGGTCCGCGTTGGTCGCTGAAGCAGCTGGACCGGGAGCTACTCCTGGAAGCCTCGATCGTGCAGGCCTGGGTGACATCACCGGACAGGCCTGCCGACATAAACGACGAGGCAGAGTGGTTCCAGGAGGCCATGTCCGAGATTTGTGACGTGGCAATGCCCCGGGTCCAGCCTTGTGCTCGGCGACAGGTGTACTGGTGGTCGGCGGCGCTTACGGCTTTACGCCAAGGGTGTATTGCCGCGCGACGCCGGTACACCAGGTACCGCAGACGGCTCCGTAACCGCACGCCGGAAACGGAAGCCGTCGAGGCGGAGCTATACGAGGGGTACAGAGCTGCGAGGACCGCCCTCCGAGCGGAGATCTTGCGGGCCATGAGATCGGCCCGCGAGGAGTCGCTGGAGACTCTGAACAGAGATCCATGGGGGCGCCCGTACAAAGCGGTGCGGGGGAAACTCCGCCCATGGGCCACCCCACTGACGCAGAGTCTCCGGCCACAGATCGTGGAGGGCGTGGTGAGCGCTCTGTTCCCTTCGCGAGGAGAACATACTCCGCCGCCTATGGCTCCGTCTCCTGCGGTACCTGACGCGGAATAAGACGACGACGACGATGCTCCCGAGGTGACCGATGTAGAGCTGAGAGCGGCGGTGCGTAGGCTGAATGCCAAAAACACCGCCCCAGGACCCGATGGCTTTCATGGGAAAGCCTGGGTCCTGGCCTTGCAAGGGGCTCTCGGGCCTGGACTCAGAGGGCTTTTAAGCGCATGCTTGGAGAGGGGCCAGTTTCCACGTCGGTGGAAGACGGGGAAGCTGGTCCTGATCAAGAAGGTGGGGCGCCCTGCGGACTCTCCGTCTGCTTACCGGCCCATAGTGCTGCTCGACGAGGTGGGCAAGCTCTTTGAAAGAGTAATTGCAGACCGCCTCGTCGGGCAGATGGTGCGGGTGGGGCCGGACCTGGCGGAGAGCCAGTACGGCTTCCGCAGGGGGCGCTCCACGGTGGACGCAGTCATGCGCGTAAGAGCTCTCACGACGGGGGATGCAGTGGCCCGGGGTAGGGTCGTCTTGGCGGTGTCTCTAGACATCGCCAATGCCTTTAACACCCTGCCCTGGAGTTGCATAGTGGAGGCACTCGGGTATCACCGGGTGCCGCCCTACCTCCGTCGCGTTGTCGAGGCGTATTTGACGGACAGAGCCGTCATCAGGGAGAATGGAACCGGCGAGAGATGTCGTGCGGTGTTCCACAGGGATCGGTCCTGGGGCCGCCTTTGTGGAATATCGGATACGACTGGGTGCTGCGCGCCGACCTTCCCATTGGCGTCAGCGTAGTGTGCTACGCTGACAACACGCTGGTCTTAGCGCAGGGGAGGTCGCACGAGGCGGCGGCCGACCGTATAACACGCGGGGTTGCGACAGTCATAGAGAGGATCCGGCAACTGGGACTTGAGGTGACATTGCACAAGTCCGAGGCCATGTGTTTTCATGGTCCTCGGAACGCGCCACCGGCGGGTTCCCAGATCACGGTAGGAGGGGTTCGCATCGGCGTCGAGGGTACGATGAAGTACCTGGGACTCGTCCTCGACAGCCGGTGGAACTTCGTCGAGCATTTTCGACGTTTGGCTCCCAGATTGGACAGGGCCGGGGCCGCCTTGAAGCGGCTCCTACCCAATCTGAGGGGGCCAAATGCCTCCTGCCGGAGGCTCTACGCGGGGATCGTGCGAACCATGGCCCTCTACGGGGCACCGGTGTGGGCGCGTTCATTGAGGCAGCGATCAGCTCGCCAGATGAACGCGTCCCAGAGGGTCATGGCGATCCGCATCATCCGAGGATACCGCACGGTCTCCCGTGAGGCAGCGAGCCTCCTTGCCGGACTGTCACCGTGGGATCTGGAGGCAAAAATCCTCGCGCACCTGTATGAGTGGCGCGAGGAGGCCAAACGCCGGGGCGAAATTCCGCTGCCGCGACAACTCGCGGCTCGGCGGACGGAGCTCCGGCAGGATCTCATGGTGACATGGAGAGAGCGACTGTCGCAACCCAGCGCTGGCCACGCCACCATCGCAGCGGTAGTGCCCCTCTTTGAGGAGTGGCTGGAGAGGCGTCACGGCGCCCTCACCTTCCGCCTGACGCAGGTGCTCACCGGACATGGCTGTTACGGTAGGTACCTGTGTCGGATCAAGGCGGAGGTGACCCCCGGGTGTTTCCACTGCGAGGATCGCCCAGAGGACACGGTGGAGCATACGGTGGAGGTTTGCCCCGCTTGGGCAGAGCACCGCCGTGTCCTCGTGGATGCGATAGGCGGCAGCGACATCTGGCGCCGTGCCCTGGTTCAGGCCATGGTGCGGAGCGAGAGGGAATGGGAAGCCGTCTCCTCCTTCTGCGAAGCAGTAATGCTCGCGAAGAGGGAGGCGGCATACGTTAGGGAGACTCAACAACAGCCGAGTCGCCCTAGCGCCCTCAGCCGCAGCCGCCGCAGGAGACGCCAGGGGCCGCGAGACGATCTCCGGCCACCGTAGACCCGGGCCTGCGGACGGCGAGTAGTGGGTAACTCGCCGCCCGATCAGCACCAGGCCCGAGAGTCGACGGCGCGTAGTGTTCCACGCGCGCCTCAAAGAGTTGTCAGCAAAGGACAGGGCCTGCCACGGCTAATGCCTGCCCGGGAGTTGAGGATAAATTCGAAAGAGTTACCTCGCCCCTGGGCACGTAGGGCAGGGAGGAACAAGGGCGGGTTTTAGTCAGTAAGAGTCTGACACGCCCTTCCGCTCCACCCTAGAGCGGAAGAAGTCATAAGATGATTTCCCACCCCCAAAAAAAAAAAAAACAGGAGTCACATAAAGAAGGATGGCCAAATCGTACCAGACAACGAAACGATGGCCTCCCAATACGCCATATATATGAAAAATACCCTTATTTTTTAAGGTCATAGAAAACACAAGAAATATCCCAATAAGTAGCCACAAAAAAAAGTTATCCAATTTTTTTGTTTTTGTAACTTTTTCCAAATTATTTGGAATAATAGTTTCAGAACGCACCTCTTGACGATTCATTTCGCGATTGAAATGACTTGGTATTCAAATACTGTAATTATTCACGTTTTTCTGAAAAGTTTTAACTCTAATTCTATTAAATTAGTTTAAAGGCATCAAATCAACGAATACGCTGATTTATTATGTATTGGATTCTTGTCATAAAAAATAATTATGATGGTGCATAGTAAGTCGTTTTGTTCAAATGCGTACATCGGAACGTCATTTGTCATCGACAAGTTACTTAATCTTTGGTCATCGTTCCCCGGACTTCCCCGCGCCATTGATTGACAGCCGGCAATCATTCGTATTCGCATCCTAATAGATTTACTTGTTGTGAATTGTGATACGCGCTATTTTGGATTTCTTTCTGTTGTTTTGACCTTGGCATTGTTTTACGGACTGATAACTACCACTTGTGACGAATATTCTGTGCTTTTGATTTCTGGACACCGATTTTGCTTCTTGGATATTTGTGAAAGACACCATGCAGACGCCACAACTAGCCCTGCGATTGCTATGTGTTAATTGTAACATACGCATTGATACATTTCGCCGCCATCTCGTTTTTGATCTTGATACGAGAGTAATTTCTAAAATCTGCGAGTGGAATTCTTCAATAATAGTACGTATTTATTCCTACTCATTTTAGTACATATACTAACATAAACCATCAAACAATAATTTATCATATTACAACTCTAATTTTTATTTTAGATCACTGAAGAAGACTACATATGTGATGCCTGTAAACAATTGGCAATGCAGCATGTCAACTCAGAATTAACTAATGAACCTGGTGCCTCATCTTCCCGTGGCCACATGTATGCTTGCATACTTTGTGGAAGTTCTCTACGAAACCGTAAACGTGACCTTATTGTGAGAGAGAATCCATCTCAACTGCAACAAGCAATACACATTGAACTTGACAATAGAATTGCCCCACGGCAGGTAATTATGATCTTTTTTATTTTTGTCCTATGTTATAGTGAATTCATCACTGCAATCTAATATTGTTTTGTAGCAATGTTTTTATTTCCTTATGTTTAATAAATAATGAGCCCTAAGATTTATAATAAGACAATGCTGTATGGTTGTTTCAGGCAACTTCATCAGACCATGTTTGTCATCCCTGTTGGCTGAGAATCAAGAGTTGCAATGCATAATATACAGCAAAATATTGAGCAGCAGGCAGAGCCGGAGCCAGAGCCTGAGCCGGAGCCAGAGCCGGAGCCAGAGCCAGAGCCGGAGCCAGACCTGGAGCCAGAGCCTCAACCCCGAGGGTCGGTGTTTGGAGACCCCGACCAGCAAGCTGACAAAATACCCAGGGTGATTAGATTATCGCAGTATAGACGAGCGGCTAATACTGCAGCACATTGTGTTTTTTCTGGTTGCCAGAACAGAGATTTGCATAGGATTTCTAACCCTCTAAGAGCAACAACTCTAAGCAAACACAAATATTACTTGCCTATAAATGCTCGTATTTGTGAAGAACATACATTTAGTACTGATTGGGATATGTTGTTCAATTCACAAAATAGTTTAAGAACATTCACGGCTGAACAAGTGGAACATGCGCTTTCTTTTATTAACGCTTTTAATACATTTCTGGATTTTTCAAGTATGGAAAGTGTTGAAAATATCGATGAACATTTATTTAATTATTGGCTTGGAATGAGTAAACAGCAATTTGAACTTTTATTATATGAAACACCGCTTCTTATAGAAACAAATAGAGGCATTTTGGGTTTAGGTGCTCTTCTAATGAAGATGAGAACTGGTGACTCAGATGACAGGTTATCCCAGTTATTAATGGTTCCAAGACGAACATTAGAAAGATTGATGGATAAGGTTAGAGAAATATTGGTACAGGATTTTGTTCCTAGAAATCTGGGACTTCAACACATATCTCGTGAACAATTGCTGCAACGTAATTTAATGATTCCAAATGCAATTTATAATCAAAATAATGAAAATACAATAATTATATGTGATGGGACTTATATTTATATAAATAAAAGTTCCAATTATATGTTCCAAAAGGACACGTATTCCTTACATAAGTATAGAAACTTGTTAAAACCATTTTTGCTGGTGACATCTGATGGGTACATTGTAGACTGCTTTGGCCCATACAAAGCTACCACATCTGATGCAGATATAATGAAGTCTCTTTTCAGAGATGAAAACTGTCCTCTCAGACAATACTTTCAAAATAATGATATTTTTATTCTAGACAGGGGATTTAGAGATTCAATTAGTTTGTTAGAGACTTGCAGCTACAAACCATATATGCCGGAATCCCTGCTTGAGGATGAACATCAGCTCACCACCGCGCAAGCTAACAGGAATCGTTGTTTAACTCTATGTCGTTGGGTGGTGGAGGTTGTTAACGGGTACTTCAAAAGAGATTTTAAAATATTCAGGCAAGATTTTTTTAATAAAACTGTTCCTAATATGATGCAAATGTTTTCCATAGCTGCAGGCCTTTTAATCGGTGTTCGGTTAAAAAATAGGAATGATGCTGAGCAAATCATAAATGTGATTAGAGAACGATTTCCATTAAATAATAATTTATCTGATTTTATAAACACTATGAATATGAATAGACGAACATATGGTTTTACTAGTATTACAGCTGATTCCAATACTAATATTATATTCCCCCGTCTAGAATATAGCGAAGTTATATTATTTGCCCTAGGAACATATCAGATCCGACAGGCAAGGTCCTATTATAGTGAACATGTCAGGTTTCACGGAGGGTATCGAATTGAAATAAGCGGAGAAAACATTAATGCAACAGAGTATCGTTTGAGAGGAAGTGGAAATAATTCACTAATAAGAGGCAAAATAAAATCCAGACACATATCAAGAAAAGTATACTATGTTTACATATTAATTGAAAATCATGTGTCTGGAAGGGAAGCTGTAATTGAGTATTGTTGTAATTGTCTAGTAGGTAGAAGAACGGTTGGGTGCTGTGCACATGTTATGACACTTGTGTGGTACCTTGGGTGGGCCAGGCATCAGCCGACAATATCAGCGCCAGCAGCATTCCTCGATGCTGTTGTTATAAGAGAGGATGATGAATAAAAAGTATTTTTGTCAAGCCTATTTCTTTCATTTAAGTACTCCTACCAATTATACTTTATTTACTCCTGTTAATATAAATCGAGTAATGGTTGGTCCATTACTCGATTTGTCAATATCTATGTAACTTGAGCATTGAAGGCTGAAAGGCAGTAGGTATCTAGGGACTAACTCATCAGCCAGAATTGGTCAAACTACAAAAAAGGCTTGGAAGTCTTTCAAGAAAGACTTCAGGTATGATGTTATGCTAGCTTTGTTTTCTACACTATACGTTGTGCAAGTTAGAGCAATATAGGTGTAGTTTTCATTGAATGATCGATGGACAACCAAGGAGTTGGTGCGCTTTGCTACAAGTCCTATTTTTTGGGAAATTCTCTGAGAGAAATGGAAATAAATAGAAACGAGATCGCTAATTACCCTTCTCGCTTATCGCTAACTAGACTCTTAGGCTACGCCGCAGTCGGGTAGAAGGTAGTTTTAGATTCTAACCTCAAAAGTATTGTTGACGTTATTATAAAAAATCGTGGATATTTAGAAATAATTTTCAAACGGGATGGTATTTACAACATAAAAACAAACCAATCTAGCTATAGTTTATTTTGGGACATGAAAAATTAAAGTCGAGTCCAGCTCCTATAGAAATTTGGCCATTCTTCTTTGTGACAGACATCGAGCTAAAAGTTTTGTGATACGTACAGCGGTTTAGTAGAAAAATACAAAAATCTGTATCCAGCCATCTTGAATTTACGTATTAAACTTCTGGCTGGCACTTCCGAATCTCAATAACGGGAGCGTTTTCGAATATGGTTCCTTTACTAATATTTATTGACGCAATTTGTGACAGTATTAACGTTTGATTTATGGCGTCACATGTAAGGGTTGCAGCGCTGGTAGTCAATTATTATTTTGAATTAACACGTACTTACGCTTTTTACTGCGGGAAAACCTTTTATTCCCACGGGAAAATCAAATGCAAAGCCGGCGTGGCTGCTACCGGCCGATTAGTCGATTAAAAAGAAATCCTTATTTATGTAAAAATTATGGTCACCTCACGATATTAATGGATGTTTGTATAGGAAAATTTGAATGATCAATATCTTTGAAACTACTCAAAGTTTCTCCGTCACAAATTCAGGTTATCATTATCGTCCCCGTCACAAAATTTTGAACACATTTCGAAGGCCGTAGATCATCAGGCAGCGGAGATACATGTGTCCAGCCATCTTGAACTCGGGCTGGCTGAACATTTAAGTTTTTATTGATTTCTCGAAAACCCTTACATGTGACGCCATAAATCAAACGTTATTACTGTCACACATTGCGTCACTAAATGTTAGTAAAGGAACCATATTCGAAAACGCTCCCGTTATCGAGATTCGGAAGTGCCAGCCAGAAGCTTTATACGTAAAATCAAGCTGGTTCGACACAGATTCTTGCATTTTTCTACTAAACCACTGTATGTATCATAAAATTTTTAGCTCGATGCCTGTCACAAATTTATGTGACGCCCGTTAATATGCAAAAAGTTGGTTTTTCAAGATGGATGGACACGTTTTCGATCGATTATCTAAGATTCTGTAGCGTCACAAATTCTGAAATAAGGGTGTTTAGCCGTCACATAAAGTGCTCTATTGACCTACTTAAATGCGAGCTATTTTGAAGAATTGTCCAGCCATCCTGATTCACATTAAAAAACGGCTTTGCAAGTAAACCAAAACATTTTAAGTGTTTTGGTTTACTTGCAAAGCCGTTTTTTCTAATTTTTGAAACCATTTAATTACATTGGCTTACGTCAACCAAATCAAAAACTAAAACTTTAATCAAATTTAAACAAATTAAGGTACCTTATTGATATTTTTTTCAAACTTCTGCGTTGAGCCGTTTTCAGAGATCTGGGTAATCCCAAAACGTTACCGCAGCACAATCTTAAATAACTTAAGAACCACAACACACACAAATTTTGCTATTTACAAACATTTACTACGCAACAAAAGCTATCTATTCACGTATTTGGTTCCGGGCTTTTTTTTTTAAACAAATTTTTGAAAAACGATTTTGCCAGGGTAATGTTTCAAACGTTACTCCAGCAAAATCTGTGTTTCTCAAATAAATTTAAAACTACAATTCACACAAATTTTGCTATTAGCAAACAAATTGCTTCTCATGCATGATACACTAATTATTTGTTATAGTCTCACCTCTCTAAAGCACAACATTTTGCCCCGGTAATGCACACAAAGTAATCATCGTTGATTTCTCGGTGTTTCAGTTCTGATTATTTTACGAAATGAATCACTTTAAAGGGTACTAATTATTTGTATAGGTACTTAGAATAGCTGTAGCATGGGGCCCTTTTTCGGCGCTCATAGTGGTCCTGCTGAACGGAGCGTGGCCACCTTCAAAGTTGATTTTCTCGAAAACTACTAAGGTACCAATTCTGTTTTTCGAGTACTAATTAGTACCAATTGAGTACTAATTATTTACCAAATATGGAAGCGATTGGCTTTGGTGGTCCGGGGGAGGTCACGGACATTCTTCTTCGCGTAGAATTTCCCCGCCAAACACAACAAAGAATCGTCCAATCGTGCTCGAAGTTTCCACGCACACTAAAAATGTTCTTTGAGCAAGCTCTTACGTATAGACGCAAGGTGAAACATGTAAGAAGAACAGCTTTGTTCGATGAGCATGTACATACGTGTGTACCAATAGAGTTTATAAACTTTTCACTAACATGACCACTCATATTGCAGTCTAATATAAGTGCAATTTCATATGTGTCGGCCTGAGTCGCCCGAGTAGAAACATGGTAAAAATATGTTCGTCAGTGCCTATGGCAACCAACGCGATTTTGTTTCCTATTTGTCACCAGTGGTGAGACTCGGTGGTTACAACTGGAAATACACCCATTTATTCCACACTAGTTTTTCAGGACTACAGGACATGGCAAATTGATTACAATCACATCTTATTAATAAGTTAGGAAAAAATAAAATGATCTATTGTGTTAAAATATTTTATTTAATAAGTAGTTAATGTAAATGTGACGGAATATAATAATTTTGAAGCAAATATATTGTCACAGAAGCACTTTAATTTTATTTCATTATGACATAGTTACTACAATGAAGAAAACGTCACAACATAGAAATAAATATGCAACAGAAACTGAGGAAGCTTTTTTAAAATTAATATTACAATGCTTATGCAGTGAAAAATAAAATTAAATGCAGTTTACCCAACTGCAAAGAAACTGGCTATTATTCTGAGAACTTAACTAAAATACTTTGCGAATTTAAAATTAGTTGTGATCTTTCGCATAAACTTAAGATTCATCATCACTTTCCGCTTGCTTTTTCGGTTTTGGTCCGCCTGCTCTCTTAGCCATAATGATTTGGTCCACTTTCAGAATGGTTGCAGCTGCGCCAACGGCATATTTGAGTCCCCAATACTTCAGGACATATAAATCCAATATGTTTTTCTCTTTAGCGTCGATTACACCATTATTTTCAGATTCAATGTCGTAACCTGCATTTTTGTTGCCCTCCTGAAAAAAAAACAATGCATTAAACACATTAATTAATTAAATAGGTAACAACTCTGCAGTATAATTTGTTTATACAACAAGAAATATACTCTCAAAACCATTGTATGTCCGCCTGTAGAATAAACATACACGAGTAGCTCTTAATTTGTGCGTATTTGTGACGGAATTATATTTAAGAAAATGTTTATAATTTTCAAGTAATCGCTCTTTTTTGAAAACCCGAAAAAGTATCGCAGCGCCTAAATGAGAAAACGTATAAGCTCGCTGAAAACTGTATTCGGTCCGTCTTGACGCTTATAATAACAATAAAAAGTTTCAGAAGTGTAGGTACATGCAAGCGTTAAGGCTAGGTGTTCGAAGCGAAATAGGTATTTACGTCAGAACACCCACCCGCGCGCGGCGTGGCGTTAAGATCGAGTCGGTTCGGCCCGCGCACGTGAAACTGCAGTTACGTATGCCCCGAGTGTTCGTGCGCCACAGTCTAAACTGAACAGTATTCCAACGGTATTGGCAAAATTAATCAATTTGATAAAAAACAGAATAATTAATTTTTATCATTGCCACTCGAAAAAGGGCATTTTATTCATCGTTAGCAGTGAATAAAACTCTCTTTTAGTCACTGAATGAATAAAAACATTTTGAATTTGGAACAAGCACGAATATACGAATTATGTACAAAAATAAATAAAACGTGCTGAAAGTACGTACTGGCTGGCTAAATGGAGCTATTCCATAGAGCTATAAAATTAAATTTAAAAAAAAAAAACCCGCCAATTTAGGTTCTTTCTATCTGATAACGTGGTTTTTTTATGTTATTGGCAAATCTAATAACATAAATTATAATAAAATGAGTTCTTCCAGTGACGAAAATGAGACAATGACTCCGGCATCATTTCGAAATAAAGCAGCAATTATAGTAGATAATTTGTTGCCGCCAAAATCTCGGGAGTTGTACTTACCTGAAAACTTACAATTTGTTCTGCGACTGGAAAACCATGAATGGTGCCAATTCCTTTTCAGAGTCCGTATTTCTTAACTATTTCAACGAATTAACCAAGACTAAGAAGCCGTCGACACTTTGGAGCTTTTAATTATATTCTATGCTAAAAGCCAGTGACAATTAAACACAACATTGGTATTTCAAACTACTCAAAGTTAGTGACATTCTCAAAGCGACTATCCGAGGGTAATAAACCAAAGAAATTTAGAGTGCTAACCTCCCAAAAGATTTAACGTTTTCTAAATGATGCGCCTGACCAGTTTTCTGGCCGTGAAAGTAAGTACTTATAGTACCTATATTTAATACAATCCTACTGTACTTTAAAAATGTTCCTGTAAATACATTTTTTTTTAAATTATTGTTCACAGGTTATGCTAATTTTTGACACTCGGAAAATTTATTTCTGATCGTTTTATTTGATACGAAAACAAAAATTGATAGAACGTTCGTGATACGGCAAGAGTATAAATCTAAAACCGTCTACTGTTGACCCTTGGGCGCCACTATCTCCGGCGCGCCCTTCAACATCAAAAGGACAACCTTGTGGAACGACTACATTACAGCTTTCTCAGCAACAGCAACCACAAAATATGGCGACTTTGCCAAACACCTAAGTCTTATCTATTACGACCGTTTCAAAACCAAACAGGAAAATTACACTAAATTTCGAAAACTGTTCTAATTTCACTATTAATTTTTATGAATCCTTGGTAAAATATAAAAAACTTTTTAACAAAAAAAATTACCGACGAAAAAGAACTAAAAAGCAAAAAATAAATAAAACTTTTAAGTCTTGAGTAATGAGCATATTTACCTACATAAAATATCAAATTTTATATGAACTAATTTTGAGTCGGCGCCAAACAACAATCTGATTATTAAATATCTAAATTTTATAAGTACTTACAAATGAAGAAGGCTGTAAGTAGGTAATTAATCATTTTATTAATTGGCGCCGACTCAAAATTAGTTTATATAAAATTTGATATTTTATGTAGGTAAATATGCTCATTACTCAAGACTTAAAAGTTTTATTTATTTTTTGCTTTTTAGTTCTTTTTCGTCGGTAATTTTTTTTTGTTAAAAAGTTTTTTATTTTATGATTTTTTGTGGCTCGCATTATCTTGTAACACTCTGAGGCTAATTTCTAATTCTTCATCATTCCTCTTGCCACTGAGCTGATGAAATAACCATCCTTCCATGAGGTTCCCAGGATATTGACCAGTTGAGGTTACCTCCAATACTGTAAAGACGTCTTTTCTTCAAACCATATTAAGTGGTATTTGTCACTAAAACTAGTTTTTATATCTAACTTCTATTGTTTAGGAAAGCTATGGTTTCCATCATCAGCTCAGTTTCATGATGTGATGGTTCCTAAATGCAAATACCTGATTAAGTTATGAAAAGTAAACAGAAACAATATTCGTGACCAATTTTCGAGGTTCTCTCCCAATTTTTTCAGGATCCCATTACTAGATCCTGATGTCCTTGACATGAGACCACCCTTGAGGTATACCTTATCCAAGAAAAGAAGAATCATCAAAATCGGTTCATAAATAACGGAGTGAGGGCCGAACATACATACAGAAACGCTAAACGTATCAACAATTTTCGAGGTTTTCTCTCAATTTTATCAGGATTCCATTGTCACATCCTAATTTCCTTTTTATGGGACCATCCTTAAGGTATACCCTATCTAACAAAAGAAGAATAATCAAAATCGGTTCATAAATAACGGAGTGAAGGCCGAACATACATACAGAAACGCTAAACGTGCCCACAATTTTCAAGGTTTTCTCTCAATTTTATCAGGTTTCCACTGTCAGATCCTGACTTCCTTGACATGGGACCACCGTTGAGGTATTCCCTATCTAATAAAAAAAGAATAATCAAAATCGGTTCATAAATGACGGAGTGTGGGCTGAACATACACAAAAAAAAAAAAAAAAAAATATATAAATATATACGGTCGAATTGAGAACCTCCTCCTTTTTTTTCGTCGGTTAAAAATGTGATAAATAATGGTGCCGATTCTCTTAATAATAACTAAACTAAAATTTGAGAATCGCTGTCTTTTATTAATAGGCAGTACGAGAAAAGGACGGCTATAGCTATGAACTAAGTTAGAGATGTCAAACTAGTTTACGCCTTGCGCATCACCGTGTTTTTAATCGACATGTTTTTACGTGTACACTTAATTTGTATGGAAATATTAGTTCAACTAAATTTGACAGCTCTAATTTACGTCCGTCTCTTTCTTGTTTTATTAGAGAGAAAAAGATAGGAATAGCTTAAATTAAGTTTAGTTCGTACAAAACAGAATCCGCACCACTATCCTACTATTTATTTTCTCGAAGTCAATGGTAAAAAGTACGAGTACACCACTCGTGAAAAAAATAATTCATCTCGGTCCTTGTATCCCTCGCTCCGCTCAGGATTCTAATCTAGAATACCTCGCTACGCTCGGGATTCCACTCTACAATCCTTCGCTGCTTTCGGGATCCAACTTAGTCCCTCGAATTAAATTCCCTTTTTTCACTTGTTGTATAATCTACTGTTTTACCATTGCCACACGAAAAAGGGCATTTTATTCATCGTTAACAGTGAATACGAGTAAAACTCTCTTTTAGTCACTGAGTGAATAAAAACATTTTGAGTTTGGAACAAGCACGAAATACGAATTATGTACAAAAATAAATAAAACGTGCTGAAAGTACGTACAGGTTGGATAAATGGAGCTATTCCATAGAGCTATAAAATTAAATTTAAAAAAAATATCCCGCCAGTTTAGGCTTTTTTATATCTGGTATCGTGGTTGTTTTAAGTTATTGGATAATCTAATAACATAAATTATAATAAAATGAGTTCTTCCAGTGACGAAAATGAGACACTGACTCCGGAATCATTTCGAAATAAAGCAGCAATTATAGTACATAATTTGTTGCCACCAAAATCTCGGGAGTTGTACTTACCTGAAAACATAGTTTGTTCTGCGACTGGAAAACCACGAATGGTGCCGAGTCCGTATTTCTTAACTATTTCAACGAATTAACCAAGACTAAGAAGCCGTCGACACTTTGGAGCATATATTCTATGCTAAAAGCCACAGTGAGAATTAAACACAACATTGATATTTCAAACTACTCAAAGTTAGTGACATTCTATACAAATAAAGAAATTATTATTATTATTTTGACATATGTTTTATGTTCTCGGCTAGCCGCGAAGAGCTGATAATACGGGCCTAAGCCAAGTGATTATCAGTTGGAATCTGGGATAGATGAAGTGCGGCCACGCGCAGAAGATTATATGGAAGATGGTAGCGTATTTGAGTTTTAATTATGGTTTTCTGATTCACATTGCAGAAACTTTCTCACGAGTCTGCATGTGTTTAAGATCACTGCCTTTTGCAGTAGATGGTAGGTAATCATACTTAAAGCGACTTTCCGCGGGTAATAACCTAAAGAAATTTAGAGTGCTAACCTCCCAAAACATTGAACGTTTTCTAAATGATGCGCCTGACCACAG
This sequence comes from Polia nebulosa, assembly GCA_951329385.1. Taxonomy (NCBI): domain Eukaryota; kingdom Metazoa; phylum Arthropoda; class Insecta; order Lepidoptera; family Noctuidae; genus Polia; species Polia nebulosa. The sequence goes on from OX589604.1 coordinate 17,255,186, forward strand.
TTTTCTGGCCGTGAAAGTAAGTACTTATTGTACCTATTTATCTACAAACCTACTGTACTTTAAAAAAAATCCTGTAAATACATTTTTTTAAATTATTGTTCACAGGTTGTGCTAATTTTTGACACTCGGAAAATTTATTACTGATCGTTTTAACTGATACGAAAACAAAAATTGATAGAACGTTTGTGATACGGCAAGAGTACGTAAAAATCGTCGAAAATATCATGCTTTACAGCCCACTAATACAAAAACCGACAGGTTTTTCATACAATACCATGGCGGAAAATGTACTCGGCAACCTATTTGAATCAATAAAATGCCAAAAGAGATTACCACATTCTTGAATCTATCAAATCCCGAACAGTACACAGGACATTGCTTCCCTAAAAGCTCTGCCACCCTTTTAGCAAATTCTGCTGCTGATCTTATAGAACTGAAACTCCACGGATGGGGGAAGTCCAGCACAGTAGCAGAAAGCTATATCGAGGATTCAATCGAAAATAAAGCCAAAAGATGCAGCCGAATAGTTGACAGTGGTGCGGATTCTCTTGTTTAATAACTAAACTAAAATAAAGGATCTTTTACTAAAAGGCAGTGCGAGATAAAAAACTTTTTTTACAAAAAAAAAAACAACCGACTTCCAAAAAAAAAATACACTAAAAATTTAAAAATAACTTTAATTTCGGAAGTCGGTGTTTGTATTTTATTTCTTTGATATTTGACACCGACTTCCGAAATTAAAGTTATTTTTAAATTTCTAGTGTACTTATTTTTTTTTTGGAAGTCAGTTGTTTTTTTTTGTAAAAATATTTTTTATTTTTCGCTTTTTAGTTGTTATACCCCAGAACTAAAAACCCCAATAACATGGAATTTAAACATTTGGAGAACACAAAAACGTCATCAAGATATGCGTATTTTTCGTTTTTCTTCAGTTTGTCAAAAAGCGCTAAAGCAATTTCGATAAAATTTATATGGGACCACCTCGGGAGTATATTCTTTCGGATAAAAAAAGAATTTTGAAAATCGGTTTACAACTGACGGAGAAATGGGCGGACATACATAAAAAAAAAAAACGTACATACAACAGTCGAACATAGAACCTCCTCCTTTTTCGAAAGTCGGTTAAAAAGTACGGCTATATCTATGCACTAAGTTAGAGATGTCAAACTAGTTTACGCCTTGCGCTTCGCCATGTTTTTAGACGACATGTTTTTACGTGTACCCTTAATTTGTATGGAAATATTAGTTCAAAGTAAATTTGACAGCTCTAATTTACGTCCGTCTCTTTCTTGTTTTATTAGAGAGAAAAAGATAGCAATAGCCTAAATTAAGTTTAGTTTGTGCACAACGGAATCAACACCATATGAATCTAAAACCGTCTACTGTTGACCCTTGGGCGCCACTATCTCCGGCGCGCTCTTCAACATCGAAAGGACAACCTTGTGGAACGACTACATTACAGCTTTCTCAGCAACAACAACCACAAAATATGGCGACTGCCAAACACCCAAGTCTTATCGAATACGACCGTTTCAAAACTAGAGAAGAACTTTACACTGAATTTCGAAAACTGTTCTAATTTCTCTATTAATTGTTGATAAATTAATCCTTTGTTCTCTTATTACCGATTATAAAATAAAATGTGTTAAATACTGTACTACTATTTATTTTCTCGCAGTCAATGGTAAAAAGTAGAGTACACAACTCGTGAAAAAAATAATTTATCTCGGTCCTTGTATCCCTCGCTCCGCTCAGGATTCTAATCTAGAATACCTCGCTACGCTCGGGATTCTACTCTAGAATCCTTCGCTGCTCTCGGGATCCTACTTAGTCCCTCGAATTAAATTCCCTTTTTTTCACTTGTTGTATAATCTACTATTATACTGCAAGTTAAACGATTATGAAATAATAAAGTTTCACTTTCAGTTTTGTATAAAGTTTGTGATGTAGCTCTGCTTAGCTATGTCAAAGTTGTCTGAAAAAAATAGGGATAAGTAGTTAAAAATAAAATAAATTTCGAAAATAAAAAAAAATACTATGTACCCAATGGAATGTGAACAGTTTGCAAGAATGAAATAGGTTTCAGTTTCCAGCGAAACTGAAACCTATTTCACACGACTGTCTGCAAGACTGTAGCTGCAGCCAGCTACAGTCTTGCAGACAGTCGGCAATTGGCATTTTTTATGCCTAAACTGACTATTAATAATAATAAAACGTTTGCTTCAACCAACAAAACTGATCTTTAATAAAAAATATACAATAAAAAACCACATAAATAAACTATTGTCCGAGAGTGATTTTTCTGTATGCTAGTAGTAGGTACTACTATTTAATCTTAGTGAGGATTACGATTACCAAGAAAACAAAGACGTACTGTCTTTTTTGTCTTGATATTACTGTTTTTCTGTTCTGTTTAGAGTCCCTGACTAAGGAACCCTTATAGTTTTGCCATGTCCGTCTGTCCGCAGCTTAACTCAGAGACTCTTAGTACTAGAAAGATATAATTGGGCATGGATGAATATGTATAATATTAATCACACCGACAAAGTGGTAAAATAAAATCACGAAAAAAAAAAAAATTAAGGTACCTCACGTAAAGTGGCTACTTTGTTTTTCTCGTCTATCTAATGGTGTGGGATATCGTTGAATGGGCCATTTAAAAATATTACGGGTCTGTGAAAACCGTTTATCAATTCATGGATCCGTTTACGTTAAATTAATAAGCTTTAAATTGCTATTTTTTGTTAGTCTAGTGTGTCCCCTGCCCCTGCTAGCTAAATGAGTGCTTTTGGATATGTGAAAAAATTCACGGCAGTAGTATACATATAAAACGGAATTAAAAGTAAAACTATCACGGCTAAGTTAGCTCTGTTAGTTTCAGAGTAATAGTCACCCAACTTATAAAGTATTTCTACTTGTTAAATTTCGTACAAAATTCTTAGAAAATAATTACTAAGGTGAAGTTGTTACTTATTTATTATTTAAAACATGTAGTTAAACAATATATACAATTTTGGAAAAATAATTCTTATTTTGTTTTTAATTAAAAGGTAAAACCGCGAACTCAATTAATATGTTCATAGTAATAAACACAAAGCCCCCTTCTAAATCCGCATGTTATAACGGGCGGCTACGGAACCCTACCATGCGCGTGTTAATACACGCACACTTAGCTGTTCTTTTTTTAACAAATGAGCCCTTTTATATCGATTATTTTTTGAACTGAAACAATAAGTTATTGTATTTAAAAAAAAACGGAGCAGGACATATTATACTAAAACAGAAAAGAAAAACAGTAACCTATTTATCTCTCTTTGAACTTGAACCTACTTATATTATATTTGGACTGTGGCACAGTTTTACAATCCTACAGTCGTGAAACGAGCGAAGTACCACGAAATAGAAAAAACAAGCAGAAGTGCCCACGAAGCTATCCGAAGCGTGTCAAAATAATATAAATCAGTAATTATTTACTATTTATTTTATTTCTTAATTCAAATATACAATATTATTAGCGTAGCAGCGCGCGCAAAAATTCGGCACAGGTCTTACCTCGGTAACGTCCCGCGGGACAAAGGCAAGCGACGCTCGGATCGAAAATCACTTGAATAATCGATATTTTTTAGATAAATTTAATGAAAAAATACGATCGGGTGGAATCGATTCCAAAATGAATTACCTATAAGTTGATATAATTTATAGAAAAAAGAAGTATTAGTACTTGTTTAAAATGAAATATGGCTCGTGAAAAAACTGCAAATCGAACGTAGTTTGGTATTTTTTTCTATACAGAAAATTGTACTGTATCGTGTTTTGATCGGGTACATCGTAAGGAGAAAGAGTGTATCTAAAATATATATTTTTTTAGATTCTAAATGTAATAATTTGCCTATCAAAAACAAATTCTGAAACGGACCAAAACAGGAACCCCCAGCCTTAATGAATAATATTGCTATAAGTCAAAACGACGGTGTCATAACTTTGACCAAAAAAAAAGGACTAGAAACCGCCTCAACCTAAGATGTGTAGGTGTAAACAAAAAATTAGTGCGTTTAGTCAAAAATATATAGCGAAAATATCCAGTTTGGAATGTTTCGCAATAAGTAGATATCAACAAAAACAGTTTCATACATATCTGTTACTTTTATTTTGCCGTCAAATTTATTTATTTATTTAAAAAAGGTAGATTCACAGCTAAGTAAACATAAATTGGATAATACTAAACAATACGCTAATTACGAAGTACACAAATAAAACAATAAGAATAGCAGAGAGTGACACGAAGTATGTAAAGTGTGCGTGTGTGTACCTATTCGTATAGTGTGGGTGTCTGTGAATGTGTGTGATAATAATAATAATAACCTTGTAGCCAGGATTATCCATCAGCAACTTGCTCTGAAATACTCTCTTGTGGAATCGGAAGTGCCGTACTACAGATATGCGCCCGACCCAGTTCTCGATAATGGTCATATCTCATTGTACTGGGATCTGTCCATCATCACTGACAGGACTATTGTAGCCAATAAGCCTGATATAGTGGTGGTGGACCGAATCGAGAGGCGTGCAATGATTGTTGACATTACCGTCCCACATGATAAACAAATCAAGTATATTGACTTGGCTCGCGAGGTTGTCGACATGTGGGATGTGGACTCAGCGATCATTGTACCGATAGTCGTGTCAGCCAATGGCTTAATAGCCACGAGCCTCGACCAACACCTCAGGAGGCTCTCGTTAGGCGGCTGGATCAAGGGCTTGATTCAGAAAGCAGTACTTCTGGACACGGCTCGCATTGTCAGGCGGTTCCTCTCTCTGGAGACCTGACCGCCGGTAGCTTGGACCCTGTTCCCGATACCGGTGGGATACTATTTTTTATATTTTTAAATGTTTTTTTTATCCTTTATATTTAAATATTTAAAAATGTAAATAATATGTCTATAAAAATAAATAAACGAAATAATAATAAGTTTTTATTGCCAAAAGAAAATACATGTGATGATATGTGTATCTATGACTAACTGGCACTACAGGTGTAACTGGGCGTCTCGCGTTTGATCTAAGATAAGGATGATCTCTTTTATAAGACGGTTCCGAGTGATATTGAAGGGGTCCAGTGTTGGAAACTTGTCATTACATAATTTTATTTATTTATTAAAACTTCATGCAACACAAATGTACAAAGGCGGTCTTAATGCCTTAGGCATTCTCTACCAGTCAACCAAGGGTGGTGGAGAGATAACATGGCAGGTGCATAAACTGAAAAAATAAAATAATTCTAAGACGAAAATAATTACAAAAGTATATATAAATATAGTTAAAATAAATATACATATATATTTCGACAGTGAAGTGCCAATACCTTCTAACTGACATTTATCGGGATAATCAGTTTTTAATCACTATGAAGTTATGGGCATTTTTCGCATGTATTAGTGAAATCTCCTAAGTGTATTTCTAGTTGCAACTGTACTAAATTAAAATGAGGAAATACCTCCTAACTAAACCAACGTGTCTGTTTTATGGCATTACTACTGCACTTTTATGGTACACTACTACACTATCATAAAATATCAAAATACACCATAATAATTATAGCATATGTTATTATTTTTCTTGATAAATAAATAAATAATAAATTTTCAGCTTCTCAAGAGATTAATCGTTTTTTTTCGAATCTTGTAAATTCTTGACTTCGTCAGTTAGGAGTTATTGGCACTTCGCCGTCGATTTAATATAATATACCTACATATATAATAATAATATATTGTTACGTCGACCGTATTACACTGGAACGTTCGAGAATGTGGTCGAAGTTTCCAGAAGTTTCCACTAGGTTCGAGAACATTCCATTGTGGTACTGTGTAGAAGTTCATAGATGTTTCTAGAATATTCCACTATAAGATAGTTCGACAATGTTCTGGAAACTTCCATGACCGTATAAATAGGCCGGACGGCGGGCGAGCGAGTCAGTCTGATTTCGACTACGGATGCGAACGGATGCGAATACAAGCCATTGCGAAGAGAATAGTGATTATTAGCGAATTAGTGTTTGTGTTTATAAGTTGTTGAGTTAATAAAGGATATTTGGTTAATTAATTGGTGTAAAATAATTTATCCCATACCCAGCTCGTAACAAATTGGTGTCAGAAGTGAGGGATAAATTATGCCAATTTTACCAAAGGACGACACGGAGGGTATTCGTACAAGGAGTCAACGGCAGCAAGACATGGATCAGAGGCGGTTTGGAGATTCCCCGATACAGACACCGGGTGGTGTTCAGCCTGCGACAGAGCCAGTCGCTGGCCCATGTGGAGTTTCTTCGGCACCAGCGGTGCCAGACTTGTCTGCGCTAATGGTGCTGTTGCAGGAACAGGCTCGTCGTCAAGAGGAGCAGGCCCGCCGCCAAGAAGAGCAGGCCCGCCGGATGGAAGAGAAGCTTCACCAAGACAAAGAGGAGCAGGCTCGCCGCCAAGAAGAGCAGATGCTCCTCATAAAAGACCTTCATTCAACACTTGGCAAGGAGCTCCAGGTGATGAAGGAGCAGGTTCACCAGCATGAGAATCGTATCTCAGAAGCTGAAGTTCAGATTGCTGGGGTGAAGAAGGCTTTAGGTGAACTTAGGGCTGGAGACGGGGTTATGCCTTCAGTGGTTGCTGCACCTTCGGCACGTGGATTTAAGGTGCCGCCATTCGACGGAACATCTTCATGGTCGGCCTACAAAATTCAATTTGAAGCCGTTATGAAGGCGAATGGGTGGACCAAAGAGCAAGCTATGACCGCGCTCACCTTAGGCCTCCGAGACCAGGCCCTAACCATACTTGAGGCTCTTGGCAAGGATGTGACCTATGAGCAGCTGCTGGAAGCCTTAGAGTCCAAATATGGTGACGCACACTTGGAGCACGTATTTCGCGCTAAGTTAAGAGATCGTGTGCAACGTAGTGCCGAGAACCTACAGCAGTGGGCCTTCGAAGTTGAAAAGTTGGTTCGGAAGGCATACCAGTCTGCCCCTGCACTCATCAATGGCAATCTGGTACAGGCGTTCATCGACGGAATACGTGACTTGGAAGTTAGAGCCGCTGTAAGACTTGGACATATGGGGGTAAAAAGAACTCTACTGAAGATACGAGAGCGGTTTTACTGGATTCACTGTCGAGAAGATGTTGAGGACTGGTGCCGCAAATGTACCAGTTGTGCGGCTGTGAAAGGACCCCAGACACGCAGCAGAGGTGCTTTACAATTATACAACGTGGGAGCCCCCTGGGAACGGATAGCACTAGACGTTGCAGGACCATTTCCGGAAAGTGAAAACGGAAACAAGTACTTCATGGTTGTCATGGATTACTTCACAAAGTGGCCAGAAGTCTTCGCCATTCCCAACTAAGAAGCAACAACAGTCGCAGATAAATTGGTTCAGGAAGTCTTCTGTCGTTTTGGAGTACCCTTGGAATTTCACAGCGACCAAGGGAGGAATTTTGAATCACAAGTTTTCCAGGAGACTTGTCGACTGATGGGTACTCACAAGACCAGAACCACTTCTTACCATCCGCAATCTGATGGAATGGTAGAACGTTTCAACCAAACGTTGGAGAGATATCTGGCAAAAGTTGTGGAAAGCAGGCAAAGGGATTGGGACAAGCACATACAGCCATTTCTTCTGTCCTACCGTAGTGCAGTTCACGAAAGTACGACTGTGACACTAGCCTTCGCGAACTTTGGAAGGGAATTACGGTTGCCTGCAGATTTAATCACCGGAACCCCCCCTGATGCCCCACGCAGTGTAACCGATTATGCGAATGACTTGCGTAACAAGTTGAACGATGTATATGAGCATATCAGACAATCCGGCCAACAAATGTCTGATAAGATGAAGACCCGATACGACCGGAAGGCAAACCATAGAGGTTTTGACGAGGGTTCACTGGTGTGGTTGCATAACCCAGTGCGCAGCAAAGGGAAGTCTCCCAAATTGCAAGCAAAATGGGATGGACCATACCGAATCGTGACCAGGATCAACGATGTTACCTACCGAATACAGAAGGGTCCACGAGGTGCGCCTAAGATAGTCCATGTAGACCGATTGGCGCGATACTACGGGACTAATGATGCTCGGGACGAGCATGTCTAAGGAGGGGGCAGTGTTACGTCGACCGTATTACACTGGAACGTTCGAGAATGTGGTCGAAGTTTCCAGAAGTTTCCACTAGGTTCGAGAACATTCCATTGTGGTACTGTGTAGAAGTTCATAGATGTTTCTAGAATATTCCACTATAAGATAGTTCGACAATGTTCTGGAAACTTCCATGACCGTATAAATAGGCCGGACGGCGGGCGAGCGAGTCAGTCTGATTTCGACTACGGATGCGAACGGATGCGAATACAAGCGATTGCGAAGAGAATAGTGATTATTAGCGAATTAGTGTTTGTGTTTATAAGTTGTTGAGTTAATAAAGGATATTTGGTTAATTAATTGGTGTAAAATAATTTATCCCATACCCAGCTCGTAACAATATAAAGTTAGAGATAAGGATTTTGAGACGACTCCTTTACATGTTAAGAAGGTAATTCCGCAACTTTCGCTTAAATGCATACTGAATTTTGGTAGTCGCAAGAAAGGTGACATCTTCATATAATTAGTGCAAGCCGAAGGAACAGCTAACATATTGGTATGTCTAGTATGTCTAAGTGGGACATTAAAGTTAACTTTGCTGAGCAATTGTGGGCAGTGAAATTTATTATTAAGTATGTTATATAAATAACACCATGTTATATAACTGTCGTCTCTTCCAGAGTATTCAGTTTGTGCTATCAACAGGAGTCCGGGTAATTTAAGATGTGCTTTAGCTTTGTAATTTAAATGCTTGATAATTTTCCGTTGGATAGACTCGATAGGATCAATATATTTCTTATAAAAAGGACGCCATATAACGCATGTGGCTTCTAATATGCTCCTTACATAGCAGTAGCATAAAGTTATCAAACATAGTGGAGTATTTAAACTGCTTGCTGTTACGTATAACGACTCTTAGGGACTTGTATGCTTTACTGGTGATATGAGCAATGTGGGCTTCGAATGTGAATTAGTCGTCTAGGATCACACCTAAATCCTTGAACTGTGATGCTTGCGGAATAATATCGTTACTGATAGTGTAATTGTAATGTATACGTTCAGTTTCCTTGAAAAGGTTATTATTTGACATTTCTTAGTGTTTACCTTTATATTGTTTAAGTTATAGTAGTCACTTAATCTATCTAAAGTCAGATTGGATCAATTGAAAGTCATTGGGATTATTAATTTCCATTTTTTTTTGTCGTCGGCGTATAGAAGGTGCTCAGAATGAAGAAAACATTGCGTTATGTCAAATAAATAAATATTATAAAGTAAGGGGGATAACATGGAGCCCTGGGACACCCCGGAAGTAACTTCGACATAATCAGTTCGGTAGCTAGTAGCTACCGATAATTACCGCTTGCCAACGATTGCTCAGGTAAGATTCTATCCATCTAAGCAAGTTCCCCTTAATACCCACGGCTTTTAGTTTTTTTGGTCAGAATGCAAAAGTCCACCCGGTCAAACGCTTTTTCGAAATCGGTATATATTACGTCCACTTGGGCACCGTCGTTCATACCAGTAACAACGTAGTTGGTAAGCTCAAGAAGGTTGGTATTGACTGTACGAGATTTTACGAACCCGTGTTGGGAAGCGGGTATGCAGTGCTTAGTTGCGGCGTAAATGTGATCGTATACAATTTTCTCTAACATTTTACCAAAGATGTTCAATATCGATATACCACGGTAATTAGATACTTCCCGTTTGGAGCCTTTTTTATGGATCGGTACAATTTGAGGCTCGCGCCACTGTCGCGGAAACGTACCCTCGTCGGGAGGTCGCTGGCAAATGATCATAAGGGGAGAAGTTAAACCTGATTCACATTTTTTAACAAAAATCGCTGGTATCCCGTCAGTGCCAGCTCCCTTCTTGCTGTCTAATAATTTGAAAACAGTTTTAAGTGATTCGGGGGTGATGGCGATGGAATGAGTAACGTTTGACAAGGGGGTATCCTCGTAATGCAGAAGGCTGTCACCGGTAGGACTAAAACACTTTGAAAATAATTATTAAATGCATTGCAAATATCCTCACTGTTCGAGTATGTTACACCTTGATATACCATATTACGAGGGGTACCCGGAAGATTTCCTTTTATTATTCACGTACCTCCAAAATTCTTTGGGTGATTTTATTATTTGTTCCTCGCAACTGTTAATATATTTAGCGTAAGACTCCTCTTGGAGAAGTTTTACCCGAGACCTTAACAAGGCGAATTTAGCGTAGTCCGTTTGGTATTTGAATTTTTTTCATCTTTTGTGTGTTTTATGAGGGTACCACTTCGGGTATCGGAAACGTCCTGATACTTTTACTGCTGGAACGTGTGATTCTATAAATGAGTGTAATGTTTCGTAAAGCATGTCGACGCACTCCTCCACAAGTCCACACCCCGTTGTTCGAAACAATTGTTCCAGTCTACGTTAACGAGCTCCGAATTAATTTTACCGAAATCAGTTTTTTTTTTTATAATTCTAGGTTGAGAGCAAATCGGTTTATAACTGCAATCGTCAACGCAAAGTTCCAATGGGGCGTGATACTTTTCTATGTCCACCAAGGATATATCGCTTAATGTGCACTTTAAAGATAAACATTACTAAGTCGAGGACATTGTCACAGCGATTGGGTTTTAGGTTGTATTGAGACATTCATAAAATCCAAACAGTTAAGAAATTCAGTTGTGACATCAAACAAATCCGAATTGTTTTTAGATTTCCAACCGTATCCGTCCGACCATGTTAAGAAGGGTAAGTTAAAGTCGCCTACCACTAGGTACATATCATTGGGGTTCAAATTGTAGAAATGAAGCAGTGATTCTTTAAAGTCCTTTAGATATTTTGAGGAACTGCTGTTGGGGGGTATAAAGACTAATCTACTAAATATGTTATAACACCGTCGTTTTGACTTTTAGCAATATTATTTATTAACGCTTGCATGTACACTTGAAACTTTTTATGGTTATTACAAGCGTCAAGACGGACCGAATACAGTTTTCAGCGACCTTATACGTTTTCTCATTTAGGCGCTGCTGTTTTCGGGTTTTTAAAAAAACAGCGATTACTTGAAAATTATAAGCATTTTTGTAAATCGAATTAGATTTACGAAAATGTCACAAATACGCAAAAATTAAGAGCTACTTGTGTATATTTATTCTACAGGAGTACATACAATGGTTTTAGAGATACACGATTCTGCAAAACGTTACTCTAGCAGAAAATGCAATATCTCGAAAACCTGAACACGCACTAATTATACGTTCCACTCATATCCCTCTAGGAGCTACTTTCTTGTTAGTGTAACGTTCACTGGTACTCCCTCTCTAACAGCCGAAATTAGCAAAGAAATTACTTCAATAAAAAAAAAAATATATATACATATATGAGTAGTCACCTTATGAGCTTTGTAGATATTGTTAACAACTTCTGTAGCATTGGCTCCAGAATTGTCTGCTAAGGCACGTGGGATGCTCTCCAAAGCTATTGCGAACTTCCGAACTGCATACTGTTCTAAGCCAGGAAGAGTGTCGGCATACTGAAGGAGTTGCTGCGCCAATTCAATTTCTGCCGCGCCAGCACCAGGTAAGAATCTGCAGGAAGAAATTTAAGGTTTCTGTAAGGAATAGTCTATTATGAAACTCTAAGAACACATGTAAGGACACACACACTCGCTCAGTGTGTCGGGGTACCTATCTTGTTACTCTAGGTAAGTTAAGACAGTGAAGATAACGCGCTCGCTTGCATTAGGCGTTTACCGTGTTAAATATAATAGTTTACCATACCTAAATTATTGGTGACCCCAACGTGAACAACGTGACCAATTGTGATTGTTTCCAAAGCAAAATATGGCTACCGGATAACAAGCAACTCAACCACACGCAGAGGTCATGGGCGTCTAAAATAAGATTTGCCTACCTGATTATGAACTATCCACGACTGTTACAAGTTAATCATTAGAGTAGACGCTTGTTCTAATGAATGTTTACATTGGTTTCTAAGTATAAAAAATGAACGATATTTTATACATCAGTTTTGCCGGGTGACTGACGGCGTCAGTCGGTCGACCCCATGACTCGACATATTTGCACAATGAAATATGTACACAGAAATAAGTGCACAAAAGTCATGTAAAAGGAGTGAAACAATATTCATACTTTTATACTTTAAATTAAATTCCCGGTTCAAAAACTAAATCCATGATGCGTAATGTCCTAAATCATTATGAAAATAATTACTATACAATTTTGATCTCAATGCATGAGACTTTTTGGTACCACTTTTGGTCATTCTCCTTTCAAGGTGAAAGCTCAAATTCAAATTTTCTTACGTTTTTTGTAATTTACAGGTCAGTGTCAGGTTGTATATTGGTAAACTTTTGATTCACGAACGTAGCAAGTAAATTCTGACCAAGATACAACCTGACACTGACCTGCAAATTGCAAAAAACGTAAGAAAATTTGAATTTCGCAGGCTACCCTGGCGCGCTTTCACCTTCAGCTGTCAAGACAAAATTGCGAGTTAATGCTTGTTGTTATTGTTATGTATGTTCTGATATAGTATTTAGAAAATCACTACTTACTTTCCATCCCTGGCAATTCCTTTGAATGTGTTGACACCATCATCAATGGCTCTTTCAATATCATCCATGTAGTTATCAGTCGAGCCTCTGATGACAACGGTGGAAATGCGTGATTCTGAGCTCTCCATGCGGAAACAAACGACGCGGGTGTCTCCAAGCTCTTCCACACCAATAGAATCACAATAGCCAAGCTCTTCAGCAGTGGGTGTAATAAGTCTGGGCAGCACCTTGAAAAAATATGAGGTAATGTACTTCAAATAGTTGTGTTTTCATATGCTACCTTTTTTCATATTAATAGTGAGAACATTAACAAGAAATATGTCAAGACTCAGATGAAGTTTTTGGGGCCTTTCAAATTTTTTGAACATAGCTAGTGATAAAACTGCCCCATTTAGAGAATACTTAATTCAGAACCTTGCTTATTAATAAAAATAATCTTACTTGTTTTAACCACTCTAAATTAATCTTATTAAAAGGTCACATTGATGCACAGTAGTAAGAACTTGAACTTGTAGAAAAAAAAACAAAAAGCCTGAGTTGACAATAGTAAAGATAATAAAAAAAATTGCAATTCATAACTTACAGTAGCATTAACAGTCTTGGCAAGGCGGCGGATGTCAAACTTAGAGTTGAGACGAACAGCCATCACATTGTATTTGTTCAAGAAATGTAGAGCCATGTCACCAAACTTTGCACCAGCAACAACTACTTTGACTCCAGCATCAGCAATCTCTTTGATTTGCTTCTCCAGCTGAGACTCTTCCCCTCTGCTGAAGTTTAGGAGCTCATCAGCTGATTTAATCAGTACTGTTCCCTTGGTTTCAGTCTGGGTGATGTCCACAGGACAAGAAAACACAGCTATTTTGGCTTTTGTAGCAGAAGGTACATCTCCTTCAACCTCTCGCTTGAACACCATACCAGAAAGAACTTCAGACTGTAGTAGACCTGATCCAAGAATCTAAAACAGACAGTTAATTTTTAAATAAATTAACCAACAAGTTACTTGTCGCTGATAAAAGATGAAATATTACAGCAAAATTATTAGTCACTTCTACAGTAAATTACTATGAATTTAGTCATCAATACATACCTTGCATATTCTGACATTATCAACATTGAATGTGTTCTTCTCTGGGAGAATAGCAACACACGCCTTAGCAACCAGTTCAGCAATAAAATCTTCATAACCATACTGCTTAGACATGATTGAGGGAGTGATTCCTTTGATTACTGCATCAACATTTTTGCAGTCTTTGATTTCTTCACAAACAAGTCCGGGCAGGATTTCCAAACATTTCTCTAAAGCTTTCTCATATCCATCAGCAATTTCACTTGGTGTTACACCCAAACGCAACAATTCTTCTGCTGCTTCCAGAAGGGCACCAGAGAAGACTATGACAAAGTTAGTACCATCACCAACTTCCGAGTCCTGCATCTGACTGGCCAACACCATCAATTTAGCAGCAGGATGTTCTACATCAAGTTCTCTTATGATGGTACCAGCATCACTTGTTACAAATTGCTTATCAATGTGGTTGATTATCATTTTGTTCATTCCATTTGGGCCATATGCTGAACGGACACTTTGGGCAAATTGTTTACATGCGTTTATGTTTCGGTAAACTGCTTCTTCCAGCCCAGAGAACATCTAGTAACGAAAGAAACAATTGATTAATAACATTAAAGCTTTTTAAGTGATAGTGATGCATGGCCAGAAATAAAGAAAAACATGAAATTTTAACTGCTGCATTAATGCAAGAACAAAAACTTTAATAAAACAGTAACTAGTGTAAAAGAACGATTCTAATACTGATTTTTTTTACATAAATATGTTCTAGAACAGCATCAGATAAACTTCGTGTAAAGAATCTAAAGGTGTGACGAACCTATAACTATTAAAGTCAAATGACTTAGTTTTTATCGCTAGCATCATGTTTTACTTAAAATTGATCCTGTTAAGTGAAAACTCAAAAAGTTATAAGAAGATGTTAAAACAGATGAACCATTCGGATGCTCAAATAATTGTTGGTTAGGTATTGATAAACTTACCCGTGCCCCTTCTTTTAACATTGAGGGTACCCCCGGCGCTTTCGGAACGTGTAAGGCCATGTTTTTTAGAAATTTATATCACTTTCAACACAAAGAACTTATTAGATTTCCTCGTGATCTGCTGAACTCATAAGGCGTACACGGACAGAAATCACGATTTCACGAATTCACGATCTTAAAGGCATGAACGAACCAGTGTTGCCAGGGCCTAAAGAGTAATATAATACAGAGCCAGGGGGGTGGGGGGCCCTAAGTTACGTTTCGTTCCCTGAAATGTTGCATTTTTGCAGCAAAAGTTACCTTATTGTTTTTTTTTTAAGTGAAAACTTCTTAAGCATCGTTGTGATTTGAAAGTCGATGAAACGAAAAAGCGACAGTAAAAAGAGACAGACACGTAAATTCATAAGATTTAACGTGGGAGAAAATGAGATAGGAAGCATTATACAGTGTTTTGTTTTTGTGTTTTGAATTGAGATAGGAAGCAATAGACAGTGTTTTGTTTTTGTGTTTTTTTTTAGCCAAAAATTTTTAAAGGTTTCACTTCTACCACGTGTGAATTGCACACATGTTTTTTTTTTTAATTTAGGTGTTTTTGGGGTTGGAGGTAAATTGATGTTAGAATTTTTTGACGTTTTGTGATAGCTAGGCTCAAGTGTGTGGTGTCAAAAGATTCGTATCCGCGCGGGCTAACTGAATGTACTAAAATAACGCTATACAAAAATTTTACATTGGGCAAAAACAATATTTCAAGGCAAAATTTTGAAAAATTGTACAAAAACCGGGACTCGGGCACGCGAAAGCGAAACACGAACTGCAACACAGGTAAGAGTTGTAGGTATCTGATAAAATTAAAACCAAATTGTTTTTGTACATTAGATTTTTAAAGAAAGAAGATTGAAGTTTAAAAAATTTGAAAAAGTCAGTGTTTGAAAAATAAATATTCGACATAGTCAGTTTTTATTGTCCCACGCACTTTTCTCATAGAACAACAAACAATAACACAACGAAACAAAACGAAACAGAACTCGCGAAGTAGGAAACGTGCGCGCTTACGCTCAGGCAAAATTAAGTTCTAATTCGGAACCACTTTCATTTAGCGCCAATCGCGTATTTATAGTAGGTATTTTTTTTTTGGGTAGAGGATACCCTTTTTAGTGTAAATTTGAAAACTCCAAAATGCGCAAAACCATAGGGGCCGAGAAAAAAATTGACAAAATTTTTCAAAATTAGTGAAAAATTAAGTGTGAAGAAGATCACGTGATGGGTGTAAAGACTATTTCTAAGCAATAATACGATCAATGACATCTTCAAGGTAAAGATTAATATCCCAAAAGCCGAAGGTCAAGGTCATTCGTCGAAGGGCAAAGGCATTTTTTATTTATTATAATGTATTAGATTTGCATGTCGATGGAGCCACGTGTCGACGGAGCCCCGCTTTGCTGGGCTCCTACTTCTGAGTGGTTTAAGAAAAAAAAAACCAAGAAGGGGATGGCGGGGTCTGTTCGCTCGCTTCGCTCGCTCTCTTGATCCCCTTCTAACCTAACCTGTCCCGAGAGTCGACGGCGCGTAGTGTTCCACGCGCGCATCAAAGAGTTGTCAGCAAAAGGACGGGGCCTGCCACGGCCAATGCCTGCCCGGGGGTTGGGGATAAATTCGAGTTACCTCTCCCCTGGGCATGTAGGGCAGGGAGGAACAGGGGTGGGTTTTTGGTCAGTAAGAGTCTGACACGCCCTTCCGCTCCACCCTAGAGCGGAAGAAGTCATAAGATGATTTCCCACCCCCCAAAAAAAAAAACCTAACCTGTCCGAGTCGGGGTGCCCTAAGTCCCGAGCTCGCTTCGCTCGCTCTTGCATCCCAAGTTGTCATTGCTTTTTTAACCGACTTTCGAAAAAGGAGGTTCTATGTTCGACTGTATGTATGTTTTTTTTTATGTATGTCCGCCGATTTCTCCGTCAGTTGTGGACCGATTTTCAAAATTCTTTTTTTATCCGAAAGAATACACTCCCGAGGTGGTCCCATATAAATTTTATTGAAATTGCTTAAGCGCTTTTTGAGAAACTGAACAAAAACGAAAAATACGTTTACCTCGATGACGTTTTGGTGTACTCCAAATGTTTAAATTCCACGTTCCATGTTATTAAGGTTTTTAGTTGTGGGGGATAACAACTAAAAAGTGAAAAATAAAAAACTTTTTACCAAAAAAAACAACCGACTTTCAAAAAAAATACACTAAAAATTAAAAAATAACTTTTATTTCGGAAGTCTGTGTCAAATAACGAAGAAGTACATTATAAACACCGACTTCCGAAATAAAAGTTATTTTTTAATTTTTAGTGTATTTTTTTGGAAAGTCGGTTGTTTTTTTTTTACTAAGTGAAGATTAAGTGAGTGAATAATTAATAGTGTGTAGTGTAATATGTAACATAATAAAATAAAACAAAATATTCTATTCTGTTTTTTGTTGATAGCAAGTAGAGCCGAAGTCGACTATTCTGCCAATGTCGAAAGTAAATTGGATAAGCAAGTGTGTGTATAATTTCAAAAAAGAAATTTAAAAAAATAAATAAAATGGACAGCAACTGTGGACGTAATAAAATATCTTCGGTTGATATAGTTGAACTTGATGGGTTAGTACTGGACTGAAACAAACAAAAAATAAAAAATACATACATATAATGAGAACATACGACGAGTGACAACTGTCAAACGTTTTTTTCGCGCTAATCTTACATTCGATTACGTTTCGTTACCTAAGATCTTTTGAGTAAATAAAAATAGTATAACTTTTTTTAAATTTAATTTTATTTAATTGAGTTCATGGCGGTAGCAGATATTTAAAAATGAAATAAAGGTAAAAACTCACAATATTTACACTAAAACCATTAAAATCTACTGTCGTTTTGTCTAAACATAAAACGAAACGACCTAGGAATGAAATTCGTACATTATCTGTGTCAAAATGTCAAATTTATTAAGTAAGTAGAATTTTCAGAAACTTTAGGATTTTTTTTCTCAAAAACTAGACGTTTGCGCAGTGTAATAATTTACGAAAGTGTTTTACTTAAATACATGTACAAGCTGTAAAATGTGAAGCCTCGCACAGATTAGCGCTAAGACAAAGTGGAGTCTCTAATTCTTCCTGAATACGTTTGATTTTGTCACGCATAGCGCGTTCCATTCAGAGCCATCTCTGAGTGTGATACTTTTTAGACGTACAGTCTGTTGTCAGCATTACCTAACCCACCTTAAGAACAAACGAATTTGGACCCTCTGTGTGTAACATTAAGGTTTATTCAAGTAATATGAGCTTATCAGAGAAGTGCTCGAGGATTTGATGAACAAATACAATAATAATACAGACACGCTTTGATCTTTAAAACGTTAGCATTAGGTTATATTTTATAACTATTTGTTTAAATATGATATGTTTAATAGCTTATTTTAATGATTGAGTTCAAGTAATTCTGGTCTCGTGGTCTGTGTATAAGACTGAGAAAAACAAGGTTCGAGATCAAATCCTGCGACAAAGATATTGTTTTGCTTTCAATATAGAATTTATATTCCAAAACTATTTCTTGTATTATTGTAAAGAACAACAGCCTATACATAAACTTTTTAAAATGGTAATATTTTCACATAACTTGTTATAAGTGGATAGTTGAAAAATAAATATTCGTATTCATTATAAAGAACTGTGAACTTAAAGTTTTTTAAATTACCCACCCGTTTACAAGATAAGTTATTAGGCGAAAATCATATTGGTCGTTCTCTAATATTGCAAGCAATATTGTAGAAATGAAAACAAATTAAAAAAGAAACTGATGTATAGGTGGACTGTGTTTTCGAACCCACATGCTGTTCGTCGTCAATCCAGCATCAAACCGCTAAGCCACAAGAACTTGTTGGGAATACGCGAAATTAAAGATTGGGTTGTAATTATGTAGTGTGACTTAAAAGCTTTTCAACTTTAATGTTAACGAGATAATGATTAAAATAGCTTAACAAAAACATATATAATGCCGGTGGCTCCTACTATGTTGGGTAGGTTTACCTTAACGTTACGTGTTAAAGATAAAATTTGCGTGTCTGTGTTATTATTGTATTTTTGTTCATCGAGTCCTCGTGCACTTGTCTGATAAGCTCATATAAATTAAATAAACCTTAATGTTACAGGCAGAGGGTTCAAAGTCGTTTGATTTTAGGGTGGGTCAGATAATGTTGACAACAGTCTGTACCAGTTTTAGGTACGTTCAATTTGGATGCGTTCGTAAACTGTTTGAAATAAAAATCATTATTATAAATCTCGTTGTTCTCAAAAGTTACGAAAAATGTAAGAAATGTAACCGTCTGGCAACACTGGAACGAACATATAGTAGTCTATGGGCATGAACAATGGAAACCGGCTAATGTTGTCAGACAAAAAAATGTTTGCTGCCAGTTTGAATATGGTTTGAATAAACATTTCAACATTCGTGGCAACACTGCCATAGGCGACAGTTTTTGGCGGGCATTCAAAACAAAAGGTTTTTTTTTTTAATTTAGATTCAGACGTGTTATTTTAGAAAGCATTTAGTTTTTAGATATAGTCTAAAGTTGCTTTGTTTTCCATTAGAATGCAGATGTAACTCATTATAATGTTTTTGTAGTAATTAGGCAGCAAATGTGTCGAATTTGTTTTCCCGGCAAGCTTCGCTGAGATAGTCAATACTACAATATTTTTTTATTTTTTATTGATAGGCAAGTGTTTGACCACCATCTCACCTGATGGTAAGCGATGATGTGGTCGAAGATGGAGCTTGCTTGCCTAGAAGTAACCTAAATTATTAGCGTTATTTCACCGAGATCGCACTTGTTTCCATTATTCCACATACTGTCCTGAAAAAATTACATAAATTTTTCATCGCAACAGCTAATATGAGTCAATTTGCGAATATATTAGGTACACAAAACAAAAATCCCACGAAGAACTCCAGAGCGGTTTTAATAAGCGGATACCTCTAAAGAGGTGTGGATTTGTTCTAAAATGGGAAGCAATGGGTGGGACGAAAGAGCGAAGATTTTTGAAAGGAAACGATCTGCTAAGTACTGTCTACGAAGGGTAAGGGGAGGATCTACACATTCAACCTGTAGAGCGTTTATGGGGGAGGATTTCATAGCACCAATTACAATTCTAAGACATTTGGACTGGACAGAATCTAGTCTACGCAGAGCTTCTTTGTTGCATGGCTCAATTATAAGTAGGAATAGTAATATAGCACGCTTCTGACCGGCGCATTTTAGACCAGTTTTAAGGTTGTCGGGTGAGCACCGCACCAGACACCTGCCAAAGCCTTGAGAATTGAAATCGAGCGTTCACATTTTTTTATCGTGTTGTTAATGTAATCGACTGCATGCGAGCGATGCATCCTCGATGGATTTGCTACAGACCAATAATACAATATCGTCAGCATACTGAAGAATTTTACAAAATTTAGGCAAGAAGGGAAGATCTGAAGTGTAAATATTAAATAAAGGGGGACTAAGTACGGATCCCTGGGGTAGGCCCCTCCAAGCTAACCTTGGATCAGGGTCCCCCCCAGGAATCCTTAGTTTAATACTACGGACTGAGAAGATATTGGTTATGATCTGACATATCCACGCCGGGATTCTCAGCTCTTGCATCTTGTGCCTGAGAACTGGGACGAGGACAGAATATCCTTAAAACAGTGTAAGACGTTCATGCCTTAACTTTAAAGAAAATGTTCTAATTAAAACTTTAACATAATTTCTAGTTTACGTTTTTAACTGACTTCAAAAGGAGGTTATCAATTCGGATGTTTGTATATTTTTTTTATGTATGTTCGGGCATAACTCCGTCTTAAAGGATGATTCACGTTACACCGTGTCGCCACCGGGCTGTGCCCCGGCCGTGGCACGGACGGGGCACGGTCAAAGATTGTTGCATACATTTTATATGAAGTGATTCATGCTAGACCGGGCCGCGGCCGTACCCCGGCCGAGGCACGGCCGAGGCACGGACGGGGCACGGCCAGGGCTTGGCCCGGTGGCGACACGGTGTAACATGAACGTGTGCACCGGGCTCGGACGTGCCCCGGCCGGGAAACAATTGCCGGTCAAACAATTGCATGGTCAAATATGTATAGTATACTTTTTGTATGAACTGATCCATGCTTGGCCGTGCCCCGGACGTGCCCCGGCCGTGCCTCGGCCGCGCCCCGGCCGGGGCCCGGTGGCGGCACGGCGACAGCTCGGTGTAGCATGAATGACTAGCCCGGTGGACGTACCCGGCCGTGCCCCGGCCGGGGCACGGCCGAGGCTCGGTGGCCGCACGGTGTAACGTGAATCATCCTTAAATTGACGGATTTGCAAAATTCTTTTTTTGTTCGAAAGGGGTTTGTTCCGAAATGGCTCATCTGATGATGGGTTTCCGAGACAGACAACAGAACTCTTCGAAAATTGACAGCAAATCAACGCCGCGATTGCAGCGATCGTATGTCTATGAATTATTAACATAGTTAGATGGGGAACCACAACTAAAAAGTGAAAAATAAAACACTATTTTTACAAAAAAATAGAATCGACTTCCAAAAAAATTCAAAATAACTTTAATTTTGGAAGTCGGTGTGCCTGGTTTTGTGTCTTCGTTATTTGACACCGACTTCCGAAATTGAAGTTATTTTGACTTTTTTTGGAAGTCGATTCTATTTTTATTTGGTTTAAGCTTGCCTTGAAAAGATTTTTATATTTATACTTTACTAGCTTCCGCCCGCGGCTTCGCCCGCGTGAAAAGTGTAATTAAGGCCGAAAGTTAGAATTTTTTTGAACGCCACAGATCTACATAAAGACTGTTGGGACGCACACACACTCGCTCAGTGTGTCGGGGTACCTATCTTGTTACTCTTACCGTGTTCAATTTAATAGTTAGGGCTAGAGTCATGAAAATCAGAATTTTCTACATTCGTAGGGCTTAGCAAAGTTGGACGGCGAAATAGTAAATTTTGCGGATTTCACCTAAGCAATAATGTTTGCCACGCCAAACATCTCTTTTCAATGGACTACCTTTTCATTGATTTTTGTGGATTGATCATCCAATGACTTCTCCCGTTCTGGGTGGAGTGGGAGGGCTTGTCAGACTAAAACCCACCCTTGTCCCTGCAGTTGCCTGAGTGCCAAGAGCCGCGGTTTTATCCGCGACCCCAGGCAGGCATCGGCCCTGCCAGCCCCGTCAGGTATTACTGGTATCTCCTTGAGGCGAGCGGGGAACATTACGTGTCGTCGATTCTCGGGCCTGGTCCTTATCGGACGGCGAGCTATTCTTTTTTTTTGTGGGGTGGAAAATCATCCAATGACATCTCCCGCTCTGAGTGGAGCGAGAGGGCGTGTAAGACTCTTACTGACTAAAACCCACCCCTGTTCCTTCCTTGCCTGAGGGCCCAGGGAAGCGGTAACTCTGTTACGAATTTATCCGCTACCCCTGGGCATGCAGGCACCGGCCATGATGGGCCCCGTCAGTGGTGGCTGACAATAATCTCTTCGAGGCGCGAGTGGAACACTACAACACGCGCCGTCGACTCACGGGCCTGGTGCTGATCGGACGGCGAGCTACCCACTTCTTGCAGTCCGCAGGCCTGGGTTACCTGCGTTTGTATCTGCAATTGACGCCTTAGGTTTTGTTGTTTATATTAAAACTCTGGTCTCCTGGTAGTTTGAGAATCTATATCTCTTATGATTCCAGCCCCTACCTTCTATTTATAACCAAATAATTAAAAAAAAAAATCTTTAAGCCTCAGAATATATTTTGTGATTCTGATCTCCTGGTAGGTTGTGAATCTATACCGCTCAGGATTCAAACCCCGGCAACACTTCTTCTTCTTCTTGATTCTGGGCTCCTGGTGGGGTGTGTGAAGCTATACAGCTTAGGATTGTAACCCCGAAAATACGTATTCATGATTCTGGTCTCCTGGTACTTTGTGAGTCTTTACCGGTCATGATTTCAGCACTGGAAATACTTCTCATTTTTCTGGTCTCCTGGTAATTTGTAAATCTCTACCTCTCCTAATACCAGCTTCGGAATATGTTTTGTGATTCTGATCTCCTGGTAGTTTGTGAATCTACACCGTTTAGGATTATAGCCCTGGAAACACTTCTTCTTGATTTTGGTATCCTGGTGGTTTGTGAAGCAATACAGCTTAGTATTGTATCCCCGAAAACACCTATTCATGATTCTGGTCTCCTGGTACTTTGTGAGTCTTTATCTCTCATGATTTCAGCCCTGGAAATAATTCTCATGTTTCTGGTGTCCTAGTACTTTTTGAGCGTGTGCGCTCGTTCAGCCTGACTTTGGATTTCTACTTCCACCTCAGCCTTCGCTAAGTCTTGTCATTTACCGGGATAAAAAGTAGCCTATGTGTTAATCCAGGTTATGACCTACGTGTGTGCAAAATTTCATTGTAATCCCTTCAGCCGTTTTTGCGATACCTTCAGCCAAACATACAAACATACAAACAAACAAACATACAAACTTTCGGATTTATAATATTAGTAGGATTAGTAGGTATAATATTTTAACATTAGAATTTATTGAAATACTTATCCTGACACCAGGACTGAGCGTATCAACTCTAAGGCCGAAAGGGTCAGTACCTGGGACAGCAGCAATCTGACATGGGTATTCTTCTAGCCAGCTCCCCTGTAAATTCTTGTCTATCAAAAGAAAATCGAATGTAGAGGGCCAGTGTGCTATAACTTGTCAAGGCAAATCTGACTAGCCGGCTAGCCTCATCCGGCTTCATTGTTAAGTTGAGGGTTTCCTATGATGACCTTCCAGATCCAACATCAGACCCTGGACTATAACCTGGAACTAAGACAAAATCAACGAGACCAAACTTTTTTCTTGTTTAGTATCTATGGTACCTACCCTTCTGGCTCTATCATCAGACCCTAGTCACCACCTAGTTTAATGACACTTGTCAGAAAGTACGTAAAACGTGGTGAATAGGGATGCAAGGGTGAGTAATAAAAAAATAATAATAATGGGGTGAATTAGGACAAAACTTTGAAAGGGGTTATAACGCTGCGTAAAAGGCGCGGCGCACTCAGTACGAGCTCTCTCTTCTTCGTTTGGCTCCGGACGCGACTGACGTATTTTAGAGTCGTTATAATAATGTTATTCAAGGATCGTGTTTATAATGTCGTAGAAGTAGGAACGTACTTGTTATTGTAAAACGTTTTTAAGGAATAAAACTTTCTTGGTTGATGAGTCATTTATTTTCATTTAAATAATAACCGCTTCTGGTCCTTAAGATCAGAAGTGGGATAACCACGCGTTCTAAGCCGTTTTTGCCATCTACGAGCTAAGTGCTTGGTTATTTTATCCTGTCAAAGTGAACGTTAAAGTGAAGTGTTGTAGGTACCTACTTGTAAAGTGCAGACTTCTCAACCGTAAGTAAGTTTTGTTTCCTTATAAAATGTTGAGTGTGTCTCGGTTCAAAGGACTTAAGAACTCGTTGCAGTGACGATTTGCTAGTCTTAGTTCTTACGTATCGCGTCGCGATAGTTTTAATTACACTACCCTCAAAATAGATTGATAGACCACAGCGACAGATTTTCTAAGCACTCACTGATTTGTATCGCGTAGACCTCGTGGCAGTCCTCGTTCTTGTAGATCAGTGATTTTCAAACTGAAGGTCCACCCCCCTGGTCCCAAAGGGGATCCCAAAGGTTTGCTTGGGGGTCACGGTCGCAAGCCAGTTAAAAGTAAAAAGCCAGGATTGCTAATCTTGTACTAGAAGAAGGCTACGCCTGTTAATATTCTTCAGTATTTTTAAAATCTTGGTTCTATTTTTGTCACGCAAATGGTGTGATGTGAAACATATTCAACTTAGACGTTTAGGTTTAAAAATAGATCACAAGAGTGCATTACGCCCGTCCACTCACCACATTGTTACGGTCCTACGGGGTAGCCACAATTAAAAAGAAAAACAAATTGGTCGCGTCTCGTGTTAAAAAAGATTGAAAAACACTGTTGTAGATATTGCGAATCTTGAAGACTTTTGTGAGCTCTTGATTGAATTCTTATGAGGTTAGAAGCTATTGAGCGTAGATTACCGAGTAGTATTTGTGAACGTCCGTTGCATTCAAATACCGAAAGACAGTTTTCATCCAATACGGTTGAACAAACCCTGATTGCAAACAATGTTCAAGTGTTAAAGCATTACATTCTTTAAGTCGAAGCTACGTCATAATTTCTATACACCGCCTTTGATCGAAGAGTTCATGATTTAATATGCCAAAGTGGAGTGTGCCTAATACATGGATAACCGGGAAAATAGTGAATGCCTAGGGCATATAGGTATTTGCTTGTGTGGCGATGCAAAGTCGTGGTTAAATGACTGGGTGATAAATGATAGTTCCTAAAGTAATTTCAAGCAAGAATTTAGATATATGTCCACATAAAGTTCATTTTGTGAATAAAGTGTGTGAGGATATGTGTACTAGCTTAAATAAAAAGCAGGTTTTTGCGAAATACGCCTTAAATTATTACTACGTCTCGATTTAGTTAATTGACTATCTGAGAAGTAGAAAACTTACTACCTGTTGAAGTTTTAACTCTGGCGGGTTTGACATTCCTTTTTCGGGTAGGTAAGTCAGTAGTTACCAGGCGCGACTGATTGTACATGGTCAGGTACGGCCGAGCCCAGGTAAAATGTGAAGGTCCTGTAGTTTCTGGGGCTTGCAAGCTATTGTCGCTGTTACATTGCAGGCCATGCCTCGTAAGACAGCAAGTATATCAAGGCTGCTGAGGAAGGGTAAACCTATTTTGTGTGCCGCTGAGCAGGATGCTGCTCGCGACTACCCATATAATGAACTGCTTGACTAACAAACCGGTTTTAGCAATATTTGTTACCAGTGTCCCATGGAACTTCATACATATGCCAATGCTATCGGAGTTGGTGACTTCAGCCGCACTGGTCAACTTTCAAAGTTAAGCAACCCTTGATGGGGTTGGTCCGTGGATGGGTGACTGATTCATTACATACCAAGACTCCTCCGTGTCTCGGATTGGACCTGTTTCAGGATTATGCAGACCAGATGTGCAGTCGCTCCGTGTGAGGTGCTGGTGCTTGGCTGCATCCGGTTGGACTAGAGAACCGTAACCCTAATCGAGAAGCACTTATGACGCTCAGGTGACAGCGCACCTCAGATTTACTTACAGCTAATCAGCGGCGTCAAGACGAATACACCAACCAGAACCGGCGACAACCACGAGCCTACGCTGTTGGGGACTATGTCTTTGTCAACAAGGCATCGCAGAGCACAGGACAGCTTGACTCTGGCATGCGTGGGCCCTATAAGGTCCTGCGTGTACTGCCACATCATCGCTACGAGCTGGAAATACTGGCTGGTTCGTATGTCAAAAAACCCAGGCAGCTTTCGAGCATATGGTGCTCTGGCGCGGCGAGTGGACGCCTGACGCATGCTCTGCTTTCTTCGAGGCTGAGCAACCGGAAGACTTCTGTTTGGTCTGAGCTTCTGGCTTATGACTTCTGTTTGGCCTGAACCCCTGGTTCACCACTTCTGTTTTGTCTGAACCCCTGGTTCATGACTTATGTTTGGTCTGAGCCCCTGGCTTATGACTTCCGTAAAGTCTAAGCTCCTGACTTATGACTTCTGTTTGGTCTGAGCCTCTGGCTTATGACTTCTGTTTGGCCTGAACCCCTGGTTCACGGCTTCCGTTTGGTCTG
Source organism: Polia nebulosa (assembly GCA_951329385.1). NCBI lineage: Eukaryota > Metazoa > Arthropoda > Insecta > Lepidoptera > Noctuidae > Polia > Polia nebulosa. The sequence continues at coordinate 17,281,655 of OX589604.1, forward strand.
AGCTTCTGGCTTTTAAAGTCTGTTTGGCCTGAACCCCTGGTTCACGGCTTCTGTTTGGTCTAAGCCTCTGGTTTATGACTTCTGTTTGGCCTGAACCCCTGGTTCATGGCTTCCGATAGGTCTGAGCCCCTGGCTTATGACTTCCGTAAGGTCTGAGCTCCTGGCTTATGACTTCTGTTGGGTCTGAGCCCCCGACTTATGACTTCCGTAAGGTCTGAGCTCCTGGCTTATGACTTCTGTTGGGTTGGTTAGTTCTATTTACGTTTTAATGCTTAAAACCACTGTTTTTGCTTTGTAACATTTTTTTTTCTAGTCTGAAGCTTTTAAATTTACATTACCTAAGAAACCTTCCTGTTTTGTTGGGTACCTGATGGTGGGAGTGCACGCTCACTATCGCGTACTTAACAACATTAGTTCAAGTGCTTACTATTCTTTGGCTTCAGACATATAAGTGACGCAAGAAAACAAATGTACAGTATGTGTTACTTTGCAGATGATTATGACCAGTCTGAGGATGACGGCCAGTCTGGTGATGGTGATGAAAAATACAATAAAATAGGAGCATTGGATTAAATAACTTTAATTTCGGAAGTCGGTGTTTGTATTTTATTTCTTCGTTATTTGACACCGACTTCCGAAATTAAAGTTATTTTTAAATTTTTAGTGTAATTTCTTTTTTGGAAGTCGGTTATTTTTGTTTTTTTTGTAAAAAAGCTTTTTCACTCCCCAGAACGAAAAACCCCAATAACATGGAACGTGGAATTTATACATTATCGTAATTGGAGGAAACCAAAACGTCATCTATGTATAGGTACATATTTTTCGTTTTTGTTCAGTTTTTCAAAAAGCGGGCAATTTCGATAAAATTTATATGGGTGGTCCCATATAAATTGGGAAGTATACCCTTTCAAACAAAAAAAAAAAATCCAAATCCGTCTAGCCATCTTCGAGAAATCGGGGAAAATACATTTAAAAAAAAATTAAAAAAAAGGTTCCGACGAATTGAGAACCTCCTCCTTTCTGAACTCGGTTAATAAACAATTTAAATTGGACCGAATTGTAAATCTAAACCATTCTCGAATCCACCTGAAGACACATAATTTTTTTTATTAAAATCGGTCCAGCCGTTTAGGAGGAGTTCAGTGACATACACACGCACAGAATTGGACCAAATTATAAATGTAAACCATTCTCGAATCCACCTGAAGACACATAAAAAAAATCATTAAAATCGGTCCAGCCGTTGAGGAGAGGAAATATATAAAAATAAATTATATATTGTATATTGTATTAGCTGCTGGGGTGGCGCAACCAAAACTGCTCTCAAACCCTTGGAAGTGTCTCACAGAGCTATATTGAAAATCGCAACTTTTCGACCCATTCTGTATCCAACTACAGAACTTTATCGTAACTGTAACGTCCTTAACGTAAGGCAACTTTTTATTCTGCAAACCATTCTTCTCCAACACTTACAGACAGACCCCGTTTACTACAATTACCAAGCGCCGTAAAGATTTGATTTGTTCTGTGCCGCAACCTAAGTTTACATTCACAAAAAGATTTTTCTACTATCTAGGTCCATACCTATACAACAGAATTAACGCGTCCTTACCTATCTATGATTTACCATATGCCAAATGTAAATCTGTCCTTCGTTCCTTCCTTCTTAATAAATCTTACGACGAGACTGAAAAATATATTTCGTCTTTTTGATTGTTTACACTCACATCGTACGTACCACGCACATCACACCGCTCCAAACCACACTACAACACACCACAGTACAACACACCAAACCACACCCCCGCACCCCACACCAAACCACATACACTACACTATATGGCACTACACTACTCTACACATTCACTTTTTAACCACCCATAATACAAGTACCCCACCGTACCATAGCTTCATAGAATTTGTAATTTTAATTTAATTGTATACATTTTTTCTTTATAAACTTAATTAAGTAATACACATGGCTGCCTGTACTGCCCATGTACCTTTATTGTGGACTCAGTAACATGAACGCATCTGTGTTATTGCTACCCCACTAGGGAGTGGAATCTGTTTCTCCTTAACACAGATTACTTTGTGATCTAGCTAGTAGAACAGGGCTTCACCCAACAATTTGTGTGTACAACATAATTTTAGATTTGTTTTTATTATGTCGATAATTTATAAGCCCATAACCTTGTATTATCAATAAATTATTATTATTAAAAAATACTAGACATGCAAAATTTTAATGTTCTTCACAAACAAGCAAAATACCTTAAAATAAAATTAATACTTGCCAGATCAAAATGTGGTTGTCGGCGTCCAATTTTTGTAATATGTTTACGTACTTAGAACACGCGCGCGCCTGCGATGCAAAGTGATACGTCCTCACGCTGGGAAGGCCCGCTCGTTACTGACCATGGGGGTTAGACAAAATACTTTTCCGTTAACGTTAACGCTTCGTGCAAAATGTATGGCAACGACGTTTTGCACGAACCGTTAGACAGAGAACTGTCACGTGACTCACGCGCAGTAATGTCTTTGCCATACATTTTGCACGAAGCGTTAGCGTTAACGTTAACAGAAATGTATTTTGGCTAAGGGGGCATGACCACTTACTGACGGGATCGATTTTGAGCGGTCGATACTATAGGTCACTTTGTCTTTAATTTCCGAAAATAAAATTTAGATTCTATTAAATGGTTTAACAAAGATTAATACAAAATTTTTAAAATTTAGTAGAAGTGTTTCTAAGGTATAGAAAAAAATACTTATTTGCCTAGAAGTTTTCCAAAAATTACGCTTTTTCAACATTTTTTTTTGCTACATTTCTTACAAAAGTTAAAAAAGTGGTTCCACCATCTGCAATTAGACCATTTAATGATGTTAATAGTATTTTTTAATGTTCAAAATCATAAGCAGTTTTTTGTAAAAAGATGATCAAACGTCAGTCTCGCGTCATTTTTCAGAAAACTTGTTGCGAATATTTGTGATTTTCCAGTGCTGAGAGTGCTGGTTTTAGCACTACCAGCGCCCTGGGCGAGATTTCTACGGCACCTCTTAACTGCAATTCAAACCCATACAAAAGTTGCTGTCTTTGATATTTAAAACAAAACAGAAGTAACCACATTCTGATCAGGCAAAAAAGATTTCAGACTTACGAACACACACGAGTTCATCACACTACATGATGTAAAAAGACAGTTTCCAAAGCCGAAAGCCACATACTCTACCCATTATTTGTATCATTTTTTTCCACTAGACCATACCTGGGAATCCACTGGTTCTGGAGATATTGAAGGTCAGTCACAATTTTTTTTTTACTTTACGAATATGAATTCCAAGCCTGTGGCGTTTTTCCCTCGAGTATGACGGAATCGAACAGTTTCTGAAGGGGCTTTAGGACCGGTTGTCGACCCGCCTTCAAGAATTCGGCCGTAATTCCGTCATCGCCCGACGCCTTGTTGTTTTTAAGCTGCTTCAGAGCCATCCTAATCTCATACAGGCTGACGCTGGCTCTTGGGTCGTTAGCTATATTCGCAGCGGGTTTAGTCATTAACGTGTATAACTGTCCATAGAACATCTCGATCTCTCTCAGAAGCTCCGATTTGGCGGATATGGTTCTGCCATCGTTGGTCTTCAGTTTCGTGAGCTGGTTCTGCCCAATAGACAGATCTTGCAAATACCTTGGAGCCCTTATTTCGCTCTATCGCGTCTTTAATCTTTTCGGTATTAAAGCAGCGGAGGTCGCTTTGCAAAGACTTGGAGACCTGTCTATTGAGCTGCCGGTATTTGCACGTGATAGATTATTCCAATCTTTCTCTATAATTAAACACAAAGAAAAACATCCATATAATAATTATAACCTTATTTACATGTGAAACACAACATTACAACAGTTTCTTATTAAAATCTTATAGATACTATTACGAAATACGTTTATAACATAAATTTAAACTGTGTTCTTTCATTGTTGTTTTGTCTAATATCATATTTAACTGTTTAACGTGACTTATTTACTAATTATGCCATTGTAAGACTAAGTATGTAATACCTAATTTACATTATTCAATAATTCACACATTATTTCAGTATGTCTGTAAAAGTAGACCAGTTAAAACGTTAAGGAATAATGTAGCAAAACATATAACATATTCCAAACGGATACCCACCTTTTATGTCGTTGATATTTTGGATGACGGTAGATAGAAACATAAAAGTTATTTGTTCACGACTATAAATGGAGGAGCTCCGAGTGGCAGAGACGATGTCCTGGCTGGAGGCTTTAATAAATTAGAGCCTTCACAGGCAAGTTCGGTTAAGCAGACGACAGCCTCCTAGGCTGACCTGCAAGATGTCCCTCAAAAAAAAAAAATGGCAGAGACGATTCTTGTTCGAGACATCGACCAGAACGGAGCTCTAGCCTACAGGTGCAAATTAAGTTATTTTATTGCTGTTATTATTATATTTTTGGTTATTATTTTTAAATATTTGTTGTTTTACTGTGTTATTGTGTTTGATTGCTATTGTTAATATGTTGAATAGAATAATGATCATGAACCATTATTTACACAAATAGTTCGGTGTTTTGGCTAGTTGATGCTATGATTATATATTATGAAAGATCGACAACCAAGGCTTACCAAGGCTCTCTTAAAGTTATTTGATGTTATATCATTGTTTCTACTTATGTTAAATGGTAATAAGGAATACTTATTCATGCTCTTGCCTTGCCATTGTTATTGTTTCTAAATGACAAGAGATATTTATCGTGTAATATGGCACAATTGATAAATCATAGAATTAGATTTATTGTGATAAACGATTATTTATGATGTGTCGGTATAAAAATAAAGCTACCATGGATTTTCTTGCCTCGTTCTTCTCCATGAAGACCTAGTATTGTGAACAGGCAACTAGATTTTCGACTAATGACAAGCCTATTGGAAATAAATACCTAGTCTTGTCTTTCTGTGCTTTTCTTAATAAACCCCTTCCTTAAACACCACATTCATAGTTTTCATACACAGTAAATAGTTAGTGATCATCTAGACTTTAAAGTTTGACATAGATATAAATATCTATATATATTATTATCTGTCACACACATCGTCTGAAGACTGCAGAATCATTTCCCGCCTCTCCTTCATGAGCTTGAGAGTAGGATGAGAGAGCTTCTTGTTCTTATCTGTACGGCGAGTCTTGAAGAAGTTAGACCCGACCGTATGGACAGCTTCCACGAACCTGCAGTCATAGGTTGATATGTTTGAATTGTAATTCAACCGGACAGCCTGGAACGCTTTTAGTAATGCAACTGAGGCAACGGGTGATGAATTTAAAGCTTCTGTTGCTTTAAGAGGTATGCTGGTGAAAAAATTCACAAACTCATGAATTACTTCCAAGTTAGAGCTTGTGGCACCACGTGAAGTCTCCAATAAAAAATCCGTGTTACGTACTGTATTCCTAACGTTACCGGTAGGAATACAGTACCTAGTCCGTCCGTTACCTAATCTCCAGGGCCGGACGAGCTGCATATTTTTTGGATAAAATGGCTGGAATAAATTCAGTTTAATACAGTCCACTGCTATCATTTAAAGTCCTTAGATAGGTCCCTAACAGGCTACAAAGGTCGCATTCTCGTTTGGCGTCTCAGTACCAAACAGCCTTTGGAGTCTGGTTAGCTACCCGACTTCTGTACAAAAGGCGTTACCCACCTGCTCCACAAGTCTGGTAGCACCGCGGAACCCAAAAACTATAGACTAATCCCATGCCTTCTGACGGTCTACAAGGTTCTTACATCCATTTTTAGTGCTAAGATTAACAATCATAATAGATAGTAACTCTATCATGTCGGCCTCTCCAAATGGATGTAGGAATGAGTCCCGCGGTACTAAGGAGCTTCTCCTCATAGATATTGTGATTAGCCAACAGGTTCGACGTTCCCGAACGGATTTGTCAACATGTTGGATATACTATAAGAAGGCCTATGCCTCGGTGCCTCATACATGGATCACGAGGGTGCTACAATTGTATAAAGTTGATGCAACGCTACGCACCTGCCTGATGTCGTGTATGGGGCAATGGAGGACGGTCCTTCGCTATCCAGGATGTCGACAAATCCAGAGGAATAGCGAACCGGTAAGGATCGAGCGAGGGATATTCCAGGGTGACAGTTTGAGTCCGCTTTGGTTTTGCCTAGCCTTGAATCCTCTAAGCACACTGCTGTAGGTGACATAATGATTGCGCGTGAAATACTACGAGTATATTTAGAATTTTCTAATAACGTGATTTCTAGCTTACATTAAATAAAGTATGGACGTTGACACAATCGTTGTGCGTGCGGCTGGGGATTGGAGTTCCCTGCCACGGTCTATGTTTCCTGGTGGCTGTAGCCTGGGGGTCTTGAGTCGGGAGTGAATGGGTTTTGACTACGTAGTCGCTTGCCGTCGGGTGAGATGGTGGTCAAACGCGAGCCAAATAATGATGAAAAAATAATAATAAAAAAATAAAAAGAATGTGAGGGTAGTCAATTTATTAGATAATGTTATTGAGCGAACGGTTTATGTGCGATTGATACTGATCTTTCGAATGACGTGAGTGAATTAGTGCGTCTACAAGACAAGAGAAAGTTAGTAACTAGTGAGTAAAATTGAATAATTTTGCGAATGTTTTATTACGGAAATACTGACTACCTACTCGAGTGAATATAGGCGAATTAAAAATTTGATTAGTTGAACCTTATAGTGCAGTGGTAACCAAATACGAGGTTCGTGGAAGAACGTAGAGTAATTTGAGAACTTAATTACTTTACACAAATGTTACCAGGCCTGATTGTTTCCCTTTTCGCAATCACGGACGTGCATAAATTCGAAGTTGGTTTTGAAGTCGTTGGGTTCCAAGCATAAACAGATTTTGTGTCACAATGCCTTGTAGAAACAACAAGAAACAGAAGCAATTTAGACCTGTCAGTAATAAGAAATGCTGCTGATTGCTCTAATTAAAAAAGGAAGACTGATTATTATGATTATTTTTTTATAAGGTTTTGTTTTGAATTTTACTTTTGTTCTTAATTTTGAAAGTATTTTTATTTTACTGACCACATACATGGTGTCCTACTTTAAACTGATTTGCAATATCTACTTTTAAGGTTTAACTATTTGTAAGTTTGTTATCTAGTTATGACGTAGATAGAATAGGCTCAGATGTTTGCTATGAAGATACCTAAGTTACCTTTGATTTTTCTCCATTTTGATAAGATATTGTTAAATTTCTAAGATATTTTGCTGTAGAAAGACTGAAATTATTATGCAGTAACAGTTGGTTGTGAAAGTTCTTATTAATAAGGTTATAAGTTATGTTAGAAAGAGTTTCTAATGGTAAAAGTTTATAAACACTCACTGTTTTAAACGCAACTACTTATCTTAAGAAATATAATATGTGATAGGTACTTAATTCCTCACTACCTGTATGTCAAAGATACTCAAATTATATAGTTCGTGTTATCATTTACTACGTATTATTATGTGCCATGTTTTTTTTATTAAATTTCTTTATTTAATTATAATTTATTATTTTTATTTTGCCTAGTTTTAAACCCGGGTAAAGTCTCCCTTCTTGGGGGTCAAGTCTCCCACCTAGGCGGGAGATATTAGCCAAATCTCACTTCAGTAGAAATCGTTAATTACTCATAAAGTATTAATGATTTATAAAACTTTCTTAAAATAAAGCTTAATAATGAAAAAATAAAGCTTAATAATGCAGCTTAGGGTACAATTTGTAGAAAATAGTTTTTTGTAACTATAAAGCGATTTATGAGCATTTTAGTCGAAGGTGGGTAAACTCTCCCGGACTCCTATATGGGACCACCCATATAAATTTTATCAAATTACGAAGAAATAAAATACAAACACCGACTTGCGAAATTAAAGTTATTTTTTAATTTTTAGTGCATTTTCGTTTTTGGAAGTCGGTTGTTTTTTTTTGTAAAAAAGTTTTTTATTTGTTCAATGTACCTCATGAATTTGTCGATAAGGTCCAATGTAACGCGATAATTTTTATAGAAATCACAATAAATCGCCTCATCTATCTGCTGTATTGCGCTCGTAATACATAAAAATAAATTGATCGCATCTACTCCTAATGTACCTCTCGATTAATGTATGTAATTTTATCGATAACCCAATCGATAAAAAACATTACCTACATGTCTTACAAGGCAAGGTTAAACTAGTCAGCAATAGAGGGCGTTATTGCAAAATTAGCAAATGTTCTGGAACTATTTCCTTTTTTGTACTGGAGTCCTGAAATACAGGGTCTCCCTAGTTTAGGCTCCAGTCCACCCTTGAATTGTCAACATACTGTGTAATTGTTCCTATATTTGTGGTGGAAAATAAACGAATTTTTATTTATTTATTTATTTACGAAAATGATTGAATTTTAATTACTGAGTGTTCATAAAAATAAATACGAAAATAAACCGAAAGATATGCAATAGCGTAATGCGCAACTCGGCATATTTTCTCAGAAAATGATTTTCTTTTGATTGATAATAGAGCGGACACAAATAAAACTTGACATGCAGTGGTACCACACTAGCAGAGAGTATAATAATAATACTGCACACTAGACTGAGCGACTTTTGTCCACTAGGACATAAGAATCGGATTAAGATTTTGTTCGCTATGTCCTGTCTGTTGGTAGTATACATTTAATGTCTTTGCTCCGATTATTTTCTGCAAGACACTTTCCAACATTAACAAAGAAATTATTTGCTATGTTAGCAGATGCCAGCTGTGATGAGTGAACAATAAAGCTGAAGATGACTCATTTTGTTTCGAGGAATATATTTTTAATACATTCCCAGAGGCACGGGGTCTCATCTCGAAACAAGAAAATTTAGTTCAAACAAACAAACAATAGATGGCGTAATGTGCATCGATTTCTTATTGAAGTGTAAGTAACATTAATATTTTGAAAAAAAGAAATAAGGTAAAAACTGTATTTTTTTATTTGATAAACCACCCTAAGCAAAAAATTGTGGAATAATTGGCTCATAATTCAATTTTAGATGTTTATTGGAATGAATCCTTAGGTATTTATATTTCTTGTACCAATAGATGGCGCTGTTTAAGTTTTAGAGTTTATCCATTCGCCTCTTTGAAATTTGTCTAGTGAAACATTTTGAAACAGTAAAACTGTTATGAAGTGCCAAAAATACTATAAAGTAATTCCTTAATGTGTGAGAAAATATTGGTAAGACTTTATGTAAATTAATTCAACTTGCAAGCCGTCGCTGCTAACACCATCTAGCGAGGTGTAGAGGACGGGCCCGAATCAAGAACAAAAGTTGCTTATGCAAGTCGAAAACGCGTAGTTACGGCGGTACCGTTTCTTTGTATGGGATGAGGCATCTGTACGCTAGTATTATATTATCTGTGCCAGAGGTTTGTATTTATGCTTTTGCGGTTGCACAACGACATGCTTGCTCTGCTTGCTTGGTAGTGTAGATACAGACCTATCTTACCTTCTCCTTCAGATAGATAGGATGGCGTGGTTTTGAGGGAGAGCGCTACAGTCGTGTAGATCCTCAAGACAAGTCTGGTCGGTTTACCTTCCCGTGGTTGCCACCCCGTTCTTGGTCTATTTCCCTAAGAATTAGACGTAATGGCGCATTTACATTAGTCGGTTAGACCGTATTCGGCCACCGTGGCGCGCCGCGCCGGCGCGGCGTGGGGTTGCGGCATAGTCTCGTGCCGTGGATAGCCTCGTGTGCGGGTTCGACATCTTCCTATCAAACTGGACCTATACCGAAGGAGTAGCTCTGGCGTCACTCGTGGAACGTGTGGCGTCCCCGACTGAGGGCTCCATGGCGGGTGGAGAGCTCTGATGGTGAATTTAAAAATGAACCAAAACATGGATAAAGAGACCTTCAACAAAACAAACACACAGGCTGCGTCCTCTGATGCGCCAACAAACATCAGCAACACTACCACCAGGGATGTGTCTCAAGACACGCCCAAAACTCATAAACCAAAACGATCTGCTGCGTCTAAGGACGCGATGAGGAAGGCAGCCGCCAGGAGTGCGTCAACTATGGCTGAATCCGGGGAGTCCGGGCCGACCTCATCTGCGACCAAGGATGCGCAACATCACACTACCATGTGCGTTAAGCCTAGGGTAGCGCCTGCTCAGGGCGACTCAAAGGTGACGTCGACCAGCGTGAATGCGCCAACCAAGGCTGCGTCAGCGTCTACCAAACCAGAGAGGAACAGAATTTAGCACAGGGGTTTTATTAAATAGAATTCAAACAATCTCAGTAAATTACTTTAATTAGATATTTATAGAAATCACAGTAACTTATTTAAACTGAAATCTGTTATAATTTAGTCACACGAAAATCCAATTAATAATCACTAATCAATATACATGATTATTCAACTACCTTTCAATAATAGATACAATATAAATCAAAAGTGTAGCTATACTTATCGAGTTTTAATTATCAGCGCAAACAGCAATGCAATCAAATAGCAAGTTGACGGAGGTTCGATCTGGTCCGTGTCTTCGTGAGAAAAAAGGGGACGAGAATGACGTGCAACCTTATTTAAGCACCAATGCCCGTCATGGCGTCTTGAAGTGCGTGGAGGGGCTTGACAGCGATGAGGGCACGCCGACGACTGTGTTGCCAGCGTCTTATCTGGCCAGTATAGATGTTACATTTGTATCCACTGTTCCTATGAAAAATCATACTCTTCAAGACGGTTCTACCATTTTCTTGCCTGGCCCGCAGTTTGTCCTGTAAATGGAAATATTTTGTTTTTTCAACCCGTCCGTAGATTTCTCCCAGTTGTTCTATCTTCTTCAACCATGCTGTTATCGTGGATTCCTCGCTATCAGGGTCAAACTCCGGAATCAAGGATGCCGCGCTGCTGTTTCAATGGTATTAGAGTAGGAACTTCATTTTGCAGGTCGTATTTCACGAGTAAGAAGAGTCGTCAAAATTATTCTGGCAGGCGCTGAGTTATCTTCGGCGTTGCGTGAAGGCAAATGATTTCAAGTCAATGGTGAAGGCACTTCATCACCGTCAGAATCGGCACTTTCATCTTCTTCACAATAGATTCTTTTCATGTTGCGTGGATACCACTTCTGAAATTATAACACTCAGGTAGGCGTGGAAATAATTAAGAATAAAACGATATAAATGCAACACTTATATTTCCTTGGCTTTACAAATTATAATGAAATTCATGTTTTTTTTTTATCATGGTTTGGCGGCAACTGTCACACCCTCCCGCTTAGGCCTCGTGGTCGGATGACGTCATAGCGATTGCGGTTTGCTGGCTGGCTATTACTACATTGGCGACATCTTTAGCAGGTGTTACAAAAGAAAAAGGATGTTTTTGAAAATAAAAGTCTCATAAATGGCTACAACAATATTTATTTAAAAAATACATTCCTGGAGTAGTCGTTAGATAATTGATTAATTTGGCAACACGTCTTATACAATCTTGCTTCTCCGTAAACACTAAGAAAAAAATAGTCAGATTTCGGTACCTATTGGAAATTACAATAATCCTAAAATAAGCAGCCGTTAAGGGGCCTTTTACAGTCCACTAGCGCCGCCAATCGAAAAAATGTCATAACTCGTAAATAGAATCAAAAATACAAAATGTGGTCTATTATTAGTGTAGAAAAGGCAATAACGTAATTTTATAACACATTGTCAACACTTGAAATATAGCTGTTTAGCTAAATCGTGCATTTGTAACAAAAACGGCCGTTTATGTTTTGAATGCACGATTTAGCTAAACAGCTATATTTCAAGTGTTGATAAGGTGTTATACAATTACGTTATTGCCTTTTCCACACTAATAATAGAACATATTTTGTATTTTTGATTCTATTTACGAGTTATGACATTTTTTCGATTGGCGGCGCTAGTGGACTGTAAGAGGCCTCTTAAAGAGGTAGCTGCAGAAGTGTATTTTCAATGTTTATCAGTTAGGTATGCCTACACAAATACTATGTTATAAATCCCAAAAATATTTACCAACTAACATCAAATAGCGGTATCTACAAAATATACAAACCGCGGTTTATATGACAAATCATCAGTTTTATTCTACTTCATTAATGATACATAAAACTTTAAAATGAACAAAATTGTATGTAAATATGAATAAAACAATATAAATCAATCAGCCACAGCTCCTCCACTGTTCCTACGTTTAGGCCAACATTCTCTGTTCTGTGCTTATGCTTTCTTACCAAGCAAAACCATACACAGTCGATTTGTTCTTTTAGTTAGTGAATATATTTCAAGAGGCTTAGCGGCGCAAATAAGTTTAGGGAATTTTAGGTTTGCCAACTAATAAAAAAAAAGTATAATACGTTGTCTGGATATGTTAATGTCTAGTTAAATAATAGATACAAGCTATTATGATACGGGCACCCACACAAAACTGCGATGCGAATTGCTGCAATACGATTTCCTGCGGCAAAGCGTTGGTTCAGTTCAGGTGGCCAAACCTACGACGGTAGTCAACCGTACTGGACGTGTTTATAGAAGTAGTGACATGGATCGCAAGAACGTCATCGCGACGTAATATCGCTGGAATGCGCGGTGCGAATTAAATTGGAAGTTTTTGCAATGCGTCTTGCGAGCTTGCAAATTTTTGCAATGCGGTGCGAATTCGCAGTTTTGTGTGAGAGCCTTAAATAATACTTACCCACACCAAAAGATTGGTTAGTTAAAAACGCTTTACAAAAACAAATATGTGTTGGTTTTCGAATCCATTTTTTCTCGAAAGTTTTTTGATCCTCATCAACTTAATTTTAATAACGCCACTAACGCTACATAAAATATATTATGTCATTCTTTCTTTTCCTAATCAGTATTCATTACCCTAGCAATTTCCTAGCACTAACATCACAGTGTGGTCCCCTAAAACATTAAATTACGGAACCAAGTAGTATAAAAATTATGTCTTGGAATGACCTATGTCCAAAATACCGAACTATTATATGGCTGCAGTTTAAAATAAAACAAAGTATAAATTGCCAATTGGTCTACATTCAAAATTTCTACCTATAAATTGACTACCAAGGAAAATAATATTGATGTTTAAAATCTAATGTTTTAAGTGTATCGAAACGCAATGTTCCAACCGACTATCTACCTTGTAACGACCTAAGCGAGCGCGGGAACTTGGGGCACCCCGACACCGACCAGTTCGCTTCGCTTGGGATGACGGGGGCTAAGGGGAAGCAACTAAAGCGAGCTTACGAAGCCCATTTAACAATTTGAGAAAATTTTCTATATGTTAACTTACTGTACTTTGAACATAGACATTGTAAACTTCGATATGTAGGTATATACAGCATGTAACAAAAACCCTGTCCGATCCAATAAAGGCGTATTCCTGGTTTAAAATAGGTACGTACTAGAAAAAATAGTAAAAAAATGTAACTCATAAAAACCAAAAGTTATTGTTTTTTTTATTTTTATAAACCATGCGAAATTTAACACTAAATATGGCAAATTTTCATAAGTTGACAATACTCCACCGGCCGGCGAAATCATTTTATTTTTACCTATTTTTATTTCAAAGCGTATCGCCCTGCACTAGCCGGGCTGTAGGCACAACTTCTCGCTTTGGCGGCACGCGACAAAGGGCGCATAACAAAAGATCAAAAATACCGTCTCACTCAGGCGGCTTTTTTCACACTAAACTGTAAGTGAATTTTGTCGAGCGATCAGTGTTACCTTTGATAAGTTTTCTTTTTTTTTAATTAATTATTTTCATTGTGGAAAAATAATAATCTCATATCCATGAAAAGACGTATATCGAGGGTATAGTGCTAAAACCCAATAAGTGACAAAAAATCAAAAAATCCTTTTTTGGGCCATCTCGATGCATTTTTTGCGCTCTTTTTAGTAGTGTAATCAAATAAACAGATTTCACAGTGTAAAGCAAAATTCTTGAGGTAATAACCCAATAAAGTGCCCATGTTTAGCCATAACAGAAAAACTAAAACACAATAAAGCGTGTTAACTTTCTAAATCCTTTTTTTATTTTAAGCTTAAAGCGCAAAAAAGGATTTATTTGTATTTAGTATTTGTAGTTTTCAATTACAATTACATCAAGGCTTACGGCAATAACCATTATTCATATTTATTGGGTTTGACCTTTACTTAAGTAAATAAGAAAACTACAAAATAAAAAAACTAAAAACAAATAAAAATAATTATCGGGTTTTACTGTTTAATTATATTGCGAAACAACAGTTTATATTTAGTTATTTGGTATCTGCTCACTTCCACAACCGACTTTCTTTAAATCTTGTTTGAGGAAGAACCCAATAAATCATGTTTCTGACTGCAATAATATAATCGTTCCTGAGTCTCCAAATATGGAAAATTGCGATAATGAAGCTGATAAAGAATTCGTTATGTTAGTTCTTGAGAACCTTTTGGATAGAGTGTGGTTATCCGTCAAACCATTAACGCGACGAAAGAGAGCTGAACCTGAAGAGTGGAAGCGTAATATTAGTAAATTGAGGAAAGCTAAGGGGTTATCGCATACTACAAACGGTGTGTCACGATCGGCCAAAGTCCCAAAGCCCATTCAATGTGATAAATGCTCATCTAAATGCACTGAAAAGTTTTCTTCCGAAGAACGAAATAATTTGTGCCGTAATTCTTACAATATGAACTTTATTTTTAAGAAAAACTTCCTTCTTTCATGCCTAAAAATTCAGCCAGTAAAGACCAGGAAATTGCAGAAAACTTCGAATAAAAAAGATCCTTTGACCAGCAAAAAATACTTTTTTGAAAGAACCATGAAAATATTCAAGTCTGCCTGAATTTTTTCAAAGCAACCTTATGTGTTAGTGTAGATGTTATTACTGACGCTGTAAACAAAGCAGATTCATTCAGGGTTTATCATAGCGTTGATCAACGTGAAAAAAAGAACCGCCTAATAAAACCAACCCGGAAGACATTGCATTTGTCCAGCAACATATAGAATCTTTTCCTGTGATGGAGTCTCACTACTGTCGTAAAGATAGCAAAAAGAAATATTTGGCTCCTGACGTAAACTCTTTAAATAACATGTATAGATTTACCAAGAATTATGTAAAGACTCAGGTAAGGTAGCAGTTTCACCATTTAAATATCGCGACATATTTAATAATACGTATAATTTAATTTTTTTTTTCACCCTAAAAAAGATCTATGCAATATTTGTTCAAAATACGAAAAGGCTGGGTCGAAAGAAGATTTTGAAGAAGAATACCAGGAGCATTTACAGCGTACAAAATATGTCAAGCAGAAAAAGATGCTGACAAAGTTCGCGCTAATGCTGATGAGTCATTTATGTCTATTACTATGGATTTGCAAGCGGTATTGCAGATACCAAATGTAGGGGAAAGTATATTATACTACATGAGGAAATTAGTGTTGTATAATTTTACTATTTATGAAGCAAAATTACCTAACAATGCATACTGCCTGTGTTGGAATGAATTAAATGGTAAAAAAAGGTAGTTGTGAGATAGGTGCCTCTATTACTTTTTGTCAAAGGAAATACCCCAATCCATTAAAGAAATCAGTATATTTTCTGATACTTGCAGTGGGCAAAACAGAAATCAATACATTTCAGCACTTTTACTCTGGACTGTTCAAAAAATTTATCACTTAATTATAATTGAACAGAAATTTTTAGAGAGTGGACACACTCACATGGAAGTCGATTCTATGCATGCTGCTATTGAAGCAGTGTCTAAAAATAAAAGTATTAATAGCGTTAGTGAGTGGAAAAACATATTTACAGCCGCTAAAAAGAAGAGGGCGAAAACTATTACGAAAGATGAGGAAAGGCATACAAAAGAGATTAATAATTATAAAGTCAGAGAATTTAAGTTTAATGAGATGTTAGACTAGAAAAACCTTAGCGCTGCTATTATAAAAAACAAGAATAAAGATGACATGAAAGAAACTGTAAACTGGCTTAAAATAAAACGGATAAAATATGTTAAAGGAGACTTAAAAATATGTTTTAATTATGATATGTCTGAGAATTTTCGAAGCATTGATGTTGGTAAAATCACCATTAATACACCTAAAACCAGAGCTAAAAGAAATTCAAACCCGCCTTCGGTTAATTTGCAATTACCAAATGAAATAGAACATTTGTATTCCACTCAGTTACCGATAAGTCTTGCCAAAAAGAAAGATCTTATGAAAATGTGCGAAAAACTTATTATTCCTGAGGAACTTCATGCGTGGGTACGTGAAATAAGACGTACAGCCAACAACCAGGTTTTGAAAGTGACGAGGAGTAAATTGGTTATGATTTATTTGTTTAATTTCTTATAATTAAATTGATAAAAGTACATAAAATGACTTATTTCTTTTGAGGTATAACCCAATAAGTCGGTACCCTGTGTAACTTATATTATTTTTATAAAAAAATGGACTATTTTAGGAACTTACTAATACTATTTTATATTTATTGAATGTATACGCTTTTACGAAAAATAGTCATTTTAATGATTTTATTTGAATTTAATAAGCATTTTTGTCCTTAAACCTTTAACATTGAATATCTGGAAAGTAACAAATTCACACTTATTGGGTTTTAGCACTATACCCTCGATATGTATATGTGTATGCAGTACGATACCAAATAATACTCTTTAGGATCGGACATGGTTTTTGTTACTTGCTGTATACAGGAGGTAACGGAAAGGTGTGGTCATATTTAAAGAACTGCTTCTGCCCATCGATATGAACAACTTCCTTCAAGAAAACTTTAGGAAATTCAAAAAAAAAAAAAATTACCTGCCAAATGAATATTGATCAGCTGACTTTGTATGGAAACTCCATTATTTTTTTTGGGAATTTTCTATTTGTTCTTAGAGAAAATTGTTAATTTCCATGGGCAGAACCGGTTCTTAAAATATGACCACACCTTTTGTATATATAGACGTTTTGTTTCCAATTTTATGTTCATTTATTTTGATTTTATTTTATTTCAATTTTAATTTTATATAACTTTACGATGTTTTATTGAACTTATGAGAATGTTGTGTACACCTTTTATTTTATTTCTCTGTGGGGTGGGAAACCTTCCAATGACTTCTCCCGCTCTGGGTGGAGCGGGAGGCCGTGGTGTACACCTGCAATTGGTACCTACACAAGAAGATATTGTTGAATGTTTGATGTATACTGTTGTCGTAGCTATTTTAAATAAATAAAATTAATATAATGGTTGTGGGTAAATCATTCGGTATTTTGGACGTCGATCTTCTTAATTTCGGCATTCTGATACGTTACCTATAAAAATAAATGTAAATTAATACTGTTTGCCATTAAAATAAGTAAGAAGTACAACATATAAAACTAATATTACACACGAATATAGGAATAATTGAAGTACGATTATGCGAGAATGATATACTTTCGCGTTACAAATATCCTGCATGGGTGCAGGGGACCAATACAAATGTTCATAGTTTACTTTTATCACTCAATAATTTTATCATAAACAGACACAAAACATTTACATAAGTATGGATATAACTGCTCCTTGGCTTTCTAATTGAACACAACCTTGCCTGAAACTTGGGGTAGTTACAAAGTAAATTGCAGTGTAAGATTTAAAACTTTCGCTGCCGGATCAAAAATGCTGAGGGTAGTCTGATACATGTGCCTGATGAGGCAGCTAATGTTCGAAATATTTAGTTTAATCACAATGATGCAATCAGGAATTCAAGACATTATGAATTTATATTTTGTGTCTTTAAATATTCGAGCTTAGCTCAGACCATTATATCTTATAAAATTAAAACTAAATTATATAAATAAATAAGTTCACATAATTTCACATCAGTTAGGGTGAAAGCGCCAGGGTAGCGCGCGAAATTCAAATTTTCTTACGTTTTTTGCAATTTGCAGGTCAGAATCAGGTTGTATGTTGGTCAAAATATGATTCAGTTAGAATTGATGCCAAATGCCATTGTTGTATTGATGATTTTAATGATTACAGTTCTGTAAATGCGTACATGCTACGGCCGCGAATCATATTTTGACCAACATACAACCTGATTCTCACTTGCAAATTGCAAAAAACGTAAAAAAAAATTGAATTTCGCGGGCTACTCTGGCGCTTTCACCTATTTTAAGTACGGAGCAACAAAAAAATCACAGTAAAACATAATTCTGTATATTCTTACAAAAATACCAGTAGCATGTTCGTTTCTTGCAGTTCAAACGAAATTAGTTCGAAAATAAACACTGTTTTTAGTTAAAATTTTATCTAAATGTTGGTGTGTCTGTAGAATTAATTGAAGTTCTCGATCTATGCTTGCATATAACCAACACACTACTATGGATTTACAAAATGGGTAAATAAGAGAACTTAAATTTTACTAGCAGTCTCTTAAGCAATATTTAAAACTAAAACTAAGAACTTCTAGTTTGCATTCTTAGTACTGAGATCAGTTATATTTACCAATCAAGAATATTATTATGTTAAGTATTGCAACAGTTAGTTCTTTTTAGGGTTGCGTACCTAAACGGTACGCAACCCTAAAAATTGTTTGCTATTGTTGTCACTTAGGTGTCCGTCTGTCTATCCGTACGTCGTCTGTCACAAAATTTTGTTACGAAAGAATTTTTTAACTTCCCATTGACCTATGAACTTGAAATTTGGTGATAATGTTTATTATTACTTACTTATATTTAACTATCAAATACCAATATATTGATAAATCAGATTTTTTCTTGGAATTTCCCTCATTTAGTACGGAACCCTAAATATGCGAAGTCCGACACGCACTTGGCCATTTTTTTCTTATTTGTAAGACTGTTACTAAATTAATTCCAGTATCGAATTTAAAGGCCATAAATAGCTAGACTTAAGATTTTAATATGTTTAGTTAGTATATGTATTTTGAAATTTCAGTAAATACTCAAAAAGGGTTCCGTACCATAAACTGAAAAATTTTTTTTTTTTTTTTTTTTCAGATTATGGTATTTGTTTATGGTTTTTTTTATTACAACAAATAATAAAAATAAATTAAAAGTTAAGGCGGTGGCCCTCCTTAATTTTTAATTATTTGTTGTTCTGGCGGCTATAGAAATAAAGGCTGTGTGAAAATTTCAACTGTCTATCTGTTACCGATCTTGAGATACAGCCCAAAAAAAACCCCAAAAATTACAAGTTTCTAGAAACGTTGATGTTTTGTTTTTTCTTCAGTTTATGGTACGGAACCCTTCTTGAGTGTCTACTGAAATTTCACTCTGTGAAAATTTAAACTGTGTAGCTATTACGGACCGTGAGATACAGCCTGCTTACAGACGGACGGACAGTGGAGGCATAGTAATAGGGTCCCGTTGGTTACCCTTCGAGTACGGAACCCTAACAAGGCGTAAAGCATTCGACGGTTATCGTAGACACTAAATGTAATTGAGCTATTTATATTTCTTTTTATTTAAACGACGAATTTATCGAACAAAATCAACTTTAGTGGAACAACAAGTTTGCGATTCACAATCGAATGGCGTCGCGAGTCACGATCGTATCAGTCACTGCCTGACAAACCAAAAGAAAGTTTGCTAAGACATATTAAGCACAAAATCAGAAAGCCTTATACATATAGTAGCTACGTCAGTTTCACATGTGTAGACACTTATAACATACAAAAAAATGAGAATGTACTTTTTAACCGACGAAAAATATATATTGATATATTATAGATATATTATGTATTTTCAGCAGTCACTTCGTTATTTATGAAGCGATTTAAATTATTATTTTTTTGTTAGATAGGGTATACCTCATATGGGACCACCCATGTCAAGGAAGTCAGGATCTGATGATGGGTTCCTGATTAAATTGTGAGAAACCCTCGAAAATTCTGGGAACGAATAGTGTTTCTGTTTACTTTCCATAACTTTAATCAGATATTTACGTTTAGGAATCATCACATCATGAAGCTGAGCTGATGATAGAAACCATATCATTCCTAAACAATTAGAAGCTTCATATATAAATATAATGCGAGCTACAAATAAAAATCTTTTTAACAAAAATTAAAACGACGACAAAAAAATAAATAAATTAGATTGTTGTTTGGCGCCGGCTTAAAATTAGTTTATATACCATTTGATAGTTTATGTAAATAAGGTCAATACTCAAGAATAAAAAGGTTTATTAAATTTATATTTTGCTTTTTAGTTATTTTTCGTCGGTTAAATTTTTTGTAAACAAGTTGTTTGGAATAAGAAATACATTTAATATAAACGATTAGCAATTGTGTAGCTGCACTCTGCAGTGGTCAGTAATGTAGGCCAGTTTAAGCTGTAAAATAGTATTTACTATAATGGGTAACATATATTTTTAAACATGCTTATCAAAAGTTGAAGTTTGTCTAAACAAGCGTGTGTTCATCAAACATATAGGATTAATAGTGTACAACTGAACGGTCATCACGATCTTCGTCCTCCGGGTCTGACATAGAAAGTATTGGAATAAACTTAGCTGTGTCCACCGGGCAGCGGATAGCATTGTATCAGAACACGCTCTTGGGCGGCGGCACGGCCACCACGGCGGCGCCGGCGCGGCCTGTGCTCAGCGGGGCGAGCTTGCGCCAGCAGTTGGACTCAGAGTCGTACACTTCCACCACACATAGATATTGCACGCCATCGTAGCCACCTGATAAGTTGATAATATTAGGGTTTTACAGACAATGACGAAAGTGGGAAGCAAAGGTAGATCTTTCAGATATTAAATTTGAGTTAATTTAGTTTATGATAGTATGATGGCTATTAAAATATGAGTGTGATTTTATAAACTGAGCCGCAGGCAATGTTTTAACGGGGTGTTATCCGAATTTTGGCTCTTTTTAAACCAACTTGAAATGGTCATATTAGTGAATTTAATCTCAGAAAAAATATAATGTGACAGATACGTCCTTATTTTAGTAAAATTAATGGATCAAAACACGATAACTTATAATTTTCTCGATTAAAAAAAAAATAAACAGGGTCGATTTCAAAAACTATTTTTAACTTCATTTCCTAACTAAAGCACAAAATAATTTGAAAATTGCATGTACTTAAAGGTTTTTTTTTATTTAGGAGTAAAATTAATGGATAGATTTTTGAGTTTCATACACTTTTTTAAAATAAACTACGAAATTGTAAATCACATCGCGCTCAGAGCCTCGCTGAGTCCTGCGGGACGTGGTTGGGAGTGGGCCTGTCTTTTTTTTTTTAATTTACTGCTTCACTGTGTATAAAAAGTATTGGCGAATAGAAGAACAAAACACTCACGAAATTTCGGAAGCTCAGACGAAATATCGTGTTAATATTAATAAAAATTATTGTTTTAATACACATCATCAAACCAAATGGAGAGTTCGCTTCAAACACTCTACGAAATAGACAATGCAAATATCGCTCAGGCTTTTCATTGTGACATTGAAGATCTGTCAAAATATATACATGTACAAAATAAAGACTGCAAAATATTCTGCCAAAATATACGAAGCGTTTATAGTAACATCAATGATCTGCTACTGAATCTGTCTTGTCTAAAATTTGAACCGGACATTCTGATTCTAATTGAAAGTTAACTTAATCCTACTAAACCGGTATCCACTATTCAGAACTTCTCAACTTTCCAAACTGCAAACCATATAAATAAAAACGACGGAGTAGTTGTATATATCAGTAATAGAATTGTAGTAAACATCAGGGAAATTAAATTGACTCGTGCCTCAGCTGTAGAAATTAAACTTAGTGATAACAGTATTATACTGGGTGTATATCGATCCCCTTCAAATGCCAACGCTGATATGTTTATTAACTCGCTAGACACATATTTGGACTCCATAAAATCATGTAACTGCATCACCTTAGCTGGTGACATAAATATAAATCTTTCCCGTTCTCCATCAGAACATGCCCAAGAGAGAATTACTGATTTCAATATGGCACTCAAATCTTTGGTGGATAAAAATGTTAGCGAACTCTTGTTTTGTAACGATCCTGACCTTGTAGTGGAACTTCTTATTGCAAAAATCTCGGAATCACTGCAAGAAAATACTACTAAGTCCTAATACTATACCCAAAACTGAGCGAACTATCAAAACCTGGATGACCCTGGCTAAGCATGAAATTCTTCCAGTTATTGTTCACCTAGCAAACTTGTGTTTTAGTAAAGGTATCTTCCCTAAACTTTTAAATAATTCTACTATCAGGCCTGTGTACAAGAGTGCGACTAGAAATAGTGTTAGTAACTACAGGCCCATATCAGTATTACCTGCTTTATCGAAAATATTAGAGACTCTTAAATAATAGATTAACTGACTTTCTTAATAAATATCATAATATTATCTGATACACAATATGGTTTTAGACAGGGCAAATCAACTGAAGATGCAATAACAGCTTTAACATCTCTAATTACTGATAAACTTGATCGTCAAATAAATGCCTTGCAGTTTTTTTTTCGATTTGAAAAAGGCTTTTGACAGTTTCTGTTCCCATTCTTTTACGCAGGCTGGAATGCATAGGAGTAACAGGTACACCCCTTCAAATATTCAAAAGTTACTTAACACATCGAACACAAAGGGTCAGAATTGGCCAGTATATAAGTAGAGACTCAAATATAACATTCGGAGTACCACAGGGAAGCGTCCTCGAGCCCACCTTGTTTCTAATTAATATCAATGACCTGTGTAAGTTGGAGGTAGGTGGTGCTCGGGTCTTCTCTTATGCTGATAACACTGCGCTGGACTTTATTGGCGATAGTTGCTTCCTGGCTGAGAACTAATTTACTCACGCTGAATAGCCAGAAAACTGTCTACATGTGCTTCTCTGAAAGTGATAGAACCCAACCAGACACTGATTTTAGTGTAAAGATTCACCAATGTCAGGACCAAGACCCTGATTGCGCTTGCCCGATCCTCGAGAAGGTAGGAAAAACGAAATAACTAGGTATTGTTCTTGATCAGCGTCTCTCTTGGCATTATCATGTAGTTTTGGTTAGTGATCGTCTGAGAAAATTAATCTGGATCTTCAAATCACTAAGACATATTGCATCTACGAATCTAGTTAAACAAATATACACTGCTCTAGCCCAATCTGTTTTAACCTATTGCATCCCTATTTGGGGTGGTGTCTCAAAGATTAAATTCCTTGATGTAGAAAGATCTCAGCGAGCCCTTCTCCAAACTATTTACTTTAAACCGTATCGTTTTTCTACACTTGAGCTTTACAACCTTTGCGACCTCTTAACTGTTAGGAAGTTGTATATTCTAAATACAACCCTAAAAATTCACAAAACAACGGTTTTTGATCCTCTTCTACTGATATAAAGAAGGAGTCAAGGTCGAACAACTGTGGGCAGGATCCGCACTGCATTTGCAAGGAGGTAATTTATTGCCCAAGCCACTCTGCTGTATAACGCGTTAAATAAAAAAAAATATTTTTATCAAAAACCTCATTACGAATGCAAGAAGACCTTGACTGCATTTCTGAAGACTCTTAATTACGAAGAAACTGAGTTACTTTTGCATCCGGTTACATAAGATATACACAATAATAATAAAATTTCCCACCTATATACTGGGAGATAATATAAATAACAAATATTTTGACTGCTTACTCGTACCTCATCATCATTCTCCTGCCCTTATCCCAATTTATTTGGGGTCGGCGCAACATGTCTTTTTCTTCCATACTCCTCTATTAGTCGTCATCTCTGTAGTCACCCCTTTTTTTTTTACCCATATCCTCTTTCACACAGTCCAACCATCGTTTCTTTGGCCTTCCCCTACTCTTATAGCCATCCACATCCATACCCAAGACTTTCCTCACGACATTTTCTTCATTCCTCCGCATCACATGCCCATACCACGACAACCGATTTCCACACAACTTTTCAGTCAGCGGTGCCACTTTCAGACTTCCTCTTATATACTCATTCCTAATTCTATCCATGCGCGTAACACCACACATCGCTCTTAGCATTCTCATCTCAGCTACATGCAATTGCTTTTCATTCATCCCTTTTGTGGCCCAACATTCTGAACCATACAAGACAGCAGGTCTGACCATTGTTTTATAAATCTGCTTACTCGTACCTACTTTAATGATAAGTTTTTGAATTCCCCTTCTCTCTTACACTCACACACACATACACACACTTGCACTCTACATTAACACTCCACACTCATTTATCTTTGAAAATGGAATCTGACATTAATTAGACTTGTAACACCCCCTGCCAGCTCCGGCTGCCTGCTCTGGTCACGCTAAGTGGCAATCAGTCGGCGAGTTCTTTCAAAAGATGACCAGATATTTTGAATTAAAGTATATAAAGATATTTGCCCCCAAATATCTCGGCAATGCAACACTATAGGGCACCATATCTCCCAAAGACACAGTATGTTAGATATTTTTTATTTATTTAAGTGTCCTCGATCAAACAGTTTTATTATTACTTGTTTTAGTTGTGTACCCCAGAACTAAATTTAAATATTAAAGTTATTACCGAATGGATAATCCCAATAACATGGAATTTGAACATAATCAGAGGAAACCAAAACGTCATCTGTGTACAAATATTTTTTGTTTCTGTTGATTTTTACAAAAAGCTCTGAAACAATTTCGCTAAAATTATATATGGGACCACCTCAGGATTTTGATAATCGGTCCACGGAGAAATCGGTGAATACATATATAAAAAAAAAACATACAGTCGAACATAGAACCTCCTCCTTTTTTAATCGACTTTCGAAAAAGGAGGAGGTTATGTTCGATTGTATGTATGTTTTTTTTTTTTTATGTATGTCCGCCGATTTCTCCGTCAGTTGTGGACCGATTTTCAAAATACTTCTTCTTTTTTACCAGAAAGAATATACTCCCGAGGTGGTCCCATATAAATTATATCGAAATTGCTTTAGCGCTTTTTGAGAAACTGAATAAAAACGAAAAATACGTATACCTAGATGACGTTTTTGTTTTCTCCAATTACGAGTATGTTTAAATGCCACGTTCCATGTTATTGGGGTTTATAGTTCTAGGGTATAACAACTAAAAAGTGAAAAATATAAACTTTTTTACAAAAAAAAAAACAACTGACTTCCAAAAAAGAAAATACACTAAAAATAAAAGAATAACTTTAATTTCGGAAGTCGGAAGAAATAAAATATATTTTATTTCTTCGTTATTTGACATAACGGAACATCAATTTTTTTTTTTTTTTAGTGTATTTTATTTTTTGGAAGTCGGTTGTTTTTTTTTTTTTGTAAAACAGTTTTTTTTTATATCGGTTAAAAATAGGGAGTGCCTCCGCAACCGGTGGCGGCAACCAAAAATAACGCCGTTGGGAACTGGCAGTATTTTTTGAAGTGAAAACTTCTTTAGGCGCGTTGGGCATTTTTGTTCAAGTTTTCACTTCTGTCGGCACTCCTGGAGCGCCACTCTTTTTTTTCTTTTTTTTTAGTGTTTAGTCCAAGAGCTAGCGAAGCGAGCACGTGAACTTAGGACACGGACGGTTCCTTTAGACCCAGCAGACAGAAATAGGAGCCCAGCGCAGTGGGGCTCCGTCGGCTTTCTTTACTTACGACCGTAGTTAGCACATAACACCTCTTCCTATTTTAACTATTTCGTTAGATCAACTGATACGTATGCTTGTGATTGCAAGTTCAAATCTAGCTTGCACACGTTTACTTTTTGAATTTTTTTGGTCTTGTTTTTGAATATTTTTATGCAAACAGTAAATTTTTATTGTTTGTGGCTTTTTTTAACTGCATATAAGATTTTTTTTGTAAAACTCGTTTTCCGGTTGTTTTTTTTTCAAAGTCGCTGCAATTTCAGGTCACGGTACCGACTGCGGAGGCAGTTCTGATGGCCACAGATCATGTATGCCGATAAAAATGTGTTTGTAATATCCATTTATGTTACCTACATTTTTGTTGCCTATTTTTCAATTTGCGTAATTTTTTTTTTTTTTTTGTTTATGACAAGTAGATAAACACAATGATTTGAAAATCTCTATGGTTGAGCTGTACTTTAGCAGAAAAAAAAGTTATTTTATAGCATTATTTTGTTAGTGTTAAAAAAAGAACTTTATTTAAATTTATAAGCTATTAAATTATTTCTCAAAAAGGAAAAAAGAAAGAAAGCAACTGTTCAATTAACTTACCCGGTTTATTTTGTACTTAGAATGCTCCATTATTTTATTAAATTGTAAAACGAGAATTTAATTTTAATTTAATTTCAATTTATTTTTTTTAATTTATATTAGGTTTTTGGCTCTAATGTATAATTAAATTATGCTAATGCAAGTAAGGGTGGGCGCTGTTACCTACATTACAAGATATTAAGTTATCTTAGTTTAGGTATTAGTTGCAACTCTAAAAATGTAAATTAATGTAACTACCTTTCGGTCTATTTTATTGTAAACCTGTTTTATGTTAAACTTGAAGGTGAAATAAATAAAACATTATTATAACATTATTATTTCATATTTGGAACTTTATGGTATGAGAGTAGATTAAGGGCCGATTTCACCATTCGCTCTATAAACTAAGTTTTACTGAACTAAGCTTAGCGTAAAAAATAAAAACCATAAAAATGATTATAGTGAGTTAACCTTAAAAGATAGACATATGCTGTCGCGGACTTTTTTTAGAACTTTACAAGAAGAACAATTCCGTCATACATAATTTTTGCGTAACTTTAACAGTTTACGCAGCGCACGCAACTGAAGCTCTCAATAGGATTTTTTCCCCGTTTTTGCCATATTTTTCATTGATGCTTCGCTCTCCTGTTGGTCACAGCGTGATGTTATACAGTGTGAGTCTTTATAATGTGCACATATCGAAATGCGGAAATCTATGCTTAATTTTATCGCCGGAAAAAAATGTAAAAATAAATCTAAATAATTTTATATTTTTTTAAATTGATGAAAAAATAAAAAGATTTTTGCTAAAAAAAACATGTTTATTTTTACTTGAGGGTATTTTTTTTCATTTTATGAGGACGTCTAATTACTTCCAATCATTATGAAATTTGTTTCATCGCGATAGATCATTTAGTTTAAAAGTTACACCGTTTTATTTTAGTTTGTTTTGTAAATAAAAAAGAATATGTAGATTCTTTTTTATTTTTTTTTCGTCGATAAAATTAAGCATAGATTCCCTCATTTCGATATGTGCACATTATAAAGACTCACACTGTATAAGGAAATGTTCCCTTACCCGACCCAATAAAGCGTAGCAAATCCTCCATATACTAAACCCTGCCGGACCTCATTTGCCAAACATCAATTTAATAGCTTAAGCAGCAAACTTTACAATCTCGCAAACAAAAAGCTAAACATAGAAGAAAGAAAGAAGAAAGAAAGAAAACGAGTTTATTTGGCACACACAATGTGTTTAAATAGAAAATAATAATAAAAACAACTTAATTTTAAAACAATGACATTGTGTGCCCCGCGGCTGCGCCAAATAGGTCCAGTTCAGCAAAATGCCAGACAACTAATAGTTGCCTGACGCTGGTTTTCAACTGAACCTTACGTTGACGTGCACGGATGTGAATCAGTTTTTTATGGTGATCAGTATACAGATAAATAAATAAATGTTAATGTGCAGAAAACGATATATATGTATAATAATTTGGCGTCCAGTAATAAATAAGTTTGTGTTAATAACAAAATTATGCAATATAAACAGAAACCGGTTTCGTGCGATTCCCAACCCAGACTTTATCCATCGGCGTAGTCACGTTACGTAACCACTATGCCTCGGACAGCTGAGTGAGATAGACTACTATCAGGCAGCGTTAAAAACTATTATATATTAATATATCTAATATATCATAGCTAAAATGTCTCGGCAGGAAATGGAGAAGAAAGTGGCAGACTGACTCCAAAAGATGGACTATCAGGAGACTGAAAGTTTATTCACATTCATAACATAATAATTTTAATACTTATGATCTAAAATCCATACACACAGTCATCGATTCTTACTTTTTCCCATTCTTATACACATTCTGAGGTGTAAACCAAACCAGAGACTCACTCACTCTTACATGCACACACACAACACACTTTCACCACATGCACACCTACACTCATCAACTCACACAATTTCACACATAGACATACAAACACAAATAACTCATAAGCATAATTACCTTCTTTTTGTAATTTTAATTCCTACAAATGTGTATTTTACCTTCTTTAGTTGCGAACAAGCATTTTTTACCTGAATGTAATTACCAAATGGCAATAACCTTGGCTGTCAACTTTGTAGCGACACTCCTCCAAAATGAAGATTGAAAAAGAGCTCATGGCTGAACGCTGACCCCTAAAATACAGGTCCAGACCTAGTTTGAGGGTTAGGATCAGATTTGTGGCAATAATTTTTTTTTTAAATTCGATACAGTAGTTCCTGAGATTAGCAAACAAACAAACAAACTCTTCAACTTTATGAAATCGGCCCTAAGTTTGTTACGATTTTAATATTGAGTTTTATAATTTCTGATTACTTTTATTTAGCCGATAATGCCCGACTGCTGGGCAAAGGCCTTCCCTAATTCCGTCATCAAGATTTATTAAAAAGTTGTTATCGACTTTTTACTAACGCCTTAATACAACGACGAAACACGAACTTACCAACTGCAACAATCCGATCTCCGAGCAGGCAGGAGCCTATAGCATCTCTGCCGTATGAGAGTCGCGCTAGGAGAAGCCACGAGTCAGCTGCTGGATCGTATCGCTCCACGCAAGCCAGGCGGCCACCGACAGTGTTGGCTGGCGCTTCATGACCTCCCAAAGCGTATAAGAAGCCACCTGCTGCACATACCTGCACACCAATTATTTTTTTGTAAGATTATTTCTACACAGCAAGCACTGAAGCGCTTAGGAAAGGCAACCTTTTTTTTTTGGGGGGTCTGGGAAATCATCCAATGACTTCTCCCGCTCTGGGTGGAGCGGGAGGGCGTGTCACTCTTACTGACTAAAACCCACCCGTATTCCTTCCCTGCCTGAGTGCCCAGGGGTGCGGTTACTCATTTTCAGAATTTATCTGCTACCCCTAGGCATAGGAATGGTAACCTTCTAGGCTTTAGATTTTGGTCTTCCGTCCAGACTAGGTACTTATTTGTTCAGATTTTCTCGTTAGGATTTTTCTTTTCTCGTTAGTCGCCCACAGGCGCCGCCCACCGCGTACGTTAGTACGCCGCACTACGTTAGTTGTATACTCACACTGACACCACCGCGGCGCCGGGTCATGGGCGCGCAGTTGGTCCAGTGGTTGGTGGCGGGGTCGTAGCACTCCACGGAGCGCAGACAGGCGCCGCCGTCGCGGCCGCCCACCGCGTACAGGCGCCCGCGCAGCGCCGCCACGCCGCAGGTGCTGCGCGCGCCCGCCATGGGCGACACCATGGTCCAAGTACGCGAGCACGCGTCCCATCTAAATAAACATATAGTTAAACCAGGAAAGGTATGCGCTTCAGTAATCTCAGTGCTTCCGAATTAGCTTGAACTGACGAGAGTCGTATCACAAAAGTACAAAGTTTCGTACTGCCGCGCTGGGCATTTGTATCATCTTACCTGCTTACCTGGGTTACTTTGGTCGTATATAGGGTGACTGGTAATTAGTGACCGATACTTAAACACGTGATTGTACTCATGATAACAAACAACTTTCCCAAAGAAACATATAGTGAGACAGAACGTCACGCGGCTAACAGCTGATAGGCCACAGGCGCGCGCGCGCGAATTTCATACGGCTGTTGTGTTATTGTGATAAAAGTGAATGAGTATAAAAAAAAAGTTTCTTTGGGAAAGTTGCTTGTTATCATGAGTACAATCACGTATTTAAGTATCGGTCACTAATTACCAGTCACCCTATATAGTCATTGATTAGAAAAGTCTTTTTGGAGTGCTATAGAGTTCTGAATATTCAAATTCATGGTTGAGCTTCTTCGCTGCAATGAGTCTTCGTGGCAGTGACGTCGTTACTTTGACGCTTAGCTCATTACAGTAGTATCCCTTTGATATCAAAGCCTGTCGCTTTAGAATTCTTATCACATCAACCGTTATTTGTGATCATCTTCCACAAGCAACTTTTCGTTAAAAATACATATGGATATAGAGGATTTAAAAACATAATAATAAGAAAATCTATACATACCTCTCAACGGAATTCAAGTAGATCCATCCGTCATGGCCACCGACTGCATACACGGGCGAGTTGGCTCCGTCGCCTAGCACTGCGACCCCGAGGCCGTGGCGATGCGTGTTCATGGGCGCCAGCACACTCCAGCTCAAAGAAGTCAAGTCGAAACATTCCACCTAACATTCAATAAAAGTAATGGTCAGTGGTGCAACTCCAACTATGCGAAACGGGCATAGGCATCATTGCATGACACAGAGTCGAAGCCAAAATCTAAAAATTTACATAGTATATTGACCTCTATCTCAACAAAATAAAGCACACATTTCTATCGAGATAAAAAGACGATTGCATTTGCCGTCGACAGCACGCCTGACCTATAGGAAGAACCTGAAACAGGTACGGGCAATGCGACTGAATCCACGAACATATCGGTATTATTCAAACTAATATCTAATAGAAGAGAAGACATAACAGTAAAATTAAGTACCGTATTTAGAGTTTTAAGCCCATCCCTGCCACCAACAACGATCAGTTTGTTCTGCAACACTGCGACGCCGAACTGCAGCCTCCTTGCGCCCATTCGCATAAACGGGGTCCAGGTGTTCGTTCGGGGATCATACATTTCCATATTACTGGCACCCTAAAATTAGAGTTTTCATAATTAATCTTTGATCTTGGTTTGTATGTGTTTCAAAAATATGTTATTTTATTTTTTAACCTGTTCTGTGAGTGGGACAGTAATAGGGCAAAGGCCAGTCTATCATCCTTCCAAACCTTCGTCGTTGGTGTTTTGTGACGCTACCAGTTACGCAGCTGTGTTCTCCACATCTCCCCACTCCAAGGAATGCTTCCCAAATATATAATTTGTTAATACCTTGTATCCATCCATGCCACCAACAGCCAAAAGACGTCCAATAGTCGATGTGCGGGGTCGTGTCCGGTGTGAAAACAGAAGCGAGCGTCGTTCAGGCAAAAGATGCCACTTTACCGCCTCCATGATAAGGGGCTGGCATTCTGGCACATTACCACAGGCCACCTCCACCTTATCAATTAAGTACTGTAAAAAAAAAACGATTTTGATTAAATTAAACATTATAAAATAGATAATAATCTGGCAATGCAAGGTAGATATAGGTCAAGACGACAGTTTTTTATGATAAACATTTTTTAAGGTTTTCAGCTGAATTATGATGTCATGCAAAAAAACCACCACGTTAAGCCTGTGCGTCTCAAATCTGGCGTCATCGGGTCTCTAGACCCCTAGAGACTCGGCCTTACTATGCTCTTATCAATGTACCTCGAAAGAATATTAATCTCAGTAGGTACTAAGATTTAAGTCATGCGCCTGAGCAATAATCCTATACTACATGTTGATTGTCGCTCTTGTTTATAAAAGCGACGCTCGTTCGTAGGTAATGATGTAATATACCGTATACCACCGTATATATACTATATATAAACCGGTTTGTCGCTTGTAACAATAAAACAACTAGTTCTCGGGTGTCTTGATTGTATTTCCCTGTATTATACGAGCCCGAAAATTAATATAGAGCCGAACAGGTAGGTAATTAGTAATGCGTCGGTATCTGACATGCTTCTATGCTTGACATTTGAATAATTACTTTCACTGCTGGAGTTAACATTTGTGATAAAATCGTCTCCTCTAAATGGACAATTACTAGGAAGATTAACAAATCTACGCACATACAAGATTTTTTTTTAAACTTCTGATTGGCAAGATGATGGTCTGGGTTGAATATCTGAGGGCACGGGAGTGCCACCGCCAAGACGAGCCAAGCGAAGCGCAAGGGCACTACCTACCTTTTCTCGAAGCGCTTCGTCGCTTTTTTTAAACCATAACTTGGGTTTGGATTATACCAGATGAACAAAATTCTCGGGATATGATGTCAATAGTGGACTTATTAAACATATAAAGTTTCAAGTGCATAGTTCATCTACTTTATTGATATCTAAAAAAGCCCGATTTCGTCATTAACTCACTTCACTGTTGATCATCAAAATTCTATGGTACTTCCTGAAGTCTTAGAAAGTTGAAATTTGGTATGTAAGCTAGTATTAGTATACAAACAACAAAAAACATTCTAAAATTTGGAACTTTTACCCCTTAAACTAGGGGATGGAAGTTTGTATGAGACTGCCGCAAATGATGTTAGAGGTCTGAAAATTGTTGTAGGGACTCTTTGTTATAAACAATAAAATACACATTTCAGGATTTATAGTAAATCACCCTCCATCCTTTAAATTAGGGGATAGAAGTTTTTATGGGTTTTCCCATATTAACTTACAAAAAGAAGTGAAATCCCACCAAAAACATTTTTATGTAAAAAGTTGCCAAGACGAGACCATATGGCTCGCACTGTCAAAAAGATATCAGATCTCATGTAGAGCCAAGCTTCTAACTCTACAAGCGGTTGTTTTTTTTATTGTTGCAATCATGAACGAAAGTGAATGTCATCCCGATAACCTTATGTACTGATGAAATCAAATTAAAACATAGAAAACCGGCCAAGAGCGAGTCGGACTCGCGGGCAAAGGGTTCCGAACAAATCATATTTTTTCAGGTTTTTTGTAAACTGCCTCCACCTTATATGTTTTCCTGTAATCTATAAGTAAATAACTACTTTCGTTTTAGGCCCAGTGGTGTCGGCGATAAGGAGGTCATTTTTCATCTATTTTCTTAAATAACTTCTAAATTATATATTTTAAAATTGTGAAAGAAATATATTCGAGCCCTCACAATGTGCCCTTTCAATTGATATGTCGCACGTTTTTTATTTAGGGTACACGTCCGTGTTTGGGTCACAGATATTCATGTGTGTACCAAATTTCACTCATCGGTCCAGCAGATTCGGAGCAAAGTGGCTGACGGACAGACACACGTGTGATCCTATAAGGATTCCATTTTTTCATTCGGTCTTTCGGAACCCTAAAAACGAATTTATGCCAAACGAAAATCATAACAAGAACTAAAGCCAGACTTAGAAAATACCCACCAACACCGAGCACGTGACTCAGCTCCGTCTTTCCGCCGCTGGCATCCTGTTCTTCGTGACGCCAGCCGCGGCGAGTTACGACCTCATCTTATTCCATATCGACAAGGGGATGAAATCGACCACGACAGAGAGGATAGTGGGGAGCAGCCGACGGTTGGAGCCGGCGGCTGGAGGGTGAGGCACTTGCGCTGGACGCCATCTATTAACGAAAACGTCATGCGGGCGTACAAATACGCTTGCCTACGAAGTATGTCATCACCACCGTGGCTGTGAATTTTTATAACAGCCGAATTGGGGATGGACCGATATGGGTATGATTTCGGCGGACCAGGATCTAATAAATCTGTAGTAGGTACTGGTAGGATGTTAGTGGTACGGTAGAGCAAAAAGCTACATGGACGCTTCTAACAGGCCCTTCATTGACCAGATGTTGACTTATTTGTCGTCTGTGTCTCTCTTTGGGGAGTAAGGGGGAGAACGGACATAAAATCTTTCCGGCCCCAAGTGTCATCCTCACCTGCACGCGCTGAAAGGCGGCGGCTGCCATCTGAGCTGTGGTGCTCCCTGCTAGATAACGAACGAGGCTATGGCGACCGAGCAATAGCGAGATACTCCTGAATGTATTTCAATGAAACTTTACAATAATGCTTATGCATCAGAATAACTTATAGGCTATAATTTATAATGGGGGGATGTAAAAATTCCACGCGAGCGAAGCCGCTGGCAGATGCTAGTATACTATAAAATATTTAAAATAAATCCATTACCTCTGAAGAAAGAAGAGGAAGCTTGATTAGCTTCAGCAAACTGGCCAAATGAGGTTCTCTGCTTGCAGTGTCATGTTGCACCCATGTCATCAGGCTTTCAAACACATTCTCTTCTGTCACAACATTGAGATCGTCTGATTTTAACAAGTTGGTCATTTGGTCAACTTGCAGTGATAAGAATTCTTGATGTTTCACCACCTACACATAAATTAAATATGTTTATAATATCTCAGCAAAGAATGGTAAACTATGAAAAAAAAGTTTGATAAATTGTAATTTGAAAAATATTAAGAACCTGCATGAAGTTTTGGTTTGTGTATTTCAAAGCACTTTTGTGTAAATCCAAACAGGACTGCTGTTCAGCAAAGAAAGCTATTCCCAGACAGTTGCAAGGATCCAGCTGCTTTTTTAAAAAAGCACAACAAGCATTTGTAACAGAAGTAAGCTGCAACAAGCTGGATGTAGAAAGGAGCACCTCAACTGTTTCCTCTCTCAGTTCTGCAAATTAAAAAAACAGATGAAAGCATGATATGAGCCACTTTGTTTCTGTAAATATTATTCTGCCTTGCTAAGCTGAAAGGCGCCATCTTTGAGATACGCCCTTTTAGGTTTACCATCTAATGGTATAAGCCAAATAGCGCTATCAACTTAAAAAAATATAAAAAAGCAAACATTTGCTTTAATTTTTTTTTTGTATTTTGATGCAACGGTTAATAAAGTTGTTAAAATATATTAAGTGAAGTTTTACGACAAACTACTTTGGTATTTTTCGCAAATATAAAAAAATATCTTTTTGTATGGAGCGTTCTGAGCAAATTAAAGCTAAAAGCAGTGAATTTAAATTTTTGAAGCCTGTCTTTTTAATCAAAATAGGTATAATGACAAAATTTATGGATGATTTGGGTATGTCAATAATATATATGATCACAAAAAAACGTACTTATAAATAAGTTTTAACAAATTTAAAATGATTTGTTTTTGAAGGTGCGATAATACAATTTACAAAAAAAGCGATTTTCTCAAAACTTACTCTGCTTGAGTTAGCGCTTTTCGGCTTATCAGGGCAGTATTGAGCATATGTACTGCAGCTAAAATGTTTGTATTTAATTATGTTAACAGCTTTGGCACAGCTTTATCACCTGATGGCAGATTTGTGCGGTTTTGAGGCAATGAGACAAAGCTATAAATTAAGCTGCAGTGCATATGCACCTTAATAATAATTATGAAAGATAAAATGTGATACTAGCCTATGGTGCCAGTGTAACAATAGTGCACGAGGTCTTGAAGTGCCTGTGGGTCAACGCGCTCTAATGTAATCTCAGGAGACTGGGCCTCTCTCAGCGATCCAGTGAACATTGCAGCAAAGTACTCGCTGCAAGATGCAAGTAGAATTTTGTGTGCTGGAATTCTGTTTCAAAGAAATTAAACATGTTAGTAGACGATAACTCTTGTACAATAATGATACGAAGTGATAGCAGCTGGTTGTTAAAAGAAATGTTTGGAAAAGTTTAATTCTATTTTTAAATTACAACTACCATGTTTTGCAATTATGTTGGAAATGAACCCTGATGTCAGGCAGGGTAATTTATTATATTTTTTACATTGTAAGAAGGCTTAAAGACTAATATCATTACAATAATCACAAAGTCATTACTTTAATCCAGATAAACAGTAGCCATGACTCAAAGTCAAAGCACTTATTTCAATGAAATTACAGGTTCTTTTGAATTGTCAAGGTCCATCAATTAAAGAAGAAGAAGAAGTCAAGTTCCAAAGCGTAGATATCTCTATCTAGGAGAATTTGCAAGAAACCACAGACACTCTTTTAAATCAATATACACAGTGTTCTTCACATTATTCATAAACATTAGCAAACACTTCTATAACTTATACAAATCAAATCTAACAAAGGAAGTAGTAGGTACTTAAAAAGGCTTCGTTACAAAGATATTTGTAATTTCATTTAATGAAATTTAATTAAGCTATGCAGTAAGATAGGCTCTAATTTGGCCAATGTTGCCGCTTAGTGCAATTAAAATGATACATCTATCAAATGCTATTTGCATTTTATTTGCACATAAGAGAGGAAAATTATCCTACTTCTTCGCTAACTCTCGGGAGTTAGCAAAGAAGTAGGATAATTTTCTTATATAACTGCGAAGACTTCATCGATACACATTCGATCATGTACTGCGCGACTGTAGCGGCATGTCGTGTAGCTCACGTAAAATCCCAAATGACAGAGCTACACGGCTTAAACCAGCCGTGTCGGCTTGGGCAGGATCGAGCGTCGTATTGGTGGGACTAATTTGTTTCAGGGAGGGCAACACTCGCCCAAGAGTGAGAAGAGCATTTTCGGGGACTGATGTCAGCCCCCGAGACTGTATGTCCCGTGTAACAGAGCGCATCGACTTCCAGAAGCAGAAGGTGTATGCATGGGAAAATTGCATCCGTAGGTATAAGCGGCGGATGGAGCGATACACCCAGAATTGCACACTCCAGAGTAGTGAAAGGTGGGTATATAGAGCTTGGGAACGTCCGGACCAAGGTGTGACTGACACGTGTCTCTCCAGACTTTTTACCTTAACGCGAGCGTGCCGAGATCTCTAGATTACTTAAACCTCAAATTGACGTTTGGGAGGACCTTTTACCCAAATGGCAATGTAGGTGGCAAAGTTCCATCAAAGGCCGACACCTCCACTAGTCCTTCCCATCGGTTCGCGAGCGGCTGGCTAGGACATGGCGGGAGGTGGATCACTGTGTTGCCTAATTTCTCACAGGTCATGGCAACTTTAAGGGTTTTTTTTGGGGTGGGAAGTCACCCAATGACATCTCCCCCTCTGGGTGGAGCGGGAGGGCGTGTCAGACTTTTGCTGACTAAAACCCACTCCTGTTCCTTCCCTGCCTTGAGTGCCCAGGGGCGCGGTAACTCTGTTTCGAATTTATCCACAACCCCTGGGCAGGCATCGGCCTTGACGGCCCCGTCATGATTGCTGACAACTCTTTGAGGCGCGCGTGGAACACTACGCGCCGTCGACTCTCGGGTCTGGTGCTGATCGGACGGCGTGCTACCCACTACTCGCCGTCCGATGCTCGCCGTTTCCTTCAAGCTTGTAGCCTCGCCTGTATGTCAATGTTCTACACCTGATTGCGAATACGAACAATCCGCACATCATAATATCTCATCTGAAGTCGGACTGACATGGTGGCGTTTTCGTACAAACACTTCAGCACTTCGATGTACCGATAGTCGATCTGGCACCGTTGGAGAGACTGGAGCACAGCCCAAGTCTCGATCGAATCGAAAGGCTTTCTCGTAGTCCACAAACGCTAAGCAAAGAGGCAGATTATACTCTTCGGTCTTCTGTATAACCTGCCGTATGTATGTGGTCTACGGTGCTTGAGACTTTTCGGAATCCGGCTTGCGGGCTTGAGGCTGGAAGTCGTGAAACCTGCGTGCGAGACGGTTCCTGATGACTCTGGAAAACAGCTTGTAGATATGGTTCAGAAGTGAGATGGGCCTGTAATTCTTTAGCAGGGCATTGTCGCCCTTCTTAAAGAAAAGTACCACCACATCTCTGCCCCAAGCCTGTGGCGTTTTTCCCTCGAGTATGACGGAATCGAACAGTTTCTGAAGGGGCTTTAGGACCGGTTTTCCACCCGCCTTCAAGAATTCGGCCGTAATTCCATCATCACCCGACGCCTTGTTGTTTTTAAGCTGCTTCAGAGCCATCCTAATCTCATACAGGCTGACGTCCGGGATGTCTTCGGTATAGTGTCGGGTCAATCTAGCTCTTGGGTCGTTAGCTATATTCGCAGCGGGTTTAGTCATTAACGTGTATAACTGTCCATAGAACGTCGAGACGTTCGATTCGATCTCTCTCAGAAGCTCCGATTTGGCGGATATGGTTCTGCCATCGCTGGTCTTCAGTTTCGTGAGCTGGCTCTGCCCAATAGACAGATCTCTTGCAAATACCTTGGAGCCCTTATTTCGCTCTATCGCGTCCTTAATCTTTTCGTTATTAAAGCAGCGGGGGTCGCTTTGCAAAGACTTGGAGATCTGTCTATTGAGCTGCCGGTATTTGCACGTGATAGATTATTCCAATCTTTCTCTATAATTGAACACAAAGAAAAACATCCATATAATAATTATAACCTTATTTACATGTGAAACACAACGTTACAACAGTTTCTTATCAAAATCTTATAGATACGAGTACTATTACGAAATACGTTTATAACATAAATTTAAACTGTGTTCTTTCATTGTTGTTTTGTCTAATATCATATTTAACTGTTTAACGTGACTTATTTACTAATTTTATTATGCCATTGTAAGACCAAGTACGTAATACCTAATTTACATTATTCAATAATTCACACATTATTTCAGTATGTCTGTAAAAGTAGACCAGTTAAAACGTTAAGGAATAATGTAGCAAAACATATAAAATATTCCAAACGGATACCCACCTTTTATGTCCTTGATATTTTGGATGACGGTAGATAGAAACATAAAAGTTATTTGTTCACGACTATAAAAGGGGGAGCTCCGAGTGACAGAGACGATTCTTGTTCGAGATATCGACCAGAACGGAGCTCTAGCCTACAGGTGAAAATTAAGTTATTTTATTGCTGTTATTATTATATTTTTGGTTATTATTTCTAAATATTTGTTGTTTTACTGTGTTATTGTGTTTGATTGCTATTGTTATTATGTTGAATAGAATAATGATCATAAACCATTATTTACATAAATAGTTCGGTGTTTTGGCTAGTTGATGCTATGATTATATATTATGAAAGATCGACTACCAAGGCTTACCAAGGCTCACTTAAAGTTATTTGATGTTATATGACAAGATTATTGACAATATTTATCGTGTAATATGGCACAATTGATAAATCATAGAATTAGATTTATTGTGATAAACGATTATTTATGATGTGTCGGTATAATAATAAAATCAAGCTACCATGGAGTTTCTTCTCCATGAAGACCTAGTATTGTGAACAGGCAACTAGATTTTCGACTAATGACAAGCCTATTGGACATAAATACCTAGTCTTGTCTTTCTGTGCTTTTCTTAATAAACTCCTTCTTTAAACACCACATTCATAGTTTTCATACACAGTAAATAGTTAGTGATCATCTAGACTTTAAAGCTTGACATAGATATAAATATCTATATATATTATTATCTGTCACACGCATCGTCTGAAGACTGCAGAATCATTTCCCGCCTCTCCTTCATGAGCTTGAGAGTAGGATCAGAGAGCTTCTTGTTCTTATCTGTACGGCGAGTCTTGAAGAAGTTAGACCCGACCGTATGGACAGTTTCCACGAACCTGCAGTCATAGGGTTGATATGTTTGAATTGGAATTCAACCGGACAGCCTGGAACGTTAGCTTTTAGTAATGCAACTGATGCAACGGGTGATGAATTTAAAGCTTCTGTTGCTTTAAGAGGTATGCTGGTGAAAAAACACCCCAAAAAAACCCACCTGCTCCACAAGTCTGGTAGCACCGCGGAACCCAAAAACTATAGACTAATCCCATGCCTTCTGAGGTTCTTACATCCATTTTTAGTGCTAAGATTAACAATCATAATAGATAGTAACTCTATCATGTCGGCCCCTCCAAATGGATATAGGAATGAGTCCCAACATGTTGGATAGACTATAAGAAGGCCTATGCCTCGGTGCCTCCTACATGGATCATGAGGGTGCTACAATTGTATAAAGTTGATGCAACGCTACGCACCTGCCTGATGTCGTGTATGGGGCAATGGAGGACGGTCCTTCTACAAATCCAGAGGAATAGCGAACCGGTAAGGATCGAGCGAGGGATATTCCAGGGTGACAGTTTGAGTCCGCTTTGGTTTTGCCTAGCCTTGAATCCTCTAAGCACACTGCTGTAGGCTTCAGGCCTGGCCTATCGGTTGAAGAGAGGTGGTCAGGTTACATCTCACCTCCTTTACATAGATGACTTGAAACTTTTTGTCCCCTACAATCTGCAACTGATGGAGCTACTGAAGTTTACCTTCAGTAGTGCCATCAGGATGGAATTTATTTACACTTCATGCAACAAAAGTACAAAGGCGGACTTAATGTCTACAGGCATTCGCTACCAGCCAACCAAGGCTGGTGGAGAGATAATATGACAGGTGCATAAAAAAAAAAACAAAAAAAGTACGGGAACGAATATATGTGTGGTTGACAATGAACCAGCAGTACAGAGTGAACCATGCAAATAATTCAGAAATGCGACGTTGCCGTTTGGTGCGCACTGCATTAAGTAAGCGTCTTTAGGCAGTCCTCCCCCTTCCCCAGTCCACGCGCTCTTGTTTTGTGTTTTTGTAGCGAAAATTGTATAAAAATAACGTAAGTAAAATTTCGTCTCATTTTATTTGTGTAAATGGTAGCTGAATATATATTTTATTTGTGTAAATGGTAGCTGAATATATAGTACCGTATGGTGTCGGACGTAAAAGAATAGTACCATCCCATCACTTCCCGTGGGTGTCGTAAGAGGCGACTAAGGGAGCTTGAGCCCTAGTGCATACTACTAAAGCACCTCGGGCCACCCGCGCGGTGGCGGGTAAACCACCAACAACAGCATCCCCAAGGAGGGTTGGCGTCAGGCAGGCGGCCGGCTATAAAACTTTTGCCAAAACCTTTTTGCATCATGGTCTGGAAAAATATGATGTGCGATAGGGCTAGGGCGTACCCCACAGGCGACGCGCAGGGGCAGCACCCGGCTCCTGTGGGAAGTGGACAAGGGTTGTCGCACCAGGACGGGCGGGTGCGACGTAAGACGCAAGCTCGGAGAGTGAGAGAATTAAGATTGAGGTGTGCGAGCTGGAATTTAGGTACTATGACTGGAAAAGGAAGAGAGTTAGCAGATGTTTTAAAAAGGCGACGGATAAATATAGCGTGTTTGCAAGAAACGAAATGGAAGGGTGCAAAAGCAAGAGAATTAGGAGAAGGATATAAGTTTTATTACTGTGGAAGTGATGGCAAACGGAATGGTGTGGGCATAGTTTTGGATAGTGAGTTAAAAGAATGTGTGGTGGATGTTAAAAGAGTAAGTGATAGAGTGATAGCTATTAAAGTGGTTGTGGAGAGTATGATAGTAAATGTTATTAGTGCGTATGCACCCCAATCAGGATGTGAGGATAGTGTAAAAGAAAAGTTTTGGAAGGACTTCGATTGTGTGATGATGAATGTACAGGAGAGTGAAGAGGTGTTTGTGGGGGGTGATTTTAATGGGCATGTAGGAAGTCTGAAGTACGGTTATGAGAGAGTGCATGGTGGTTGGGGGTACGGAGACCGTAATACTGATGGCGAGACATTGCTGCAAGCTGCTTCGGCTTTTGACCTGGCAATAACTAACACCTGGTTCAAAAAGAAAGACGAACACCTGATCACTTACAAAAGTGGCCAGCACGCGACCCAAATTGACTTTTTCTTGGTGAGACGAAACAGTCTCAAAACAGTCAAAAACTGTAAAGTGTTGCCAGGTGAAGGCTT
Organism: Polia nebulosa; assembly: GCA_951329385.1. Classification (NCBI taxonomy): domain Eukaryota; kingdom Metazoa; phylum Arthropoda; class Insecta; order Lepidoptera; family Noctuidae; genus Polia; species Polia nebulosa. The sequence goes on from OX589604.1 coordinate 17,323,175, forward strand.
AGTCTCTCAACACAGGCTCATATTGATGGACGTAACAGTCAGTGTCTCGTCCAGTAGGAACAAAGAACGGCCCCCACCCAAAATCAGATGGCGTATGATAGAAAATGAGGAGTGTGCAAGTATGTTTAAGAGTCAAGTGGTAGATAAAATGATAGAAATGAAGGATATGGAAGGAAAATCTGTGGATGAATGTTGGAAAGAGATGGCGGATTGTATAAGGCGAGTAGCAAAAGATGTGTTTGGAGAATCGCAAGGTAAAGGCATGATAGAAAAGGATACATGGTGGTGGAATGAAGATGTGCAAAAGATGCTAAAAGAAAAGAAAATTTCGTTTAAAGTATGGCAGAATGTAGAAACCGGAAATGATAATTTGAAAGAAGAGAAAAAGAAAATTTATAAAGAATGGAAGAGGAAGGCAAAAAAGGCGGTTGCAGTTTCCAGGGCTAAGGCGCAGGAAAAGTTATATAATTTACTGGACAGCCCTAGAGGCCAGAAGGAGCTCTACCGGATTACAAAATTAAGAGAAAGGAGAACGAGGGATATAATGCATATAAAATGTATGAAAGATGAACTCGGTAAAGTCTTGTCGAAAGATGACGAAATAAAAGAGCGATGGAAGGTTTATTTTGAAAAGTTGATGAACGAAGAGAATGAATGGAGTGGTGTGCTCAAAGAGGTACAAGTAAATATGGGTTTGTTGAGAGAAATTAGCATGGATGAAGTAAGAAAGGCAGTTCAATGTATGAAAAATGGAAAGGCCATGGGCCCTGATGACATACCAGTGGAAGTATGGAAGTGTTTAAAAGAGGATGGATGTATGTGGCTGACTTTATTCTTCAATAAGTTGTTGTATGAAGAAGTGATCCCACAAGAATGGTGCAATAGTTCGCTAGTGCCCATCTTCAAGAATAAAGGGGATGTACAGGACTGCAACAACTATCGAGGGATAAAGCTCATGTCACATACTATGAAAGTATGGGAGAAAGTAATAGAGAAAAGATTGCGAGAGGAGAGTGAGATTACCCCGAACCAGTTTGGGTTTATGCCAGGTCGAGGGACAATGGACGCCACCTTCGCTCTCCGTCAATTGTGCGAGAAGTACAGACGTGTGCACAAGAACTTGCACATGGTGTTCATTGATCTTGAGAAAGCGTATGATAGGGTACCTCGGGATGTGTTGTGGTGGGCCTTGAAAGAGAAAGGTTTGCCTGGGAAGTATGTTGAGTTGATTCGTGCTATGTACAGACAATCTAGTACCTACGTCCGGTCGGCTGCTGGCAACACCGATAAGTTCAGTGTGGCTGTAGGCTTGCATCAAGGGTCGGCTTTAAGTCCTTACCTCTTCCTGTTGATTATGGACGCTCTTACGTCGGAAATACAGGAAGAGGCTCCCTGGTGCATGCTGTTTGCCGACGACATTGTTCTGGTCGGTGAAGATGGACCTGAGATCCAGAGCAGATTGGAGAAATGGCAACAGAAGCTGGAGAAAGTTGGCTTGAAAATCAGCAGAACCAAAACTGAATACATGTTCTGCGATTTCGGCGGTCTCTCCAGTTCTGAAGCTGTAGTGCTAGATGGCGCGCTTCTCCCAGTCTGCTCCGATTTTCGGTATCTCGGTTCACTCGTGCAAAGCGATGGCGAAATAGATCGGACTGTTAAGCACAGAATTAACACTGGATGGATGAAATGGCGGCAGGTCACCGGGACTATCTGTGATTCCCGCATTCCCCTAAAACTTAAGGGGAAGATTTATAAAACAATGGTCAGACCTGCTGTCTTGTATGGTTCAGAATGTTGGGCCACAAAAGGGATGAATGAAAAGCAATTGCATGTAGCTGAGATGAGAATGCTAAGAGCGATGTGTGGTGTTACGCGCATGGATAGAATTAGGAATGAGTATATAAGAGGAAGTCTGAAAGTGGCACCGCTGACTGAAAAGTTGTGTGGTAATCGGTTGTCGTGGTATGGGCATGTGATGCGGAGGAATGAAGAAAATGTCGTGAGGAAAGTCTTGTGTATGGATGTGGATGGCTATAAGAGTAGGGGAAGGCCAAAGAAACGATGGTTGGACTGTGTGAAAGAGGATATGGGTAAAAAAGGGGTGACTACAGAGATGACGACTAATAGAGGAGTATGGAAGAAAAAGACATGTTGCGCCGACCCCAAATAAATTGGGATAAGGGCAGGAGAATGATGAAATGGTAGCTGAATATCAATTGGATTGATAAATTAGTTGTTTTTTGCGCTTTTACTTAAGATAGTTTCGTTAAGCACCTCCTGTTTGTGCATGTGGCTACTTAACCTCAAAATTTGTAAGTATGGGGTAGTACAGAATGAACCACTTTGAGAGAGTACACAATGAACCAGTGATTCATTGAGTACCATCCTTGGTTCATTGAGTACTACCCTTGGTTCATTGCGTACCACCTTTAGTAGATTGAGTATTAACCCAGATAGTTTACTTTTTTTAAGTTTTAAGAATTTCAGGCAAGTGGATCATCTTCAGGCGGTGAGATGAATGAGATTACAAGTGATTCTGATGAAGATGAGATAGTTCTGAAAGACGATTTTCCACCACTTAAACGTAGTCCACTTGAAAATGACTTTGTTTTATTACTTTTTAAAACAAAAAATGAAAAAATCTATTACGTCGGTAAAATTCTGGCAATTTTAGATGAAGTAGATTGTGATTTTTATGTCTCTTACTTAAAAGTAAGATTCAACAGAAATTTACTGATCCAAAGGAACCTGACACGGCGGGTGTTAATATTGCGGCAATTAAATATATTCTGCCATTTCCTAAAATTTAAAATTTTAACAATCGACGTCAATCTACTTACAGATTTCCTGTTGATATCTCTCTTTTAAATATGCGTTATTAAAGTTAAATTTATATGTTTTAAAAGGCTGAAAGAAAATAATAATTGTGATACTTAGATACGAACATAATGACTGATTAGGATTACTTCAGAAACTTGACTGTAAACAAGATCTCATTTAGATTTAGGGATTTGTTAATTAATGATTAAGAAAATAATATTTTAAATGTGATTTCTACTTACTTACAAACTTGTTGTCAGTTGATTAGTACCTACGTAAAAACTTAATTGTTGAGTTCTAAGAAACTAACGTTAATACGAGTATGTTTTAACAAGAGTGTTTAATTTTTGTTTCGACAAGTGTGAATAGGTACTTTAAATAGATTAGTGAGTTTTATTTATCAACATTTATTTCAATCCAATAATTTTAATGCTTTGGTTATTGGCATGGTTCATTGTTTGCACACACGGTTCACTGTGTACCAGCCTCCGGTTCATTGACTACCATTGAGTGTACACAGTGAATAATTTCCCAATAAATAAAAACATAAGAAGTTAGGGTACTTTAACAAAAATGATGTGCTACATAATGTAGCCAGTTATTTTATCTACAATTATAACTAAAAAGTATATAATTAAGGCCCCCTAGAGTAGAGTTACAGCTCTTGAAAAGAACAATGCCGGGATATGGCCCAACACGAACACATTTTAAACGATAATCAAAAAATATAAGTTTTTTAAATAGGAATTATCCGTTTAAGTACTATCTCTCAATAAGTCGCCGTGATCTTATCAAATAAGTAAGTAATTCATCTGATTATGAATGCGAGTTTGACTTTTACGCGAAGTTTAGGGCTGCCATTATGTGGTCAATTTAATTTCGATTCACATTTAAATAAATCTTATCGATTTAATAATAATATTCGTAGGGATAAGGGCAGGAAGATGATGATTCGTATAAAATAAAAATAAATCAAAATATTCTTTAAAAGTAAAAGCTGGCAGCAAAAAAATAACAAAGACAGTTATCGGTTACTATTTAAATTAAAACTTGAGATTTTATGCTAATTTATATTATTAATAATAATAATAATAATTAAATTATTTATTCGAGCAACACAACTCATAGTATTAGTAACATTTTGACTTATATCTATGTTAGTAAACCAAATTATATGCCGAGAAATATTACAAGAGCTTGCCGAAGCTCTTGTAATATTGCTCGGCATTAATATTGATTGCATTAGTCGGGTTTCAGTTTTTTAAACTGATTTTATGTACTTATAGGGTTATCGAAAAGTTTTTCTGATGTCACGACCATTTTAGTTTCTTTGAACGAAACCTACTCGACAAACAATTATGTTCATAAACACCTCAGACTAGAGATCCTACAGTCCACACATACATAAACATAGAATGTAAAATGATTGTTTTCTTTATGGCTTTGCCGTAGTTAGATAAAAATTCAATTGATCAAGACCAACAATCGATGCAACTAATCGATTACATTTTATAGAATATGGCAGCATTATCCTTCGATTGACAGATGATGGATTTGACAGTGAACTGTAAATACCAATCCCCGCGAACTTGGACTAGAGGTTTGCACCGGTGCGGAATTTTGTGTACCGGTGAAATTCACCGATGATTGGGCGATCTCCGGTGATTCACCGGTGATCTCCGGTTGATGCGTTGAAATTATGAGCCTATGATAAAAATGAATATTGTTTGCTAATAAAAAAAATACAGTTTTCATTCATTTTTTATTATTTAAAAATGGTATTCAAAAATAAAAATCAAAAGTTTACTCCAGTAAATTATAATAAATGATGGTTTTGATTTAAAAAACCTAACATTTCACCAGCGTCATTGCGTACTTAACATACTTCTCCTGAGGTTCAGAATGTAACCTGTTGCTGAAAATACTCTTTCTGACTTAACGGAAGTTGCAGGTACAGTTAAGTATTTAAAAGCTATTTCATCTAAAGGCTTAAGATGTTTGTTAGATTTCCAAAATTCCACCACATTATCCCAGTTATAATTAATGTCAGAAAAAACCGTTGTGAAAGTGAAATGAATCACATAGATGAACAAGCACGCTTTGATTTAATGTCCGAAATATTATGTCTTATAAAAAAGAAGCAAAATATAAGAAATAATAACTAAATGTAAACTATAAAACAATATTAAATCATAAACCTTCCTTTTATTTAATCAACTTTATTCAAAAAATACTGCTCCAATAAAAGCGGTGATCGGGGATCGGGGTGAGCGGGATTTACCAAGGGGTATCGAATTAACCAGTACATAACTAGGTTGTGGAGGTCAGATAGGCAGTCGCACCATGTAAAATACTGGTTTGCAGCTGCATCCGGTTAGACTAGAAGCCGACCACAAGATAGTTGGGAAAAGACTAAGCAGATTGATTAAACATTTTCATAGTAAAGAATATTTTTAAATAAATACTTTTATTTCAATGAGAAACTTAAAAAATCTTACAGCAAAATTATGTATTTTTTACTGTGTAATTAATATTAAATAACAATCAATTGCATTTTCAGGTGCATATCTCAAGCAATGATTTTATTTGTCATTCATGCTGGACTGCAGCTTGGAATGAAATAAGACATCCAGCAGAAAGCGTCTCACCTACCGCTGCTGGCCTCATTCGTGTTGGTTGTGGTCGCTCACTACGTAGACAAAGAAGTCACCTGTTTATTTATTTATTTACACTTCATGCAACTAAAGTACAAAGGCGGACTTAATGCCTTAGGCATTCTCTTCCAGTCAACCAAGGGTGGTGGAGAGATAATATGGCAGGTGCATAAAAAAAAAAACAAACAAAGCAACACCAAGTAGAAATATTAAAAAAAAACGTGAACGAAAATATATATTTAATAATAAACATACCTGTTGTCTCAGGATTCTCCACGAGATGACCATATAAGGGAAAATATTTCTAGACAAATTGCTCCGCGTCAGGTAGTTTCAAATAAATCATTCCTATTGATGGTTTTTGTTAGCGACGAAGCATAAACATCAAATGGGTATTAAATTAAGTTTATATAAAGGTTAGCTGGTCATTAACTGCCACACTTTGAATATTATAGAAATTATAAATTTATAAAATGCCTAGTCATCAACTTTCATCATATGGCAGGTAGTGACTATCGTATTAAAGATTTCACCAATGGGAATATTCGTTTGTTTGCTTATTTCTTGTTTTGTATAATATTATTTTAAAACTATGTGTAAAGTTGTAAGGTTTGTCAATTGTTATGTACGAATAATAAATAAAGCTTTATAATCATGTAGAGTAACTATCTTGTGCAAATGTTAACTATAAACAATGAATAAAGGAATGTTTTAACTTTTAATAATGTAACTATATTGTAATTATGTAGTTAAACTACATAAGGGTGAAAGGCAGGTATATTTAATAACAATGTTTTTTTTGTATAGTCCGATATAATATTTTCCTATTATTCATTCTCAAACTTCATATCACGAAAACCAAACCAAGTAACGGCTTTTTCAAATTACGTTACTGCGTTTGCGTTGCGTTTTGTTTCTAATACTATGTAATAACTACCTAACAATAAATAAATACCTTCACACTGTGTTCAAACACACAGAAAGTCACATCATTCACCCTCACAATAACAATGTAAACAAAACCGTTTGACCCTGGCAAGAAATGTCATAACGTAATCATTTTTCAAAATATTTATCCGAAAGGGCCTTACGGTAGCTGACGGGTTACCCGTCAGCTACCGTAAGGCCCTTTCGGACCGCGAACACGGAATACGGACCACTTCCCGTAAGGCCCTTTCGGGCCGCGGGTGGCACGCGTTCTTTCAACCTCTATGATTACATAACGAAACGTCATATTCCTGTGGAAATTTTTACACACTCGGAGCGTGATAGTATCGTACTTTTACAAACATTTCCATAGAGAAATACTGTTTTGAAAAATTAAAAAAAATGTTTTTATTTGCATGTTTATGTTTGTCAACGGCGGACGACAATTTATTGATATTGTGTGTTTTAATTAGTTTCGTGTTTGTTTATGTGATATGTTGTGTTTATATATTCATTACTATGTTGTTATTACGTCATTATAACATCGTTTTAGATAAATATTTTGAGAAATGATTACGTTATGACATTTCTTGTCAAGGTCAAACGGTTTTGTTTACATTGTTATTGTGAGGGTGAATGATGTGACTTTCTGTGTGATTGAACACAGTGTGAAGGTATTTATTTATTGTTAGGTAGTTATTACATAGTGTTAGAAAAAAAACGCATCACAAAACGCAACGCAAACGCAGTAACGTAGTTTGAAAAAGCCGTTACTTGGTTTGGTTTTCGTGATATGAAGTTTGAGAATGAATAATAGGAAAATATTGTATCGGACTCTACAAAAAAAACATTGTTATTAAACTACTTGTATATTCATAGTATAACATGCAAAATTTCGTGTAAATTGATACAGTGGTTTTATCAGAAATGAACCTAATACGTGAACAAATACTATTCCCGCCAAATCGTTGATAACAGCATTTGATTAGAATTCAACTCTCGTAACACAAGTATTGTTTACATTTTATGATAAGGTCTGTTTATTCAACAACCCAATAAAAAAAACTTCAAGTGCCTAGCACCAATAGAAGCGTCAGCGAACCGTTTTATGTAAACAAAGTCATAAACATGTCAATGGCGGGAAAATAGCGCGGGTATGCCGGATGTGCGAGTTCCGCGCGCGCGAGCGCTAACGGGTTAAGAGAGTAAGTGTCATTTATAAAGTCATACAAGTCTGTATTCCCTTGTCTTAGCTCTACGGCGTCTGTTTTACGACTGAACGGGTTAGCGGCGCTGCAAACAGTTTTGTTGTGGCGAAGTGGGATACGGGGTCGTATTTATACGTGCGAAACTTTGTCATCGCGTGCTCGCGCCAAATGACGTCGTAGAGTTATGATACATATGTCATATGAAAGCATGTAAAAGGTACTTTTATAAAAATAGAGACGCGCCAGCTCAGGGCTTTTGTATGTGGGAAATAACTTAGAAGAACGTAAGCGGGGTGAGGAAAAAGGATCGCTGGCCAGCTAATAATTTTAGTATAAATTAGGGAGAGATTTTCAAGGCAACACAGCCACTGTCATTGGTATTCCAAAACCAGGCAAGCCCAAATCCGACCCCACTATGAGCGCTGGGTTCCAGCGTAAATACTCGACCGGTGTCTTGTACTTCGATATAGCGAAAGCATTCGACAAAGTCTGGCACAACGGCTTAATCTTTAAGTTGTACCAACTAGGAGTGCCAGATCGTCTCGTACTCATCTTGCGTGACTACTTGTCGAATCGCACCTTTTGCTATCGCGTAGAGGGCGCTCTATCCTCCCCCCACCCTATAAAGTCTGGTGTCCCTCAGGGCTCTGTGGTATCCCCCCTAGCCTTCACGCTGTTCACTAGCGATATCCCTAAACCCAAAAAGACCCAGTTAGCATTATTCGCTGACGACACGGCCATCTTCTATTCGGGTCGCTCACCCGCTCAGATAGGTCTCAATCTCCAAACCTACACTACCCAGCTGGGCCAGTGGTTCCGGAAATGGAGAATTGAGGTCAACCCTGAGAAAAGTCAGGCAGTCCTCTATTCTAGACCGCGTCATACGGCTAGACCCCCTCGTCCGATTACCATGTACGGCAGGCCGATCCCTTGGGAGAAGCAGGCCAAGTACTTAGGCGTAATCCTAGATCAGCATCTCACCTTCGCCGAGCAAATAAAGCAGGCTCGCTCGCGGGCCGCCTTTGCTCAAGGTAGACTCCACTTCCTCCTAAACGGTAAAAGCAAATTGTAACTCAAGTGCAAATTGCGTACCTACACCTCGGTCATCCGACCAATCATGACCTATGCTTGCTCAGTGTTCGCACATGCCAAGCCCCGTCTTCTCCACAAGATGTCGACATTGCAGCACCGCTTTCTCCGCAAGGTGGTGGATGCCCCCTACTTTGTGAGGAATGAGGAGCTGCATGTTGACCTCAAAATCCCCACCTTGCAGCAGTTCATGAAACGCTCCACCAAGCGCTTCCTTGAAACTGCTGCTATGCATCGTAACCCCCTTATCGCATCGGCTACTCGATACGTTCCCTCCCAAATTTCTAGGATTCGCCGCCCCCGGCATACCCTCTTAGTCCCTGATGACGCCACAACCCTGCTCCAAGAGAGCCGTAGGGAGACTAGCACCATCAAAAAACATTACAGACCGCCGATTTTCCGACCTCGCCGGCGAGGCCCGTCGCGAAATCTAAGTCATTGTCCTCCCCGTCTCTCGCCAGCACGTGCCGCTGAGCCAGTAAACTCCCCAATTAATGGAAACCAGATCCAGCTTTTCCTTGCTGCCCCCCCAGTGACGCCCTAAGCCGAGGCCCGTACCCCGCAGGGGGTGCCCTTAGCGTGGTCACTTAGTTTGTAAGTTTAAATAAGTCCTGGCTGGAGGCTTTAATATATTAAAGCCTACACAGGCAAGCCCGGTTAAGCAGACGACAGCCTCAGAGGCTGACCTGCAAGAGGTCCCACAAAAAAAAAAAAACAACAAGGCAACACAGTTCTACTCCAGCAGTACAAGAAGAAACTTGAAGAAGTAAAGTACTCCAAAGTTCCTCTGCCAGCTCTTCTCAGGTATATCCCACCAGCAAAATCACTTTTATTTGTCTTGTTGTATTTGTGTGCCTTTTTTGATTACTATATTGTTGTGTATTTTGTGCCTACTTGATTGTTTGTTTATGTACCTTTTTTGATTACTATATTGTTGTGTTTTATGTGTCTTGTTTCAATATATTATTGAGCCGTGTCCTGACTACTATATTGTTTTATTTTATGTGTCTCCTGGTATAACAATATATGTGCCAACAATATATGTGGGTTATCATCGTCTCTACTTGGATGGTAAGAAAGGTACAGTCGTTGACAGCAACACATGTTTAATAATACAGGTACTATCGCCGACAGCAATATATGTGTACTATCGTCATCATCACTCGAATACATTTGCCAGCAATATATGTGCACTATCTACAACAATTTTGGTCCTTCTAGCCGGATCGGGTTCTTAAGAGACTGAGAAGATGCCCTTGACAAGATCAGAGTCAGCACGTTCAAAAGCTACGGGAGAAAGTACTTCATCAGCGGATTGGGATCAGAGCGAGCCAATCGAATTGGTAAGTGAGTCCGCTACGAGCGCATCAGTAGTAAGTCGTTCGACACTTACAAAGAGGACTCCACCGCCCAGTCTTCGATCATTTCAAGAAAGGAATACTGCTGGAATGAATTCGTCACAGGGGGCTGCGATCAGTACCGCACCCTCCACTCGCGCGGTCGAAGAGCAAGATGGGGTACCAACTCATATATTACCCCCAACCAGCGCAACTGAAGAGCAAGATGAAATGCCACGTCCTACCGATCGGGAGGGAAGCCATCCCAAGCAGCATAACACGGATAGAAGCATTGCGGTAAAAATACGTCGAATTGAAGAAAATGTACCGACGTCAATAGAAGGGAGTCTGCAACAGCCTCACCCTAAGAAGCCGACCCGAAACTTAAGACACGCAGTCTGTTCGTTCGTCGCATAGGAAGAGAGTAGAAGCGCAAGCAAGGATGACAGTGGCATTAAGGGAACTAGAAATAGCAGAGGCACGATCAAAAGTGGGCCAAGCTGAACTGGATCTGGTAGCTGCAGTCAGAAGAAGAAGATCAAGCAGGTGAAGAATTGTTCGAGCAGTCCCAAGAAGTAGCAAAGTGGGTCATTCAAAGCAAGGTCAAACCTAGCAAGAACCAGAGGCGGATCGAACCAGAAGAGAAGAAGAGTGAAATCCAGAAACTAGCTCAAGTTATACTTAAGCTATCTGAAAGGTCACGTGACAATATTACTCCGAGATATTTTGAACTCCCTAATTTCAGTGGAACTTGTGAAGAATGGTTAGCTTTCAAGAGGTCATATGAAGACATGGCTGCCTCCTTCAGTAATGCACAGAACCTAGCACGCCTCAGAAGAGCAATTCAAGGAAAAGCAAAAGAAGCTGTTCAAAGCCTGCTGTTCACTGCTGAAGATCCACAAGAAGTAATCAAAGGTTTGGAGACAAGATTCGGAAGACCTGGAGCACTGGCATTGGCAGAACTAGAGAAGATGAAGAACCTGTCAAAAGTGGGTGAAAATCTAAGCGACATATGCATATTCGCAAGCAAGGTAAAGAACGCTGTTGAATCAATCAAAGCTTTGAAGAAGCCGCAGTACCTCAGTTCTCCAGAAACCATGAAGACCATAGTGGATAAGATGCCACCATCTATGAAGTTTCGTTGGTTCGCCTACCATAGAAGTAGAAGAGATGAAGATGCTCAAGAGCTATTACTCATCGAAGACTTCTTAGAAATAGCTAGAAGCCGACATGTGTGGAGACTTTGTCCCACCTGAGGTACTCTCAGAAAATAAGAAAGGTTTTAGGAAACCTGTGAATACAGTACAAGTATCACAAGAAAAGTTTAAGAAAAGTTGTCCGATTTGTGAAGAAGAACATTTTGTGCTAGAATGCAGAAAGTTCAAAGAAGCTAACACAGATGAAAAATGGGACATTATTAAAAAACCTAGGATTTGCTACAAGTGTCTTCGATTTAAGCACTCAAGAATCAACTGTAAAGCTCCTGTCTGCAAACATTGTAAGAGATGGCATCACACTATCCTACATTCTAATAAACCACCAGTGTCTATAGATAAGAAGGCCAATGAAGAAAACAAGGGAGATACATCCGAAGAAAGAGTTGCCTCAATTCACAGCAACAAAAAGGAAGAGAGGATTTATTTGAAGATCATCCCTGTGAATCTTTATGAACCAAAAGGTCAGGCTCGTGTTTTAGCTTTGTTGGATGAAGGATCAACTGTCACACTTTTAGATGCGTCAGTAGCCGAGAAGATCGGAGCTGAAGGAGATAGAGAAACTCTTGCTATTGAAACAGTAGGCGGAAAAATGTTAAGAAAAGATAACTCACAGAAGATTCAGTTGAAAATAAAAGGAGTTCATAGAAGAGACATGAGGTCAATGAAAGCAAGAACCATTGATGACCTGAAGCTATCTGAGCAAAGCGTAAGTAAAGCCTAGGATGGGTGCTGCACGGGTGCGAAATAGGTACGAATGCCCTAGTTAACTTCATTCACTATGGCAAATCTATAGCAAAAGAAGACAACATAGAAGAACTCGTAAAGGAACATTTCCAATTGGAATCCCTTGGATTCAAAATCGATTACCATCAAATGATAGCGATAGAAGAGCATTGGAAACCCTTGAGAAGACTACAAGAAGATTAACAAGTGGTCAATTTGAATCTGGTCTTCTGTGGAAAAAGGAAGACGAAATTCTACCTAATAACTCCAAACAAGCATTCCAACGTTTGGTCAACGTTGAAAAGAAATAAGATCGAGATGGAGAAATCAAAGAATCTTATAAGCATCAAATTCAGAATCTAATTGGAAAAGGTTATGCAGAGACTGCTCCAAAAACTGCGGTCAAAGGAAGAGTATTTTATTTACCGCACTTTGCGGTCGTTCATCCTAGGATAGTCTTCGATGCAGCTGCAAAGTACGAAGGGAAGAGCCTCAACGATGTCCTGCTAACGGGACCAGACTTATTGCAATAATTATTCGGAGTATTGCTACGCTTTAGGGAAGGGCTAGTAGCTGTCATGGCAGACATTCAAGATATGTTTCTTCGAGTTAAAATAAGAGAAGAAGACCGAGAGTCTCAGATTCCTGTGGCGCGGAGATCAGAGAACAGGCAGTCCTAGAATTCAGAATGACTTCAATCATATTTGGAGCAGCGTCATGCAACAGCAATTTATGTGATGAATAGAAATGCAGAAGACTTCAAAAAGACGCATCCTGAAGCAGTGAAGGCAATAGAGAGAAACCATTACATGGACAACTACCTACAGAGTTTCACATCTGCAGAAGAAGCAAAGAGGATTTCAAAAGAAGTGAAGGAAATTCATTCAGTTGCAAGCTTCCATTTGAAGGGTTGGGCTAGTAACGACTCAAGAGTATCGGCAGAAGTGGAAGATACCAATGAAGAAAACTCGCTGCAGTTAACTAAGGAAGAGAAAACTCTAGGGTTAAGGTGGCTAGTAAAGGAAGACACTCTAACTTTCAATGTGGGACTACGCAATACACCCAAAAGACCTACTGGATGGTTCAAGAACTCCAACGAAAAGAGAAGTTACCAGGTCTACATTTGATCCTATGGGATTTGCATCACCAGTCATGATTCAAGGGAAAAAGTTAATTCAAGATATTTGGCGTACGAAAACCAACTGTGATGAAGCAATTAATGAAAACCAGAAAGAAACCTGGTTAAAATATCTGAAAGAAGTTTCTACATTAACAGAACTACAAATTCTAAGGTGCGTCTCACCCAGCGTTAGAAGAGGTCAATTGCATACATTCACTGATGCAAGTGAAGAGGCTTACGCAACAGTGGTCTATTGGAGAACGATCGAACTTGAGGGAAGAGTCCATATTACCATGATCGCTAGCAAGGCAAGAGTAACACCAACAAAACCCGTATCAATTCCACGGTTGGAGTTACAGGCAGCTTTGCTTGGTAGCAGATTGACTGCTTCGATTGAAGAAGAGATGGAACTTGAGGTAACAAAGAAAGTCTACTGGACGGACTCTAGCACAGTACTCCAGTGGATTAAGGCGGAACCAAGGAAGTTCAAAACCTTTGTGGCTAACAGACTAACAGAAATCGAAGAAAGAACGAAGCCTGAAGAATGGAGATGGGTTCTCACCAAAGAGAACCCAGCAGATGATGCCACGAGAGGAATTCCAGTTGAATTTGGTAACGACGCTAGATGGTTCAGAGGTCCGTCATTCCTTCGTCAACCAGAAGAGGAATGGCCTTTTCATGACTTCAAGCCATGCCATGCAAGAAAGTGCCATGCTAGAAGAAAAGTGCAACCAGAGGGTGGCAACCATAGGGACCAAGGAAAGAGTCTTACTCGATCTAGAGAGGTTTTCAAGCTGGGAGCGACTGCTGCGCACCACAGCTGAGTGGTTGCTTTTGCATATCTTTTATTGAAAAGGACCAGAAGAGCAACTCACGCCGCTGTATGCAGAAAGGATGAGCCTTGGAGACCACAAAAGAAATCCCAGAAGAAGAAGACTCACACAACCAAGCAATTATCCAAGAAAGAAGAGAAAGATCAGCAATACCTAGAACTGGAAGAAGAGCACTTAAAGAAGGCTGAAGAGTTATTAATGAAGATAAGTCAGAATGATAGTTTCATGACAGATTTAAAAAAATTGAAGGCAGAAAAACCCTTGGAAAGTGCAAGTCGGCTTAAGAAGATCGACGTCTACATGGGAAATGAAGGTATTATTAAATTAAGAAGCAGAACAATGAAATTTTGTGATGAAGACAGAAGGAAAATGAATCCTATTATCCTAGACGGAAAACAAAGGATTACACGTCTCATCATTCAACATTTTCATAGGGAATTCCTTCATGGAAACGCTGCAACAGTAATGAACGAGATCCGCCAGAAATACTGGATTCTGGGTTTAAGAGCAACTTTAAAGGCAGTAGCTCACAGCTGTCAGTGGTGCAAGACAAAAAAGAGTATGCAAAAGATACCACCAATGGGAGATCTACCAAGCGAGAGACTGCAACATCATCAATTCCCGTTCTATTGCACGGGCGTGGATTATTCACTTGCCTTACCAGAGCTGTTCATCTGGAGCTGGTACCTTCTCTTAGTACCAGCTCAATGATTATGGCTCGATGAACTAACTTTGTTGGTGCAAACAAGGAACTAATTGAGGCCGCCCAAGAGAAAGGCATCAAACGGAAATTTATTCCCCCAGGAAGCCCAAATATGGGAGGTGCCTGAGAGAGATTAGTGCGAACAGTTAAAACCGCTTTAGCTGTGGTACTTAACGAAAGAAGCCCACCTGAAAAAGTTCTTCACACACTAATGACCGAGGTCGAGCATATTGTTAATTCCAGACCTCTCACTCCAGTCAACATGGAACCTGAAGACGATGAAAGCCTGACACCAAACCATTTCCTGCTGGGAAGATCATGTGGAGCAATGGCGCCGGGAGAATTCGACGATTCGGAGCTGATTGGTAAGGCAAACTTGAGAACTACCCAAAGGCTGGCAGATCACTTCTGGAAAAGGTGGGTCAAAGAATACCTACCTTTGCTGATGCCGAGGACAATCAAAGGAAGAGAAACCAACGACCCAAGAATAGGAGATGTTGTTATGATAGTGGACGCCACACTACCACGAAATTCATGGCCTCGTGGAGAAGTTGTCAAAGTATACCCCGGACCAGATGGTAGAACCAGAGTATTAGATGTGCGAACCACCGGAGGAGTACTTCGTCGTCCTACGCGTCGAGTCATCGTGTTAGTTCCAGCGGCATCGTCGCTTCAAGAAGATGGTGTGCAGCGCACCGTGGGGGAGAATGTTAGCGACGAAGCATAAACATCAAATGGGTATTAAATTAAGTTTATATAAAGGTTAGCTGGTCATTAACTGCCATACTTTGAATATGAAAGTAATTATAAATTTATAAAATGCCTAGTCATCAACTTTCACCATATGGCAGGTAGTGACTATCGTATAAAAGATTTCACCAATGGGAATACTCGTTTGTTTGCTTATTTCTTGTTTTGTATAATATTATTTAAAAACTATGTGTAAAGTTGTAAGGTTTGTCAATTGTTATGTACGAATAATAAATAAAGCTTTATAATCATGTAGAGTAACTATCTTGTGCAAATGTTAACTATAAACAATGAATAAAGGAATGTTTTAACTTATTAATAATGTAACGTATTATAATTTCAAATGGCGACTTATTTTCTTAACTGACAAGTACTAGAAGGTGTTCATAACAATTTAAACTATGAATACATAAACTATTTATCAGTGTTCACTGTGGGCCACGGTTGTCCTAATACTTAGGCATTGACCTTTAGGTGGTTCATTGTCAACCATCTTACCCTAGATATTATACTAATAATAAACAAACATATATAGGATGACTGGTAATTAGTGACCGATACTTAAACACGTGATTGTACTCATGATAACAAACCATAGGACCAAACCTGAAATCGCGTAAAAAATCTGCTGTTCAGTACATTTATGTTCGCCTACTGGTTAAAATGTACTGTACTGCCTATTTTTTTTTTGCGATTTCAGGTTTGGTCCCATAGTAAAAGTTGTTTGTTATCATGAGTACAATCACGTGTTAAAGTATCGGTCACTAATTACCAGTCACCCTATATACTTATTGTAATAAATACCTCTATAAATATATATGTATGTATTAATATAAAATAATAGAAAAAGGTTTTTGAGACGACTCTACTCCATATGTAGAAAATAATTCCGCAACTTCCGCTTAAATGCATACTGACTGGTGGCTGTCCTGATATCGAGAGGAAGCGCATTCCACAGAAGGATGGACTGAATATGAAAGGAAGAATGAACAAAATCAGAAGTGTGAGAAGACAAAATCAGAAGTGTGAGAAGGGCAAAGCAGTAGGAGATTATTAGAACGTAGATTCCTGGCGTGTGAAGAATATAAAAATTGAAAGTGAGATATAAGATAAGAAGGAGCGGGAGAGTTCAGCAGAGAGAAAAGTAGATTCAGAGCCCGCAAACTTCTTCTCTGGCTAATGGACATTTGAGCTCTGAGTCTGTGGCTCGAGACATGGTCATATTTCCTCAAATTAAATACGAACCGGATGCAGTTGTTGAGGAACCTATCAAGCTTATCTAGCAATACCGTGTTCAGGTCAAAGTAGCACACGTCACCATAGTGGATTATAGAGAAGATTAAAGTCTGCACAAGCATAGTATACGATACAGACACCGCAAAGTCCCGTTGACTATTTTACTGACACTTGAAACCTGACTTTGCCAGCCAAGCGTCGGTCAGGATGCAAACCGAGATCTTTTACGCTAGGGCTGATAGGGATAACAGCGCCATTGACAATGACAGGAGGAAGAGAGCTAACCGCCACTCTACCCATCATGCGCGAGCGTCCAATAACTATGGAATACAACATATTATTCCATATCTACAAGGGGATGAAATCGACCACGACAGAGTGGATAGTGGGGAGCCGCCGACGGCGGCTGGAGGGTGAGGTACTTGCGCTGGTCGCCATCTATTAATAGCGTACTCTCCGTCTGCTTACCAGCCCATCGTGCTGCTCGACGAGGTGGGCAAGCTCTTTGAAATATTAATTGCAGATCGCCCTGTCGGGCAGCTGGTGCGGGTGGGGCCGCATCTGGCGGAGAGCCAGTTCGGCTTCCGCAGGGGGCGCTCCACGGTGGACGCCATCATGCACGTGCGAGCCCTCACGACGGGGGATGCAGTGGCCCAGGGTGGGGTCGTCTTGGCGGTGTCTCTGGACGTCAGCGGGGACGCCGATGGTCAGAGTTTATCTCTCACCATTTTGTATGGGCGCCCCCGCGGATCTCTGTTCAGAGTCCCAAGCGACTCCTCGCGGGCCAATGCCTTGGCTCGCTTGATCTCCGCTCGGAGGGCGGTCCTCGCCGCTCTGTACGTTGTCCCTTCGTACAGCTCCGCCTCGATGTCTTCCGTATACGGGGGGCGGTTACGGAGCCTGCGGTGCTTGGTGTACCGTCGCAATACACGCTTGGCGTAGAGCCGTAAGCGCCGGCGACCACCAGTACATCTGGCGCCGGGCACATCCTGGCTGGACCCAGGGCATTGCCACGTCACAGATATCGGACATGGCCTCCTGGAACCACTCCACCTCATCAATGATATCGGCAGGCATGTCCGGTGATGACACCCAGGCCTGCACGATCGAGGCTTCCAGAAGTAGCTCCCGGTCCAGCTGCTTCATCGACCAACGCGGACCACTCGGGGTCTGTCGGACTGGCACGCTCGAGGTCTGGGCGGAGACGTCAAACCGGTGATCGGAATACGTCTCGACCCCTCCATGACGCGCCAGTCCGACGACACACGGTGAAAGAGCGGGGCTGGCGAACGAGATGTCCACCACCGATTCACCCCGCATCCGCACGCACGTGGGGACAGAACCCCGGTTTAGGACGACCAGGCCTGTCTCCAGAACCCAGTCCTCCGCCATCCTGCCCCGTGTGTCCGTATACCGGGAACTCCAAGCCAAGTTCTTGGCAGTGAAGTCCCCGAGGACGAGCACAGGGAACGGTACTCGACGTCGACGATTTTCAACTCCGCGAGGGAGTTCTGGAACTCGGCGAGAGTTCGGTTCGGGGAGAAGTACACCGCTACCACTGCCATCTCTGATGTCCCTCGAACCGTGCTGCCACGCACCTCCGACCCCTCTTGACACCCTCGAGGGATGGCGGTAGAGGATGCGGTGGCGGTAGAGGGCCTGCCCCTGGCCCTGGCCTTGGCGGGTGGAGCGCATGCTCCGCACATGCGACGCAGTGCGGCGCGGCGTCGTACGAGCCGGCCTTGTGACCGGGCTGACCACAGCGGAAGCAATAGTCGCCGCGGTCCAACTTGGAGGTGCACTTAGCTGCCACATGGTCGCCCACATGGCAGCGGAAGCATCTGAGGTCTGGGCTCCAGCAGCTTGACCTGCGCAGACACCCAAAGAGCCTTCGGCCCTCCCGGGCGATTTTCCTGACCACCGACACGGGGCAGCTCAGCGTTACGGTTTGCAACCCCGTGAGGCCAGGACGGATGGTGCTCGCCCTCACCTGCTCGGCACGGCCCAGTCCTGGCGACGGCGGCCACCACCTCTGCCTCCGTCACAAGAGTCGTCCTTGGCCTGCGCATATCTGCGCTCTTGGTGAGCCTGGTCACTCGGGCCTCGTCAACCAGCAATGCCTTGATTTTTTCGGCCAGGGCGTCAGCTGCTGGGCCGCTGGAGGCGCCGGGGACCTCCAGCATCCAGACTCCGGTCTTGGTACCTTTCACCCGGACGCCATCGGCACACGCCACCTCTTAGAGGCTCACCGCCGCCTTCGGTTTGGCGAGCACACTGCGGTAGGTCACGCCCTTTTGTACCGCTTCCGGCTGTAGCGTAATTACTACAGCCGCAGACTTTGGGGCGCGGAGCCTAGCCGCAGCGGCTCGCTCCTTGCGCCGCTTCCGCCTTTCTCTCCTTTTGGCCGCCCTTGCAGCCTTGCCTGCCTTCTTCTTCTCCCCGGCCACTTGCCATTCGGCGTCGGCCGCAGGAGGTTCAGGAGGCGGGATAGGCTGGGGCGGCTGTCTCGCCGCCTGTGCTGGGGACTTCGCCGCCCGTGCAACCACTCCACCCGGCCTCGGTGGCGCCTTCGACGCCTTCAACATCGACGAAGCCTCTTCTGGACCACACCCCTGATCGCGGTATTCACGACCTCCGCAAGTGGTGCTGCGTCGGACTCCGCACCAACTCCCACTTCTTTGCCGACTTTGCTTTGGCTTTCATAGCCCGACCGCGGCTTGTCGGGCGTCTTCAAGATAAAATTGATCATCTCCTCAAAGGAAGATGATCCGGAGTCTCCTCGGCTCTTGTTGCCGTTGCCGACAGTCAGAAGACAAAAGTGAAAGCGTGCCCTGGCATCTTTCAACGGCGGATGACAGCGTTGCTGGCGGGCGTGTCTGGGGTCGCCGTGCTGATTGATTACGTCATCGTCAACGGCCGCACCATGGCGGCGATGACGCATTGCCTAGATGCAGTATTAGGAAGTATTGAGAAGGTACGAGGGCGGGTCAATAAGTCCGTGACTTTTTGAATTTCTGACCTCTTTACTGAAAAAGCAACACTACTCCTGTCAACAGGCATCTGTCAGTTGACTCCTGTCAAAATTTGAACTTGCTGCGTCAGTTAGTTTGTGTTTGACAGCTATCTTTATCAGACTACCCAGTAATTTGAGGAAAAAATGGAAAAAAGTGAATTTCGTGTGCTTATTAAGCATTATTTTTTGCGAAAAAAAAAACACTACCGAGACCAAGGCTAAGCTTGATAAATACTCTGGGGACTCTGCACCATCGATTTCAATGGTAAAAAAGTGGTTTACTGAATTTCGTTGTGGCCGTACAAGCACTGAAGATGCCGAACGTCCTGGACGCCCAGTTGAGGTCTCTTCACCCGAAACAATCGAAAAAATTCACGATATGGTGTTGGCCGACCGAAGATTGAAAGTGCAAGAGATTGTGGAAGCCGTAGGGATCTCGCATGGCTCAGTGGTTTCAATTTTGAATGATCACTTGCGCATGAGAAAGCTTTCCGCAAGATGGGTGCCGCGTTTGCTCACTGTCGACCACAAACGCAATCGTGTAACAACTTCACAGGAAGGTTTGGCGTTGTTTAATCGCAATATGGAGGAGTTTTTGCGCCGTTTTGTAACCGTGGACGAAACATGGATCCATCACAACACACCAGAGACCAAACAACAGTCAAAACAGTGGGTTTCTAAGGGTGAATCGGCGCCAAAGAAGGCCAAGGTGGGTTTGTCAGCCAATAAAGTTATGGCGACTGTTTTTTGGGATGCACGCGGGATAATCCACATTGACTACCTTCAAAAGGTAAGAACAATCGATGGGGAATATTATGCCAACTTATTGGACCGATTCAATGACAATTTGAAAAAAAACCGACCTCGTTTGGCCAAGAAAAAAGTTCTTTTCCACCAAGACAATGCAAGGGTGCACACATGTGCAGTTGCCATGGCAAAAAATCCATGAATTGGGCTATGAATTGCTCCCTCATCCGCCCTATTCTCCAGATTTGGCTCCGAGTGACTACTTCTTGTTCCCAAACCTGAAGAAATGGCTTGGTGGAAAAAGATTTGACTCCAATGATGAAGTCATCTCGCAAACAAAGGCCTATTTTGAGGACCTCGACAAATCATATTTTTTGGAAGGGATAAAAAAATTGGAGAAGCGTTGGACAAAGTGTATAGAGCACAAGGGAGACTACGTTGAAAAATAAAATGATTTATTTATCAAAAAATATGTGTTTTATTCCAAAAGTCACGGACTTATTGACCCGCCCTCGTAGGTTTACGTCTCAATAAAGACAAATGTAAGTTCGCGAAGGAGCGAGTGGAATTTTTAGGTTTTGTTATCGATGCTGACGGGATTCACCCGGCACCGAGTAAGGTCGAGTCCATACTCAATACACCAGAACCTAAAAATGTCCAACAGTTAGAAAGAAAGAGAAAGAAAGAAGAAAAGAAACAATATTTATTTGTACCTCACAACAAGCGTTTCTTGTTATTTATTTGTACCTCACAACAGTTACAAGCATTTCTTGGTTTATACAACTTTTATGAGAGGTTCGTACCTCATAAGGCCATATTAGAGCCTCTACATAGATTGCTCGACAAATCCCAGAAATGGGTGTGGACTGACCGAGAGCAGGTCAGCCCCCTTAGCCACAGCCCTTTAGACATTTCTGTTAACGATAACGCTAACGCTTCGTGCAAAATGTATGGCAAGGGCATTACCTGCGGAGAGAACTGTCACGTGACTCACGCCCAGTAATGTCGTTAAAGTTTCGATACTGCTAAACGTTTACTATCTTCTGATCTGACACTTGTACACTATGACCTGAACAAGCCGCTGGTCCTCACCTGCGACAGTTCAGAGTACGGAGCGGGAGCTGTCTTGTCCCACATCATGGAGGACGGACATGAGCGTCCTACTGCCATGGGCTCTAGGACATTACATACGCACGAGCGTCGATACTCGCAACTTGACAAAGAAGCGACCGCTATAATATTTGGAATAAATAAATTCCGGAATTACTTAATGAGTAGGTCTTTTACGATAGTTACTGACCATAACTGTTAGGAATTTTTGACCCCAAAAGACCTATACCTAATGTTTTATCACCACGTTTGACACGAATAGCTTTAGTATTAAATTCGCATAGTTACGACATTATACATAAACCAGGAACACAGATAGGTCATGCTGATGAATTGAGTCGCTGGCCGCAGCGTTCCTGAACAAGCTGAACCACAGCTCTGTGACATAATGCTGGAGGCCCCTGAGGACTTTCCGATTGATGTGGACAAAATAGCACACGCTACAAAATAGGACAACGTTCTTAATCGCGTAAGTCATCACATTCTATGTGGTTGGCCAGCTAAAGTATCAGACGATCAGCTACGCCCATACTGGCTGCGTCGGGCTGAGTTTTCGTTGCATGAGGACTGTGTCCTCCTGGGCTGCCGCGTAGTATTGCCTCCGCCACTTCGTTAAGCAGTGCTGCGTGCCCTTCACAAAACGCACAGTGGCATTGTTCAAACTAAATCACTCGCCAGAAGTTATGTTTGGTGGCCACAGTTAAATGACGACATTGAGACTTTGGTACAGACCTGCAATAAATGTTCTGAAAACCGACATATGCCACCAAAAACAAGTTATGAGTGGGTGATGCCAGTGAAGCCTTTATAGGTTAAATATGGATTTTGCTGGACCTTTCCAAAACAAAACTATTTGATTATAGTTAGGGCTGCCATCCGTCCGGGTTTCCCCGGATTTGTCCTAGTTTAGAGGGCGTCCGGGGAGCGTCCGGGCGGGGCTGGCAAAAAGTGTCCGGGTGAAACCCTGTCCGGGTTTTACACTTTTAGTGTCAGGGGATTCCCAATTAATTAAAAGATAAGCGATAAATCTAAACAAGTCTTTTACAAGCTGAAAGATAAACTGAATCCAAACATGGTTGGCATAGGATGGTGTGCACATATAATTCACAACGCTGTGCACCATGGATGCGATCTACTTCCTATTGACGTAGAGACGATGATTTTAAAAATCTATAATTTTTTCTCAATTTACACAGTTCGCACAGAAGCTCTGAAGGAATTCTGTGCAGCCGCGGAATCGGAATACAAGCAACTGTTATTCCACTGAAAAACGCGATGGCTAAGCCTTTTTCCTGCAATTGAGCGGTTTTTAAAAATGTATGATCCATTAAAAAGTTATTTTGGAAGCTTGGATAGACCACCAGTTTTAATTAAAAACTTTTTCGAAGATCCACTATCAGAAGCATATCTGTTTCTCATTCACTCAGTGATGTACGTTTTCCACGGAAAGATCGAAAAATTGGAAAAAAGTGATAACACAGTTATTGAAACTAGAAACATATTGGCGTCTTTGAATAAGACGTTAGAAGAGAGAATAAAAGAAAACTTTGTGCCCATTAAGGTTCAAAGTATTTTGAACAAACAAGACGAAAACACGAAAATTGAATTCAAAACACTGTATACATTTTTACAGAGAAATGAAATCCTACATAGAAAAGTGGGAAAAACCAATGCAAGACTTTGACAAATTCGACTGGATGATTTTGCCAAACATCAGTGAAAGTACTCCATGGTCTGATGTTGAAAAAACAGTTATTTTCCTCAAGGATATTAATATAGAAATCGATGACACGAAGTTAATTGACGAATGGGTAAATTTAAAAGCTTTTAGCTTGAGCCTTAGTGACGGAGATAAACTGTTAAGCGCAAACCAGCTATGGCTGAATTTTTTTAAAACGCCTAATGCCCATTTATATTCTGAACTTCTTAAAATTGCACAATATTATTTTTGTATACCAGCTCACAGTGCGAACGTAGAGAGTCTTTTCACTAATCTCGCAGCAATGGACGAAGGAGAGAAACTCGCTAAACACACACACGGTTTCTTCTCTGATCCAAATTAAATATAATTTTAAGGACCTAAGTTGCTCCGACTTTTACAAATTCTTGTTGGAAAAGAAAGATAATTATTTTAAAGAATATTGGAAAGTCTGAAAAATACCAAAATATGTAAAAAAAACATATTTTTTTATTTTTTTTTGTGTTGATTTTGATCTCGTTATAATTTTAACTTGTTACTAATTTTTAATTTAGAATTTATGAATAATAATAATAATAATAAACCATTTATTTCAGGCGACGCAGGCCTATAGAAAAACCCAAAACCTAAACACCTACCAAAAACCTGAACCCCCTCCCCTATGGTACCTGAATACCTTAGGGTTTGGATAGGTACTTAACCTACCCAACGGAACTACATATATGACATAAAATTTGTGGAGACATATGTATGTAGTTTATTTGTTATTTAAAAAACCAAAATTTATAATTATATATTTTTTAATTACCTCATAAATAGAAGAGTGTAAAATGTTGACTATTTTATTTGTTAAACAGTAGTTTAAGTTGATTGTGTCAAACATTGTTAAATAACTAGCAGACAAGCTGTTTAAATGAATACATTTTATTTTTATTTTTTTTTCTGGGATGTCCGGGATAAATACTGAATTTCATCCAAATGTCCGGGGTTTTTGAAGTGTTTGTCCGGGGTCGGCAATTTAGGTGATGGCAGCCCTAATTATAGTTGACGCATATTCAAAATTGCTGGAAGTGTTCATTGTCAATAATATGACTTCAGCCACCATCATTAAGCATTTGAGAATGATTTTTTCTATCCATGGACTATGTGATAGATTAGTATCGGATAACGGTACTTCTTTTGTTTCTTCTAAGATGAAGACATTCCTAGAAGCCAACACGATTAAACACATTACTTCTGCACCTTTTCACCCATCCACCAATGGTTTGGCAGAATGTATGGTACAAACAGTTAAAGATAAACTTCGTAAAATGGATGGTATGTCCTGGGATGTTAAAATTAAAAAACATGCTCTTAAGACTAAGGGCAATCCCATGTGTGGCTACTGACAAAAGTCCATCAGAGCTATTGTTTAACAGATGGATCCGCACATTGCTAGACACTATTAATCCACATGATCAAAGATGTAAAAGTAGGGCAAATCAAATTTTAGGAAATAGTCAAAAGAAGAACAGACAGACAGACGTAGGGCAGAAGGTTATGTACAGGAATTTTAGCAGTGGACCTCATTGGTTACCAGGTACAGTAGTAAACAAAGACGGTCCAGACAGTTATCGAGTTGAAACTGGAGATGGATGGTAGTCAGTAGACATATGGACCAGTTAGTCAGACAACAGAATGTACTAGATTCAGAAAGACAGATTGCTAATGAGGAATTAGGCCAGACTGAGGAAAGGGACATGGTAGACTTAAGTTATGGGGAAGGACAATATCAGGAAATGGATCAGGAATTCAGGATCAATCGGATATACAGGAAAGTGAGCAAATTATAGAAATACCCAGTTCAGACAAATAGGCTGAAATGTTAGGTATTCCATTGGAGTCAGGACCTAGTTATTCAGGTGGTAAAATCCTACTAACTAATATTATAAATGTGAAGGTTTGTGAGTGTGTATGTTTGTTACTTCTTCACGCTCAAACGGCTGGACCGAAATTTTGGTATGTTGTGTAGATAGCTTATAGCCTGGATTAATATACAGGCTTCCTTTTATTCCGGTCTAGGCGGGTAAAACCGCGGGGCGCAGCTAGTTAGGAATAAACTTGCTATCCATGGAAAAGCTCCCTATACTAGACCAGCTCCAAATTATAACTTTATGTTGTAGTTAAAAATACATGTTTCGGAACCTAATATTTTTTCATATTGCCAAATGCATAGTTGTGAAACGTAGGATTAATTGATATCTTTAAATTTAGTAATTTGTGGTGAAGGGTTAAAATAAATAACTTTAATTTAATGGTATGTTATTAAGTTTATATTTTGTTTTCGTATTATTATAATGTTTTACATACTTGGGGGTAAGGTATGTTATATATGGAATAACGTGGGTACCATCAATACTTGTGAAATATTCCATTATTAAAATATTTGCTAAGTCGAGGGTAGGTTGTTGTTTGACACATTGATTTTGTACCGTGCTATGCTACTCAGCGCAATAAACTGATTTACCAAAATCTTGTGTTTTAATGAACATAATAAATCGAAAAGTGATAAAGTAGTGTAGGGTGACCATAATCATATATTATCAACTGAATGAATTACAAAAATACAATTATGGTAATCAAGTATACAGTGTCAAAAATCCACACTAAACTGGATGATGTATGTGAAAACTATTTCGTTGGTGGCAGTTATTTTAGTTCAATTATTAATTTCATGCCACCAAATGCATCTGACTGCTTGAAAAGTGACTTGTTTGGAACTATTTTGTTCTTTTTTTTTTTGAAAATATTCAGTTTTTTTATTTTCTAAATTTTAGTCAGTAATATTTTTGGAATCGCCTCCTTGAACCCTTTATTTTGATATCCCACTCAATATATTTCGTCGACTTTAATTTTTTTCTTTTTCACATTAAGGTGTTTGTTTGTCGCCATATTGTATTTTGATATTAGATACTATCATAGTAATCATAGTGTTTTGTAACTCATAGACTACTGTATATATTGGTACCACTCGCAAGATTAAGACAAATCAATTGACTCTTCAAAATCAGCCCACACATTTGGTCTATAAAGTGCCACAAAGGAACAAACATACATACATAGGCTGATAAACACATCACTCTCCTTTGCGTCGCGCAGTCGGGTAAAAATTAAAGATTAGCCACTGTGTAAATTAACAGTAAAAAGAGCTGCTCGAAAATCTTTAGGACCTGCACAATAGCAACATCCCAAGCATAATACAAAGTATAAGAAATGAGGTAGTAAGTACTTCGTGCAAGTTAAAAACCCATTGTGTGATGCAGTCGGGTTCACGACCTTTTCCAAAATACTTGACCTTTTATGTAAACTTACCTGACAAAATTAATGTAAATAAACAAACCTGCATCCTCCTGCAATTAGTGCGACGTCACACAGCTTCTGAGATTGATAAAAGCCAAATATATTTTTCAAAGCTGCCCCCGAATGTCCTGTGTCACAAAAGAACTCATCTTGACTAGCAGCACTTGAAAGACTAAGCTGACTCAGTTCTCTCGGCAAACCCTCATCGATCGAATTGCTCGATATATTGTCCTTTGATGTCTCAGGTTTCTGAGTATCACTAGTCGACATTGTTAGCTTTGTGATGAACAGAGTAATGATTAAATTGCAAGAATCTTACTTCGAAATTAATACTTCACATTTCACAACAAACAAAGTAACGCTTCGATGTGAATTCAACAAACGAAAACAAAGACATTTTTTTTTAATCATTGACAAAGACAAAGACGGGCTAAAAAAAGTCTTTGTAGAGTAGAGCTGTGCTGTCTCATTCTCCTTAATTTTTATGTTGGCAACTTGAAAGCGTTCTTCAGAAACTATTGAGTAAATAAAAGCAACTGTTATTTTATGTTTTATTTGGTAAACAGTTATTTTCTTACAGTTCTAAAATTTTCATTTTTAGATTTATTTGATAATATTCTTATATTATACATTTTTTTATGATTAGTCAATTCGTGAGTCCTTATCTTTATTTTTGTAGACTGGCAACTTTTAGTTCTGTGATACGAATCATTATAGTTTTAGGCGGGATTTCCTCGAGTGAAGCCACCGTGGATACTTAGGTGGAGTGAATAATGGAGTGAGCGTGAAGTAAACTATCATTCCACCTTGACTATATTCTATTTTTTGTTGATGGCAAGTAGAGCCGATTTCGACTACATATTCTGCCAATGTCGAAAGTAAATTGGATAAGGGGGTTTATGGCGGGATTTTCTCGAGTGCAGTTCAGTGGCTGTTCTAATTATTCGTTTATTAATTCCTAGTGGATATGTGTAAATAAATAAATAGTGGATATTGTGATGTAAAATTGTTGTAGTTTTGTGTCTCAAGTGTCTATGCAACTGGACAATAATAATATGTGGAATCATTGAAACAGGCGCGATCTCGATAAAATGGAGCTGAAAATTTTATTGTAGTATTGACTACCTCAGCGAAGTTTTCCGAGAAGGCTGACTCTTCACATTTGTTGCCAAATACTGCAAAAAACATTAGAATGTGCTACATCTGCATTCTAATGGAAATAAAAGTAAAAATACACTACTAAAGACGAGGCAGTATGGTTTATGACCTTAGCCTGCCCGAGAAAGGGCGAAGAAAACAAAAATAAAAAAAGTAAATTGGATAAGCAAGTCTGTGTATAATTTCAAAAAAGAAATAAATATATATACACTTCTGGACACATCTATTGGCCCACCTTAGAGTTTAGGTTTCGATGGCCCCTACCGAAATATGATTGCTAGATTGAACAAAAACTGTTGATGCAGTTTTAAACCTGATACATTTTACCATCTTTTTCGATCGTATTGTTTTAAATTTGAATTCAGAATACCATACGACATGGAGCTACGCCTAACAAGTCGGATATGCGCCTTGTTAAAGGCAATTGATTTTTGAATAAAAAACATGTTTTATCAAATAAAGGTTTAATTTAATAACGCGTGTTGCCTCCATGGGCATCTACCACAGCTCTCATACGATTAGGCATAGAGTTTATCAACCGCTCTATGAAATTTTGAGGGATCATCTCCCATTCCTCTTCTATGGCAGTTTTCAACTCCTGCATCGTCTGGGCAACTGGCTGACGAGCCCTAACACGTCGTTTTAGGCTCGTCCCACATGTGCTCAATGGGGTTCATGTCTGGGCTTCTGGCTGGCCAGTCCATAACTGTGATGTTCACATCCCGAAGATATTCCCTGACGATGCCGGCCGCATGGGCTCTTGCATTATCATGCATAAAAAGGAAATTTGGGCCCACATAGTCCGCGTATGGTATCACGTGAGGTTCTAAGCACTCACGAATGTACGTTTCAGCATTTAATGTTGGCAGCCGTGGTCCTGTAACAACCTCAAGTTGAGTTTTGCCGCTCGCGGATATACCGCCCCAGACAGTCCATGAGCCACCGCCATAAGCAACCCTCTCTTCAAAGCAGCATTGTGCGAAACGCTCTCCCTTACGTCGGTAGACCTTCTTCCTTCCATCATTGCCATGTAACACAATTTTAGACTCATCAGAAAAGAGTACACGGCTCCAATCTTGCTGTGTCCAATTTAAATGACTGCGTGCGAAATGAAGGCGCGCTGTTCGGTGGGCTCGCGTTAGTTTGGGCCCATTAGCTGGCTTGTGTACCATATCGCGTTCTTTTAACCTTCTCCGAACAGTTCGAGCGCTCACAGATACTCCGTGGAAGTCGCGAAGTTGGTTTTGTATGTCAATGGAGGTAAGGTGACGATTTCTCAAGCTGGTCGTCACGATGAATCGATCCTGCCTTTCAGTTGTGACCCGAGATCGTGGCCTTCCTTGGCGACGAACAAAGCCGCCAGTCTCTAGGTACCTCCGATAAACATTTCGGACCGCAGATCGACTTAAATTAAGTTGAGCACTCACGTTTCTTTGGCTGTGTCCGGCCTGAATAAATGCCACAGCTTGGGCGGCGACTTCAGGTGAAGTATCCATAGATTATTGATAGAATCTCACCTTAATGTTAAGAATAAGTAATGTTTGTTGCAAAACCAAAGATATCAATCACTTTTTCAAGAATTAAATCCAAGTAAACCAATAAAACCAAGTTTTCTTAGTATTCGATTGTTTGATATCAACAAACAGGCTATGTTTCTTTAAATTCTGTGTTCGAAATTCAAAAAAAGACTATTGAATGAAATTGTGATTGTGCCAGGTTCAAAACTGCATAAAAACTTTTTGCTCGACCTAATATAAAATTTTTGCTAGGACCAAACAAAACTGAAAATACAAGGTGGGCCAATAGATGTGTCCAGAAGTGTATATGGACAGCAACTGTAGACGTAGGTAATAAAAATCTTCGGTAATCCTACTATGGAGGAGGCCGTAGGTCATATCTATTTGAGCTGACTCTGACACGTCACCTTTAGGTAAGCGTGCCAAAAGGGCGCGAATGCGCGCCACAAAAATATCGGTATTTACATCTCCCTGCGGCGTCGCAAAAATTTCCAGATATATTCGGTGAGGCGGCCGGCGATCGCCATATGCACCTATTAGGTTTTCCCTGACTTCGCGCCACTACGACACGGAGTGCTTTATCCACCACGTGCCCGCTTCATCCTTGAAGAGGTAGGCTAAGCCGCGCAGGATGTTGGAGTCCGCCACCTGCGCACAGTCGCTATAGGCCTCAATGGCATCGATAAAAGCCTAAACCGACTCCTTCGGTCGGCCGGAGAAGGTGGATTTGCGGAGCAAGTGTGGAGCGGCTAGGGTGTTGTGCCCTTGAAGTGTAATTGACTCCGGGGTAGACGCGTTTGCGCGCCAAACCGTGTTGAGCAACTCTCTAAAAGCTTCTGTTTGAGAGCGTTGGAGAGAGGCGATTATCATCGCCACGTTATCCCCGGTGAACGTAGCGTTATTGTCGGTGCCCGGAGAAAACGTGTCATTGCCAGCTTGGTTGGCGGGCGCAGCGGTCGGCGTGTCTGGTCGCGAGGGGACGGGCAATGCGTCATCAGCATCTTCCCTCCGAGTCAGACTAGCCGCTCTACTCTTAGTCACCGGCATTGTTACGAAATCACAGCACTACTTTAGTTCGTCACTGGCACACTGCAAAACTTTATCACACGAAATAAAAACGTTGGAGCGCCACATATGAGGATATCCTCAAAGAAAACAAAGTCTGGTAGATAAAAAGTTTATTACACGTCACAGTTAGATACATCACAGACACGTTATGAATCAACAAAGAGTTAGGTTAATCCCTAAAAACTTCTATTTCGCGTAATAATGTAAAAAATCATTGGAAAAGGAGGAGAATATTATAAAAATGAAAGGAAAAATAATTTACGGGCGATCTGAGGACGGGAAAGGGAAGGGGGTGAATTTTTAAGGGTAAAAAACGGTTTATCTTGATTTCCGGCAAAACTAAAAGTCTTAGGGAAAAAAGTCATATTGTAAAGTTGTAGGTAATAAAAAGATCTAAAACTTTTGTATTTACACTTTTTTCACATAACCTCAAAATTTATGTGAAAAATTCAAAAATACCATAGTAAATCTTCTCATAAAATGCAAAAAATCGAAAAAAAGTCTACTACAACTAAAAAAATTTTTTTTTTTTGTAAAAGATAAAAATAAAAAACCAAAAACTTGGTTTTTTGAATTTTTCACATAAATTTAAGGTATGTGAAAAAAGTGTTAATACTCGTACAAAAGTTTTAGATCTTTTTATTACCTACAACTTTGCCATTTGACTTTTTCCCATAGGACTTTTAGTTTTGCCGGAAATCGAGATAAACCGTTTTTTACCCATAAAAACTCACCCCCTTCCCCTTCCCGACCTCAGATCGCCCGTAAATTATTTTTCCTTTCATTTTTATAATATTCTCCTCCTTTTCTAATAGGCTTTATCCTACTATTATTATTTTTTTCACTTTTTATTAGTTTAAGGCTTCTACCCTGGTCTATAATACAAGTGCGCGGTAAGCGAGTGGGCGGCGGACTAGCGCGCAGCGCCGACGCCGAGCCTTGCGCTTGCTCACAACGGGCGAGTGAGCGAAAGAGATAGCATTACATTTATTTAGTCTATGTATCGTGGCGGCATGCGACCGCGGGACGCTCGTACGGGCCGTAATGACGTTATAGGTTGTGAGTCTACAAAATACATAAATATAATGATGGTTAGAACATTAAAAATACATATACCACAACTACACAGACGGACAGATTTGGATTTACGACTCATAATTTAATATTATTGTGACGGATGAATTTCATCAGCGCCATAAGTAGATCGGGTGAAGAATATGTTAAAAGAGAAGGGAAATTAATTGGAAGAGGAATCTTCAATTTAGGGAGGCGGCTTTATAAATCTAAAGGATATGTTGTTTACCCGGGCCTGCGGACGGCGAGTAATGGGTAGCTCGCCGTCCGATCAGCACCAGGCCCGAGAGTCGACGGCGCGTAGTGTTCCACGCGCGCCTCAAAGAGTTGTCAGCAATAAAGACGGGGCCCGTTTTGGCCGATGCCTGCCCGGGGGTTGAGGATAAATTCGAAACAGAGTTACCTCGCCCCTGGGCACTCAGGGCAGGAAGGAACAGGGGTGGGTTTTAGTCAGTAAGAGTCTGACACGCCCTCTCGCTCCACCCAGAGCGGGCGAAGTCATTGGATGATTTCCCACCCCACAAAAGGATATGTTGTTTGAGAATTCAAAGAATATGTGATCAAGAATACCCTCTTCCATACGATTTTTTTCCAGAAAAACGGGAGTGCAACAAAGACTCTGCAAAGGACGGATACAACAGTTTTAGTCTTTTTATTTAAAAAGAACCAAGGTTTTGGTTTTATGGTTGGCTGTACTGCATAGTAGAACCTACCCTTCTTCTTACCAGTGTTATTCCACCGTTCCTGCCATGCACATTCAAGACTTGCTTTTGGTAGGTTCAGCAAGTCATAACCATGATGGGAGTTGTGGGAGAGATCAGCAAAAGGTGATGAGCAAGCATATTTTACCAGGCTATCAGCACATTCATTAGCCTTAATGCTGCAATGGTTAGGTATCCAAACTAGCTGAACTTCCTTTTGACTATTTGCACATGATAATAATGCTTTTTTAATTTTTAAAACTAGTGAGCTATGCAATTTGCTTTTGAATGGGTTTTGGACTAAAGCATGAAGGCAGCTAAGGGAGTCTGTGAAGATTACGGCTTTGTCAATGTTGGGATGTGACTCTATAAAAAGACAAGCTTCCATTATTGCCACACATTCGCCTGTGAACACAGAGGATTCCTTAGGACGTTTAAATTGAAGAATAATCATGGAGCCTGGTATGGTAATAAACCGCAGCTCCAGTATGAGTGGAGTCAGTAAATTTGAAAGCATCAGTGATAAACCTTTGGAAACCGTTCAATCGCTCGCCCACCACCGCATTGAAGGTCGACTTCGACGAAGGAGAATTTTTGGATATGCCAATATTATATAAGATTTTGGAACCGAAGCATATAACTTCATAATCAAAGTTAAAAAGGGGTAGTTTGTTATACTGAACGATCGGACCTTCTAAATTTTGGAGCATGCGAATATGCTTTAGAATTAGGGGAATTCTTTATTTTTCCAATAATTTGAGTTTCTGCATAAGGCATTTAACTCGTTCAATTTTGCTTTATGATGATGAGAGGATCTACAGATTAATCTGGACAAAAAACGGGAGGCCAGATACTGCCGTCTTAGTGCTAAAGGGGGTTCAGCGCATTCGACCTGCAATGCGATGATTGGAGAGGACTTCATACATATAGAGATGATCCGAAGGCACTTAGACTGAACCCTATCTAGTCCAGGCAAGGCACCTCTGTTACATGGTATCAAATGGAACGAGCCGTAGTCTAGTACACTACGAACTAAGGCATTAATACTAATTTCAAAGAGTCGGGTGGGCACCCCACCAGCACCTTTTTTTTTTTGGGACACGCAACATCGGCCAAAGACCGCCGACGTTCCTTTGTCGGCAAATGCTCATACAGACGCGACACGTTAGGCATTTTAAGTGGCTACAAAAATTGATATCCCATTGACTACTTTTATTTGAATATATTTTGAGGGAAGGTTATTTTTATAACCCCAGCAGGTTCGGCTCGGGTATGGCCATGTCTATGAGGAGTAGCTCCTTAGTACCCCGGGACCCGTTTCTACATCCATTCTGAGAGGCAGACATAATGAAATTACTATCAATGTGCAGATTAATTTTTGCTCTCAAAATGGATGTTAGAAGCTTATAGACCGCCGACAAACATGTTATCGGTCTATAATTCTTGGTTTCCGTGGGACTACCTGTCTTATGGAGCAGGTGGGTAACACCAGTTGTTAGAAACTCAGGCAGCGACCCAGATTCTAAGGATGACTGGAAATGAGATGCAAGAAGCGCGTGTGAGCTGCTATACCATTTTAGCCAGAAGTTATGCAGTCCGTCCGGTCCTGGAGATTTCCAATTCGGTAACGGACGGACTGTTCTGGCTATATCTAATGGGCTGATGTTAATTTTCTCCATTTCTGGTATAGCTTCGCACACGCGCTCGACATCACGCATCCAGCCACCCTCAGTGTGACAGACGGGCACCGACCAAATGCTGCGCCAGAATGTACTCGTGGCAGCATCATCCGGGCGGCACTTGTCCGTCACATTTTGTTCAGGTCACTCCCAAGCTCTATATACTCGTACCCACCTCTCATCGCTCTGGAACATGCGATTCTGCGAGTACCGGTCAACTCGCCGCTTATACCGCCGAATACGGGTTGCCCAAGCACAAACTTTCTGCTTCAGGAAGTCGATGCGCTCCGTGACACGGCACATGTATTCTCGAGGGCTGATTTCCGTCCCCGAGAACGCCCGCCTCACAAAGCGCATCACACGTGGACGTGTATTGCCCTCCCTGAAGCAGACTAGTTTGCCGATGACTACCCTGGCCCCATCGATACGCCTCTCAATCCTGCATTGCCAGGCTGGTACAGCAGGCTTTAGTCGAATAGCTCCGTCATTCTTTGGAAACTTTACGTTAGCTATACGACATGCCGCAACAGCTCCGCAATACAGAATTGACTGCGTATCAACGAGGTTCTCGCTGCCTTTAAAGATGTTCTTAAGCAGCGAGTCCAAAGCACTATTATTATTATTAGTAATAGTTCGAGGGACTAAATAAGTCTTTAACCCGAGGTAAACGACACGGTTGGCGCAGTGGTTGAGCGTTCGGCTGCTGCGCTGCGTGTCGCGGGTTCGATCCCCGCACGCAACAAATATTTGTATGACCTACAGATAGTTGTTCCGGGTCTGGGTGTCTTGTGTATGTGAGTATACATGTTTGTGAACGCACCCACGATACAGGAGATTCCTAGTGTGGGGCAACGTTTTTAAAAAAAAAAAAAAAAAAAAAAAAAAAAAAAAAAAAAAAAAAAAAAAAAAAAACACTGTGCTTTTCATTACGAATACAAGGAAAGTATTAAAAAACTTTTTTTCAAAAAATACAACCGATTTCTAAAAATTGCAAAATAACTTTAATTTCGGAAGTTGGTATCTAATAACGAAGAAACAAAAAATAGTTATTTATGATACTAGTGCGGTAAGTTGGTTTTTACAAACGAGTAGACGAATGTAAGCCCGAGACGTAGTCGAGGGCTTACCATAGTCACGAGTTTGTAAATACCAATCCGCACGTGTGTCATACAACGTTTTTCAACACATTTGCGAGAAAACAGTACCTACTAGGCAATGAGACAAACTTTTGTTTTTGATGTGAATCATCTATTGGCACGGCTTGGCAGTAAAACCGACTCGAATGTCGTGACGAAAAACGGCATGACGCCGTCGTGCCACGATGCCCCCACTACGCCACCGCTCTCGACCCCCTTCTCCCTAGAAACATCTATGCGAAAAAAACGAATGAACACAATAACAACCAACAACAACAACCAACAACAACAACAAACACAACAACCAAGAACAACAACAAACAACAACCAGCAACAACAACCAACAACAATACAACCAATAACAACAACAACCAACAACAACAACAACCAGCAACAACAAACTACAACCAGCAACAAAAACCAACAACAACACTACCAATAACAACAACAAGCAGTTACAACAACTACAACTAACAACAACAACTACAACTAACAACAACAACACCTAACAATAACAACAACAGCACTACCAGCAACAACAACCACCACAACCAACAACAATAACAACAACATACAAACAACAACCACCAACAATACTACCAACAACAACCACAACCAATAACTACAACAACAACTAAAACAATAACACTACCAACAACAACAACAACAACAACAACCACCACGACCAACAACAACAACCACTACTAACAACAACAACAACTACCACAACAACAACCAACAACAATAACAACAACCAACAACTCTACCAACAACAACCACAACCAAAAACAACAACCACAACTAACAACAACAACAACAACAACACTAGCAGCAACAACATCCACCACAAATAACAACAACCAGCCACAAACAACTAAAAACAAACTACAACAACAACCAACAACACTACCAACAACAACCACAACCAACAACAACAACAACCACAACTAACAACAAAAACACTACCAACAACAACAACCACCACAACCATCAACAACACAAACAACAAACAACTACAACACAAAAAAACACAACACACGAAATAGATGTTTCACATCTGCCGGGCATCCCGTGACGGCCAATATTTTTTTCTCGTAATGCGAAACTCCTTGGTGGAATTCTTATATATTTTATAATTAAATAAAAAAAAAACCGTACAGGATACGCACGCCGCTATACAACGGAGCGTGCGGTAAAATAGGTACTTAGGTGAGAGTATCTATTTTACCGCACGTTCAATTGTATGGTGCGTAATTTTGAACTTTCGAACGATGTATACAGGCTTCGTAAGTGCATTTTTTGAGCAAATGTGTTGAAAAAATATATACAAGATGGAAGATGATGGTATGGAAGATCAAGAAATGCGAGTATTACGCCGATCTCAAATAAATTGTGGTAGGGGCAAGATAATAATTATGATGATGACGTATCTTTTCTTGTTCTTCTTATTCGCTTCGCTCTTGACAGAGTGGTCGTGGTCAATATGACTTCTGTCCAATCGGTGGAGTTGATGTTACTTGCATTACGATCGACGTAAGATGATAGTCTGGCACATTCATTTACAGGACTTCAAACCGCGTATTGTCCTGATCGGTCCACCTCATGGGTGACCTTCCGCGTGGCCTGTTAATGTCCACTCTGCCCGGTGCCACCAGGCGCTCTATAGAGTTGTTATTCCGTCTCAAGGCATGGCCAAAGAACTTCAGTAGATAAAAACGTTGCCACACACCGTAATCTTTGGAAGTAGGTACCTTATAGGTACTGTAGTGCTATTCTGTAAAATCTCACAGTGAAAACTTAGGTGAAGTGAACGTGAAGTGGGCTGTCAATCCATACAATCAAGGTGGAACAAGGTGGAATAACAGCTCACTTCACGCTCACTCCACCTAAGTTTTCACGGTGAACTGTTAGCAGAATCGACCAGCTGATTTGATTACGAAAAATCAGTGTCATAGCGTCGTGTTTGTCAAAATCGGAAACTTTTCAGGAGAGCAAATAAACTGTTTAGCCGCACGTAATTCAGAGTTTTGAAAAAACTGAATTACACGCTGTTGCTATGGCGATACTACTGAGTTACTTGCTATTGTTATGGCAATACAACTGAGTTACGCGCCATTGCTGTGGTAATAAAACTGAGTTTTGCGGTTCTGCTGAGACTGACATATCGATGGTCAAAGGTTGACAACACGTAACTGCAATGTGTCAAATTTTACAGGAGGGGAAAAAAAAAGCTTAATTTCGAAAAAAAAAAAAATAAAAATAAAACAAAAAAGTAGTTGGTAGGTAATCAAATTATTTATTGATATAGCTTAAAACAATAAACTGTCCCCATAGGTTTTTCATTAAATAATCAATAAACAAACAGTTATGAGTTATCAATATTAAAAATACCTCACTACTAACGTGTTACAAGTATACTTACGAGCTGTCAATTTTTAAAAAAACATTATTATATTAGATTAAACCAAATTACATGTGCGGCAAATTATCGTAAAAAGAATGATAATCAGAAGGTATTACAGTTTTAAGGGCTTGCAAATCATTATATTTGAATAAAGTAAGTTTAGGCGAGTCCTCAAAAAGTTGCTCGTAGGTTGATATTGGAAAATTAATTTTTCTTGGTCTACTTGGTAACAAAGAATAGTTTTCATTGCAGATGTCAATTTTATAATAAATTTTGCCATCTGGTTCGTACAGTAAAACTTTAAGATCTGTGACAACAGGATCTCCTTTCTTCTTTCCAGGCCTAATACTTTCGTAACGCATCACTTTTGGATCATCATATTTTTTGAAAAAGTCATATTTTAACATTTTGACGTCGTATGGATCTTTGCGTGATTTCTTAGTTATATCTGCGTATTGTGATGGAACATAAATAGCGTCATATTTTTTAATGCCACGTTCGATGGCAGCATGAACGCTATCCACTTCCATTTGCGTATGGCCAGGTTCTAAATATTTATGGTAAATGACCACATTATTCACAGCAGCAAAGTTGGATAAAGCATTTGCTAATACTGCATTCCTGTTTTGATAGGTGCAACCGTCACTCCAAATAATGATAGGCTTTGTTACAAATTCGCCTTCAGAGTTGCAAATCATATCACGTAGGTAATCTAATATACAACTAACAAAGACTGATGCCTGAGTATCACAGTCGACTTCTGAAAACCAATAACATCTTACTTTTTTGGATGGATATTCATAAACCGTAAAATTATGGTTGATCAACTTTCTTCGGTAATAGGCACTGCTGGCTCTTCTCTTAAATATGGGCATACTTTCACAGCTTGAACATCCTGTTCTAAGACAATACATTTTCCTTCATCTGCCTCCTTTAAATCCTTTTCTTTTTCTTCTCTTGCATTTTGTTTCCTGAGCTGATGATCTTTATACTCCTGTTCCGATATTTGTTTAGTATAGTAACTTAGACACGTATCACATAAATCTTTTTTTGGCTGCTGAAAGCCAATATTTTTTTCTTTTATAATGTTATCAAACATAGTTCTACATAACGGAATTAGGTTTTTTATTGTGCTCGCTTCAGTGTAGGTCCTATACACTTCCGCCATACCTCCAGGAATCGGTTCTAAGTATGCCTTAGACGTATCTTTGCGGCAGTAGTGTGATGGGAGCTTTGGTAAATTTTCGATATACTCGACTAAAAATTCACGTGACAGTCTTTTCTTCTCTCCCCTCTTTTTTTTTTCTATTTGCTCAGCAGTTTCTTTTGCGAACATACCACATTCGGATTTATTTACCCAGCTCCTTACTGACCACTCTCCAATACATAAAGTATTTAAATACATTTTCTTACAAACTCTCAATTTTACATCCCCTTGTTTCAAGTAATATTGAAGCGACGCTTCTCTTCTGGTATTTCCTTTGGGTCTTAAAGTTTTTATTTTATCGGTAGTGTTAATCACAAACATTTTCTTTTGATCCCAACTTAAACTCCAAAATAGATCAAACAATCGCTGTCTACATTCTGATGTAAATTCGTGGCAGTGGCGTTCTTTGGACGCGCGACAGAAAGCAGAACTGCAAGTCTCTTTCAATGTTTTTGCTAATCGTGGTGCATTATGCGTATTACATGAATTTTCATTTCTTCTCCACCCTATGTAGTCTTTTCCCTGTTCTCTTAACTTTTTATTCATGCGGGCTTTCCAATGCTCTGCATCAGCTAAGCCTTTTCTTTTCTTTGTCTTCCTTCCAGTACTATTCCCCTCGATCATACCACTGTCATCATCTTCAGAAGAGCAGGACGTCTGATCCGGGTCATAGTTATCATCATCCTTCGTTCTACTACTCGTGGCTACTACAAGAGAAGTTGATAAACCAGGTTCTAAGTTAAAATCATACGAGTTCAAAATAGTAGGAGAGTCTGTATCAGTTCGTGTTTCCTCAACAACATGAAAATTTCCAATTTCAAAATCATATGAGTTCAAAATTGTAGGAGATTCTGCATCAGGTATAACTTCTACAATACTCTCGACAATGTTTTCCGAGTTATGACTTGGGCTGGAAGGTATCTGATGCTGGTTTATAAATGACGAAGTGGTAATATCGTTCAAAACAGTAATTGATGAACCTGTATCTGTCCCGCCATTATCTTGACAGCTCTGTTCGGCGCTAAATACAGGAGTACAGACTTGGGAATGTTCCAGGAGAACATTCTCAAGTCGATCTGATGTGTTCAAAAGTATCATTTCTCCGTTTCCATTTACCTCGTAGTTGTACAACTGTAACTCGGAAGAGCTCGATGACTTTTGTAATGATTCTTGTGATTGACTTTCGTAGACAAACTCACTCCTCTTATTACGATACACGTTAACAGAAACTAGTCCTTGTTCCTTCAAGCCCGTTACAACATCATTAAAAAGCTCTTCTTCACTGTTTTTCTCCATGATAACACTAAAAAAAAAGACGTCGAGATAAGTACCTACCTAATTATTCCATTGCCTGCTTAAATAATCCATGTTGAAACTTTATCGCATAGATCTTAGATGATAAAGAATAAATCGCTACTTTATTACGATTATTACATAAAATAACTCAATACTTCTCATTAATTAGTTTTACATAATTATTAAGTTATCGATGATAAGATGGCTTAAAATTTCAATAGTGAGCTTTTATTGAGCGTTCTACGTAAAATAAAAATGAAAACTTACCAATATAACTTCAAGGACACTTTTCGGAAATAAATGTAATGTTACTCTGTCAGTGAATTTTGCGAACTGAATTTTGCGTTGACACCTCGTAACTCGCGCAATAGTGAGTTCAAGTTGATACTCGTTCGTTGTGAGTTGTCAACTCTGGCATAAATTGTTCGAGCGACATTTTTTGTGAATTACGAGTTATCAATAGAAAGATTCGGCGGTTAATTTTAAAATTTTTGATGTACATAACTCATTTTGTGAAAAAATGTGGGTTACGAGTTGTCAACCTATGACCATCGATATGCATTGTTTATTGCGTTAAATAACTTGCGCGTCACCATTGGTTGATTCGTCAGACGCTGCGTCGTTCGGTTCCCTATCCAATTTGTAAAAAAAAAATACTTACACGGTGTTAGAACTTAAGCTACGATAGGCTACTTTATATCTCGAAGAAAAACACGGTTTGTACAGATTAGACCACGAGAGCAAAACCGAGAGGAAAAGCCAGTATCTTATACAGCATTTAGTCATTTTATATACTTAGGCACTCATTTATTTTCAGCTTTAGGTACTGTTAGATAGGATTAGTAAAATAATTATTTGTTTTGGCTCAAGTCACTAATAGGGACTTTACCGTTTATGCTTGTTAAATTAACCATTGTTGTTCAAATAACGGGCTATGCTTGGAGTCTCATTGAGGGATCGAATACGGAACGAGGTGATCCGGCTGAGAACCAAGGTTGTCGACATAGCTCACAGAATAAGCAAGCTGAAGTGGCAATGGGCCGACCATATTAGCCGTCGAACCGATGACCGTTGAGGTAGACGTGATCTCGAGTGGAGACCGCGAATCGGCAAACGTAAGGTAGGACGCCCTCAGGCTAGGTGGAGCGATGATCTTCGCAGGGTGGCT
This sequence comes from Polia nebulosa, assembly GCA_951329385.1. Lineage (NCBI taxonomy): Eukaryota > Metazoa > Arthropoda > Insecta > Lepidoptera > Noctuidae > Polia > Polia nebulosa. Next base: position 17,364,108 of record OX589604.1, read on the forward strand.
AGTAGCAGCTGGATGAGAGTTGCCTAGAACCGAGCTGAATGGCGTGCAATTGGAGAGACCTATGTCCAGCAGTGGACTGCTATAGGCTGATGATGATGATGATTTTCAAATAAAATAAGAGAAACCTCAGAATAATACCTATGAAACTCGTATAAGCTTAAAAACAACGTATTATTGAGCATATGAAAAACAAATTATTATTGCGTGTAAAACCTAATTAATTATTATCAATTTATTATTTAGGTACAAAAGCTATATACTTACTTACATATTTAATAATATTATAAATAATAGTAATAATTTTTTGAATGATGAAACTGAAAAAAATAATAACAGTACAAGAAACATTGAGAGTATATTTTTAGGAGTCAGAAGCGGGTTTTATTAAAAAAAATGACAAAGATGGCTAAAGAGGGTTTAATGAAAACAAATAATTTTAACGGATCAACAATTACCACTTAAAACACTAATTATGACCGAATGATTTATAAATATAACTAAAGAGAATTAGAATTCCGACACAGCTGAGACGTATGAACGCTTCGACGACAGGCGAGCAAAAAGGGCTGTCACTGCGGGAAATCGCTGCTACCCCGTAAGGGGCGCGACGGACGTATAGGCATAGCCTTTCTGCGTGGTATCTGGTTGCCACCCGTAAATACGGGTGCTTCCTTAGGGTACCTACAACGGTGTGAATGCCTTGGGTGACTGCCATAAGAGCCTACTAGGCAGGCGATGGAACTACACCTGCCGATGCTCTCACAGCAATCGCCCATGGGCTGTCATCTGTTTGACGTTTCCTTTTATAGGCTTAATTGGCACTTGATGCCACAGATTCTCAACAGTAGTTGCTGTCACTTTTTCCCAACACGGCCTTTCCTGATCATGCGTCGTCCTCGGCCGCATTTGACCTGCTGCTGGGTCCAGGTACAGGCAGCGCATCATTTTCACAGTTTAGGTCTTCATCAGATTCATCTGAAATCATAAGGCAGTTATCAAACCTGATGAGATAACCTTTATAGGCAACTCAAGCATCCATCACTTAATCAGTTAATTCACATTTCATAAAACATTTCGCAAAATTAACCATTCGAACGTTCATCCATCATCAACTATGAATCAACACCTACAGAGACGTCTCTTTAGCAAACACAAATCATACAAGGTTGAAGTAACCGTTGCGCGCGTTTCAGGAACTTATTACAACTAGGACACATTCCTCTACACACTGCCACAGGCCTTACAGAACGAACTTGCCTCAGTATGTCGATTTTTAAGAAATCCAGTAGCATCTACTTCGGATTTTTAGACAATATCAACCCAATGACATCTACATTGGGTTTTAAATCATATTGATCCAGTAACAACTACATCGGATCATAAATAACACTAACCCAGTAATATCTACATCGGGTTTTAAATCATATTGATCCAGTAACAACTACATCGGATCATTAAACAACACTAACCCAGTAACATCTACATCGGGTTTTAAATCATATTGATCCAGTAACAACTACATCGGATCATAAATAACACTAACCCAGTAACATCTACATCGGGTTTTAAATCATATTGATCCAGTAACAACTACATCGGATCATAAATAACACTAACCCAGTAACATCTACATCGGGTTTTAAATCATATTAATCCAGTAACAACTACATCGGATCATTAAACAACACAACCCAGTAACAGCTACATCGGGTTTTAAGAGTAGCACGGTCAAGTAGATAGACTTAACCAACTACATAACATAAATGTGCAAACACTCACTTTCAAAGAACGCTGTACAGGTTTCAGGACACCACTCTCCTCGCCAGGGTACCATAAACTCAGCCGCAACCTGAGCTATTTGAGCCCAGTTACGAGGCTTCGTGATGTTGCATATGTGGGCTGGCGCTGGGTTGCGACTAAAGTAATCAGCGTGAGACATATTCACACCTTTTCTGTATTCAATCGAAAAAGTAAAGTCCTGTAAGTAAACCCACCAACGTGCTACGTAGGGTAATAGGTCCTTTTTGCGCTCGGTAGCCTTTAGAGCATTGCAGTCTGTGAACATTTTGAATTGCAATCCCACCAAGTAATGTCGGAAGAGTTGAAGTGCCTTAACTACCGCCAGCGTCTCCAACTCGTAAGAGTGATACTTACGCTCTGCAGCCTGTGTTACCCTGCTGAAGTACTCAACTACTCTTTTCTTACCATCTGTGGAAGACTGCATTAGGACGGCACCGTATCTCGCACTGCTTGTATCGGTATGTACTTCCGTGGCTAGATTAGGATCAAATATTACCAGAATGGGTTCACTAGTCAGACGCTCGATGATCTCCTGTCGGGCTTTCTCCTGTTCTGGTCCCCAAGCAAACTTTTCATCCTTTCTGGTGAGTTTGGCTATACAGGCGGTTTTGACTGCAAAGCCTTCTATGTATCGCCTGAAGTATCCGGCGAGCCCCAAGAATTGCCGAACTTGTTTGACGTTTTGGGGTGAACGGCTGTTTACCAGGGCTTCTATTTTGCGAGGACTCGGCCTTACCTGACCCTGACTTACCACCCGGCCTAGATACTCCACCTCCGTCGTAACAAATGTGCACTTACGTAAGTTAATTGAAAAACCTGACATTGTGAGCGTCTGCAGCACTTTCCTAAGAAGTTCAAGGCCGATCGTTTGTCACCCACTCGCTCAACCAAACTTTAGCATCGCCCTTTAGGCATTGTGCTACCCGCGACAAACATTCTCTGTCGCTCCAGCCATTCGAATCCCGGGCTAGATCGACTTCCACACACCAAGAATTTATGTTGTGAATGCTGGGGTTAAAGTTCGAGACGTAATATTGAGATCGCGATGGGATTACGGACTTTAATGCTTCGGCTAACACTAATGAACAAATCATGTGGGTATCGCTCGTGGAATGGCAATCTTTGATTTTATTTACGCTGCTAGTACTAGGCGTTCCGTTTTGTAATAAATCACGGTTCTCACTAGTTACGCGTACAGATGTTGAAATAAGGGCGGTAGGCTCCTCAGGACGCAATGGAGGAGTATAATTCACTTGATCACGGTTTAATTCATTTTCGAATACCGAAGGTTGCACACTCACCTTATTGACAACATCTGCGCACCCACTAATTTTTTCTAGTACCTCTAATCGTACCAGGATTACATCTAACGAACGTTGTAACTTTTGATCCTTAGAGCGCTTGCGGTGTGTAACGTGCCTATCACGCGGTCTATGCACCGTTCGGGAACGCGACCGGGATCTAGTACGCGAGCGACTCCTAACACTGTCACCGGAACGTCCTTCTTGTTCACGAAATTCACAGCTTCGACTACGAGAGCGAAGACGTCGCGATCTACCTTCCTTTCCAAACATGATTAAAAAAAATATTTACGCGCGGTATCTGTAAATAAATCTAATTAACCGAGCACGCCTTAAATAAATTTGAAAATGGATAGTCCAAACAGTCAGGCTATGTGTAGATTCGAATCCCACTTCTGATTTTAGGAATCAGAAGCGGGTTTTATTAAAAAAAATGACAAAGATGGCTAAAGAGGGTTTAATGAAAACAAATAATTTTAACGGATCAACAATTACCACTTAAAACACTAATTATGACCGAATGATTTATAAATATAACTAAAGAGAATTAGAATTCCGTCACAGCTGAGACGTATGAACGCTTCGACGACAGGCGAGCAAAAAGGGCTGTCATCTGTTTGACGTTTCCTTTTATAGGCTTAATTGGCACTTGATGCCATAGATTCTCAACAGTAGTTGCTGTCACTTTTTCCCAACAATATAATATATTCTAAGTTGTGCCTAGTTCATTAGAGGTTCCTGAAAATAATCTAAACCAGTGGCTCCCAAAGTTAACTGGACCATGGCCCACCTAACAAAAAGCACTCAGTTCCATTTAATTAAATACAAGAAATGCAATTTTAAATAAATAATATTTAAAACAAAGTCGGGTTAGTTACACCATTTATAACTAACTCAAGAACGGCTGGACCGATTTTAATGATCTTTGATTTGTTGGATTAGTCTCTGCCCCGAATAGCAGAATAACTATTAAAACATGAGAAAAAATAAAGAAAATAAAAATTGTGAAGAAAAATTTTTTTTTTAAACATTTTGAATGGAACTGCTTTTTTATTGATTCTGAGGTGGTACGAAGTTCGCGCGGGACCGCTAGTAGTATAAATAATTTTTTTTTTCAAAAAGTACAACCAATTTCTAAAAATTGTAAAATAACTTTAATTTCGGAAGTTGGTGTACCTACATATTTTTTTGTTTCTTCGTTATTTGACGCCGACTTCCTAAATTAAAGTTATTTTGCAATTTTTAGAAGTCGGTTGTACTTTTTGAAAACAGAATTTTATTTTTTGTTATTGTCACTTTTTTTTATTGTTGTTGTACACCAGAAGTAAAACTAAATATTAAAGTTATGCCCGAATAGATAACACCAATAACTTGGAATTTGAACATTTGGAGCCAACCAAAACGTCATCTGTGTTTACATATTTTTGATTTATGTTGATTTTTTCAAAAAGTGCTGAATCAATTTCGGTAAAATTTATATGGCCTATATTTATATACCTCTGAAGTATGACCTATCATACAAAAAATCATCAAAATCTATTCACAAATGGCGGAGATATCGCGTAGCAAACATACAAAAAATAAACAAAACATACAGACGAATTGAGAACCTCCTCTTTTTTGAAGTCGATTAAATTGGTAACTCGTTGCCAGTATTAATTTTGTGCTCAACCAGTCCTGTTCTTCCTATGTCAGATTCATTTGTAGAGAAAGAGTCGGCGTACTGATTACTGAAGTAACATCTTCTTAGCCTTATCCATTTCTACTTCCGTTAAATCGCAGTTTTCCAAAAGTGTTGACACGTCAAATTTCAAACCGAACACTTTTTCTGATGGTACACCTTCCATGAAGATTGCCTCTGTACCACACTTCTATACTTCTTGATCAACGTCGATCTGACAATGATGTTGCCGCATGAAGTCTAAGCCCAGGATCCACTATGTCAGCCACGGTTACATTATGCCGATAAATTTTGTTACCTAATTTTAACTCCACCTCCTTCTTGCCTCGGATGATTATGTGCAGACCGGTAGTTGTCAATAATTGTATGCGGTCGTGGTTATCGAAGAAGTCCCCAAGGAACCGATTTGCTAGGTGAGAACTGACGACCGTGTGAGAAGCTCCAGTATCCAGCGTCAGTTTGCAAGGCTTTTCCGTTGACTTCGCCTTTGATGATCAGGCTGTTTCCGTCATGGGCCTGTGAGATCGAAATAATAATGTTTCGCATCCCACTAGTTTGGGCGCCAGTTTAAAGTCACTTCCTTAAATGTAATCGTTTATTGGGGCTTAACACGTTTTGTACACGCTGAACAAAGGAACATAAAAAAAAAACATAAACATGAGCTTTGCAATAAAAAAATCGGCGGGAGTCGCGGAGGACCGTTGTATTTGTCCGTACCCGTCGGCGGGTCGAAGCTCTCTCTCATATTCTCTCTCTCCTGCTGCCACCGAGTCGAGGTGCGCAGGTGGCAGGGGAGCAACCGTCGTACTTAGGTACTATGGCCATAGCCGTGCTATACTAGTAAATAGTGGCAGAAGTAATTTCACTATTTACTAGCATAGCACCAAGTATGGTATTCGGAAAATTATTTCATATATTTCTTGAAGGACCATTAACAGGAATGATAGGATCCTCCAGGAGGTACGAGGACTAAAACACGGTATAACTTACTTTAGTGGACTGTATTACATGAATTCTACAGGAAAACAAACGGTCAACTATATTTGAATTTGCGAGAACCAATTTATGTGTAACGCAATCGCTCAGTAGCGCGGATGATGACGAAGTGCTGGTGCGCTGGCCAGTCAGTGCGCGTCCGCTGCTCGAGCGCCCTCCGCGACCGCAGCTCCGACCGGCACGTCGTGATGTTTTCGACACAAACCCTTCAAACAACAATATTCTGAGAAATCATAATTGCACAAACGGTGTTATACCAATATAAATAATATGCCAAAAGTTTTCAGGCAAATAATTAAAACATAATTAGATAATCAAAGTGAAGCTTATTTATTGATTGTAATGGCGTACTCCCACTTCAATTTCGTCTACATACCGCAGGATCCATACATTTTCCGGACTATACGAGAAGCTTAAATGTCACTCGACACTCGGCGATAGTATTTTCTCAATTGGAACTTTACTTTTAGAGATTCCCTTTTACAAGATATAGGAAAACATTTTTTTTATTTTCTTATATTAGTTTAAGATAGCAGCCTGACTAACTTTTTGCGTTGCTTGATTTATAATCGACGAGAAGTGAATGGTTTGCATCTATCCGGGAGCTTAATAGTTAACTGGGAAGTGGCACGTTTGATGCGTTGTCGACTAGATCATTTCAATGAGAGTGAGGTTTTTATTTTCTGATCAATGCAGCATGACTATGTATAAATTATTAATTTTCCCTATATGTGTTGATCAAGATTTTCATAAAACATGTCTTTCCCCTAATGTTTTGTAATGCCTAATTACTCGTACCTACTATCAAGCTACTTTCGAGGCGGCGTAGTATCTTCTCGTCCCACATATCACTTGTGTCCCAAGACGAAAGTCTATGACCAGCTTATGGATCCGAAACGTGGTCGCTCACAATGAGCCTCATCAAAAGGCTTAAAGTCACAAAGGGCTATGAAGAGGGCAATGCTCGGAGTTACCTTGCGTGATAGAATCAGAAATGATGATATGCGCAAGAGAATTAAGTTAGTTAACTAGTCAGTATCATTAAATCAGATTCGCAAGTCGCCGCGGCATTTGAAAATTTCTTTGCAGATATTCCCGTATCGACTACAAAATCTTTAAATTCATCACCAACTGCTGCAGAAATTTTACTTAAAGAAAACAATCCAGTTTGTGAATCCCAATTTAATTTCCAATATGTCACTTGTAATGATGTAATTAAAACTTTTAATACTTTAAATGTTAAAAAGACTGCAGATCTATGGGGTAATTCTGTTGACGTTGCTAGGTCTAATATAAACATTGTAGTCATTGTAGCCCCTACTTTAGCAGTAATTTAAAAAAAAAAAAAATTGTATAGATTGTGGTGAGTTTCCTGATCTAATGAAATATAGTAAAATTATACCATTGTTTAAATCGGGTAGTACATCAGACCCTACTAATTATAGACCTATATCAGTGCTACCTACTTTTAGTAAAATTTTTGAGAAAATTATTTTATATCAAATTCAAAGATAGTTTAATAAACACAAATTATTACATAACAAACAGTTTGGTTTCACAAAGGGTCGTTCAACAACTGATGCTGGTGTTGAACTTTTGGGACACATTTATAATGCATGGGAAGATAAATGCGATGCGTTGGGCATTTTTTGTGATTTGTCTAAGGCTTTCGATTGCGTTCTCCATGATACATTGATCAGGAAGCTGCACTACTACGGAGTCCGGGGCGCCTCTGTGGATCTTCTTACTTCATACTTGAGTAGTAGGATTCAGAGAGTTGATGTGAACGGCAAAAGGTCTCCCGGGTCTTTCGTCAGAATGGGGGTTCCTCAAGGCTCAATTCTGGGTCCTTTTTTGTTTCTGATCTATATCAACGACTTGCCTTATCTCATAAAGGATAAACATGATATAGTGCTGTTTGCAAATGACACTTCACTTTTATTTAAACTCAAACGTCAGCAGGTGGTTGTTGATGATGTAAATAATGCTCTTTCAACTGTAGTTAACTGGTTCAATATTAATAATCTTCTCCTTAACGAGAAAAAAACAAAATGCATAAAGTTCACATTACCCAATGTAATACAAGTGAACACTAGTGTGTCAATAAAGGGTGAAGAGTTGAAACCCGAGGATTCCACAGTGTTCTTAGGTTTAACTTTGGATGTGCAGCTTCAGTAGAGCCCCCATATAGATAAACTATCCAAAAAACTTAGCTCTGCAGCATACGCCGTAAGGAAAATTCGTGGTTTAACTGATTTAGAGACAGCTCGTTTAGTATACTTTAGTTATTTTCATAGTGTGATGTCGTACGGCATTCTGTTGTGGGGAAATGCCGCCGATATTCAGACAATTTTTGTTTTACAGAAACGGGCTATTCGTGCAATTTATATATTAAGTCCCAGACACCCCCTTAGAGACAAATTTAAAGAGATTAATATTATGACTGTTCCCTCTCAATATATCTAAGAGAATCTCATGTATGCACATAAAAATATTAATCTGTTTAAAAGATACAGTGATATCCATAGCATAAATACTAGGAACAAACTCAAATTTATTGTACCTAAAACCAGGCTCAAAAAAAAATAGGTGGTTCGTTTAGATGCCAATGTATACGTTTCTATAATAAACTTCCTAGCCAAATTCAAGAACTAAGCATAAATAAATTTAAATCATTTATTAAACGTAAGCTATGCCAGAAAGCTTTTTACACAATTAATGACTTTCTTGAGGACAAAAAGGCGTGGGATTGAGCTGCTTCAATGATATACATGAGCCATTGTTTTCATATGTAATACTTATATATAAACACTGATGATTTTTTTTTTTTTTTAATATTCGTTTTTGACATGAATACTTGTATTGTTTTTAAATTTTTTTTTGATTAACATTTTATTATTATTTCGTTTATTTATTTTTTCACATACAATTTACATTTTTAAATATTTTTAAAAGAAAACATAAAAAAAAATATTAAAAATAGTAGTCCGCCGGTATTGGGAGCAGGGTCCAAGCTACTGGTGGTTAGGGCTCCAGAGACAGGAACCTCCTCACAATGCGAGCTGTATCGAGGAGTACTGCCTTCTGTATCAGGCCCTTGATCCAACCGCGCAACGACAGCTTCGACAGGTGGTCGTCGAGGTTTTTGGTCATCAGGCCGTTGGTGGTAACGACTATCGGCACAATGACAGCCGAGTCCACATTCCACATATCGACAACCTCGTGTGCTAAGTCAAGATATTTGATTTGTTTGTCTTTCTCAGCTTTCACGAGGTTCTCGTCATGTAGAATGGTGATATTGATTATCATTTCATTGATCATCTTTTTTTCGCTGTGGGTAGTTGTGACAGTTGGACAAAGAAAAAGTTGCTCATATTTTTAAATTCAATATAATATAAAGGATTCATTATTTACAACTATTTATGCCATATTTCAAGTGCTAATAGTTGGTACCTGCTGGTGTAGCGTTATCTTTGCATAATTTTCACTACAAATTATTGTCACTTCACATCGCTGTTATGGATTCACTTACAAGCACTCTGAGTGAATTAAAGGAGTTGTTTCACACAAGGATGTCCAACTTTGAAGAAGAGCTACAGAAGACTCCTCAATCGCCCATCACAGCTTCTAGCCTGGCTTCGGAGTTCACATTGTTCCGTAAGTTCATAACAGAAGCTCTCAACAGTCTTCAGCAACAGGTGGGGTTGTTAGCGCGAACTGTGGATCAAATTGAGATGCGCGGACGAAGAAAGATCCTACTGTTGCATGGAATTGATGAAAAGCAGAAGGAGGACACTGCCAAGGTGATTGCTGAGGTAGTACGTGATAAGTTGCAGCTGAGTGACTTCACTATTGCTGACATCAGCCGATGTCACAGGATGGGGCGAGCAGTGGCCAGTAAAACCAGGCCTATCCTATTCAAGGTTGGCAGTTTTGCGGTCCGAGATAGGATTTGGTTTTCTAAAACCAAATTAAAATCTTCGGGCGTCACCATGTCCGAGTTCCTTACTAAGGGGCGACATGACGTGTTCCTGGCTGCGAGGGAAAGATGCGGCGTCACCAAGAGCTGGACTAAGGCGGGCTGTGTTTATGTCCTTGGTCCCAATGATACGCGGCACCGAGTTGAGTCCCTCGCTGAGTTGGACAAGATTGCGCCACTTCCACAGATTCTCAGTGAACCCGAGCAGAGCGATCCAAAAACCGCGACCACTATTGCTGTGAAGAACTCAAGGTTGAAGCGTACTGCAGCTTTAAAGAAGTGATCTACTTAGTGATGCTGTAGCTATCCCGGGTTCGGGTAATAATTATTGTGTTTTGTTTTAATTACCTTCACTTTAGATTTTGTTTTTGTGCTACAAGCAAGCTATTCTATTCTATTCTATTTTTCTCTTTGGCAATCGTGCCGATGTCGACAATTCTGCCAATGTCAGATGTGCTATGAGAAAACGTGTGCATGGAGAGGAGAGAAAAAAAGGAATATAAATTAAAAAATGTGATAGAACTCTATTTGTTAAATTACAAATTGTATTTATGTGAGACTTGCTGACGAGTATTAGTAGAAAACTGAAACAAACATATAAAAATATTGTTACTAAAATAATGTACATAAACTTATCAAAAGCCATACAAAAATCATCACAATTTGATGTCATTGACACGAATAAAAAGCATCAAAGCCTCAAAGAGCTTTGGGGAAGAATGGGTTAGTAGGGAAGGAAAGTTAATGGGGACAGGGATCTTTAATTTTGGGAGATGACTATACAGATCAAGGGTTGGGTTATTTTTGGAGCAATTAAAGAAGATGTGCTCCAAAGTACCTTCGTCCAACCCACATTCGCAAAGCGATGAATCTCTGACCCGGATTTTGTGAAGGAAAACCGGAGAACAACAATGGCCTATACGGACACGACAAAGAGTAGAAATTACTTTCTTAGATATTTTTTTATAGGGATAAAACCAAGGCTTGGGTGTAACATAAGGCTGGATTGCGTGATGAAAAGCACCTTTCCGTTTACTTGACATTTGCCAGTGCACTTGCCATGAGCTTAGCAAGCTCTTTTTTGGAAGGCTTAGCAAATCGTAGCCCTGACAATGAAAATGCTTAAGGTCTGCGGCTTGGGACGTTACAGCATCCTTAGCAAGAACATCAACATATTCGTTTCCTCTTATGCCACAATGACTTGGAATCCAAACCAAGTGCACGGTTTTGTGATTCTTGACACAAGAGAAAAGAGAATTTTTTATTTGGAGTAGAATAGGACTGTGCAGTTTACTCTTAAAAGGATTCTGCTCCAAAGCTTGCAAGCAACTAAGTGAGTCTGAAAAGATGACACCGAAACTTATGCTATGAGCTTCTATAAATAAACACGCTTCTAAAATGGCCACGCATTCACCCGTAAACACTGATGATTGTACAGGGCATTTAAATTTTAAAACAATTTTGGAGTTTTGGTAGTAAACCGCAGCACCAGTGCAACTTGAATCTGATAATTTGGAGGCGTCCGTGAAAAATCTTTCGTAATTGTACCAACGCTCACCAACCGCCGCATTGAAAATAGAGTCCGCTGAAGGGGACCTTTTTGATATCCCAATATTGTAGAAAATATCAGGTTTATAGCATATAATTTCATAGTCAAAACTGAAAATAGGAAGTTTCGGAAACTGAACAATGGGGGAATCTAAGTTTTTATTAACACGGAAAGCTTCTATGACCAAAGGGAATTCTTTATGGTTCCAATAATTGGAACTTCGGCATGCAACCTCCAAGTCGTCAATTATTTGAACAAGAGGATGAGAGGATTTGGTAATGACTCTAGCCCAAAATCTCGATGCTAGGTACTGCCTTCTCAGGGCCAACGGTGGTTCTGCGCACTCTACTTGTAAGGCATTAATTGGTGAGGACTTCATACAGCCTGATACGATCCGTAAACACTTAGCCTGAATTCTATCCAATTTAGCCAAAGCACCTTTGTTGCAGGGAATTAGAAGAAAAGAACCGTAGTCCAGGACGCTCCGGATTAAGGCATTGTATACCAGTTTCATGGTGTAGGGATGTGAACCCCACCAGACACCAGCGAGCACTTTTAGTACTGGGATAGCTCTCTCACATCTATTAACCAAATACTTTAGGTGATGTAAGCCGCTCAATTTGGAATCTAAAATGACGCCTAAAAATTTTACTTTTGAAGAAACCGGTATACAATGCCCTTGGATGCCCACTGAAATTTGTGGGATCTGCTTCGTGTTGGAAAAGACGACCACAGCACTTTTGGGGGCAGACAAACTCAAACCGTGGACGTTTAGCCATTGGTTTAGAGAGTCCAGGGATACGCAGAGAGATGATGCAGCGTCGCTAATCGAGTTGTTTGTGACATATAAAGCCAAGTCGTCAGCATATTGAAGAATCTGACAATCGTCATTGAGGCAAGAACCGATGTCAGCTGTATATAAATTATACAGTAAGGGACTAAGGACAGAGCCTTGTGGTAAGCCCTTCCATGACGTTCTCACGTCAAAGTCTTCACCTGGACTCAAGATCTAGACATAAGCAAACTACATATGCATTTTATCATTAACTCCGGGATTCTCAGCTGTTGCAATTTTTGCCTGAGAATGGGAAGAAGGACATTATCATAAGCAGAGGAAATGTCTAAAAAGGCAGCGACTACGGATTCTTTTTTTGAAAATGCAGAACGTATATCTGAGACCAGAATCCCAACGCTATCCATGGTACTAAGTCCCTTTCTAAACCCGAATTGAGACCTAGGTAGTAAGTCTCGGGATTCTACTATGAATTCTAGTCGGTTCTTTATGAGGTGTTCTAAAATTTTTGCTAGGGCTGATGACAATGCGATTGGTCTGAAGCTGTTTGGGTCATCAGCGTGCTTACCAGGTTTTAAAATAGGTATGATGATTTGGGTTTTCCACTGTTCGGGGACCCAGCCATTAGTGTAACAGAAATTTAAAATGTCTAAAAAATATTTTTTTGTTTTTTGCCCTGCATGTGACATAAAGGAATAGACAATACCGTCTATACCGGGGGCAGAGTCATGAACATGTTTTAAGACTGAGTGAAGCTCCTGCATAGTAAATGGTGCATCAAATGGGTCTTCTGAAGAAATGAGAGATGGCTGATTATGTTCTGTTACCGATGGTACATATGGAGGAGCCACTCTATCAAAGAACTGTTCAGCAATCTCTCGGGGGATGGGAGAGGAAATTGAAGGCGAGCAACCAGATCTAAAACGGTTAATCTTCCTCCATACAACTGATAAAGGAGTGGAGGGGGACAGGGAACCGCAAAAGTCAGCCCATCCTGCACGTTTCTTTCTTCGAAGCAATCTTTTAGATTTAGCAAGAGCCCTATTGAATGCTATTAGGTTATCACTGACCATAGCCTCATTGTACACCTTTTCAGCATCATTTCTTTCCCTTATGGCTGTTGTGCATTCCTGATCCCACCAGGGTGGAGGGGGAATCTTCCCACGTGTTGAGTTTTTAACAGGAAAGCATGAGTCCGCACTAGCTGTTATGGCAGAAATGAGGTTATCATAGCAATTTGACACATGTAGTGGACCACCGAGAGAATCAAAATCACAGGAAGCTAAATTTGGAAGAGAATCAATTTTGTCCTCCAATATTGAGGGATAATTTAGCCAATCCGGTTTAGACAAATTATACCTCAAGAGAGGAGGGTTCGCTTTTTCCAGATATGTTTTTTCGGCCAAAGATATTATAATTGGATAGTGGTCACTGCCATGTGACAAGCTGGTACATTCCCAATGACATGCCGCTGCGATATCCATTGTGCAAAAGGTGAGATCAACACAGCTCTTATGCTGACCAGGAAGAGATCTACGCGTTGAACAACCGTTGTTTAAAATACACAGATTAAGATCATCTAAGACTTCTACTAAACCTAACCCAAAAGAGTCGCATCGTTCAGAGCCCCACCTAAAGTGATGGCAGTTGAAGTCCCCCATAACAAGAGCGGGGCCTTCTATATTTTTCAATGTATCTTTAATGATCGGAAGAAAGCTTCGATGAGGGTGAGCAATATAAATAGACAGGATGGTTATTCCCTCTACTCTACTAGCCACTATGTTAATCTCATCACCTAGAGGAGGTAACGATACCGCCACAAGTGGGACCCGATTGTTCACGCAGAGAGCCGACCCGCCATAGCCGTCAGATCGGTCGCATCTGAGGGTATTGAAGGAAGGTACACGGAAACTAAGACTCGGATCTAGCCAAGTCTCAGACAGGGAACAAGCTAGAGGTTTGAATTTATTCAGAAGGAATGTGAGCTCGTGCTTCTTAAACCACACGCTCCTCACATTCCATTGAAGGAACACAGTTCTAGCCATTATTATAGGATGAAAGAAAGTTAATAAGTGATGAAGCAACGTTGGACGGTAAATGTGATTTTTCGGTTGAAGACATTAAAGATAACAGGAGTTTGCTAAGAAGTTCAATTATTGAAGACAGACTTTCAGGAGATTCTATTAATTGGCTATTGAAAGCACAGCCATTAGGCTGGGAAGATTGAGGGGTGCTAGTGAGCTCCTGTTGAGCAGTTCTATCATAAGAGGGGGACAGGGAAGTATGGGTCTTAGGCTTAAGAAACACGGTTTTGCGATATGACTGAGTCTGTGACTTAGCAATGTCAGCATAGCTACGAGAAGAAATGGGAACAGTTTTACTTGCTTCTGAATAAGAGATTACTTTCTCAGCCATGATAGTTTTTATAGTTTTCTGTCTGCTGTACTCCGGGCAGGCCCTGCTATTTGCAAAGTGGCCACCAGAGCACAACACACAGAATGCTTCGCTCTCAGCAATGCTACAACCATCACCGGGGTGATCATTGCCACACTTGCTGCAACGGGGTTTGGAACGACAGAGAGATTCTACATGGCCAAATCGGCAACACTTGCGGCATTGAATAGTGGGGAAGATATATTGTTCAACGGTTAAAGAGGTATAAAAACAGAAAATTCGTTTTGGTAAAACTTGGCCATCAAATGTGATGACACAAGTCTCTGTGGGCCTGTATTCAGTTAGGCCATCTTTATTAACCTTCCTGTTCAACCGCCTAACTTTTATAATTGGACCACAGCCTACAGGAACTTTTAAAAACGACAAGACTTCCTCTTCTGAAAAATCAGTAGGAATGCCACTTGCAACCCCCATTCGGGTTATATTATAAGATGGAATTATAGCCTCATACAAATTTGACCCTAAATTATTATTTGAGATGAAAGCGTTTGCATCCTGAGGAGATGCAAACTCAACCGATACGCGATTTCTACCAACTCGTTTGACTGCAGTAATATTGGATATGTTCTGATTTGCCAAAAAGCGCCCAAACGTAACTGGGTGTAGGGTGGTTCCAGAATTAGGTTGAGCTTCCTGACGGGAAACATGGACGATAAAAGGGCCTCTATCTGTAGCTGAATACCTAACACGGCCTATATGAGTTCTTGGTTGTTTGGTAGGGCGATTGGATACATCCTCTTCATTGCCGGGTCGTTTACGCATATTAGTTTGAGGAAGGATTTGGGACTCCAGATTACAGTCTACATCTGCAAACTGGCTTAATGGATTGAGAGAGGGAGTTAGGTTAGACGGAGAAAAACCGGATAAGGGGGTAGTAGGGATATCATCAGGAGGGTCTTTTTTTTTTTTTTTTTTTTTTTTTTGTGGGGTGGGAAATCATCCTATGACTTCTCCCGCTCTGGGCGGAGCGGGAGGGCGTGTCAGACTCTTACTGACTAAAACCCACCCCTGTTCCTTCCTGCCTTTGAGTGCCCAGGGGCGAGGTAACTCTGTTTCGAATTTATCCTCAACCCCCGGGCAGGCATCGGCCCTGACGGGCCCCGTCTCTTGCTGACAACTCTTTGAGGCGCGCGTGGAACACTACGCGCCGTCGACTCTCGGGCCTGGTGCTGATCGGACGGCGAGTTACCCACTACTCGCCGTCCGCAGGCCCGGGTATCAGGAGGGTCTGGAGGCTTATTTCTATCCATGTTCATATTGTTTAAGGATAATGGCGGCCAAAGCCGCGAGATAAAAAAGAAAAAAAAAAAACAAACAACTAACCTGATAGCAGGTAATGACAAGACAACACACAAACAAAAACAATGACAAGTCACAATAGATACAACAAACACAATAACAAGTCACAATAAACACAATATCATATATAAAACAGCCAAAATTCGGACACACGTATAACCCAAAAGCACACTGTGGCGGGAATCCTTACAAGCAAGCTACATGTAATTGTTTTGACACGAGTTTATTTTTTTTTTAAGTTGTCAGTGTCAGTAACTCAGTACTGTCAGTGTCAGTCAATCACACATGTCAAACTGAACATTTAGTACGTTTCGTTATAGGTAGCGATTTATTATTTTAATGTTTATTTTAATTCTTTTGTTGAAATTTCTTGTTACCTCAATGTTTTCCTTTTTATTTTATATTACCCGGGCTGTAAAAATGTATTTTTTTTTTTATTATTTAATAGCGCAACCGGCAGGTTTGACCATAAATTTTGTATTAGTAACTTTTCTAAGGTTTTATATATTTTTATTTTATTTGTTTTATGTCTTGCG